>OU342965.1:11474132-12930764 GCA_910592155.1 Ypsolopha scabrella
TACGCATCGGCGCACAGACCACTCTAAAGGAGTCAACTCGTCAGTTGGAGATTGTTGCAGTGGTTGAGGTAGAGCAAGCCGCCGAGCGTGGTGAGCGCCGCGGCGGCCAGCAGCCGTCAAGTCTGCACGAACCCGGAACAGGCAGTGACGTAGGCGTACCGTCATTGCACCGGCTTCAGGGCCGCTAGCTTCCGGCCGCGCGCGCGAGCTTCCTGTCGCGTCGTGGTATACTCGAACCATAGCACGTTCGGTATCAGTGTTGTGTCCCGAATCATTAGCATTTCGCATATTTTACTGAAATCATAGAAATGGGATAATATTAAAATCTCTATAATATTAATATCTCCTGGAGCAGAAACGTGAGTAAAGGAGATTTACAAAAAAACAGTCAATTGCGACTCGCGCCCTGGATGTTCCGTCTCTATGCTTTCACGTATTTCAATGATTTTAACAATAATTTGTACAAACTCTTCATTACCAACAAAATATATAAGGTCCAACGATCCAAGGTGAAAAAAATTTAGGAGATGATTGAGTATCCCCAATGGACCACTTTCAAACGAAAATATTCTTTTTCGCGCGAGCTTTTTTTTCACTTTTCCGTAGAAATTGAGTCAGCTAATTGAACCACTTTGTACTGGGAAGGAGAAAAATTATTTGGGCAAAACAATTTTTTCTTATAAATTTACTGTTTTGATCAGTTAACGATACATGATCTACCCTAAAATTATGTTCACTTATTTTTGTAGGTCCATATAACAAAACTGCACATTTTTTTTGGTCAAGCATTCAGGTGCGGAACCCCAAAACTACATAATATTCAGAAATTCCAAATTACTAGCTAATATAATTTTCAAGATTGACAGAAACTGACAACTTTGACTACCCCCCATTTCTTTATTTTTTGAAGACAAAAACAAGAATAAAATCTTTATTTGTACTCTAGTTTTAGACAATCACAATCCACATGCCAGGCCCTGCAGGCCTAACATGGTGCCACTTCAACACCATTTGCCAGAAAACTCGATGCATTTATTGTGAAATGGTGTTAAAGTGGCAAGTTAGGCCTGCTGGCAGCCTGGGCAAGAAAAAACAAATATTTTCTTCTACTTTTTTAGGGTTCCGTATCTCAAAATGAAAAAACCCTTATACGATAACTTTGTTGTCCGTGTGCCAAAATCCTTTTTCTCGAGCCACGTCCGAGATATCAGAATGAAGTCGACGGTCCCACAGTGCTGTTAAAAAATCAGGCTTCTAACTTAACGCCAAAAAAGTTATTGCCTTTTACGTAATCAGTTTCATACAAATTGGATGACCATGAATACCTATAGAGTACTTCCAGTTGACTTAGAAACTTGAAAATCCGTTTACAATTAGCACACACGTCTAGGAAAAAATCTAAAAATTATCGATTTTTAATTTCATTAAACAAGAATAAATAAAGAACCAACTTAATTAGACCCTTTGGATACATAGAGTTAGCCCAAAATCTAAAAAACCTGTCAAGTGCTAGTGGATTAAGGTTCCGTACCATTCTGGTAACTGATAAGTTAATAGACTTAACAAAACTGCAAAAGTATGTTGTTCGAGGATACATACGTAACCCTAATTAAAAATCGGCCCAAATTCCTAACTAGTTTAATTTTTGAGATAGACCCCGTAACACAAATGGTCTAAAACTGCCAACTTCGGTTATGGAACCCTAACAAGGCGTTTCTCAACCTAAGACAGTAAAAAAAACGTGTGAACTACAATATAGTTTAGCAGAAACGTTCCAAACCACACGAAGCTAGTTTTGAGATATTGACTTTTGAAGTTTATTTTCTACTAGGTGATTTTATGATTTGGGTTGGAATACTATAGCTATATCTTCGCACACATAACCGATAGCTTTGAATGTTTTTGATATGTGAAAATTTGGCACCAGCTGATCACTTTGGTGTACATAACTCATTTTTGTCTGTCTTGAGGATTGGAACGTTTTTGCTAAACTACATCCTTCATCTGAAATTTTGCTTGGTTATTTAAAGGTGTTTTTTTTAAGCGTATCTCAAAAATTATGTGTAAAATAATGTATATGTAGGTATATGACCGTGAGGCCATTGAAGTATATAAGTACTATGTATAATAACGTGAGGCATTCAATAGATACAAAACGTCCACGAGGGTACAAACGAGGTGGCTAATCGTTTTACACTCAGGCGCAGCCTTAATGATTGACTGAAAATAAGTCCGAGAAATGCATTTATGTAAAATGCAACCTCCATTTGGATAAATGCTCTAGTTTTCATTGTCATTTTATAAGTGACAAACAGATTGATCACTATTTTAACCAAAACAAAGAACAAAAACAGATGTGTTCCAGTCAGGGCATTGTCAAGCCACCAAATATCTAACAAAACTAAATAATTAAACTGATCTGAAAAATACTTACAGTGAGACTAATTGTGGAAACAGTGGTGTGAATATTCGATGAACGATTCCAAACCATACGGTAGCAAAGAGGAACCCAACAATACCTCCCACCACCACTTGGGAAGTTGTGTGGTAGTGCAAGTACACTCTGCCTACACACACCAGCAAGGCCAGTACTGTGCATCCACTCACAATAATTACTCTCCATAATGCTGAGATTATGCTGTTATTGTTTATGTGGTGTAATCTGAAAGAAAACAATTTATTATAAAATACAACATAATAAGTTCATAGTTTAAAACATGCAAAAGAAAATATTTAATACTCACCTAATTACAACAAAGTACAAAACATAAGTGGTAAAAAACCAAATGAACTGTGCATGTGAGGAGGGCATTCCATACTCAGTGTAAAGGTTCCCACGGGCCAGAGGTCTGGTCTCACATATTGTGTGCTTCAGCACCAAGTTTAGGGCTTCATTGACAAGAGTTCCAGTGAAGAATGAAATCTGAAATATTAATTCACTACAATTAAATAAAATTCATACAAAAGTATTCCCATAAAACAGCCCAATAAATATACATATGTGAACCAAAATAATGCAGCCCTTTAAACAAAAAATTCATTTGTCATCCAAAAGGATAGATTGTTCACCAAACAAACGCGTATATGATCCACTGCAATAGCAGGCGATGATGCTGAGTGAGGGTTGTACCTACAGAGGCAGTGCTCAGTGCTACATGAATACATACAAAATTACAAAGCAAACGAAAGTCTGTTGCATGTCTGGCATTGAGGCTGGTGCTGGTTTTTTTTCTAATTTTCCACAGACATACAGACTAAACATTAACAATAAACACATAGAGTCGACTTGAAGCAATTTTAACTCAGTGAGTTACGGGCTCTTTTAGATATAAATATTGCTTGTTTCCATAGGAATGAAATATATAGGAGAGATTAGTTAAGGTATTAACAAATATGTTTCAAGCATAAGCCACCCAAAACAACCCATTTTTATATGTTTCTTCGTATCATGTAGCTTATATGTCACTTGGTTTTTGTATGGAAACTTGCCAACGTTATTTAATCCTTAGGTTTAGTCTGTATGTCTGTGTATTTTTCATAAAAAGTTGTTCATAGATATTTGGTAACTCTGTAACTGAAGTTAAAAACAGGTGCGACATCGAGCAAACCAGGGAGGAGTGTTTTAGGTTGCTGGTGATCATACATTTTAATAAAACTATTGAGTAAGTCTATGGGAGTTCTCACTCCCTCTATGAATATTTTCCATGTATGCCTATGTTTGGTTAGAAGTTAAAGCTACAAGTTTGATGTAATTTAAAATT
The DNA here is from genome assembly GCA_910592155.1 of Ypsolopha scabrella. Classification (NCBI taxonomy): domain Eukaryota; kingdom Metazoa; phylum Arthropoda; class Insecta; order Lepidoptera; family Ypsolophidae; genus Ypsolopha; species Ypsolopha scabrella. Next base: position 11,477,894 of record OU342965.1, read on the forward strand.
TAATTGTTAACAGTTCAAGAAACACATTTTCTGTAAGCCTTAGTAGGACAAATTATGCCAAGAATACATTCTTTAGGCGATTCTCAAACTGTTATAATCAACATTTAGTTGATGTTGATATGTTTGCACTTTGTCTTATGAAATACAAGAGATCAGCTGGTGAAATTTTGTTAGAGTAACATGGATGGGTCTATCTAACAATTACATTTTTTAAGAATTGAAGAACTATCTATTGCTCGTTGCGTACCATACAGTTTCATTTTTGTTAATTAATTTTATTTCTCTAATCTTTTATGAAGCTCCAGCTAGTCTAGGATAGCAAACCATATCGAGTTCAATAGTGCTTGATACAGTGCTCTGTCTCACTCTGTTGATCTACTAAGAGAGGGACAGACAGTGTAAATTGAGCTGTTAAAGCTCGATATGGTCTACTATGCTAGGTACCCTGGTCAAGAAGTTTTAATAATTTACTTAAGTAAGTAAATACACTCATTTATAGACACATTTTCACATTTTTTTAAAGTACAACTGTATCTAAAGAAGGTGACGATGCTATAGATGTGAAGTTAGACAATGGTGTTGATTCAGTGTAACACAACTTAACTTATTTGACAAGACTAAACTTAATTTAAACATGCTGTCCTTTCCTTTCTGTGTCGAAAAGACAAGGACAGGACACCTAAAATAAGGTTAGTCCTGTCAAATAAGTTGTCGCGTTACACCGAATCAACACCAATAAGACCCTAAATATTATTTAAAATAATTTAACACAGATTTTTTAGACATTAGTACTTGGTTGCTACATCTAATAGAAAATGGTTGGGGTGTAGGGGCACTATAGGAAAAAAGACTTGGGAAATTTCAAAAATCCCTCAGTGCTGAAGCGAGTTAGTAGTTACGTTAAGTATGGCGAGCCACAGAAAGTGGTGGAGCAACCCCTGTACAAACTTTCATGGTAATTTTTTCATGATAATCTAGAAATCCTCCAGCATAGAAGATTGTACAAAAATCTTGATGATCAATGTATATTTAGCATAAGAAAGGGGGCACAGAAAATGACATAGCAACCTAACAGCTTGGCCTGCCGATATTAGTCAATTTTTTACCTTGAATGTTGTTGCTATAAGCTTATAGTTAACATTTTGATGTGAAAGTAACTCACCGTATGCAAGTCTCTTCTAAATAGAATTAATGCAAGAAATCCAGCACCGATACCAAAAGGAGACAGACTAATAAATGCCAAAAACTTCCCAAGCCAGTCACCTAAAAAAAATATAAATATATTAAGTTGTTTGCTACTTCACTGCGTAATGTCGTTTTTAACCATTGTTGATAAAAAACATGTCATCTAATGCAATTAAACGCAGTTTCTTTCTGCATTATGTACCTTTCGGATATTCCACTAAAGTAAGGGAAAGCGGTTGCCACTCGATTTCATCTTTTCCAAGTGCTACGTTTTCCTCCATGATTTTATTATTAAATATTACAAGTAATTATTTATCAAACTGTGCGAATGAATAGTATACATTTCTGTTTAGACTTTAGAGCCTAACTGCTTCGCATATAGGAAATTTTTGTATGAATTTAATTTAACACGCAGCACGCGAACGAAACACTCGGAAACGAAACTCAGAGATCACAGGCTATTAGTTAATTTTATGTTGACTGACTGACAACTTGCATGACTGACAGTTCATTTAATAGTTTTTATCTGTGATTGCTTGTGTTTCGTTTTGCGCATTATTATTACATCAGTAGAAGTTAACAATCATAAATGACAGCATTTATAGTCAGATAAGGCCAAATGGCTAAAAACAACCTTTGACATCAACTTATTTTCACTGAGCTTTTTCATTTAAGCGTGAAAAGTGTGTTGAAAGATTGTAGAACATCCGTGATTTTCTTACAGCAACTAGGTATTGTTCCATTGATTAATGATTGCCAGCTGCGTCCGGGAGCTTTCATAGATATCACAAATTATAATATAACATCATGGATGAATATGATTTTGTCTATGATAACATTAATAAAAACAATTCTATTAAAATATCTATGTATCTTAATAATTTCATTGTGTTCATTAGGGTTTCGTTTCGAATGGAGAGAATTTCACCCTAGCTAGAGCGTTAAAAAATTGACCCGAGGCGAGGGTAACCGAACTGTCATCTGACAGTTGCTCGGAAGTGTTTTAAAACTGGTGGTTATAGTGGTACCTGTAGATGGAGCACAAACAGCAGCTATATTTTATCCTTTCTACCACCTTCAAATTGTCATAAGATAGAATATCATACATACATAATCTGTTCGGTCGAAATTGAGTGAATGTCTCCATTTTGACTATACAATTATATTATCTGTGACAATGTATTATATTATCTGTGGCTATAGTATCTTTCATATAAGAAGTCCCGGCTGACACTTCTCAGAACTAAGATTTAGTGAAGAGACACTTTGAATCGACACTATATTCTATCGATTTTCGATTATTATTACGAACAGATTAGAATCGAATAAAAACATCTAATATTGGAAACTATTAAGATATGGAGTTCAAAGATCTTATCACGCTAACAGTGACTCGGAAAGGACACAGCGTACTCGTATGTCTTAAAAATTACATAATTGTGTGGTGTATAGCAACGTCATCTAAAAAGAATATTGACCATACCCCAATCATTGATAGACTTTGCTGGATCAAAATCTTTCTTTATTACTTTTTTGTAATTAAAGCCAATTTTTCTTAATACTCTCCATAAGGAAGTCGTGCTGCCATGAAATAATCCAGCTTCTCGTAAAGTATTGGAAGTTGGTTCCTGCTGTAGTATCCATAAATATGATTTCTAATGGCATCAGCATCGAAACTGTCCACATGTGTAACGATTGGCCTTTTCTTCCTCTTCTTTGACGGCGATTTTAATATATTCTCCTCAGTGGTTTCTTTTCCAAATTTTTCCTTGCTAATACGGGAGACCGTTTCTTGGCTGAGACCAAAAGCAGCAGATACTCGTTCACACACTTGAGATAGTGGTAACAACGGTCCGTTATTTAGCGATTCCCGGTCGAAATAGTCTCGTAGACGCACAACAAATTCACGCGCTTGTCTATGCAGCAAACGCTTTTTAGTGGTATTTACCATTTTAATAACAAAATAAACACAAGAAGTAACGATTTCACTCAAATAATTTAAAAATACAAGTCAGGCTCACAGCTTTCGACCTATTTCAAAATTGAAGACTTTAATTATTAAAAGCTCTTTACCATGAAGAACTTCCACAGATTAAGGCATTTTCATATTTATTCATTGATACATTAAGTAATTTTACAGAAGCGTTTTTTTTTTGTAAAAAGGAATACTTTGTTATGTTGCAGATTTAACGAGTCATGTATCAACATGACAATCATACCATAAATATTTTCATGAAAGAAAGAATGCAGGCCGTCTATCTGAATACATACAAAAAACTGGGTAAATGTGCTAATTTTAGTGATGACGGAAGGATAAAGACAGTCATCGTCGGCTTAGAAAAAGGGTATCATCGGCTCCGTTTGGGTACGGAACCCTATAAATGAAATGGCTGAAATGAGTCTCGTTACTTATGCGTCGTTTTGTCATAAACGTTTACTCGCCATATCGATTGATCGGCTGCTTACCGATTAATTGAACGATTCTTCGTCTCGTCACTATGAAAAAATAGGCCTAGTGCATAACGGTGAAATAAAATGATGTATCAATATGTTATTAGAAAACCTAAGGATTAGTGAACGCAATAAATTGATTGTAATTTGATTGTAATAATAAAACAATTTTGAAATGTTGTGTATTGGATTAAGACTATAAAAGTATTATTTGGAACTGAAAAACCATAGTTGTATCATGTTTCCAATTTACAATGAACTTACTTTCTTTAGATGTGTCAGCCGGGACTTCTTAGCTGAAAGATACTATAGCTAAAGTTATACCGTACAATAGTGCTGTACATTTTGTCGATAACTAGTTATCGATAACATAGATTTAAAAAATAATATGAATATGATAGTACACAAAAATATACGGCTACATGCGTTTCCATGTACTGCTTGGTTTTTCAAGGAAAATAAAAGGTAGATGCGTACTGGTACTCACCGCATCAGTTCTGTAAAATTTTATGCAACCTCGCGCACTTATTTCAGTAAAATGTTTCAAATGAATAGGTATTTAAAATTCCAAGGAAATATTTCGATTCCATCTGTAAGGACTAGAACGGAAGTAGGTTTTTTTACGAGGAAATTAAATAAAAGACTTAATAATCTTGAGTTTTATTTTTAGAGACGTCTATTACAGAACAGTGGTAATTTAATTAATCTGTGGAATGACATATAGTGAAAAAATAATGAAGACTAAAAATGAAGGTGATTTCATTTTATAGAGCAATAGGTACCAAAGAATAATCAGTATTATTTAAGCATAATTTGTATACAAGTCACTTAGAGATTTTGCACTTACTGGCTTGCACGACGATGGTAAATTTGCAAATATTGTTGGCACTGCATAAGAGTGTAGAATTTTACGCCCATATCCCTTGCGAAAGCAAGAATCTTCGGAGTGCATCGAGCACATTCTTGTTTGTTGCGTGGGTCTCCAATTGTCGCCTTTTCTTCTTTTTTTAATCCACGTTTCTTTTACGTTGATGTCGGAGGGAAATCTGTTTAGAATTGCGACAAATTACTTCAGCCTGTAGTTAATACTTGTTTGTAAACAAAACTTTCGAAACATTACAAAAAATAATATCGATATACTTAATGAGTTAAGACTACAACACTATATTGTAAGTCAAATTGGATTGGATTTTATTTTTATAGATTTAGGCTATGAACGCCCGCTTTTCTAAAGATAAATCTACGGTAAACTGGGTATGCACGTACAATGATTTACTTTTTGTAAATATAAGGATCTGTAATTACAAAATTTGGTCACGAAAACACAAAAACCATGAGTACGACTTACCAGTGGAATGATATGTTCCCATTTTCTATTTCAAAACACCCGCTCTGCTTGTATAACCGGGAACAGTACAAGTCATTTTTGGCAAACAACGGATTTACGGTACCACAGTTTTGAATTTCCAACTAATTTATACCAAATAAACCTTTTACTCTAAACGCATTAGATAACCAACAGATACCAAACAAATTTGGCGTTGTCTATTTAGTTGTCTATTTTTGTCTATTTTAGTGTTTCAAGATGTTCACATTTGGCAATTGTTATCTCATTTTAACACACGACATACGGCCATTAGAACGACAAGTATCGAGTATCGAAGGAATCGTTAATTTTTTTGTGATCCATCTACAGGTACAACCCGGTCACATTATCTCGAGACCTGGCGTCGATGACGTCACGTCACGTCGGCGCTCAGATATGGTGCGCAAAACAAGCATCCTCTAGTAGGATATTATTATAAACAATAAGATTTGCAACAAAACAAATATTGTGTTAATTAATGTAATGTAGGTAATATTATTATAATGATATGATTCAAATGATGAAAAATAAATGAAACAATCTTGGTTAAGTGGTTACAAGAAGTGTTTATTACACAAAACTACAGATTAAAAATCTTCTTCAGAATATATGATTGGCTCGATGCCAGTCATTGTCTCATTAAACTGTTAATAATATTACGTATGGCACAGATGTCAAAATCATCAATTTCGATTTTTTTTTTGTACTTCTTGCGCTTTTTACCTGGTGTTGACAATTTTTCTTCACGTGTATCGTTGCTAGAACCTTGACTAGTACTCGTACTCGGTGTAGCATGTTGCAGTGACGCATGCCGCAATTCTTTGGCCTCCTTTTTTATTCTCATCAAAGTACATTTTGATATTCCTGTTGCAGCACAGGTTCGTTTAACAACTTGATCTACAGGTATTACGAATTGCTTGTTCAAAGAAAGCGAGAACTTTCAGGATTAAATTTCTTGCTTTACTGTGAATAGTTTTTCCCATATTTGAAAAAACTTTCACTGTCCCACTTCAAAGCAACGAAATAGTAACAAAAATGTCCAAACTAAACCAAAATGTCCAAACTTAACAAAAATGTCCAACGTTGCAACAAAAACAATATTTTAACGTAACAGCAATAACAAAATAACAATAAAAGTCCAAACGTAACAATGGAATGTTTAAAAATATACCACGAAAACAAGTCGACGCGTATCGGCAACGAAAGTTCTAACCGTACTGACGCGCCGTGGCGAGCGCGGGGAGGTGAAAGGAGAACGGGGCGGGTGGTTCGCATTCCAGCGAGGTCTCGAGATAATGTGACCGGGTTGTACCATTATATATCTTTGGACTGGCTAGTGCGAATTCTAACGCTGTCTGGATACCGTTAAAGTTCGCCTGACAGTTGTCACTTCGGAATTTTTGCAGATTTTGGACAAAATTTAAAACTATAAAAATGTATTCATCATTCATAAAGGTAACAAAGTAAAACTTATTATTGTGAAAGTTGCATTAGGCTCGTACGAGCTCATTTATCTATAAAAAAAATTGTATCTACAAACGGCAATTTCAGTTTCCCGCCCTTGAATTAGATTTGAGACTGACGTTTGTCACCCAGACTCGTTCTAAAACGTTTTTTTCACTGGAATCACCCGCAAGCGTTTTGCGGGTGATTCCAAGAAATGTTTTATTATTAAGTATGATTATTATTTTTTGTATGATGTATTGTATTTCTTTTGCATGATTTTCTTTTTGTATTTTTATGTGATAAATAAATATTTTTTCAATTTCAAAAACCAGATGTTCTCTCTCTTTCTTGAATTTAGCTCTGTCTCTTTCTATTAAACGTGTGAAATTTCGCACTACCATCGCACTTTTTGAAACTGTTCTTATCTAATAATGCATGTCTAACATGTATGCCACTGTAACACCATTTTGACAGTAAATGAATGGAATTTACTGTCAAATGGTGTTAAAGTGGCACCATGATGTTAGGCCTGCTGGTGGTGAATCGGACCGCAACTTCAATTCATTGCGTTCATAAATTAGGGATCCCGGTCGTCCGAACACGGGTTCTAATGCCATTTGTCGCATGCTTTTAAAATTGTTTACACTTTCCTGCTGTCAGTGTCAGAACCTTAGACCATATAACACGGGACTAGGCAAGCGCACTTATCCCCCTCTGCCGAAGTACATGAACAATTTGTTCATCTAAGTTTGCTTGTGTGCGCGTTTTGTGTTTGCGTTGCAGCTTTTGATTTAGTGTGACATGACATATCCATTTTTCGCAGGAGTGTGCGTGAATGAGTAAATGTGTGCTGTGCGTGTTTACCTCCCCTCCCGTGGAAAACGGCAGAATAATTTCAGTACTAAGAGTCGTGCTTTGCCATGTCCCGTGTTATGGTCTAAGGTCGGAACCTAACGAAAGTGTTAATTTATGAACGGTTATTATCAGATAGCCTGGGGTTGCAAAGCTGTTTTTGAACGGGTTTGGCCGAGTTGCTACATTCCAAACGTCATTTGAACTATTTCCAAAAGATTTAATATTGATTTTTATCTGGAGTGCGAGTTTTTGAACGACTCAGGATCAAGCAGAGAGAAGCAGAGCTTCGTTCAGTTTTATCGTCAGGTTTTCGTGTGCTAACTAACACTGACATCAGGATAAATGATATCAAATAATTTGGTAACTTTTATCCAGCACCCGTATTATGAAGACGACTTCGTTTGTCGAGCGTTTTATCACGCTTGTCAACGTCAACCAATCATAGCGTTTATTTTTGTATAGGTACCTATGTGCGATAAAACGCGCGAAACGATTTACCCGGCCTGATGTCAGTGTTAGGTGGGTGTCGGCGGGCATCAAACTGAACGGAGGTTGGGTTCATTCGGTTGATATCCGGTTTTGGCGGAAACAGTACTAAATCCTAAATTGTCTATGGCCTTTCTCTATTTTCTCTTTCTTTTGTGATTCCGTCGTCAAAATAGAGACATAAAATTATTAAATAATTTCAAAGCTTGACGATAACAAAATAATACAAAAATGGCAGAGTCTGATGTGGTGGACATGAATCTATCTATAGACGACTTAGTTCCTAAAAGCCCAGAAAGGTATGTACAGAATATCTGATAAATACATTTTATAAATGGTACATAATTAAGTGCATGTTATTTTTCTATCTTTTTACTTTGATGAATTTCAGTTGCGTAAATCCTAATTGAAAATCTATTAATTAATTTGGGTATCTTGACATTTGACCTACTTCCAGTACAAAAGCCTCTGGCTTTAGGTGTGTGGGTGGTTCATAAATAAACAGGGAGCTATTAGAGTTAATCATGATTCAAATATATTGAGAAACTGCAAATGATGCAACCCACATGGTGCAGAGGGATTTTTATCTTTGTCCTGATGATTTATCAAATCTTATTGCATTTAAAAGCTTTGCCATGCATACCAATTCAATTATTTATTGTAATATGTAATAGAAACTAGCTTACATGCTTCTTTTAAATGTAGATTAAACTCAAATTGGCTTGCTCCTATTAGTTTCTTATTTCTAGGCTATACTGTGAAAACTAAGTGACAAAATTCCCAAAAAATAAGTAATAAAATGCATACCTACCCTCAGTTTTGGTTAAATGCTAGGTCTTTTGGATCCCGAGATTTTTTAATTCTATACCAACTTAATACCTAATCAAGCTTGAAACTAGGAATCATTAAAAACTGATTTTCTCAAAACTATAATACATGCACTTAGCTGGTTCTCACAGTATACCCCTAATATGTTCTCAAACAAAAACTAAGTTGGGGTATAGACAAGAAGGCACTGAGAAAAATGAGACTTGGAAAATTTTGAAAAAGGACAGGACTTGCATAATTGACAAAGGGAACAAATGAGTTTCAACCATAGATGGATGGGAAGGGCCAGGAACCAGGTTACATTGCATTGTATAAGCAGCCATGCAATGCCTGCACATGTCTGCAGCTACAAGTGTCGCAAGGGTTTATGAGCACTGACCTTGACTGTGCTAGTAATTTGTTCTCTATCGCACTTAGTATAGGATAAGAATTAAGAAATAATATAGCAAATTGTTTCCATTTTTAATAAACTCTGTAAAACTATATTCTATCCATTTCAATCTCCATGTTTCTGCAGACTAGCTGATGAAAAAAAAGAAAGCGGCAACCATTTGTACAAATTCAAAAATTACAAGGGAGCCCTTGCTATGTATGATGAGGCTATTAAACTGTGCCCAGAGAATGCTGCTTACTATGGGAACAGATCTGCGTGTTACATGATGCTGGGTACATATAAGAAGGCTTTGGATGATGCTCAGAAAGCAGTAGCTTTAGACCCAAATTTCACAAAAGGATACATTCGGATGGCAAAATGCTGTATTGCACTAGGTAACTATGTGATTTCTGAAAAATATATACACATACCAAAGTTATGCCATTTGATCTCACGTAAATAGGTCACACTGAAAGTTATACCAATATAATATATTTATTGTTGGATTGTAATCTTTATTGGTGTACTGTTTTTCTCACTACTTAAATTAATTGGTAGTTATAGTTGTTAAGATTACATGGCTGCTGTTTTAATTTTTGAAAACATAATTATTCAAATCAAAATTTTTAAATGGCCTGCGTGATGCCTGGCATTAGTGGAAACATAGGTGTTTTTAGCTACTACTCCAAGACACATGAAGCCATCATGCCAAAATCACAAGTATGTTTCTGTGGTAAAATGATATCACAACTATGAACAAATATAATAGTAGTTGATTAAATAGGAGGAAAAGTGAAGTGTGAACTGATTGAGGATAAGAAATAATGCTCTAAGTTGCTGCATTTTTCTACAGGAGACATCTCAGGAGGTGAGCAGGCTGTACGCAAGGCAGCTGAGCTGGGAGGCGCTGATATAGCAGCAAGCGAGCGTCGCGCCCTCGAGTCACTGCGTCGCTTACTGGAAGATGCTCAGAAGGCGATGGAGGTCAGCGATTGGCGCCGCGCCGTCTTCTGCATGGACCGGTGTCTCGACTACAGCCCTGCTAGCTCCAAGTAAAATAGTTATTTCAATCTTGGTAATTAACCATGACTTTAAATTTGATTCCAGGTTTGCTAAAACTATAGTGAGGTAGAAACTAGTTGGTGATGACAACACGATAAACACTGAAAAATTAAGAATAAGCATAGACAGAGCGGCCTGCAACAGCCTAATTGCCGTATTCTATGGACTGCGGGTTACACGCACTGTATATAACTTTTGCGTCATGGACGTCATTTTCATATTGACGAGATTTTAACATAATACGAAAATAGCGTTTATGAAAACACTATTTACACTTGTATGGTGTTGACATAAAGAAGATTTTGGTCTGTGGCAATTGACGACAGTAGTTCAGCATTACGACAGACCATTCACTATAAGAAGTCCCCTGGCTTAGGAAATGGTAGCACTGCATGTAATGTTGCCAATGGCTCACGTAGTATTCACCCTACTACACATTCCTAATATTTATTTACTGCGTTTGTTTTATATATTAAAAGATTACTCTTCAATGAAAGTAAAATGTACAGAATGAAAAAATCAAAATTGTCAATTATTCATTGATTTGTTGGATGGATTCGATTGATGGTTCTTGGTGGAATATCATCTTGAGTAAATTATACACAAATTCTTGTACTTTTATTCCACATATATGTGGAATTTGTGTATAATTTATTATTGATTTTTATTTCGCAAACAATACGTATGATCGAATATATGAATATATCTATACATATATCTCTCTACTAAAACGGTATTTTTTATTTCTTGTTCTAGCTCGACAACGTTTGTTCTAAATCGTCGAGCTCCCGTTTTTTACGTTTTTGACGATTTTTTCCAGGCGACTTAATGTGAACGCTTTTTTCCGATATGCCTGCAAAAGTGAATAGCTAATTATTATTTGCCCATAAAATTGGCTTTATGTTTAAAGCTGGTAACCCTATTTTACCAACCCTTCATGGCACTGACACGAGATCGAACCTGATCGAGAGGAATCACGGTGCATTGTTTGCATTTACTCTTTCACAAAAGGCGTACCTTCAACACAATCTCTTTTGCACTATCGTTCAACGGCTTTGGCAATAATACGAGTAATACATAATTTATCAAATAATTTTGAAAAATCAGACTGACAACAAAATGACAGCAAAAGTTTGACAAGCAGTGATGCAAACTATTGCCAACATGACTCCAAGGGACAGGTTATGGTGAACGGTCTGTAATAACATACAGTTAGTCATATCATAATCTTGTCCAAACTAACTTAAAATACCATTTTTATCATGGTTAATTATGTGTTACATTTCAAACAGTTGTTTTATAAACCTAACTAATGCTGAACTATTTTCATCATTTGCCACAGACCAAAATCTTTTTCACTTTTAGAAAAACAAAGTTATTTGTCCACTTCACACCAAGCGGGTACTATTTCACCTTCATAGCAAAGCTGCTTTTGGTGTAGCCGCCTAGCTGTGAGTTTTATTCATTGCCAATCCCTTCAGTTCTTGATATGACACAACTCCAGCCCTTTCCTATAATTGGTCAGTGTAACTCATCCTGGGTCATCCACTTTCTCTCGTCTTAAGTTTTAACAAAATTAAGATCTTACCAGCCATATCATGATATTGATCTTAGTTTCGCCTAGGAAAAACTAGTTTGTCCTAAAGTCGGGTTTGGTCGCTAACATTATTTATAAAAGAATACCGTAAGTTATGGTCCATAACTGACTGACTTACTAATTTATCTTTGCCTAAGTAGATCAAATAGCCGAACCTAAAAACATAAAAGTTGGATGGTAAGTTCTTTATGAAACATAAACATCCAGTAAAAGGGGATTTTTTGAGGATCAACAGGGGAAATCATTGTTTTTGTAGTCAAAACTATGAAAATTGATAATACGGGGGCTATTGGTTGGAAATTAAGAATGAGGTGTTTCGGCATTTTTGAAAAACTATTCTTTGGAGGGGTAAATTAGGTATGATTTTTTTATTTGGAAAATTCGTTAGTTTTGTAGTGAAAACCATGTAAATTGGTAGTAAACCTCTTGGTTAGAAATTAAATGTTTCAAGGTTTTTGGGATATCATTCATAGGACTAAAATAGGGGATGAAAAGTTAAAAACATGAAAATCTGGGGTATTTAGCCTTTTGGTTTAAAATTTGCATGATGCGTTTTTGGAGAATCATCCTGTTCACTAACTATTATTCACTTGAACTAAAACACTGCACTGTATTACTGTGGAAGTCTTATTTATTCAGAAAATCACAGAGGCCTGTACATTTTAGGATGAGACAAAACGATTGCGCAATGCAACTACGTTGAGCGCCATCTAGTTAAGACATGATACAACTAAAGCTACTTAGACGTTTGAACATTGCCGGCCTCCAAGGACGAATTGTCCTTTGTAAGAATATAATCTAATGTATAATTTAAACAAAGGAATGGAACAAACCATTTCAAATTAGAATAGGTGAATCGAGAGGGATTCACCAATACTGATATCAACTAACATACAAAATTGCTTAACTATTACCATGCAACAGATTAACTTAAAGACTGTATTAACTTAAATTATGTTCATAGTTAAGGATCCAACGGTAAAGGGCAGATTTTGGTTATCGGTCTAAGGAAGGTACTGTTTTTTAACTTCAATGTAACAACACGAGTTAAGCCGTCTTTACCAGGATGCTTATCTATGATGCGGCCTAGCAACCACTTTCCGGGAGGGAGTCTTTCATCTTTCACCAGAACTACTGTTCCGATTTCAGGATCTGGATTGCGAACTGTCCATTTATATCGATTCTGAAGGGTTGTTAAGTACTCTGAGCTCCATCGGACCCAAAGTGATTGCAACATTTTTTGTAACATTTGCCAACGTTTTAGACGCGAGATATTGACATCCGTGAGACTTTCTTCCGGAACAGTGATCGGGGCTTCTCCTATAAGGAAATGGCCAGGCGTGATTGGAGAAACATCTTCTATTGAAGTACTTATTGGGGACAACGGTCGAGAATTTACACACGATTCAACCTGAGCCAACAACGTTGTGTACTCTTCGAATGTAAGAAGGGTCTGTCCAATAACGCGCTTGAGATGGGTCTTAACTGATCTGACACCTGCTTCCCAGAGTCCTCCAAAGTGGGGAGAACCAGGTGGAATAAAGTGCCAAGTGGTTTGCTCATTAGCTAGGATTTCGGTGATTTTTCCAACCACTTCAGATTTTCGATTTTTAAACATTTGATCTAGCTCTTTGGAGGCACCAACGAAGTTAGTGCCACAGTCACTCCACAGGTCGCGACAGTGACCGCGCCTGGAAACAAATCGTCGGAAAGCCGCCATAAAGGCAGCTGTAGAGAGGTCACTAACAAGCTCCAAGTGGATAGCCTTGGTGACAGTGCACACAAACAAAGAGATGTAAGCTTTACAGGTGCGTTTACATCTACCAGGATACAGTTTCAGAAGGACAGGACCTGCAAAGTCCACTCCACTATTACGAAACGGTTTATCTGGGGTGACCCGACAGGCTGGTAATTGACCCATAATTTGATTAATTGGCGTAGCGGATTGTTTAAAACAGGGTATACATTTACTGACAGTCCGTTTGACTAAGCTCTTTGCGCCGATTATCCAATATTTACAACGAATACCATTTAAAGTCAGTTGCGGGCCTCCATGCAAACAGTGAACATGAGCATCATTGACAATTAGCCTGGCGAAATGGCATTTAGACGCGAGTACGATCGGAGACATGGCATTAAAGTTCACTTGAGCATTGCGTAGACGCCCGGTAACACGTATAATTCCGTTTTGATCAAGAAAGGGTGTAAGCGAAACAAGCACACTGGATTTCGAAATTCTTTGCTCCTTCTTGAGCATTTGTAATTCCTCCTGAAACCAGATTCCTTGGGAAAGACGTATACAAATGTTCGAAGCATATCTTAACTCGCCCACAGTTAAATGCTTAGGGATGATTTCAGGAGAAGTGAGGTTCTTTTTTGCTTCAATTCGAGCCTTGCACAACTTTACAAATTTTACTAGGTAGGCAGTAACGCGAACTAGTTTGTTCAAAGAGGAGTACCTAGCGAGGTAAACAAGTCCGTAATCATCCTCGTTCGATACACCAACAGGGAAAGAAGATATGTTATTCTCCTTGGTTTGTGTTTTTTCTTTACATTCTAGTTCAGTTGCTGGTATGTCGAGGGAGGATGAACGACTTTCATTAAAGTCATTATTTTTATGCAGCAAAGTTGGACCATGCCACCACAATTCACAGTCTTGCATTAAATCAGGGCGAATGCCACGCGAGGCAACGTCAGCTGGGCTTTCTGCGGATTTGATGTGGTGCCACCGGCCACTGCTCACATTGTTTACAATTTCAGTGACACGATTAGCTACATAAGTCTTCCAAGTGTTTGGACTTCTTCGAAGCCAAGCTAACACGATCATGGAATCTGTCCATGCATAAACAGATTCTTCCGAGAGTTGAAGACTACATTGAACATCCTTGAGGAGCTTAGAAAGCAAGACTGCACCACAAAGCTCTAAACGTGGCACCGATACTTGTTTTACAGGTGCAACCTTGCTTTTAGCTATTACAATCGAAATATTAATTTCGTGGGCTGTGATAACTCTCAAATACACCACGGCAGCGTAAGCTAAACACGAAGCATCGCTGAACCCATGAATTTCCACCTTCTCAATGCCGTCTAATTGGGTATGAACCCAACGGTTCAGATATAGTGTTGGCATGTGATAGAGCTGGTCACGATAACTAGACCACTCTGAGGCAAGTTCCAGAGGAAGTTCATCAGTCCAATTCACGCCACTAAGCCAGAGTTTTTGTAAAAATATCTTAGCTGTAATTATAACCGGTCCTAAGATTCCCAAGGGGTCGAAGGCTCTTGCGATGTCCGACAGTACTGAGGTTTTGGTAAAACTTTCGGTGGGTTTCGAAATTTCCAACTTAAACTCGAAAACATCGTAACGCGAGTTCCATCTAATTCCTAAAGCTTTGATTGTATCATCGATCGTGATATCAACGTGTTCTTTGATTGATTTGTCCGTGCTAGGGACCCTTTTCAAAACCTCAGGACAATTGGATGCCCATTTGTGCATTTCAAATTTACCTTTAGCCATTACTTGTGTGATTCGATGTTGCAATCTCGCTGCTTCTCTCTCACCATTCGCACCCGTGAGCAAGTCATCCATATAAAAATCATTATTAATTATATCGACTAAATCTGGGAACTCTGATCTTTCATCTTGAGCAAGTTGCTTTAGCGTACGAATGGCAAGAAACGGAGCACACGAAGTACCATAAGTTACGGTTAACAAACGTTTCTCTACGATACGATCGTCAGGAGAGGGACGCCATAATATGCGCTGGTAGTCAGTATCTTCCTTTGCGACGAGTATCTGGCGGTACATTTGTTTCACGTCCGCAAGAAGACAAATCTTATGAGTGCGCCAGCGAATAATCAGATCGCGTAAATCTTGTTGTAGTGGTGGCCCGACTAGTAACTCACTATTAAGAGCTGAGCCATCAGAAGGTTGTGCTGTTCCATCGAAAACCACACGTAACTTGGTGGTAGCGCTCGATTCTCGTAAGACCGCATGATGTGGAAGATAATAAACCTTGTGGTCTAGTTTCTCTTGTGGATCTATCTCTTCCATATGATTGAGTTTTTCATACTGGTCTATGAAGTTTATGTAATCCCTTTTAAAGTCAGGCTTGTGGGCAAATCGTTTTTCCATGTGCCTTAGTCTGTGTAATGCGATTTGTCGTGAATCGCCTAAATTCTCGTCATGTGATTCCTTAAAAGGAAGTCGTACGACATAGCGTCCATCTTCTTGTCTGGTGTGTGTTTTTTGATAGTGCTCTTCACATTTCTCATCCAGCAGCGTCATGGGTTTTTCATGTGTCTTGTACTCTTCCGTCTCCCAGAACCTTCGTAGTAGTTGATCAACCTCCAGTAGTGTTGTCGAAACAGTGATATTGTGAGAGGGCAGATCAGCTGACGATTTGGTAGTGCCTGACAGTAACCAACCAAGTTTGGAGTTTTGTGCTAGAAGAGAATCATATTTGTGAAGTCCTTGAAGTAAAATGCAAGCATAGACGTCTGCGCCTAGCAGTACATCAATTGGCCCCGGTCGGTGCAAGTGAGGGTCTGCTAACTTTACTTGAGATAGAGCTGGCCATTGTGAGATATCAAATTCTTTGGCGGGTAGCAATGGTGTCAGTTTCGGGAGCACGTGCGCGTTAACTCGCGTTACGTACTCAGTGTCAATCTGTGAATAAATGTCTAAGCTCACGACGTGACGTAAGTGTCGAGTGTGATTGCCTATGCCAGTGACATTCGCGGATTGTGCTGACCTTTTCAATCGTAACAGTTGAACTGCTGATTCAGTTATAAACGTAGCCTGTGAGCCTTGATCAACAAGGGCTCTTAAGTAGACGAGAGAACCACTTAAGTCCTTGACACCAATCTGGGCTGTAGCCAGTATAACTTGATTGTCATTCATGGCAACTTTCATACTTGTTATTTGTGTATTTTCAGGTTCATCAGTTTCTGTGTGTGCCGCTTCTGTGACAATTTGCTTAGCAATGATGTTATTGTTGTGCAAGAGTGTATGATGCTTATGATTGCAAGTTCTACATGATGTTGTCTGTCTACAGTTCTTGATTAAGTGTCCTTTGACCAGGCAATTGAAACAAAGGTTGTTGTTTTTGACGAATTCTTTTCGCTGATCAACGTCTAATTGTGTGAATTCAGTGCAGTGGCAGATGTAGTGATTCTTATTACAATAGGAGCATTCCGTATTAATTTCAGCGGTGAAAGCTTTCACTTGCTTGGGTTTTTGTGGTATTACAGGTGTGTAATATGAAGGTTCCTTTCTTTCTCTTTTCTGTGTTGCTTGTACCATTTCCATGGCTAGGAACCGTCCTTCCAAGTATGAGGTTAATTTCGCATAGGAAGGTAATTCTATAGAAGACCCAAGTGATTGCTCCCAACATTTGTGCGTTTCATAGTCTAACTTTGAGACTACAATATGTACTATAATTGGATCCCAATTATTTGTGTCTATGTCTATACTTTTAAGACTGCTTAAGCATTGATTGGTAGTATCGAGAAGCTCTTTAATGCTTTTAGGGCACTCATTTGTAAGTTTCTTTTGATTTAGCAGACGATTCAAGATAGTATTTGCTATTACTCTAGTGTTACTGTAGCGATTTACTAAAGCATTCCAAGCCCTTGAATAATTAGCAGCCGTGACATCATAATGCCGAATCAGCTGTTCTGCTTCTCCTTGGAGGCTCGACCGTAGATAGTGATGTTTATGTATATCGCTGAGTCCGTTATCGTTGTGTATCATAGACATAAATAGATCTTTGAAATTCGTCCATTCATGATAATTACCAGAAAATGTGGGAATATTGATCGGTGGTAATTTGGTTTTACTGTGAACTGTGAAGGTAGGTGATACATTTGTAGTTGTAGTGCTCGTTTGAGCCGCAATTTGTTCTTTTAGGGTAGTTTTGAATTCTAAAAACAAGTCCTCGGCCTGTCCATGAAGCTCTTTTAACTTTTTCTTTTCATCTTTTGTAACCGTTTCATCCTTAAGAGCTTCTCTATGGTCAGTCGCAAATTTTGACCAGTAGTCTTCTAACAAGTCTTTTCGTGTTTCTAAATAACTAATAGTGTATCTAGTTGTAGACGTTTTCTTAAAGTTTGTGTGAAGTCGCTCAATTTGTTCAAAAAGTTCTTGTTGTGACGTAATATTCGACATTGTGACACACTAAACAATATTCTTCTTATAAAAATGTTACAAGTATTTTTTTTTTTTAATTTTCCAAGTCTTTTAGGCACACTATTATGCTTACTTTTTGCAAACTAATTTGTGTAAGTTAAATTTATTTCAAAAATTTTTCTAAGTGTTTTTTTTTACAAATTATTCTAAGTCTTTGAGCAACCAAAATTGCACTATGTCCAAAATACGTAAATGATTCTAAGTTCTTTTTAACACAATTTTTTTTACAAAGTTTTTAGCACTTCACATTTTTCCAATGTCACTGTACTCACGATTATCCATTGCACGAAGGACCAATGTTCACTAACTATTATTCACTTGAACTAAAACACTGCACTGTATTACTGTGGAAGTCTTATTTATTCAGAAAATCACAGAGGCCTGTACATTTTAGGATGAGACAAAACGATTGCGCAATGCAACTACGTTGAGCGCCATCTAGTTAAGACATGATACAACTAAAGCTACTTAGACGTTTGAACAATCCCTTAGCGGGGTAAAATATAGGAATAAATAAAGTTTGTATCGGAATTCCGAAAATGTTAAAATCTGTGATGGAACTTTCAAATCAATAATTAGAAGACGAAAGCTAATTAAATATAGCTTTGGAAGATACTGCTGTTTGTGATTCTTGATTTAAACTATTACGGAAATTATTTGCAGTGATGCTATAATTTGTCAACTGTCCGATGCTTTAAATCTTTGAGAGAAATTGTTTATATTCGAAATCCACGCGTACGTAGTCGCGGAAAACGGCTAGAATATTCATAAATAAAAATTTAATACAAGACTGTAGAAGAGCAAGCGGCCGAGCGTAACATGTACTATAATGGTATGTTTTATAACAGATTGCGTCTGCAAAAAAGTATCATCCAAACTACCAAGGCCTAGTTTGTTTGGATTTTTATGTTGATCTTAAATCCAGCTACTCATAAACATCTCAAAACAACTACTGCAATGATTCAGTATTTATTATTTGATTCATAGGATAGGCACTTGGGAGTTTATGATGCGAAACGACAATGATGAGTGTACCTATGCTCTTGTGTCATTTTCAGAGTGAAGTTGATAAAGGCCGAGTGTCTGGCAATGCTGGGCCGATGTCAGGAAGCTCAAGAGATCGCCAACGACTCCCTGCGGTTCGACAATTTGGATGCCGACGCCATTTATGTTAGAGGACTATGCCTTTACTTCGAGGTACTGTAATCAGTATTGCCATCTTTTATAGTGGGTTTTGTATAATTTGACAAAAAATATGATGGGTTATTTATAATATTGATAGAGCTTAAAAAAAGAAGAATGCATTAACATTTAATTTCCTTAGCAAACTAGTAAGTAATATTGTGTATTACATACACATATTATGCCACTATAAAGGCGCATTATACAAGATGGAAATCATTTTATGAGTTGTTGTCTAAAACTATTTTGGATTAGCACGACCTGGTGCGGCAATTTAACCGAAGTTTTAATCGATAACGATGAAAAATTAAACATGGAAGATATTAATAATATGTTGTTATTATACTTCTTTACTTCAGGACAAAGATGAGCAAGCTTTCAAGCACTTCCAACAAGTCCTGCGACTAGCACCTGACCACAAGAAGGCAATGGAAACATACAAGAGAGCCAAAATGCTCAAACAGAAGAAAGAAGAAGGTAACACATTCATTTGATCACATAACTAGCTTTTGCCCGCGGCTTCGCCCGCGCTGAATTCGTTTTTGTGTACTATAACATCTGTTCATATTTTTCTGACCGTTTATTTTATAGTACCTACATGACCGAACGATTTTTTGTCTTTGAAATGAGTTATTGGTATTGTACTGAAGCCGAAACGAAGTCTGTCTGTCTGTATTTTTCGTTTTAACTCGAGAACCACTCAAACGGATTTGGATGCGGTTTTTTTATTATCATCGTAATGACCTTGGTCATCACATAGGCTATAAGAGGTGTTCATAAAGTAACGCCCAAGCCGAAAACGGGGAAAAGATTGAATAAACGCTTTTATAACTCTAGAACCATTTCATAAATTTGAATGCGTTTTTTTTATTATCATCTTAGTAACCGTGTTCAACACATAGGCTATAAGGGATGTTTATGAAATTACGTCCGAGCCGAAGACGGGGCAAAGATTGAATAAACGCTTTAACTCTGGAACCACTCAACGGGTTTGGTTGTGGTTTTTTGTTTTATTATCATTGTAGTGACCCTGGTCAACTCCTAAGCTATCGGGAGTGGTCATAAAATATCGCCTAAGCCGAAAATGGGGCAAAGATTCACTGAACGCGAGTGAATCTGCGGGAAAAGGCTAGTAAACTAATAAAGTCGCACGATTACTCACTGAACGAACAGATTAAGATGTAATTGCGTAAAGTATTAGTAGGCATGTACCCAATTAGATTTTACTTATAAAGTAGAATAGGTAATAATTAATACAGAAACAAACGCTTTTTCTACATGTACTTACTTATAACTTGCAAATATTAGTTCATAGTAATATCAGTTACATATTACAGAAAAATTCATTCGACTGATGCCGGCCCCATAGTGGGCCGAAATATATTTCGAAAATTAATATTTTTTTATTATTAATACAAGTTAAAAGAAACTAAAGGCTTTATATAGCTAAATTATATATATTTATTTCATATTACAGAAAAACCTCTACCTCAGAAAAATCCTACCTACTTACTAATAGGTATACCTACACCTGACCCGCGCTAGGGCGCGTTTGGCGCGCTCCCCCGCACGCCCTGTGCCATCCTGCGCGCCATCCGCCCATCTAACACGCCGTCTAGAATTTTCAAAGCCCTATTAATTTTAATTGAAGAGTATGTGTATCAATATTCGAGTCAATTGACCCAGAGAATAAAAGTTTCACAAAAATTTCAACCCCCCATTTCACCCTCTTAGGGGTAGAATTTCGAAAAACCCTTTCTTAGTGGATACTTACACATGACAGAGAACACACTCTCCAAATTTCATGTCTCTAGAACCACCGGTTTAGTCTGTGGCTTGATTAACTGTCAGTCAGTCAGGAGTTTGAATTTTATATCTTAGGGGTAGAATTTCGAAAAACCCTTTCTTAGTGGATACCTACACTTCACAAAGAACACACCCTCCAAATTTCATGTCTATAGGACCAGCGGTTTAGTCTGTGGCTTGATATATCAGTCAGTCAGGACTTTGAAATTTATATTATATATATCAGGGGTGGCCAACTTGATTGGACCCAAGATCTCTTGTTTACTAACGAGACCCTGTGCGATCTACCAATTACATACTTCTAGAAATCTTAAATGAAACAGCATAGTTCAGCACACAATCATGTAGCATTTTTTTATTTTATTAAGAGAATAAACATAAATGTGAAAATTATACATACTAACTACCTGATTACGTTGGGCAGTCTGGTCTACGTATTTATATTTTTTGCCTTGCCACGATCGACTTGACTAACAGTCGCGATCGACCGGTCGATCGCGATCGAACTGTTGGCCACCCATAATGAAAAATTCGTCAAACTTACTTTGTAATGTGTACACAATCCAATGTAGCCTTAAGAGGTTACTTATCATGTGCCCAACCGTTTTAGAGTTATGAATATTGTGAATGGACACGAATAAATCGGTAGTTTTTGATAGACAAAAAAAAACATAAAGCACTTAAAATCCTAAAAAATAGATAACTTCCAGGAAACGAGGCGTTCAAAATGGGCCGCTGGCAACAAGCGCTGAACCTTTACAACGAAGCCCTGACCATAGACAAGAACAACAAAGCCGTCAACGCGAAGCTGTACTTCAACAAAGCCACGGTCTGCTCCAAACTGAACCGGGTAAAGGAAGCGGCGCTAGCTTGCACCGCCGCTTTAGAGCTCGACGATAACTACGTGAAAGCTCTTCTCCGACGGGCCAAATGTTACACCGACCTTGGTGAACACGAGGAAGCAGTTAAAGACTACGAGAGACTATACAAGATCGACAAAAGCAAGGAAAACAAACAATTACTCCACGAAGCCAAAATCGCACTCAAGAGATCCAAACGCAAGGACTACTACAAAATATTGGGCATCGAGAAAAGCGCCTCTGAAGATGACATTAAGAAAGCTTACAGGTGATTTTCATTTAATGAAATGTCTTCCTAATTTATTGTTTATAATAGTTTTAGGTGCTGTTTTATCCAATTTCACCTCATATGAGTAAAACATGTGAGAACAAACTTAAATAATAAACAAAATTACCACTATGTTTAATAAAAACGCCCAAGCTCAACGAAAACATGACGACAATATGTATTTGTACAGAATTCCACGAAGCTTTTTTTTAAATTGATACAAACTGGATAAAAACAATCTTCCATCCAACTCTATAAAATTTAATTGTTCGACACTTGTTTTATGAAGAATTTATAGAAAAAAATCATCTGATAATTGATGAACTTAGCATGACATAAATATCCTCTAGCCAAATCTGTATGATGAACTGTGCGGCCGTAGCATGCTCTCATCGCGCGCGGGTGGCACATCTCGCGGCGCCACTTGGCCTCTGTTTGGACAAATGAGGTGGGAGTTATATCGCTTATTTATTTTAACAGGTGTTCGCGTCAAAAAGCGCTATTTATCATGTTATGCTACAGGCGCTGGACTGTGATCTTTGATTCTACTATTGTTAAGCGATAATTAAACTAACCCCCTCATGTTTTTGTAATAAAATAGTAGGTTTTACTTGATCGTTTATGTGAATGATAATATGACAATGTATGGATGCAGAAAGCGCGCTCTCGTGCACCACCCAGACCGGCACGCCGGCGCGCCCGACACGGAGCGTCGCGAACAGGAGCGCAAGTTCAAGGAGGTTGGCGAGGCGTACGGCGTACTCTCCGACCCCAAGAAGCGCGCGCGCTACGACCACGGACAGGACCTCGACGATGACGGCTCCGGCATGGCGGGTTTGTATACTGTATATAGCTAGTTCATGGAGGTCGGCGAGGCGTACGGCGTACTCTCCGACCCCAAAAAGCACGCGCGTTACGACCACCTGCGCCCTTAGTATGACGACGCGCGACTTGCACATCGAACCAAAATAAGCGATTGTGCGCGATAAAACGCGTGACAAACGAAGTCTCACGCCATCATGCTACGGGCGCAGAACTTGTGGGGTCAATTTGCAACTTATCGTTTATCGAATGGCAGTGAATGGATACTACATAAACTGTCAAATCGAAATCTGTACATAGCCGGTTCAAGGAAGTTTCATTATTAAACCTGAACCATATAGAGTAGTAGTGGTGTTTGCATTTCTACGAGGATCAAGTTGTAGTTACTGCTTGACACCACTGTGCCGACCACAACGTTCAAGCTGCTCCAAAACTTGTAAATCTAGAGGTTTGTATGGAAATTCACAAGTTTCAATTATACGTCTTATTACATTAGAGATAATATCTCAGGACAGACTATAGTCTGAATACTTCTAATAATAAGTATACTTCTTTCAAAAGTAGTAATAAATTCGGGTTTGTACTAAGGATATTTTTTCAAATTTTTAAATGAATCGAATGATTTATTATTATACTATCGAATTCCACTTATCTATGTACGATACGATATGGATACGTTCTCAGTTCAAATGACGTCACAATTCGTAAATAGTTCAATACCCATTGAAGGTTATTTTGGAAGTTAATTTTTTATCTGTTTTTGGTGAATAAAAGCCACAGTTGGCAACCGATTCAAAGATACGTAAATAAAGGCTATAAAGGCTGTTCATCATTTAAAAAATAACGCGGGCGGAAGGCTATCGGTAATAACTACACTGTTCGTGTAACCCCAGTCGTGCCATTACCTCTGGTAACCCAACGTTTCCCAATCTTCCAGACATCGACCCCAACGTGGTGTTCCAGTCGTTCTTCAACCGCGGCGGGCAGCACTTCGACTTCCAGTCTGGCTCCGGCTTCCCGGCCGGCGCATTCAGCTTCCAGTTCGGATAAACTCTCTCCACTTAACTGTATCATCGTTATTTCCTTACTACATATACTATTTCGACTTTGACTTGTACAGCCAAACTCATGCTGGTGACTCGGTTAGTTATAAGAAACAAAATTCAATGAGGGAGTTGTTTAAAAAAAGGCGCTGCGGTGCTTTAAGATCTATCGAAATTCGACATTGGGTATGCTGCCAGTACTGGGGCTTTATTGTCTAACTATCGCTTTTAAATGTATCGTGATTGGGTTAAAATTATGTGTGATGTCATTTCTAGCCAATTACGATACATTTGAAAGGGATAGACGTTGAAGTTAGACAATAAAGGGGCAGGTTCCAAAATTGTTACTTGCGCCATGCGCCATCTCTAGCAAGCCCAAGAGAAACCCTTGATGGTATCAAAAATATGAATGATTTAAACATAACCTCAAAATGGAGTACAGAAATCCACATTTCTCTGGCTGGCGGTACAAGAATATTATTGAAATTTTTGTTTGTAAATGTCGACGTTTTTCTCATAGATTTAACCTATGTTTTGTTGTGACACAAAAATCTTAACGGAAAAACGAACACTATTCTATTTGGTCAATCTGCTTTGTATCAAAGGTCCTCATTACCTTCGACGGTTATCCAAAAACGCCAGCAGTCGCAGACAGGAGAAATTACAAATATCGTCCTCAACGAAATGAAAATTTAGACTGTCCATAAAAAGTGACCAGGAAACGTGTTTGGACATGTATTATGCATGGGAGGACTTTCCACCGAGTATCCAGTATGAATTTGGCTGTATAAATCAAGGTCACTTTGTATAAATAGTAAACAAGAGCTCGGTAACTTGAAACATGATTACCCCACCGTCCCCACTACAACTTTAAGGCTGAGATTTTGAGTTTGAACTCAGCGCTGAGTGTCATGGTCTTTACGTATTTGATAGTATGAGAAAAAATAGAGCTAAGATTTTAAAAGAAAACAACGGTATCAGTTTTGAAAAGATTAATGGCGATTATTGGCGATCCTTGTATTTTATGATGAAATTTTTACTTATTGAATACAGGATATATTAGAGAAAAAGATCTGTATTTTTTTTCGGAATTTAAATGTCAGTCTTTTTTCTGATTGTTTGCTAATTTGTTATGGGCTCGTGTAATATTTAGCGTACTAAAGCGATGGGTTTCGCTCAAAACTATATCATCTAGAAACAGATAATAATAATATGTAGGCGAGGAAGGAGGGCGGGGGGAGGGGGGGCTCGCGGGCGGAAACAGTCTTCTTGGTTGACGCGAACTGTAGGAGACAGTTTGTGATTTGTCCTCAGCTTGCCATTATCGATAAGTTCACATATTCTAAAGTTCATAGTTCTAAAGCTATTATTTCATACAGTTCTTACAATCCACGACGATTTATCTGCTCTACTTGTAGTAAGCTAGTGTGCGTGCACACACACGTTTGCATGTCATTCGAAACATCACACAAGCAAAGCTGATTAGTCGTCGTAGATTGCAAGAATTATGCTTAAGTAGAGACTACGCAATTTGACACTTGAGATTGCTGTCCTCCAACTCAAAATCTCAGCCTCAAAGTAGCCGTGGTACATAAGCCACTCTTCGTAGTTGTTCAATCATATTGACGTTACAAAAGTTTCCTTCGTCAATAGAAGTTCGATCGGGCCGTCCGATTGCCATAGTGAAGTATAGAAATGAGATGATATCAGTGTTACAATGTTTTATAGAAATACTAAAAATATAACAGTAACTGTCATAAAATCTTACTCAACTATTTTTATTAGTTAGATATACGTTGACTGATTTGGTTAAGTACCTTTGTATATTAATTTTTTCCCTGTTTTTGTTCGAGTTTGGTTTTTTGTATTTCGTGTACAATTAACATGTTGAGTCGTTCTACTGCCAATAGCAATCAAGCAGTTATTTAGCTAGTACCTATTTGATAAATCTATACAAATTTTAGAGAGAAATTTGTTCATTCCAGCGTTCATCTCTCAAGTGGCATTCCTATGATTCTATTGGTTTTGCACATTGCGTTCTAAAATATTCTTTGCCTCAAGCATTAGTATGAGGTCGTCAGGGCCGGATTATCCAATAAGCAAGCTGCACCTGCCTATGGGCCCAGGGGTTCTACCGCGTAACTTGGTGGCATTTGTAATGGGCTTTATTTTCATTTCAGTTTGATCGTCGGGCAACATGCCATCTCTTTTGCACGCGTTGAATTTGTATACGTTATCCTGCTGTCAGATTATAATGTTGGTAATGAATTTCATTCATGATGTTCGTTGCGATTACCTTTGCACTTACGCGGTAGACACACTCTGCCTTGAGCTTTCATTTTACAAAGATTTAAGGTTCATTTTTTTATTTAAAGAACGAAAGGTTTTTCTTTTTTACGTAAACCATGCAATTCTCGGATCGCCCGCGGTACGAATTGAGTGTTGCGCGGCGCTGAGGTAAGAGTTAAGCGGGGAGGGGTGGTGCGGGCGCGGGACACTTCTAACCCCGCGTCGCCCGGCACTCCCTTCGCAGCGCGAGCAATACGCCAATTGTATGGTTTATCTATAGCTACTTGTTACAGCATAAAGTGCATACTTATGTCTCTAAAATTACGTTGACAGACACAGAAAAGGGCAGCGAGACCCCCCCAACTTGCATTGCTTAGACTTAATCGGGCCCTGGACGTCATCTCATTCATTAGCCGTCAATACGCTTGCGCACTAATCCGGCCCGATATCATTTAACGCTATCATCCAAATCTTTATGTCGTTGCAATCATCCACAAAGGGGGACATCATTGACTTTAAGGGGAACTGTTTTGATCTCGGTGCAAAATGCACAACTTCTGATGAATTTTCTTATTACTCAATAAAAAGTACTAAATAAATGTGATTTCGCTACCATAGTTTAATATCAATTAGGCTTTCCTACCAAAGTTGCGTAATTTTACGCATTTCGTTGTAAATTAATGTTCACAACAACTTTAAACACGCTTTTAAGTTGGTATGGATACTCACGCGAACTATAATCCATAAAATGACAAAATTCTGCTAATTAATAACCCCTGATAATAATTAAACAATAGTCTCAAAATAAAATGAAGCTATTTTATGGTTGAAGAAAACACTTGTACTGTTTCACGAAATTTTTGTGATCACTTTTGTGAAACAGTACAAGTGTTTTCTTCAACCATGATGATGTTTCACCAAGTGCCGACAATCGCAAGTATTAACTTTAAACTATTTTATTTCATACATTTGATTTAAAATAAGATAAACAATCACAAGTGTGCAGTTTGCATCGAGATCGAAACGCTTCCCCTTAATAGTGTCGTATCGAATCAGTGCAGAAGCGTACTGAAGCTTATGTTATGACTATTTCGAAGTAGAGATGTGTCAGCTAGCTAGAGACAACGGTCCAAAAGCAAGCTTGCAGTTTCAAACGAGCTGACACATTAATGCTTCTCGGAACGCAAAGGTAGTTTGTTTACAAAAATCGCTGATGGAGTCATTTGTTTTTATTGAGTAAATATAAACCCATGGGAATAATTGCAATGTTTATGTCCATACACAGTGAAATTTGAATCACGTGATCATAAATTACTACAAAGCTACTTCTTAATCATAACTGTCATAAGAATAATATGTTGTATAAGTGTTTTGGTTTATTTGTTTGCCCTGTCTGTATGTGATTATGGTAAATATTGTGTTACTATAGGTTCTTGGTTAAACATAAAAAATACACTTTCGTCGGACTCGCGAGTAAATTTATTTTAATTAATAGTTGATGTTTTGCTATAAAAGTGTAATTAGTTCTATAAATAAATCTACCGCAATACCATAAGTTGTTTTGCTTTATTCTAACGTTCATATTTTTACTCTTTCTTGTCTAGTTTCGTTTTTCTCTTTTTGGTGAGCCATAGCTTTGTCATCAGGCAGCCGTTTCGTGGTCACTTTTTTTGGTATATCATTAAATCTGGAAGTAAGTGTAAGCTAATAATGATAATATTAATGAATTAATTTAAAAATCGTTACTTTTCTCTGACTTTGTAGGTCTAGCGCAAGACTTTGTTGGTATTTTATAGGCTTAAACTTAAGGCGCATAGGCAAGCTACCGTTTTAGTACAACATTTGATAACCCTTTTCTCAGTTGTTTTTCATTACAGACCAAAGTATGAAACGTCTACATCTGATACTGATATTTTAAAAGGCACTATTTAGCCAAAATTTTGAATATTAGTTTTGTTTTAAAGATATCAATTCGGATATTAAGCTGAAGTTGTTTTCTTGCTTTAAATTGTATTTATACCAAAATTTTACATTTCAGTTAGATAGTGACAACAGAGAAAAGGGTTATTCAATCTTGTAATAAAACGGTGGCATGTCTGTGCGCCTTAAAACAAACACTTCCCAGTGTTGGACGTTATTGAATACATTTGAAGATTACCAAACCAATAAGGTTCGGTTTCGAATCGAGTGAATTTCACTCGGAGTGATGCGAATTTCACTCTAGAGCGTTCAAAAATTGACCCGATTTAAACCGAGGGTAACCGAACTGTTACCTGACAGTTGCTCGGAAGTGTTTTGAAACGTTTCCGAGTAATGCGAAAATCACGCTGGGCCACCTGATTGGTGCAACCAGATTTTTCTTTCTCTTTCTCCTAATTTCGCACTATGATCGCACGTTTTGAAACGCTTCCTAGATAAGTAATGTCTATGTATGTCTACTGTTGTATGTATAGCATATTTCATGAGACGCACTTCTTCAATGTAAACAATTTCTTCTGCTCTGGTTTGGGACGTTTGACGTTAGCTTTGAACGTAAGAACGTATCGTTGAACCACGTCGGTGTTGATTGCCTCGTTTGCGGGATACATGCGCTCTTTCCAAGCGTCTCTTTCGTGTATCCACATCCTTTGATACTCGTATGATAGCAGTAGGGGCATTTGAGATTCGCCTTCCTGAAATGAAGTTGGTCAAGTGCGAGATTTATGCGCGCGCCAAGGTCTCTGATCAAAATTTAACAGCTTCATCGAACTTCGCGACTTATTCCCACGCTCAGTTCCTATATTTGACGATGAGTAAGCCAAAAGTGAAGAGGTTTATAAAAAAAAACATTTTATGTAGGTACCACATTACGGCAGATTCCAAAATGTTCAGTGTTGTTTGAACTTACATTTATTCACTGTAAAATAGTACTGGGATTTTTTATGCAGGTTCCTTATTCTAAATTGTGGCCCTCACTTTTGTCGTAAAACACGAATTAGCAGGAATTATGCAGCTATACAAAATCTACGTACCAAAAATATGGTACGTAGATTTTGTAGTTGTATGCAATAACTTATGTTAGGTATTTTATCATTGATATAGGTATCATTTCTTGTTATGTTTTTATAACTCCCAAAAATACTAAACTTGCCTTCAAAAATACTGCTTTCAAAATTTGCCTACAACTCAAAATATTCATTGAATCTTTAGTTCCAATAAAAAACTTCCGCACTATCCGTTAACCGACCTCAATAAAGGAGGAGGTTCTCAATACGAATGTTTTATTTTTATGTACTAATCCAAAGTTCTTTTGCGCAAATTAATAAATACAATAATTATTATAATCAAATACTAGCTTTTGGCCGCGACTTCGAATGTGTTGACTTTCTAATGTGTAATTCAGGGTACAACGCCATACCTATAGTTAATAAACACCAGGAATTAATTAATGCTACAGGAATCGTAGTTGTTTTTCATAATTTTTACGGGTGTAAGGGGCCACAATAAATTTCTATGCTTTCAAACCTCACGTAATACATCCATCCATCCATCAGCCTCTTTCGTCCACTGCTGGACATAGGCCTTTCCAAGATTTCGCCACTATTGGTGGTCCTCCTGGAAGAAATGCCCATACTCACACACGCTGGGCAGGCGGGCTGGTGAGCGCGGTGCCGAAACCCTCGCACCAGTGACGCCGCTGCCCGTCACCGGTCTGTTTTATTAAAGCTCGGCAATTGGGGATGGATATACCGCCATCCATCGGTCCCAGGCAATGGTGGGCTGCCTGGTTTTTCCTGAGAGCTGTCCTCTTACTCTCCCCCGAATAACTTCGGGAGGATTTGCGAGTAAGATGGTGGTACCTCCACAGTCGAGCCCGGCATCAGCTCTACCACCTATAAGTGTATATAGCATAGACAAAATACTATAGTGACCTATTCTCGTGCAGCAAACCTTAAATTTAGAGTTGAAAAACCTAATATAATACGAGTTCATTTAACTTTTATCCATTTGCCTATTATGCAATGAAAAGTTTTAGACTATGGCAGCTCTAAATCTAATATTTGCTACACGAGAATAGGTGTCATAATGCTTGTAAAATAATCGATATTAAATAAACATTTTTTTTATGGATTATTGAAAACTAACCCTGTTCTGTTGCTAAATAATAAATTCTAGTATAACTAATTTGTAATTGACTTTATGGTGAAACATTTAATTTGTTAACATACAGGAAATATGTTTGATAAAGACTTGGTGTTTTTAAAAAGGAAATATTTAATGAAGTGGCAAGAAAGAATATATGTACTCGCACTAGAAATTAATAACTTCGATTTAGTTATGAGACTAATTATAATTTTAATAATGGTGTCGAAACACTATTTTGGATACCCACCACCCGCCATTGTTATTAACCACAATAATAAACATGGTTGACATTGAGTGGATCACGTTTCGTATTTTTTTGAAGATAAAGGCAGATTGATATTCCTTAGCAAGCACGTATCCAGGGGTGTGGATAGGTGGGATTTATCCCCCCCCCCCCCCTCTCAAATTTGTCAGGACATACACGAGACCGGGAATGTTTACTCATAACCACTTTAAAGTACTTTAGAGTACGTTTTAATAAAAAAGTTACGATAATTTGATACTAATAATATTATAGTACAGTGATTGATTACGCAGGTTTCTTTCACAATTCACATTGTTGTTTCAATGAAATGATATGAAAATCCCTCCCCGAAACAAGTCTGGATACGTGCCTGTTCCTTAGTTTTAAATGTAACAACAGACTTCAGACGGACATGGCAATTTATAGGCAAATTTAGTATTTTTGAGGCAGTGTTATGGATCTATTTTTCGAACAATTTCGTTAAATACAAGCGAACGAATCAGCCTCATTGTCTGGGGGCAATTCTACTTCAGATTCTGTCAATGATAATGATTACTAATTTATCCTTACCATATATTTCCATGGTTGTGGTATATATTTAGAAAAATCTGAAGCTATTATGTTGTTAGGTGGTCTGACAGGAACAGACTTTTCCCATTTAATCGTGCCGCGACCCATTTTCTGAATAAATAGTTAAAGAAAGTAGCAAAATACTTATTAAAAATTTAATCCATCAAAATATTCGAAAGTAAAGATTTCACAATATTTTTTATTGAAACGATTCTGGTGTGTACCTACTAAAATCATGACCAAAGAGAATGAATACAAACAAAAGAAAATCTTAGATTATGTTTTTATTGCGAAATCCATCACTTTGAAATATTAGAGTGCATTACAAAGTAGAAAAGATAAATTAGAAACAAATGTAAAGACAAGAATTTGAAAAAAAATCCTCGGGCCAGATTCGGACCTGCGACCTCTTGTTATCAAGACAAGCGCGCTAACCGACTGCGCCACCGAGGTACTTACCTAGACCGTTGAATTTTTCCACCATACTTGTCCACCGAATATTTCTGTAACTATTTGATCTGAGTAATGCACTCTAATAATATTTAAAAGAAAATCTTTATTGCAACTCAATTCATATAAAATGCAGTCCGTCTGTATTGAATGTGCACATAAAAGAATGATGGAACGAATTACCTATACCATTGCTTGCGCTATAACTAGCGAACTGTTGCAGCAAGCGTGCTAGTCATTTTACTTTTTGTTCAGTGTTTCATGTCGATTCTTAGGTACTTGTTTATGATAATGACTTGGTTAGTTATGAACCACTAAATGGATTTGTTTTACATTTCCCTTCAACTGGTAAGTTTGTCAACGTACGGAGACGTGGACTCTCACAAATCTTGATCCACTGATTTAAGATCGCTCAACGAGCTATGGAGCGGGCTGGGCTATCTCTGATGCATAAAATCCGAAACGAGGAAATCCGCCGGAGATCGAAAGTGACCGATATAGCCCGCCGAATCAGTAAGTGGCAGTGGGCGGGCCATTTCTGTCGCCGACGTGATGGCCGTTGGGGCCGAAAGGCGTTAAAATGGAGACCATGTACAGCAAAGCATAGCGTATGCCGACCTCGTGCCCAGGGGGCCGCTAAGACAGTCTCAAATATGAATTTGGGTAAATATATAAGTAAGGTGACTTTAATTTATGCCGCCAAATTCTTAATGAAGACTTGGTAAGTGCTCAGTAACAAGGTTCAATGACCCTTTTTGTGAAATTCGTAAAAATTATTCTAGAGAATATACCGTCACTTAATAATAAAATCAAATAAAATTAATTTTACGGAATTTATTCTTGATGCCTTAGATAATAAATGTCAGGTGGACGCCGTGTATACCGATTTTGCCAAAGCATTTGATAAAATATCTCATAATATGTTATTACTTAAGCTCTGGCGGCTCGGTATACATGGTGACCTCTTGCGTTGGATAAAATCTTATGTTATAAACCGTAATCAAGCTGTTGTACTTGGTGGATTTTGTTCTAATTATAAATTAACTAGCTCAGGGGTTCCTCAGGGATCCCATTTGGGACCCCTGTTATTTACACTGTATATAAATGATATAACAAATAATATACAACATTCGAACTCCTTGCTTTATGCGGATGACACAAAATTATTTAGAATTATCCGTAATCCTAGTGATTGTAATGAATTACAACTTGACCTACTTAATTTTGAAAGATTTTGTGTTCAAAACAACCTATTCTTAAATCCAGACAAATGTAGTGTAATTAGTTTTAGTAGGAAAAAGCAAACGATTCTTTACGATTACAAACTATGTAACACTAATCTTAAACGGGTAACAGAAATTCGTGATCTCGGTGTGATCATGGACTCTAAACTTACTTTTGTGCCACACATTGATACAATACTCAGCAAATCTTACAAACAATTGGGTTTTATTTTGAGAGTTGGAAAGCCGTTCAAAAACCCGTTAACATATAAAATTCTGTACAATAGTTTTGTTCGTAGTAGACTGGAGTTTGCCTGTTCAGTTTGGCACCCATTTTATATGACTCATATTGATAGACTTGAGAAATTACAGAAAAAGTTTGTGAAGGCCCTCGACTACAGAACAGGTTATGCTTATCTTGACTATTATACCTCAGCTGATAGACACAAAGTTCAACTTCTATCCCACAGGCGAGACTACACTGACGCTTGTATGCTTTACAAAATAATTAATAATAATTTGATAGATACCCCGGATTTATTACAAAAAATCAACTTTAGAATACCTCGCAAATGTGAACGTGCATGTCATACAAAGAATTTGTTTAGTATTGCTTCTTGTAAAACGTGCTATGCAAGAAATAGTTTTGTTAGGCGTGTTTGCCGATTATATAATGACCATTTATCAGATGTCGACATGTTTTGTGTATCTTTTTCCACCTTTAAAAAATCTGCCATGAAAAAAATTTCTTGCAGATAGATGTTTTTGACTAACATTATTTGTTGCTCATATTTTGTAACTAGTGTATTACTTACTTATGTTTAGTTAACTTCACTTCTTATTAGAAATATACATTTTTGTAAATTAAGGAGACTTTAGGCTTAATTTGAATATTTTCACTTGTAATAATTTGTATATGTGGCTGTTTGTTTCTTAAATAAATAAATAAATAAAATAAATAAATAAATAATAACTCGTGTATTGAAGCGTTACATTAGAGTAGACAGATTTGAATAACTCTGTAAGGAGTTGAAGTAGGAACATCTAATTTCACAAGGTGCTTTGAATTGATAAAAGGTACAAACCACCATAATTGGTAAGTTTCTAGGTATTCTCATTGAAGCGCAAGGGCCGATTTTAGGGTTTTTGAAAAAAAATTATAACTGACCAACGGCGTCGATTAGAGAAAAAATAAGTTTGCACAAATTAGGAACTAATTAAGACAACCTTAGTAAAAAAAATCGTAGCTGTATGTCATACCGTTTAAGAGATACAGCAATTGGCTTAACGTTACCCCAGCGGCATCTTGAATAACTCTGAAACCCTGGACGCATTAATTTTCTTTTTTGGGCACAATCAGGCACTAATTATATCTACCTAAGTAGCTAATTTTTATTTAGCTACGACCACGGGATAAAAAACATGCCGCTGGGGTAACGTTACTCCAGCGGAATCTGTTTTTCGTGAGTATCTTTAGATCGGCTGGTACAGCCACAAATTTTTTATTTCGGGCACAATTACATACACGAGATGACGCTCTAATTATCTGTCAAGCTGAAATCCTGAAAAGCGCCAACATGCCGCTGGCGTAACGCACTTGGAGTATGGTGGTTTGTACCTTTTATCAATTCAAAGCACCTTGTGAAATTTTATGTTCCTATTTCAACTCCTTAGAGTTATTCAATTTTTCTTAAAATCTGGCTACCTACACTAATGTAACGCTTCAAAATACATGGGTTTTCATTGCAAATTCTTCAAGCCAAAAGAGAAAAAAAAATTATAGGTAAATAATTTATATTCATAGACAACAGATTTTTTGGATAAAATGTGGCTTAATGTCTTAGAAGAATGGAACTAATAACAAAAAAACATAATATAAATTTTTTAGCTTTTATTTGATACACAAGTTAAAATCCGAAACATGTTTCTTCTCTTTCACCAATGTACCTGTAAACAAAAAGGATTGTTATTTGTTGTAATAATATAACAGTGCCTAAAATGTAAAGTTTGTCTAATTGTTAATTTTGCATGGGGGATATATTGACAGTGCAACCCTAAGTTCCAATAATATTAGATTAGCGAAAAGGGCTAATCCCTGCATAACAGTTTGAAATTTAGAAATAAGCCCTTCAAATGTAACCCAATTTTAGAAAACTTTGTGTTTAAATTATATAAATTAATCAACATAATGGTGTCGATTCGGTGTAACACGACTTTTAACTTATATGACAGAACTAACCTTGTTTTAAGCGTCCTGTCCTTGTTTTTTCGATAAGAAAGAAAAAGACAGGACGAAGTTTAGTCCTGTCAAATAAGTGGAGTTACATCGAATCAACACCAATATCTACCCTAACAGTATAGAAATCACATAAAAATTCTAAAAACCACACCAGGTTTTTTCCAAGCATATTTATTACGCTGGTAATTTTTTCATTTAATATATAAGCCTTTATTCAGAATATACTTATATTCTAATAACATTTATATTTTTTCTATCTTCGTATTAATCTGATTGCCCTTTGCCAAAAGGCAATTTTTTTCATTTGCTCGGTACTAAATTTTACCATGATTTATGTGACTCTTAGTTTCATGAATAAACTACAGTTATAGGGTGTGATAGGCATTGATATAACAAAAGGTAGATATGGTACATTCTTATTACGTCAAATAAAAAATGTACCCCTTTTTTTGACTCATTCCCACTAGTTAAACGTTGAATGAACTACTGAGACAAAATAGTTGAACTCACATAGAATTTTATTTTAATCATATTTATACTTATTATGGAAGCTTTTATCAGAAGTTAGGGAAGTCTTGTACCTAGTATATGAGTTCTGGTATCATCAAAAGTGGATCATAATTGTGTTATTCAAAAACAGAATAAAAATTTGATTATAAAGTCTAAATTTAGAAGTTCCCAGTAGTTCAACATTGAACTACTCAGTTGAACTAGTGGGAATGAGTCCTTTTTTAACAAACTCCACCGAACAACAGATAGAGCAAGCAAGAAAAGCTACACAAAATAGGCCCATTAGGCCTGTATTTACAGGGCCGCGTGCGAGAAGTAGGGTACCATATCTTCTTTTTGTTTTATCTAAGGTGATAGGAGTGAGATTGTGTCCGTCTCTCAGCCACTCATCAATTAATGTAACTACACCCCTCCTGCAGGAACCTACTCAGGTAGGCCTACCATGAGTTTTGCTTACTATACACATTAACATCTGCGTAAAATATTTATATGAGAAATTGTGCAGCGCTCAGTGGCTTTCTACAGGAACCAGCATTTCTCATACAAAATATTTTATGCAGATGGTAACATGTATAGTAAGCAAAACTCATGGTAGGCCTAAGGTGCTAGACCTATTGCAGTGTAACAATA
The DNA here is from genome assembly GCA_910592155.1 of Ypsolopha scabrella. Taxonomy (NCBI): domain Eukaryota; kingdom Metazoa; phylum Arthropoda; class Insecta; order Lepidoptera; family Ypsolophidae; genus Ypsolopha; species Ypsolopha scabrella. Next base: position 11,513,994 of record OU342965.1, read on the forward strand.
TTGTTGAATTGTTAGCTCTTTATTAGTTCTCAAGTTATTATTGTAATAACTGAGAGTGGAGAAAGCTATTGTACATATTATCTTCCCTCCATTTCTTTGCGTTATTCTCACAGGAGAAAACGACTGCCTGGGAGGGTTATAATAGACAATAAAATGATTTTAAAACTAGCTTTTGCCTGTGTCTCCGCCCATGTGTTATTCAGTTTTATGACATGCTTTTTTCTAGGATAAAAAGTCACCTATGTGTTAAGTAAGGGTATAAGCTAAATCCATTCTAAATTTCATCCAAATCCATCCAACTGTTTCAGCGTGAAAGAGTAACAAACATACACACAAACTTTCGCATTTATAATTTTAGTGTGATAAAGAGAAACTATTCATCTCCCTCATAAGTGTAAAAGATAATAGCTTGGGTGTGTATGTGAGCACATGGTAAGACAAAATCTTACTGCAACTGGCTATACAAGATTTTGAACTGGAGCACCTGGCCCTTGTGCAAACGCAATAACTAGTAATAAGCTATTCCAAAATAGTGACAAAAGAAATATATGTATGTATGACGTGATGTGCAAGTGGAAGGTTAAGCTCGACTGGGCTGCCCTAGAAGAATGTATGTATACTGACAGAGTCAGGGACATACTGAATAAGAGCAAAGTAAAAAATGCCTGGAATAGAAGAGCCTGTATGACAGGAAAGGGAAGAGGTGTGTCAAAATCGTAGCAGATGGAAATCTGTAGTCTCTGCCTACCCTTCTGGGTAACAGGCATGAGTATATGATATTATCGGAGAAACAACAAGAACCTGTGCAATCAGTAAGTTAGTTCATAACTAACCAAGACCAGTTCATTAATGAATGAGCACTTCATTCGTTGCAGTAAGAAAGGAAGCATGCCCTATCAGTTTAAACAAACTAGCTTTAAAACATCAACTTAAAAACTACAATTAACCTAAAAGTTAATGAACATGCCAAAGTGTTGGTCTTTGAAAAGAGAGACATGTGTTTGTAACAATATTAATCCAAAATTTAATAAAACACATGTACACATTGTCGGTAAACATAACCATGGATAAAAGATCTAACCTACAAATCAATATAAACTCATCAATAAAACACGAGTACATTTCGAGTATGAATAAACTGAATAGCAGTTAACATACATACAGTACCCAGGAGAACAAAACTCATGTAATCATGTTTCGCTTGCCGGCCAACAACTGGAGACATGCTCGAGCTGAAACTGAAAAATTACTCACCATTTAGTTTATTTGGACCTCGCACGCATCTTCCTCCTTTTACGCTTTAGCCTACGCATACGCTTCTTGCGCCACTGTAAAACGACAAAACAGAGATTTATTAAAATGCTTTATCTCACCACACTTCCGAACAAGTTCGAAGTAAATTGTAAAAATCACAATTTAAGTTTAAAATTATAAATACCTTAGCGCGCATATTGATTGAAGGGGAAGGTAAACGTTAAACTATGTATTAAACGTTTCCTTTGCAGGATTACAATTAAATTTCAAGATTCACAAACACAGCTCCTCGCACGACATTTTCCAAATGTAAAAGACCGATTTTAGTTGGTTTGGTTGGTAGTTGGCGCTCGAAGAAGGGTTGCCACATTGCTTGCATTAATATAGCTTAAGGCTTGGTTCGCACGAGAGCTTTTTTAGCGGACGTTAAAAAAGCGTTCAAATGGAACAAATGCATTCCCAAGACTAATTGAATGTTCACACATCAGCGCTTTAAAAACGCGACGCTTTTTATCGAGCAGTTTTGTACTTTCAGCGCTAGGTGTTGGGCGTTTTCAGAAATAGACCACTGACCATAAGAAACTTCTTATTATTATTCACACGGGCGCTAAAAAAGCCCCGGCTTCAATATAGATTCACCAAAATACCTAGCATAGTAGACCATATCGAGCTTTGACAGCTCGATATACACTGTCTGTCCCTCTTTAGGTAGATCAACAGAGTGAGACCGAACACTGTATCAAGCGCTATCGAGCTCGATATGGTTTGCTATGCTAGACTAGCAGATGAATTTTACCTATCTCCAGATGATTCTTAAATTAAATAAGTTTTTAAAATATAAAAATTGCTTTGTAATTTTGTTATTATTGTTTAACTTAACTCAGTGTAACAATCAGTCGTTGCACAGGTTGCATCGCCAAACGATATCATATTGGTATCATAAAATGTTGTTCGATGTCCCGCTATTTTTAACAATTCGTCAAATTTTGTTACAGACATTCGAAAATAATTAAAAAAGGAAGATCTGGGGTAGGTATTTAGAGGATGTACCCAAAATGCCTTTTGTTCTCTTTTTCGTCCTCTAACAGCAAAAATCACTATTGCTATCAATTTAGCAGAAACCATTGCCACGTCTTACTGAAGCGAGAGTAGAGACAAGAGTGATTTTAATTTTAAAGCGTTAGTAAAACTCACTGATAGAACGTTAATAAGGCCTAGTTCACACGAGAGTTAGCGCTTAAGTTAAGCGCGAAAGTTAACCCAGCGTTAGCGCTTTTAAAACGTTCTGTCAGTGATTGTTCATACTAACGCTTTAAACATTTTAAATCACTCTTGTCTCGTCTCTCGCTTTAGTAAGACGTGGCAATGGTTTCTGCTAAATTGATGGCAATAGCGATTTGTGCGGTTATAAGACGAAAAAGGAAACAAAAGGCATTCAGGGTACATCCTCTGAATGAACAAAGATACTTATACGGGCAGTTTGTGACACTGTTCGGCCAGTTGAGGCAATACCCCAGATCTTTATTATATTTCTATAACAAAATTTGACGAATTATTAAAAGTAGCCTCCTATAACATTTTGAGATACCAACATGCGTTTGGCGATTACACGGATATCTATGGGCGATACTACCTGTACAACGACTGACTGTTACACTGAGTTAAGTTATAGAATAATAGTAAAATTACAAAGCAATTTTTATTTATTGAAAACTTATTTATGAACCATCTGGAGACAAGTTAAATTCTTGTAGTGAAATTATAAAATTACAAAGCAATTTTTATTTATTAAACACTTATCAAATTTAAGCATCATCTGGAGACAAGTAAAATTCTTCTGCTAGTCTAGCATAGCAAACCATATCGAGCTCGATAGCGCTTGATACAGTACTCTGTCTCAATCTGTAAAGAGGGACAGACAGTGTATATCGAGCTGTCAAAGCTAGCTGTCTAGGTAGTACCAAGTAGGTACCCTGGTGATCCAATATTGAAGCCGGGGCTTTTTTAGCGCCCGTGTGAATATTAATAAGAAGTTTCATGAGGTCTATTCTTGAAATCGCCCAACACCTATATGCTCGATAAAAAAGCGATGGGTTTTAATAGCTCTGACGTGTGAACATACACTTGGGAATGCATTTGTTCCATTTGAACGCTTTTTTAACATCCGCTAAAAATGTTGATATTACCTCGTAAGTGAATGCGCCTCTAATAACACGAGTTATTACATTGGTCGTCGTTTCCTTCCTCTGTGATTGAGTAGAAGGGCGGCACAAGAAGTATGCACTTAGGTTCCGCTTGGAAACGAGTGAATTTCCCTCGGAAGGATGCGAGTTTCACCCTAGAGCGTTCAAAAATTGACACGACTTAAACCGAGGGTAAACGTACTGCACGAAGTGTTTTGAAACGCTTCAGAGTAATGCGAAAATCACACTGGACCACCTGATTCGTGCAACCAGATTTTTCTTTCTCTTTTTTTATATAGATCTTCTCTTTTTATTATTAGAAAGAGAAGATCTAAATAAAATTGATCGTTTCGTTTATACGAGTGAGATTTCGCACTATGATCGCACGTCCTGAAACGCTTCCTTAAATAATTTAACGACACTGACAAAATCAGCGGCTGAAACAAAATCATCCTCTAGTCTAGGGCTACGTTCAATTTTATCGCCCCGCACATCACTGACAGCAGGGTAGCATACAAATTCAACGCGTGCAAAAGAGATGTCATGATCGTCGGCGGACGATCAAACTGAACTCAGCCAAAACATTAATAAGAGGTCTTTACTATATAGGGTGAAATTTAATCAACCGACCAAATTCATACTAGAGACTCGGTTGGTGATCAAGAACTAGGTTCAGTAATCCTTTTGGCCAATTTCGAAAAATATTTTTTTTGCTCCCGTACTGGTTGGACTAGTTTAAGTACAATTCCTAGTGCAGGTTCTACGGGAAAAAAATTTTTTTTTTTCGAATTTCACCTGCAGGGTAATTAAACCTTGTTCCTGATGACTAACCGAGTCTCCAGTATGAATTTGGTCGGTTGATTTAATTTCACCTAGTATATGCAAAACCGCGGCTCTAGAAGTAAAGCCGATCGGGGTTCATTCAAATCGTCTTCGACAAACGACAAAAAGAACAAACTTAAGCCGTGATTACATCATCCGATTTATCGAGTTCCTAACTAGGACCCTAATTAGGAAGCGCGAAGAAACTGACCGTCCTAAACGCGATTACAAGTCCTAAGTCCAATCCTATCCTGGTTAGGATGCCAAAAAAATCTTACTTGCAGCATACATTTGTCTCTTTCGTCGTTTGACGAAGATGAGTCAAGTGAGCCCAGAATAGAGATGGGATTCTAATCGGGTAAATTCCCGATTTTGGAAAAATTCCACAACGATTCCCATCTAAACCACCCGACGGGTATTTATTCGGGTATTAACGTTTTTTACTACACGATTTTTATATGAAGCTAGGAATCATCTTAATGTATTACAGTTCAAGCTGAACAATAAATTGGTAAGTTAAGTCATTATTGTGATTTGTGGTGAAAATCTACTATGATCAGTTTGTTTCAATCTGTTTTTTTGTGATTTGTCAAAAAGAGCCTACGTGTTTCTTTATGATAAAAAAAATTACCGTTTCCCATCCCTAAAATAACCAAGGCGAACGTTGGTTAACTTGAAGCCAAAGAACGTAGACATTAAAATTAACGCAAGTGATGTGACAAAATGTGTTAAAAGCTTCCATTTGGAGTCTCTTAAAATCATTGTATATTTTTATTTAGTAATAATAAGTGTTAGTAAATACATTAAATAAAAATTGCAAAACTAAATATAAAGAGTCAATTACGTATCAAAAAATCATTTTATATTTGTTAATTCATTTAGTTACACTAATTATGATATTACCAGCATAAATATATTGTAATGAATGTTAGTTTGTAAGGTATTTATCTATGGAACACAGATGCCTGATAATAAATGATTTGATTGATTGATTGACAAATGGCCATTTCGGGTATTCACCCGGGTTGTTTCCCGCCGCGCCCATCTCTAGCCCCGAACGGCTTTACTTTTAGAGCCGCTGATTGGTACATGTAATGTAATGAAAAAGTGCAGCACCCTGAAACAAATGTGTGATTTTTCTTCGCGAGAATAAACGCTTCGCTCTAAATCTGTGGATATGAATTTAATATCGCAGTTGAGTTTATATTTATACGATTTAAAGATTTGTGATTAAAAATAGAGTCCGTGGCAGGGACTACGAGATATGTTCTATACCATCACTCAAGTTCAATAGACACAGCGCTGACTTGACTCTGTGCAGCGCTGCAAAAAGCTTGTAATGAAATCACAAAAGAAATTTATTTATTTATTTAATTTATTTAACTACATTACACTATCTTTACAGCTAGATCAATTCAATAGTGCAGTAAAATCAACAATATATAAGTTACCACACAACGTGACACAAAAGAAACACAAGTATTTACATTCTCACAAAATTACCAACACATAACATGACACAAGCAACAAATTTAAACATAACAAATAAGATATAATGCTACTCTTGTGAAATCACCCAGAGAGCAGAGAAAAAGGTTTGTGTGATCGTGGATCTTGTTGAGCAGTTGTAGCGCCCGTGTCAGGGGAGCCTTCTGGTGAAGGTTTGTCTTACTACTTTCTATAACGAATAGTCGGCCATTTCGCACCCTTAGGAAATCCTTGGGCACCCTCAGCTTACATTCCCTTAGTAAAACCGGATTCGTTTCCATTCCGCGACATATCTTAAACAGATACAAGGCCAGAGTAAGCTCCCGCCGAACCTCCAACTTGTTGTATCCAACCATACCCAGCACGAATAATGTCGGATACATTAGTGGATATTTAGGATACACCCCATGAAGTTTCATGTAGAAATATCTTGTAAATTTATTTTGAATTTTCTCCAACATGAGTTTATACTTAGCTTCATGGGGTGCCCAGACAACTGCGTTAAACTCTAACTTACTTCGAACTAAGGCGTTGTACAAATTCTTCATAGCTGTGATGCTAGTAAAGCCATTAGCCGTTCTGAGAACAAACCCTAGCATTTTAAATGCCTTTTTACAAACATCAACAATATGCTCACGAAATGTGAGGTCTGAAGTCATCCGCACACCCAAGTCGCTTACTACCGTCACGCGTCCCATCTTACTGCCCTCCATTGAGTACTGGTGGAGGCTTGGGGAGTGGCTCCGGCTGAACGATATGACGTTACACTTGGACACGTTAAACCGGAGCTTGTTCTCATGACTCCACGCCACAACATTATCTATATCGCGCTGTAAGTGATTATGATCCTCCTCGCAGGTGATTTTAGCATAAAGCTTCAAGTCATCCGCGAAAAGTAAACACCCAGCATATTCCACTACTCTGGGCAGGTCATTGATCATGATGATGAACTCCAGCGGTCCAAGATTGCTACCCTGGCTGACTCCAGAGTATGTGCAGTAGACTTCCGATACGCTGTTGCCGTACTGAACATATTGTTTCCTGTCCTTCAAGTAGCTCGCGAAGAATCTCAAAGTCTTATTGGTACAACCTGCTCTAGCTAACTTCTCAAGGAGCACGTCATTGTCCACGGTATCAAATGCTTTCCTGAAATCCAAGTACGCAGCATCCACTTGTATACCCTGGTCAACATGTGGTATTACGGATGACATGAAATTTAAAAGGTTACTGGTGGTGCTGCGACCCGATCTGAACCCATGTTGTGCATCCGACAATTGCGTCTTGACGTCATTGTAAACAACATTGTACAACACCGAAAATAAACCCTCATCATTGAATGAAATGTTGCCAGTAAGATAAGCGATAATTTATACTTTCTCCTCAAAGGCAAATTATGTAGTGGTCATGCATGCATGACGTTCACCGTTGTGGCCTGAAGTTAGCTGGCAGCCACGTTTATTGAATAATCGTGGGATTTTTTTTTTTGAAAATTGTAATTTATTGTGGACTGAATCGCACTCATAGCCTAACGTTTTCTTTTATGTAATCTACCGCCATTGTGACCTAGTGGTAGATCGCTCGACTGCTAACCCAGAGGTGGTCGGTTCAATCCCCGCCATCTGTCCTCGCGTCTGACTCGCACTTGGCAAAATATTTGTTTTTAAAAATAAATTAACTGTAAAAGGCGCATTGCAAATCGTACATGAGTTAAAACTCACGTATATGTACAATAATTTTCATAGGTCTGGCATCCTTGCAATGATACTCCCATAAAAAATACAAAAAGGTGGAGCTGTCAGATTTAGTTCCTATCTTCGTCGTAGGACCTCAGTGATGGCGCGGGCTTTATATGCGTCAAAAACCCATACCTAGTAAGAAATTTTATTTTTGGTCACATCAGTGCCAAGGTTCTATAACCCTCTCTGTGAAATACACAAAATAAAATGTAGACTTCCTAAACTAATTGAGTCGAGGTTGTTCTTGAGCAAGCATAGAGGCATACATTTTTTTTCTTCTTATTTCGCAAACTGGGTCTTCAACCTTGGTGCTGACCACTTACCGAGTCTCCAGTATTAATTAGACTCTATAAAAAAAAGACACTTTATATACAGTACATATAAAATGCAAGGTCTGTTTGAGATACATTTTCACCTTTTTTTTAATACTTGACAATATATTCCGATATTTATTAAATATTTTATATTGTTTGATGACTACATTTTGATAATATCTAGATGTATTATAATATATGTATTATACTAGGTAGGTGAAATTAAATCAACCGACCAAATTCATACTGGAGACTCGTTTAGTTATCAGGAACAAGGTGTAATGACACTCCAAGAGAAATTAAAAAAAAGAAATTTTTTGCCCCATAGTGTCTGCACTAGGAATTGTACTTAAACTAGTGCAACCTGTAAGGGAGCAAAAAAAAATATTTTTGAAATTGGCCAAAAGGATTACTGAACCTAGTTCCTGATCACTAACCGAGTCTCCAGTATGAATTTAGTCGGTTGATTTAATTTCGTCCTATATTTGGTACAACAATTTTGAAAAGTACAACATTAAACTCGAACATAAATAATAAAGGTTTTCGGTACTGTAAGACATGATTCGGTTTTAGTTTTTATTTTTTATATGTACCTGTACAGATTCTAATAAAGTGGTGGCAGCTTAGGCTGAGATTCAAAGTGCATTTTGAGTCCGATCTCATGAGGAACTCAATCTTACAAACGTCACTCTAGTATGATATCACGTCACTTTTTGACGTTTGTAAGATTGAGTTCGGACTCAAAATGCACTCTGAATCTCAGCCTTAGAGTAATGTATATATCCAGCCGCGTGTTGTTCGGTTTAACGGCATGCTTTTTTCCGGGTTAAAAAGTAGCCTATGTGTTAAGTTAGAATATAAGCTATATCCATTCTAAATTTCATTCCGTCCAACCGTTTCTGCGTGAAAGAGTAACAAACATACACACAAAATTTCGCATTTATAATATTAGTGTGATAGAGCGCGTGTACCTAAATGGGAGCTGTACGCACAGGTGAGAACATCGCATCGTTTCGCCCGCGAGCACTAGTAGTCGTATAAGATCACTAGTAGTGCGAGCGTCCGTTGTGAGCTCTTCGAGGTGAATTTGTTATTTAACTTGAAAAAATGGTTAAACGTGGCGTAAGACCGCTTAAAAAGATACTCGAAAACACTAAGGAAAATTCCAAGATCACATTTCACCGGTAAGCAAATTTACTAAATTTTAAGTAAAAATTTAATTCTTTTTGGTCACATAATTTTTCCACTTCCCGTACAAAGTGGTTCAGTTAGCTGACTCAATCTCTATGGAAAGGTGAAAAAAGTTCACGTGATAAAATTTATTTTCGTTAGAAAGTGGTCTATTAGGGATACTCAATCATCTTTTAAATTTTTTTCACTTTGAATTGTAGGAACTTATTTATTTTAAAATTTTGGGCCTTATTTTGAATATCTATTATTTATTAAATAATAGATTTATTTATAACTTTATATTTTTCAGAGACCGTTGAAAGAGAGAGTCGCGTTATCGCATGTAAGCCGTGCGTGACATAACTCCACCGCCCTTCGACATCCTAAGCTTTATACTTTATTAAAGCGTAAATAAATATATGAAAAAAAAAAACAGTATACCTACTTCATTATTTGTTTTACCAGCAAAATTTCAAAATTATTTTCCTGTTTTACAGTTATTGGCCTTTAAACAAAAGACCGAACAGTTTCCTTACATAATATTATTAAGTTGACATTCATATTTAAATCGAATGTCAAATTACATTTCAATAATTTATTTCACAACGACAAAATATGAGTTAATTTCTGATATTGTTAAGTTTCGTACCTTTACAAAAACTTGGCCTTCAAGTGGTTAAAAATATTTACTATCGACAACACATCGATAGTTTTTGGACGGTAACTGCACATCACTAGTCAACGCACACAATGACAAATTAAGTCACGCGTTTTTGGGCCGTCATAAGGATTAAATAGCGTGGCGAGTTTCCATACAAAAAATAAGCTACATTTAGGCTTCATGGTACGAAGAAACGTTTAAAAATGAGTTGTTTTTGCTGGCTTATGCTTGGAACATATTTGTTAATTTCTTAACTAATCTCGAGTATAAATTTTGTTTGGAAACAAGCAATATTTATATTTAAAAGAGCCCGAAGTTCACTGAGCTAAAATTGCCACGCGTCGACTTTATGCGTTTATTATTAATGTTAGGTCTGCTACTATATGGGTACCTATTACACGTCTGTGCGTAGTATACTCTAAGTCTATGGTTCAAACCCAATGAACCCACCATCACATTTGTTTTTTGTGATAGCAATAGTGCGAGTGGGACACCACTCTCTGGTTTGTGGCTCCCGCTCAGCACGTTTTATCTAGTCGGTTATGATAATGTTTAATAGTGGTAAATAGAGTCTATTTTTCTTTCTGTAATATCTTTTAGGGTACCTAGCATAGTAGACCATATCGAGCTTTTATATCTATCTTTAAGTAGATCAACAGAATGAGACAGAGCACTGTATCAAGCGCTATCGAGCTCGGTTTGCTATGCTAGACTAGCAGTACTCAATACAGTTTTGGTATAAATACCTGGTGTAAATAGACGGCTACCATTAAATGAAACCACATATTCTACCAACCCTACTGAACCACTTTTCCTAAGAATCATACTCGCGGACACCCTTAGTTTGGGAAATAATCGTGTTCCAAACAAAAATGGCTGAACCCTAACGCACCGACATACGGGTGAGTTTAGAGAGAGTGACGTGCGTGAAACAGCTGTTCTGTTTCAGCGTTTTAAAATAGACCTTCCTCCTAAGAGATAAAGTTTTTGAGTCACAGTTGAATATCATTTTCTCCGAAGGTTCACGCGGGGTTTTTTTTCGAATAGTTGTTCAGTATGATCTGTAGAGTATGTGGTTTTATTTAATGGTCGCACTGTATTTACACCCTGTATATGGTCACGATGTTCAACAAACGTCAAAATAGCAGGGAAAAACGTGGTTACACAGGTACCTAACTTCAGGAGTTCAGGACACAATGGTGAAAGTGTTAAATATGTCTTTGTCTAGCGAATTTTTAATTTTGACATAAAGACCCAACACGGGTATTTTTTTCAATACCAAATTGCAACATATTTCGCTGGGTTTTTTTTATTTTACATTTTTTTTACTTATAATCGACATCATTTCATTACGGTTAACCATTGGTTTTCAATATTTATATTGAAGGTCTGCGTAAAAATAAAGCTTACGTATTTTTATTTTGTTTTATTGTGTGTTTATGCAATATTTAATGCTTATTTTAATTTTTTCGTATTCACTCTTTCTAAAAGTCGCAACTGAGGATTTCAAACTCGACGTCCATTGCCAAGGGATTATAAAAAAAAACTTGGCCTCGTTTATGTTCGCTGGCAATGTCAACATGTTAACAGTCACAATGACATGCCAGTTGTTTTTTTTAACCCGGATTGAACTTGAAAGCAAAGGTAATTGTTTAAAATCCTGTGTTTACCAACTTTTTATTTTATTTAATCTCTTCATTTGATAATGATTTAATTCTGAAAAAAATATATGATGCTCAGAAGGCCAATATCTCAAAATGGATTTTAGTTTTGTACCTATTATTAATTTGTAATATTGTCGATTCGATTTTAGGCCCTGACTGTACCCAGTGAAATTACAGTGGACAACTCGACATAAGCTAACCAATAATCGCCTCTATCAAGAGTTATGTCATGACAAAATAACTTATAAGTTAGTGGTAAATAAAGTCTATTTTCTTTCTGTAAAATCTTTCAGTACTCAATCCAGTTTTGGTATACTTCTATGGTCACGATGTTCAACTAACGTCAAAAAACGTAGTGAAAAACGTGGTTACACTACACACACAGCAAGTGCGCGCCAGATAAGTCTGCGCGCGACTGGTGGCGTTACTAACGTTTTACTACTTGACCTTTGGCATGATGATTGCTAAACTTGACCACTGAAAACTAATAAAAATGATAGACATTCTACACACTCACTAGGTACACCTGATATAACAACAACTTGGCGGACTGCGATTTATGGTTTTGGCCACATGCAGACTTATCTGGCGCGAACTTTACTTCAGGAGTTTAGCCCCCTGATTGTGTACCGTAAACTCAGTTGCCAAACCAAGTGCCTATCGTCTAAAACATACATATCCGCCTATCTAAGAATAAGTTCGCACTTGAAATGACATCACAATTCGTAAATAGTTCAATACCCATTAAAGGTTATTTTGGAAATTTATTTTTTATCTGTTTTTGATGAATAACAATTACAGCTGGTTAGCAACCGTTACTGAGTTACATAATAGGCCCGCAGGACACTATGGTGAAAGTGTTAAATATTATGACCTTGTCTAGTGAATTTTGTCACAACTTTACCCGACACGGGTATTTTTTTCAATAACAAATTTCACCATATTTCTCTGAGTATCCGTTATTAATTAGTGAAAAACACATTTTTTTACCGAGAATTCGATAGCATTCCCTGACTGTGCCCAGTGAAATTACAATGGACAATTCAATGAGCCAACTAATAATCGCCTCTACCGTGAGCTATTATAGTCAAGTAATATTTTTGTACAGAGAACGTTCAATAAACGAGGTGCAATGAACTACTCGTAGTTTCCACTATGTTTTTATGGACTAAATATATAAATTTAAGTATAATGAAACAAAATTGTAAAAGAAAGCAATAACATCTCTCTACAATTGAAAAAGTTAAGGGACCTCAAAATGGCGCTCAAAAATTAATTTCGTTCCATTTGCGACGTACCAGCGGCCCACGGCCCCGCCCGCGTCGAAGAGATTTTCGTGAAAATAAGGAAAACAAAAGAATATGATTTCTTGAACGACTATATGCAACGGACACCATGTTTAACCAAGACGCTAATAAAGACAAATCAAATAAGCCCAAACTCGAAGGGTTTGCTGTTGTCCGTTGAGGACATCCAGTACCCATCTTCCAGTTCCATCATCAGACCCTGGTTACCATGTTTTACCAAAGTGTTAATAAAGACCAATCAAATAAGCCAAACCTCGAAGGGTCTGCTGTTGTCCGATGAGGAGATACCGTACCCATCTTCCAGTCCCATCATCATACCCTGGTTACCATGTTTTACCAAAGTGCTAATAAATACCAATCAGTAAGACCAAACTCGAAGGGTCTGCTGTTGTTCGTTGAGAAGATCCCGTACCCATCTTCCAGTCCCATCATCATACCCTGGTTACCATGTTTTACCAAAGTGCTAATAAATACCAATCAGTAAGCCCAAACTCGAAGGTCCTGCTGTTGTCCGTCGAGGAAATCCCGTACCCATCTTCCATTCCAATCATCAGACCCTGGTTACTATGTTTTAGCAAAGTGCCAAGAAGTGTGTCAGGATCGTTGTAGATGGAAATCTGTAGTCAGATTAAACTGATACAATTTTCTCGTATGGGAAAAAATCAATACATAAACCTGGCTTTAATTACTTTTTAAGCTAAATATTAGCAAGAGGTGTGTCTGGGTCGTTGTAGATGTAAATCTGTAGTCAGATTAAATTGATGTAGTTTTACCGTATGGGAAAAAATCATTATTTAAATCATAGTAATTAATGTATGTGCTTAAACCTGGCTGTAGTCACTTTCTCAAGCTTAATATTAGCAAGAGGTGTGTCAGGATCGTTGTAGATGGAAATCTGTAGTCAAATTAAACTGATAAGTTTTGCCATATGGGAAGAAATCATTACTTAAACCATAGTATTTTATGTATCTATGCTTAAACCTGGCTGTAGTCAACTTTTCAAGATTAATATTAGCAAGAGGTGTGTCAGGATCGTTATAGATGGAAATCTTTAGTCAGATTAAACTGATATAGTTTCCTCGTATGGAAAAATAACCGGTTTTATCACGCATAACTAACTATTTGGTCAGGGCACGCCGATAAAGCAGCTAAGCAGCGTTTTTTCTCCCTACATGGTTCACAAATACTGAATTTTCAAACTGAAAACTTACTTTTATTTTGATAAAATGTAGCCTATGTTACTCAACAATTGTTTAGATTTTTACAAAAGAAAGATTTTTTAGAATCGGTTCAATAGTTCCAAAGTTTACCTCAAACATACATACAAACAAACAAACAAACAAATCTTTCCTCTTTATATAATAATGTAGAGTGTAGATGTAGAAGTGTAGATACTGTAGATGTAGATGTAGAAAGTGTAGAAGTGTAGATGTAGATAGATTAGCTGTGAGTAGGACTTCTTCCTTCGTAAGGCTTACGAGTTGAGGAACACAGTGCCTAATCTTACTTCTTAAAATAACTATTTTATGGGAAATGCATAGGCATATCTAAATTCCATCCATCCATCCATCAGCCTGTTTCGTCCACTGCTGGACATACGCCTTTCCAGGATTTTGCCACTCTTGGCGGTCATCCTGGAAGAAATGCCCATACTCACACAAGCTGGGCAGGCGGGCTGGTGAGCGCGGTGCCGAAACCCTTGCACCAGTGACGCCGCTGCCCGTTACCAGTCTAATTTATATAAGGCCCGGATATACCGCCATCCATCGGTCCCAGGCAGTGGTGGGCCGCCTGGTTTTTTTTCCTGAGAGCTGTCCTCTTACTCTCCCCCGAATAACTTCGGGAGGATTTCCAAGTAAGATGGTGGTACCTCCACAGTCGAGCCCAGCATTAGCTCTACCACCTAATCTAAATTATATTCTTGAATAAGCACACACAAGTCACGCTTCCGAAGTTGTCATTTAGTAGTGATGCGTTGATTAACTACATTTAATATCGATATTTTTTTTAACAACAACTATTTATGTAAATAACTATGTGGGTATTTAAGCATTTAATTTTTTTAAATGTTATTTTCTCTATGATTGGTACTTACTTAAAAAGTTTCACTCCTTTTATTTCAGCACTAACATACGACGTATTGGTGGAATAAAAGTCAATCACCGTAAATCATAGACAAGATAGCCAAAAGCCAGCTAATATTCAATGTCATGCGTACAAAATAATTCTGTCAACTAGCCGAGTTCTTACGAACAGCCCCACAATTTTATCTGTTCCAGTGACGAATACTGTCACATAATGAATATAGAAGTCATTTCCGTTTGGCCTACCGGAACCACAGACAAACAGTCTAAACCTAAGTGTTAAATAGTGTGGCAAGTTTCCATACAAAAACCAAGTGATATTTAAGCCACATGGTACGAAGAAACGTATACAAATGGGTTTTTGGGCTGGCTTATGCTTGAAACATATTTGTTAATACCTTAACTAATTTCTCGTATATATTTTGTTTGGAAACAAGCAATATTTATATCTAAAAGAGCCCGTAACTCACTGAGCTAAAATTGCTTCAAGTCGACTCTATGCGTTTTTTATTAATGTCTGTGGCCGGAACATATTAAAGTTTCAAACAATGTTAATACACGAATTATGAAATGAAAACACAAAAAGTTTAAATTTCTTTGTAAAGCTTGCTTTAAAGGCTTAGATAAATACCTTAAATAATTTACATACATCAATAAGTATCGATAAGTAAGTGGTCATTAAATTCGCACCTCTATTCTAATACGACCGCACAAAAAAAACGAGACAGAAATACTACGGAATACAAGAGGGTACGAGAAATATTGAAAAACATCAACAGGGTGCGCAAGCTTAGATTAAAAGATGACCAGTTTAAGTTGAACCATGATGATTTTGTAATAATCTTTTAATTAAATATTTAGGTAATTTCCCATGAAATATAAATGTATTCGTTTTAATGTTGCATTGGCTACCATATATATCTATTCTTGGCAAATTATCACTTTATACTTTAGCAAAGGCTACTTCCATGGTGCTAGATCATATAAAAACATATATAAAAAACTAAATACAAACTTTACTTTTATAATACGTGTAGCTTTTACATTGATGTAGCATTTATTGAACAGCTTTACGCAAAATAACAACCGAGACGTGAACTGGTATGTAAGCGTGAAGTCACAGCGGGGTCTGGGTCCCGCAGTCATTCTGCGCTAGACTATGATAATTTAAATAATATATTTCGCAGTCATTTAATTACGGATTAAAATTTTTTCTCGCTGCTTTTTTGGTTTTGTTCTATATTTTAATCCTATAAAATTAAATATGGTATTATCGTCATCATGAAACTTGTTCATTGTGTAAGACAATCGTATTCAAATTGATTGTCATATGGCTATTCGGCTAAGCAAATTTGCCCGTTTGACAATTAAAATAGTACATTTTTGGCTATTAAATGAAAACGATTGACTTGTTTTATTGTTGACAACCAAAAAAGTACGATTTCAATACACAAGTTTTTATTCTGTTATGGTATGAAAATAAAAAATCTATGGAGAATTCATAATCCGAAAAGCGTTTAATTTTTCGTTTTATTCCTTATTTCTAGAGATATTTTGAAAAAAAATAACAAATTTTAAGGATATGGGCGGAAAAGCTAGAATACATTTGCCTAGCAATAAATAAAAATACTAGCTGTCAATTCGAACAACCATAAATTGTAACAGGCCCTTTTGTATATTTTTTCTGAAAATATAGGCTAAATCATGAAGATGCATACTGTTCTTTAACTTTCAGGTGGTATTTTTTATAACGAAATTATTTTTTCAATATCAGTTTGGTGAAATGGGAATGTGACGTAATAGTCATACCGTTTAGGCTCATTAGGGAGAGTTCCTAGACGTAAAGAAAGAATGAAAAAAAATTTTTGGGGATAAAACCTAAAGATGGGATCACTGACAATAAAATAACCAGACGTCGGTTTTGACATTACAGTGCGACCAACTTATCTGTTCAGTTGGATTATCCACCCATCTCTTTCTAGTGCGGTAGAAAAGAGTATAATTAGAAAGAGACGGCGAATGATTTTACTGAACAGTTAAGTTGGTGGCGCTATACTTTTTTTTCTTGTGAGCAATGGCCTATTTCCTGTAATGCCTAAATGACATGACTATTACTCAATTATCAAAACTATTTATTCAGTTCCTGAATATTTTCATGTATATCTTTTGTATTTCAAGGAGAAAAAAAAATATATTTTTTTATGACCTTAAAAAAGTCTATTCCTTTCAAAAAAATCGACAATTAGGTGCTGTTATGGTATTCTAGACAATTACAATTGTCGTGTTTAAGTTGTTTAACAGGTTTGTATCGCTGCAGCGATGAGTTTTGCAACGGTTGCAGCGATGGATTTGTGTTAAACGGCCTTACGTCAAAATGACAGATAGCCTTTAAGCTGCAGAGATCAGCGGAAATTATTTGCGCTGCTTGATGCTTGCTTTTCAATGTCATGTGAAATGGTCGTTTATAACTTTTTGCAGTTGCTGCACAGTTCATTGCTGCAGCGATGCGAGGTTGTTGAACGCGATAAATGTCAAGCTCAGATAAAGTATCTGAAATGTCATGTGTCGATGATATTTGATATATTAAGCTCTATGGTCATGTCATTTCGTTTTTTTTTAAATACAGTAAAAGTAGTTACTGGCATTGTTTTGAAAGTCATTATGCCCACAAGGCTTTTGTTGAAAAGTCAAAGTTTAAGAAAATCATATATGTATGTAAAATTATGTGTATTTTTTATTTTATTTAACAGGTTACACAGTTTAACTATATAAAAAAATAAAAACTAAATAATCCTAATATCTACTATAATATTAAATAAAACTAAATATATACCTATACAAATAAATAAAAAAACCTACAAATAAAAAACCTCATCCAAATCGCTGCTCCACGGCAAGGTGCCCAGTATGCTGGTGACATTCCCGCGTTGGATTGCTAAGCTTATTCGCTAGCCGAGGAATGTGCCAGCCCGAGGGTCACCCGTGACGCTGACCAGGTGTGTGGAAAGTTCTTTAAATAGAAAAATTGAAAATTTTGGAAAAGGGATTTAAACAAGTCCCTTAGCTCTTCACTACTTTCTTAATATCTAATGAAATTAGCGGGTTAGTATTTTGAAATGTTATGGATTGTCAAACGGGCTAATTTGATTAGCCGAATAGCCATATGTGACAGTCAATTTGAATACGATTGGCTGTATTGTCAGAGGGAGGATGCCCGATGGTGTACTCAGAAGTTCAGAATGTCAATGCGTGTGATCGTTAGGTGATCATCATACCATGTTCTTTTGCAGCATCATTGGCAGGCGATCACACCAGTCACCCTGTAAAATAAAGTCACATCAATAGGTACCTCATGATTTTCCCGTGACAGTTGCAAGTATTGCAATCAAAACGGAACGCAGTCCTCTCTCCAGTGACGGTTGGCAACACTGAACTGAGCAGCTGATTGACTGACATTTTATTTGACTGACAAGAGTTGCTGATTGTCGCGCCAAAAGTGCTTGCTTTGGAAATTTCCTTGTTTTGTTGTGATTTAGCTAAGTTTGAAGATTGGTCACTACTTCAAACATCAGATAAAAGTGAGTATTTTTCATTCTGAGTGCATTAATAGTATTATATATTTGTTTTATGCTTTCTCAAAACAGTTCTTTTGTACCTATGTAATTTATTTTTTTGTATAGGTCAGTGTTACCAACATAAATAAACATATCGTTTTTTTGTTCCTCTTCCTCGAATGATCCACATCAAAAGGCAAAGCCACGCCATTTTCATATAAATTTTATTGATTACTGTTATTTATTTCGTGATTTGGCACCGATAAGTGTAAAATTAATCATTGAACCGATATAGCGAGAAAAGTGACCACGCATCGATGTCGACTACTTGATAACTTGGACAAGCGTTGTGGTAGACCTTTCATTTGAACAACAGGACATGCTCTGGTAAAAATGGTTACATCAAATAAATTGCCCGAAAAAAAGGTTGTTAAAATGGCTGAGCAAAACAACACTGTTGTGGTTCCGCAAAGAACTTTGTTGGGAGAAGTCAATGAACATTTGACTTGCCCATTATGTCGCGGCTATTACATAGACGCCACTACCATAGTGGAGTGTTTGCATTCTTTTTGTCGGAGCTGCATTATCAAACATCTTCAAGTCAAAAGCTACTGCCCTGAATGTGAAATGATGATAAACTCTGCACGACCAAACATAAAACCAGATAAGGCACTTCAAGACATTGTTTACAAACTCGTGCCTGGCCTCTTTCAAAGAGAGATGGAAAGGAGGCAACAGTTTTATGCATCTCGTCCAGGGCCAGCTGCCTGTGCTACACCTGAGCAGAGAGGCGAAGATACAGAAAGAATTATCTTTAGTCCTGAGGATGTGATTTCATTTTCTTTAGAATTCGCTGATGCTACAGATACTGATAGTATATCTAGTAAATCATCCGACAGTAATGAGCCTCAAACAGTATTAGGCACAACTAGGAGATTCTTACAGTGTCCGGCTGTGGTTAACATCAGCCATCTTAAAAAATTCATCAGTATGAAGTTTGATATAGATAGTACACAGTACTCTATTGACATATTGTACAAAAGGGTGCCTTTGCCCGATTACTACACTTTAATGGACATTGCTTACATATACAATTGGAAAAGAAATGAACCTATGCGGTTTTTCTACCAGATAACAGATTACATTGCTATCAGAACAAGATATGGTTTATTTGATATAAATAGAAAGGGGTCAGATTTTCATGACAGGAAGTCAAGTCCTACTCCTACTGAAGAGACTAATGCCAGTAGCCCAGCACCAAATTTAACTGAACAAGGTTCCGAGGTATCCTCTGGAACAGATAGCCCTATGCCTGATGATAATGTCAAAAAGGTAACAGATTCGACAAAGAAGCACACAAAACAAGAGCCTCTAATAAAAGATCCCAGTACACAAGAAGGCACTAGCAGTAAGAGTACAAATTCAACTCAATCTAAAAAACCTGATGAAGATGTTGAGAAATCACAGTTTCTTAACTCATTTGAACTTACAGCAAAAAATGCATTGTTAAAGCCACTTACCATTAAATTAAATAAAGACAGTGTTAATATAAAACCTGATCAGGATACTAAAGAATCAACAACCACAGTGAAAGCTCCTGCTAATGTGCCTAAAACAGTTGATGATTCATTAAAAAGGAAACATCACACACCCACAACATCACCAGAAGTAAAGAAATTAAAAATAGAAATGGACAAAATAAAACCATCAGCAAATACATCTAACACTCCGGTTCAAAGCGGGCCTTCCTCTATGCATACCGTTGGGAAGAAAATAGAATCTCCTGAGAAGAAAAAAGAAATTCAAATGTCGAAAGCATTACCACCTGCTATGTCATCTAGTAGTGCATCTTCTGTACACAGTGCTTCTACACCATCTCCATTGCCCATTAAAGAAATTAAATCTCCACAAACCATATCAAAACAAGTACCAGATGGTACTCCAATAAAGAGACCAGTTCCAGGTTCTCATGGAATTTCATCACCAAAACGCAAAACTCTTGATACTACACCTTCAATAATACAATCTAAACCAATCACACCACTAAAGTTACAAGTACCTAAAACTGAATCTCCAACTGTCAATACTAAACAAATAGATACACCCAGACATACCATCAAAAAGATGCCTGATTTGAAACCTAGTGTACCACCATCTTTTGTGGCATCTCAAAATAAAGGACAAACCATAGGCAAAGTAAGAATGGATCTATTAGCAAATAACAGTGATCCAACCATAGATAGAAGCAAAATTTTATCACAGGTCAAGACTTCCCTGGGAAATCAAAATCCAAATCAAATGTCTGGAGATCCACTTAAGTCTTTGTTTGACTCCTGTAAAATTAACATACCCTCATCACTTTCAATAACTTTAACTGATCAAAAAGATCAAAGAAACCACAATGATCCTTCCCCTGTTGATGCTAAAAAATCAATGATGAATAAAAACTTGTCTCTTGCTGGTACTAATAATGCAGCTGCACATAAAGTCCCCAGTCCTCCAGTGCATAATTATATAGAAATATTAAAATTACCAGATGCTGACCCCAAAAAGCAATTGGTTAAACCTGATATTAATGCACAAGCAAAACCGGCTCTTCCTAATAAAACTGAAAACACTGCTTCACAACCTAAACCTTCAAATAAGATGGAACCATCAGCTAAAGGCCCAATTCCCAGTTTAAAACCAATAGCAGATACTAAGGCAGGCAAGTCAAACAGTGGTCTTTCAGGTCCAATTACATTCCAACAAACATTTGAGCAACAAATTCAATCAATACAAACAACAGACAAACCTAAACTTCCTAAGAATAAGTTGCAAATTCCAAAGTTGATGCCAGCTACACCAAAAGCATTAAGCGCGGCTAATAAACTTAACAGTAAGCCCAATACTCCTGTAATTGCGGAAAACAAATCAGCCTTAAGAGGCGATAATGCTTTAGATTTATCTACACCACATAATATTCATAGTCAATTAGGCCTCCAGCAAACTAAGGCTTTAGAGACTATGCAATCTATTGCAAATTTGGCTAAGAAGCAAAATTTTGCCACCAAAACTATGCCACAGAACAGTATGTTTTCTGGAATATCAAACAGACCTGTACCTTCAGCATCCATGCCTTTAAGAATTCCCAGCACAACAAATAGCATTACAGCAAACCAGACAAAATCTGATAGGACAAATAATCCCAGCATTTCTCATATTAATAACACAAGGCAAGACATTTCCAACAAATTAAATACATCTAAACAAATAACCAATATGAGTGCCGCATCATCACAAAGCTATCAAATGGGATCTCATAATCCCCCAAGTACAGCACAGCCATCGCCAAGACAAACAAGGTCCCCAAGCTCTTCACCAAAATTAGTAATTGCGGAAGAAAAACAATCGAGTTCTATGTCTGAACAGAACATAAACCAATCAAATCAAATATCAAGCACCCAACTGGGTACCAATAGTGCATCAAAAGCAGAACCTTCAAAACCCTCACCAGGCCCCTCTAAGCCAATAATGAAGCCCATAAAGACTTTGATACCAAGCAAAATGCCAGCAATAAGGCCACCTGTTGGAATGAATATTAATAATCCAACAGATTTTCAACTTATTCAACAAACAATGTTAAGACAAACCATGGAAATGCACGCCTGGTTCAAACTTAATATGTCAAATCAATCAAGTAATAATAATGATAAGCACTAAGACATATGATAGTACTTTTAGTAGTAAGGTTTTATCTTCAGATGTTTTGTTATCCTTATTTATTAACCTTTGCAATAGATAATAAAATGTCTCAATGTGTGTTTAATTTATGTATTGGTGTGCTGATTGATAGATATGTGCGTGAAGATACTCGTTTAAAGTCGGCAGTCGAAACTCAGCCGGTAGGACCTTGAAGTCAGTCCTCGGATCTGGGTTCGATTCCTACTGGTTGAGCATGCACCAATGGGTTTTTTGAAACCTATATGTGCTTTGAATTTATATCCATACCCCTTGTTGAATTGTGAAGGAAAACACTATACAGTGAAACCTGTTTCCTAATCAGGGTCAAGCATACAAAATTTCGGTGAAACGGATGTAGGAGTATTTACTTTTACGAACCATACTAAAAAATACCGGGGAGACAATGTGTGTTATCAAATACATGACTCATGTCATGAATACCTATATATGTTGCTCTAATAAATGATACTTGTTGCATACAATTATTGACTATGCAGCAGCTATCTAGTTATATTCAAGATGCATATAATTGGGTCAATTTAAATTTTATTATTTTTAAATTTAAACTCCATGTGGAAATTGTATGCCTTGTTTTATGTATGTTATATGAATGTATTTTTTAAGCATTACTTTTGGTGCATTGGAATTGTGTTATTATTATTATTATTAGCAATAACTTACTATCAAAATTGGCATTCTTAAATTCTATTATTAGAAAATATATTTTTTTATCTGTGAAAATCAATAAAATCTGGGTACATGATTAATTAATTATTGACCAATCAATCGCCCCACAGAAAGCGTGGGGTAGTAGCGGGGCGCGACGATTGCGTGGCGTTGGCGGGCGAATTACTATTTAAGTACATAGCGGGTATTCTGACACGTGCGCAAAAATTGCAAAGGCAGATTGCGTGTGATTTTAAAAGGGATTTGTACGGATATGTATTGATTATTTTGGTTGAAAACTTATAGCGAGCATTCGTTATATCCTATAGTATTTATTTGATGTGGTTTAGTCGCTCTCATTTTCATCGCATGGCATTTATCAATAGTTTGAACAAATATCTAATGACTGACATTACGAGTGAAAAATAATGCCGGAATCGCCCGCCAGATCTGCCACAAATATAATGCTGTGGATAGAATAAGGTAATTCAACCTTTGCTGAAGAATGATGAAGATTCCTATGCGCATTATTTAAATGGTACTATTCTTAATGTTATTATTAGAGTGACTTACAAATGTAAAGACAACATAACTTGACAACAAGAGGTCGCAGGTTCGAATCCAGGCTCGAGGATTTTTTTTCAAATTATTTTCTTTACATTCGTTTCTAATTAATCTTTTCTAGTTTGTAAGGCACTCTAATAATAATATTGAGAGTATTCCAAAGAGATGTTACCTACCGCCACGCTTTCTGTGTGGCGAGGCCTTTAAATTTAAACCTTTAAAATGTTTGTAACTTTAGTCAATAAGGTTTCTTTTGGGTCTACTTACCAATGATGTAAAAACTGGATGAGTATTAATTATTAGTTATTATGGTTTGATAATAAATATTATACCTGAAAATAACTGCATTTTAATTCACATTATAACCAAACCACTTTTATCAGTGTTGAAGATATTTGTTAGGTAGGCAAAACAAATGTAGGTATTGTTTAAATATTTGGAAATGAAACATTGCCACAAAATAGCATGCGTTTATAACTTATCTGTATTGTTTTAGATGGCTGCAGTCCAAGCTACAATTCCATTTAGATCTCGTAAAAAAACCAGCATACTCAAGTCCAAGAAAGGCAAGGCAGATGCCGAAAACTGGGATTACCTCAACACTACGGAGCACAACAACAAACCGAAACGGCGCATCGACAGAGTAGAAGGTGACTGTAAAGTGACATACAGTGAAGATGGCGGTACGTGATCTATCCTGTAGTTTGTACGTAGCAGTTCGTACCAATTCATTTGGTAGAATCCATTTACAAAATATGGTATTATAGGTTTTTAATCACCTAAGATGAAAAAAGCCAGACCTGTCTAGGATGACTTCAAGTGGTTGTCTCATAGCTAGCCCAGGATCATGATGGATGGTGCCAGTTCTCTTCGGCCCTTTGCTTCCTAACGGAATTTCGAAAATAAGAAAGTATGCATAATAGGTGGATTCGGCGAATTTAGAATTATAAAAACAAATACACTTTACCTAGAACTAACTTTCTCACGATATGCTAAATCATATATGGGCAACCAAAGGCCAGCGGGCCGTTTCCGGCCCATTACGGTTTTTAAAATGGCCCGCGGCGAATAACAATTTAAAATCGGAATAACGTTTTTACCGCACAAGAAGAGTGTCCTTTGAAAGTCTTTTGCTGTCAAATTTCATTTTTAGTATGCAAAAAATCAAGTTTGGCAACTGAAGACTCTTTCAAGAGACACTCTTTTTATGCCTCGTTCTGAGGCCCCAGGCCGCGCTTTTCTTCTTCTATGATCTAAGGCCGACTTGCACCAATACATATTTAAATCTAGATTTAGGACTTAAGCTGAGTTTAATTTGACATAAATGTATTGACTGACAAATCGTAAACCTGATTTAGCGATAAAATCGAGATTTAAGATTTTGGTGCAAGTCAGTAAAGGAGCGTTTTAGCGAGAGGTGAAAACTAACAAATAAGTATGTACACAAACACATGCAGAGATAAAAATCAATAAATCGAAGTCACGTCTAATTATTAGTGAAATTGATTCTATAAAAATATTACATTGTAACTTTTCTAGTTGAACCTGTGCAATTCACCTATTGCGTCGTTATTTTCGTATACACATCAACTTATGGCCCGCGACTTCCCAAAGGTTGCCCATGCCTGTGCTAAATAATCAATACCAGCCACGGTATACCACCATGTACAGTACTTTTGTGCTGAAGTGTTCAGAATCAGAAAATAATTCCACCGTATGTAATACTAACAGCAACACTATAATTGTTAACAGTAGGTACTTATATTTTTTTGCAGAGGGGTGTTCTCCTACAAAAATATCTAGGACCACTAGAAATAAAACCGCCAAAAGTAAAGACAATGAAATTACAAAGAAAAGGTATTTATGCATTTTAAACTCACTATTTTATTTGGTTTTCTGTATATACTATACTTTTATGTATGTAAAACCATTACCTACCTACATACGTAGTTGTATTCATCGAGAAAGTCATGCATCATGAAACTAATCAAAGGGAGCTGCGACCATTTTATTGAAACAAAAACGAAACCGTAGTAAATTATCTCGTTAGTAAATGGCTTTATGTTATGTTATGTAAATTTTTATTTCAGCGTGACAACAGTGGATAGACTAAAACCTCTCTCTAGTAGAGAAACTGAGATAGAATGGCTGGAGAAATTTCTGATTGAACACTTGGATAATGAAGAATCTGGTTCGCTTTACGTGTCGGGACAACCTGGGACCGGCAAGACAGCCAGCCTTTCCTACATACTGCAACTACCAAAGGTACGCAGGTTGTTTCAGAGAGTTGGTATTTTTAATATAAAGCTCTTTATTTCCCGTGTGACTCACTTTTAATATGGCGACACGTCCGGAAGAAATGACGATAAGATGATTATAGGGGGGGGGGGGGGTCTAAAATCTTTAAAAATCGATGACGTAATTTATGGACGGCCCCTATGTCACTCTGTCACAGGGGTCTACAGCTTCAACCGTTGTAGGTAGAGAGTAAACATTTTCACAGAATACGTGTTATTATTAGAGTACATTACAAACCAGAAAAGATATATTAGAAACAAATGTAAAGACAAGAATTTGAAAAAAAACTTGTCTTGGAAACAAGAGGTCGCAGGTTCGAATCCTGGCCCGAGGATTTTTTTCAAATTCTTGTCTTTACATTTGTTTCTAATTTATCTTTTCTGGTTTGTAATGCACTCTAATAATAATATTTCGAGTATTCCAAAGCGACGGAATACTCGAAATATTATTATGTGATGAATACGTGATACTATATCTCTCTTGAATCTCAGTTTTAACTTTTTGGGAGCCAGTTGCTTTAAGGTTTGTATCTTTTTATTGAGAAATAAATAAATTTGAATTTGAAATTTGATATCACGACAAACAATAAAATATTTTAAAAATATTATTTAAGGGGCGTCCCCATACAAGAAACTTCGAAAAGTTGCATTATTTTAACGTTATTTGTTTGGCTTTTATTTGAAGACGGTATTACATACACGTTTTAAAAGTCAGATTGTAGTACATACTATAAAATAAAATGAAAAATAATGAAAATTAGGATTTCGTACGCAATCCTTATGATTTATGAACGAAGCTTCAAGTGCTTTATAAGTCAAATACGAGACCGTCGCGTAATTTTAGTATATAAGGTCCTACAATGATAAGTGAAAATAACTCTATGGTAAACTGTGTATCGTTAACTGATCACATCCAAAGAGAGAAAAAAACACTGAACTTGAGGACCTCATGTAGTACTGAATCGCATAACGCGACATTCTCGTGATCGGCTTTGAATTTATTAAAACTAAAAAGACATCGCATACGCATGGCTGGACTTGACTAAGTTTCCCCAATTTGATATTAGCCAGCCCTCTTACGTCATCAAAGGTGTCGTGATTGGCTAAAAGTTATGTGTGATGATGTCATCTCTAGCAAATCACAGTACGTTTGAAGGCGATTGCGATGGATGTTGAAGTTGCCTCAGGTCTCGTAATTGAATGCGATCTGACAGGGACTTTGGCTGAGATTCAGAGTGCATTTTGAGTCCGAACTCAATCTTACAAACGTCACTCTAGTATGAGATCACGTCGCTTTTTGACGTTAAATATAAGTATCTCCTAGCATATAGATAAATATCTCCAATTACACTCAACCTGTGCAGTGTGGTTATGTTTTATTTATTATCTTAGTTGTATGTACAACTGAATAATGTTCCAGTTTTCTGTTTCCAGATAAAAGAAGATTACACACAAGTGTATGTAAATTGCACGATGATGAAAACTGCAGCAAGTATTTACAATAGAATCTGTAAGGAGCTAAAAATACCAACATCTGGGTCAACTGAAAAGGCTTGCTTAACAGCCATAGAGAAATACTTGGCAAAGAAACATAAAATGATGTGAGTACTTATACGTAACAAAGAAGGCTATTATAATAACATACAGTGTAGAAAATAAAAGCGGTCGGTGGAGGTGCTATTACTTTACTCAAAAAAATGAATGTTTCCTTTGAGTAAAAAATCTGATATCATGAATATGAGGTAGTTCAACGACCGCTTCTATTTTCCACATAAATGTATCATTGAGTAATTATTACTACGTAGTACATTATACTTCAATGCCCTGTATACATAATTAACATGTTTGTTCTTCTGTTTGTTATTCATTTTGTCTCCTGCAACTTATTTCCCATCATAAAACTCACATTGTACTTTGTAATTGGTAAAAAGGTGTACATTGACAGAAAGTGGTGACTAACAACACCGGGGCTAATTCGAATGGTCCAGAATACCATAACAGCACCTAATTGTCGATTTTTTGAAAGGAATAGACTTCTTTAAGGTCATATAAAAGTATAAATTTTTCTCCTTGAAATACAAAAGATATACATATTCAGAAACTGAATAAATGAGATTATGTTTTTATTGTGAAATCCATCGCTTTGGAATACTCTAAATATTATTATTAGAGTGCATTACAAACCAGAAAAGATAAATTAGAAACAAATGTAAAGACAAGAATTTAAAATCCTGCCCTGAGGAATTTTTTCAAATTCTTGTCTTTACATTTGTTTCTTATTTATCTTTTCTGGTTTGTAATGCACTCTAATAATAACTGATTAAATAGCTTTGACGACTTAATAGTCACGTCATTTAGGCATTACAGGCAATAGGTCATTGCCCACAAGAAAAAAAAAGTGATGCCAAAACCGACGTCTATTTTTTTTTATTTTCAGTAATCCCATCTTCAGGTTTTATCACCAATTTTTTTTTATTCTTTCTTTTTGTCAAGGAACTCTCCCTATTGAGCCTAAACGGTATGAATACATAGTAATCACATTCCCATTTCTCCAAACTGATTTTCAAAAAATAATTTCGTTATAAAAAATACCACCTGAAAGTTAAAGAACAGTATGTATCTTCATGATTTAGCCTATATTTTCAGAAAAAATAACAAAAGGGCTTATTACAATTTATTGTTGGTTCGAATTGTCTAAATTCAACATCTATCGCTATCACTTACATTCTAGCCAATCACGGTACGTTTGAAATCTATATCGATAGATGTTGGAGTTAACTGCCAAGTCTGTTAATATCCCAATCTCCCTTACTTCCAGTTTACTAGTTCTAGACGAGATCGACCAACTAGACAGCAAGCGGCAGTCGGTACTGTACACAATATTCGAATGGCCAGCCTTACCGAACTCTCGGCTCGTCCTGGTCGGTGTAGCCAACGCCCTCGACCTCACCGAGAGGGCGCTACCCCGCCTGCAGGCGCGCTGTTCCCTGCGTCCTCGGACTCTACACTTCGCGCCCTACACCAAGCAGCAAATCATCAATATATTCACCACGATATTGGCTGACGAGGACAAGGGGAGCGTCTTCTCTCCGGTGGCGCTTCAGATGCTCGCAGGTACATTTGTTTCATAGTCATGAGCGCGGGAACTGGGTTGTGGGCGTGACCAAATGTAATGCTATTTCATTTCGCTATGACGTGCACGCTTGATGAAACTTGCGAAAGCGATACAATCGCACCGATGTCGTCTAACGTCTTCTGTCAGGAGTAACAAAATTATTACAATACTGTGAATAGATATATGAATTTGAACTTGAATCGCGACTCACTTAAAACAAAAGGTGGGATTCAGGGCCCACAATCATAGATATTTTAATAGTATTATTTTGGAAAATGCTGTTTTGAGTATGTACGACTACAATCTGACTTTTAAAACTTGTGTCTATTACCGTCTTTAAAGTAAGAACCAAAACAAATAACGTTCAAATAATGCAACTTTTTCGAGGTTTCTTGTATAGGGACCTCCCCTAAATTTTTAATTTTTCTTTAATTATTATTTGTCGTGGTAGAGGCCATAGTAACACGTTTTCTTTAAATGTTTCAACTTTTTACCTATTATGGTTGAACTTGTAGACTACGATGACAAAAAATAAAATTTCAACAAATATAGATTTCCATACAAGAAACCTTGAAAAATGCTATATTTTCAAGGTCATTTGTTTCAGCTCTATCCTAAAGACGGCAATACACACGATTTTTATATTTGGTCAAATTGTTAAACATACTCTAAAGCTAAAGTAAAAGAACAAATAATACACAGACATATAAGTATTACTAAGTAGCAGACCAAACATAAGGATTAAATAGCGTGGCAAGTTTCCATACAAAAAGTAAGCTACATTTAGGCTTCATGGCACGAAGAAACGTATAAAATGGGTTGTTTTGGCTGGCTTATGCTTGGAACATATTTGTTAATTCCTAAACTAATCTCTAGTAAATATTTTGTTTGGAAACAAGCAATATTTATATTTAAAGGAGCCCGAAGTTCACTGAGCTAAAATTGCCACGCGTCGACTCTATGCGTTTATTATTAATGTTAGGTCTGCTACTATATTATACGTCTGTGAAATAATAAAAATTTGCCGAATGATTTAACAGGCGCTCCCCTTTTAGCGGCATTTTTGACGTCTTAGTGTTACTATGTTGTTGTTATTTATTATGTTTGTAGGGTTACTTATCCATTTTTCGTGGTGGTACGGAACCTTTTGTGCGCGATTCCGACTCGCACTTAGCCAAATTAATCTTTCCGTCACTTCCCACATATATTATATGATCTCACATATTTTTTGGAACTGTTACTCCCATTTAGCAATATTAGTGTACCTAGATATTAATATGTAATCTGATATTCCAGCTAAGATCTCTGCGATATCGGGTGACATGCGGCGCGCGCTCGACATCGGCCGGCGAGTGATCGAGGTCGCTAAACGGAACAAGTTCTCCGACAACAGATCCGTTCATTCCATGATGAAGGATTCCGCCGTTACCGTCGAACTGAAGCAGGTTCGTTTATATTTAACCTTCCCGGTGCTTAGACTAGGACGAGACGGTGGAGCATGTGCCGCTTTACTGCCCCACCACCGATGACATGAGACGTAAAGTAGGGATCACAACGAGCTCCATCTCCCTTTCTCTCGGCAAGCTGAAGCCGTTCGGCTCTATTTCAAAAATTTGTCCTGGCTGGGCTAGCCGACCGGGGGAAGTGCACAATACTCACGAGCACGGAGAGTCAATGCAGCACTCATCGCCCACGCAACGAATTTTGAATTTAGAACTTTTCCGCTCATAGTCTATCAGACAGTCAGACCGACAAATTACGACGAAATGCGTTTATTTCTGTTGGTCAATGAGGAAGTACATAGATGGAACCTGAGTCTTGTTCAACTGGCTGGACTCCATGGTAAAGACTCGAGTCTTGGAAGTCTGGATAATATGTTTTTAACCAATAAAATTCCAATTCATACATTTTGGTACATTATACAGAGTGGTCTGATTCGGGTAAGGTGACCGATCCGCCTTGTCAGACCGAGTTTTGTGTAACAGGTAAAGTGTGTTCTGTTGATCCATGTTGGTTCCACGATTCCTATATGCTTAGTCCATAGACCCATTTTTTTAAATTTTCGACCCCTGTCTGATTTCGTACGGTGACCAATTTGAGGAAAAATAAAAATTGCCTGGTGTTGTCCTAGGAGGCCTAGTTCCTAAAATGCCTTCAACTTGATTGTTTAGTCTCAAACCTCGTTTTTTCACGTTTGTCTGAGTGCTGTAAACAATTTCGGTGACCGATATGGTTTGTAAGACCGAGGCGAAATTATGTGTAGATAACGACAGGTCGACATGGCAATCGGGGTAAGAGGTGAGTCGCGGAGGGGGTGACTCCCCGCACACCCGCGCCGTCTTAGTCGTAGTGCTGCACGAATGGGCATCGTGGACCGCGTTTATCGATTTCGATCTCGCTCACGCTGTCGCTTTAAGTTTTGTTTGAAAATGACTTCGGTTGCCTACTGCTCGTCACGTGTTAAAAAAAACCAATAATCCATTCTTACTCAAGCACCAAAACTAGCCAGAAAAGTATTGTAAAATTGTGACGTTGAACGGAAAAATAATTAGTAAGTAAATCATTTATTTGTCACAGAATTTGGGTACATAAAAGATAACATAAAAGATAAATCCCATCAAATTCAACCAGAAATTGGCGTACAAATATTAAAATAAAAATCATTTTTTTACAAACACAAGTTCAAAAAGGAAAATATATCTATTAAAATGTCTTAAGCTTAATATTTCCAAAATTAAATTAACTTAATTAGTTTAATTAAATTAAACAGCATTAAAAATGTCCATGTCTATAAAATTTTACAAAATAGAATCATTGGTCCAAAAAACTGGCTACGCTATAAAAACAATTATTTAATAAATATTCCTTAATTTTTCTCTTAAATAAAGTCAAAGGAAGAAGTTTAATGTCATGAGGTAATTTATTATAAATTTTAATACACATTGAAAATACATTTCTGCTGAAAAGTGTTAGACTAGCTTTTGGTTGGTATAATTTATGAAAATGTCGAACACATCTATAACTCGCAACATCACCTCTAGTCTTGAAAAATTCAGGATGTTTTTTGACAAATATGCAAATTTCTTGTATGTACAAACATGGTAACGGCAATATCTTAAGATTCTTAAAAAGAGATTCACAAGATTTCCTACTTCTAGCTTTGCATATAATTCTGATACATTTCTTTTGTTTCTTAAAGGCTTTGTCCAGATCTACAGAATTACCCCATATTATGATCCCATATCTCAAAATTGATCCAATGTATCCATGGTATGCATTAATTGCAGCTTCCTTTGATACAACTTGTCGTATTCTTCTTAATGCGTACATAAATTTGTTGGTTTTTTTACATACCGTAGCTATATGATCTTTCCAATTGCAATTTTTATCAATGATTATACCAAGAAACACCGTAGAGTAAACCTCTTCTAATGCGTTATTGTAATGTTGGACTTGGAGTTCCAGTGGTTTGGCCTGATATGTTCCAAATTGTATTAATTTTGTTTTATCAATGTTGACCCTTAAATTATTTTGTTCGAGCCAACATATAATATCTTCAAGAGATCTATTAATTTCAGTTTCAAATGTGGTTTTATTCTTACATTGTATTGCCAAAGTTGTATCATCAGCAAAAAGAACGCAATGATCAACACAATTTCGTGGCAAATCATTAATATAAATTAAGAATAACAGGGGCCCAAAAATACTTCCTTGCGGGACCCCATAATAGTTTGTTCTGTACTGTGATCTATGTTTTTTTAAGTTGATTTTCTGTTCTGCTTATTTCTGTACATTGCTGTCTCTTTTCAAGTTAACTTTCAAGCCATTTATATGCAGGTCCCCTAAAACCATATTTAAAGAGATTGCGCAACAAAGTTCTATGACAAACGAAGTCAAAAGCTTTGCTCATGTCTAGAAACAATCCAACTACCGGTATTTTATCATTCAAGCTCTCAGTGATCTTTTTAAGTAGCGAAAAACATGCCAATGATGTCGAATTGTTTTTGCGAAAACCAAATTGTTGGGGTGTTAAAATATCTTGCTGCGTTAAAAAAGAATACATTTTATGGTTCATAATTTTTTCAAAAATTTTTGACAGGATCGGTACGAGTGTTACCGGCCTGTATTTATTAATGTTAATTGTTAAACATATCCTGTCAATCAGACAGTGGAGAGAGCTGTGTTTGTGTTTTACACCGGCATATCGAAAAGAACTATGTCCAGAATAAAATCCGAGTCAAAAGCAGTAGGGCCAGATGAACAATTCCTTTTCAGAACAGAGTCCTTACGTGTTTGTAGCGATGCACAACAAGTTCATTTGCACAATCAAGTTCATTTGATTTTGTTTGTGATGAATAAAATGTTCAAATAAAAATGTATTAATAATGTAACTCTCATTTTGATGCGTGCCAAAAAAAATATCGACTACCTGGTGTGTGTTGTCACATCATTAGAAAATTGCCATGTCGACCTGTCGTCATCTATACTTTGGAGTGCTCTTTCGAGCTATAATTAATTCAGCGTTCCTATACCTTAGTCCCTACTTCGACCTGGGCTCCGGATCAATTAGCAGAAGTGTCCCAAATTTCTACGTTAGTCAAGCGAAGCCTATAAATATATGACATTCAGGTGTTGGAAGTCCTCAACGACGTGTACGGCGGGTCCACGAAGATCGAGAGCGACGTCGACGCGGCGTTCCCGCTGCAACAGAAACTGATACTGTGCAGCTTGCTGCTGATGCTCACGCGCGGCAAGAACAGGGACGTGCTCGCAGGCAAACTGCACGATGTTTACAAGAGGTAAGTCGTGAGACCCTATACGTTGATCGGAAATACTGGTATTAAGTGGTTGGTGACGGAAAACTCTGAGGTAAACCCGCGTGCCTTAAAAGCGAATACAGTACTCTTCTACCGAGAGAATTAGGTAGATAACAGTGTAAAATCAGTCACGTAGTAGTAGGTAGTGCCCAAACAGGTGTCCATAGTCGGTGACAGATATTATTGATATTAAAAATATACTAGATTTTTTACCAAAGTAAGACTGACAGCCACAGATCAAAGATGTCGTTTTAAGCGTTGACTTATTTTTAATCTTTTGAAAAAGCAAATATCAATAGTTAATGGGAGCTAGCCTAGAAAACGACTCATTTCAGAATAGAAACCATGTATTGAATAATATGGATATTTCACTCAATAAATGTCATCGACGTACTTGTAGATGGAAATGTAGGTATCTATATCAGAATTAAAGTACAATTAAACCCGTAGAATTAGATTAAAAATCTTAGTACTCACCTAGAGAAGCCTTTTTTAACGTATGAGAAACGAAGTTTCACTGAGACACAAATATGATTCAAGCGATACTAAAGTCTATAGTATTTGTCAATTGTGTCAATTCTTTTTCCGTTCCTCCTCGGTCTTTCGTTCATGTATCGTTTGCTTCGCCTCGTTCTGTGCGACTGAAATATACCTATACTAGCTATAAGACCGATTAAAAAGATTCGAACAGAAATAGTCCTTCACACATTCAGTAATTATGTCTTAATTATTTAATGTACTACGCAAGCCTACTACATTCTACTATTGTATCACCTTGTCCAATACTTTTCTTAAAAAGTCGCCCCCAAAGAGATAAATTACGTTAGTAGTTTACATAATAAATCAACAAACTTCCTTTCTAAGAATCAATCTTTCTTCACAGAGTGGCATTAGGTCGTAACATCGCCCCGCTTGACTTGAGCGAACTTCTCAGCGCGTGCGCACTTCTAGAAGCGCGCGGGGCGCTGCGGGTGGCGGGAGGGGGCAGCGGGGGAGCGCGCGCCAAGAGACTGCGCCTACAGTGGGACGAAGCGGAACTGACTGCCGCCTTGAGGGACAAACCGCTTATGGCGGCCATTTTGAATGACACGCAGTGCTTGGGACCGTGATTTTAGAGGTATTTGTTCATAGATGGTGTTTTTGAAGACTGTAAAGCCGATTCCGAATGCTTTCATTTTAGTTTTAGTCCTGTCAAAACTAAATTTTCTTTATTCTGAAATAGTTATTTATAGTCCGGGAGGTACCGTTGCAAATACAAAAGTCATAGTAAACCGGCTGATATTGACAACGATCTCACATTACTAAATGTGAATCGACCGTCAGCTGCTCAAGTAGCGGTGGGTGTGATAGGTTGCGAAAGTGGTAAAAAAAAAGGATTGTTACGCCGGCTGAAACTTTTCTCATCGATAGTTGACATCATATTGAGCTGAAAAAAAAAATCGTCAGCTGCATCGTGGAGGGGGGATGATGCGTCAGCTACTCGCATAAACTTGTAAAATAACACGTAAAATAAAGTGATAGTACGCCGTATCAAATTTTACTAGGTGATTCTTTAAATAATTAAAAGTACGAAAACAACAATCTGTGCGGGTAGCGGTGGAAAGGCCGTCAGCTGTCCCAGTAAGGTTAAAAAATATTGGAGCATTTTCCCTTTAAACGCATATTTGGAGATAGATTCCGGAACTGCTTGAGCCCATAACACGACCATCGGGCTACCTGGGCCTCTTCCCCTAAAATTCCAAAGAAATATCTGCGTTTGTGTGTTTCTTTGTCGTATTAGTGTAAAACGGGATTAATATAATTAATCTGTATCTTTACTGCGTCAGCTGACGGTCTTTCCACCGCTACCCATGTAGCTGATTGTTGTTTTTGTATTTTTAATTATTTAAAGAATCACCTAGACGAATTTTATGCTGCGTGCTATAACTATATTTTACGTGTTTTTTTACAAGTTCATGCGAGCAGTTGACGCATCATCCCCCCTCGACGATGCAGCTGACGATTTTTTTCAGCTCAGTATGATGTCAACTATCTGTGAAAAAAGTTTCAACCGGCGTACTATTACTTTTTTTTACCCCTTTCGCACCCTCCCACAGCCACACCCACAAGCTGATGCTTGGTTCTCTCATTAGTCATTCGAGATCTATCGAAAAAGATGGCGATCTATCGGCGTAAAATCACTACCTAAAATGCAACGCTACAGCCCGGGAACATATTATTTTGAAAAATGTTAAGTTTTGACAGCATTTAAACTAATATTAAAGCCTTCAGAATCGACTTTACTTTAATAACTTACTCAGTGATTGGTAGTTCCTCTATTTAATCTTCGAAAAGGAAATGTAAAACTGAACGGACATTCGAGAATATTGAGTTTTATATTCCTTCTTCGGCGTATGTGGATTGTTTTAGATATTTGATGTAGGTAGTTATAAGGTTTTAATGCATTTGTATTTTTAGTTTACTTTCTAATCATGACAGTATCATTGAAGAGTAGATTTACATTGAATCTGCTATAAGCAAGCACAGACTGATGCACTGATGTATTAACTACCCCATTATTACGGATTGCGCGACGATCGTCTGTCTGTAACCTTTTCTGTTATTTAATTAAGGTAAATCAACCATGAGTAAATGAAATTTTCTAGAGGATTTTCAAATTTAATTTCAAGCAAGACTGACGTCCAGTGCTACACTGTATAAGTAGTATTGCTAAGATTAAAAATAAGCAAGTTTTACTAAATAAGTTATTTATGACGATGCATCCGTGATGGATGTTGGAAGTGATCTGATGCATACTTTATGTGTAATATGTTAGAAAATTGCGAATGAGTTAAAGTTGGTTATGCTTGATGAAATTATCTGCGTGTAATGTATAGTTGTGTTCTGTATTTATTAATCTTGTTATGTATTTTATTTCTTGCGACATTATACCAATATCCAAAGAACTTATGGATTAACATTTGTATAGATTAAATTGGATGAAGTACATAGGTACATCTAAGACCTTGTCCAGGTGCAGCGTTTTACGGACCAACGCGCGCGTTATAAACGTTGCATGTGGACGCAATGTATTGGAGCCTAGTACTTCGAATACGCGCGAGTGCTTAAGCGCGAGGTCTTGCGCGTTTAAAACGCTGCATCTGGACAAGGCCTAAAGCAAGTAAATATAATGATGTAGTGAATACTGTTTCTAGACAAGATTTTTCAAATGTTTTCTATAAAAAGGGCTATAAGCTATAATAAAAATCTTTTGTTTTTAAAATTTTCTGTTTTGTCAACTAACACAATAAAGCCGATTTTGAAGGTTTTAATTTTAATCTAAGAAACTAACTAAAAAACGTAATTTTAAGTGACAGCACTATATTTTGCTATTCTGAAGGGCACACCAACTAAAATGATTAAGTCTTTTCAAATTCAATCAAATGACAGCTCTAAAATGTGCCTTGAAATAACCAAAAAAAGATAAAATCACTAAGTTGAGTAAATTATGGCTGTCAAACTAAAATTTTAGGTTGACGTTTATAAAATGGTGACTTGAAAATGGCTCTTCGTTTTAACAATACTTAAGTTTAATTTTATGTAAGTATGTCAAACTAAAACTAAAGCCTTCAAAATCGGCTTTAATACATGTGTACTTCTTCAAAAATTATACATCCGACCGGTTTCGCTTTTAAACATTTAAAAGGTCTTGTGAGGTAAAATATACAAATAAAAATTAGTTGTACTATTTACAGTTTTAATTAAATTCTTTACTAGCCCTTCGCCCGCAGCTTCGCTCGCGTATATTCAATCTTTGCCCCGTTTTCAGCTTGGGCGTTATTTTATCGACATCCTTTATGTTTAACCGGGTCACTATGATGATAATAAAGAAGACCGAATCCAAATCCGTTCAGTGGTTCTTGAGCTAAAACCGAACATACATACAGACAGAGACAGACGGACAAAAATTATAAAATGGTAGTTTTGACGACTGTTTTACTACTTTATTATTATTCTTTATAAACCGGAATTAATAAATATAATTTATCTTAATAATGAAATAGTCAAATAAATATGTCCAAATGCTGAAGATCCCAAACATAAAGTGTAAAAACCGGACAAGTGCGATTCGGACTAGCCCACCGAGGGCTCCGTTATAGACTATATTTTTTATGATTTAATTACAAACGTATAGTTTTCAGATTTTTCCTTATACTTGTAGGTTTAGACGGTATTACTTGCCAAATTTCGTAGTTCTAGGTCAACGGGAAATACCCTATGAATTTTGATTCCCTTGAGAGTGTCGAAATGTACGTTTTTGCGGCATAAACGGCCGTATCTTTTTTTCACATTTTGATAGTTTGATATTTTCACAGCTTCAAGGGACTGTAGACTTGAGTATATGGTTTTAATTTCAACTCGATACCTCCACGCGTTCCCGAGATAAAGGGTCTTGACAGATAGACGGACGGACAGACGGACAACAAAGTGATCCTATAAGGGCTCCGTTTTTTTTTATTGAGGTACGAAGCCCTAAAAAGATCTCTATGATGTGATGATAAATACTAGCCGTCTAATACAAACTAGTATACTGATGTATGTTGATGAAATACTAGCCGTCTAATACAAACTAGTATACTGATGTATGTTGATGAAATACTAGCCGTCTAATACAAACTAGTATACTGATGTATGTTGATGAAATATGCAAAAACAGGCAAAAGATCTCTATGATGTGATGATAAATACTAGCCGTCTAATACAAACTAGTATACTGATGTATGTTGATGAAATACTAGCCGTCTAATACAAACTAGTATACTGATGTATGTTGATGAAATATGCAAAAACAGGCAAAAGATCTCTATGATGTGATGATAAATACTAGCCGTCTAATACAAACTAGTATACTGATGTATGTTGATGAAATACTAGCCGTCTAATACAAACTAGTATACTGATGTATGTTGATATAAATACTAGCCGTCTAATACAAACTAGTATACTGATGTATGTTGATATAAATACTAGCCGTCTAATACAAACTAGTATACTGATGTATGTTGATATAAATACTAGCCGTCTAATACAAACTAGTATACTGATGTATGTTGATGAAATATGCAAAAACAGGCAAAAGGGAATGAACAATATGCAAGTGTCAGGAATCAGAATCGTGTTAAATGTTGAAATAAATAATTTTACTGTTTTTCTGTATGTATAATTTATTATTAATAATTATAACGCTTTTGGAATTCGTTATTATTAGAAGACGTGCATATTTATTACTAACATTTATGTAATTTATGTTTGACTGTGTTTTGATTTTATTAAAGACTTAAAATTATGCTTTGATTTAATTTCGACTTAAACTTACTGCATATCTAGAATAGTGTAGCATAGTGAAATCCTTTATTGGCCTTGTTAGCTGATGTTATTATTAGTTTATATTTAATGTATTTGTTGTGGATAATTGTTCATAAATAAAATAAAATGAAAAATATGTATTAACAAAATAAAACAACAACGTTTTTGTATAATTTATTCTAAAAAATCTAATACTTAAACTCTAATTTGTGCATAAATCGGAAGACTTTTTACAAATTCTTAACTAAGTGTAATATAGGTACGACTGACTGACCTTCAAGTTGCGACAGTAAAATAGAATTTTCATATAATTTACATGAAACTTTCGCATTTACTGTCATAAATTAAGACGTGGTGTCCTTTAGCAGTAGAAAGTTATTCACTAATAATACCCAAAACGTGGACGATAATTTGTTAAACAATAAATAACTTAAATAGTTAGTTACTTGGGTTTGTACAAAATCGACCTCTATTCCAAACCAAATGATCCAATCCGGTTATTCAAGCTGTTTATCGATCATAGACATTTATAGAGAGGCAACAGTACGGGATCGGTGGAGAGAGACAGAAGTCAGTGGGTGTAGATAGTCCTATAGGCGCAGGCCGGGGTTGCGCGAGCGCACGAAGTTGAGCAGCTCGTCGCTATCCTCGCAGACGAACGGCTTCACGTGGTGACAGGCCACGTCGTGCCACTTGATGCCGTCGTTGTAGAAGTTGTTCAGGATCGACAAACACGACTCATCGTTACCCTACAACAAACATCGTCATTATAACGGGTCAGCTATACAAGGTTAACGAACTTAGAAGCCGAAATCGAGGCGAGTGATAAAATTCTGCACGCTATCTCTCGATTCGACGCACTTTCTTTCCCACGTGTTTTGTCATGACAGAACAAAAATCGATTTCGGTAGACGAATAAATTAGTAAATCAAAAGAGAAAAGATGGGTAAGATTAGCATATCGAGTTGGTGTTTACCTGAGCCGCCTCGCGGTTGTCGGGTTGCGGCTGCCCGTATCCGCCGGTGTAGGACCAGTCGCCGGTGTTGCGCTGGGTGGTCGGGCCGATCTTGGCGCCGGACCCGGACCAGAACCAACCGTTGACGTTGGGGGGCTGCAGGTCGGCACGGTCGCAGCCGGCGAAGTTGCACTTCCTGCCCGACGTCCAGATGTAGCGGACGTTGCCGCGGGCGATCCTCTGCTTTATAAACTCGTTCTCCTGGAAATTTACCATGTGTTAGCTCATGAATATTAATGGATCTTTGATGTTATCTCGTTTAAATTTGCAAATTATTCCAAAAAACTGTAAAGCGGCTATCTCGCGTGCTCAACAATAAAGTCAGTAATGTATGTTATCGTAACGGTGATCGCGTTTTCCCGCGATGACCATTTAGATATCCGGCGCGCACGCAGCTCGAGGAACTAATGTCAATGCCGCGGTCGACGACTCGCTCGCCCTCCGCCTTGTTTCACAAGATGTTTCATACAAGTAATCATCTTAACTGCACAGTAATTGCACAAAAAATCTCAAAATAATTCGAGTTTGTTGCACTGGCAGTCTTAGTTATTTGCAATGTCGAGATGATTTAAAGTGAAGCCAACCTGTGGGAACATTTCAAAACTCCTATACTTGTATCTTTTCTAGAAAAAGCGAAGCGGTCGTGTTGGCATGTCCCAACGGCTTGCGGTTTATAGGATGTAG
This sequence comes from Ypsolopha scabrella, assembly GCA_910592155.1. Lineage (NCBI taxonomy): Eukaryota > Metazoa > Arthropoda > Insecta > Lepidoptera > Ypsolophidae > Ypsolopha > Ypsolopha scabrella. The sequence goes on from OU342965.1 coordinate 11,554,458, forward strand.
GCATCCCGTTAGCTCGGTTTACTTGACAAGAGCCTTATAAGTCTGGTGAGGTGTACGGGGCAGGAAGCGTCCCTCAATGGCGGACGAGACGCGGCCGCGTGAGAACAAGTGGGCACCGGGTGACCGGCTCAGGGAATGTGTGCCGTGGCCCACTTCACGCCGAACGCTATGAGTAGATCGCTCCGCTGCAGTCGGCCGTTGCACCTCTTTCACGCAACGACTTCAACGCTCTACAAACTGCATCAATCTTTTTCCCCAATGAATATTGATGCAGGTGTAATGCACCGTCTGTATTCGGTCGGTGCGATCATCACGCGATTCCGGGTCGCAGTATTCGCAGAGGTCTTGTGGTAATGGAGTAAACAATGAGAGACTAAACGTTCGTTGACATTCCGCAACCGCGGCAGGAAGTGCTTTGTGAAAACTTGTTTGCACTTTTCCTCGTATATAACCTAACAGTATTACAAAGAATTATGAGCCGACCCAGTGGAGACAACTTCAAAAGGAAGTTGGCAACAACAAAAACGTACACATTAGCTTATGCCGGAATCGGGCTCTTGGAATAATTGAATTAAAAAACAATGCCTGCATTTGCACCAAAGCATAAATGATAGAAAAATCCAGCAATGTTCGTGACTCAACAGCAATTTGTTTGGTTCGAGAACATTATAAAAGTATTGAAATTCAAATCCGGCAATTTATCCTCCGATCCTAAAGCTTGTGCAATGTTTTTGTCATTGCGAAACGTTAATTGCGACCTGAATCTTGTTGGCTGAGATATATGCTATTGCTCGGTTTGATAGTCGAGCAAGTGAGCGCATCACGACTGACCCTGATGCCTGATGCTGACTGAGGAGATTACCGACACTTCTAGATAATGTTTATCTGACGTGATCTGACATACATTCTATTGGTATTGAATCTATTCAAGGCTCTGTGAACTATTAATATCTTTAATCTCCGTTTATAAACAAAATAGTTAACTCCGAGTCATAAAAGGCCATCGTCTTTAAGAGTAAATTAAATTAGATGCGACCTGTGTACTCGGTGTTACAACATGTGGTCATATTATCATCTCGATAAATGAATGGCTCTTCAATGCTATAGCAGCCTTGTTCGACATTTATGTAAATACATTTAAAGTTTCTAGAATGGATCCAGGATCACATGGCCACAAAAATCGCGTGACTAAAACAACACCAACGACGATTTTGGAAGCATTACACTGAGAAGAGCAAAGAAGGTTCCAGAATGTGAATGCTCACCTGTGGTGTCTCCATAGAGACGGCGTCCATGCAGTGTCGACGGCAGATGTTTCTCGCGTCCAGCCAGTCTACCTCGAGGTTGCGTGTGGGCGCGTGCTCCCAGCTGAAGAAGTAGGAGTGCAGGACTCCTCGAGCATCTCGGTATGTCGAGTGACGGACTCCTGTTGGGCGTAGGTACAAAGAAGGTTCCAGAATGTGAATGCTGACCTGTGGTGTCTCCATAGAGACGGCGTCCATGCAGTGTCGACGGCAGATGTTTCTCGCGTCCAGCCAGTCTACCTCGAGGTTGCGTGTGGGCGCGTGCTCCCAGCTGAAGATGTAGGAGTGCAGGACTCCTCGAGCATCTCGGTATGTCGAGTGACGGACTCCTGTTGGGCGTAGGTACAAAGAAGGTTCCAGAATGTGAATGCTCACCTGTGGTGTCTCCATAGAGACGGCGTCCATGCAGTGTCGACGGCAGATGTTTCTCGCGTCCAGCCAGTCTACCTCGAGGTTGCGTGTGGGCGCGTGCTCCCAGCTGAAGAAGTAGGAGTGCAGGACTCCTCGAGCATCTCGGTATGTCGAGTGACGGACTCCTGTTGGGCGTAGGTACAAAGAAGGTTCCAGAATGTGAATGCTGACCTGTGGTGTCTCCATAGAGACGGCGTCCATGCAGTGTCGACGGCAGATGTTTCTCGCGTCCAGCCAGTCTACCTCGAGGTTGCGTGTGGGCGCGTGCTCCCAGCTGAAGAAGTAGGAGTGCAGGACTCCTCGAGCATCTCGGTATGTCGAGTGACGGACTCCTGTTGGGCGTAGGTACAACGTGTTCAATGGGTATTTAGAAGACAAGTTGTTCCGTTGTACCTACAGGTAAATTGACGATATGTTTATAATAGTTTACTAGTCTTTGCCTGTGGCTACGACCGTGTTTTTTCAATCTCTACCCCGTTTTCGGTTCGGTGGTTATTATATAAGCACATCTTATAGCTTATATGTTGACCAGGGTTACTACGATGATAATAAAGAAAACCGCATCCAAATCCATTCAGTGGTTCTCGAGTTAAAACGGAACATACGTATATACGTATACCGGGTGTAATCTTTAAGTGTGACCAGCCGATTATTCCGTAACTATTACAGATACCAAAAAAAAATTAAACTGATATCGAAAGTTCTTTACCCAATCAGTAAAATGACATCAATAACTTTCTGAAAATCAAACGAGAAGTATTCAATTTAGTATAAGATTAACAAAGACGTCACTTCGAACATCTGCTTTGAATACAAAATTTTGTACGTACTAAGAAATAAATATACTATTATTCTATTAAAAAATATTGTATTACTTTGTTTCGTTAGTAAACAGTTTCCTTTAATATCAGTACTAAGCTAAAATAACCTTTTAAAATAAGGAAACTAAAACCTTTCTACTAATCTCATACTAAATGTATGGGAGTGTTTAATGTAAAAATTTTGAATACATTTCGTTTGATTTTCAAAAACTTATTGATGTTATTTTACTGATTAGGTAACGTACTTTCGATATCAGCGTAAATTTTTTGATATCTGTATCTGTAATAGTTACGGAATAATCGCCTGGTCACACTTAATGATTACAACCTGTATAGGTAGACTGACAAAAATAAAAATGTTTTGGCCTTGGTACAATAACTATAAGTACCTAATTAATAAGTAACCCATTTCAATTAAAATTTTGCAAAAATATTCAAGGTACACCGACACGACTTTTTACTACTTTATTATTAGTATAGATAGGTACATCGTGAAATATTCGTTGTTTTGGAAAAGTAAACTAGTGGTTTAGTAGATTTTTTTTTTAAATGTCGGAATCGACTTGAGATCTTATCTTACAATGAATGGCATTGTTGTCTATTGTTAAGTGCTGCACGGGTATACAAAGAACTTTTTCTGAAATCGGCAAAAACAATTAGTTTAGTTTTGGTAAATGATGAGAAGAGCCTAATGACTGCGAAATTAGGAAAATATGCTTTGTTCCTGTATACCTTCTTGTTTATGCCCAACCCTGGATCAATCGGTACGGCAAAATAAATTTAAAATTTATGTATTCAGAAAAAAAAAGTTATTTGGTTATTTGTCATTTAGTTCCCGGTATGAATGGGCTGTATTGTACGAGAACGATATTTAGAAAAGGATAAAAGTCCTTGTCATGAACCAACAGCTAATTGCTTATGGTTTATCTAGGTGTTATTGCGTAAATGATGTTTGGTTGGCAATTTTTTTTGAAATTGCTGTTTGTGACGTACCTATTGCGTTTGTGCAATGAAGGTTCATTGATGCGGTTTGGTTCATTTGTGGGATTAGTGTGAAAGAATGAAGAAATTTACGAATTCAGTTAAAAAAGTCGTTTGGTTACTTATTACGGTCCCGCTATGAATGGGCTGTACGAGAACGATATTCATAAAGTCCTTTTCATGAATAAACAGCTAACTGCTTACGGTTTATCTAGGTGTTATTGCGTAAATGCTGTTTGGTTGGCAATTTTGTTGAAATTGCTATGCTTGTGAGGATGTGAGTTGACGTATTGCGTTTGTGCAATGAAGGCTCATCGATGCGGTTTGGTTCATATGTGGGATTATCATTTGTATAGGCGGAACATCTACCAACATAGTATGTATGTATGCCTACATACGAGTACGAGTAAGTATGTTTAAAACCAAAATTGCAACATAAAGGTACTTCTAAGTTACAGACCACTAAATGGCGTGAGTAGTTACAAAAGCATATTGTAAAGTCGTCTTGTCAGTGACTAAAGTAGACCCATACGTTTCGAAATATCGTTTATCTAAACGACTCGTTGTTCACGCGCCACACAAAGGATTTAGATCTGTACCACTTCTCACACTTAGACCTTAATCTGTGTTTCAGAGATTTCCAGGAGATAAGATAATTCCTACCTTAATTCCATTTAAAATTCAATTGAATTTGTTACACAATCACGCAGTTATTAAGATAATTCTACGCATAGTTTCAATAGTTGGAGCCCAACGTGGGGCAGCCTGGAATTATTGTGTAGGTACTCTGATTTCGCGTCAGTCGCTATATTTTTTATATGAATGGGATAGTGTCGTATTTGGTTGCCGGTGTGCGCTGCCGGATCCGTTCGGACTAAAAAACGTTATTTTATTAGTTTATATGGTGTTTTTACTTCTAAAAATAACAATAATTATTTAGTTTTTGATACTCGTATAGATTATATTATTTTGATAGATATTTTTAACGATACGACCAAAATAAAACATTATTGGGAGTTCATTGCCTATTTAGCGACTAATAATAATAGTAGGATTGTTCAATATCTCGACGACTATTATACTTTTTAGATCCATCACCTGCTTGCTCGAACAATAGCTCTCCATCGCCTCCGGGGCAGGTAATAAAGCTCTCGCCGTAATGTGACTGTGGGCCATTATCGCCCATAAAATGGTATGCAATCAAAACAGACCCATCGTCAGGTGATTCAATGTAGCGTTTCTTTCGTAATTGTAGAAAGTACTGTTCTAGACCCCTCCCCGATTCATCCGCAGTCACACCTTCGAGAAGTGTTTACTTGTAAAATATAAGTGAGTAAATACCGAAGAAGGCGTACCGGTCCATTATGTAACTGTGAATGGAAAGATTGATTGCCTGATATTGGATAATGCGTTTTAGGAGTGACATCGCGGTCTTAAAGTTAAGGTGCTTCGGCGTATGAAACAGTAAATTTGAATATGTAGATTTGATGCAAGACTAGTCAACTAGACTTATCTAGTTATAATTACATAATGCGAAGTTGCATTCTCTACCGAGCGTCGTGAGATTCACCTCGGCGCTGTTGGAGAAAGTAAGCAAATATTATTTTCCCATGAACTCTCGTCACCAAGTTTTTGTTTTAAAAGTTTTCATAAGTCTGTGCAAAAAAAACGTTATATCTTTCATCCGCTATGTCTTACATATACACGCCCTCTTTAGCTAATAGACATCAAAAAGTGTGATACTAACAATAACAGTGTTAATTAATTGCCATCAGAGATTCAACCTGTGATTTGAATAATGCAATCAAATCGGTTGTTTCTTGGGCCATGTTTTGTGAACTTGATCTTTGAATACCTTAATTGGATTTTTATTTTATTCGTAGTTACAACTGGGTGAGTGGTTTTGTAAATATTGTTTAAAACTCGAAAAATAAGGAAGTCCTACTGTTTTTCATTAAAGCTGGGTTAACGTGTTCTCACTGTAATTAATATCTACTTAATAATGTCCTAAAGATCTGAATACAAGATGTTTATTAATGTACTCTCGTTGATACCTAAGTTTTTGTGTAAGTAAGTATATAACATGTTTACTTTAACTGCAAGCACGAGTATATACACACAAAAGGTTATTCTTGCCCGATGACCGCTACGTTGATAGCTTTTCAAATTAGGGATTGTTCGACTAAATATAAAGGAGTCGGATACGTTATTCCTGAATAGTATATGTAAACTGGATCAATGCCTATTGTGATGCAATGTGTGGAAGAGTACCAGTACGCTCCCACACTCCGGAGTATCTACTTGGTGACACGCCGCGCCTCCCATACGGGCTTTGCGTATCTACTGCTTGCGAAACTTTGTATTGATTTTTAGGTTGCTGTTTTATAAAAAAAATAACGTGACGAAAAAATAAGGCTAGCACTATTTGGCTTGAAAAGATGCTGACATGAATTGGGTATTTTTCTTATTCTTTTCTGAGACTTAGATTGATTTTCTACAAGTGTAAAATTTCGGCTCCACCTGAATTCGGTGCTGCTGTTTTTCAGTAATCAGTAATGCTGTAATAACGGATAGAAAAACCAACGAAATTTATTGACAAAATCCGCTCACTGCTCGGAATCATAAAATAATTTATTTACTAATGCGCTGTTTTGTAAAAGGAGGTAATTTCCTAAGATCCCTTCTAATGTGTTCATTTTACTTAAATTATAAATTATTGTTTATTTTTCAAAGATGAACTTCCATTTTAGGTACATGGTGATCTGATAAGACGCTTTGCTGATTATTCACATCCGTATTTTTGCTGTTATTGGTTTTCCCGAAATTTGTTATTCATTGTATTTCAACCAAATAAATCTCCGACGTAATTTTAAAGATAAATTAAACAGTTTTCCTAATTAGATCCTTCATATGCATTCACAACCGTACGTGGAAAAGCGAACTTATGTAAATAATGCAGCTAGACTTTCGAGGACCGAACGCACTGCTTGCATGCAAATAGTCTAATGTGCTCGAGCCCTATGAATAGATGCATTAGTGCATCATAAAATTTAATGAAGTAAGGATTTATGTACGTACTGTTGGAACAACTTCTGGGGTCAGGGAGAGCGAGTCTTCGTTGCGCGTCGACGACGCAAAGGAAGGCGAACAGCGCCAACGCCAGGCAGGCGTGCCGGCTCATCTGCACAACAACAACAACAACAACCTTATTTATACAACAACCTGTAACAGTAAACATCTAGCGATCTCTGACTGACATTGTTTATCGTATTGGCGGAATGTTCTAGCAAGGTTCACGCTCCAAAGGGCTGGAGGTCCAGCACAATGTCGACGCCAGCCTCATCACAGTTCGACGAAAGTAGTCACTCGACGAGTCCGTATTACGGGTTTGCTTTCTTTTATTTATGCAGACCGTGACCGCCCGAGGACAATCGATACGTGAGATGAATTTATTTTGTTGTATTTGTGAAAGCCGAACCCGCCTTACTGACCTCCTTGCTTGCGTGTTAAAATGTTTGCGAGAAAAGGTGTTGCGCGAGAAATCGTCGATTTGGGACGCGTTTTATGGTAGCGGAAAAGCTTCTTCTGATTTGCGATTGTCTCTTGTGCTCGAAAGTTTTCTTAGCACAAAATGCGGCTGCCATGTAATGAAATATTTTATATCCCTGTCAGGCTGCTTTACAACACAACCACATTCTTACTAAAGTTTTTACTGGAAGAAGATTGACTAGTAACTAGTTATCCTGAAGCTTATGAGACCTCCTTATTAACACAATTTTAAAATACTTTTAGTAAATATGTTATGCAGTAAACCTTTTAAAATTTCTATAAAAATATTGTTTGAAGTTATCCGGAAATATTCAAGGAATCCTAACGTCTCGATAAACATCACACACAAATAATTTAAAACAAATAAAATATCACAGTGGCGCTGGTCGCATCAGCGTCAGGACGTGAGGGCAGGATCCTCGTACCTCGATGCGGTGTGTGTAGTGTTGTGAAGGCTGCGTGCGGCAGCAAGACGCGGGCGGTGCGGGGGACGCGACTGTGGAGCGCGACGGCTGCAGAGGGACTGGCGCAAGCGCTGCTCTCCTCTCTAATTAAGCCTCCGGCATTCATTCACTTTCACTTCCAATACGAGAGACGACCCGCCCGTACCGCGCCTCTTCATTACACAGGAGCGCCCCGAGACCTTCTGGAGGTCGAAGCGGATCCTCACAACATGCGCACTGTCTCTTAAAGTGACGTGATTGTACATAACTATTGGTTTAGAGTACGGGCAGAATGTGCTGTAAGAGTTGTGTTCTACTTACCAGCAATGGACAACACCTGCCTCTAAATGTGTTAGGATTTCCAAATACATCCGCCTTTTCAACTTGGAAGTATACTCTATGCTATGGTATTGGTGACTGGCTTTTGTCCACTATTTGTAGCGGCATCTAGCTCTGAAAAACGAAAAAAAACTAAATTTTTATAGTAAACTAAAATACAAAATACAGCACGCATACAAACAGTGGCCCCAATATAGGCAGATCCTGACAGGTAGGTGGCTGTTTACCGTATAAACCAATTATAATAACACTTAATAGTAAAGGTTTAACTTTCAGATCATCAAGCAATAAAAACCCGACCCAAATCCATATTGTAGTTTTTACGTGTATTAAGAGACAGCAGACGGACAAAAATATTTAAAATTTTTGAAATAATTTTCGGGTGTCTGGAATTTACTTATTTTACTTTTTTCCCTTGTACGGAAAATACCATTTGCGATTTTATTTAGTAGCTTTTGCCCGCGCCTTCACTCGTTTGGAAATGTCTCATAATCAACGTATCTTGAAAAACTATTATCGACATTTCGGTTTGGCGGTTATTTTATCAACACCCTTATACTCGTATGTTGAATCCGTTGAGTGAGGGATAGACAAAAATTCTAAACATTATAGTTTTGGTTTCAGTAGAATATTAATAACCCATTTCATTTAAAATTAAATTTAAAGTTCAATGTTAGAGATACGACTTACTACTTCATCATTAGCTAGTATACATGTTTAAATACGAGTAACAGTAACCCAGACCAAGGACTAGTAGGCCTACCATGAGTTTTGCTTACTATACACGTTAACGTCTGCGTAAAATATTTATATGAGAAATTGTGCAGCGCCCCTAGCGGCTTACTACAGGAACCAGCATTTCTCATACAAAATATTTTACGCAGACGGTAACGTGTATAGTAAGCAAAACTCATGGTAGGCCTAGCAGTGGTGGTAGATCAGTCGACTCGATAATCTTGAGGTCCGAGTTTAAATCTTGCCGGTTGAAAATGCACCAGTTCGCAGTATTCACTCGGAAACACTTCTGATGTGTATGTATTTCATAATATTACCTATGTATGTTTGGTTTCTAAGGTATAAATCCTTTGATTATTTTACATTAGGTATGAAGGAGCTTTTTAAGATTTTTGTCAGTCGCACTGTTGTAAAAGGTGACTTTCGTTTACATAGCCAAATTCATACTTGGGACTCGGTAGGTGGTCAGGACCAAGTTTTAATGGCCCTTTCTGTGAAATAAGCAAAATAAAATGTTGACTTTATACTAATAGAGTAAAGGTTGTTCTTGAACAAGTATAGAGTAAAAATATTTTTCGTATTTCGCAAACTGGGTCATTGAACCTTGGTCCTGACCAGCTACCGAGTCTCCATAAACGAAAGTCACCTTATATATTTCCACATTTACAATGTTCATAAAAAGTTTTTAAATAAGATGGAGCATTAGCCATCAACAGTTTTTTTCAGTGATATTACAACATTTATGATGTTAACTCACTCTAATTTAATTTAAAGTTTAGTTAATATATTTAGCAACGAGCTACACGTTTCATCATGGCAGTGGGTACGTATTGGTCAAACACACAGAAGTCATTTATTTTTAACCACACGTCTTCCGAGTTTTGAACAAGCTACGTTCAACATGGGTTATGAACTCCTGACTCATAAACCTTACGGAGCAGGAAATTTTTGGTCAAATGAAGGTATGAGTCTTGATTAGGTATAATACTACCAGCAGCTGGATAGCGCTGCTTTTGTGTAAGGAAAAGAAAACTTACCGAGTACCTACAATATCCTCGTAGGCTTTATACTATACCACGTTTGAGGACGCTACTGTTGTTGAGAGAAATAAAAAAAAACAATGTACTTAATAATGTTCTGCATAAACATCAGAAACGCAAATCTTATTTATTTATCCCGAACAGAAAAATATCTACAATAAGGTATAAAAGACTATGCTTAAGGGTGTCTCAAAATTCCACTTTTTTCAAATTTTATATTGTAAATATAAAATGAACAAATAAAATAAAATGAAAAATATTCGGCTGCATAAATTTGACAGCTAAACTCGATAAATAATTTACAAAGTAAAATTGTACAATGCAATGTGATCGTTCAGAATAATTCTGAACGACGACATTTTAATTCTGAGCTACATTTTTGTTTATCGATGCGATGTCGAGTCGATAGTTGTTCATACTTCTTGGTACCCTGTTGTAACTCATTCCGCCTGCAAGCTAAACACCCGTGACATACGGACGGACAGAAGGTCATATACAGCAGAGAGAGATTAAGGTGGCTAAACCGAATCCCGGTGCAAAATGCACATCATAACATTGTTGTTTTCCTTACTTTTGAATAAAAAGTATGCCAAAGTTGCGTTTTAAAGCAATTAGCGGAAATTGAATCTAACAGTAGGGTTCTCGCATTAAAATTATGTTAAATACGCTTTTGAGTTTGTTAATCGAATGCAATCAAAATGTAAATCACAAAATGATAGAATTTGAATGTAAAACCCTATTTTGGTGCATACCTACTCTATAGTAGGTAAAACATCAAATAATTAAAAATTAGATCCCGTATTCAGACGGTGCGGATTTTTTTATACTCTATGTTCTTATTTGTTGTTAGCGTGCGTCCATGCAACTCAATATTTATTTGCCATGCATTCACGCGAAAATGTCAATAGGTACTCAAGATGCGACAAGAAGAGATCTTCGTCAATGCGAAAATATAAGTGAAAGTCAAGTAACACAGGTATCCACAGCTGCGGGTAAATATTAATATTTTATTAAAAACCTGATCACCGCAACGAAGGTTATACAAGTCGAATACGTATACGTAGCTGTCGTAACTATAGGTGCAAATATCAGATTTGATTTTCCGGAAGTGTGAAGTTACGAAATTTTATGACGCATCCATTCATGACAGCTAGGGCTTGGTTGCCAGGTTGTCCCCAATACGGCATCATTGTGACGTATGACTGGCATTATTTGTGACATACATCATGTGAGTAAGAGCTCTCGAAATCTTGAAACCACACCTCAACGTTACACAAATACCGGGTCTTAAAATACCTGACATTAGTGAAACCGCAGTTTTTTATCGGAATTTGCTATCAATACAATAACACAAAATAATAGACACGACATTTCAAGCCAAATAAATGGTACCTAAATACTATAAGAATGCATTACATACTACAAAAGATCAATTGGAAACAAATTTCAAGTATACAAGAGGGTACCTAGTTTTTATAATTTGTCCAAGTGCGAGTCGGACTCGGGCACAAAGGGTTCCGTACTAGCACACAAAACAGGTAACGGACCCTAAAAACATGATAAGCAACAACAACATCGATACCATAGCAAATAAAGGCGTCAAAAAGCCGCTAAAATGATAGCGCCTGTCAAATAATTCGGCATCCTTTGAGTGCGGAACTCTAATTTTTATTATTTTTTCTTTTTACTCTAAAGAGTAGGTATGTATAACAATCTGATAAAATTTGAAACTTGTATGTATTACCGTCTATAAGATGACGCTTTGTACTTAAATAAAATATGGATGCTTTGTTTCTGTGTATTTCATGAAGTACATAGAAAATTTTAATAAATTTCTGGTACATGTATGCATTTTGACTCCATAATCTAGGGTTTTGTTTTTGTAAAACACGTTTGGATAAATTTTCCTCGATAGAAATAATTATTGAGATGAGATCTTCAAACGCACATTTTCTCCTCATTTCACGAATAAGAATCATATAATTTTATTAGACGACTTTTAACAATATCTAGATTGTGATTTTAAAAATTTTGCTAAGGTAGGTAAGGTGAGTGGGGGCAAGTGCGCCATACTTTTTTCATAGATGCATTCAGCGCAATATATATTCTTCATATTATGACTTACACATGTAAATTTATAAAATTTACAATATTTGGTATTTTGAGATTACAATGTCACGTTGAATACGTGAATCTACTGATAAATTTATGATATTTTCCTAAAAATTAAAAAACATGGAATAGACCCTCAAAAGAAATGCGTTGCAGAAAAACATTTCATTTAAGTTAAAGAAAATCTACAACAAAATATTAAATTATTATTTTAAATTAGTTAATTTTATCTAATATATTTTTCGTAAATGGCAACAACAAAGGAGCTGCTGTGGCTTTTAAATGAAATTTGGGGTAAGTGCGCCATATACATATTTCTAATCAGGGGTTCTCAACAATTATGTTACCTAGGCTTTTTAACTTTTGATAAAAACATTAATGTCGGTGTAGATGAAGTTGTAACCCTAAATTTTGTCAAGTTACAATAATAGAATAAAAACAATAATTATGTTTATTAAGTAAACATCAAAACCAAACGAAGAAAACAATTTTTTATTAATATGCAGAACTTAATAATAGCAGTCAGTCGAAAAAGGCTTCGTTAACCTTATACAAAATAGATATCTCTTAAAAGAGACCAAATAAAAAAGGAAGGGTACCCACTTTGGCTTCTTTATTAACTGAACATGATTTATGTACATTAATAAAATTTATTTAGCCAAATTTATACTGAAGATTCGGTAAGAACTCAGTATCAAGGTCTCAGAGCAATAACGTTCAATACAATACCTTGTGCTCCATACGTACGCATGGCCAGTCCCGAGTCAATTACTGTGGGAGCTCAACATTTAATTTTATAAAATTAGTAAAAAGTGTTATCGAGCCGTGATACTGGTCACTTATCAAGCCCCCAGTTTGAATTGGGCTGAATAAATTAAAGTCACTTTGTATAGAAAATAAATTTACCAAAGAAAATTATCTGCCCCCTAATGGTTGGTAATTTCTGCCTTGGGGAAACTGCGTCATACGACAAAGTTCAGTTATAGTACTTAGGCGCACTTACCCCTCCCAACAATTTTGAGGTGAAGATTTACAATTGCTTAGAAAATCATTAATTTTGCTAATAAAAAGAAAAATACGAGCAGGGACTTAAAGTAAATCTTCTAAATTGTACACTCATCTCATTTCTTTATCGAAACACTGTGAATATTGTGAAATATTTCTTGATTTTTAACACGCTGTCATCTCCGAAATAATATATAAATGACACGAAAAAAAAATGGTGGATATCTCAAGTAAGAGGCCACAGCCACCAGTGATTTAAACCCTGAACTTCGTTCTACTTTGATAAATGGATGTCAAATGTCATTAAGAGTCTCATATCAGTAGTTTTTGAGATTTTACAGTGGGTGCACTTACCCCGTAGGCGCACTTGCCCTGACTCACCTTATTTTACTTAAAAAAATGAAATCATACTTTGTTCTCTTTTGCGCTGAATCCGCCCCTCTCTCACTACGCGATTTTTCGCTTGGAGTGAGAGTGACAGAAATAAAATTTACATAGCATCTTAAAAAAATAACCTTTTTTGTATGGGGCCTTTGTTTTTAACATTTTTAAATTTTTTGTTTTATTTTACTTTCTTTACAGCCAAAAAAATTCACCTGTGTTGCGGGCGGCTGTTACTGATTTAGCTGTTACTGCGGCTTTGTCCGTGTTGATTTAGTTTTTAGGTAGTCCTATTGAATGTATTAATATTTTTCGGACCAATAATTTTATAGTGCGTGACTTGACCTTTGTCCCACAGGGTCATGAAAATTATTTTATATGGCTGACTCTATGTCAATGTCCCTAAGGAACTGCCCGTCTCCAGGGAAAAAACTATAGCCTTTGTCCAGGTGAAGAGTCTAACCATTAGAATAGTGAAAGAATTTTTCAAATCGATTCAGTAGTTATTAATTACCATGTCCGTGAGGAACTGTCCATCCCCAAGGAACAACCTATAGCCTGTGTCCAAGTGAAGAGTCTAACCATCACAACAGTGAAATAATTTTCAAAATCGGTTCAGTTGTTCCAGAAATTACTCGCGTGAATTTAATTATTGGCCATGTCCCTAGGGAACTGCTCGTCCTTAGGGAACAAACTACAGCCTATGGTCGAGTGAAGGTTCTATTACAACAGGGAAAGAATGTTCAAAATTGGGTCAGTAAATCCAGATTTTATGCGCGTATATGATTAATGGCTATGTCCCTAGGGAACTGCCCATTCCCAGGGAACGAACTATACCGGAGATAATCCAATGAGTAAAAGTATTTACAGAATCCCATAAGGAGGTCCGGAGAGATTACCTCCTACATCCAAACAAACTAACGTTCTCACAAACACCTCTTTGTATTAATTGACCTATACGGCGTATAGGTCAATGTTTGTATTATTATTATTTAGGACATTTTTGATCTTGTACCTCTCTATCGTCAAAAGAATTTAGAGAGAGAGAGACGGTATACCCCCGGCAGAAGCAAAGTTGACCGGGGTTCACAGCCCCAGGAAAATAAACAGTACCGCCTTCTACATTCGCGCTGAAAGCGTACCGCCCTCTGCATCTGCGCTGGCTTATTATTACTGTAGATTTTCGTCGCAACTATGATTAGACACAACTACGCATGAAAATCCCCGATTCTGGAAGATACTGGTACGAGTTAGTCGTGCGTATACACACGTAAAGTTAGGACGTACAACACGATTCCATTTTTTATACTTATTGCATATACGTCCGGATATCGGTAAGAAATGGAAACCGAAATAATTATTAATTTAGTGCATGGACACATTATGCCGATGTGTACTTTCATTAACTATACTACACCTATGTAATTATCAAAACAACGCGTTCATGTAATGGCTTATTTATTCCATAGCTCTACATGATAAATACATTCTATGGCTAGAGTTAATTCCTGGAAATTTTCGGGAATTTGGATGTTCTCGGTCCCGAGAAATTCAGCTCGAGAAAAGTCAAGAGAGCGAGACATTATGATCTTAAAATAAAGCTGTAAAAAGTACCAGATATCGGCTATTTTGCCCTTTGACTCTTTATCTTTTGCAGTAATGGATAGATATTACGATTGAGTGCAGTGCAGACTGGTAAGTTTCGTACAATAAACCTATTGTTTTGTTTTGATGCTATTTTGGACTGAAAACTGATTGCTTACTGTTTCTTTGTTGTAAGTAATACCAAAACCCAACTAAATACTCAAAATTTGAACTGAAATGATAAATTCCAAAGCTTGAAAATATTTTCAGAAAAATAAGGACGCTGCAAATACGCAATGATTAAAATATCCTAAGACCATAGCTTGAAAACACAAGCGGTCTGGTTAGTCATTTATCTCGTGTACATAATACTGACATAAAATATGAGGATTCTACACGAATTGATACATTGTAAGGGTCGACCAGTTCTGAAGAAACAGTTCCAAAAGGCTCTAAAAGTGGTTCTGAATGTGTGCAGCAGACACTGAAATTCTAAGTTGAACCTAGAAAATCTTTGGGTGAAATTTTAACTAACTACTTTTTTTTTACTAAAAGTGAATTTTTAAGTGATTATAATAGTTTTCAGTTCATAAAAAGTTAATTTTTCTAAGAGATTCGATTATTTTTGTTATTGAAGAGAGAAAATTTCCTACCTATATTACTATTTCCTTTATATTACATTAGTTGATATAAAAGTTAAGTGGTTGTTTTTTTAGAGATTTTTGATTATTTTTGTTTGAGACGCATGGTTTCTCATTTTTTTGATTTCTTACAAAAGTTGATAGCTTATGATCATTTCTGCCAAAAAAATATCTCTGTTTATTTATGTTGAAAAAATATCTGTTTTTATTATTTGAAGTTGAAGTTATTTGAAAGACTTCATTGATTTTTGTTCTTTTTAATTAAAAATGTGTTTTACCGGCATTGTTCATAATTTAACTTTAAAAAAGTATTAAATGCAAATTTATCGATTTCCCGGGAAGACCCGAGAAATCGAGGTCGAGAATTCTCGAGACCCGAGAAATGAAAAACCACGAGAAATCATAATCCCTTTCTATGACACATATTTACATGTAAAGCTATAATACTACCGACATGACATTACACTCTTATTAGCATGCGACCAATAACGAAATTTTATAATAAATCATAAAAGAACCTTCGCTACGCGTTGATGTCCTTTGTTTAAGTCATCATTCTACTTGCGGCCGGTGTGTACAGTTGACGCAAGGGAGACCAGAGATTCGTGATATTTTTTTTTTTTCGTTAATTATATTCCTTCTTGTCTTGGGATATTATCGATAAATCACCAAAGCAAACATGGAACCATTTTTACTTGATACATAATCATATCAATTAAACTAAACGTTACGAAAGCTGTTTAACGGCGTTTATTTTCATGCATTTACGATTATAGCTTATACAAAATTGCTAATTCGTGCCGCTAAAAGTAATCACTGTTGATCATTGTAATAATAAAAATAAAACGTTTTTAGGGTTTCGTAACAAAATGAAAACGGTATAGTCGTCCACGGTATAGTACGAAAGTAAGAAAAAACTTTGATGGGATTACATTTTGAATGTATTTGTTATGAATCATGACATATGTTATGTAAGTATGACAAATGAAAGGTATATTTCAAGCAATTTACCATTACATTGACGGAACCCTGCAAAAGGCTGCCACCCCTGCAGGTCGTACGAATTAAACGAGAAGAGTAATAAAAATAATACTAATTATGCGAATTCTATGGGTAATACGTAATATATGTACGTACCTATCAGTGAACGACAAAACGTTTACTGGTACGGTGAAGCCCACATCAAGCTATACACATTGAGTATAAGCTGACCTCTCATTGTGCGGGAAGCCTATACACTGAGAGGTCAGCTTATACTGAACGCGTTTATCTTGATGTGGGCTCCACTGTACCTATACAATCTTATCTAATGGGTTTATGTATTGAAAATCACAAATATCTCAAAATAACTAGTATAATTTTTCAATCCCCATATGTATGTTTTTTGAATTTTTATGGACTGACGAACAAAACTGCTTATCAGTTAACAAGTTGCCATCGTCGGAGTTAATTATGATATGACATACCAAGAGGTTTTAAAGGCCATAAGAGAACTAGAGCAAGAAAAGTACCTGAAGAAAAAATAAACAAAAAGAAGCGATAAAAAATCAAGAATTTGTAATAAATGATTTATATTAAAATAATGTTTTATTTGAATAAAAATGGGAACCTTTTTATAAACTACACGGGTCTGCCCATTTTGAAAGGTGGCAGCCTCACAACACACACTTAAATAACACACTTCAATACTAATAGTGGATGGTTATTTAAATAAATAATAAAATTATAATTACGTTTGGATGGTTTAAGACAACATTTTACAAGAGGCCACAGTTTATTATTGACTATAAATTTACTCGTATTGCTACATCGACAGACGAGCTGCAAGAGATAATAAAAATCATGGATTATGGAAAGAACTTAAGTTTACCGAAGAAAAAACATAGGTTATGGTGTTAGAGAGAAATGAAGCGGTGACCGAATGAATGTTTAGATTGGAGATTGGAGATGAGGAAGCAGTTTATATTAAGGCGAGGTTATCCAGCGAAATCTGTCCTGCTCCAACGCTTTCGTTTTACACATGGTCATCCTGCTCAGCGGAAGCGCGCCGCTATTAGAAATTTCGCGGTTTCGGGGTTTTTTTATTTATTATTTTGGAATTAGAGGGATGGGTTTTTCATATGGCAGCCGTTTTATATTACATTTTTAAGACGTTTATTTTAGTATAAGTTTTAATGTTAAAAACTTAACATAGCTCTAATGAAATGATAATTAGATCATAGTTCAGACCTTTACGATTTAAATGGATCGAGGAAAATGTAAGTAATCGTGTATCGAACGGCCGAAATATCAAGATCAGAGAGTAAAATATAACATATACAGGATGTAAATGCAAAGTCAAGAATCCCTTTAGGGTGTGAAAGTATACACAATTCTGATGTCATTACGAGAAAAAAAAATAATATACCTTGAATTTTCACCAAAAATTCCATCATTTTTCTAAGCTATGGCTACGCAGCTTACCGGCCTCCCCACACACCTAATTGCACCCCGCAACCCGCACCCCTCATCCGAGTGTCCAGCTACCGTGAGACACCGATTAAGTGTATTTTGAGTAATGAAAATCGTCTTATTATGAGGTACTGGTACTTTATTTAGACATCCCAGTATTTAAAATAATATCATTACCGATCATACTAACACACGCTTAAAGAATTCTTGCATTTGCTTTTACAGCCTGTATTTTTTACAAAATTTCTACTTCGCTATTTATTGGCTTAAAATTAATTTGAAAAGAGACGAAATCGGGATAACCCTCCCTTGAATGTGGTTTGTGGCCTACTCGACAATAAATCAAGTGGACTTTTCTTGTGTTATTTTATGCATTACGGTTTCAATGATCCTGCATACGACTATAAACACGCTTAAAGGTTGTTGAGCAGGATCATTTACAAAGTAATACATAAATGACACAACTTTACTAGAAAAGGTTTCATAATGAGCGTGGTGACGAGCCACGGCTGAAGACCAACCACCACCAACTCAAATGATATGATATGTAGATCATAGCTTTAGGTCTACATATGCGATTTTATTTGAACGAAAAAATAACATTTTTTAAAATATGAATTAAGTTATATAAAATATTTGAAAATATTACAATATTTTAGTATGTTAAAATCGATCCATCTTATTTGATAAATACCTACTTAAAGTTGAAGAAAAATAAAACAAACCAGGTAATACCATCAGAATAATTGAATATCGCAGAGTAAAAGAGAGAGAGGTCATATTAACAAAAGCAGAACAAATTAATAGTCCCGTCTAACGTTTGTGACTTTAGATAATACAAAATTTACAATAATTAATACAATGGAGTTGATGCTCGTGATTGTTGGCACTTGGTGGAACTTTTGAAACATTTTTTGTTTGATAAACACTTGTACTTGTCCACTTATTTATATTAATTTCCCTTACCGGTTTCGCTGTTAAAGCATTATCAAAGGTTTGTTTGGTTGTTTACGTACAATATATGAAACAAACCTTTGATAATGCTTTAACAGCGAAACCGGTAAGGGAAATTAATATAAATAAGTGGACAAGTACAAGTGTTTATCAAACAAAAAATTAATACAATATTAATGAATTTTAATAAAAAAATATTTGTGTCAAATAAGGATTTTATATGCAGAAATGTTTCACAACGTGCAGTTTATTTTAGACGTTTTTCTTCATCGAAGTCCGAGTGAGCGGGGCGTAGAAGCTCGCCGCCAGCCCCTGACAAAGCGCTGCCAAGGTTTCTTAGAATTGGAAAAATACTTAGTAACTTTGACCCACTAATCACTGCGCCTTCTATCGTTGTCCTATCACTTTATTGGTGTTTTCGTTAAACATTGACGACATGCTAGACCTCGATTTAAAATATGAATGTTCTCAATTCAACAATGTTCCTCTTAGTACCAGCATGATCTAATTAATAGCCTGTAAAAGAGATTATATGCTATCATGTCGCAAGCAGCTACGTATGAGGCAAGTCTTCAACATGTGATGCAGGCAGCCACTCTATCTCAGGGTAATTACAGGAGAGGCCATTATCTACGAATGCTTTGGTAGAATTATACGTATATTAACCACCTATACACGCTTGGATCAGTTGTGCAATAGACGTGTCTCGAGGTTGCCGAGTTCTCTCTACTGTACATTACTTGAAGATGTGCAGGTCACCTCTTACTTTTATACAAGACCCGTTCTACTAATAATAACTAGAAGATTTAATAGATTGTTACTTGTATGTTGCTAACTACATATACTTTAGTAAAAGTATTACGTAAAGGAAGTTTTTGCCAAAGGCTTCTAAAGATAGTTTGCAATGACCAGAATGGTTGATCCACTGTTATGAAATTAACTTGTAAATTCATTAATGATATATTACGTACGTGATAAGATAAGGCTTGCTCAGTTTGTTCAGTCTGTCAAAAAAGTCTTGAAGTAAAAATTGAAGAAACTAATTTTCTTTCGCCTGGTTACACCAAACAAATAAGTACAAAATCTGTTAAATCGAGTTAACCGCGTTGTTATTTTATAAATATATTACCTAAATTATACTACTTGAACGTTTAAAGTCCAAAAAAGTTCAATAAAGTTTCATTATCATTTCAACACTTTTTTGACAGACTATACCTATATTGCAGAAGTAAGTATTGGTACTCACTATGAGTTTTTAAGTGTGGCATACATTCACGTCTTAATGCTGATAATAAAATGCACAGTAGCTACGAGTACATACATAAACAGATACTGCGGTTATAACAAGCAAAGTTTACTTTTAGTATTCAAAATGCACACGTGTAGAGAACGTGTACGTAGTAGACGTATTTGCTATTAACAGTATTTTCACCAATTTCAAATTGATACACGATTCTCGATACAAACGTGTAACCTTTAAGGGTTGATTTTCGAAAAATCCTCTTGCACACACCCCTGCATTCTCCAAGGAATGTTAGTTTTAAAGTTCATGTTTCTATGTATAATAGCGTTGCCGCGCACCTCTAACATGGACGCTCGATAAAATGCTCTGTCCCTCTTTAAGTAGATCAACAGAGTAAGACAGAGCACTTTATCGAGGTATCCTCTGTATAATGAACAGTTTACCTAGTTTCTACTCCATCCTTTATTGACCTTTATTGGCATGATGTTTAAACCACTTCGCAAAGACGACTTGAAAAAGCCCACGTATGGCAAAATGCCACTACCTAAACAGTTACTGTTGTAAAGAACCCAAACCGTTAACGACGCCCGTAGAGAAGTTCCATTGAACCTCCAAGGACCTAATCATCCGACCCTAGGGTGTCCAAACATCATATTCCTACTATTTTCGATTGAATGTTCCGTTTCCCCTTGAATCAGGGTATGATGAAGGGGTACTCTCAATAGCTTCGCAGACGACTTGAAAAAGCCCAAAAATTTAACGCTTTTACATCACTATTTTCCTTATTTTTAATGAAATACTAAATTCAATTCTGAAGGCTTTCATTTTAGTCTTAGTATTTTAGTAAAATGTAACTTTTTCTAAAATAACAGCTTCTGTTGTAAAGAACTATTTTTAGATGAAGAAAATTTAGTTTTGACAAAACTAAAACTAAAATTGATTATAATTTGAAAATTTTGAAAAATCCTGAAATACGTACACATTAATTTTATCTCGGTAGTCTAAATTCAAAATTTTTACAGCCTTTGGTTAACGGGGCCGGTGTCAACAAAATTGGTTTGATTTTGACGCCACGAATTTGGGTTCGGTACGAGGCGCAATATATTACGCGGCATTCTCCTTTAATAGGTACCTAACACTAGATTTTTTTATACTTGCCCCTTTTCTGAAGGCTTTAATTTTAGTTTTAGTGCTGTCGAAACTTAGATTTTTTCAGCGTAATTTAGCTTAAGTTCCTAACATTCAACGACTATTTTGCAAGAAGCAAATTTAGTTTTGACAGCACTAAAACTAAAATGAAAGCTTCAGAATCGGCTCTATTTCCGTAAAATAAAAATGATCTCCATTTTGTCATTCTCTATAACAATATAGGTACAGTGTGAGTCTCGTTAAAGTGCACATATGAATTTGGGTAAAAATATACCTAATTTTATCGACAGAAAAAATATATTAAAAAAATTATATATAATAATTATACCTTTGTTGTAACTTTTTAACCAAGTGCCAATGTTAAAACAAAAACGGTAATAATTGTTAACAGCAGATATTGATGATTAATTACATTTACCTACCAAAAAACACACCAACACCAAACACTCAATTAAAAATAAGAAGGAATTTACGTTTTTTTGTTTTTTCAGTGTTTTTAGGGTTCCGTAGTCCGACAAGGAACCCTTATAGTTTCGCCATGTCCGTCTGTCCGCGGTTTAGCTCAGTGACTACGAGTACTAGAAAGCTGTATTTTGGCATGGGTATATAAGGTGCTCTAAAAATATCTGCCACGGCTCTAATGGGAGAGTGTATTGTGTATATAGATAACAATAGTAACGATATTTTATTGATCTAAAGTCATACATTTTTTCATACAATAAAATCTGCGTATAAGTTAAAATTGATTTACTTGCATGAAACCGTCCCGTAGTAACACAAAACTGTTGGAAAGAGATAGAAATTATTTTTATTGATGAAACGACACATCGCGCGTAGTTTCTGAACCACATTATGCTAAATAAAGTAAATATTTATTTATTTACTTTATTTTCTCAAATTTATTTAACCATCCTGGGGTACAAAATTTCGTCATAATTGTAATCTACATACACAATACCATCTCCCATTGCAGCCGTGGCAGAGCACCTTATATATACATATTAATCACGCCGACAAAATGGTTAAATAAAATCTCGAAAAAAATGTTTTAAGGGTACCTCCGATACGCATAAACTGGGGATGATTTTTTTTTCTCGTCTATCTCATTGTGTGGGGTATCATTGGATAGGTCGTTTAAAAACATTGTGGGTGTGTTAAAACCATTTTTCGATTTAGGGTTCCGTTGCCAAAATATTAAGCTTTAAAGTTGAAAGGGCTAGAGATGTTTGTAAATTTAATAATAGAGATAAAGAAAGACTAATATTACCATTGATGAAAACCGTATTGCGTACGAAAAGCTCGTATATTTTAGCGATAAAAATATTTAATAAGATTCCCAACTCAATTAAAGAGTTTCCACTACCTCTATTTCAAAGAAAATTAACTTTTTGGTTAAAACAAAAGCCCTACTATTTAATAAAATCATTTCTAGAATCCAAATTTTGGTTATTAAATGTGAGTTGTTCTTTATTATAGGTAATTTAATTTTAATTATAAAATCAATGATATTATCTGACATTATGTTTATTTAATTGACGTATTTTATTATTTTGTAGATGTTGTAAATTTGATTGCTTTGTATAGTTTTATTTAGTTTTAAGCATTAAATTTTTGCATACCGAATTTTTTGTTAAATTTGAATGAACAAAATATTTTGTAACACCTAAAATGTACCATATTTATTGCAAATAAATGATATCTGAATCTGAAGTGCAAATTTTTGTTAGAGTCAAGCGTGGGGGACCCCTCCTGCCGGCTAAACGGTTGTTTATAGATATGTGAAAAAATTCACAGAAGTAGTATATATAATGAAGTTAAAACGAATACTATCACAGCTAAGTAGGCTTCACAGGTTTACGAGTTCAGGTCGCGCCAAACATTTGGCCCCCTCTAAACACGACAATGTATGGGCCGTTCTTCTAAATGTATGGGACTAGAAGTTTGGCGCGATATTATTAGACCAACTTATAAAATGTACTGGGCAACTACGGAACCCAACATTGCGCGTGGCCCGGCACGCACTTGGCCGGTTTTTTCAATAATAGTTTAAATTCTTAGAATAGGTAATGCCTAGTTAACCCCCAATTTTTATTACTTTACGTTGAAGCTTTCATAAAATGAAAATCAGTGGCGTAGCTTCCTTTGGACTGGCCCTATATCGAAATTTTTTGGGGAGCCCAAATAAGGTTTAAGACTTTTCACAAAAGAAACAAAATCGCTTGCATTTAATTAAAATAATTATAAACATTTTAATTATAAGTTAATTAATAATTAATACAATAAATGCCCCTAGGAGCTAAGTGAGCCAATAATTCAAATTAAATATACACTTTTCTCGCCCTTTTTCGGCAAACTTATTTATTAAATCAATCATAGCTGAAGACGATTTCAGTTTTTCCAGATTTTCTGCCTCTACATAAGACAATAGTGACTAGTCTGACATCCGATCCTGTTCCATAAAAGTCCTAAGATACATTTTTATTCGTTTTAATTTCGAAAAACTTCTTTCATCTGGTTGCTCTCAAAAGTGTTATAAAAACATTGTGGAACATAAACACTTACAGGTTACTGAGCAGAAATGGCCAGCCAAAACTCGTGTATTGATCATGTATGAGAATGAATCCATATTGATATAGTAAGATATGTTTTTTTTTTGGAAAGTACGGCTAAGTGGAGATAACATTTTACAAATTTTTCCTTGCACACAATCGGGACAATTCATTTAGAATTTTTAAAATTATCAACTGTCATGTCATTGTGGCTGTTGACATCTCAGAAGAATACAGATCATTCATCATAACTTGTCCCCTGAAGCATTTCGTCTATGCCTGAAGTCATGTTGGTTGGCATAACTGCTTGTCAAACTTTTGCTGTCGTGTTGTTTGTCAGTCAGATTTTGCAAAATTATTTGATCAATAATGTATTATTATTGCCAAAGCCGTCGAAAAATAGTGCAAAGGAGATTGTGTTGAAGGTACGCCTTTTGTGAAAGAGAAAATGCAAACAATGCACCGTGATTCCTCTCGTTCAGGTTCAATCTCGTGTCAGTGCCATGACGGGTTAAAAATAGGGATACCAGCTTTAAACATAAAGCCAATTTATGGGCAAATAATAATTAGCTATTCACTTACTTTTTCAGGCATATCGGAAAAAGCGTCGCCTGGAAATAATCGTCAAAAACGTAAAAAACGGGAGCTCGACTATTTAGAACAAACCTCGTCGATCTAGAACAAGAAATAAAAAATACCGTTTTAGTACAGAGATACATGTATAGATAATCATACCATTAGATCATACGTATTGTTTGCGAAATACAAATCAACAAATAATTGATAATTTAGATTTTTTCATTGTTTACATTTTATTTTAATTAAAGAGTAGTCTAATTAAAATATAAAAAAACGCAGTTAAGTAATGTGTAGTAGGGTGAATGCTACGTGAGCCATTTGCTACCATTTACTTCTTGTAGTAAATGGTCTGTAGTTCTTATTCTATCGTTGACATTGACAGCGAGCATAAACATGCCTAGTATTTTTTATCCTCATTTGCGACTTACGTCCTTTTAGAATGAGCGAATAAGAAAAAATTTAAATATGCATTAAAAACACGCAATAAAACAAAATAAAAAATACATAAGCTTTATTTTTACGGAGACTTTCAATATAAATATTGAGAACAAATGGTTACCTGAAATGAAATGATGTCGATTAGCCGCAAGGGCCGCAACTATTTTCCTTTAATGACAGGATCCAGAAAGAAGGAATGTATTGTAAATGTATTGGCAAAATAAAGTTACCTTTTTGGTCAACATTTGTCAGATATTAGATAGAAAACGCAAATCTAACATTAATTTCCATTTTCAGGATAAGTATCGACATAGACTAAATAGTACAACCATTTCGTCTATGGTATCGATTACGATATCGATTCTATGAACTACCTAGTCGGTGCTTAAATACTGTCACAAACAAAATTGGCTATAAAATGAAAACTAGTCATGGTATTCAAAAAAAGATTTTTTTTAAAAAAAGGTAATTTAATTAGCTTACATTAAACACAAAATTTATTCAAAATGATTGCCACCATTTTTCAATCTTCGCGGCCAATCATCAATAGCAGCACGGACCATATTCATGTCGATATCGGCCACTGCTTTAATCAATGATGACTTTAGGCTGTTCAAACTTTTGTGAGGTTTAGAACAGACCTTCTCCTCCAATTCCTGCTAAATTTTGTAATCCAGTGGATTGAGGTCAGGGCTAGATGAGGGCCAATCTTGATGCCTTATTAGCTCGATATTCTGGCGCTCGAACCACTCCTGAGTTGTTTTGGCCTTATGAGCAGGTGCGGAGTCCGGTTGAAATACAAATGGCCGTCCTCCAAAGAGTGTCTGGGGCAGATCTTTTACTATGCGATCTAAAACCGTGTCTTGGTACACTTTTGCAGTGGTTTTGACACCTTTTTCACAAAAATGCACTTCAGTAGGGCCATAGTAGGACACTCCCAACCAAATCATGACTGATGATGGATGATGGCCGTGCTGCACTCTAGGAATGGCATTTACAGCGGCCGTAGAGCTGGTAGCGTACGCCCTGTCATTTTGTTTGTTGTACTTCTCTTAGATATTAAAAATTTTCTCGTCTGTAAACAGGATATCGCGGTGTCTGTTTCTTGCGTACCGGTTTAGCAAAACTTTGCATTTTTTGGCTCTCATAGCTATCAGACGCGCGTCCAGAAGATGTCCACTCTTTTTTCGGTAAGCTCGTAGTCCCAGGTCTTCATTGAGTACTTTTTTTACGGTACTTCTGGTTAATCCCATCTCCAAAGCCATCAGTTTCTGCTTGCGGACGGGATTTCTTGCAATACGCGCCTTGATTGCTTTGATGACCCCTGGAGTCCTAACGGAACGAGGTCTGCCAGTTCTTTTCTCGTCATCGACACTAAAGGTTTCATTGTACCTTTTGATGGTACGGTACACGAACCTCTTCGTGATTTTTAATTTTTGAAGCAAGTTGAATATCGTCTTCGGTGGATGGCCGCAACGATGCAATGCAATTACTGCTACTCGGTCCTCTTTGCGAGTCCACTCCATCGTAAAAAATGAATGAATGTAATTGTGATTTGGCATATTATTAATTATAAATATTTGAAAATCTAACACCATTTCATTTTTTTTTCTAGGTGTTCTATTTAAAAAAAATGGCCAGTGACAGTATTTAAGAACCGACCAGGTATTTTATCAACCTCATTCTTGCGTTGACATTTGTCGAGAGAAAATCTCACGATAAAATATATAAGTATAAAACATTAAAATGGCCAATTCCACGGTAACTCATGTTACCTTTTACTCCAGTTTACGATATAATTTTAATAATATGTCAATAATTTGATTAAATAACTTATCCTCCTAATGTAAATAGTAACTCTTGAATAAATAAAAAACAATTTTCTTTAAACTTGACACATTTTCTTGGGTTTTTCTATGTTGATAAAACTTTTGGTAACTCACGTTACGTTCGGCGACATAGCTTTTGAGAATAGTATGAATTGAAGCAAAACTCTGTTCGGTTTGAAGTAAAAAAAATGGCTTAGTTAAATACGGTTTTATTGATGCCTTACAAAGTTTATTCATTATCAATTTCTTGCCATACATGCAGTTTTTATTTTATTGCCTAATTAATTTCTGGTCACTCACGTCACGTTACATAGATCTTGAAACTCATTTTACTTTTTTACTTTCACGATTTCTAGAGCAATTTTCGAACATCAAATCTCCTGCTCTGACAGGTCGAAAAAGAAACGTTTCTTTTTGTGTGTTGCCATACTTATATTTAAAAAACTATGTTTGCAGACCGAATCGTGCCAATGTAGATAATTTCATTTTTAGCTCTTTATGTCGCATTTCAATGGAATTGGGTATGTAAAGATGTAAAGTACACTGGTTTTATATTTTTTTAATTAATATCTGGCTAAAATAAGGAAAAAATTTATATGTAAATCTTTATTTTAAACAGTCCATCCATCCATCAGCCCGTGTTCGTCCACTGCTGGACATAGGCCTTTCCCAAATTTCGCCACTCATGTCGGTCCTCCATCCTCCTTATCCAGCCGCCCCCAGCAACGTTCTTCAGGTCGTCGGTCCAGCGGGCACGAGGTCGGCCTACACTACGCTTTGCTATACGTGGTCTCCATTCTAGAGCCTTTCGGCCCCAACGGTCATCATCTCGGCGACAAATATGGCCTGCCCACTGCCACTTCAACTTACTGATTCTGCAGGCTATGTCGGTTACTTTCGATCTCCGGCGGATCTCCTCGTTTCGGATTCTATCCATCAGAGATACCCCAAGCATAGCCCGCTCCATAGCTCGCTGAGCGACCTTAAATCGGTGGATCAGGCCCTTTGTAAGAGACCAAGTCTCAGCGCCATACGTGATCACAGGAAGGACGCACTGGTTGAACATCTTAGCCTTTAAGCACTGCGGTATTGACGACGTAAATATGTGACGCAACTTTCCGAATGCTGCCCAACCCAAGCATATTCTTCTGTCAGCCTCGGCGTCGAAGTTGTTTTTATCCAGCTGTATGACTTGACCCAGATAAAGATATTTCTGAACAACTTCGATGCTGACATTGTCGACGGTTAGTGGCCCTTGGATGACGTGACAGTTGGACATGACCTTAGTTTTCTCCAAATTCATCCGCAGGCCTCGAAGAATCTCTGAGGCCGCGCACCATTACCTCCAGTTCCTGCAGCAATTTCGCCATTATCACGATGTCATCGGCAAAGCGAAGATGTGAAATGTACTCTCCGTTTACGTTTATGCCTCGTCCATTCCGTCTAGTGTTTTAAAGGCGTCCTCCAGCGCGGCGTTAAACACTTTTGAGGAAATAACATCTCCCTGTCTCACGCCGCGCTGAAGATGTATCGGTCTTGTTTGTACACCCTGTACTTGGACGGACATCGTAGCGGAGTCATACAGATTTTCAACATCTCCACGTAACGCCAGTCAACTTGGCATCGCTGCAAGGACTGCAGAACAGACCAAGTTTCGATGGAGTCGAAGGTTTTCTCGTAGTCCACAAACGCTAGACATAAAGGCTGATTATACTCTTGGGTTTTCTGTATAACCTGCCTTAGCGTGTGAATGTGGTCCATGGTGCTAAGTGACAAGTTAGTATGGTCTTTTGTAACTGTTCGTGGAACACGTTTGTGTTTTTAACGTTATGTACGGAACTTGACCAGTTTTATTTTGTTAGATTTAGCTTCGAGATCATTAACTGAGTTACAGTGGATAAAAAAAATTAAAAGATTGCAAAATGTCAGGATGCAAAACTTTGTCTTACTGATCTTCAATTGTTATGGTCAGGTCATGTGCACACAAGACCATTAAAACCACATCAAAAGCTTGTGAGAGCCAACACGTTGTATCTTATGTGAATTTACAGAAGAATCAAGAGAAAAATATTTCAGAGGTGCAATTGTGTAAACCAATGGTATTCAAATTTATTGTCATATGGCTATTCGGTTAAGCAAATTAGCCCGTTTGACAGCTGAAATCGTCCATTTTTGGCTGTCAAATAGATACAGTTGTCTTATTTTGTTGTTGACAACCAAAAACGTACGATTTCATTTGTCAAACGGGCTTATTTGCTAAGCCGAATAGCCATATGACAATCAAATTTGAATACCATTGGCCCACACAATTGCACCTCAGATCTCAAAAGTGTCATGTACATAGGTATTTAATTTTCAAAATGTCACATTCGACTGTATCTACTTAATTTTATCTGTTACTACATAGAACTCGTTCACTTATTAAATTTTGCTGGTAAGTCGGCCACTCGTATTTTATTTAATGATCGAGTGAAAACCGATATTTTGGGTTGTTTCATCTAAAAAAAATATAAGGTTGAGATATTTAAAAAAATTCGTGGGCTTGGATAATAACATTGATTGTGCATGCCGCGACTGTACTTTTGAGTCACGAACAGTGACACGACTTTTTTCTCTATAAACAAGCGAGTACTCCCGGCCAATATGTCATTGTTGTATAATCGTTGTAAAATAGGCTTTCTGTGGCCGTGATAAGAGGTATTCTATAAACCGTAACTCACACATTATGTAAACATTTACACCATGCAAAGCTCAAAGTGACAATACATGTTTGGTGTCACCAAAGAAGTTGTATATTAACAAGACTGTGCACTGTCCAATTTTGCTCAACTAAACTAGATTTTATTTCCTTTGAAATAAAGTTGTAATTATTATGATACCATTTTCAAGCAAAAAATGAGCCGAGCGAGGTATCTGTCGCTACTCGTGTATCCTTGTCTGGCAAGTTGCCAGTGTATATAATATGTACATTATACTTATATAGCGTTGTTAAGTTTCTAACGTATTAAAAAGGGACCAACGAGTGCCAACACCCATCTCGCTCGGCTCATATTTCGTATCGTAGTAAATAAAATAATAAATAAATAAAATTTCTTTATTCCAGCCAGATTTACATAAATACAATAAAAATCCAAACAACACAATAAAAAAGAAAAAAGAAAACTAAAAAAGAAAAAAATAATAAACTCTATAGTACACCAAAGCTTGCGTGATATTGTCGCCACTTCTTATGCACGGGGCTCTGAGTCCACTCGGTGCAGCTACGTAAGATGGTGTTATTAGTGGCTAGGAGACGCGCGCGCATTGATGCTGACCGCGCACGCAGCAGCGCGGGGAATGTTGGCGTGCGGCCCGCGGCGTGCATACCGCTCGCGCTGCAACGCCAAGGAAGATGGAATATTGCGCGGTAGGCGTTATTATACTGAACGCGCATCGCACTCAGTGCAGCTTTGGTGAAATTTGTCCAGAGTTCTACCGTGTATACATTGGCGCAGTAAGTCATAAATAGCAGGCGTTTGACCTCTGCGCTACATCTGTAGAACCTCCGGGCGATCATATTAGCCCGCACGCTCGTTGCTCGACGTTGACGTTCAATGTCATCGCTGTCAGACAGGTCACTTCGCAGTGTATGTCCGAGATATGTCACCTTATCGACTCTGTGTAAGATCCTTCCGTTCAGTACTAGGGTTGGGACTATACTTGGAGTGTGAGCCGATTCAAACACCATGAAGACTGACTTGTCAGCATTATAAAGAAGGTCGTGTTCACGTGCATAGTTTTCACATACTGTAAGTAAGACTCTCATAGCTGTGATGGAGGGTGCTAAGATCACCATATCATCAGCATAGCTGATATTATTTATCATGGCACCATTCAAAGAGCAGCCCACTTTGGACTCGGTTAACTGCTTACAAAGATCGTCCATGTATAAATTGAAGAGGACTGGAGACATAGATCCTCCCTGTCTAACGCCACATCTCAGAGGAACTGTAGTGCACAGTCTTGTTCTTTAAACAATGTCTTTGGGTGTCGCATGGCTGAGAAAACAAGGCTGATCTTTAGGTTTGCATTCCAAAACCTCCGCTTACTTCAATTTTATCACTGACGACAGGATAGCATATAGCTCGTATGGCTACACTGAGATTGTTGAATATTTAGAACGCGCTTCGCGCAACGAGACGTCATTTTATGACCTTGTATTGACACACTCATACACACATGAACAGTGATTTGCTGATTTCCAAAGTAAATACGTGATGACGTCGTATAGTGCTCTCGAAGAGCATACCTTGTTTTCTTATACCATTTGGTGTCATATTGAAAAGCCAGCTAGTACGGTGGTTAATAGTAAATGTATGGCTGCATAGGTACGCAACAGAGAATTTTCTGTCACATTTGGGGTAAGTATGAAATGTTGGATCATTCATAATTTCTTGACTTATTACCTTGGACGAATTAGCCACGGGACACGAAACGCAAGAAATTTGTATGAAAACACGGTCGACTAACTTTTGCGGGGTGTGGTGAGGAGAGTGGGCCTTGTTATTTTTCTGTCAACTGTGTTATAGTAGTGCGAGGCAAAAGTCGACAAAAATGGTATCGATAAGTAATGAATGAATTAACAAGGTCGAGTATAACGAATTACTAGATTTAATATTATAATTATATCTAAAAAACCAATAACTATTAAAATTACAAAAACACATTTCTTTATTTAAATACTAGCTTTTGCCCGCGACTCCGTCCGCGTCGAAAAGATTTTCGTGGAAATAAGGAAAACAAAAGAATATGATTTTTTGAACGACTATATGCAACGGACACCATGTTTAACCAAAGCACTAATAAATACCAATCAAATAAGCCCAAACTCGAAGGGTCTGCTATTGTCCGTTGATGAAATCCCATACCCAATTTCCAGCTACATCAACACACCCTGGTCACCATATTTTGCCAAAGTGCTAATAAATACCAATCAAATAAGCCCAAACTCGAAGGGTCTGCTGTTGTCCGTTGAGGAGATTCCGATTTCCGAAGACCCATCTTTCAGTCACATCATCAGACCCTGGTTTCAGAGCCGTTTTTACCTATTGTGCAGGGTGTGCAGCGCACATGGGCGCAGGGTCTTAGGGGGCGCCGAACGCCGCTTGCGATACTTGCAAAGAAAGAGCATGGTCACTCGCGGCGACCCATTGCTCTCAAAGACCCTGCGCCCGGGCCCTTGTTATGGCCGAAGCCGGTGTTATAGTCGAACCATAGCCAGGGCCCAGTCTCTATTATCCTAGCATTAAGGCTACTGTCTAGCTAGATGCTGTCTGCATTTTCGCGGACATCGAAGCGTTAGATCACTGTATGATTTTTACACTGTGGCACTACACAATAACTTTTGTTTCAACGTGGAAACAAAAAAGTTGTGCCTTAATATTCTTATAACCCCTTCCTTCCTAAAAATGCTTTTTAGTTGTGCACTTAAAATTGCAACATTTGCATTTGAATTTCCGTTCATTGGTGAAAATGTAACTGTAAGTATTCCATTTTGACCGCGCGCCTACTAGAGGGCGCCAGGGTTATGATTGCACACAGGCGCTACATGGGCTAAAGACGGCTCTGCCTGGTTTCCATGTTTTTATAAAGTGCTAATAAAGACCAATCAAATAAGTTGAACTCGAAGGGTCTGCTGTTGTCCGTTGAGGAGATCCTGTACCCACCTTCCAGTCTTATCAACAGACCTTGGTCACCATGTTTTACCGAAGTGCTAATAAATACCAATCAAATAAGCCCAAATTCAAAGGGTCTGCTGTTGTCCGTTGAGGAGATCCTGTACCCTTCCAGTTCCATCATCAGACCCTGGTTACTACGTTTTACCAAATTGCTAATAAAGACCAATCAAATAAGCCCAAACTCGAAGGGTCTGCTTTTGTCCGTTGAGGAGATCCCGTACCCACCTTCCAGTCCCATCATCGGACCCTGGTTACCATGTTTTACCAAATTGCTAATAAGGACCAATCAAATAAGCCCAAACTCGAAGGGTCTGCTGTTGTCCGTTGAGGAGATCCCGTACCCACCTTCCAGTCCCATCAGCAGACTTTGGTCACCATGTTTTACCAAAGTGCTAATAAATACCAATCAAATAAGCCCAAACTCGAAGGGTTGACTGTTGTCCGTTGAGGAGATCCCGTACTCATCCTCCAGTCCCATAATCAGACCCTGGTCACCATGTTTTACCAAAGTGCCAAGAAGTGTGTCAGAATCATTGTAAATGTAAATCTGTAGTCAAATTAAACCGATACAGTTTTCTCGTATGTGACAAAATCAATACATAAACCTGGCTGTAATCATTTTTTCAAGCTTAATATTAGCAAGAGGTATGTCCGGATCGTTGTAGATGTAAATCTGTAGTCAAATTAAACTGATATAGTTTTCCCGTTACTATATACCATAGTATTTAATGTATCTATGCTTAAACCTGGCTGTAGGACAAAATCAATACATAAACCTGGCTGTAATCACTTTTTCAAGCTAAATATTAGCAAGGGGTGTGTCCGGATCGTTGTATATGTAAATCTGTAGTCAAATTAATTAATTAATTTTCCCGTTACTATATACCATAGTATTTAATGTATCTATGCTTAAACCTGGCTGTAGTCACTTTTTCAAGCTTAACATTAGCAAGAGGTGTGTCGGGATCGTTGTAGATAGAAATCTTTAGTCAAAATAACTTGATACAGTTTCCTCGTATGGAAAAACAACCGGTTTTATCACGTATGACTAACCGTTAGGTCAAGGCACGCCGATAAAGCAGCTAAGCAGCGTTTTTTCTCCCGACATGTTTCACAAATAATGAATTTTCAAACTGAAAACTTAATTTTATTAAAATAAAATATAGCCTATGTTACTCAGCAATAGTATAACTTTATACAAAAGAAAGAATTTTTAGAATCAATTCAGTAGTTCCAAAGTTTACCTCAAACATACAAACAAACAAACAAACAAATCTTTCCTCTTTATATAATAGTGTAGATGTAGATGTAGATTAGCGTGAGAGTAACATAGAGAGATCGCAGCATGCTTAATTAAATAAACAGTTAAGGGTTGTTCATAATATGTATTACAGTTTCTACAATCTACGAGCGCACGTGATCATTATTTGTAGTTGTAAACGTAAATACATAATTGCGTTAGTGTGTGTACCCGACGGAGCGGTCAGTAGCGAGCGAGCCATCGTTCGAGTCACTTGTGCATAGTGTTTTCACGCTGCTAATGTGCATGAAGTACCATCAGCATGTCAAATTTAATAGATGAATGCATAAATGATATAGACCAAACCACCTGGCGAAATACATGCAATCATGTTGAAAAAATTGAAAAAGAATACATGAAGTATTTTGATTATGATTTCCAGTTTATTATAAATGTTGGAGAAGATGATGAAAGTGACAATGACAGTGAGGATGATGATAGTGACAGTGTAGAAACATTAGAAACATTAGATGAAGGATTGATATAAATTATGTATGTTAATCATATTAATTGACAGATCTTATGTTGTGTAAAGATAT
This sequence comes from Ypsolopha scabrella, assembly GCA_910592155.1. Taxonomy (NCBI): domain Eukaryota; kingdom Metazoa; phylum Arthropoda; class Insecta; order Lepidoptera; family Ypsolophidae; genus Ypsolopha; species Ypsolopha scabrella. The sequence goes on from OU342965.1 coordinate 11,588,552, forward strand.
GTTTAGGTTTAATTTATTTTGTGTTTATTTAATTTTCTACCTGTAATTATATATATATATATATATATAACTTTAAAGGTGTTGACTTTTATTTATTTTGACCAATCCTCATAAATATAAAGAAGACCTTAAAATTAAAAAATTGGAAATATCCACAACTTCAATGAATTAATTTTTGTTTGCTAACCGTACGCACGGTCACTGTCACGCCTACATTGACGCGTAAACAGATTGGTCCCTCACACAACTAAAGGCGCCGTGCGCTTGTAGATTGCAAATACTGTAACTGATATTGTTATTTGTCAATATTATAGGTATTCATGACCGCACCGACTACCGACGTCGACCTAATCTCACTCTCATCTCATCACTTTAGATTTTTTCCGCCAATTTTTTTATATTTATGGTGCACAATAAATAATATCTTAAAATTTCATTTTTATTGCAAAATCCATCGCTTTGGAATACTCTAAATATTATTAGAGGGCATTACAAACTAGAAAAGATAAATTAGAAACATATTTAACAACAAGAGTTTCAAAAATTCCTCGAAGAACAGATGGCGCTGTCGTCGCTACAATATGTGTTGCTTCAGACAGTTAAGAAATTCACAGTTCTCATTCCATCCATCCATCAGCCTGTTTCGTCCACTGCTGGACATAGGCCTTTCCAGGATTTCGCCACTCTTGGCGGTCCTCCTGGAAGAAATGCCCATACTCACACACGCTGGGCAGGCGGGTTGGTGAGCGCGGTGCCGAAACCCTTGCACCAGTGACGCCGCTGCTCGTCACTAGTCTGTTTTATATAAGGCCCGGCAATTGGGGATGGATATACCGCCATCTATCGGTCCCAGGCAATGGTGGGCCGCCTGGTTTTTTTGCCTGAGAGCTGTTCTCTTACTCTCCCCCGAATAACTTTGGGAGGATTTGCGAGTAAGATGGTGGTACCTCCACAGTCGAGCCCGGCATCAGCTCTACCACCTACAACACCTGCACTTACAGTTCTCATTAACTAAGATTATGTTTTTATTGCGAAATCCATCGCTTTGGAATACTCTTAATATTATTAGAGTGCATTACAAACTATAAAAGATAAATTAGAAACAAATGTAAAGACAAGAATTTGAAAAAATTCCTCGGGCCAGGATTCGAACCTGCGATCTCTTGTTATCAAGACAAGTGCGCTAACCGACGACTGCGCCACCGAGGTACTTACCTAGACCGTTGAATTTTTCGACCATTCTTGTCCATCGAATATTTTTGTAAATATTTGATACAACTAGCTTGTAATACACATACATCTGTCTAAGAAGTTCAAAGTAAAATAATTATGTATTAAAACACGTAGGTACAAAAATAGACTTTTATCTACATTTATTATGACAAACTTACTCATATTACTTTTTGCAATTCAGAATATACCATACGTATGTTTACTATTTACTAACGTTAAGAAAGTCACGAAATAGTTGTCAGTAAGTTGGTAAAATATAACCTTATATTGTAATTATTTATTTCTGAATTAAGTTTACCCAGTTTTGACAGTATACTGCCAAAACACACTAGTTTCTTGTTGTAAAACAACGTAAAGCAAACTTTTTTACTTAAACTTAGTCCATAAAGCTGCGTCAGGAAATAGTTACCAATTTTTTACTACCATACTTCGCGCACGACACAACCACATTTTTTTCTGGAAAACAAAATTGCAGCCAACTTCTAGATTGCTCAAGAAATGCTTCAGTTTTGCCATTGGCTAGTCAAAAAATTTTCTTCTGGTTTATAGTTACTGCTTAAAAGATACCGCGTCATAATGAATATAAATAATCTTAGAGCATTTAATACAAATCCTGTAAGGTCGCTCCTCTATATAATTTGTGGGTCGCTCCGTTGCATCTCATTTCCGTTCGCTTAGTGCGCTCTAAATTTAAATCGGACCGCACCCAAGTAATAACTTTTGCTCGGTCATTTCGTCATTCGGTCGGTCATTTAATCAATCGAGGAAAAATGGCTGATAATAAATTATACGAGATTCTAGGTGTTTCTCGAAATGCAAGCGATTCCGATATAAAGAGGGTAAGTCTCATGTACTTAAGTTTTCATGTAACGTGCTTGCCACATTTGGGCTGAGATGAAACAATAGATGTGCGAGCCTTCTGATTTTTTGTTCGTTCCACAGTGATTGTCATTCAGTGTACAATGTGCTCTATTTTATTTCTAGAGTTATTACAAGTTGGCCAAGGAGTTTCACCCAGACAAAAATCCCGAAGCCGGAGATAGATTTAAAGAAATAAGTTATGCCTATGAAGTTTTGTCAGACCCGAAGAAAAGACAAACATACGACAAGTTCGGGTTGAAGGGTTTGCAGGAAGGTGGGCAAGGCGGAGGTTTCCCACCTGATGATCTTTTCGGTAGCTTTTTCGGTGATATATTCGGCATGGGTGGCGGCGGTGGTGGCAGCAGAGGCAGAGGTCGCGCGCGCGGCGAAGATACCATCCACCCATTAAAAGTGTCCTTGGAGGACATGTACAACGGGAAAACGGCCAAGTTGCAGCTGAGTAAAAATGTGATATGTGGCCCTTGTAAAGGAATAGGTGGCAAGCCAGGGGCTGTGGTATCTTGCAAGGATTGCCATGGCCAGGGCATTAAAGTCTCATATCAGCAGATTGCACCTAATATGACCAGACAATTTCAAACTCGTTGCCCGACATGTCAAGGTCAGGGTGAAACAATTAATGATAAAGACAAGTGTCCTAAGTGTAAAGGCAAAAAAGTCTTAAATGAGACAAAGATCTTGGAGGTCCATGTAGAAAAAGGGATGCGAGAAAATCAGAAAATTTCTTTCAGGGGTGAGGGTGATCAACAGCCTGACACTCAACCTGGTGATGTGGTCATTGTGCTGCAGCTAAAGCCGCATGATATCTTCCAACGGACTGGGGATGATCTGGTCATTAAACATGAGATTACTCTCACTGAGGCATTGTGTGGATTTGAGTTTATAGTGAAACATCTGGATGGACGTGATCTCCTTGTGAGACATTTAGCAGGCGAAGTTATCAAGCCAGGTGACCTCAAAGGCATCCAAGGAGAAGGCATGCCTCAGTATAAGAATCCATTTGAAAAAGGTAACTTGTACATAAAGTTTGATGTAGTTTTCCCTGTGAACAATTTTGCATCAGAAGAGCAGTTGAAGAAAATAGAAAGCATACTCCCACCACGTCCTGCGTTTGTAATGCCAACTGGTGAAGATGTGGAGGAAGTAAACCTAATGGAGTACACAGAGCGAGAGCGAGGGCGTGGACGAGAGGAGGCCTATGCCAGTGATGATGAGGAGCACATGCATGCCGGCCCAGGAGTCCAATGTGCACATCAGTAGCTCAATTATCCAGTTATAGGGATTTTTACTCGGACCTCATTACACATATAGTTCAATACAATCACTGTATCACAAATTTAGTTAAACATTGCTAGAATTTTTTATTTATTGCTGTAATAGAAACCAAATTCTTATTCAACAAGTTCCCCTAATAAAATAAAAACCAGAGACAATGCCTTATTGTATTGAAATCTCCAAGAATTTTATGCAGAAATAGGACAGTGTGTGGTAACATTTTACAGTTTGAAATGAGACCCTGTTTTTACATACCTACATTTTTATTTTTAGTTTAATTTGGGCATGATATTTTAGTGTGATGGATGACTAGTATATTTTATCCTTATATAATTCATTCCAGGGACATTTTTGTATGGATGAGGCAAATAATCATATAAATCACACATATTTCTTTTAATGCTTATCCCTAAATAACCAACCTTATAAAGACATCCTTTACTACACAGAACAGACTCTAAACTTCTGTTCATAGTTTTAGTATTAAACCAAGTAAAAAATCTGTTCATCATGGTGGTGTCCCAATAAGTTACCACGACAAACCCAGGAGAAAACAATTCCTAACACATAAGTAATAAAAAATTCGTGTATTAAAACTTTGTGGGTGCGAATAAATTGCGCATTGATGAAGGAATACTGCCATAGGCAAGGGTTGGGGCTAGCACAGCCCAGCATACCCCGGATGCATGCGTCTCACTCACTAGCACGACTCGTCCCTTATTTATATCTCCGTCGCTTGAGGGGGAATCAAGTTGCGAGCGCACTACGATAAACATAAATGATTAATTTAATTACAATTACCTTAACTAAAATATCATTTGTTGTTATAACACCTTCAATTTGACTAAGTTTCAATTTGTTTCTTTGCAAACTTAATTAATTAAACCGGATTAAATTAGACCTAGGTTTGGTATCTATTTAGTTAAAGATTATGATGAAAATTAAATATTCTAATCAAGGCACATCATTCCAGATGTTATGTAGTTATTCACAATTTTTTTTTACTTTAATAAGTCTGATTAAAACCAGCCACCAATTTTGACTTTCAAGGTCACTAGCATGTATAAAAACAAGATACAAGTGCGTTTCTGATATGTGTGCTGATCATTATCATTCTAAAAGGAATTTTCATTATGATTGCGGAAAAGAAAAGTCCGCATTACGGATAGGCTTTCATAAATAAATATTCACGCATGAATTTGGGAATTCATTTTGCTTCCAAAACCTGTAGTAGCAGAGAGAGACCCTAAGGAATGGAATTGAATAGGCCACATCCTTACGCGTAGTGAGATCATGCGAGAGATTTGAGGGAAATTCATACTGGAGACTCGGTAAGTGGTCAGGATCAAGGTTCAATGACCTGTGAAATACGTCAAAATTTAGACTTCCACTATGATGAGTCGAGGTTCCTCTTGAACAAGTACCTATACCTATATATTATGCAAGTTTCAAAGCGTTTGTGGCACGAATACCGACAAGCAGTCTGCCCACCTTCATGAAGGATGACTTCTGGCCGAAGGGCGTGGTATACCGTCGTTTTCGCGGTAGACTTCCATCTACACCACCGGACCGGCTCAGTGACGTTGTGCCAAAATGATATTTTAGTTTGTTAGTCTTAATTTTTACTATAAAAATATATGTATTAGTAGTATAAGGTATTTATTGTTATGGGCCTTGTTGCCTTAAATAAAGCAATTTATTATTATTATTATAGAGCCATAAAAAATAATTTTCGTATTTCGCAAACAGGATCATTGAACCTTGGTCCTGACCACTTACAGTCTCCAGTATGAATAATAAACGAACTATAAATACCTATATACGAAAGTGAGCTTACATTAAGTCTACTAATCTTTCACCCGCGGCTCCGCCCGCGTTTATCAATGTCTGCCCCGTTTTCAGCTTGGGTGTTATTTTATAAACACCCCCTATAGCCTATATGTTGACCAGAGTCATTACGATGATATAAAACGTTGGAAATATCTAGGCACTTCGAAAGAAGCGTTTCCTCCGCGGCATCGCACGCACCTTACCCCGGTCTCGTAGTGTTGCATGACAATCGATAGGCTATCGATTCTATCGTGACCTTGAAAAAAAGTAACGGGTAATCAAGTAACAAAGTAATCGATAGTATTATTTACGTTTATCAAACTATCGATTGTTTTGCTCCATCGATAGTCAATGAAAATACAATACTATTGCTTTGTCTAATTGCAAGGTCAACTATCGATAGTCATGCAACACTACGGTCTCGCGCTGCTGTAGCTGTAGTACCGAGACCGGGAGTGAAGTGCGACGCGACGGGGCGGGGGCGGGAGAAACGGATTCTACCGAAGAGCCTACATATTTCGGACGTGTTATTATTTATATTATATAACAAAGACAAACCGCATCCAAATCCCTTGAGTGGTTCTCGAGTTAAAACGGAATTGGGTGCGTTTTTTTTTAATTATCGACGCGGTGACCCTGGTAAACATATAGGCTATAAGGGGTGTTTATAAAATAACGCCTAAGCCGAAAACGGGGCATAACATAAGGCTAGTTTTACTTTTTTTTTTATATTGCACAGACATGACTTTTTTCTACCTTTATTAGTATAGACTATTGGACGCAGCGTTGCTTGCATATAATAATTTCGATGCATATTACCATGGATGAACAAATTTGTCTATGATATTACGATAGAAAACTATTCGAGAGAAGAGCCACAACGCTACGCGTTAGTATCTAGTCTAGTACTACCTCCTGCATTAATGTTACTATATCCACACCTCAGATGAAGAACGAAATCCACACTATATCATACAGTTCTCCATTTAAATTGAAATCAAAAATTCCTGATTTGATTAAATCTTTATTTTAACCGTGTTATTGCCTCAATGGTATCACAATACTTTTTAAAATCTTTTCGGCTTTTACAAAGTACATTTAAATTGATATAATCAAATCCTAATTCACGTAGTTTATCTAATCTTTGTTTTACTGTTTTTTGGGAGGCGGTCAGCACGCGAGGCTTTTCTGCAATCTCTCTTTTACTAATGCCCTCTTTGAGAAGAAAGTCCAGGAAACTTTTTAACTGTAATCAGAAAACATTGCCTTAGTTTAAAATTATCAAGCATAAAAATTAATATTTTCATAGTCTGATAAGTACGACAAAACTAACCTTAGTAACTCTGATTGTCTTCAGGGCTGGTAGTTTGAAACACATATCTTCAACATCCTCTTGTGTAATGTTTAGTCTATTTGCTAAATATGTCTGTGTTGACATACTATCCCCAAGGATACTTTTGGCATCTTGCGAGATCTGTATAGACCTGTAAAATAGGTAATGTTATTGATTCGTGTTGATGAAGGATATCAAGATTGTAGTAAGTGGAGGTCTGCCTAACCCCTTAGGAGACATGTGTAGAAATATCAAATGTATAAATTAATTTACCAATGTTGAAAAATACCTATTTAATATATCTTCAGAACATCGGACCATCCATGGATACAAGCTTTTAACACCTGTATCTAATACTCTCTGCAATCTTTCTTCAATGGTTTTGTGATGATACTTCAAAACCCACAAGTCTCTTAGTATTCTATCTCCAGGTACACCCATTTCTGAAGAAGATAAATTAGAATAAAATATTTTCAATTACATGAAAATTATAACATAGGTAGGTTTAGATGACATTCATTTAACTCTTACTTACCTATCAAAACATCAAGTGAATATTTGAGCCAATCAGATGATAAAGTGTAAATGAAACTTCTTTTTGCTAATTGCGTGCTGAGAGTAGCAGGAGAACACTGTAAATAAAAACAAATTAATTTATGTTAAATTAATTTTGTTTTGCAATTTCTACGGGTTGGGTCTTATAGGAGGATACCTGATTTTTTGTATAAATGATATTGTAGGGGTTTCTTTGGGTCTTAATTGGACTTTTTATCAACTTTTTATTTGTTGCAAATTGTTTGTATTTTAGTAATTAATTAAAATAATGTCTAAAAAATATCTATGAAATGGAACGCAATTTTGTTCATTTTACACACAGACATAACAGACCAAATATTAATAACAAACGCATAGAGTCGACTTGAAGCTATTTTAGCTCAGTGAGCTACGGGCTTTTTTAGATATAAATATTGCTTGTTTCCAAACAAAATATATACAAGAGATTAGTTTAAGTATTTACAAATATGTTTGAAGCATAAGCCAGTCAAAACAACCCATTTTCATGTGTTTCTTTTTCATACCATGTAGCTTAAATGTCACCTGGGTTTTGTATGGAAACTTGCCAACACTATTTAATCCTTAGGTTTAGTCTGTACGTCTGTGATTTTTCATAGTGTTGACACTTGGTTGTCATAAATGTACTTGAATTTGAATATGTGTAATGGAATGTAAAGGAGCGAAAAATAAAAGTTTGACAGCTCGTCAGCCAGGTAAAAACAGACTTCTGTACTGTAGGTAAAAACTGACTCATAGCATCCCGACTCTATACAGTCTTGTGGTTACTACCCCTAGAGTGTATATGAAAAGCCTGAAGCGTGGAGGGAGGGCAGCCCCCACCCGCCGTAATAATGCGCAAGCAACCGTGCGAGCCGTAGCGGCTGAGGCTGGGCGACCAACAAGCCGAAGCTGCGGAGATGAGCATGTGTGCCTGTGCTTTGTTACGCAAGGGCGGAGGGGCTGCACTTCCCGTAGCGCCGGAGCCAATGCAGAAGTGAATTTATGTCAAAAAGTGACCTCTGAACTGAAAATATAACCTCAAAATAAGATATAAAAAAGTAGGTATGCATTTCACAAACATTCCCTATGCAGGGGGATCTCTCCCACCCTCAAATATACATATATTTACATACGTATATGCACCCATACGTAGACCACTTTTATTAGACCATGCTCTCAAAACGATGTTCTTACCATCAAGTGTCTAATTATGGTGGACACTAAAAAAAAACTTATCATTTGCGAGATGTGAAACTTTATGGGAGGGGGGGGGGGTTAGCTCCTCCCCCAACCCCCTACGAAGGTGTCTCTTTGTAAGACCTTTACCATTTCCACAACAGTATAAAATATTCTTCTCTTTACCTTTATCCGATTTGCAATATAATAAAGTCTATTTTCACAAAATCTGGAACTTGTATCTTTTCTGGTACTCCTTAAAATTTTTAGTAACGTGGACATGGGTAGGTTTTGAAAGGGCAGTGCATCCTCAGTTGACTTGAAATTCATTTGTACAACTATTTTAGCTTTTGACTGATCAAATCCTGAAAAAGAACTTGAGTTATAGGTATATATTTAACTTTTTTATTTTAATAAGAGGATGTGCTTGTCAGTTTAAATTATTATTCTAAATACAGATTGTGATGGGTCAATGAGTTACAGACCAAAAGGTACCAGTTAAAACAAACTAGCTATTTACAACAAAAATTGAAGGCTGTTTCCTCAGTCACCTGTTATCTACAGTCTAAGAGAGAGCACTTGAAAGCATAGTATAAATAGGTATAATCCTAATAAACCATGCTAGCAAGCAGATGTTCGCTCATCTCTTGCCCTTAATGTTGAAGAGGTTATGCTGGAAAGCGAGATATACCTGTAACGAAGATACATACCTACATCTTCATTCTTTTTTTTTGTTCTAGTTCTGTAGTTCGTGATTATCATCTTATTGCAGAGGAAAGGGAGATGATTTTCAATAACACATGATTTGGTAGTATTTGATGAGAATCCTAATTGGCGTACATGTAGATTAAGGCAGGTCTTTACAATTAACTTGAATTTATTCATACTACTAAATAGTATTTATAAACTAGTTTAAACACACAAAAAGCTGAAAATTGTAGATAATATTGAAATGAAATTATTTTTGAAACCAAACAAACAATATTCTTTCTTGATGAGATGGGGAGAGACCAGCTGACAATGACAAGTAGTGCGTTCCGATTCAAGACAATCGATCACATCGCGTCTATCGTCATTCCGAATCACTGATGGCCGCACGGCGCGGCGTGAGTAGTTTGATGGTACTTTTAGTGCTGTCAGCACCATTCGGAACCCGACCAAGCACAGCACAGACAGAACTCAGATATTCCTATGGCCTTAGACCATTTAACACGGGACTAGGCAAGCGCACGCATTCCCCTCCGCCGAAGTACATGAACAATTTGTTCATGTAAGTTTGCTTGTGTGCGAGTTTTGTGTCTGTGTTGCAGCTTTTGATTTAGTGTGACATATCAACTTTTCGCAGGAGTGTGCGTGAATGAGTAAATGTGTGCTGTGCGTTTACCTCCCCTCCCGTGGAAAACGGCAGAATTATTTCAGTACTAAGAGTCGGCTTTGCCAGGTCCCATGTTAAATGGTCTAAGACTATGGCACAGAAGCTGTCATGTATGTCATTCATTATTAGTGCGTTCCGAGTCACGCACGACAATCGAGTATATCGTTATTCAGAGTCGCTAATGGCCGTGCGGTGCGAGTAGTTTGATGGTACCGCAATGGTCTATGAAATGGATGGTAGAAAAAAAAACGAGGTATGCTCTTTGAGAGCACGAGACGACGTCAAATAGTAGTCCCGATTTGAAATTTTATGGACTTAGGGCCTTAACATAAAATATCGACGTGATGATTTTTATTTGACGGATATTAATATTTCAAGTGACAAATACTGATTGGTAAATTTCAGGAAAAATTATAGTTTTATAATTTAAAAAATAACTTTTTTTTATGGAGAAAAACACATTTCATTTCTCAAAATTTTGTAAAGTGTCGCGTGTTTGGCTTCCATATTATGAATAATCAAGTGATCCTCTACTTAAAAATATTTATAACGTTTGCGGTCACTTGCGGCTGCATGCGAAATTAGTGGCCATAGGGCCTCAAGAAAAAATATCGACCTGATGATTTTTTATATGATGGATATTTATATTATAAGACTAATATATACATATATATTTTGAAAGACATGAGGACTATTCAGTTGCTCTTCACGTCGCTTGTTAGGAGCAAATTATTAGGCCTGCAGATGCACTGTAATTTAGTAATTACAATAGATTTACTGTATTTTAACTCTTTACTGTATTGCTGTGAATACAGTGTATAGGAACAAAAAGGCCTAACATGGTTGCCACTGTTGCCACTTTAACACCACTTGACAATCAATATAGGGAATTTACTGTCAAACCGTGTTTAAAAATGGCACCATGCCTCAGGGGCTTAGACCAGTGTTATATGGTCTAAGCTCAGGGGCCTAGCATGGTGCTACTTTAACACCTTTTGACAGTAAATCCCATATATTTTCTGTCAAATGATGTTCTAAAATGAGACTGTAAAGGAACTCCAAATCAAAAAATAACGACAAACTCAAAACAATAACATCGCTTTTTCATGAAAAAGATTTGCATGAAATGTATGGTTAGAAACAAGCTCTTCAAAAATTCATCTTAAATCGAAAATTAAAGCCAATCAAAAATCCCGTTATTTTTACAGCAAAAAATACTGATATAGGACATCATATGTATGATGTAAAAATACTATATAAGAGTCAAGAGTTATAAAGATGAAAAAAATCTATATCTATACTAATAATAACGTAGTAAAAATGTCGTGTCTGAACATTCATTTTTTCATTTGTTTTCTCCATAAGAATATACTTAAATGTTTTGCAAATACACAGAAGCACTTAAAAATAGTTTCCTTTCTGGCGACTACAAAAAGCGATTTCGTGGAACGGGCTTTACATCCTTAATATGTTATGGGTTATATTTATGTGACTTTAATTGAAACTAAACTTTTTATGATTAACTTTACTCTCCAACATAAATTTTGACCTAGGGTTTTTAAACCCTGTATACGCTCACGGTGTCAAGTTTTTTAGGTACTGTCTTTTCTAGATCTGGGTTTGTTGTATTGCCGATCGAGAACAGGGGAATTTCTACGTGGACGCCGGCGATGACTGCGTGATCTATCTTCTCTACGTTTTCCTTTGTCTTCTTTGTGACGCGTTCTGCTATTTCTAGAGTCCTTGCTGCTCGAACTTCTCCTAGTTAATTCAACTTCTGGTGACTCGGACCATCTCCAAGATCGACGCGGAGTTCTTTTAGGGCTTCTGTAAATTATTGCAAAAACATATTTTGTCATTCAAAGCCAGCTTCCGCTCTGTCGTTATAAATGTACATCGTGGAGTGAATACCCTTCGATTTCATCGATGTGAATACCACAAAAGAAGGGACATCCGAAAATCCCTTACCTACTTTCTTTGTAGCTTAACTTTATGTATTAATACAAAATTCACTAGTATCTTAATGAAGATGAATGAATGGACACTTTATTGCAGAGAAAATCAAAATAAAAACATATTAGGTTGGGGAAAAATTCTTTTCGCAAATAGTATGTATGAACTTATAATAAAATCTCTTTAGCTATACCATTTGTATCTGGCTAGTATTGTTATTATTAAAAAGTTTAAATTTAAAAAAAGATAATTCCAAATTCAAATTAGGTGAAATGTGTGATTTTCATTTGTTTTTCTTACTGTTAAGATGAGTGAAGCTGATGAAGAAATTCGATACATTTTAAAATTTTACTACAAAAAAGGAAAAACAACGCAAGCCGCGAACAAAATTTGTGATGTTTATGGACCTAGTGCAGTATCTGTGAGAGTAGCACAAATTTGGTTTAAGCGTTTTCAATCCGGAAATTTTGATGTCAAAGATGCACCTCGCTCTGGGCGCCCTGTTACGGATAAAATGGATGCCATTTTTGAAAAGTGAAGCAAGATCGGCATATCCGTAGTTACGATGTAGCTGAAGAACTGGGGATTGACCACAAAACAGTTTTAACGCATTTGAAAAAAGCTGGGTACACAAAATGCTCTATATTTGGGTGCCTAATCAGCTCACTGAAAGAAACTTAATGAACCGTGTACTCATTTGTGATTCTTTATTACGACGTAATGAAACTGAACCATTTTTGAAAAACCTGATAACTGGTGATGAAATGTGGATCACGTACGACAAGAACGTGCGAAAAAGGTCGTGGTCAAAGGCTGGTCAGGCTTCACAGACTGGCGAAACCCGGGTTATCTCGAAACAAGGTAATGCTGTATGTATGGTGGGATTGGAAGGGCATTATTCATTATGAGCTGTTACCGCCAGGCAGGACCATCGATTCTGAACTCTACTGCGAACAACTGATGAGATTGAGGCAAGAAGTTGAGAGAAAGCGGCCTGGATTAGTCAACAGAAGGGTGTGGTGTTTCGTCATGAAAACGCTAACCTCACACATCTTTAGTCACTCAGAAAAAATTAAGAGAGTTTGGCTGGGACGTATTAATGCATCCGCCGTATAGTCCTGACCCTGCACCTTCAGATTTCCACTTGTTTCGGTCTCTTCAGAATTCTTTAGGCAGTGTCGGGTTAACATCACGAGAGGACTGCCAAAACCACTTGTCGCGGTTTTTTGATCAGAAGCCCCAGAATTTCTATAGCAATGTGATAATGTCCCTACCTACAAGATGGCAGAAAGTTATCGAACAAAATGGCACCTACATACTTTAGTTAAATGTAAATTAACTTTATTAAAAAATGTTTTGAATTTTCATATAAAATGCGAAGAAACTTTTTATATAATACAAATTAACAAAAAGCAAAGGCGGGCTTATTCTTCAAAGAAATTTCTTCCAGTCAACCGATGGTATTATGAAAACGAAAATTTAAAAAAATGGTTTTGGCAAGGCCGAAGACCGAGCCGCATTTCGGAATGCATTTTTTTCTTGATTTTTGATTTCAATTTCCCGAACGATTTTTTTTTCTGAATTGGTTTTACGCTTAGACCATATAACACGGGACTAGGCAAGCGCACTTATCCCCCTCTGCCGAAGTATATGAACAATTTGTTCATGTAAGTTTGCTTGTGTGCGCGTTATGTGTTTATTTTGCAGCATTTGATTTAGTGTGACATATCCATTTTTTAAATGTGTGCTGTGCGTGTTTATCTCCCCTTCCGTGGAAAACGGCAGAATAATTTCAGTACTAAGAGTCGCGCTTTGCCAGATCCCGTGTTAAATGGTCTAAGGTTTTACGTCGAAATGAGCGAGGCCAAAGTTGAGCCATGTTTCGGAACGAAATTATTTCTTGACTCCTTATTTAAGAGGATAGGTTCTGAAAAACCATAATTTATTCTTCCTTGTATGAAGAACCTAGCAATATTAGATATTCGAAAAAAAATTGGACTTCCATCAAAAATATAATGCACACTTTTATCGAAACACGTCATTCCAACATTGAATCATAAAAAACCAAAGATGTCTACAAAAAAAGTTTTCATATCGAGTTTTAACATTATTTAAGCAAAATCATACTATATTAATTTACTAGCTTTTGCCCGCGGCTTCGCCCGCGTCGAAGAGATTTTCGTGGAAATAAGAAAAACAAAAGGATATGATTTTTTTAACGACAATATGCATCGGTCACCGTGTTTTACCAAAGTGCTAATAAAGACCAATTAAATAAGCCCAAACTCGAAGGGTGTGCTGTTGTCCGTTGAGGAGATCCCGTACCCACATTCCAGTCCCATTATCAGAGCCTGGTCATCATGTTTTAACAAATTGCTAATCAATACCAATCAAATAAGCCCAAACGCGAAGGGTCTGCTGTTGTCCGTTGAGGAGATCCCGTACCCACCTTCCAGTCCCTTCAGCAGACCTTGGTCACCATGTTTTACCAAAGTGCTAATAAAGACCAATTAAATAAGCCCAAACTCGAAGGGTCTGCTGTTGTCCGTTGAGGAGATCCCGTTCCCATCTTTCAGTCCCACCATCAGACCCTGGTCACCCTTTTTTTACAAAAGAATGAAAATATTTATCCTGAATATAATATAAAAAAATAAAAAGTGAAAACAAATTTTACTAGTCGGGGTTTGAACCCGCGACGATCGGCTACGCTACGGCGGCGAACCTTCCATGTTTCACTAAAATTCTCATTGCGCTTTTGATATGATATAGTACATACCTAGCCTAAAACTTTTCCGAAGAATTGCTTTCACTGAAAACTGCATCGAAATCGATTGAGTGGTTCTTAAGTTTTTTTTCATGTATGGGATCCCTCCTGAATGTTTATTTAATTCATTTTTTTATTCAATATTCGGTTTTAGTTACATTTTACACCACAAATCCACATTTTCAGATCTGTGGGTAACTCATTCCATCTGCAAGGAGACCCGTGACATACGGACGGACAGACGGCGTCGCGGAACCCTTAAAACGTAACATACTAATGTAATAACACATTTTTTGTGATTATAATAGCAAAAAAGAAAAGAAAGAAAAGAAAAATATCATTTATTGCCAAACAAGAAAAAAAAAAATAAAATAACATAATTATAATAATAGATAAAATCTTAAGCTAATTTGACAAAAGGTCATGCGTTCAGCAATGCTGTCGGATCATAAGCAATGATTCGAACAGCGCTGTTTTTCACTGCATCCCTGTAAAATTAAATAATTTTTTGATACAAATGCAGAGGGTGCGTCTACAAAAGAAACAGTTACATTAAACACAAAAAGAAATAAATAACACGAAAAAAAAAACTCTGAATATAGATATACATACCTCATTGTTAAAGGGATAAATGAACAATAAATAAAGTTAAACAACACCTAACATATCACTGTTTTTGATTGTGATTGATACACATGTATGATGTGCTTTTACTTATTTAATAAATTGAAAATTGTCTACTTATGTATATGTAGGTATGTAGTGTTACCATGTGAGTACCATGTAAATATTTTAATTTAAGTACATAAATGTAAATAAATGCCATAAAAAAACACAAAGGTATAAAAGTTTATATAGTTGTAAAAAAAGTGTTGTCAAAATAAAATATAATACCAACAAATTTTAAAAGAATAAGTGCTAGTACGTGATATATCAACAGGAATAAATTAATACATAATTTATAAATTCGAGTGCATGTGCGTTGTGCAAAAAGGGTGCAATCTGTCATGAAGAGGAAAAAAAAAATGGTAACTATATAATTTTGTATGGAAAGCACATTGTGAAGAAAAGAAGAAAAAAAGAGAATCACAATTACAGCCTATTAGACTGACTGACCTTTTTGATTTTCTTTTTTGCTGATCTTGATATTTTATATCGATCTGTTGTCAATGAAATTTGTTTGTTTAAATAAAAAGATTTAAGTTTAGTTTTAAGTGTACAGTAAGGTACTTTTTCCTGTAACGGTGGTGGTAGGTCATTCCAAACCTTAGCTGCGGCGAATTTGAACCCTGCTCTAAAATTAACAGTTTTGTGGTTTGGAATAGACATTTTGTTTTGTACCTTACTTCGAGTAAACTTAGTGTGTGAATCTCCTAACCATTCAAATTTATCAAACAAGTACTTCGGTTGCTTTGTGTGTACAACTTTATGTACGAGGCTTGCGAGATGCATTTCTCTCCGTCCCTCCATTTTGAGTATTTTCATCTCATTTAGATAAGGAGTGATATGCGTTCTCTTGCGTATCCCGTAGCAGAAACGTGCACATGCGTTTTGGATACGCTGTATAGCCCGACTGGTCTTTCCATATAGCCTTGGTCCATACACGGTGTCACAATAATTGAATATTGAGAGAATAAGGGATTCAGTAAGTATTACTCTAACGTCTTGTTTCAGGAAGTCCCTAATACCATACATAACCTTCAGGCGGTAAAAAGCATTTTGAATTTTTTTATTAACATGTTCAACAAAACGAAGTTCGTTATCCATTTGTAGGCCCAAGTTTCTCGCAGATGCAACTTTTTCTACGGTTTTATGGTCAATCTCAATTTGAGGCAATTTTTCGGCAATTTGTTCACATTGGCGCTTTGTTCCAAGGACCATGAACTTTGATTTGGAAGGATTCAGAACCAGCGCATTTCTTTTAGTCCACTCAAATATGACCTGTAGATCATTATTAATGTGCTGCACTGCCTCCTTTGTATTTTGGTGTTTAAACGAGTGATAGAGTTGAGTATCATCCGCGTATAGGTGGACCTTGCAGTGATTTAAATTTTTGGTCAAATCTGAAGTGTATAAAATAAAAAGGAGTGGACTAAGGATTGATCCTTGTGGGCAACCTCGTGCTAGTTGTTTTATGTGTGACTGCATAATGTTCCCTTGCTCATCCTCAGTCACAACGTACTGGGATCTATCAGTGAGAAAAGACTGGAACCACCTACAACTTGATTCAGATATTCCGTAATAGGACATTTTAGCGATCAATAGTTCAGCATTGAGGCAGTCGAAGGCCCGAGAAAAATCCAGCAGGACTAGAATGCTGCCCTTACCCGCATCTGAAGCTGTTAGAACATCGTCAGTAACGTGAGCCAGAGCCGTAGCGGTTCCGTGTTGACTACGGAAGCCCGACTGATAAGGTGGGAGAATTGATTCCTTCTCTAAATATTTTGTTAGTTGGGAGCACACAACCCTTTCAAGGACCTTAGAAACCACAGGCAATATACTAATAGCTCTTAAATCTCTATGTTTTTCTACTGATGCACACTTCGGTAAAGGTTTAACCCTTGCTAATTTCCAGGCATTAGGAAAAGTATTTTCAGATATTGATCTGTTGACCATATCGGTGATTATAGGTAGAGTTGTCGATAAAGTCATGTTTATCATTGTAATCGATATAGCATCATAACCGGAAGCGCTAGTGCCTATTGATCTAATTATTTTTAGAACTTGATCCTCGGTACAGTTCTCGATTTTAAATTCATTTAAACCAAATTTGTTCTTTCTATAAAAACTCAGCAACTCTTCGTCAACTTTGGGGTCACCAGGAACATCTAAAAAAAAGTCATTAATTTGATCGGGATCATTAAGATGTTGAGGAATATTTAATCGCTTATTTTTATTTGTACCTAAAACCGATGTTTGTTTGAAGTACTTCCACATCTTTGTAGGGTTGTTTTTATTATTGTTCACATAATTTGTATAAAATGCTTCTTTTTCTCTTTTGATTGCACTCGTTACTATATTTTTAAGGTCTTTGTAATATCTAAAGTGTGACTCGCGTTTTGTGAGGTTTGCTCGCCTAAAAGCCTTATCACGAAGTGACATCATTTGTTTGATGGTGTCCGTGATCCAAGGAGATGGGTTGTCTTTTATTTTTACCTTGTGCAGTGGCGCATGATGTTCAAAAATTAAAGTTATAAAGCTATTAAATGTATCGACCATGTCATGTATATTGCTAGCGTGGTAAACATCACTCCATTGGATTTGCTGTAGATCATTAGAAAATTCATTTTGATCTATGCTATTTAACGAGCGTGTCCACACGAATTGAGACGTTCTCACTGAACTCTTTATTTTAAATTCTCCCAAAACAAGCCCATGGTCACTTAACAGGGGATTATGGTATACAGTTATAGTTTTACATAGATCAGGACTGTCCGTTATTAATAAATCCAGTAATGTCGCAGATTCTTTTTGTATTCTTGTTGGTTCTCTTACTAACTGGTATAAGTTTTGCTGTGACAAAAAAGTAATCAACTCTGGTGCCGAGCCCTTATCTGGTTTCAACAAATCTACGTTAAAATCTGTTAACACGAAAATAAAATCACAGTACCCAAAAGTACTTACCGATTCACTCAATGCGTCGATAGCTGAGCCTGGAGACAGCCCGGATCCGGGACGGTAAGCAGTGCCGATGGCTACGCGTCCTACGCCGGACATACTCAGTTCCACCCACATTTGCTCGAGCGAAGACGGGGGGTGTGGTTTGTGCCGTACACGTAGACCATGTCGCACGTAAAAGCCGACACCACCACCTCTCTTATCGCGGGGCCGCGGTGTGTTTTTAAGGGTGTAACCGGGTATATTTGGTGCGTACTTTTCTTCACCGTCCCTTGTCCAAGTTTCGTTAAGGGCTAGTAAATCTGGCTTATATTTATCCATTATAAACTGTAGTTCGTCGCTTCCCGTATTAAGCGATCTTATATTTAAAAATCCTAGTTTAAGATTGCACTTTTTAGTTGTACTACACATTTTGTAAGTTTTTATAATAATGTGTATTAAATATGTTTGAAAACGTGAGTAGACTGCACGAGTATAATGCAATTATTTTATTTGAGTAAATATGTTCAAAAATATGTAGATGATGAACGTAGTTCAGTATAATAGTAAAATAATACGTATTAATGATATGTTGTAGAGTTTTGATTACATGGTGTTCCAATAAATACAAGAGTATAAAACATACGAGTACACAGGAAATAATAAATTTTTCAAAAATTACACAATTATAAGAGTAGTAAAAAGTGGATAGCGGTATTTTAATAAATTTAAACACATACGTATAGAATTTATAATTAATCAAATTCCTAATTACAAACATCATGCAGAGTAGTGTCCATGTTTCATAAATGTGGTGGAAAATGCAGGTACAAATAAAAAGTCAGATAACCTTCGCCAAGTCTTCCTCATCACGGATTTTTATGATTTTACTGGAGTCCGTTTTGCGCATAAGCACGGTTGCATTCTTTACCCAAGTGTGTTTGTATTCTTTTATTTTCATCAGTTCACGTGCTTTAGAATACAGAATTTTATTTGTGAGCGTGAGATGTTCATTGATATAAAATCGTCGGATTGGAGGCGGGAGAGACAGCTGCTCGGTGCTGAGCTCGCGGCGTACCTTCGCTGCGGCCAGGATGTCGTCACGCAGGCGTCGCGTGGACAACTGTACGATGATGTTTCTGGGTCTGTCACGCTGCTTCCCAGGGGCTGCGCGGTGCACGCTCCGGATACTCTCCACCGGCACGCTCACCCCGATCAGGCCGCCTATGTTGCGAACCAGTCCGACCAGGTCCTCCCCATTTATCTCTGGAACATTCTGCATTTCCACGTTGCATTGACGGGAATTACGGTCCAGAGTATCAAAGCTTCTTTGCATTCTACTCAGCTCTTTCTTCAACGCCTCATTTTCCATATGTAGCTCATTTATTCCATGTACGCTTATTTCAAGTGTCTCCAACCTACTCTCCCAGTTATCAAGACGTTCTGAGAGCCTTTGCATGTCCTTTTGAACGGGTTTGAGGATCTCACTTACATCCTTCTTCCATTCCTCTCTAAGCAGGCAAAACTTTTTCTCAAAGTACTCGATAAATGCTTGAGTGTCTAAGTTTACCATAGACAACGGTATGTCAGACAGTACGGAGTCGGTTTGGTTTTGCTGTTTGGAATCTGTAGATGTCGTTATGGTAGTCGGATCAGTATGTTGCTTGATCAGTGGACTGGGTCTCTTAGACCTACAAGATTGGCACTTCCATTTACCCTTATTCATTGGCAACATTTTATTGAAATCTGAATCTTTCAAACCGCCGCATGAGAAATGAAGGATGTGGTGACATCCAGTGCATTTCAGCTGATCTTTTGCCGTCGTGGGCAGCGAACAAGTAAAACAGTTATGAGCGCTCATTTCAAAGCGATTGGTTAACGTGTAAATGGTCGGCAAAAAAAAAAAAAAAAAAAAAAAAATATGTATATATACCAGCAGCGTCCTCTTTAGCCAAAACGGAAAAACTCTTGCGCACGCATCCAACTCCCTCCGGTGGATAAATTCGAAAATAATTGCTCAAGAACGTTCCAGCTGCTGCTTCGGGCGTCTTCTTGCGCTCCAATACACGTTCTGTAGTAGCGGTTTTAGTTCATAGATACAACCCGAAACACCTATTTAATTTTAGTCACTAATATGGCTTGACGGCTAAGGCAAATCTATATTTCAGTTTTCGTATTGAACTCAAAGTCAAATAAGACACTACTTATTATTTTTATATTTAAATTAATCATTGATTGCATTAAATTCCATCGCTGTTATAGTTGCTATAAGCAAAGAAAATACAGTCATGTTATATTTAGTAACTTTTAATACTCAATGCCATCTAGCGGCTTTCACATGCATTTTCTGCTCATCCCTGATTCTATTCAATGGACTCTGCGTTCGTTTTTAAATGTCAGGGTGTTTGGTGCACTGCGCACCAGATGGCTCTTCTAACATGCAATTTTTTTTTAAATTACTTTTGTTAAACATAGGTTTTACTAATTAGTCGTAACATAAGGTTATATATATTTCAATTAACTACATTAAAATCATTTATTCCACTGATGCCAGCCCCCAAGTAGGCCGAAATATGTCTTGAAAATATTTAATTTATGAACTTATTATTTATTTATTTAATTAGATACATTTGCAGAAAATACATAAAACATTGATGGTGGGAGATATTATAGGTACAGTTCTGATGTACATTCCTTATAAATGTATACATCCTTCGCAATTAAAATATTTAAAAACTATATGAAAGAAAACAAAGATAAACTTCTGAAATAATACACATGCATGACAGTAGAGCTTAAGATAAAATATGAACTTATATAATTAACAGAATGATGTAACATTAACAATTTTTTGTCTGTAGCAGTTGAGTGAGTCGGAGAAGATATCGATGTCAGGATCTTTAGTACAAATGGTTGTGTAGCTTTGAAAAATTCTGTTGATGGGGGAATGTGTGCCGGTGTTGGTTCTGGCTTGAGGTCCTTTTAAGATTTTTGTAATGGGGGTTTGAATTTATGAATTTGCATGCCAGGTGCATCATTTATACAAACAATGGAACATACGCTAAAAATGGAATATAATAGTAATGTAAATAATACAATTGTTTTATTGGTGGGAGATAGTATTGATATCACACACAGTGACCTACTAAAATACCTGGAATTGATCTTAAAACTTAGCGTTAAAAAAATTATACTTTGTGAATTCCCTTACTCTGAATTACTAACAGGGTCACAAAAAAGTAATATAAATAATTTAAATACTTGCATGCATAACTTTTCAATTGGTCACAGTGACAAAATTGAAATTGAATACTTGGACACGAATTCTTACATTCGTGATTTTGTTTTGACGAAAGGTAAATTATACCTGCCACACTATTTTAAGAAACAATTAGCTACTAAGTTAGCTTGCATTTTACCTTGTAATGAATCTGTTACAATAAGTGTAACAGGAAACTTTTCAATACCAGTCATTATTGATGGTATATTATGTAATCATAATAGTTCCTATAATTTTGTCCCTATTGACACAGTTGGTACCAGTACTAACAAAATTGTAACGAATTCTTTTTAGAATTAAAGACAACGAGAAAGCCCCCTGGTTTTAAGCTGGTACATCAAAACATACAGGGCGGCTTCCTCGGCAAAATACTTTCAATTGAGTTGTTCCTAGAGGAATCGAAAACGGATATTTTGTGCTTAACTGAACATCACTTACCAGAACATAACATGCAGTTTAATGTTAATAATTTTAAATGTTCTTAGCTGTTACAACCGGTTAACTTTACAAAAAGGTGGCTCTATGATTCTCGTCAAGAATAATATTAAAGCAAAAGAAAGAAAAGACATTGTTAAACTTTCTGTAGAACACCAAATAGAGTTAGCTTGCATAGAAATGAGTAAATACATAATTCTTTGTGTCTACCGACCCTCGGGACAAGATTATAATGTTTTTGAAAAAACAATGGAGGAAGTGCTAAAATTATTATTTGATTCGAAGAAAAAAGTTATAGTAAGTGGAGATTTTAACGTAGATCTCCTAGAAAAGTCGGTTATGAACTCGAAATTAATTCATTTATTCAAATCGTTTAATTTGTTTAATGTTTTCTTAGAACCAACTAGAATTACTCAGGATACAGCAACATGACTCGACAATATATTCTGTGATTGCGAGTATTCAGACAATAAGGTCATCAACCGTTTGCAGTCCGATCACAGTGGCCAAACTATATTATCCTTCATGCAAAGTGTGAACCAATTGCCAAAAAAGCCTTCTGCAGGCCGGTTACATCTCACAAAGTAGAATGTTTTAAAGCAAGCTTAGAAGCTAAATTACCACAATTTAATCCTCTCCAAAATGATCTAAGTAATCTATTTTCAGACTTATTTAACATCGTTTCCAAAGAGTTTGAAAATACTTTTAAATTGAAAAAAGTTTCAAACACTAGTAAAATCACTTCCAGTGACTGGGCGACACCAGGTATTTATAAAAGCAGAAAACAGTTATATGAATTGTACGACATAAAATCTTATAATAATAATAATGATGAATTTTTGGAATTTTTCAAAAAATACTCGCGTATTTTCAAATTGGTCTGTTTAAAAGCAAAAAGCATATTTCTAAATAAAAACTTAAAATGTCCGATAATAAAATAAAAGCAGTATGGAATATCATTAATACAGAAACTGGTAAGAGTAAAAGACGAAATAATGAACTTAAGTTGTATATTAACAATGAAACTGTTACAGGAGATAATGAAGTTGCAAATGCCTTTGAGCAATTCTTTACTGACATCCCCTCCTTGACAACTAAAGATTTGAATTCAAATCCATTACTTGCCCAGGATCTGTTGCGTAAACACGTGCCACAGAGCGATTCTGTATTTGCTTTTAAGTATATTAACTCATTCACTGTTATAAAGGCATTCAAATCTCTTGATTATATTGAGAAAATTCATAATCTTTAAATGCCTGTTTATCAAGCCTTTAAACTGCATTTAAAATTCGTTAGAATCAACTAATTATTTATTTTATTTTATTTTTTATTTTTTAAATGTTCGGAGACAAAGAGTCACACAAAAGAAAAATTTACAAGGTTTACACATTAACCTAAATATTACATAATTTATAGACCTGTAATGTAGTCCCCCTAATTGAATTAAGGTTACAATTATCAATAAGTTAACTTATTACCACAAACAAAACTAAAGAAAAACAAAACATGAAGAAATTTAACAATTAAAAAGTAGAAACTCTAACCCTTAAAAGAAATTTTATCAGCTACTGCTTTTTTGTACTTTGTTAAGGATGTACTAAAGAGATCAACAAGCTTATCATTATAATATTTACATGCACGTCTAATGAAACTATTACTTACATAACAAGCATTACTCTTAGCTATAGAGAATAAAGGTTTTTTACAGCATATACGTTCATGTCTACGAGGCACACGGAAGGAAATGTTTTGTAATAAAGCGGGGGTATCAATGATAGAGTTGACCATTTTATACAGAAAAACAGCATCTATATAATGACGGCGATGTTTTAGTAATTCCAGCTTGTGTCTTTTGGCTGACAGTGAATAATCAGAATAAGTGTGGCCAGTTCTATAGTCAAGCGACTTAACGAATTTTCTTTGTAATCTTTCTATCCTATCAATGTGGTTTGCACAAAACGGATGCCAGGTGGTACAAGCAAATTCTAAGCGACTACGAACATAGCTGTTATAAAGAAGTTTGTAAGTGGAAGGGTTTTTGAATGGCTTTCCAACACGCAAAACAAAACCCATTTGCTTATAGGCCCTTTTTAGTATATTATCAATATGCGGTATAAAAGTTAGTTTATTTAGTATCCATAATGACACCTAAGTCACGAATTTGTGATACTCTAGTAAGACTTCTGTTACATAATTTATAATTATAGATTACTGGATTCTTCTTTCTAGTGAAACTAATAACGAAACATTTATCTGGGTTTAAAAATAAATCATTGATACTACAAAAGCTCTCAAAGTTATCTAAGTCATTTTGTAGTAAATTACAGTCACTAGTATCACGTATTACTCTAAAAATTTTGGTGTCATCAGCATATATGTAGTAACACATTTGAGTATAATATATTCTTTTTCATGTCGTTAATATACAAAATAAACAATGGACCCAAATGGGATTCTTGCGGAATTCCCGAGCTTATTTGCTCGAACTGCGATGAAAAACCACCCAAAACAACAGCTTGACTTCTATTAGTGATGTAGGATTTTATCCAACGAAAGAGGTACCCGTGTATTCCGAGTTGCCAAAGCTTAAGCAATAACGTATTGTGGCAAATTTTATCAAATGCCTTAGCAAAGTCGGTAATCACGGTGTCCACCTGACATTTGTCGCCCATAGAGTTAAGAATAATTTCTATAAATGACAACATGTTGGTATCCACACTACGACTTTTATGAAAACCGTGCTGCTGGGGGATGATTTGACGATAAACGGCACTAGATAATTGGTCAGTAACAATTTTTTCTTGTATTTTACCGAATATGCATAATTTTGAAATAGGACGATACATTTCGATGTCTGGACTAACTACACCTTTAGGGATAGGAGTCACCCAAGCTTGTTTCCAAATTCTGGGAACATAGCCTTCAGAGAATGATTTAGTATAGATTAATGTAATAGGTAGCGCTAAATTAGATGCGCATTTACTAATTAATATCGGGTGAATACCGTCAGGGCCGGCACCTTTATGTATATTTACGGCCTTTAAGTATTTATAAACCAGGTTTTGGGTGATATGTATTTTGCTAATTTCAACTAATGCATCGGAAGATTGCTGCATATTATTAATGTTAGGTGTATTAATATTTGGTTTTTCAAAAACAAAATGGAAGTGATAACTAAATAAATTACAGATCTGCTCCTCATTCGTGACTGAAGTCCCTATTATGACTTTATGACTAAACGGCGATTATTTATGAAATATTTTACAAAAAAAAACTTTACAATGCTCTAGTGTAAAGTTGCAAATATGTCGCTTAGTAATTATTGCCTTTCAAGCGTCGATATATTGAATTATCTAAATTATAGCGTAAAAATCTAGCAGTCCACCGTTATGCATTAGGCGAAGGAGGTTTTATAGTGGCGAGGTCTCGCACCGCCACGAAAACTCTTTGGTCGAGCCGCAATGACGCCACGCATTTGAGGTTCGGCCAAAAGGTTTCATAGCGGTGAGGTCTCGTCCCGCGATAAAACCTCCTTGGTCGGGTCGGGTCGGGTCGGGTCACAACACAACATATATTATATGTTTATCGGATCGAGGGAAATGCAAGTAGTCGTGTTTCGAACGGCCGAAACATTAAAATCAAAGAATGAGATATGACATGTATTTTTCACAAAATTTAATCATCGCTATTTATTGGTATAAAATGAATTTGAAAAGAGACAAAATCGGGATAGCCCCCCCTGAATTTTTTGTCTGAATTAGAGACGTTCGTGATTTTTTTTCATTATGCACTGTTTTTGAGTTCATAATCAGAATGTTACGATATGAGGATAGATAAAAATATAATATTTTAGACTACAGTAGGAGTCAAGTCCTACGAAAAAAAAGTTTAATAAAATTAATAAATCAAGTGTCTGATTTAAACGGTTCATAAGTTGGATATTTAATAGATCTTACCCGCGAGAACGATCGTGGCTGGAACTGTAGGTATTGAACAAATTATCAGGATTTCTAAATACATGCAAAAAATTGCAAGTTCTTCCCTTAGGACATCGTTTACTAGACTGCAGGCCTGAAAACACAAAACAAAAAATTATAAAGATTACATACTCGTACTATAAAGACCTATCAGAAAATACTTCATCCTGGCGAGCTATTTAAAAGTGTCCAGGAAATCTGAATAACTGTCCAGGAAATTCATGTGAAAATCCATTACATGCCATGTTTTCTTTTTAAAACTACTACCCAGCTACTACCCATGTTTTTAGGAGACTATGGAGTTTGGCGATCATAAGTTATTAAGCGGCCAATTTAAAAATAAAAATAAAATGAAATACAATTTTATGTTTAGAATGTAGAAATGTTTGCTATATTTTATAATTGCAATAATAATAACAAAAATATGTAATTTTTATCGATTTTATAGGTATATTTGAAACTATTATTCTCGTTGTTTTTTTTAGTTCTTAGCATTCCTCTAGATGGCGTTGTCCATGAAGAAGGCTGCATGGCGGTTAATACCTTTGCCAAGCTGGCAATAATAAAAAAAAGTTACGTAAAAGCGGGAATTTGTGTTGCTTTATAGTTTTATTTTAGTTGAAACTGTTTTGTGTCGCATTAATGGTAAGCAAATTGTGGGTAAAAAAAATTTAATAATATCCAAAAAAAATATTCAATTTGAAAAGCGTTTAGCAGATTGCCATTCTAAAATAATTCACCTACATTTTAAAGTTTTCTGGTGGAAATGAAACAATTAAAATTAGAAAAAAATTTAACCTACCACATATTGCATTTTTCCAAGAGTTGATTTGACAGAATTGCAAGGAAATCTGACGACCGCCATACCAGCGACTGTGCAGTGCTCGGTACGCAGCTACAGCAGACCTCAGCTCTGCAAACTCTATGTATGTGTTACCGCGGAGATGCTTCTCGAAGTTGTTACATACCTTGAAACATTTTTAGAAAATTTAATTATCGAATTATGTAACATAACAAGATTTCTTATTATCTTTATACATATACTTAACTTAAAATGCGACAACTGTCTGTCTGAATGTTTTCTTAAAACACAAAACCATTGTTGATTTGGTTTTCCTGCTAGCTAAGGTATGTATCATATGTAACTATAGAGAACTGAATAATAGCCATTTTTGCTTTTAACTTGAGAACTACTGAATGGATTTGGATGCAGTTTTAACTGTCCGCAAGAAAAATTCATGAGAAAGTTTTGAAATATGTATTGTACTTTGCCTAGAGGTCAAGCATTAAGTATTATTGGTAGGTAAAACAAGTCAGAAAAAGGCGGGTGAAGGGCGTAGATTATATAAAACCACAGACATATAATTATTATTAGCAGACCAAACATAAGGATTAAATAGCGTGGCAAGTTTCCATACAAAAAATAAAAAATGGGTTGTTTTGACTGGCTTATGCTTGTAACATATTTGTTAATTCCTAAACTAATCTCTAGTACCTATTATATTTTGTTTGGAAACAAGCAATATTTATATTTAAAAGAGCCCGTAGTTAACTGAGCTAAATTTTTTTTAAAATATAAAACTAATTTATTTATACAACAGTATACAAACCTTTAGTCTTCACTTCACACATGCAATATCCTTCAGGTGTTCAATCTGTATAATGTTACTAAGCCAAATTACTTTGGAAATTTAATTTATGCCCCTTATAGTCTAACTTCAACATCTGTCGCTATCGCTTTCAAATGTATCGTGATTGGCAAAAATTACATCACACATGTTTTTGACCAATCATGATACATTTGAAAGTGAAACATTAATATTGTTACATCACTGCAGTCGGCACCAAGCTGACAAAACTGCGTACAAGGCACCAGCAGGTGATCGAAGGTCAGGTGGGTATATGACAATTTTCAAGTAAAACTCTGCATTCAACATTCTGGTACAAAGTGTTTGCCTCAATATCGAGTGATGTGCCGTCATCCGTTGGGGAGTTCTGCGGATCTCTGAAAACCATCATCAGATCACGACCAAACTAAAATGGGACCTACCCTGGAAGCAAACACTCCCAATCGATTTTTTTTTTCAAATCAGTTATGAAATGCTGGAGTTATTTGCCTCAATATCAAGTGATATGCCATCATCCGTTGAGGAGTTCTACTGCCTTTCTCTGAAGATCATCTGGACACGAGACATTCCAAAGAAAAAAACGATTTTTTTAATGGTTTAAGATATGCCAGGTAAGGAAAAACAAAATAAAAAAAAATTATCAATTTTTGAAGTTTGTTAAAAACTAGTAAATTCTTCCTGTTTTGGTTTACAAGAACAGATGAAGTCGTAAATACCTTAAACTTCCTATTTATAGAAATAGGATTATGAATCATGAAAACAAACTTGCCCAGGCTCTAAGTGAACCACACCAAACAAGACACCTGAAAAGGCCATACACATGGGACAACTAATAAAATAATATATAAATTCAGGAAGGCCACCCTCCACTGGGAGGGCATGCCCAACAAGCCACTAATTACCCTCAGGAAACTGCGTATGGTCTTATGATCTTAGGACAAATTGCAAGTTGGCAAAATTAAGAAAAAAAGACAAAATCACAGCAGTGTACAAATGCAGAAGAAAAGTAAATCTGGATGTGTAAAGCTCTGAATCTGGGGGCACGGCAGTGCCCCCCGCCAAGACGAGCCAAACGAAGCGGGGCACTACGTACCTTTTCTCGAAGCGTTTCGTCATATTTTCGAACCCTCATAACTTCGGTCTGGATATACCAAATTCTCAAGATAAGATGTACTAAGCAGTCTTATTAAAATTGATAAGTTTCAGTTGTCTAGCTTTGATACTTTGAATTTTATTAATATCTAAAATACGTCAATTTCGTCACTCACTCAGTCACTGATGATCATCAAAACCTCTAGGTTACTTCCTGAAGTCCTAGAAAGCTGAAATTTGGTATGCAGGCTACGATTAGCACACAAACAACAAATAAATCAAGAAATCTGTACCTTTCACCCTCCAAATCCTTCAAAGGGGGTCTGGTTCTGTATTATTTAAAAAAATATTCCCAACTTCCAAAAGTTCTAGAAATCTGAAATTTTGTATGAAGGCTTCGATTTGAACTAAAATATTTAAATATCTGTTAATTTTACCCTCCTACCTCCCATAAAGGGGTCAAGGCAACAAAAAACGAGGCGCTAAAGTTCTTGCCCTGACAAACAATTCGACACCCTCTTGAGTAGGGACCCTATAATACCTTGACCACGGTATTTGTCCTGTAATATTGACATAATACATAATCAATCATCACCTATTACCATGACTTTTTATATATTTTTCGGTCTTCTAATTTCGGACATAACGGAGGGGAGGGGCATTAGAATGTTAAAAACTTGCTTTTTTGAGGATTTTTTGTAGACTACCCTTGGCTATCAATTTTAATTTTATTTTATTATTTGCCATGTTAGAGGACATAGTAACAGGTAGGTATTCTATAAAATTAGTAATCCAGTAACTATCAATGGCTATCTATGAGGGCTGAAACTGTAGACCCCTGTGGGAAAGGGACACACAACGGAGGCTTAAAAATAGGGTCCCATTTGGCACACTTCTGGAACCTTAATTAATTATCTGTGATCCAAGGGGCGAGGGGATGGAAGGATATCAAACGCGTAGTGCGCGCTTAGCGTCGCCTCAGAATGCCACGTCACTGCCGTCGCAGCCCTGACCTATCGCTTATTGCAAACAATGAGTCAACAAGAAAAAGAGGTAAAGATAGAGAGTAGGCTATAAGAAAGTCATAACTGAGGTGCAAGATATGCAGCCTGAAAAAAAAAGTAGAGCAACTTAAAAAAAGAAATGAAATCCCATCAAAAACATTTCATGTAAACTAGATTGCCAAGACTCAGAAGCTCATAACATTTTCATGGTTAAAAAGTTATCAGATCTCATTTAGAGCCAAGCCCTTAACTCTACAAACCCTACATCTTGATCAAAAAGTATAGCGTGGCCATTTCATGGAACTATTGCATTGCATGACATAGTATTATTAGTCCATGGGAGTGTCTGTTTGATGGCCGCGAAATGGCCAAACCATACTTTTTGATCAAGATGTAGAGTTAGGCCTTGTAAAGTTAAGGGCTTGGCTCTAAATGAGATCTGACAACTTTTTAACCGTGCAAAGTGTTATGAGCATCTGAGTCTTGGCAATCTAGTTAAAAATAAAATAAAGTTTGTTCACGGAAGTAACAGTCTTAGTACAGTAGTGCACTAGCTCCCACCCCAATTTTCATTGTTTTGTAGGCAAACAATCTCGACCCGAATGAGTACATCAGGTTCAAACTTAAAAATGTTTTCTTTTGTTTTCTTTCTGTCATGTTAAATAATTAATAATTTGTTGGCCCGATGATGTGTAATACGAAACCGGTAGCCTAAGTTAGAATAAAAATAAATATATGTGGAATAAAAGTACAAGAATTTGTGTATAATTTATTCAAACTGAGTCTAAAAGAACAATGTAAAAAAATTAAAATTTACATGAAATGTTTTTGATTGGATCAGAATTACAACCTGGGACTTCTTGCTTACTTTTCAAATACCATAAAATATTGTCTTTTAAAGGATACAAATATTTTCTTTTTGCCATGTAGAACCTTACCTTAAACTGCAAAACCTTTCCAAATTTCTCAAATTCCGGCAACACATCATAGAAAAACTCTTTGAAGTCTCTATGGGTATCACCTTCTTCATATTCCAACATAATGTCTGTATCATATTCACTGGCATGTGAGTTGTCAAGTCCAAAATGAGTATAGAAGTTTACTGCCAGTAGAGTCTGAATAATAAATATATTATAATTTTAAAATCCGTAGTAGTTCAGTAGGACTTCAGCCAGGCTGAAGAAGAGTTGGGGGGGAGAGTTCTGTTCAATCCAATAGAGCATGCATCCATAGGTGTAGTGAGAGAGGTTGTTATGGGGATTCAAACTCATGAAAATTCTTTTATTCTGTTTAAGTATTTTAAGACTAACTCTTTCTGAAAAAAAATCCAGGCTACACCTATGCATACATCAATATGTAATAGTGGTCAACTTTGTATGCCCGATAGTTTTAGAGATTTCATGAGTGGTATTTCACTTTTGTATTTCAGGTGTAAATGGACAGATCTCTTCAAATGGAACCACAATTGATCATACTGAATGAATATCCCAAAGATATATCACTGCTCAAGCCACACAAATTGGTGTTGTCAGTATAAAATACACAGGTTTTCAAAATTAATAAAGGAAAGAAAACTTTTTTTTTTTCAAATTTATTTCTTTGGGTTTGTTCTTCAGTATGATTATGTGATTTATCCACACAAGATCTTACCTTACTGATGCCTGGATATTGATGGTTTCTAGAACATTGGTCACCAAAGCGACAGCAAGCAGTCTTACTAAAGAAAGGACAAGTTTCTAAATTGGGTTTAGTTTCTTTGGAAATTAATATTTCCTTTGGCGGTTCAGTTGAATCTCCAGATAGAAACTGCTCAAGATTTTCTATGAATTTTTGTTGTTGCCTCTCATTTTCCTCTTGTACTTGTTTTAATCTTTCCTCAGCTTCTTTTACTCTCTTTTGTTCTTCTTCCCATTCCTGCAAAAATTGTAAAATTAGATTAATACAATTTTATTAATAAAAACTATGTAAATATAAGGTTGGGGTGTAGATAAGGGGGCACTATGGGAAAAAAGACTTGGAAAATAAATATAAGCCTTTTATTTACCAGTCTAATCTTGGCTTCCTTCTCAAGTTTTTGTTGATGAGCTCGTTTCAATCTCTCCTGAAGTTTTCTCCATCGTTCTTGAGCTTTTACCTCAGCTTTCATCCACTTTTCATTCTCTTCATTGTTTTTTTGTTCCATTTGTTCAAGTTCAAATATTTCCAAAGCCTGCTGTTCTTTCAACCACTGGTCATGTTCTTTTGATGAAAGTATAAGCATTGGATCTAAAAATTCATTTAAAGTTTCAATTACTTACCTATAGGTATCTATTGTAATAAAATTGTATAAAATGAGAATTAATCCGTATTATACATCTGAAAATTACCTCTAGCTTTGGCTCGCTGGGTTCGTATCTTACGTCTTCTTTCGCGTTTTGCTATTTTTCTCCATTCTTTGTGGCTGCTGGTAAGAATTGCAATCGGTTTTTATTATAATTCCACTAAACTTCGACTCGAGGATAAAGATAATCTGAATACGTACGTACTTTTTATCGACAAAGAAAGGAAAGAAATAACCACAATTATAAATGAAAAATAAATTGGTACCTTCCCATAGATTTTAATAACAACACCAAGGGTAGGAAAACGAATGAAAATTAACGAAATGTATTATTTCATGCAATTTCATGACTTCAAGGATTCATATTTTATTAATGAAAAAGTGATTTGGAAGTGTTTGGAACGCTACGCCAGCCTAACGAAACTCAGTACAAATGGAGTTATGTATGAAAATTGTGCTTGGACGAATGGCGATATGTTCTTACTCTTTCGCTCACTTAGCTTGTCTCTGTCTAACGTTGTGTCAAGTCAATATGGCGGTTGTTGGTATATTTGTAAAACATAATTTATCTGATTATAATAAGATTTGACTGTGTTACATTGATATAGTACTTTATGTTTCATACTATTGTGTTTTATTAATAGAGAAGTAAATAGAACGTATATTTGCATCACGCAATGAACTAAAAAAAGCGTAAAATATGTGAGGTGCGAAGCGGTCGAAATTATAGTGAAAACATTATATTCAGGCCAAATTTCTTTTAAAAGAGACTCGGTAAGTACCTCTGTACTCTTCTTGCGACTTATTTTGTATTATAAAGAAATTTAAAAGTGAAAACATTTTCATAACATTTATTTGTAAATTGAATAGTGATGGGATTGTGTCCATAAACCATTTTCACTAAGGTTAGGGTGTCATAATTTCATCCTAATATCATAGTGCAATATATTTTTATGGTGAAAAATGTGCCTCTTTTTCGCTGACAGTCCTTAATTAAATTGTAGGATATAATAATTTTTGCGTAAAATATGGAAAATGTTTTGTATTATTTATTTTCTGTTGATTGGTAAATCAACATAACTCATAGAGAAAAATTAAACTGACAAAATAGTCAAATAACTTTCCAAAAATGCGGTCTTGTTTTTTTTTTTTGGAATTACGATATTGTGAAGCTGTTTTAATGTATTATTACTATTACAGGTGACAGCAGTAAGTAAAAGTCACTGGCAGTGAAGACCTTATTTATCTACCAATAGAAAATTTTCCTGTGGAAAGCACTTTGATGACAAACATTTCAATAAAAAAACTCGGTCCAAAAAGTCAACCATACCTTCAAATCAACTCAAAGAAGCATCACTTCCTGATACGATTTTGCATGAGTTTACTTGTCACGTGTATTTAGATAAGGATACGTACATACATATGTCATTTTATTTAAAATATTATTAGGGTTCCGTACCACAAAAGGGAAAAACGAAACCCTTAAAGAAACACTTTTTTGTCCGTCTATCCGTCTTTCCGTCCACCCGTTCATCCGTCTGTCTGTCAAGACCCTTTATCTCGGGAACGCGAGAAGGTAAAGGTTGAAATTAAAACCATATACTCAAGATTACAGTCCCTTGAAGCCGTGAAAAAAATCAAATTTCTAAGGTAACGTAAAAAAAGGTAATCAAAATTTATTGGGTATTTCCCGTTGACCTAGAACTATGAAATTTGGCAAATAGTACCGTATTAAACTACAAGTATAATTATTAATACATTTTATTAAATATTTATAATTTGTACGTAACCCTCGGTGGGCGAGTCCGACTCGCACTTGTCCGGTTTTTTTTTATTTATGTGCCAGCCAGATTAAAGTTGCAAAAATTCATTCTTTTTATATTATTATTTAAAGTATGTAGACGTAATTGTTTTTTTCTTTTTCAGAGCCATCTACTTCAAGGCCAAGTCTAAGTCAACATCATTGCTTATATTTTTTATGTAATAATAATTAAAGTAATTGAACAGGAAGCTTTTTATTTCCTTTTCTTGCATAAAAAGTCCGAAGGCTTCAGTTTTATCTAGAGCTGTTAAAACTAGAAACGTATTATCGCAAAACTGTCACATACACATTATTGAAAGCCCTGATAAAACTGAAGTCTTCGTTATTGGCCTTTTTCATTACACATGAAATTCCTACAGTAAAAAAAAACGATATCGATAAAATGTATTGCTTCTGTAGTACATCCCTACACACTTATGTTGGCAGCTTTGTTCGTGATTTGTCATTTCTTATTGTAGTTTGGTACTAGTAAAGGGGCATTCCGTGGCAAATATGCATTAATCAGTTATAGGGAAGTCCCGACTCTTGTTACGTAGTGTAGTATACATTATATTCTCTTTGCGCTACGCTACGCTACCCACAAAAAAAAGCACAGATGAAACAAATAGACGACGCTACTCAAGACCTGCCCCCTGATTCTGTATCATAAACTCAGTTGTGGCTATCGTCTAAACATACATATCCGCTTATCTAAGGATAAGTTTGCACTTGAAATGACTTCACAATTCGTAAATAGTTCAATACCCATTATAGGTTATTTTGGAAGTTCATTTTTTATCTGTTTTTGGTGAATAGCAGCTATAGCTAGCAACCGAAACTGAGTTACATAATAGCCCCGCTGCCCCCGGATTCTGTATCGTAAACTCAGTTACCAAACCAAGTGGCTATCGTCTAAAACATACATATCCGCTTATCTAAGGATAAGTTTGCACTTCAAATGACTTCACAATTCGTAAATAGTTCAATACCCATTAAAGGTTATTTTGGAAGTTCATTTTTTATCTGTTTTTGGTGAATAACAACTATAGCTAGCAACCGAAATTGAGTTACATAATAGCCAGATGTTTGACGGCTCAAGTCGCCATTTCGGGGCGCTCAGGTAGCCCAAATCGCCCAATTCCCTTCCCTTCAGTTATGTTTAGAGCAATGTAAAATTACGTTTGTATAGCGAAATCCATCGCTTTGGACTTTTATTTATTTATTACACTTGATGTACATTTACACAAAACATGAAAAAGGATATTAGGAATAATGTAAATATTATTAGAGTATTGGCTGAGTCGCAACACCGTATTCTACCTATGTGGGATATGGATACACGCCCATTGGAGCAAAACTCACACACACAGGTTCGTGCAGTTTTTGGAATAAAAGAAAGCCTGTCCAAGACTAAGAACAACGGGTTCCGGCGCTGACAGCACTAAGGCTGAGATTAATTTTGAGTCCGAACTCAAGAGGAACTCAATCTTACAAACGTCACTCTAGTATGGGATCACGTCGGTTTTTAGCGTTCGTAAGATTGAGTTCGGACTCAACATGCATTCTGAATCTCAGCATAAAAGTACCATCAAACTACTAACGCCGCCATCCCGCACTGCCATCGATGATTCGGAATGACAATAGACGCGATGTATTCGATTATGTCTTGACTCGGAACGCACTATAAGTGTATTTTTCTAAAATGGTGCGTTCACTCGTTTAAAATTTTGTAGTAGAAAGTCAGAGGTGTTGATTCGGTGATCGGTGTAACACAACTTATTTGACAGGACTAACCTTATTTTAAGCGTCCTGTGCTTGTCTTTTCAATAGAGAAAGAAAAGACAGAAAGCTTAAATTAAGTTTAGTCCTGTCAAATAAGTTAAGTCGTGTTACACCGAATCGACACCAGAGCCACGCCACCACGAACGTATATCTATACTGGACATCGCAGTTAGGTACTCAATAAAAACGAGCCAAGCGGGAGGCTCCAAAGTCGTAGTGTATTCCTTTCTAGTAGGTTTAATAACACATGTATAGACAGCAGATGTTCAAATACGATCATTTAGCCCCGTAACATGGAGTCACAGTAACACCCTTAACCATGAAGTTAGGATAGAACAATACGGTACATTTTGTTAAAAATGGCTCCCCTAAAACTGATAAAAATCGTGAATCGAACCATGAAATTAGCGCCATCCGGAGATATTCCGGCCGGAAATTCCAGTGTGTGTCATTAGCAGTGATAGGATAATCCGATGCTTTTTTGGTACTTATGAACGAAAAGCTAACATCATAAAGAAGCGGCTTTTACTACCTATATTTTTTCATCTGTTATTAAAAAAAAACTTACTTTTAGATGTCGAGGTAATTATTCAAGCGTTCTTACGTAAGACTGGTAACAGCACCATATTATCTTGCTCATGAACTGGTTTGATGATGAGACTTGAATGTGGAAATAAGATATCATCTACGGACAAGTGCTGAACTCTCATGTTTTATATTATTTGATTGGTCCTGATGGGTAACTTTGTAAAACATGGTGACCAGAGTCTGATGATGGGACTGAAAGGTTGAAATGAGAACTCCTCAACGAACAACAGCAGACTTCTCGAGTTTCAACTATTTGATCGGTTTTGAAGAGTACTTTAGTAAAATATGGTGACCAGGGTCTGATGATGGGACTGGAAGGTTGAAATGAGAACTCCTCAACGAACAACAGCAGATTTCTTGAGTTTAGACTATTTTATCGGTATTGATGAGTACTTTTGTAAAACATGGTGACCAGGGTCTGATGGTGGGAATGGAAGGTTTAAATGAGAACTCCTCAACGAACTGCAGCAGATCTCTCGAGTTTAGACTATTTGATCGGTATTGATGAGTGCTTTTGTAAAACATGGTGACCAGGGTCTGATGATGGGACTGGAAGGTTGAAATGAGAACTCCCCAACGAACAATAGCAGACCTCTCAAGTTTGGAATATTTGATCGGTCTTGATGAGTAGGTACTTTTGTAAAACATGGTGACCAAGGTCTAATGGTGGGACTGGAAGGTTGAAATGAGAACTCCTCAACGAACAACAGCAGACCTCTCGAGTTTAGACTATTTGATCGGTATTGATGAGTGCTTTTGTAAAACATGGTGACCAGGGTCTGATGATGGGACTGGAATGTTGAAATGAGAACTCCTCAACGAACAACAGGAGACCTCTCGAGTTTAGACTATTTGATCGGTCTTGATGAGTACTTTTGTAAAACATGGTGACCAAGGTCTAATGGTGGGACTGGAAGGTTGAAATGAGAACTCCTCAATAGCAGCTATTCGTTGAGGAGTTCTCATTTCAACCTTCCAATCCCACCATCAGACCCTGGTCACCATGTTTTACAAAAGCACTCATCAATACCGATCAAATAGTCTAAGCTCGAGAGATCTGCTGCTGTTCGTTGAGGAGTTCTCATTTAAACCTTCCATTCCGACCATCAGACCCTGGTCACCATGTTTTACAAAAGCACTCATCAATACCGATCAAATAGTCTAAACTCGAGAGATCTGCTGCTGCTCGTTGAGGAGTTCTCATTTCAACCTTCCAGTCCCATCATCAGACCCTGGTCACCATGTTTTACAAAAGCACTCATCAATACCGATCAAATAGTCTAAACTCGAGAGATCTGCTGCTGTTCGTTGAGGAGTTCTCATTTAAACCTTCCATTCCCACCATCAGACCCTGGTCACCATGTTTTACAAAAGCACTCATCAATACCGATAAAATAGTCTAAACTCGAGAGATCTGCTGCTGTTCATTGAGGAGTTGCAATTCAACCTTCCAGTCCCACCATCAGACCCTGGTCACCATGTTTTACAAAAGTACTCATCAATACCGATAAAATAGTCTAAACTCAAGAGATCTGCTGTTGTTCGTTGAAGAGTTCTCATTTCAGCCTTCCAGTCCCATCATCAGACCCTGGTCACCATATTTTACAAAAGTACTCTTCAAAACCGATCAAATAGTTTAAACTCGAGAAGTCTACTGTTGTTCACCATGATTTATATAAGTACCTATCAAATTTGATCAAATTTTAATGTTGTTTGTTTCATCAAGTAAGTTACCTGCTTTATGTTTAATACAAAATAAAATATTTATTTTCTTATACAAAAGTCCATTCATACAATTGAATGTTAGCACTTGGGGCAAAAAGCATTTGAATATCCTATCACTGGTTATTTGTTGTTGCATAGACGAAATAGTACAAACTATTTAGTCTATGGTTGTTGACAACCAAAAACGTAGGTACGTTTTAAATAGTCAAACGGGCTAATTTGATTAGCCGAATAGCCATGTGACAATCGAATTTGATGACGATTGTCTTAGACAATGATCGATTTTCCGAAATCGAGAAAAAAAACTTAGTTCCAAATGTCTCAATAGATGGCGCTGATATGCCTGCTTTTTTTTTAAATGGATTACCCACTCAGATGAAGTACAAGCTCTATGATTACCTACTTAATCTGTGGTCGCAAGAATATGTCAAAGAAAAAAAAACAATCTGACTTTTTAAGTAATCATTGCATTGCATTTTATTTATTGCGAGTGGTTTGTGTTACAACAAAAGATCCAAATATTGTAATAAATAATAAATGTCACGTAAAGCGACGCATCAGTGCTGCCAACTTCTAATTCCCAATGTTGATCAGCGCCATCTAGTTCAATTTAAAGAAATATTATTAATGTCATGGAAAATTCCCCATCGCACCTCAGGTGCTTTCCATTATTTCAGACACAACACAGAGGCTATGCCCACAGATTACTCTCTCTCCCATAATATCTCTCTCAGACGCGCGTCATGTCTCCGTTTGCGTTTAAAGATTCTTTCTTAATCTTTATAGTAAAGTAGTAAGGAATTGTGTCTGTACTCTGGTACACTGAATATTTTTCAACATGGTTATTATTGCACTGCAGCCAAAACTACCCAATTTTTGAATTTTTGTCTATAAGTATTTTCCTTTTTAACTCGAGAAAGACTCAACGGATTTGGTCGCGGTTTTTATATTATCACCGTAGTGACCCTGCTGAATCTTATATCGCGCTCGCTCGAAGTACTACTAAGTAAATCAGGATAAAAATTATCATAATTCTTTAAATAAAAAAGACCCCCAGATTGTGCGATAATTTTGCCTTCAAAACGATAATTTTTACGTAGAAACCACAGACAGTCAATATTACTATATATATCATTCAATATTATATACCTATATGTATTGAATGCTAAGAGTAATGGGCCGCGTTCAGTTTGATCGCCCGCTCATCACTGACAGCAGGATAGCAAATACAAATTTAACGCGTGCAAAAGAGATGTCATGATCGCCGGCCGTGAGCGGGCGATCAAACTGAACTCAGCCATGTATTACATCCTCTAGATTGAATGTCTGTGGATAATAATGAACTTTCGGAGTTGGCAACACTGTTGTAGATTGAAATCAGTGCCATCTGTTGTCAAGTAGCCACAAGGAACTTTGAACTTGAGAAACAATCTGTGAGAAAAATGACGGTAGATTTAATATTACAAGAATGTTAGGTTTTGTGTCTGTTTATTTTACCAACAAAATTTTAGTAAAGCGAAGCTCAAAATACAAAAATAAAAGACTTAATACACAATTAATTTAAAAACTCATTGTTTCTAAGAATGGAAAATAAAATAAAGTTAAGAAACTGTGCATTATCAGACAGTGATAGCCAAATATTAGAATTACTGAATGATGGCCTGGATCCTAACTTCGAAGGTGGTTGGCCAATACGGCTTGCTGCACGGCGTGGGTCTTCCTCCGTCGTGCGAAGACTTATACAATTTGGAGCAAACCCACATTTACTGGGCTATGCAGGTAATATAATGATCATGTTTTATTTTAGGGTGTAGGTTCCCTGTGCTAAACAATGGAATGTCAAATTGTATCCTGTCCATCGTCTATGTCCTTCCTGTCAATAATACGCTTTGTAGGTCGAATTAACCATCTAAAGGTAGTCTCTGTGGAATTGAACCGTACCTTTAAGTCAATGTATTCTAGCCTGTTCTAAATTATGCTGTCTATAATAGTGTATGCATACATTTGTAAGCTAACTTAAACATATATTTCAGGAGCATCGACATTGCAATTAGCTGTATATTCAGACAAGCATTGGGAAAATGATACATGGTCATTTTTGTTGTCTTGTTGCGATTCCTCGCAACTGGCAGATGGCGCTGCTGTAGCAATTGTTTTCAAAAATATTGCAGCATTGCGGAAAATCATGCAAACTGGAAGGTGTAACACTCATATACCAACAAGTTTAACAGGTAAATTTAAAATAAAAGCAGGTATGCTGGTCAATCGTTGGTGAAAATCGGGTATACCAAGTGAGGACTGTGATTGAATTTCACAGTTCACACTTGGGAACACCTTTGACATCTATTTGGGGATTCATGTCGTGACTATAATGTTTGTTTTTTTTGTTGTTTTAGGTAAAACACTAGAAGAATTAGCAAAGGGTTATAAGCTTCATCACCTATTAGATTCTTCCTTAGTAGAATCCAATCCAACAATGAGAATAACACCGACATCATCACCAGGAACAAGACGAAATGTAACGGTAAGTAAGCGGCTAACGAAACGTAAACGTAATTCTATCAACTTTAATTTGCTTGATTCGAGTCGATAATTAAGTAAATGTATTTCTTTTCTAGGAATCTGGAAGGATTCTTACTCCTCAACCAAATTCTCATAGAAACCTGTCGCCTTCCGTTGCGAGGTTCTTCCATCAGACTTCAAACCAAGCTTCGCTCACTCCAACACGACCCATAGTTGGCAACTCCTCACCGATTACCAGTTGGGTTTCAAATAATTGAAGACAATAATATTTCTATTAATGCTTTTGACATGCTTTATTAAATTAGATAAGAAAAAAATAATAAATAGCGGGTAAATAAGAACCATTAATTTCAATAATTGCTGGTAAGGCAAGTAACTTCTTTGACATCCTATTAACAAAGCATCAATCGTGGACATAAATGGATGTGATAATTATAATAAATGACTAATCGTTGCTATTTATGTAATTATTTATTTAAGAAGTAAGTAGAAATGACAAAATGTTTGACATGTTATTAAATGAAATTAGTAGATAGACAATTATGAGAAGAAAAAAAACATTTGACAATTAACAATTAAATGAATTTCTTAATAAAAATCTTTACTTGAAATGTGTTGTATTATTTTAAACGCCACCAAATAAAAATCCTTTTACCCTTTCTCCCCGTACCGTGGGGATGGTACCTTTGGTCTCGGACTACGTAAACGATTAATTCTTAAAATACTGCGTGGGAGTGCACAAATGTATCGCTTGGGTATCGTTGTGCCGTTCATATGCCTGTTAAAGTAAAAATAAAAATATTTATTATATTTATAGCGGCCGTAGCTCAGGCAGTAGAACGCTGGCCTCTCAATCTACAGACCCAGGTTCGTTCCCCGGTCGGGCATGCACCAATGAGTTTTTTCGGAATGATAGTATTTGTGTTCTTACCTAGACTTACCTTACCTAGTTCTTACCTTAGCCTTAGATATTAATCTACAAGTAAATGTTATGGGTGAAATTGCTGAACGGTGAAGGAAAACATCGTGAGGAAACCTGCATGCCCTAAGAAGCGTGTAATTGTGCCCGAAGTACGGTGAGATAGGTCTCGACGTAATAATCGTCGGTGAAACGCGGGTGTACCGGGT
Organism: Ypsolopha scabrella; assembly: GCA_910592155.1. Classification (NCBI taxonomy): domain Eukaryota; kingdom Metazoa; phylum Arthropoda; class Insecta; order Lepidoptera; family Ypsolophidae; genus Ypsolopha; species Ypsolopha scabrella. The sequence continues at coordinate 11,629,805 of OU342965.1, forward strand.
GTGGACTGTGTCTTGCATTTCACAGTTCACACTCGGGAACATCTCTGACACCGCCTCGAGGATTCATGTCGTGACGATATGTTTATGTTTTATTAAATACAAGATGAGAATAAAAACCATACCCTTTAAAAAAGGAAATAGATATTGATTTTTAAACATTTGTATGGACTATTTAGCAACATCCTGAAGAAGTTTTCTCAACGCCATACCCCACACTATGGGCAGAGTGCTATGGGACAGACGAGAAAAAAAAATCATCCCCACTTTACGTGAAGAGGAGACAGCCCAAAAAAATATTTTAGTTTATTTTTAACCCCTTATATAGTCGGCGTGATTAATATGTATACACATGCCAAATTACAGCTTTCTAGTAGTAAGGGTCTCTGAGATAAGCTGGGGACAGACAAACAGACAGACAGACAGACAGACAGACAGACAAAAATAGGTGACACTCACTTGACTCTCGGTGGATGGTTTCAAAATATCGTGCATTCTCTGTTGCATTTGAAGTGGCACACCCAGTACATCAGGCGACTTGCTTTTTAAGTAACCAACGAACTTCGATGCTATGACTACCTGCAGGGTTACACAAAATGTGGTTTGATATGGAGATAAACATTTTAGGTTCAGTTATATACTGTATTTTATCTACTCTCATATTATGATTATAACATCAAAAACAGTTTTACAAGTAGTTGTTTATAAGATAATAAGGTGACTTTAATATTATATAATATAATCAGCCAAATTCTTAGTGAAGACTCCGGTAACTGCTCAGTAAAGGATTGATAACCCTTTTTGTGAAAATCGTAAATTTTTCTTTTCGTGTTCCTTACACACGCAAGCCCAGCTGCGAGTTAATTACTACGGGATGTCAACATAAAAGTGTTATCGATCCGTGTTACTGAGACTTACCAAGCCTCCAGTATGAGTTTGGCTGTTACAATATATGACCTTAATTATGTACATATATTGTAATTGTGCGTTTCTGCGCTGTTTGGCCCAATTTATTTTACCACCGCTTAGATAACCAATCAGCGACTAAATATTTTTTTCTTTTGCTTTGGGCTACAACATAAGCGTGCGCATTGGGTGGGCACAGGTGGCCACCACCGGCCCACCTTGAAAACAGACCACGTGCCCCTTTCGGGCTTAACGTGCCCCCTTGGGTCAAGGATTCGGACAGGAAAATTGTTTAAATGTAGGGATTGAGCGAGGGCCCCCTCTACTTTACACAGTACACCCCGCATGCCCCCTTTGGGTTCAAGTGGCGTTTAAATGAGAACTTCTTTTATAATTTACTGAAAGTTGGGCCCCCTTCTGCCTCTGCTTGCGCCCCTTTCTGCTTGTGCTCACCTGATTTCTAGACCTATGGCCTATGAGCTACAGGCCCGTCCAACATATGACCCGCAAACACAATGTTTCTGGAGACGTGGTAAGTGATGATCACTGATCAGTAACACGGATCGATACCACTTTTTGCCGATTTCGCAAAATAAATCTTGACGTCCCATATAAGGTCCTACAATAATAAGTGAAAATAATTTTAGGGTATCGTTAACTGATCACATTCCAGAAGTAAAAAATTTTTTTGCTTAAATAATTTTTCACTTCCCAGTACAAAGTGGTTCAATCAGCTGACTAAATTTCTATGGAAAGGTAAAAAAAAGGATGGCGCAAAAATTTTTGTTTTCACTGGAATTTGGTCTACTATGGATACTCTATCATCTGTTAATTTTTTTTCACTTTGAATTGTAGGACCTTATATAAACAAAAGTCACCTTATTTAAAGATACTCACATCTTTGGTCACGCAAGTTACATGAACGTGTTCCAAAATCTATATTAAATATGGGTGTAGATTATTATTTTTTTAATAGTACTTACCTCTTCATGTTTAGGGATCGGTGTGACGATGGGAAAGTCTCTCGTCACGCAGATTGCTGGGTAGGTCAGCGGATCGCCGCGCCAGAAGCGGATTAAATAATATTGACCTTCTTCTTCGGGTATGCGATATCCATGCTATAATAAGTATGTAAGCACCAAGCAGATATTTAGTCAGTGGTGTCGATTCGGTGTAACACGACTTAACACATATGACAAAGCTAACCTTATTTTAAGCTTCCTTTCCTTGTCTTTTCTATATAGAAAGTAAAAGACGGAATGTTTAAATTAAATTTAGTACTATCAAATCAGTTAAGTCGTGTTACACCGAATCGACACCAGTGTATTTTGAACAATTCAAGGGTTTATATTATACTTACAATGTTTTTCCAGTGTCGTCGCAAGTCCTTGTAGCATTTGAAAAGAGCTGACTTTGGCATCGTTTCGCTATATTCCTCAACGATCGCTTGGTTCAAACTAGAAACATCTTTGGTGTATGAAAACAAAATCTTATCGTTCAAACTAGAATAAATTAATTATAGATTCGAGCTATTTTACCTTGGCAGGACTCTTATCCATTCACCTGGCCGATATACTCCTTTAGATCTTATAAAATTTATTTTAACAGGCTTAAGATTCAATACGGTTTCATGATCTGCAATAAATACTCTTTATGTAGGTAAACTTTACATGTTTTATTAAAATAAGTGATCAAACAACACACTCAATCAATCGTGTGCGTTACGCCCAGTGGCATGTTGGCACTTTTCAGGATTTCAACTTGACGGATAGTTAGTACAACCGTGCCCGAAATTTAGAATTAGGTACTGCATCCAGAGATATTCACGAAAAATATATTACCCCAGTGGCATGTTTTATTACCGGTGTTTGTAGCTAAATACAGCTAGCTACTTAGATCGAATTATAAAACATAACATAGTACATGAAATTTATTTATTGAGCAAAAAATATAGGACGTACAGTTTGAAAAACTGGCTTACAAAGTAGTTAAGACAGTGATCCAGAAGCCAGTTTCTACATTGTGATGTTAGCGCAATAAGTACGAGTAAACTATGATGTAATTAACTTAAAATGAGTGCATAGGTTTTATATTATAACTAGCTTTTGCCCGCGGCTCTGCCCGCGTGTTATTCGGTTTAACGAAATGCTTTTTTCCGGGATAAAAAGTAGCCTATGTGTTAAGTCAGGGTATAAGCTATATCCATTCTAAATTTCATCCAAATCCGTCGAGCCGTTTCAGCGTGAAAGAGTAACAAACACAAACCCTTTCGCATTTATAATATTATTAGTGTGATTTAAGTACTAATATAATTTTCAGTTATTTAAAATCCTGTAGAACAGAAGGAAAACAGCATCTTTGACTCAAGTTATTTGTGTGTAAGTGCCATTGTGTGGTGAGGAAGATAGAGGGTGTACTCAATTACATGAGATGAGGTAGGTATGTCAAGCTGAAATCCTGAAAAGTGCCAACATGCTGCTGGCGTAACGCACACCATTCAATTATGTATCACGTACCGTTGCTAGCAACTGAGTATTGGACACCATGCTGAGGTCCAACAGCAGTTAGGAAGTCGCGGTTGTTGATGAGATAATTTTCGCCAAGTGTATTCCAGACTGGGGCAATTTTTGCCGTCATTGTGTACTGGAAACACATTTTGAATACCTCGGCAGTTGTTGCTCTAATTTCACCTTCCTACAATATACCAACAGATTAATTAGTATGTCCATCTAATTCATAATGAATTGCCTATGAATGAATATGTTGTATTATATAATACCGTATAGTGTCATTAGGTACTATGATAATCGTGACGTGATACAATACTTCTAACTAGGTACCCTAATTCCGTATTTTGTATAAATCACAATCTAGATTCTAGACAGACCAGTAAATAATTTGAATACTTTTAAATAAATTATTTGAGAGCATTTCATTCGCCATCGCTGCTGAATGAGTAAATTGATGTCAAGAAAACTTTGATACCAAATTTTATGGTATCTTAGATATGGACTCTCAAACAACTCATGAGCCCTTCAGTTAAAGGGACTGTTGCCCCCTCCCACGGACCACTATGGCATGGCAGGTGCAGGGTTGTTGGTATCAAAAGTTTATCATTCAAATGGGATAAGAAAACCAGCCATTGCATTGTTTTCTTTTTACATATTATCTTGCTTAAGGAGTTGTCAATCAATCAATACTTCTTGACTGTTTTCAGTGGTGGGTGAGTGACTGCTGAGAGCGTCCAAGAGCGTCGCTGGCATTGACCTATAAGGCCTATGGTCGCTGGTGTGCTTCACGTGGCTGACATAGTCAATCTTTGTAGTGAACGTACGTGACCCCCTATTATAATATTTAATAATACTGTTTGATATTTATAACGCGACCCCTTCTCTGCACGTGAGCACACCTTCAATGTTAGTAGGTCTTATACATATTCTTTTCGAAAGAATTGGCTACTTATGTTTGCGTACATACCTGAACTAAAGAAAATTTTAGAAACAACGAATTCAATTTATCAAAGTCATCTCCAACTTTGTTGAAGACAATATGAATCCTTTTTATGTCGTTTTTGTCAGGACTGGCCAGAATAGAAGAATTAGAAAATATAATCATTCTGAAACATTCAAAAATAAGTCGCTTTAGGAAATAAATAATCAAAGCTCAGTACAAACAGTTAGATAAAGATCGACGATAGATGGCTTAGTTAGGGAATATGATCTGTGTTTAAGCTAGGGGAATTTGGATAGGCTAAAATCTTTGGTCAACAAGCAAATAAAACAAACACTTACCTGCATTTCAGGATTTTCCAGTGATGATCTGATGGAGCCGATCGATCGTGTTTATCATTGAGATTTGCAATAGCTACGACATATCCTAATGACCCAAAATCAGGATTTTTCATAACAAATTGGTTTTTAGTCGACATTACTGATATTTAAGTACCTACCTAAATATTGGAGGTGTGATATGCGCATGAAACAAATGCTTTTTCAACGGAAACTTTTTCGCGCGTTTTTATTTTTTTTCTTTGGCTTGGTCCGAAATGGCCAATGAAACGCTTACAAAATTCGGACCTCATTTTGCAAAACTCTTTGGTATCGTTTATTTTCAAGTTTTTAAACCAACAAAACAATACAGACCATTCACTCTTTGGTATCGTTTAGTTTCAAGTTTTTAAACCAACAAAATAACATACAGACCATTCACTCTAACTAAGAAGTCCCCTTAGAAGTCCTCGCGTTCAGTTTGATCGCCCGGCGATCATGCCATTTCTTTTGCACGCGTTGGTTTTGTATATACTATCCTGCTGTCAGTGATTAGCGGGCGATCAAAATGAACGCGGCCCAGGGGACTTCATAAAGTGAATGGTCTGTAGGTATATTTCGAGACAGGCGGGAGTGCGGGTCGTTTCATACTGACATGTACATAGGTGTCGATTTAACTTATTTGACAGGACTAACCTTATTTTAAGCGTCCTATCCTTGTCTGTTCAATACGGAAAGAAAAAGACATGCCTAAACCACAAACTTTAAATTGTCAGTAATTTTTTTAAATGAGGTTTTCACTTTGCTAAAACCTCAGAAAACACACGGGCTTTTGATTAACCCATCTTGACGATTGACGACACGACACCCGAGTCTCTGATGTGGACACGTTCGTTGGCATTGTCGTACGTGCGATGAAAATCGTTCGGTTGCACGGCAATGCGAGCAACCGATTTTGTCGTCGAACGCAACGATATATCGCTGGTCGAACGTTAAAACCTAAGGTTCCGTTTGGAAACGAGTGAATTTCACTCGGAGTGATGCGAATTTCACCCAAGAGCGTTCAAAAATTGACCCGAGTTAAACCGAGGGTAACCGAACTGTTACCTGACAGCTAAGACATTGTTTAATAACAAGACTGTGTACTGTTCAATTTTTGCTCAACTAAACTAGAGATCTTATTACCTTATAAATAAGGTTGTAATTATTATGATACCATTTTCAAGCGAGAAACGAGCCGAGCGAGATAACTGTCGCTACTCGTGTATCCTTGTCTAGCAAGTTGTCAGTGTATACATATAATATATACAATAATAGTGTTGTTGAGTTTCTAAAGTGTTAGAAAGGGACCAACGAGTGCCAACACCTGTCTCACTCGGCTCGTTTTTCGTATCGCAGTGCAGTCTTGTTCTCTATATCTATTGTCTTTGCCTGACAGTTGCACGAAAGTGGTTTTAAACCACAGACTTATTATGTCTGTGTTTGAAACGCTTCGGAGTAATGCGAAAATCACACTGGGCCATCTGATTGGTGCTAGATACCTGATTTTTGTTTCTCTTGCCCATATATAGATGTCTCTTTCTAACAAACGAGTGAAATTTCGCACTATGATCGCACGTTCTGAAACGCTTCCTAAATGTCTATGTCTACCTCACGAACGTATGGTCTACTTACATCATAGAGGTACTTGCTTTTGACCTACAGCTCAGATAAATCTATTTCATTTATCTGAGGTCTACAGACTGTCAAGTATAAGTTGGCGTTCCATTGCCAAGGACCCCAATGGCAATGTAACGCCAACCAATGGCAATGGAACGCCAACCAATGGCAATGGAACGCCAACTTATACTTGACAGTCTGTATGCAAAATAATCATTTTTCTTTCCGATGGGTGACGTAATAAATACCTATTGTTCTGAACGTAATACACACCAAAAATAATAATTTTTCTTTCCGATGGGTGACGTCACTGAGCATTGAAAAGGTGACGTGTTGCACACGGTCAAACTTTACAAGTTTTGCTAAATTTCATTAAACCACCGAATACTGAATTAAAAATTAAATATTTTTTTGAAAAAGGAGCAGATTTTTTTTTTTACCTTAACATGTAGGGTGTCGTTGTCTAGAACGCAATAAGTAGATACAATAGATTACAAATACGTTGAAAAAAAAATCTCTTCAGAAATAAATAAATGGGAGGCCATCAAAATTGTCTACTTTTTGTATCTAAAGTGCGGAGACACATTATAGGAAGCCAAATAAAACGGCTTTGATTGATTGATTCAGCTATTTTTGTTCTATCTAAAAACTTTTTAGCAACGATTTTTCTGTATATTATGTGCCATATAGGTACTTTACACAACACAATACTGAAACGGAAACGCCGAATTTTAATATATAGGTTTAGGAATTACGTACCCGTATACCTGACCAACTATACATTTTGTAGGTACTAAGTAGTTTGTAATTTTTATTAAAATCATAAGTATAACATAATTAAAATTGTACCGAACCCTCACTGTTCGGAGTTCATTACAATATGACAAGATTGCTTCTTTGATTGATTTTAACGTATAGATGGCCAGCCTCTATGATTGTGAGAAAAAGACGGCATGTAGTCAAAGTCACCGGCCTACCGGTATCTTTTCTGTTGGCAAACCTATTGTTTAACTGAACTGTGTACGAGGCTTTTTTTGTGCATAGGTGAAGTATGGGGAAATAAATATAACATAAACAATTTGAAATAATATCATGTAATTAATATGGGTAAATTCACAAGGGAACACAATAAACTTGTTTCAGTCACTAAAATTAACGTTATTCACTACGATATTGAACATTTTCTCCTCCATAATTGTGTCAATAGAAAAAATCCTACAAATAATAATAGTAAGTAAAACACACCATACTATACTTACCGTACAAAAATACTTAGTATATACAAAACTTCAAACTCTCATTATTAATAAGGTCAGGCAGTACACACAACATTCAAAATACCAACTTTCAAAATCATCAGCACCTAACTTTTAAGATCTAGAATTCAATTCTGATTTTCAAATTGACCGCGGGCCTGTCGCAGCACGCCCTCTGTTTTGTGAATTTCCCGGCAGATGGCTCGCTGGACACTTCTCTTCCTCAAGTTGGCAGCATTGAGTTGTACTAGCGTGTCCGCGAGGGTAGCTTTGGTCCTTGCCAGCTTCTGCTTCAAGGTTTTATTCTCTTCGTATAATGATCCTGAAAATAAAAAAAGATCGTGCTTAGAAATGCCGAGGACAAATTAATGTAATCAAGGGTAATCTCCACACTGACTTTAGAGTTTAAACTGGTATTTTTAGGAGATCAAGATATTTATACATTCGTGAATGAAAGAAACTGTTTCTTTTAAATTGAAATGTGTATCCATCCGATATATGAAGGACATCAATATTTGTAAGAAATAAATCCAACTCATACTTACGTGGCGACAAAGCGACAGCATCATTCTGCTCGAGGCTCGACAATCTGTCGCTATCGATACCTTGATCCGGCGACGTCGGTCGATCCTCCTCGGAGGGCAAGGCTTCGTGAACATCCACTTCTTTATTTCTAGCATCCAAAGCCATCTTCTTTGTGGCTTCTAACTGTAGTTGAGCATTAGTCTCGTAAGCTGTGGCTAGTCTGTCTCGTGTTTCTTCGAGTTCGCGTTCTATTTTTAAACGATCGTGCTGCGCGCGCGCTCTCTCCAGCGCCGCTTGTGACGCTTGTACTGTGGCCTCGTCCGCGGCGCGACGCAACGATTGCTCTGTTTCGGCAAACGTCGTTTCTAATTCTTGCTTTTCGGAACGCAGCACTTCCGCGTTATGAACTGCATTCTTCAGCTGTTGCTCGATATTTTTCATTTTCGTTTCAGTCTCTATTAACGCTTCCTTCAACGAGGTCGATGTTTTGTTAGATTCGATGATGTTCGCTCGCTCCGCTGCCAACGTTTGGTTAAGGTTATTCCTCTCCGTGATAAGCTCATCGATCTGCTCCTTCGCGTAATCTAGTTTGCTGTTCAGATCGTTTTTCTCGTACTCCATTTGTTCTATTTGCTTCATGAGCTGAGTGACTTCCTCGTAGAGGGCTGCTTCGTTTGACGCTTTGTCGTCGGAGCGGGACCCATAGGAGACCCTTGACCTACGCGACCTGTGCCTGTTGTTATCAGACACAACCTCCTTCGCTCCAGTCGCTACCTCACAAAGGCCGATGCGAGCTAACGAAACGTTCCTATCCGGTTCGGACCAGCATTCCGATTCGGAAAGAAGATCAGCCTGCGGAAGCTGCCTCGGCCTCCTCATGGAGTATTTCTGATCGTCGCCGCAGTGCACGTGGTGTCCGAACATCATGGTCAGATCCTCGAGTCTGATCGACTGAGACATCTCCATGTTGCTCTCATCCATTGTGAAGTCATCGGGCGCCATTGACTCATCCAACTTGAGGCCGACGGGTAGAGCGAGGCTTTGTTCTAAAATGCTTTCTGCCAGTTTTTTCTTGTCTTCTCCAAGCACGCATCTGTAAAAATAAATTAATGAGTTAATTTTGTAATAAAATGTTTATGAAAACTAGCGACTGTATAATTTAATAACTAATTAACGATAGTAAGGTACCTAAATAACATTGGCCAGTCATTAAAAATTTTCGCAAGTAGGATACATAAAAAAATCCTATGAAACATTTCGCCAAATAAAGGAATTTTGTTTGTAATCACTAATCAGTTAGAACAGAAATAACTAAGAAAGAAGATTTCCTGAAATGCTAAAATCTTTTTATCGTCGGCAAAACTAAGCACATGACAAGAGGCAAGCATCTATAACAACAATGAAAATAACAATAACTAACAAATAACCACAGGGAACACCACTAGGCACAATAATCTATCCAGAAACTGACTAAACACTCATTAAAATTAGAGTGAGTTGACATCATAAATATTTAAAAATATTTCAAACGAAATTCCGTATTTTGGCGGATTACAAAGAGACATGGAACTAGCAAAATTAATGTTGAAATAGAATATTTTTTTATCGAACGGAAAACCATTTGTTATTTCCTCGGGCATAAGCACCGCACATCTAAATACAAAAAAATTAAATCGAAGCAACAAATAAAAAAAATAATGAAGCGGGTATTGAATTATCATGCAAATTTATTTCCCATATAAAATAAAATAACGTCTTTATACAAAAAATAATAACTTACTTGTGAGAGAGCAATTTATCCAGAAAGTATGCCATTCCTTGCAGTCTTCGCGTCAATAGCTCTTGTAAATTGCTAGAAAAAAAAGTCAGCTTTAATTTCACAAGTCACACAACGCATTTAATCGGCGAAGAAGACGGTTAAATATAAAATTTCAAGGCCTTGGACACATGGGTAGGGGCTAGGGGGTAAGACCCCCCCTAGAGTACCGTCTGGTCCACCCAGAAATATAGTTGTCATTGCTGAATAAAAGATGCTTTATCCAATTTGAGGCGTTATTTGTTTTGATTATTGCTTTCTATGTTATCTCGTTGTATCTTAGACCATTTAGCACGGGACCTGGCAAAGCGCGACTCTTAGTACTGAAATTATTCTGCCGTTTTCTCCGCGAGGGGAGGTAAACACGCACGGCACACATTTACTCATTCACGCACACTCTTGCGAAAAATTGATATGTCACACTAAATTAAAAGCTGCAAAACAAACACAAAACGAGCACACAAGCAAACTTACATGAACAATGTTCATGTACTTTGGCAGAGGGGGATAAGTGCGCTTGCCTAGTCCCGTGTTATATGGTCTAAGTGTTGTATATAGGGTTATCTCTACTTATTACGATCATATAATCGAGAACAGATACTTGTTGATGGCTTCGTGAGTTAGAGCCAGGGGCTGGGCCCCCTAGCTACAGACATAACCCTGTCGACAAACCAGCAAATGATAAATTTGAAATACAAAGTAGCGGCTTAGCTAATAGTAATGCTAGGTTGACATCTACATGCAGCACTCGAAAATGCTTCTTACTTAAGTGTCTTCACGCATCTCTGCGTTCCCAAAACAGCGATTTAAGGACTAAGATTCAAGGTTTAAACTCTATCAAATTACCGCCAAATCCTAGTTACACCAATGCCGAGGGGGTGTCAGAGGTGTTCATGTGAACAGTGAAGTGCAAGTCACAGTCCAGACTTCTTTTCACTGACGATTAGAACGTCCCAAACGTGATATTTAATGGTGGTGAGACCTTTCACCATACTTCAGGCACAAATGGGCCAGCAGCTTAAAGTGCCTTTCGAAGCACAGAGACCGAACACTTAATGTGCAAAGCGAGGATTGAACCCACGACCTGTCGGTTAGCAGGCGAGCGCTGTACCACTCGGCCACAGAGGCGGATTAAACAGATTAAACAGGAAAATTCATCGTACCCAGAATTATCAACCTGAGCGTTGTCAACATTGGTTTGCAGTTCCTTGACTTTATTTTCCAAGTCTTTGATATGTTGGTCTTTGCACTTGACTATTTCTTCGTACTTCTCCAGCTGTGAGTCGCTTACATGGGCGTACACCAACTCCTTATCCTGGAAATATTAACACGAAAACGTGAGTCGACAATATTATTCATAGTATCTGGCGATGTTGGGTCTGGCAAGATGAGCATCGCAGTAGAGTGAATGCAGTGGAAATGCATTCCTTACGGAGTATGTGTGGTTTGACATTGAATGATAGAGTGAAAAATATCGACATAAGGGATCGTTGTGGCGTGAAAGAAGATGTAGTGACTAGAATAGAAAAAGGAATGCTTCGGTAGTTTGGGCATATACAGGGTGTAAATGCAAAGTCAAGAATCTCTTTAGGGTATGAAAGTACACACGATTCTGATGTCATTACGAGAAAAAAAATATACCTTGAATTTTCACCAAAAATTCCATCATTTTTCTAAGCTATGGCTACGCAGCTCACCGGCCTCCCCACACACCTAATTGCACCCCGCAACCCGCGCCCCTGAGCCGAGTGGCCGGCGACCGTGGGGGTGTCCACGCGATTAGTGTATTTTGAGTAAAGAAAATCGTTTTATTATGAGGTACTGGTACTTTATTTAGAGATCCCAGTAATTATATCTGAACCGATCATACTAACACACCCTTAAAGGATTCTTGACTTTGCTTTTACACCCGGTAGAGAGGATGGATGAAAGTAGAGTGACGAAAGGAATTTATGCTGCACAAGTGGAAGGTAAAGCTCAACCGGGCCGCTCTAGAAGGACGTATGCCGACCAAATAAGCGGCATACTGAAAAAGGGCAAAGTGAAAAGTACCCGGAATAGAAGAGCCTGTATGACTAGGTTGATGGATGTACAGGGTGGGCCAGAAAGGCGTACGATTTTGAAAAAATAATAATAAAAAAACTAAATACAATTCACATACAAATTTTTATTTCAATTAAAATAGACATCTGGGAAATTCATTTCTTAAAAATAACATCATCCAGGTGTGCACCATCGCGCTGCAAACATTCCTCGAATCTGAACCTCACATTGGTAATAACTCGCTGGCACATTGCGCGGGGAATAGCGGCCATTTCTTCTCGGATATTAGTCTTCAACTGGTTAATTGTGGCTGGGTTATTGGAGTAGACTCTACTTTTCAGGTATCCCCACATAAAAAAGTCCGGTGGCGTTAGATCCGGACTTCTAGGCGGCCATGCAATGTCACCTCGGCGCGATATCAGTTTCCCAGCAAACATCTCGTTTACGACCGCCAAAGAGGCATTAGATGTATGGCATGTCGCGCCATCTTGTTGAAACCATGTCGCACGATTATAAGCTTCAAATTGTTGCAGTTGCGGAAAGAAAAAATCCCTTAACATGGCTATGTATCGGTCAGAATTTACAGTGACAGATTGCCCTTGTTGATTTTCAAAGAAATAGGGTCCGATAATTCCGTGCGCTGATATGGCCGCCCAAACAGTTACTTTCGGCGAATGCAGAGGCTTTTGATGTTTTGCACGTGGGTTCTCTGCAGCCCAGTAACGGCAATTCTGTTTATTGACATGCCCATTTAAGTGAAAATGGGCTTCGTCGGAGAACAGAATATTGTTGAAACTTCGAAAGCGTTCCAACATTGTTTGAACAAAAGCTCGTCGTGAAATTGGGTCATTTGGCTTTAATTCCTGCACAAGTTGAATTTTATACGGGTGCAAGTTCAGATCTTTCAACAAAATGCGACGCAAAGATGTTCTGGATACCACAAGTTCGGCTGATCGCTTGCGTGTCGATAGACCAGGATCACGTTGAACTGAAGCTCTAACTTGTTCAATTGTGTCATCCGTTCTTGTTGACCTTGGGCGTCCCGCAGGTTTCTGTTTGAGAACTGAACCAGTAGCTTCAAACTTTCTGACCCACGATCGAATCACACTTTCCTTCGGACACTGATTTAGGTCATGTAATCCAAACTCACGACGAAATAAACGCCGAACAATAGCGCACGAATCGCCATTTTTGTAATAATGTTTAACGCAGAATGCACGTTGCGCTCCGGTGAAGTGATCCATCGCGACTAAATTTCCGAGAACCGAGCTTCTCAACCCCACCACCCGCGCAGCCCCCTCTCTTAAGGTTCAAACACAAGAGTGTTTTTAAAATCGTACGCCTTTCTGGCCCACCCTGTAGAAGAAGCAAAAGAGGTGTGTCAGGATCGTAGCAGATGGAAATCTGTAGTATCTGCCTACCCCCCTGGGAGACAGGCGTAAGTATACGTATGTATGTATGTATGTATGTAGTATCTGGCGAATAGGCATCAGAGAATGCTAGAAAACGTTTAGGTTTAAGTATTTCATATTTCAAGCGTTAATATTTTGTAAAATTATGTCATGTCAAACCCGCCTTTGCTACGTTATCGTGTATGCTGTGTAACAATGATATATATAAATGAATTGAAAATATAATTGAATTGAAGAATTTCAGGGACAAGATCTATAGTAAATCCTAGTTTAAATCTGAACCTAGATACCAAACAGCTTAATCGGCCAAGTAGTTGATAAACAGATGGATAGACAGAGGCTTTGCTACAAGTTTATTTTTACAGAACCTAAGAATAGAGCGCTGTTATTGGTTGATCGGTCTATTAACGATTTTAATAATAATGGACTTTCTTAATTCCGTATACCGTTTAGTAAAATTTTACAAATAAATAAACATATTCTTCTGATGGTGCTTCCATTTGTGGACTGTTACCAGAAAGATTCAACGTCAACATTCATTCGTCGGGTGAGCCGTATCTTCATACTTCAAATATGTATTTACCAATTTCAATTTCTTGATCTCTTTATCTTGCTGTTGTATTTTCTTCAAGCAACCTTTAATCATGTGTAGAGCCTTGCGGTTTTCTTTACGAAGTTTCGCTAATTCATCCTGTGAATAGAATATAATAATCAGTTTATATTGGATACTATAACGGTTTAAACTTTATGTATTGATAACTTACAGTCTCTTGATTTACTGTTGTCCCTAGACAGTCCCTGTAATGGCAAAATATACGAAATTAATTGAGATAAGAAACAACATCATTTATTGGGTGGAGGGAGATAGCCGAGGAAAGAGTTGAATGTCGCGGTTTCCCCAAATCCCCCGTCCCGTCAACTTCAATGTCAGCTTTTTGCTGACCCTTGTAAATAGTTCTTTTGGACATCATGTTGTGTAAATTTGTGATCCGATGTTTACTATAAAAAAAAATGTTATACAAGGTTACTTTAATTTATGCAACCAAATTCATACCGAAGAGTCGGTAACTGCTCAGTAACAAGGTTCGATGACCCTTTTTGTGAAATTTGTAAATTATTCTTTTCGTGTTCCTTACAAACGCAAGACCAGGAGGGCATTTCCGGAAACACGGTCGAAACGAGATTTCTAAAACTCGAGCGAAAAATGTATGGAGTGTGACGGATAAAATTACGGTCGAGAAGGCTATTTCTATAGACTGAGAATAACCCTCCAGCCCCGAGTCAATTACTATGGGATAGTTTTATTTTGCGAAATTAGCACAAAGTGTTATCGGTCCGTGATACTGATCACTTACCAAGCCCCCAGTATGAATTTGGCTGCATAAATTAAAGTCACCTTATATAATATTCGGTTTAATTAATCTAACATTATAACTGTTTTGTTTTCTGTCTACATTATATTGGGCATCGAAATCTTTACTTAATGTTGATGTTATTGGGGTTTATTTGGTTTTCTGTTTAAATATATTGGGATGATTTCTTGTCTTTTGTTGTAGGTTCACTCTTGAGAATTCAAGGTTGGCAAAATTTTAACTGAAAAACTTTCAGTGAGTGTTTTTGCTGAAAACGCAATAGTTAGTTTTACAAAGTCACTATCCGCCTGAAATGTAAAATGTTGGTATAGGTATAATTTAAGGCAAGAAAACAACTTTGTATGTAAATCTGTCTAGCTTGATATCTTTAAAACAAAATCAATATTAATAATTTTGGCAAAATGGTGCCTTTTAAAATATCAGTACCAGATAATAGAGGTCTTATACTTTGGACTTTAACAAAAACCGACTGAGAAAAGGATTATCAAATATTGTACTAAAACAGTGGCGTGCTTATGCACCTCAAAACTAGATATTGGTGGAACTAATGTGACACAGTATAGAAAGTGATTGATTGATTACGTTGAACAAACGATCAAGGACAGTATCCACATCGGAGCGGGCGGTCACGCTGACAAAAGGCAGTACTATAAAATTAAACTTACACTGCAGACTCCGATTCTAGACAAGTGTCCTCACACGTTTCATTGTTTAGTTTGATCTGAAATAAATAATAATACAAATATTGAATTTCCAACAGTAAATTTCCTTTATGGATATATGTAGATACACACAATGTACAACCCGTTTACTAAAAGAATGCACCTGGCGTCGATGACGTCACTGCGACGCATGGTTACGGTGTGCAAAAAAAAGCATCATTAAGAATTGAAAAGGTTTTAAAACCATATAAACCGACCTCAAATATTTTTTTTGTAATTTGTCAAAAAGCGCTGAACAGATTTTGATAAAATTTCATTCCAGCGAGGTGCAATCTTTCGATAAACGAGTTGTACATATTAGTCTTTTATTACATCACATTGCTTCGCATGATCCATCCTACTAATATTATAAATGCGAAAGTTTGTGCGTGTTTGTGTGTGTGTGTGTGTGTGTGTATGTTTGTTACTCTTTAACGCTGAAACGGCTGAACGGATTTGGATGAAATTTTGAATGGATATAGCTTATACCCTAACTTAACACATAGGCTACTTTTTATCCCGGAAAAATGCATGGTTCCTGTAGGATAGATCAATTTCATTGAAAAACCAGGTGTCTAATTAGTGCGGTCCTGCTCGTTTGTGGTGAAATAAGACAAGGCTTTGTTATTTCATACATCAGGTGTCTAATTAGTGCGGACCTTTTAATCGTTTGTGGTGAAATAAGACAAGGTTATGTTATCTCATCACACTTCACACTAATATTATAAATGCGAAAGTTTTTGTGTGTGTATGTTTGTTACTCTTTCACGCTGAAACGGCTGGATGGATTTCGATGAAATTTAGAATGGATATAGCTTATACTCAAACTTAACACTTAGGTTACTTTTTATCCCGGAAAAAAGCCAGTCGTTAAACCGAATAAAGCTAGTATGAAATATATGGAACAGTAGATTTTTTTGCAATTATGTGTAAAAGTATGTAATAATAATAAGTTCAGGATTATTTAGTTTTAATTTCATGTATTTTTTCTTATTTTATTTTCGGTACTGTTTTTACTATGTGATTTAAGTATTGTTGTCCCACTAAATAGCACTATTTAAATTGAAATGGGTATAAGTAATCTTAGAATTTTCACAATTTCATTTTATTTTATTAAATATACATTCAGAGGGAGACGATTATAGTCATAATAACAATAATTGCTCTTGAAAACACATCATGTATTTTATTTTAATGCATGGTTGGCATAAACAGAAATCTGCAGATAAATTCGTTAATGTGTTATGTGCATATGGAATGATTTTTCACACGACGTACCTGTTCCGTTTGAGATTTAAATTCCTTTTGCGGTGTTACACTACAGTTCTCCATTGATGCTTCTGCACTATCATTTGATATGGAACCCTGAAAGTAATTTTAATTTATTTATCATGTCAAAAATTAATTGTTTCATACAACTTACGAAGTTTGAGGAGCGAACTGTATTCAGTGGGATTTTTAGGAATGGTGCGACTGTGTGGAATATGATGATGAGGTACCAGGTACTTCGCTATTTGTTTTCTATGACGTCATAATTTTTGTATGAGCTTTTTTTTCTGAAACTCGATAGGCAGTCAAATGAAAGGGCTTCAGAGCTGATTGTAAAAATACATTACATCATTACATTTCATTCAGCCACTTGTTTTCATGACGTTGGACATGAGGATATTAAAAGTAATTTGACGTATGTTAACCTAATGTTTTACCAAAATGATTTTACCCGTTTGGGGCCGTTCAAATATTACGTAAGCACTGTGGGGGGGGGGGGGTCTTTGTTTTGCTTATTTTCGATGACATGGGGGGTAGGGGAGTCTAGATGATGATTACGTCATCGGTATATTTTTGCCCCTTACTCTATGTTGAATACTGTATCAGTAAAATCTAATCTCTATCCTAAATCTATTTTCTTATTTTTAAAATTATAATTATAACATTATAATATAAAAAAATATATATCTATAATTGAAAAATGTTTACGTAAGCATGGGGGGAGGGGGTAAGAGCTTTGCTTACTTTTGCTGACAAGGGGGGTGGGGGGGGTAAATAATTGTAATAAATCTGCTTACGTAATACTTGAACGGCCCCTGTCCTTCCTGAAGGAGCCCTAACTTGGTGTTTTGAATTTTTTTTTTAGAGAGCTGAAATATTATGATATTTCTACAATCTGCTCTGAAGCCTTTTCATTTGATAGGTTTTAGATAATTTTAGTTCATTTTAAGAAATCCATCTAAAATTTCATGACGTCATAAAAACCAAACAGCGCAGTTAGAAGGTGAACACACAGTTCTAACACATTATAAACCATAGAATAAAGAAACATTCAACATAGTCGTACTTTCCCTTTACAAAAAAATCCCACGGGTGGTGAATATGTGCAATTCTCCCCTAGACAAATACAATAAACATTACATACACTTCTTAGGCAATAAGTTAAACAGTAAATTAAGGTGCATATATAATTTTGAAAATATATATATATCCATATATTTATTATTAAATTTTAAATAAGTCTCGAAAGAAAAAACTTCAGTACCTTTGCTGCATCGCGAGAATTGTATCTTGTATGGAATAATAATATTTAGTTGACTTAGTAAACTGCCCAGATTAGTCGTTAACTTACTATAATCGCCCAATTATCGCGCTCATTTCGTCATCTAGTGAAAGTGTTGACATCTACAATATTTTTATAAAATAAGAGTTGTCTTGTCACCAAGTAGTGTGATCACCTGTTGTTCGAGAACATCGATGGCCTCAGCGGCGGCGGCGAGAAGCTCCTGCTTGTCTGTCAGCTGACGCCGGAGCTCCTCCACTTCAACCTGCAGCCGCACATTGTGCTCCAGCAGACCCTGCAAGTGAAGAGGCATTTTAGACCTTATTACATGGAGCAATAGATTAGTTATCGCATCTTGAGAAACGTAACAGAATGGGCGACAGGGCTCGCCCCCGTCTTGTCGCGTCACCCGAGTGCGAAAAGGACAAGAAATAAGAGAACAGTGTTCCGCAAAGTGCTGGGTTTGATAAGCATATTGATGTTCTTATTTGTTTAGTTATACGAATTTACACTTCATTGGTTTTGTTTAAACATCAAAATTTAATATTTGTTTATCCCACTTCTACGTATACTGTTACGGATGCCTCGAAGTCTAGAACCACTTTAGTGTTCCTTTTATTATTATTATTTTTAATTCTAAAGTCTTGTTGTTTGGATTTGGATTTTGTGTGTGATTTAGTGTCAACCGTGTTTTTTTGGAAAATGTAGTGACTAGAACTGAAAAGTGGCTGTAAAGCTGGTCTCTCAATCTTGAGACCCAGATTCAATACCCGGTCCGGCATGCACCAATGAAGAAGTCAGAATTTACATGCTTGGTATTTATATTTTACTTAATACCACTAACTGAACGGTGAAAGAAAACATCTTGAGGAAAACTCCATACCCTAAAAAGCGTTTTTTTGGGCCGAAGTACGGCGATGGGCTCACCACCCAAAACATTGCGACGTAATAATCGTCGGTGAAACGCGGGTGTTCAAAGTTTGGACTGTGACTTGCATTTCACAGTTCATACTCGGAAAACACCTCTGACACCCCCTCGGGGATTCATGTCGTTACGATATATTTTAATATTTATATTTAGAAAAGAAAAGGATGAGATAAGAATGACAAAAAAATATATGGTGCGCGTAGTGGCAAGAAGAAGAAGAAAGAAGAAAAACGTTTATTAATATATACAGTACATGAAACGAGACAGTTTAAAAAAAAACATTACAAGAAACAAAGAAAACACAAATATAAACAAAATTTTAAACAAATCAAAATAATTACAAATGTTGTCGCATGCACTGTAAAATATTAAATTGAAGACCGGGCCCGAGAAGAACATACTCCGACCTGATTGGCGACATACCAAAGAAGGGCCAATTCGAATGCATCCGAAAACACCTGAAATGGAAGAGATTGTATGACTCTCGAAGAAGCCAGAGGTGTGATCGTAAATCGTAGCAGATGGATATCAAGTCTCTGCCTGGCTTTCTGGGAGACAGGCACGAATACACTTATAATAGTAGAATGGAGGTATAGGTAATCCGACATATGTACTGCGTTGCGTTGGATGGTTCATGCGATAAACTGAGTGGTATTTTCCGAACTTTGCGAAAATTATTCACTAATAATGACTATATAAACACAACCTTTAACTTTTAAAATAGGATATTTAATTAGGCACATCCAACTGTTTTGTAATAATTTGAGCCTTGCCAAGTCTTGAGATGGTTATCGTGTATCGCATGCCAAGAGATATTATATTATGAACGGTCGAGAAAAGTTCCTGTCTCACACATACATATGTATGTATCTACACTAGTCGAATAGATTTACTTTTTTTTTGCTTGAAGTGGTTTCTGCTAACCGTTGTTATACTCAAATATACCATGTGAGATAATTTGGCACGAAAACTGACAGTTATATTTTTTTAACAAAATATTTGTACGGCACTAAAATGAAAAATCCGAATAGCTCCAGAATCGCAAATAAAACCGTAATATCCTTGCAATGCACATGTATTGTATATCAAATTACTCCTGACATTCTAAAAAAAAACTTTTTTTTTTTTGTTTATGGTTTTATTTGAGACTTCGGAGATATCCTGATTTTTCATTTCAGCTCCATACAAATATTTCGTTGAAAAAAATAATTGTCACTTTTCATGCCAAATTATCTAACATACCATGTTTGAGTATAATAATGGTTTGCAATTTTAAATGAAATGGGTTATTGTACTGCGGTCAAGACATACATTATTAACTTAAGAACCAGCAACGGATTTGGATGCGGTTCCTTTCCTGATTTTTTCATCCGTTTAATTTCATCCTACATTAATGAATTATTTGGTGAGGCCGGGACATGTTTCCGAAAGAAATTATTTCTTGGTCTCTGAAATTGATCCCCTGGTTGACACGTTTAAAACATTTCCGTATTTGGGAGTTCCAGATTTAATACTCAAGTAAATTGACAAAAAAATTCAAAAGGTATGTTGTAAAAATACAATATGGTGACTAAATTGAAGGTATTAAAAATTTGATTGTTTACATATTATATAGTTCAGCCATTGGCGTACAGTGTGTCAAAAAATTGTTGAAATGAATATTGAAGAAACTATTTTTCTTTCGCCTGATTACACCAAACAAACAAGTACAAAATCATAAATATTTAAAAAACGGATAGGACACACTTTTTAATTGTGCAAGGAGTACGAGTACTCGACTGACCGCCGTGGGCAAAAGTACTCCCGAAGAGTCCTGATGATGATGAGTCATAATCTCATCGATAGCTCGACCTGTGCCTCCTCGCACAGTTAAAAAAGTGAGTGCAATCCGTTTTTAAATATTTATGATGTCAACTCACTCTAATTTTAATGGATGTACAAAATCTGTTAAATCGAGTTTACCGCGTTGTTATTTCATGACTATATTACCTAAATTATCCTACTTGAACGTTTAAAGTTCAATAAAGGTCATTAAAGTTCAATATTCATTTCAACACTTTTTGACAGACTATACTAGCAAATGGACATCGGGTCTGTGCTCAAAAGTGTCCGAACCAAAAGAGAGTCAAAACCATTGAAAATTAAAATCACACACGTCAATCAAAATTAAGCCATGCAGCAATGACATACGATTCAAATTAAAAATTTTTGTTTCTTAATATTTTGACACTTCACTAAGGACACTTTTTAAATTTTATACTAGACCCGAGGTCCATGGTTTGTAATGTCAATGAGTTCAGCTATATTTGTTTGCTTTTAGGGTCCATAAAAAAACATTTCCCCCTCTTATTTCCGATGTTAGTGGGCAGAAAAGATATAAATTTAGAGTAGCAGTTACAATAAATCGCAAGTCTATAACGCATAACACGAACCTGTACAGCAGGAGGCGAGCCGGTCCCCAGCTTTTCCTCGAGGAAGTAGACCCTCAATTTGAGATGGAAGTTCTCTTTGCGGAGTCCGTTTAGTTGCTCCTCATACTGTTTCATGCTGACTCCGCTTGCCGCCGTCACATCTGTTAAGTAGACGAACCATGTCAACAAACAACTGGCTTTGACATTGCAGTTATTTTTTTACTGTCGCCCAAATCATCTTAATCGGCCAAACTTTTCGCTATAAGGGTTAAAAAGAAATCGGAAAAGGGATCATTTTTCAACACACAATCAAGCAATTTTTTTACGCACTACGTGAATTGGTATTATGGAATTCGCAAGCATTAGAAGAACACAACATGGAAAAAAATTATCGTTTATACAGCAGTTAAACGGCAGCGCGTGATAGCGCGAGCCGAGCCAAAATTCGCCAAGCAGCGTTTTGGTACAAAATTTGATAACTTAAGTTTGAGACCTCTATAATAAAGTTTATATATGGATATATTGATGAATAAAATAAAATAGAAATTGACTGAAATATATTTCGGGCCCTCTCCTGGGTCCAGTATCCTGATGATTGTGACTGATAGGACCCAGGAGAGGGCACGAAATATATTTCACTAAAAAAAAACATTTTATTCATCAATATATCTTTATATAAACTTTATAATTACCTCCGTGGTCTAGTGGTGAGAGCCTTGCCTTGAGCTCTCAACCCGGAGGTTGTGGGTTCAATTACCGCGGGATAGTGGAAAGTCACTTTGTGAATTGTTCTCAGTTTGGTTAGGGCATTGCAGGCTTGAATCACCTGATTGTCCGAGAAGTAAGATGATTTCATGCTTCGGAAGGCATGTTAAGCCGTTGGTCCCGGCCACTTTCTAGTAGAATGGTCGTTACATAAACCACGTCAGAGGCCGTAAGGCGGTTTAAAAACTCTTGACACCAGGGCTTGTCGGGCCGATAGGTCTTGCAGCCCACACGATAAGAAGAAGAAGACTTTATAATTAAGACAAACAAGTCGATTAAACATATTTATTTAGACTTCTATAGTTTTCATACAGACACTTACAAAGGCTGGCTGAAATGTAAAATTTTGGTATAGGTACAATTTAAGGCAAGAAAACAACTTTATATGTAAATCTGTCCAGCTTGATATATCTTTAAAACAAAATCAGTATACAACATTTTAGCAAAATTGTGCCTTTTAAAATATCAGTACTAGATGATAGAGGTTTTATACTTTGGTCTATAACAAAAAACAACTGAGAAAAGGATTATCAAATATTGTACTAAAACGGTGGAAGTGAGGCATCGAGTTATCAACGAAAAGTGTCACCCCAAGTGGAAAAACGCGCGGTGCGAGAGGGACTGATTCATGGCGAAAGAAACAAAAGTAGTTCATTTATTTATATAATAAAAACTTAAGTATTTGTAGATGATAAAATTTCCGATAACCAAAATGTAGATATTGTTAAAATCCATGTATAAATGTTTGAGTTCTGTACTTGATTCTTACTTATTTGTCTAACTATAATAATGTGTGCCTTGTTGACTATAGGAAGCTAGAAAGTTTCCACAAATGTTACACAAATTTATCAAACCAGTAGCTTTTTATTCAATGTAGTCAAACGACTCCAGACCATAAGCGAACCATCTATTGTCGGTTTTTGATGCTGGGCCTGCATCCGCGTAACAACTTATCATGCAAATGAGTGCTTTGGGCGCATGCCTACCCTAGATTAGGAACTCGATGTGTGTCAGTCCAAAATTCAGCGGAAACCACATTGAAGTAACGTTACGCGTATTGCAAAGTGTCCCCGGATAACGCAAAAGAGGAGAAAATTATATTTTTCATATGGACGCAAAGGACTGCAAACTAATGTTGAACAATAGTTTCGTAGATACATAAATCGTCTTTGGTAACTGAAAGAATCATTAAAATTGCTTCAAGGAATAAGAAAATTCTTGCGTAAATCATAGGAAACTTTCGATTTGCTTTTGTCAAAAGTAAAGATAGATTTTTATTTATTGAACATGGAATTAATTTTTGATTATGTTATGGCTATTATTTTTTTTTTTGGATTTGAGCCACCCGTATAGGAGGAGTAGGTCTTCAAAGACAGGTCGAATATTGCAGTTTGAGTACACGATAATGTATCGCGGCGTAGTAACTATTGTATAGTAGGAATTTTTGTAGATGTCGGGATCGGCTTAAGAGCTTATCTTCCAATGAATGGCATTGTTCCATTGTTAATTTCCACCACTAATTAGCAGTGCACAACAAAACGCATAAACAACAAAATATTTTCTGTTAATTGCAACTTTAACGCCTGAACAAAAAGGTTCAAATTTGAACGGCAACGCATTCCAGACAGTACTTTTTGAAATTGAAAGCGGCAGCAAGGTAGGTACCTACAGGTGTGGTACAGGGTGAAACGATTTAAGATTTTTACATAATTTTATATGCATGTTATTAAGAAAAACAGTATTAAAGTTTAAAAAAGTTCATTTGTCTCTTTGAAACATAAATTTAACACACATTTGTTGTTTATTAAATAACTATGTTTACTTATATTTATATAATTCCAATAAAACCAGTAAGTACCTTTAATACAAAAAAAATGTATGGCTGCAATCTACGGTAATTATTGAAGTTACATTTAAAATTACATACATTACATTTTTGTACCTCTTATTCCCGCTAAATCAAATCCCATGTACACAGCCGGGGTCGTTATCGAACACACTTTTCACAAAAATCCAAATAGTAGGTAAGCAATCAAAATCCTATAAACGTAGGCCTGGGTCAAATTTATGAAATGTGCAGAATAAAACACAGAAAAGTATACGATATTAAGATCAGAACGCCATTACTTAATCACCCTGTAACTGACACACAAAATGGCTGCCGCTTCCAATTTCAAAAATTAAATCTCAAATGCGTTGGCGACTTGGCGTTTAAATTTGAGCCTTTTGTTTAGGTGGTAAAGTTGCTATTAACATGAAATATTTTGTTGTTTATGCGTTTCGTTATGCACTGCTCATTTAGCGGTCGAAATTAACAATAGATGACAATGCGATGCATTGGAAAATAAGATATTAAGTGGATTCCGACATTTAAAAAAAATCCTACTATAATAATCTGTGATCGCGGTAACCAAGTGCCTACACATTTAATCCAATAGCACGTAATTTAGTGCGTTAAAATGGACTTTAAAGTTGCTCTGGTGCATGGGACATGAGAAATATATTAGTACATTGTTCACCGAGTTGGGAATCGCACTTTCTCCCAAGTGATACATAGTGCTTTATACTACACCTGCGAGGAAAATAAAAGACAAAATCACCCATTCTTCTATATCACTACTAGACGACAATTTGAGTTACTTTTAATAAAGATACAACCAAAGAAACAGATTGATGACTCGCGTTCGATTTGCAGTTTTTAATTTCTTTTTTTAATGATGTACATAAATAACGAATGGCCAGTATTATTTTGCAAATTTAGACATACCTAAAAACTTTTTGACTTTCACTTTTTTCATTTTTTTATGATCATAAATAGCAAGTGGCCAGTATTATTTTGCAAACTAAGACATAAAAACTTTTTGTCTTTTGGAATTATTGTTCAAGCTAGGTTATGTACCAAGAAGTTTATACCCTTTTTAATGTAACATTTATGCTTATCGTACGGATGTTGTCAACAAATAAAAAAAAACAGCACGTTAACAATGGATTTTTATATACTTTTTCTGCCCTCTCAGCACGTTAACAATGGATTTTCATACATTTTTTTCCGGCCGCATATTGGTATGACAGCAATGACGTATATTCTCCATCGTTTTCGAAAAAGTATGAAGGAACTTTCCAAGCAGGTGTAGTATAAAATACATTTATTTAACTGGAAGAGTGCAAAGCCAAGCCCGAAAAGAAGATGGTGGATGATATCTTGATGAAATTCACTTCATGAAACGGTGGCATTTCATATAATACTGTCTACGGGTCACATATTGCCAACCCTACGATCGGTAATAAAATAATTACTTCGTTGCATTATGTATAATTAATTTTACTGGAATAATAAATTGTGGCCTTACCGTGACCATCTGCTGGTAGCGTCATTTCTTGCAGTTTTCGTGGACTGGTACTGAAAAAACAAAAAGATATAAAAATAACATTATAAATAACACACAGAATTACGATAAAAATACGACAACCTTACAATATTAATAATCGCAAGGGCAAAGTTCGTTCACGGGTGAAGACCACCTTAAAAGGCACACAGACACAAACATGTAGCGATGGATATACATAGGTGTTCTTAGTAAAATAACAATCGATAGATACATAGGTGTATCTACTATCCGTTTCAGATACTATTAGGATAGGAACTTGTCATGTTAGCACACGGGCACTAACACACACAGGCATTAGGTATGCCAAGGTCCTATCCTATCCTAATACCATCTGAAACGGATAGTACTTAGTAAAATAATACTCGATAGACAATCAACCCGCCTAAATTTTAGGAGGTCACGACAAATCCGGGGCCTTATCGTGTAACTTTAAATCAATCGCAATACCTTTGATTTTGACATTTAAAGTATGGTACAAATGTCAAAATAAAAGGTATCGCGATAGATTTAAATTTAGACAATAAGGCTGCTGGTAACGATAGGGGAATTGGTTTAATGTGGTATAGGAAGTAAGTGCTAGTTCTACTATGTGAAATATGTAAAAACTGACCAAATATTTTGTTGCGTTATGATTATGAAATGAAGCAACGCCCATTCAAAATTTGTTTTTAAAAAGTATATATTTTTTACTAACCGACAAATTATGTATTTCACCATATCTGATCATCATAATTGCTGTCATTTATGATTAATACTAATCGACACTCTGATCACTATGGACATATAAGGTGAAATTAAATCAACCAAGAACTAGGTTCAGTAATCCTTTTGGCCAATTTCGAATTTCACCTGTAGGGTCATAAAACCTTGTTCCTGATGACTAACCGAGTCTTCAGTATGAATTTGGTCGGTTGATTTAATTTCACCAAGTATATGTTGATGATATTGTCACACTCACGATACAGCATCTTTGAACGGGCGTTGCTCTAAAACGCAACCGAATATTTGGTCAGGTTTTACATAATTGACATGAGTGTAATTATAATTAGCACTTATTATGTATATGTCAACCATTTACCAAATATATATTTTTTGTCAACTTATCTAGTTTCCCAGGCGTCATAAATATAATAACGCAACCACTTCACGCAGCCAGACCGACGTTATATTATTTGTCATCAGAGAATTCGTCGCCCATTCTATGGACCCAGATTCAGCCATTTCCTTTATCGTTACCAGATTTGTCGCGACCTCCTAATCCATTACGAAATGCCAGCTCCCTCTAAGCCAGTCTTAGGTTTCCGTTGCAACTATGCATTCCAACATTTATAACTGTAACAAAGCTGAGCCTGCCTAAAATAAAATTACTCCATTTTCACCAGCTCTCGTACTATATGCAATCGACAACATTTCATTTAAGTTAACAATTTGTTTTTAATATTTATATTGAAAGTCTGCGTAAAAAAGAAGCTCATGTATTTTTTATTTTGTTTTATTTTATATTTTTCCTGTATAATTTAATGTTTTCTTATTCACTCATTCTAAAAGGACGTAAGTCGCACCTGAGGATTTCAAAAGTCAATGTTCATTGCCAATGGATTATTTAAAAAAAACGCTTGGCATATTTATGTCTGCTGTCACATGACATGAGTTGATTTTTTTTGAAAACAAAATTATCCTAAAAGCAAAGGGAATTGTTTTTAAAATCCTATGTTTACCATATTTTTAGTTTTTTGAAAATATCTCTTTATTTAATCACGATTTAATTCTGAAAAAAAAAATATGATGTTCAGAAAGCCCAAATCTCGAAATGGTTTGTGGTTTTGCACCAATTATGAATTTCTAATGTTGTCGATTGAAGATGTAAGTATACTGACACCGCACCTACGAGAGCAAATCTCAACATACCTATACATTGCTTATCGCTATATGAATTCAAATTTCACCGATTAGAGGGGGAATAGTTTCATTGCAATTTGTGCACTTCTTCAGATCCAACAGAGCTGCTTGAACCTTACATAAGTTGACTTTAATTTATGCAGCCAAACTCTTACTGAAGACTCGCTAAGTGCTCAGTAACAAGGTTCGATGACCCTTTTAGTGAAATTCGTAAATTATTCTTTTCGTGTTCCTTAAAAAGCAAGCCCAGCCCCTAGTCAATATAGTAATATGGGACGTCAAGATTTTATTTTGCAAAATTAGCAAAAAGCGTTATCGGTCCGTGTTGCTGATCACTTACCAAGCCTCGAGTATAAGTTTGGCTGCAAAAATAAAAGTCACTTATACCGTTTGAAAATGAATCCTCCAGCTATAATAAAAAGGAAACTGTTCTATGTTCGAAATAAAAAATACATGTTTTGAATTTTGTCAAGATTGATAATTTAAAAAAAAACCGGACAAGTGAGAGTCGGACTCGCCCACCGAGGGTTCCGCACAAATTAGTAAAAGTTTAAAAATAATCTACAAAAAGATTTGTTCACCCGTACAATTATGACCGCGCATACCGTTGATGATTTTTTTATGATTTAATTAAAAATGTATAGTTTTAAGATTTTTTCCTATACTTACATGTATTAGACGTTATTACTTGCCAAATTTCATAGTTATAGGTCAACGGGAAATACCCTATAAATTTTGATTCCCTTGAAACCTGTGCACATAACATAGCCTATGTGCACTATTTACCGCCGGGAATACGTACGGTCATTCACATGTCACATTGTCACACTGACATGTACTATTGTCAGTCACATGTCATCGCGTAGATTGGCCATTTTTTAGAAGTTTGAAAACAAAAAGATATATTATTTTTTTCGGTTTTGTGTTCTACTGGTGATCCTAATTCATAGAGTTCAATAAAGCCAGAGGGTTCATTTTCAACCTGTATAAGGTGACTTTCGTTTATATAGACAAATTCATACTGGAGACTCTGTAAGTGATCAGGACCAAGGCTCACAGACCCTGTCTGCAAAACACGAAAAATATGTTTTGCGCCTCTATACTAGTTCAAGAGCAACCTTGACGCAATGAATACAGGAAGTCTATATTTTATTTTGGGTATTTCACAGAAAGGGTCATTAAACCTTGGTCCTCAACACTTACCGAGTCTCCAGTATGAATTTGGCCATATAAACGAAAGTCACCTTATACTATAGGAAGTAACCCGTAGAACCACTGAACCGATTAAAATAATAGGTCTTATATCTTAGTAATTTGGTATAGCTGTTTTATTATGTAAATTAGTAACATTGTAAATTAAACTCTTCTTGTTTTAAACCACTCACATTAGGTACTTACGTAATTTAACGTATTTTTCTTAGAGTACCTAAATGAGAATAATGGAATGTGCAGTTTTAGAGCACTTTCTGTATTTGGATTTTGTGTAGATAGATACTATCTATGTACTTACATACACAAGATAGGCACACTATTCTTTCGTGTACTAAAACTATTGTATGGGTTCGTAACAAATTAGGGTTGTTACATTTGTGTCTAGTTTTTCTGTGTTGCACAGTTAAATAACAATCTTATCATCAGAAATCGCCGACTTGTATTATTGAAGTAGACTGTACATATACGAGTATGTACAAGGAAACAGTAACTCATTGTGGTTAATTCGTCCAAGCTCATTGTTATTAATGCTATTTAGTGAGTTACAAAAATCTTCATTTAGTGCTTTTTGGCATTAATTAGGACACTTTTCTTATTTTCCTTTTCCGCCAGCCATAAATATGCTCGTACGTAAATTGCATAAACCAAAAAATGCATCTCAGTCGCTCTACTTCTAACGCATGTTACACTCATACAACATACAATCATACTTTTGTCTCGCTCTACACGCACTGCAAGCGTCCGCATTGTTTCAGTCGTGCACACGCGTGTCAATGCGCAACACCTTATTTATTATTGTTATGAACGACCTCCCGCGGATAAATCAAAATGCTGACTTTGTCATGTACGCGGATGATATCTGCGCGGTCGTCGCTGCACCTACCGATGATCAACTTATTACTGACTTGCGCTCCGTTATCAGTGACCTCACTATATGGTTTACTGCTAATGGAATGCAAATTAATATTGACAAAACCAAGTTGCTTAAATTTTCCCTCTCAACAGTTGAGGCTATTAGCGAACCATTGACTACGGATGACTACACCATACAATTTGAAAAATCTACCAAATATGTTGGATTCACACTAGATTCAAAATTAGGGTGGCACAGCCACATTGACAGTGTGTGCAAAAAACTTAATCAGGCTTATTATGCAATATCCAGGTTGGTACCAACCCTGACCATGCACAATTTGCTGTCTGCCTACTATGGTTATTTTAATGCTGTCCTATCGTATGGCATAGACTTATGGGGTATGTCGGCTGATAGGGATCGACCGTTCATAATCCAAAAGAAGATGGTACGAAGGCTATCCAGAGCCATACCAGGTACTCACTCGAAGCCGCTATTTATCAAGCTCGGTATTTTGACTGTCCCGTGTTTGTATATCCTGGAGGTTGCAAAATATGTGAGGCGGAACCCTACGGAGTTTCCAGACAAAAGTTATGTCGATCACGGTTATAGTCTCAGGCGTCTACAAGACCTTCGAACACCGAAACATCGTCTCACCAAAACTGGAAATTCGCTTTTTGTAATGGGACCGCGTATTTATAATAAAATACCTGACTCCATAAAAGAATGTAGGAGCTTCTCATCGTTTAAAAATAAACTTAAAACATTATTAAAAAGTAAAGCTTACTACACTGTTAGCGAGTTTCTTGCTGGGTAAATTATCGTTACCTCTGTTTGAAATATGTATGTACACAACAATTTAATTTTATATTAATTGACATATTTATACGCTTATTTTTTGTATTAATTTGACATTTCAATCTACCAATATTATAATTACCTAGGCAAGCATTTTATTTGTTAAAATATTGAATGTGTTTTAATTTTTAACTTAATAATTAATACTATAATTATATGAACTTAAAATATCCTGTATATTAACTTGACGATGTAATTTACTGAATAAATGAATATGAATATGAATATGAATATGATTTTGGCTCGTCGATTCACGCGTTTTGAATTTATTTTAGGGGCCAATCATGTTGCGCTCCAACGCCTTCTCTTAGAAACGCGTTAATATCGAACATGATCGTCCCATTGCTTCTCGATTGTGACCAAGCTAAACTATGTTGCGTAAAAACTGAGCGACATTAGGCGTTGAGGCACACACATATTTTGTTAAATCGGTATGCGCTTAAGTGAAGGCCAAAGTCTGTGTATTGTTTAGCACCTAACAGCGTCGAGCCATAGATAGGTTCTGTCTTTATGCACCCAGGTCCCTAATCGAGTCAACATGAGCAATGGACTTTAGAGCCAAGCGTGTAGACCGCGTGAAGACGTTGTCAAATACGGGTGAAAGACAAGACGTTGAGCTTGTTCCTATTACTCCATTGAAGTACTGAGTCAAGATCTAGTTGGAGCAAGCGATAATCAGAAATATCCTTTACATAAAGAAATAGTTTTAAATCATCAGCATACAAAAAACAGTTTGCATGTTTCAAGGCAAGCTCGAGGTCATTTATTATTATTATAAATAACAAAGAACCAAGAAATGATCCCTGACTAACGCCTGATCGAGTATGGTAAGGTCGAAATGTATAACAGCCATACTTTACGTATTGTTGTCTTTCACGTATGGGGGTGAAAAGGTATGTAAATTGATGTAATAAGCTAAAAATAAGGGGCTGATATATCCCAAATCCAGCGCAAACGAAGTTTAACGAAGGCGCGAACATCCTCTAGCTAAAAAAATTTAAAGTATCACTTTTACTTTTATCTGACTTCAAAAAAGAGGAGGTTCTCAATTCGACTGTACTTTTTTTGGGTATGTTACTCCGTAACTCTGGCAAAAATCCTAATCGATTTAATTTTTTGTTTGGAAGTGTTTGCTTCCTGGTAGGTCCCATTTTAGTTTGATCGTGATCTCATGAAGGTCTTCAGAGATAGGCAGCAGAACTCCTCAACGGATGACGGCATTTACTCTATATTGAGGCAAATATCTCCAGCATATCTTAGCCGATTTGAATTTATTTTTTTTTAGTTGGGGAGTGTGTGCTTCCAGATAGGTACCATTTTAGTTTGATCGTGATCTGATGATGGTCTTCAGAGATATGCAGTGGAACTCCTTAGGTAATGAATGACAGCATATCACTTGATATTGCGGCAAACGCTTTGTACTAGGATATATGCTGATTGCAGGATGTTACTTGAAAATTGACATATTTCCACCTAACCTTCGATCGTGGCCTCATCACCATAGAACTCCACGGATGACAGTAAATAATTCGAGATTTCAGGAATCACTTTGTATCAGTGTGTTCATTGCAGCAAATTACTTGAAAATAATGGTGGATTTTTTGACGAAAATAAAGTTTAAAGGAAAGCTTGATTTTTATTTAATTTTCATCATTATTTAGTACTTAAAGATGCCTTTTGACTTACGTAAATGACTAAGAATCTTAAAATATTATAGAACTAACATTAACACACCAAATTAAGTGTATTTTGAGCGGCAGTGTATGTTTCAGGAAGAAAGAAGTCGACAGAAGTGTTATTTTGGTACCATCGGTCAGTATATAATTATTTTAAACTTTTAAGTGAATGTATGCTATATAGTTATTTTTTTTTATAAGTTCATTTATTACTTGTCAATACTTTGTTTCATTCGGCTGATGACGGCCCCATACCGTGGGCCGAAATTAAATACTAATAGCTGTCTAAAAGAAATAAATGAATTAAACAAATTCAAATAACTATATTAAAAATAAAGTTCTTTGTGTGAAATGTTTAACAATGTACTTACATTGTTATTTACAAACTTACCGCTCAGATACTTTTAATTCAATGAACTCTGCACTTTCCTTATTAAAATAGTAGATAATAAATTCTGTGCTCACCTAAACGGGAAGGTAACGCTCGCTCCGTGTTTAGTTCGTGGTAACGTAGCCATCGTGAGTTGTGACACCAACACGGTACTGATCCCATATACACACGCACGTGGTATAAGATCACAACAAAACCTATCACTGCACACAACGAGATCACTGCCTACACTGACGACCCGCGTCACAAATAAAGAAGTTCAACGATAACAACACATTACTTAATGATATCAATATCAAGTACCCAGTATTATTTAGCTAATGTTTACACACAATAGCACGTTTACACTAATTACGCATAAAATACAGGTCAGAATACGCTAGTAAGCGCTTATTTTTCGGGAAGAAACGGGATCACTGTCCTACGTCACGCCTTGCGTAAAGCGGACGAATACTAGAGAGAGGGAAGGGACGTCGGACAGACGAGAGGGCGGGCACCCATTCGGGAGAGTTCGGCGGGGCGAGGGGCAGAGGCGGATGCTGTCGACTGCACAAATGTTCGACCAACTTATCAGCTCAATGGCAAACAAACGAAAATAGATTCTTATTACAAACGAGTAAGGAGTAACAGAACTTAGCGCCACAAAAGCGTAACCTGGCTGCACTATACAGAAATAGAACGTTGGACATGACGCGGTGCCATTAGGTGTTTTGCTTTGCTCCAAATATTGGATTTATGTGTTACTTCCTGAAAATGTATCCATTAATACTTAGACATAGGCTCCCCTACTTAAAACTGTAACTCATTCAAATGAATTACCGAAAAATGTTTCTTTTGAAGATTCCGCTTCCAGCTTCCAATTCATACTCGTATTACAGGGTATTACAGTGTGTTGAAATGAGGCAGCATGTATGGGGAAAAATCTAAACTTTAAGAGATCGGAAAATTTGCTCAAAGGGCTCTTCTTCGATTTTGGAGAAAATAAAAACTGTATTCTAAGCTTCTTGAAAAATGACTTACCTTGGCTTGTATCGAAGCTGCAAAAAAATACAAACCTTTATGGCATCAATCGATAAGTGTTGCTTGTAAGGACAAAGCCTTGTAAAGAAACATGTTTCAAATCAAAGGAAATGTCTTATTTTTTGTGTTATCATAAAAGAAAAAAAAATCTTGTAAAGCTTATATTTACTTTATAATATTATATATTATGTAGCCTTCACCAAGTAATTTTTTAAATAAGGTCTTTATTTAAAAGCTATGTCAAATGCACACCTTTGCACGGGTTTCCATGGAAGAAAAGCTTACACCGAAAGGCTTACACATAACTAAAATTTCAGTTAAATCAGCCCAGTCAGTAGTTTTTGGAATTAGGTCATGATTTACCAGTGTTAATATGTTTAAAGCTACCTAAATATTATTTGCTAAACGAATTAACTTATCTTAACTTCCGAAAAAAAAAACACCTACCAACGAAATCTATCCATGTGTCCATATTTGTTCGTAAAAATCCCAATATCTTAATAATAAAGTAGTGAAATAATTTTATGTCTTTTTATGTCGATCGATATTTTAAATTTTTGTGACGAAAGTAAAATTTTATATTAATTTATTTTTTAATTATTTATTTATTATTAATTTATTTATAAAATAAAACCGTACGTTTTGGCCTGTCAAATAAATACGATTTTCTTACACAATTCCACAATAGAGCCACTACGATCGATGGATGATAAGATAATCACAGAACATAATATTAAGCTGGTTAATATGTTCTGTGACTATAATAAAGAACACCGCCTCATAATCCGTTGGGTGGTTCTCGAGTTAAAAAGGAACATACATACAGACAAACCAACAATCTATAATTTTATTTGAGTTAACGTAACCTTTCTTTTATAATTATTAGCTTTCCTCCGTGGCTCCGGCCTCGTTTTTCAAATCTTTACCCCGTTTTCAGTTTGGTGGTTATATGTTGACCAGGGTCACTACGATAAAATA
The DNA here is from genome assembly GCA_910592155.1 of Ypsolopha scabrella. Lineage (NCBI taxonomy): Eukaryota > Metazoa > Arthropoda > Insecta > Lepidoptera > Ypsolophidae > Ypsolopha > Ypsolopha scabrella. The sequence goes on from OU342965.1 coordinate 11,664,191, forward strand.
AAAAACCGGCCAAGTGCGAGTCGGACTCGCGCACGAAGGGTTACTTTTGTGCGTCAATAATGTAAGTACAATCATTATTATACATTCCAATAATATAAACAATTATATATGTATCTTTGGTAAACATCAATGGATGTATTTTTTTGTAATAATGTACATATCGAGAATGCAAGTGGCCAAAATCATTTTGCTAACTCGCACTTTCAATTCTTTTGTCTTTTGGCATTTTAATCAAGGACTTAGACTTTAGATTATTAATCCAAAGAGACAATAAGTTCTTATTCATATTATGATTAAAGAAGTTTATTGTAACAAGATTCCAGTATCCTTCCTGTTACCTACATATTATTGGGAAAAAACTCTTTTCGCAAATAGTATGTATGAACTTATAATAAAATCTCTTTGGCTATACCGTTTGTATCTCGCTGGTTTTGGTATTATTAAAAAGTTTAAATTTAAAAAAAGATAATTCCAAATTCAAATTAGATAAAATGTGTGATTTTCATATGTTTTTCTTACTGTTAAGATGAGTGAATCTAATGAAGAAATTCGATACATTTTAAAATTTGACTACAAAAAAGGTAAAAATGCGCAAGCCGCGAAAACAATTTGTGATGTTTATGGACCTAGTGCAGTGTCTGTGAGAGTAGCACAAATTTGGTTTAAGCGTTTTCAATCCGGAAATTTTGATGTCAAAGATGCACCTCGCTCTGGGCGCCCTGTTACGGATAAAATGGATGCCATTTTTGAAAAAGTGGAACAAGATCGGCATGTCAGTAGTTACGATGTAGCTGAAGAACTGGGGATTGACCACAAAAAAGTTTTGGCGCATTTGGAAAAAGCTGGGTACACAAAAAAGCTCGATATTTGGGTGCCTCACGAGCTCACTGAAAGAAACTTAATGAACCGTGTACTCATTTTTGATTCTTTATTACGAAGTAATGAAACCGAACCATTTTTGAAAAACCTGATAACTGGTGATGAAAAGTAGATCACGTACGACAAGAACGTGCGAAAAAGGTCGTGGTCAAAGGCTCGTCAGGCTTCACAGACTGTGGCGAAACCCGGGTTATCTCGCAACAAGGTAATGCTGCGTGTATGGTGGGATTGGAAGGGCACTATCATTATGAGCTGTTACCGCCAGGCAGGACCATCGATTCTGAACTCTACTGCGAACAACTGATGAGATAAAGCAAGAAGTTGAGAGAAAGCGGCCTGGATTAGTCAACAGACGGGGTGTGTTTTTTCATCATGATAACGCTAGACCTCACACATCTTTAGCCACTCAGCAAAAATTAAGAGAGTTTGGCTGGGACGTATTAATGCATCCGCCGTATAAACCTGACCTTGCACCTTCAGATTTCCACTTGTTTCGGTCTCTTCAGAATTCTTTAGGCAGTGTCAGGTTAACATCACGAGAGGACTGCCAAAACCACTTGTCGCGGTTTTTTGATCAGAAGCCCCAGAATTTCTATAGCAATGGGATCATGTCCCTACCTACAAGATGGCAGAAAGTTATCGAACAAAATGGCACCTACATACTTTAGTTAAATGTAAATAAACTTTTTCCCCAACCTATTATTATCAATAGTACATTACTGCCGTGGTTTATAATGACTACTTTGCTGGTCGCGCTGATGATGGTCGACAGCGCAGCTCCAGGCCGACACAGCGCGGTCAGCGTGCAACAAGGGCTGCAATGATGGCCAAGCTGGAAGGCCTAGAGCGTAGCTAGGCTAGCTCGAGGCAATCATAGCGTGACCAGCGAAGCAGTCATTGTGGGCCAAGGCTTGTATAGTGCTTTATTCAAAAATGCAAATACCAAATCTAAATAAAACCAGCAAGTAATTTAAATAAAAAAGATTTTTATTTCATATTTCATAGTTCCAACTACCATTGCTTAAAAAAGAAAGTAACAAAAGCGCGGTTCAGCGAAAATTCTTCCGATTCAATGTGTTTAACACCGCCAGACATTAAAGATGAAGCTAAATTAGTGGTTGAAAATTTGATACCGCGAAACTCAAAGGAAAAATATAAGCTTGCATATGAAAAATTTGTGCAGTGGAAAATCACTAGGAAATCTAAATCTTTATCCGAAATTTTTTTTTGTACCTGTCTCTATAAATACAAACACAGCCGTTTTAAATAATTTTTTTTTGCATTTTATTTCTTAAAGCGTTGAAACGTCAAAATAGCGGCCGGTAATGTTTTGCCGGCCTGTTAGAGCGGCCAGCAAAACTTTGCCGGCCACTCCTTGAAACAGAACGGCAAGGTCGACTTTGCTCAAACAAGGTTGTTAAAATAATGACCACATTACATGCATTTTTGAGTAAAAGAAATTAAAAAGTAAAAATCAGGCGCGAATTGGTTGATAAGGTTCATCAGAATTTTCAATTTGTGAAGTTACTACCTACTCAAAATGTCGTCTAATTGTGATAGAGATTTTTGATGAAGCCGCGGGAATTAAAAAAATTTATCACTTTGGAGAAAGTGCGAAATTTACACATACTTAACAAAAAAAATATTTTGGGAAAAATATATAGTTTTTCGTTTTTATTACGGCACACCTAACTGAAATTATATTATAGTTTTTAATGGCTTAGTTAATAATAACAAATATATTCAAATATATTATAATAATAATTATATTCTATAACTAAGCCATCAAAAACAAAACTTGTAAAAAAAACCAAGTCTCGCAACTTAGTTCTTCTACCGTAAAAAGTTGTGAGATCCATGTAAATCCAAGTCAGTTAATTTATTCAGTCCCTACTTAAGAGACCTTTCTGTCTAAAGTTATTACATAATTAGCTAACCTAACAACATCTAGTGACCAAATCAATATTAAAAATCTTTTGTTTTCAATAAAAAGATTGACTTGGTTATCGCATGAAAACACAATGTATATCACAATTAATACATAAATATAAATTAGATTATATAGTGCGATTGCACTATAAGATGTTGTTAGGATAGGTCAGGATATTATGTAATAACTTAAGACAAAGGGTCCCTTAAGTAGGGACTGAATAAATTAACCAACTTGGATTTACATGGATCTCACAACTTTTTACGGTAGAAGAACTATGTTGCGAGACTAAGTTTTTTTTACAGGTTTTGTTTTTGATGGCATCTCATATATTTTTGTAGATAGTCCTACTTTTTTCTTTTCCGGTACTTTCTACTTACTACTACAAATGTAACTTTGTAATCCTATATATTTATATGCTGTATCTAGAAAACTGGACCGAAATTGCAAAATATTTCAATTTTTCCTTGATTTATACACTAAACGCTAATTGTATTCCAAATTTTAAGCTTCTATGTCTGCTAGAAGTGCCTTAGAGTTTTAATGATCGGTCAGTCAGTCAGTGAGTGAGTGAGTGAGTGAGTGAGTGAGTGACAAAATTGAGAAACTTTGACTAGTTATAATTCAATATTTTGGCAAAAATATATAGTTTTTCGTTTTTATTACGGCACACCTAACTGAAATTATATTATAGTTTTTAATGGCTTAGTTAATAATAACAAATATATTCAAATATATTATAATAATAATTATATTCTATAACTAAGCCATCAAAAACAAAACTTGTAAAAAAAACCAAGTCTCGCAACTTAGTTCTTCTACCGTAAAAAGTTGTGAGATCCATGTAAATCCAAGTCAGTTAATTTATTCAGTCCCTACTTAAGAGACCTTTCTGTCTAAAGTTATTACATAATTAGCTAACCTAACAACATCTAGTGACCAAATCAATATTAAAAATCTTTTGTTTTCAATAAAAAGATTGACTTGGTTATCGCATGAAAACACAATGTATATCACAATTAATACATAAATATAAGTTAGATTATATAGTGCGATTGCACTATAAGATGTTGTTAGGATAGGTCAGGATATTATGTAATAACTTAAGACAAAGGGTCCCTTAAGTAGGGACTGAATAAATTAACCAACTTGGATTTACATGGATCTCACAACTTTTTACGGTAGAAGAACTATGTTGCGAGACTAAGTTTTTTTTACAGGTTTTGTTTTTGATGGCATCTCATATATTTTTGTAGATAGTCCTACTTTTTTCTTTTCCGGTACTTTCTACTTACTACTACAAATGTAACTTTGTAATCCTATATATTTATATGCTGTATCTAGAAAACTGGACCGAAATTGCAAAATATTTCAATTTTTCCTTGATTTATACACTAAACGCTAATTGTATTCCAAATTTTAAGCTTCTATGTCTGCTAGAAGTGCCTTAGAGTTTTAATGATCGGTCAGTCAGTCAGTGAGTGAGTGAGTGAGTGAGTGAGTGACAAAATTGAGAAACTTTGACTAGTTATAATTCTTAAACTACTGGTTCAAATTGAATGAAATTTGAAATATACCGTGTTTATACACGCTTTGTTTATGCCTGCTTGGTTACTGAAAATTCAGGCTTCTAGTTTTGTACACAACAAAGCTATAGGGGGTCGAAAATGGCCCGAACCGCTTTTAGAAAAGGATTGTACGGCCGTGCCGCTTTTTAGCTCGACTTGACGGGACACTGCCATGCCCTCAGATCAGATCTAATATCAAAGAAAAAAACACAATAAGTTCACAATCACAATAAGTTCCTGGCCCTATTATTAAAAGTAATGTTCGAGTTTTTTTTCAATAAATATATTATATAGTTGATAAGTATCGTATCATGTCACACACATCAACCAACCAACCAACTTTTTAAAGACAAAAAAAAATTCAATTTGACATAAAGTATGTCAGATGTTTTGTAAGAATACAAAAAGTAAAGTTACTTATGTAAAAGCATAAAGAATATAAGACAGCATGAAATTAGTCATGATAAAAAAATGTATCTAACAACCATCAGATATTGCCTATTACCTTTAACAGCAAACTCAAGCTTATTATATTAATTTACTTTAAGCCTATCGAGGAATCATACATTGGATAAATTTGCTAATTAGTAATTATTATTTTGATAAAGATTATTTTTATTTAGTAGACCATGCTTCATTATCGTCCAAATAATCATTGATCATGTAATAAGCTTTTTAATAGTTCCTGATTTATAATACGGTTTCAACTTATTTTCAGGCAAACTAAGGACCTCCTCTGGAAGTTTATTGTAAAATCTTATACAATGTCTTGCCAAAGAGGTACCTACTTTGGCAAAGAGGTACAGTACGATTAAAATCAGTTAACGATTCGGCCAACCTTGGTAATTGTCGTGAATCCCTCATCTCTCACATAGAGTTATCAATTTACAGAGATATGACCTTTAATTATATTACTCGTTGCCTTATTGAATACAATACAAGAACGTTATGAGCAACAAAACCTCCTTTGTAGCTCAAAACTAACACAACTTTTATATTGAAATAAGCAAAATAATTGACTATTTTGACAGTATGACTTCTTAGTGTCAATAAAAAATAATTATTAATTATTAATCCAACGTAATATCGTACTGTTACTTACATCAAACAGTAAAATATTGACTTATATGTATATGTATTTTTTTATATATTGTATACAAGTATAGCTTCAGAAAATAATGAATGTTCAAATTCATGCCGCTTCTGCATAATAAATTTCTTAGGTCTACCGGTTAGTAATGTCATCTTGCTACCTAAAAGAAATCACAATAATGTATTTTGTGTCATTTCCATCTCGGGATTTAGGCGATAATATCCGAGAAAAGCCGAATCGTTAACTGATTTTAATCGTATTGTACCTACTTTGGCAAGTCTAAATTTTGAAAAAGCCAGTTTATGTTTGATTCTGGTTTCAACAGAATGGTAAACACCAAGCTTCAGAAAAAATTATCCATATTTTTTTTGACACATCTAATAACTTGGGTTGCGTTCCAAATCACTTTTCAAGATTAAAATATTGCTCGCTGTCAGACAAAAGTAGCTCGATGCTGGTTCCAAAACATCTACTTTTAGGTTTTGGAACCGGCATCGAGCTACTTTTCTCCGACAGCGAGCAATATTTTAATCTTGAAAAAGTGATTTGGAACGCTACCTTGGTCAATAAATTCACATGGAACCATAAATATATTAATTTCTTTAAACTTTTCTCTAAATGAATCTCTGTACTTCATGTTATAAATAGACCGAATTGCTCTTTGAAATTAATAATTGAATTGTCACAATAAATACTACTTCTACATCTGCAGCTTTACCACACAGCATCATGCTGAATGACATAATACTGTGACAATAAACAAAAATATACTAATCTACCAATTTCTTCATTATAATCTTCATCAGTAATCTGCCGTGTCCAATGGTGTATGCAGCTGAAATAGGTCTACCACAGAGGGCTTCTATGTGGGGACCCCACATTGTTGTTCTACAAGGTTCCTTCATTCCTTCTAAAATATTTACGGGCGCGCTTCTGGGTTTCGAATATTTTTTAAGTCTTAATTCCCTTTATCTTTAGCACCCCAACCCAGCTGTCCCCATGAAGTTCCTTTATGTTTAAGACCCCAACTTAGCTGTCCTCATAAAGTTAACGGCGTCTATCTTGCAACTAAAATGGAACCAACGGGCCAAAAAGGCGAACGAAAGTCCTTTTGACTGTGATGTGATGTGTAGAACGAGTAGAACCTGTGACTAGATAGAACCGCGCTGAACAATGGAAGGAATATCAACAATACTCAGAGTCTGAGCAACAACACAACAAACGAAAAAGAAGAAATTTCTCAACAAAAGTAGGTAAGTACTTACAGTAAATGGGAATCTCTGCTAAATTCAGCCATTTCGTCTGTTTTCTTCCTTAAATGAAGAACCAAGTATGTACCTAACTAACAAACACTAAATTTAAGTAAATTCGTAAACTCAATTCAAATCAAATCATAACGTTTCTTTGGCTGAGGCTATTTTCCATGCAGATAACCATGTGTGCGTTTAAAAACTATGTACATACACAACACACACACATATTGACTTTGAAGTTTTTTTTTAATGCTGAGTTTGGTTTAAAGGCTCTGGATACATTGTCTTTTAAAGCCGGGAAGTAGAAAAAACTGTAAAAAGTCTTGTCTATGTCTAGTCTTAAGTCTGTACTTTTAATTCTTGTACTTTTAAAAATTTTGTGGCGATAATGATCTGTCAAAGAGGACGTTGCTTCTACGTTCCATGAATGATGATGCACAGACATCCAATATATGGTGTGTGGATAGATGTTCCATGTTTTTATTATTGTAATTTAAAATGTAACCTAGCAAATAAGTGATTTGGACGTATGTAGTCTGTAAGCTTATTTTGTTAATGAAATAAATGATTCTATGATTCCATTATTTATAGCAACACCGAACTTAAAGTCATCAGAAATGATAGATGTTCCATTATTTATAGCAACACCGAACATAAATGTCATCAGATGGCATAGTGATGTGACTTGATCATACATTTTGAATATCGACATTTCGATTTTTTTTATTACAACATTTTAATTTGGTAAGTAATAAATGTATCGATATAATTTAAATTGTGTTGGGGTCATTTAATAAAGAAATATCGAAATCAAGGTAAGAAATAAAACAAGTCACATTTTTTATTATTTTTTAATAAAAAATTAAGAACCGCCATCATGCCTCAATTATGAATTTATGAACCTTTACTTGGAAACCAATTTTGGATATGTTTAATTATTGAGCATGCTTTTAAAGTTATTGTGCAGGAAAAGCATAATTTACATTAAACTTCGTCACGGAGTTCCAAAAACAACATTTATTGGTTTAAGCGGTGTAACTAAGATTTGTAGCTTATCAAATAATCTTATTATTTATTTATTTATTTGCAAATACATAATTACATTACAGATAACTATTGCGTAATTAATTGCATGACTTAAAACTATTTACATATTTACATAAAAAGCGAAACACACATTATAATTATCAAAATTAGAAATGCCAAAAAAAAAAGAAAAAAAAATATATTTTCTTAGTCAATAATAACCTACTAATAATATATCATTACAATTTAATTAAATTCACTGTCAAAAAATTGAAATCAAAATGTTAAAATTATTTAATATTATATGTCAAAGATTCGGTAAGTTTCGAACTAGAGTAAAAATCCTTCTATGAATCCTTCTCACAAAACGCCAAGCATTCCTTCATAATTTTCCTCCAAGGACTATTAAAAATATCAGCGTGTGGTACCGCCGCATGCAGCTGGTTCAATCTGGCAAGGGTCCGGTTCAGGGGGGACCAGCTGTGAGCACACGTACGTGCTCTCTCCAGACTGAAAAGAGGCCGGAGCCTTCTCATGCCGTGACTAAAGCGGTTAGGGACATTAAGCCTAAGTAGTTTTTTCAATAGTGTAGGGGAGTCGAGTCTCCCTCGCAAAATCTGAATAATTATCAGCATTTGGTCTCGACTGCGCCTCGTCTCAAGAGAATTAAAACCAAGTACACCCAGAAGAAATTTGGTTGGGTACATGAAAGGGTATAATCTATACTTAACTTTGTAAAGATATCTTAAAAATCTCTTTTGGACCTTTTCTAACATAAGATTATACTTGTCCTCATGTGGATTCCACACGCAAGCGCTAGTCTCCAGTTTACTCCTGACGAGGGATGTATAGAGCAACTGTGCAGTTCGTGAACTACGAAATTCACGTGCATTTCTCATAATGAAACCCAATCTTTTAAATCCTTCCGCTGCCAGGGTAGTAACATGTTGGTGAAAAGTCAATCCAGGGTCAAAGATCACACCGAGGTCCTTCATAGAAAATACTCTTTTTAATATTTGCCCATCAAGCATGTACCTTGCATCTATGAGATTGGGAGATCGAGTGAAAGACATAAAGCAGCACTTGTCTGCATTAAAGTTTAATTTATTAGATACGCTCCAATCCAAGACCGACTTTCCTTCGTCTGTAATTGGTTTTATAAGTTTTAAATCATCCGCATATAAAAGACATGTAGAGTTGACTAAAACACCTGGCATATCGTTAATCATTATGGCAAAGAGCATTGGACCGAGAATTGAACCCTGACTGACTCCTGATCTGGTAGAAAAAAGCCCAGAAACAAAGCACCCATGCCGAACGAACTGCTGCCGGTCCCTTAGGTAGTCTGCAAAGAATTTTGTAAGTTTGGGTGTAAAGCCCAATGCTACCAACTTACTCAGCAGAACGTCATTATCTGAGTTGGATTCTATATAGCTTTCCGAAAGTCAAGATAAATGACATCAACTTGCCGACACTTGTCCATCTCTGCTGAAATTATGTCAACAAGAGTCAAAAGGTTCGTGTTAACCGATCTACCGGGTCTAAAACCATGCTGGGCTAAGCTAATAAATGGCTGTATCTGTGGTTCCAATTTCAGCTTCTATCAAAGGCTTTCCGAAAGTCAAGATAAATGACATCAACTTGCCGACACTTGTCCATCTCTGCTGAAATTATGTCAACAAGAGTCAAAAGGTTCGTGTTAACCGATCTACCGGGTCTAAAACCATGCTGGGCTAAGCTAATAAATGGCTGTATCTGTGGTTCCAATTTCAGCTTAAGAGTAATTTCAAAAATTTTTGCACAAGAGCTAAGAATAGCAATAGGGCGATGGTCCTCCACTAAATTTTTATTACTTGTTTTTGGAATCGGTTTGACCCTGGTTATCTTCCATTGGGATGGATATAGGCCTGTCTCTAATGATAAATTGAAGATATACTAAAGAGGTTCAACCACCAGATCTTTACATCCTTTAAGTATGTAAGCGGGCACGCTATCGGGGCCAATTGAACTACGGGGTTTCAATTTACTTATAGCAATTAGTATATCTCCTTGTGTAATTTTAGCTATATTTATATAGTTGGCCGAAGTAGTAGAATCAGAAGCCATGGCTGCTGTAGCTGATAATAATGGAGGCTCCTTCAAAAATACTCCGCTGAAATGGTCAGCAAATGCATTAGCTGCCTCTTTGCCAGAGACTGGTGTACCCTTGTACTCAACAGTGGGTTCAAAACCACCTTTGGATCTAAGAGATCCCATATGCTGCCAAAACAAACGAGGATTCTTGCAAACGTCCTGTTCTATATTATTAATGTGAGTGTCATAAGCTAGTTTCTGTCTAGTATTAATATCGGCACGTAAAAGGCTAAACTGAGCGTAAATTTGGTGGTCTTTCGTCTTTTTCCAGTTCTTGTGCAGTAATGATTTTACACCTATATCCTTTATCAACTCCTTAGGATACCATATGGGAAAACGCCGACTGTTACCTTTACTCCTTTTTTTACGCGGAAAACATAAATCAAAGATGCTGTAAATAATTTCATAAAATTTGTCAACAGCAGTACTGACCTGAGTACATGAATAAACTACATCCCAAGAAACACCACTCAGAAGGCGATATAGAAGATCAAAATTACCTTTGGCAAAATTCCAGTCTCTACGGTCCTGAATATTGCTTGGCTGTAGAGGCTTAGCTATGTGTAATTGCCTGATAGCCTGCAGTGCAATGCTTATTTCCAGTGGTGGATGATGAAATAGGCTTAATAAATAACGCCATAAAATGTTTGTTCAGTACTGCCTTTAATAATATAAAGCGTTATTTAAGTATTTTTAGTACCCAACTACAACACATGCGTAAAACAGCTCTTTAAAATTTCTACTCCGTGGCCTTTTATGCCCGTTGTATTTTCAAAAATGCATTTTGTCATAATTTTCAACCATATCGCTACATCATTCGTCGTACATTTAAAAACATCGAAATTTCAATGTTATATTATCGATAATACCAGGTTCTCGTCGAGAATTTCTCGATATAATGTACATACATCCCTATTTAGTTACTTCGTTTGTTTTGATAGTTGATAAGTATTTTTTATTTTCGTGATTTCACTTGAAAGCTTGAAACCTTAGAGCATTTAGACTACATTAATTATTGTTGGGCCTCTTCCTCTAAGCATAAAACCAATTTTTGATTTCTATAGGTACCCAAAGTAGAAAAGCTTGTATGATTAGATTGATGGATCTGGAAGAGTTGTGTCAGGTCAGGATCGTAGCAGATGGAAATCTGCATTCTCAGTCTTACCCCCCTCTGGGAGACAGGCGTACAATATGTGATGGATATTCTTAGATTTCCCGTATTTTCTTCGTCGCGTGTGCAGCGTTTTTTATTTCATACTTACATTTTCCATAGGAGCAAGTTTTAACTTAAAGTCGGGGCCCTGCCCTCACCACTATGTTAGGTTGAGCGCATTTCGAAATTGTTGAGTTGTGTAGATAACGGTGGAGAAAAATTTGGTGCAAGCCAGCAAACTGGGCTTTTACATTGAGAAGATTTTTTTTCTGCCGCCTTTTGTAAACTACACAAAATTTTATGTTACCTACCTATTTTAGAAGTCAACAGAAAAGAGGCAATCATGCAGCCAGCCAAGTGCATTCTACATCCTTTAAGATACATGTAGTGTGTATACCCTTCTAAAGAAATAAAATAAATTATTTCCCTCAGGTGCAATTATGTATATTCTGAATGTATTATTGTTCCACAATTGGATTGGGATTCAAAAGTACCGTTTGCATAATAGTACAAATGAATTGATTACTTAGGGACTTAAGCCCACCAAGTAAAATAATAATAATCAAATTTTTGCATTTTATGTGGTACCTACTTACTGATGTTTATAAGTTTATTTCTCAATAGTATTGCTTCTCCAAAATATGAAATGGTAGCTGATTTAGTTGTCTGAACTGTTAGCTGAATCTATTTTCAACAGTTTTATAAATAAAATCTTTGAATTTTATTTCACAAATCTGTCACTATTCGGCACTGATGATAAAGTTGATGAACCCATCAGTGATTGATCATCAAAGCTGTGATTTTTTTTCAAGGATATCATTTTATTTTATTTCCACAAATTATATTATCTTGGTTAAATGTTACATTTTCTCCACATTATAATTTCGCAGTACATACTGAAAAAGTTTACGTATTTTTGCACATCCTACCGTTGAACTGTCATTTCATTTCATAGATTTGCACTAAGGGAGTTGATGTTAGCACCTCATACAGAATCCAAAAGTGGAACAATAATATACAGCGTCGTCGGTCTGCGAGCCAAAAAAACTAGGTACTGGGAATTTATTTTAAACTGCAGCCCACACCATTTGTGAGGTTCGAAATAAAATAATCATATCACGGCTTGACTCTGTATAAAAATGAAGGGACAATGGAGCTGGAGTCCGGCTCCGGGTCCCACCGTGCACCACCCCGGACCGGCCCACCGGGAAAAGTCCCAGTATGCCCTGAGGCCAGACCGGACCTGATAATACATATAGGTTATTGTAAGAATATAAATTTTTATTATTGCATTCATAAATTCATAATACTTCATATTTTTCCAGCTTCAAGAATTTGCAGTTGCTGAACAAAATTGTATCTGCATATGTATCGTGTGGTCTAGATTATCATTTTCCCTTCAGAAGGAACTGCTTTCCTTGCTTTATCTTGTTGTTCATAAGATAAGATCAATAGTTTTTCCAAATATAAGTTGGTTAATTTTAATTACCTACTAATACACTAACAGGTTTTATGGATATAGAGTTTTTGCATGCTGCGTTCCACTTAACATCATATATTTACACAGACATATCATATAGTAGCAGCCCTAACATTAATAATAAACGCATAGAGTCGACGGGTGGCAATTTTAGATCAGTGTACTTCGGGCTCTTTTAATTATAAATATTGCTTGTTTCCAAACAAAATATATACTAAAGATTAGTTAAGTAATTAACAAATATGTTCCAAGCATGTGCCAGCCAAGACAACCCATTTTTAAAGGTTTCTTCGTAGCTTATTTTTTGTATGGAAACTTGCCACGCTATTTAATCCATAAGTTTGGTCTGCTACTTCCATCCATCCATCAGCCTGTTTCGTCCACTGCTGGACATAGGCCTTTCCAGGATTTCGCCACTCTGGGGCGGTCCTCCTGGAAGAAATGCCCATACTCACACACGCTGGGAAGGCGGGTTGGTGAGCGCGGTGCCGAAACCCTTGCACCAGTGACGCCGCTGCCCGTCACCAGTCTGTTTTATATAAGGCCCGGCAATTGGGGATGGATATAAATAACTTCGGGAGGATTTCCGAGTAAGATGGTGGTACCTCCACAGTCGAGCCCGGCATTAGCTCTACCACCTAACTGCTACTTAGTAATAATTATATTTGGTGTTTTTTCCTTCTAACATGCTGTCACTGTCCTGTTATTCGCTTTGGTTACTTATTGTTTTTCGGTTTGCATGTAGGTTGTTTGCATGAGATGATGAAAAGAACTGAAGAAAGAATGATGAGCGATTGTGTAACTCCGCCACTGTGCACAGTGCCAGTCTTCAGCCTGATAAAAGGAAGAAGGCACAATCATTCATTATCAATACTTCTACATGAAATGTCTGTTTTTCTTTTGCCTGCCACAAATTATTTTCTTATTTATAATGTGTAAACTAGGAGGTGCAAGTCACAATCCCCACTTGGTATAGCCGCTTTTCACCGACGAATATTACGTACCTAGGTATTATGATTTCCTAGTTTACTATCATCCAGTTTAATTCAGTTGAAGTGATCATAATACCACGCACGCCACGATTGATTAGAGTAGACGTTCAATAAGTAAGTACCTACACAAATCTTAATTTTACCAATCACGTAATCACAACTACTTACCTACAAACCTCAAAATAAAAATGTTCGTACTTTTGGTAACCCAAAATGACTTGCAATGCAAATAGCAATAAACGTTAGGCTTATGCCGGTTGCCCATGGCAACACAACGTAAACAATAAACAAAATTTGCATTGAAAATAGCCATAGACGTCAGTGTCAATGTCAGCTGATCGATCCCAGTCTGCATGGCATTTAGCCCGCCCGCGTTTCTTTGCCTTTTTTTTTCTTTTCGTCCCTTTCAGGGACAGGCAAAGGTATCTAGGACCATGATAGCCTTTTCTGTATTTTTTTTTCCTTTCGTCCCTTTCAGTGATAGGTAAAGGTAGCTAAGACCATGATAGCCTTTTCTGTAATTCCTTTTATTTTTGTAAATCTTGCAATTTTCTATTTCTAGTTGTTCGTCGCGTTAAGTGCGTTAAACGTACATGTAATACAGCGTTCCGAGTGGCGATAACATTGCTAAAACTACCATCAAACTACTCACGCACGCCCATCGAGTCATTCCGAATGGGAAATGGCGTCCATCAGAGCTGAAACTTATGATCTTTGGACGCGACATGAATGATGACACTTGACAGTCAATGACAGAAAAATTACGCTTCGTAGCTATGCAAGAGTTATTTGCGCCTCATTGAGAGCAATTGTACGTGTTGGTTAATTCTTTCATCAATAAATCCTTTTTCTGGGCTCGTAATTATTTAGTACTATAAGCTTAGATCCACGAAGCGAACTAAAATTTCTGATTCATGGTTTAATATTAAACTCTTAAACTAAGAATAACCTATTTTTCAAATTGCCGCCGGCCGGCTTTCACTTTTGATAGATCACTCACAGTGCTAACGCTCAGATAGCACAGCATGGTGGCCTTAATGATGTCATTCATAACGTCATAACAACCATTTTAGGGCTATCGTTAACGGGCTAACATTGACTCGGAATGACGATAGACGGGATGTAATCGATTATGTTTTGACTAGGAACGCGCTGTAAGTATCGAGTATTATCGAGCGCTGCAATGCAACAGTCGCTTTTAAAAAACTCGAGCGCTCTCTTTTTCCCTAAGATTTTTGACGTTTGTTAAGGGTCGTGCGTGACGAGCGGCGAGTGTGTAACTAAATTATATTTTTTCGCACGAAAGAGAATCCTTGCCATTTAGTTCACATTGTCGCGAACTTTTGAATGTTGCGATGTGAAATAGTTCATGCATCATAGGAGTTACAGATTGTCAATCGACAACGTTACAAATTAATAATTGGTGCAAAACTAAACACCATTTCGAGATGTGGGCCTTCTGCGCATCATATTTTTTTTCAGAATTAAATCGTGATTAAATGAAGAGATATTTTCAAAAAACTAAAAATATGGTAATCACAGGATTTTAAAAACAATTTCCTTTGCTTTTAAGTTCAATTTGTTTTAAAAAAATCAAGTGTCATATCATGTGACAGTGGACATCAAAGATAAATGGTACCTGTAGATGGAGCACAAACAGCAGCTATATTTTATCCTTTCTACCACCTTCAAATTATCGTAAGATAGATACATACATAATGTGTTCGGTCGAAATTGAGTGAATGTCTCCATTTTGACTATACAATGCTAGCTAAAGTTATAGCGTACAATCGTGCTGCAGATTTTTGTCGATAACTAGTTATCGATAACATAGATTTAAAAAATAATATGATTATGATGGTATACAAAAATATATGGCTACATGCGTTTCCGTGTACTGCTTGGTTTTTCAATAAAAATAAAAGGCAGATTCGTACTGGTACTTGCCGCATTGCTAATCAGTTTTGTAAAATTTTGTGCAACTTCGCGCACTTATTTTAGTAAAATGTTTCACATGAATAGGTATTTAAAAGTCAGAGGAAATATTTCGATTCCATCCGTAAGGAGTAGAACGGGAGTAGGTTTTTTTTACGAGAAAATTAAATAAAAGACTTAATGATTTTGAGTTTTATTTTTATGGACGACATCTATTACAAAACAGTGATAATTTAATTAATCTGTTGAACGACATATAGTCAAAAAAGAATGAAAAATGAAGGTAATTAAATTTTAAAGACCAATAGGTACCAAAGAATAACATTTTAAATACCTTTAAATAAAACAAGTTTGTTAAACACTTTCTGACGTTCTCTCTTTCTGGTACTGAAGTTTTTTTACACTCATGATGTATACGAATTTTTAAGTACAAATCCTTAATTGCTTTAGTAAATAAACGTATCTAGATGATTGAATAACACGCAATTGTCGTAACGGTGGGTAATAAATATAAAATATACCACGCTATGTAATATTTTCCGGGTAATTCTTGAAAATAAACGGTTTTTGGTTACTTCATCACAAGATTTTTGGCAACTTTGATGATTTATTTTCGTATTTCTATGAGAGTGAACCCTATAATGATAAAATTAAATACAGTGTCCATTGTTTTCAAAAGCATCGAGCACATTCTTGTTTGTTGCGTGGGTCTCCAATTGTCGCCTTTTCTTCTATTTTTAATCCACGTTTCTTTTACGTTGATGTCGGTGGGGAAACTGTTTAAAATTGCGACAAATTACTTCCAGCCTGTATTTAATGCTTGTTTGTAAACAAAACTTTCAAAACATTACAAAAAAATGTATCGATATACTTAGTGAGATTAGACGACAACACTATATTGTAAGTCAAATTGGATTGGATTTTATTTTTATAGATTTAGGCTATGAACGTCCGCTTTTCTAAAGATAAATCTACAGTAAACTGGGTGCATTGTACGTGTAAATATAAGGATCTGTAATTACAAAATTTGGTCACAAAAACACAAAAACAATAAGTAAGACTTACCGGTGGAATGATACGTTCCCATTTTCTGTTTCAAAATACCCGCTATACTTGTATAACCGGGAACAGGACAAGTCATTTTTGGCAAACAACGGATTTACGGTACCACAGTTTTGAATTTCCAAGTAATTTATACCAAATAAAGCTTTTCTCTATAAACGCATTTGATAACCAGCAGATACCAAACAAATATGGCGTTGTCTATTTAGTGGCGCGCAGCGTTTTAAGGGGTTCACATTCGGCTATTGTTATCTCATTTTAACACACGACATACGGCCATTAGAATGACAAGTATCGAGTATCGAAGGAATCGTTCATTTTTTTGTGATCCATCTACAGGTACCATTATATATCTTTGGTGGACATAAACATGCCAAGCTTTTTTTCTATAATCTATTGGCAATGAACATCGACTTTTGAAATCCTCAGATGCAACTTACGTCTTTTTAGAATGAGTAAATAAGAAAACATCAATTATGCAGGAAAAACGTAAAATAAAACAAAATAAAAAATACACTAGGTTCTTTTTAGCCTTTCTAGCATTTCAATATAGATATTAAAAACAAATAGTTAACTAAAATGAAATGTTGTCGATTAAGTCTACAAAAAAATGATGGCGCTTCAATCGCATATATGGCAATACTATACTGCGACCGCAAAAACTTGATACTTGCTCAGTCAATTTGTAGCGTTCACATTTATGTAGGAAAGATTTTTTTTATGTGAAGGTCTCTGTGAGCTTTGTTAGTTATGGATATTAGGGTGTCCCAAAAAAATCAGAGTTATTTTTTCTTAACGCATGGGTATGAGGTAAGAGGGTTCTAACTACGTTCGTATGATGACAAAACTATTGTAAATAAAGTTTTATGTACTTAGAACCACGGCAACCCGTGCCGACTTTTATCGAAACATGTCCTAGGCGCGCGGCAGCTAACATATCAATGTACAAAAAAAAAAAACAAATTATACAAGTTATTGCTTGTTTGTTTTATTAGTAATCGCATTGTTCTCGTTGAATCAAGATGTCAGTGGAGTTACGCAGTTCAAAAAGGATATATTCTTAATAGGAGACGTAAAACACCAAATTACCGGTTCAAAACTTCCCTCTAATGGACAAGTGATGGCAGTTCTGTTCTATAATATTCGTGAAGTGAATTTAAGTGTCAATGAAAGCGCAAATCTTACTATTCGTGAGTGAATTATCTATTGGGAAAAGGCACGTATACCGACAAAATTTTTACCTAACTGTGTGAAGAAACTAGTTACTTTATACCAAGTTTGGAGAGATTTGCAAAAAAAATGCAAAAAAAAACACAAGATGTGTTTGAGCAGCGTCATCAAGAGTTTGTTGCAAACTTAGACAATTTGTTTGATATTGCACATGCCGATGCGCTTCAGTTAATAAAGATAAACGAAGACAGGATATTTATACAGCGAAAGAGAGAGCCAGGTCGCCCCGGTCACTTAGCTGGTGTAGACAAAAAACTGACCGAAAAAGAGGAAAAGGCGCGACTTAGAAGCATTGAGGAGCAAAAGCGGCGTGCTAAATATTTTTTATCTCTGACGCCTTCGACATCATCTTATGAACCCGTATAAGAAGATTTGTCATCTGATTCTGAACAAATGGAGTTACAAGAAAATTTGCACACCCTAACTGAGAGCACACGGCCTGATTCTAATGAAACTTCTATGAGAAAAAGTTTTATTACTCCAAAATTAGTAGCAGCGCTAGATCGATGTCAGATAAGTATGAGAAATTCTGTGTTTATTATTGAAGCAACTATTGAGGCACTGGGACATAACACTGACGAATTTCCCATCAGCAAGTCCTCCATTCAAAAAATTCGCACGGAAAAGCGAACTGAGCGCGCCCAAGCAATAAAAGTCTGCTTTATTGGTAACTATTGATAAAATATATTTCAGAGAAACCAAGTTATAACTTTAAACTAATTTATTATTGTCAGTAACACTGTTATATTAATTTTTGTAAAGTAATTAAATTTATTTTCATTATTGGCTTGTTGTTGGTTTGTATTTGGTTTCGAATGGCGCCACCAAAATTGAAAATATGGACGGAAAATCAGAAACAAGAGTTCTTTATTTAGTATTATAACTAGACCCAGTTATCTTGTCGCAATGACGTCACAAAATAGTAAGAGGACAAAATATCACTGTTATAAACTTTATTAAAATTATGACACGATATAAAAATATGAAAATTTATAATATGTCTTTTTATATAGGGTGAAATTTAATCAACCGACCAATTTCATACTGGAGACTCGGTTCGTGAACAGAAATAAGCTTCAATTACCCTTTTGGTGCAATTCGATAATATATTTTTATGCTTCCTTACAGCCTGGACTAGGAATTCCACTTAAGCTAGTCCAACCAGTAAGGGAGCAAAAAAATACATTTTTCGAATTTGGCCAAAAGGATTACTGAACCTAGATCCCGATCACTAACCGGGTCTCCAGTATGAATTTGGTTGGTTGATTTAATTTCAGCCTCTAAAGTAAACATACCTGGTAATATTACATAGTAATGTAGTAAGTATGTATAGTAAATGTAATAATAATATTGTTTTGGTAAATACTGCGACTGTTGTGTAGACCCCGAAGGTAGTAGTACATTTCCTGTTTTTGTGTACTTACTATGCATGCAATTTTTCTATAGTAAAAGCTCGAAACTCCGTGTTTTCTAATTTATTTTATTGGATATTAATTGGTAATGTGGGCATTGAACGGATATCTTGACGCCAATCATCACTGCCGGGTAATTTCGGGTAATTTTGCGACAAACACTAAAATATTTTTTCTCCCATTAAATCTTATTGACTCGGTTGATGTCCTAAACGAAAGAATTTTGAGGCACATCATGCGTGAATGCGCAAAACGGAATGAATCTTATCCCTATTTGTGTAGGGTGTGTGTGCGTGTGTTGATATCGATGAGGCAAAACGTGCAAAAGAGATGCCCATATACAGACTCTCATTAGATAGGACAAGCAAGAAGATTTTTTTTCAACATCACATCAAAGCAGCATTGCCGGTGCGGTTATTTTTACTCGATTTCAGGTAATTTAGGCCCTAAGCGGAGTTTTTGCAGGAAATCAGACTGCCGGGTAAAAAAACATGTACCGTCAATAAAAAAAGCATGAAATATTTTTTTTTATTAAATCATCTTGACGCAGCTACAGCGCATAATTGAACACATCGTATCTTTCTCTACTATTTGTGTGTGTGTGAGAATCTTGATTTATGTCAGGCTAATCCGCACTAAAACGACGTGCAAAAGAGATGCAGACGCAAATCATCAGTAGAAAGCACGATTATTTTGCTGTTTG
The DNA here is from genome assembly GCA_910592155.1 of Ypsolopha scabrella. Lineage (NCBI taxonomy): Eukaryota > Metazoa > Arthropoda > Insecta > Lepidoptera > Ypsolophidae > Ypsolopha > Ypsolopha scabrella. Next base: position 11,684,040 of record OU342965.1, read on the forward strand.
TTCCGTTTTGTTTTGTGGCTTGCTCTGACAAGTTATAAATACTATAAAACGTAAAAATTTTGAGGAAAAGGAACCTTTAAAATCAACTTTTTTATTATGAGTTCATTGTTGATAAATTATTCTTTTTATTTGTCCATTTTCACCAAAATGGTCTGAATGTGAATGTAGAAAATTCATAATCATAATCATAATCATTTTATTCATAATTTTCATTACATGTCAACAATTAAATATAATATATGTCAAAACCTTACAAATAACATTAATAAAATACAATTACAGAATAATTTGTACCTAAGTAGCGCAATACATAATAAATTACATTGATTTAATGTCAAACATAAAAATGGTAATGGTAATATTTATATTAACATTGTGTGGTCAGCAGGTAGGAGGATAATCTACTCCTACCAACTAATTACTTTTAGTGCCATCTAAAAAGTCTTTATGTGAGTAAAACGCCTGCTGGATAAGCCAACGCTTTAGCCTGGATTTAAAAATTATCATGCTAGAGGACTGCAGTACGTCACCTGGAAGTAGGTTGTAAATTTTTGGACCTAAAACATGTGTCAACTTGCTAGATTTCGTGAGTTTACGAGAAACACCTACAAGTTTTCCAGCATTACGTTCTCCGTTAAACGTTTTATAATTATTGATATTTTCACGCGCATACACCGCTATTTGAAATATCAACAGGGAAGGCAGCGTAAGTATTCCAAGGGACTGGAAATGGGGTTTCGCGGCAGTGTTGCCACCTCGATTTTATTCTTGTCGCTAGATTTTTATAAGAAAGTAACCAGATTACCTAAAATTTCATTAAAATGTCGCCAAATGTATGGAATACCGGTTTGAAAAAAGTCGCTAAAATGTATGAAATGGCTGTTTTATTAAGTCGCTAAATGGACTACAATTCCGCTAGATCTAGCGACAAAGTCGCTAAGGTGGCAACACTGCCGGTGTCAAATCGACGAACTTGCATGATGGCTCGGACTGCGCGCTTTTGCATGCGGAACGCGCGTTCCCAGTCGGCGGCGTACGCCCACAGCTGCTCGGCGCCGTACTGCAGTATCGAGTGCACGGTAGCAAAATAGCAGGCACGCACTACATCACGTGGAACTACATGCGCCAGCCGCCACAGAGCGAAGCAAGCGCTCCCCAGCCGCTTACACAGTGCATCGATATGCCGTGCCCAGTTCAAACCCCTATCCAATACGAAACCAAGGAAGGTCGTGGAATCTACCTGCCCGATTCGTGTATTCCCAATAATAATTGCTACAGATAAAGTTTTCGGTTGTCCACTTAGCCAGAAATTTATAAAGTGGGTTTTTTTTCAAATTTAGGACCAGTCCGTTACCTTTAAACCATTGTGATAGTTGGGCTGCAGTTTCATTGAGTTTAGCCTCAAGCAAGTCAACTGATGATGCACATACTACGGCGGCAACATCGTCAGCATACATGAGTATCTCACAAGTGTCCATGGATTCAGGTAAGTCGTTAAAAAGTATATTAGAAACCGAGGATCCCTGAGCTACACCCATCGACGTGTTGAGAGGATCAGACTTGGTGCTTCCTCCGTCTCCCACCATGATTTGTGATCTATTGTGCATGAGATCGGTAAAAAGAGCATGAGCCGGACCATTTATGCCATAGTGACGGAGTTTAATGGATAGTGTTTGATGATCTGCTACATCAAAGGCCTTCGAGAGATCGCAGAATAAAACTGCAACGTGCTGTTTGTTCTCGCGGGCTGACATGACGCGGCGGACGACGGCTCTTGCTATGGCGGTGGTGGAGCGCCCTGGACGATACGCGTATTGCCTATCAGAAAGAGCGTCGGTCGCGACGAGGTGTTCGATGAGTCGCTCACTGAGGCCGTTCTCATACACCTTGGCTACTGACGGTATTACGGCGATGGGTCTGTAGTCGTCAATAATTTCTACTTTACCCTTTCCCTTGAAGATGGGTGCTATTTTACTTTTCTTCAGACAGGTAGGAAATAAGCCGATTTTTGAGCATTGATTGAATAAATCTGCTAGGATAGGTGACAAGTGTGTAGCAGTCAAGCTCTGTAGAAATGCCGTATATGTCCTTCGTGGGTTTATTGGGAATTCGTTGAGTTATTATACGGTCCACTTCGCCGGCACAAAAGGGACGAAGGTGCATCGAGCGGTCGGCTGGCGGGCGCGCGGCGTTTGTCAGTGTCATGCGCACGAACGCTAGGTCAGCGGGTGGTGCGCCGCATGCGGCCGCGGCACCTACAAACCTCTGTTTCATGGCGTCGACAGCGGCCTTCCTACTGGGAAACGTGTTCCCGTCGGAGTCAACGGCTACGTCGGTAAAGCTTGTCGAGGATTTTACGCATTTTCCTCGTTCTCGGTCCACTACTTTATACATATATTTGCATGCGTTTTTACTGTTGGATATTAAGCCAGTGAAATAATTCGCTTTTTCAGTTTTTACGAGATTATCGTACGTTACAATTAACGTTACGTTTAATTTTTCGATCGCTGCCGCAATATCTTTATTTTGTGGGTATTTTTGTCCTATTTCCGTTATATCAAATAATAACGATTTGAAATTAAGAATTTCGCTCGTTACCCAAGAAGATTTCTTTTTTTCGTTTAGTAATTTAACGGAAAAACAGGCTTCGTAACAATTGGAGATCACGGTCATCACTGACGATGCCATACTATCAACAGATTTATTGTTACGTTTGCGGACGGTAGCCCAGTCAATACTCAGTAACGCTGCTACAAAGTTAGCACGGTTCATGTCAGAGTTGATACGACCGTACCGGGGAGAAGGCGCCGTGGTCAGCTGACACTGCACCTCACAGCGGATGCCGCGATGGTCGCTGATGTTAGTACACACTGGAACTGCGCTGACGGAGTAACGAAGTACGTTAGTGTATACGTGATCTAAGCTAGTTGACGACTTGTGAGTAACACGAGTCGGGAAGTTTACTAGATTTATTAAATCATATAGTGATAATAAATCGCAAAGTTGTCTTTTTTCAGAATTAGGAACACCTATGCAATCAATATTAAAATCACCAACAATAATACATTGTAAGTCGTCTTCACTAATTTTATCAAGCAGGCGTTCTAAAAACATTAAGTAATCTAATGCTCTCACTTGATTAGTGCGATAAATGCACACAATAGTCAGATTATAATCTATCAAATTGACGGCAGATATCTCGCAATACCACTTCTCAGATAACAACGTCGACTCCTTGTTCTCTACACATTTAATGTTATCTTTAATATACAGACAAGATCCCCATGTTCTTTGGAATCTCTGCAATAACTAGATATTGAGGTAAAGTCATGGATATCAATACATTTAATATTATCAGTCGTGAGCCAGTGCTCAGTTAGGCCTAGTACATCACATTCTTTAATATTTATTTTATTTGGTAACAACGACTTAAGATATTAAACTCTACTTAAAATATCTTTAATTTTAATTTTTTTTCACCTTCTCAATCAAATTTTTTTTAAATTATACACGTTCCTGTTTATTTTTAAAGAGGTATGGGAAATGTTAAAATAAAAACAAGGTATTTAATATTTTATTTCTTCCCTTGAAAAAAAAATACATTCACAAAACGGGTAATTCGGGTAATTTCTGATCCGGTTTCGCACTTTTTCTTGTTTGACTACTGGCAACACTGACTCTAACCTAAAATTCTATTGAGATTTTGGTTTGGAAAATAATAATAGAGAACATATACATCATAAGGGGAAATGTCTTTCTCACTTAATTTGCGTTCATTAATCAATTACCGAATAGTGCGAGCTGACATAAGGGCTGGAGTGCGATGGTTTAGTGATCAAACTCCAGAGGCCGAAGGCGGCGAAAATCAAAAATCTATAGATCCTTCCAAAGATCGAACCAAAGTTATACCACTAGAAACTAGTATGAAATACATGAAAAGTAACGCTTATAAGCAGACATATGGTGAAAGCCCGATTTGGGTTTTATATCGCCGCAATCACAAAGGTGGATTTGCACCAAGAAAGACCAGGAAGTCATGCGTTAGGAATGGCATGATTTCAACAGGAAACCCGTGCCCTATTTGCCGCGACGAGTACTTAGTGCTTCATCACCAAAACAGGGAACTATTAGAACAATTCATATCAGAAAATACTGGACAGGTATGTTGTATTAATGAAAAATTCAACTAATAGAAGTGCTTTGCAAATTTGTTTCAGATTTAGTGTTATTGATTAATCTTATTATCTCAGTGTATAGTTCTTTGCTCTTGGTACCTTCACTTGTTACAATGAGCCTCTTTTAGTTGCAACACAATTCAAAAATACATACCCTAAAACTTTGATGCGAAAACTTTATCATTATTTTCTTGTTTTTGGCTTGTGATAATATGTGTTATTTCTAACATATTTAATTCTGCCAAGCTGAAGCTAAAAATTGCAACTAAATGTTTTCAGTGACTTTCAAGTTTTATACTCTATGCGTTTTTTATAACATGAGACCTGGCCAGCAAGAGGTAAATACATTCTCTAGTACGGGTTTTCACTGTCTCTAACCATATAAAAATACTTTATTTCAAATTAAGTTAATTAATTGAAATAGGCGTTCCCTTGCGGAAGTCCATCACTAAGTTATGGGTATATGAATATAATTTGCAATGTTTAGCGGAATATTTCAAATTATATTCATATATCCATAATTCAAATTAAATGTTAATTTTAGAAGTGTTTTTTTTTTTAACTTGAAAATGTAGTATAATCAAGTCATAACTACAGAAATTGGCAGCTAAGTTACTTCCTTGCCAAATCTCATTTCAGTCCATGCAACAGTTTTCACATTATAATGGTTTATATGTAAATGGTAGGGAATTTCAATACAATTTGAGGATAAAAAAAGTCATAACCTCTTAAACTATTTGATGAACTGAGTATTTTTATATACAGGGTAGCACAATAGAACATGCATATCATTAACACCGACCGCTATGTTGCGATGTTAGAGGGATATTTGACTCCAGAACTTACAAGATCGAGAATAGCGAATACGAGGACTTGGTTCCAACAAGACGGAGCGACTTGTCACACATCAAATGCCTCTATGGCGGTTGTGAGATAGATGTTTCCTGCAAGACTAATTTCCAAAAGAGGCGATATCCCTTGGCCCCCACGTAGCCCTGACTTGACGCCTCCTGACTTTTTTTTGTGGGGATACTTCAAACATAAAGTCTACATGAACAATCCGAGGAACATCAGTCAGTTAAAGGAAAATATCCGTGGGGAAATGGCAGCTATCACCCCAGATTTATTGACAAGAGTTTTCACAAATCTGCGTTCTCGTTTAGAGGAGTGCCGTCTTCGAGAGGGCCATCATTTAGATGATGTTATTTTTAAAAAATAAACTACATTTAATTACCTAATCATTCTATATTTTATTTCAACTATACCTTTTGTATTTATTTTTTTAGCCTATACTTAATAAATGCACATTCTATTGCGCCACCCTGTAGCTAGTCACAATGTAAACTAAGTAAATAAATTTTGTCAAATAATGGGCCATACTCATCGATGAAATGCCATACTGTATAAATGTAGATACATGATATGTAACTGCAGATTGATATCAAAACTCTAAATAGTTTTTTAAAACAGCAAAAAATTTAATTATTTCATGATATACTATGTACAGAATATATTGAAATTTATATTTCTATTTCAGATATTAGATGCTTTCAAAACTGGGCTTTGTCAAAAGAAACACAAGGAGTTGCTGGTGGCCATTGAACGGGCTTGGGATCAAGGTTATCTCACATACGATGTTCCATTCAGGGAATATGATTACTCTTCGTATTACAAAACTGAACAACAGAAACCAAATAACAAAATATAATAGTTTGAAATCAAGTAATAAAACACAGCTCTAATACTATTTTGTTTATTTTAAATAAGAATTTACATTTCATTTCATAATATGGCACTTACAGCACTTTAAATTGTAAATGTACAGTGCAACAAGGTTCTTATAGCGTGTGGATTGGTTGTGGCTAAAATTGGAACTAACAACACTGCACCCTTGATACACAGCTAGCTAAAACCCCCTGCTTTTGTCACCATGCGCCAAAAAAGTTGTTGCACTGTAGTATTTCTATAAAGTTTGATATATAAAGACAGAAATGGCTTTCTTTCATAGATATCATAATAATATTATTATTTTTATATTTTTGATTCATATTAATTTTGGCCACTAGAACACAAATAAATAGATCCATAATGTACAATAAATAGAAGATGATTTTCAACCTATCTCTATGTAAAGTTTTGCATCTAAAATCCGATCATTCTCAGTAGACCCAGTATGAATCTAGCTTAACATAGTTAAGAATTGGTAATTAGGGATCCCAGGACTCAGTAGCACTAAAAGTAGGCTGTTCAAAATATTGATGTATTAGTGATAATAAGAGTTGAGAGTGCTCTCAATTCTTATTATCGCTAACACAATAGATTGCAATCCATGTCAAGTTTCAGATCCATCTTACACATTAAGAGGGCTGTAATTGCTGGTGACCTTGAAAGCTATAATTTGAGGCCAGTTTAGTTCAGAATATATTTGAGTAAATTAATTGAAAAAAGAATGGACTACTATTCAAATACTTAAGTAGGGATCGTTCACAAATTACGTAACGCAATTTTAGGGGAGGAGGGGCACGGCCAGGAGTTGCGGTCCTGTTACGTGGGGGGGGGGGTTTAAGGTTAGCGTTACGTAACGATTTTTTTTCACCTTACCGCTTTCATAGCTAGATCAGCGCTGTAATTAACAACTCTTATAAAAGTCGAATGTGGCGTTTTCATGATAAGTAAAAAACTACTATTTTTTTAATGTTTTAGATTAAGTAAAACACACGAAAAAAACATGACTGACACTCATAGATCCCCACTACGATTCGCTGGCATCCCCGGCCATGGAGACACACAAATAGGAACACAAAGACACACAGACCCATAAAAAGACACCTAAACTCATCATTTAAATATCTGCCCCGGCCGGGAATCGACATACTGACTGAATTTATTATTCCTAAATGTAGTATAAGCCCAATGCACCTGTTACGTAATGGATGAAGGGGGGTCCCAGCCAAGCGTTACGGCACTGTTACGTGTGGGAGGGGGGGCTTGAAATATTTATAATTTTGCGTTACGTAATTTGTGAATGACCCCTTAATAAATGAAATAATTATTAAGTATGTAAAGAAACCAATTGATTCTTATATTTAGTCAAATTAAAGATATTTAACTACAAATGAGTTTCCTTGATTATTTTTGAAGAGTTTTAGCTACTAAAGTTGTAGTACTTAATTTATTTATGTTGAACGAGACAGAGAGATCAGTACAATTTGTATGAGAAAGCGAGATGCATACACCAAGTTCACCAACAGTAGTTGTCGCCTTAAGTGCTCACTTGTTATCTGTCATCATCCTCCTAATTGAGACTATCCATAATCTTCGATCGATTCCGTTGCAGCAATAATTCTCTTATAAGAGCAGATTTCTCTCTTTCTAAAACAGATATCCTGTCATTCTTTTTGTTCACCTCCTGCAAAAAATCAAGAATATTGTTTTAGTACAAAACATAATAGAGTTTCATTCCTAAAGCGTAGAGTTTCGTACTGGTCAAATGCGAGTAGGTAGGACTCGCGTCCTGAGATCTGGAACCATAAAAAAACTACAGAACCCTAATTACAAACTTTAATTTGTTATCTCCTTACGATGGTAAATCGCCAAATGTTTTAAAATATATAGGTACTTACAGAAATTAATTTCTATCATAGTTCGTTTTAAATGTGAAACAAAACTTAAAAATTCAGTTGGCTAAGGAGTCTGTTACGGAACCCTTAGCGTGAAAAGATTAGCGCAAATTACAATTACTTATATGAGGTGAAATTCAGTCAACCGCCTAAATGGAATTGTACTTGAACTAGTCTAGTAGTAATGGGAACAAAAAATGTTTTTATGATTTCGCCAAAAGGATCATTGAACCTTGTTCCTGATCACTAACCGAGTCTCCAGTATGAATTTAGGCGGTTGACTAGAGCCATATCAACATTAAGGCGCAGCGCCGGATCTAGCCCTTGATCAGCGATTTCGGCGCCCTTTAGTCGACGCTATATCATCATGACTCTAATGACTTAGGGCAAACTAAAGAAAAGTGCTCATTGGCCCACAGCGTTTTTTAGGATTCCGTACAGTATTTCTGGCAGCACGGAGCCCTGCTGTGTATGCGTCCGAGTGTGTCACGGCTTGCAGACGGAATGAGTTACGTAACCTGAAATTTCGATATGTCATGTAGAATGTTGACCCAAAACTGAATATAGAATTACAAATTAGGTTAAATAATTTTTAGGGGGGTCCCATACATGAAAAAGGGGCCAAAAAAAAGATTTTTTTACCCCTGCATGTAGGATGTCATTGTTTAGAACTCATTGGGTAGAGAACATTTTTTGTACTCCAAATATGTATAAAGAAATGGTTTGCCATCAAAGTTGTTAATTTTAGACCATTTTTGATATGGGTTCTATTTCAAAAACTAAATTAGTTAGGAATTTGGAATTTTCTGTATATTATATATACTGTATTTAAACAACAAATACTGAAAACGTCGATTTTTAATACAGGCTTACGGTTACGTACCCGAATACTCGACCAACTTAATTTTGCAGTTTTCTTTAATACATTCTCTAGGTAATGATAAGTTGGTAATTTTTTGCAAATCATTTAAGTCAGTTACCGTATTTGAATGTTACGGAACCGTCAGAACGCGAGTCCTAGTAGCAGAGCACTTGACCGGTTTTTTTTTTAAATTCAGCATGTTCGATTCTCAGCAAATTTGGTTTTTATCAGATTCGGGCCCGGGACACGTTTAATTTTGTGGCATTTTTCGCTATTCCCTATTCCTGTATTGCTTGGATCAGGCGAGATTCCAACATTTTACTAGGGTGATGTATGAGAAGCTCGAACCGGGCGGGCGCCTAAGTGGCTACTACTCTACTAGTTATTGTTATTGCCTAAGAGCAACTGTTTGTTCGTCTCGGAAAAGTGGCTGTGGCAGACAGACGAACAGTCATGCATATAAGGTGACTTTCGTTTATATAGCCAAATTCATACTGGATACTCGGTAAGTGGTCAGGAGCAAGGTTCAAGTACCCTATTTGCGAATACAGTAAATATTTTGTTGTGCCTCTACACCTGTTCAAGAACAACCTCGACTTAATTAATATATATACGAAGTCTAAATTTTATTTTGCGTAGTTCACAGAAAGGGTAATTTAACTCTGGTTCCGATCACTTACCGAGCCTCCAGTATACATTTGGCTGTATAAACGAAAGTCACCTTATATAAGGTTTCCTTTTTCTCATTTTTAGATACAAACCTTGAAGAGTTGAGTAGATAGAGCGTGTAGTGTAGGCCTACCATGAATGTCGGTCTCGCTCGATACTTGTTAGCGACAATGCGTAAAATATTTTGTACTAGCTTCTGCCAGGATGCCCAACTATCGCGCTTAGTTGACTCCTAGCCAGGTACGTGCAGCTGCCCCCCCCTATCCCCCTCCTAAGTTCTCGGGTTTTCGAACCAAATCTGTACTAATAATGAAGTAGTAAAAAGTCGTGTCTGTACATTGAATATTTTCGCGAAACTTTATGGGTTATTAGTATTATACTGAAGCCAAAACTACCACTTTTAGAAGTTTTGTCCGTCTGTCTGTATGTCCCGTTTTAACCCAAGAACCACTCAACGGATTTGAATGCGGTTTTTTTATTATTATCGTAGTGACCCTGGTCAACGCACAGGCTAATAGGGTGTTCATGAAATAACGCCCAAGCCGAAAACAGGGCAAAGATTTAATACAACATTTTACTTGAGAACTACTCAACGGATTTGGAAGTGTTTTTAATTATCATTATAGTGACCCTGGTCAACACATAGACTATAAGGGGTGTTCGTAAAATAACACCCAAGCTGAAAACGAGGCAAAATTTTAATAAACGCAGGCAGAGCCGCAGGAAATATACGCTCCTATAGGTGTTCATAAAATAACGCCCGAGCCGAAAACAAGGCAAAGATTTAATGAACGCGGTCGAAGCTGCGGGCAAAGGATAGTAGTATTAGTAACATGACTTTATATGATTGCCATTTATAACACTTTATTTAGGTATTACTCTTCGGGTGCCATTAGTTAAACATTAATTCTAATGTGGATTCGCCGTATGTATAAAGTAGGCATTTTTCCCTTGCCTGTCCTCCTAACATAAACAAAACCTTTTACATACTTACATCGTGGAATGCCTCATGATAACATTTCGATTGTGTTCTTTATTTACCTCGACAAGCATCCGGTTTTGTGTCCGCAGCACGGCGGCGTGGCTGGGTTCGGGGTTGGCAGCGCTGGTGATGGGTGGTGCCGGCAGCGCCAGGTTCATGTGCAGTGACAGCGGCCCGCGACGCCAACCAGCGGCCAGCGCGCCGAGCTGACGGTTCAATTCGACGACACGTGCTCGCAGCAGCTCCAGTCGCTCTTGTTGCGCTTCCGTCCACGGTTCCTGTGATATGTATGTAGGATAATGATATGTATGTAGGATACTTCACATCGATTATGGAGAGCACATCTACATGATGATAAAAAGAAAGCAAGGCTTCTGCCGCGGTTGCGATGGGTCCCTCGAGTCGGTAATGATGGAAGCGGCATGAGTTGATTATGACACACTGATGAATACCTGTATTAGGTAGGTATACAATGCAAAAGTGACACCACGTATCCCTACCTGAGTGAGTACCCTTAGGGTACGTTCAAGGAGACGCGGCGCGTCAGGCGGCACGGTCGGTGCGCGCTCCATACATCGCTGTATATGTTTGTGTTTCCGGCGGCCTGCTACGCGCACCGCGCCGCTTGACGCCCCGCGTCTCCTTGTTCGTCGCCTTATTGTGTAAAATAATGTGAATCGGTAAAGAACCTTACCACATATGCCCCCATTCTACCGGCGTATCGCATTTTCTCCTGTACTTCGGAAAGCTGCTTCAGATACCACTCTCGTGCTTCTTCCACTGAAGCTAAACCTTTCAAGAGAATATCTTTTTCTTGTTCTATTTGCTTCATCCGCTTCAGCAGATTGTAGTCGACACCATTGTGTAGGGTGTGTCTCCGGGGCTCCCGGCGTCGAGGGAGTCTTCGCACCTGCATCTGTGATGATGATTCTGTGTTGGGCCGTCCGTCGCCGTGACCTCTGCTGTGATTTTCAACAGTTCGTATTATATCCTGTTTTGCATCGTCAATATGCTCAATATCGAAAGTCTCTTCTTCAGATTTACAACCTGATCTTGAAAGTTCTTTTCTTTCCGTGGAATTTTTATCCAGCCTGGGTGGTTTGGGAGGGCCAGGTCCGTACACGCCGTTTAATGCGTCAGGTTTATGTGATGGTGGAAGTAAGTCATGCTGCATTTCTTGACCTTGAATATCTTTACGCGCAGTCAATAAAGGCATGCTTATTGTTCTATGCTGTGTTATGCTATCCAATATTTTTAGATCGTTCCAATTTCTATCTCTGTTATGGGTTTCGTTAATATCTAGGATAGGAGCAGACGGTGGTCGATGAGATTGCGTTAAATTTGAATTCATAACAGTCTTTTCTGAATCGTCGCTAAGGGGGTCAACTTTATGAGATGTATGTTCAACTTGGTTCCGTAAAAGACATATTTTAAGACCGGTACAAAAGCGGTCGAACGTTAGCAGACCCTCATGAGATGCCACTTTTTGCAGACTTTCTAGAACACCCCGCGGCAACCCTTTGGTGCGGTCGTCCCGCCAACGGTTCTCGATGTCCGTCAGCCTCACATACCCCGTTCGTTTGTCATCCATTATATCGAATAGTGTTCGCATCGCTGAAACGAACTGTTTTGGTAGAGACTCCATCATGCAGCGTCGGTGTTACTGTTGGTGCATATTAAATTTTAACACTCGTGTTAAACGTTATGGCACACACAGCTCGTTCCGAAAATAGAAAGCGACCAGCACTCTCAAAATCTAACAGATCTCAGAAACGGCATTTTATGTTAACTTCACATTTTGTGGCACGAATCTAACGCGAAGTTTATCGTATTGATTCACGGTCGAACCATAACAATTTAATTTACAAGAGGACGAGTCCGGCCGTCGTTGGTGCACGCGTGTGGTGACTGGCTGGTTGGTGTGGTGGTGGTGGTGGGCGCACAAAACCGGCTTATGGAGGTGAATTTGCAATAGTATTCATCTCATGAGTGCGAGTGAGAGGAGGAGTGGTCGAACGACATCGCCATGAAGGTCGTATAGATGGACGCGCGCGCAGGTAGCTGGCGCGGGTCAGTGGTTCGACTGACTGGACAGCTATGTATATGAGTTATGTTACTTAGTATATGGACATATCGTGTCGCCGTCCGTCCTGCTGCAAAACCCAATTATCTCGAATTTGGTAAAAATGAGTTAATAAGTATAGCGATCGACTATTTTTTTCACTCGCTACCTAGTTTATGGGATGTCCAGTGCCAAAACCAAGTAAATGACAAGATTTGCAGTTTCGCTCCACGTAAAAAATAGTATAGAATTGGAGTAAATCATTGAAAGAAAAGCTTGAGATAATTGGTTTTTGCAGCAGGACGGCGGCGATTTTATGCAGGCCATCGACGCACGTTAATAAATAAGCTAACACATACAAAACAATCATAGATTCATAACTAATTACTTTCCGATAATGTTATACCTTTTAATCACACTATCACACTAATATTATAAATGCGAAATTTGTGCGTGTGTGTGTGTGTGTGTGTGTCTGTATGTCCCGTAAAAAAGCATGTCGTTAAACCGAATAACACGCGGGCGGAGCCGCGGGCAAAAGCTATTATAACATATTAATTGAATGTCCATCAGCGGTTTTCAATAGGAACCTACCTAACTATGTGCATTATCTAACATTAACATTATCGTATTTTCCCCTGGATCCCCGATACTGCAGAACAGAATAGAATAGAAATCGTTTATTTGCTGTCATAAACACACAAGCCGCAGAAAAAGAAAAAAACATATATATAATATATTAGTAAGAAAATGTTTGGGGCTTACCACTCACTCAAGCGGCTACAGTTCTTTCTTCCATTCCAAACCAAAATTATGCTGGCACAGTCTCTACTGCTCCCAATTCTCGATTACGCTGATGTAAGCTATCTAGACCTAACAGAGGAGCTACTGAGCAAACTTGAACGTCTCCAAAACCTGTGCATTCGTTTTATTTACGGATTGCGGAAATATGATCATGTCTCTGAATTTCGTGCTCGTTTAAGGTGGCTCCCAATTCGCCTTCGTAGGAATACTCACATCTTAATTCTTCTATACAACGTTTTAAACGACCCTTCCGCTCCTGAATGTCTTCATAGTAAATTTAAACTCGTCAGCTCCTTGCGCTGCAGAGAAAATTTACTTCTGAATTTTCCCAAGCACAAGTCTGTTGCTTATGGGAAATCCTTTTCGGTCAAGGCCGTTCGTCTTTGGAATGAATTACCCTCTGAGATCCGTATGTCGCCTTCTCTAGAGATATTTAAGCGGAATATTAGGTCTCATTATGAAGATTCGTTGGGATGGTAGTCATGGCACTTTATTACTCAGTCTATTTGTATTATTCATTACAGTTATGGTATTATATTCATTACAGTGATTTATATATATGTATTATATTTATATATATGTATGTATGTATATTATGTATTTATTATCTATGTAAATGGCATTTATAACTATATAAATTTATACCTATTTGTTATTTTGACACTATATAAATAAGTAATAGTAAGATGTAGATTTAGTTATGTAGATTCACTTTATTGGTTATTGTTTTCCTTATCAAATATTTATTTGTTTGTCCCACCTGTATATTTTATTAATAATTATTTCTTCACCACCCAAAGGTTGGTTGGAAGAAATTGCTCTTAGTAATAAGCCCGCCTTTGTGCAATACTGTGTATTCTTTACGTTTTATTATTTAATTTTATTTCGTGTGTACAATAAAGTGTCTATTCATTCATTCATTCATTCATTCATATATAAACAGTAGATTAAAGAAAAAAAAACCGGTCAAGTGCGAGTCAGACTCGCATACCTAGGGTTCCGTAATTCAACAGTTTTGGGAACAGTGAGGAAGAAGATATTTAAAATCTTGCCCATAACTGTTTATGATGACTAAAAAAAGAATTGATTGTACCACATTTTAAATTAATATTAGAAAATATATTGTCTATGGCCGTTAAGGTCCGACCGAGATCTCGGTCTCGGCAAGTCTCGGCAAAATTTACTGCCGAACCTCTCGGTCTCAGTCTCGGCCAAAACACGCCGAGATTCTCGGCCGCGCCGAGAATAATTAGGTAGTTACTATTTTTAGAAATACGCCCTAAAAATACACCATGCCAAGACTGAGTACAATAAAATAAGCAGATTTTCGTTTATAAAGCCAAATTCATACTAAAGACTCAGTAAGTGGTCAATACCAGGGTTCAATGACCCTTTCTGTGAAATACGCAATATAAAATTTAGACTTCCTATACACATTGAGCCGAGGTTGATCTTGAACAAGAATAGGCACAAAACATATTTTTTGTATTTCGCAAACAGGGTCATTGAACCTCGGTCCTGACCACTTAGCGAGTCTCCAGTATTAATTTGGCTATAGAAACAAAAGTCACCTTATGTTTTTTATAGCGAAATCCATCGCTTTATAAACTTTAAATTTTATTAGAATGCATGAAAAAATAAAACCGGCCAAGTGCTCTTTGGGCCACGCGCAGTGTAGGGTTCCATAGTTGCCCGGTACATTTTATAACCTGGTGTTCTAGTCCGCTCGGAAGTTGCTCTCCCGAAGAACGGCCCATACATTGTCGTGTTGCGAAGGGACTAAAAGTACCTGACCTGTACTTGTAAACCTGTAAAGCCTACTTAGCTGTGATAGTTTTCCTTTTAACTTCAGTATATAGGTATATACTTCTTCTGTGAATTTTTCCACATATTCATAAACAACCGTTTAGCCCGAAGGGGGATTACTTGACTCTAACAAAAATTAGCACTTAAAGCTTAATATTTCGCCAGCGGATCCCTAAATCGAAAACTTTTTACACATCCATAATGTTTTGAGCGATCTATCCAACGATACCCTACAGTGGACGAGAAAAAATTCATCCCCAGTTTACGTGTAAAATTTTCGGGATTTTTTTTACCATTTTGTCGGCGTGATTAATATGTATACGCATACCATATTAGAGATTTTCTAGTACTAATAGTCTCTGAGCTAAGCCGCGGACAGACGGACATGGTGAAACTTAAGGGTTCCTTGTCGGACTACGAAAACAGAAATTAGTAGGCTGTAGACATCACAATCAGTTTCCCCCAGTTTCAGAAATAAGGCGGGGGGACATGCATTTATTGTGGTTTTTCAAAGATTTCTCGAAATCAGTGACAGTAAGTACAGTAAAAGTATATATTTTTATAATCAGCTCTTTAATACCTACAATTTGATACCAATATTGTATTCTTATAAAAAAAAAAAAAAAATTTTACTTTTTTTATATTTTCTCATTTGTGTTAAAAAAAATGTTAATCGCTATATTTTTCCTGTAATTGGACAGTTATGGCCTATTATCGTTATTTTTTTATTATCTTTCGGTCCACCAGTTTCGGAAATAAGGGGGGGGGACATGCATTTTTTGTGGTTTTTCAAAGATTTCCCGAAATCGGTTTTCAATTTTTTTTTTGTATTATAATATGTAGGCAAGTGAATGCTATTTTTGTAGAAAATTTCAAGTCTTAAGTTATGAGGCTGTGACATACGGACGGACGGACGGACGGATAACGGAGTCTCACCATGAAGGTTCCTTTTACCATTTAGGTACTACGGAACCCTAAGAACAGATTCCTAGTATTTTGTCTTCCTGCATTACTGTATTGTTGGTGTTTTTATATTTCTTTCAGGACCGGAAAGGGCTGGAGTGCTGCCATATTTTCACGCATTTACAGGATGCAATACCGTTTCCTGTTTTAAGGCGGGCTTATCCGTAAAAGGCGCGCGAAGCAGTCATTTCAAAGTCAAATAAATGCTCAGAATATAATTTATAAATTACCAAAAAAAAAAAAAACTTAGTTCGAACCTTTGTCTAGGTCTTGCACGCATGAGTGACACATAACATAAACTTTGCTCCATAGAAATAAATCACGAATGCAGCATGTAAATAATATCTTCCAAAGCATGGTATTTCCATAATTCGACTCTTTTATTAACAAAACGTATCTGGTATTATTCCTCTGTAAATTATCTAGGTCGTGTACGCAGCTGGGTCTTAATAAAGTCATCACTTATTTTTTAAACAATTAAAAACCGATGAAATTATCGTTCCACCGCGGGTCCCTGCTTATTCCACACCGCGCCGCCCGCTCCTCGCCAGCAGCGTTGCCAGCTCGTCCGAAAAGGGACGATTTTCGTCCTTTTTGGCGATGAACCGTCCTTTTTTTGTCCCTTAAAATCCATCGCCCTTTTCGGACAAGCCAGAATTTTCATGTATTATACATGAAAACATACTAATGTCATTGATTTGTTATGTATAAATTTCATTTTAGTCCTCAAATCAAAGCTGAACTATTAAAAAAGAAATTATTAAATGTATCAAATTTCCCTTAATTTTTACTTTTATTTCATGCAACATTGAAAAAGCGCCCCTTTTCTTCCAAAATCGTCCCATTTCAAATGGCCCGACGTCCTAAATTTGAAGTGCATACTGGTAACAAACAAACACTCGCAATCTGGTACTTGCCAACGTTGGACCTGTCACAATTTTTCCTGTGCACGTCTTTGTACGCAAAATGTCGATAGTCGTATAAACTGCGGATAAAATCTAATGGTTTTGAACCTAACTGATTGTTAGTAATGGGTAACAATAAAAACAGAAAATATAAAAACTTCAACCACACTTCTAAACTGATCTCTATGTCATACATCACAGAGGCCAGTGGGCATTGTTTTGCAACGTTTTTATGGAGATATATTTTAGTGCACTGAAAGCCATGTCCTTAGTGATTTTAATTTATACATCCAAACTCATTCATAGTACAGTCCGTTTCAGAAAATAGGTAATATGCCGTGGTTATAGTGTGGTGATGGATTGGATGATATTATGAATGCTACCAACATAACGGCATATTTCTGAAACGCACTCTATTGACTAAGTAAGTGATCAGTATCAAAGGTCAATGACACTTTTCGTGAACTTCAAAAAATTTATTCTGGTATCCAGAACTGACTGACTGACTGCGCTTGGTAATTAAAGAGACGAGAAATAGAAACAGGTCAAGTGCGAGTCAGACTCGCGTACAGGGTTCCGTAATTCGACAGTTTTGGGAATTTTGTCATTTTGTTTTCGTTAATTTCTCAGCCGATATACATACATACATATTATATACGGACGGACTGACAACGGAATCTCACCATAAAGGTTCCTTTTGTACCTATTATGTACTACGGAACCCTAGAAATATTTTGAATTTACCAAAAAGGGTCATTGAGCTCTTATACTAGACACTTACTGACTCTCTAGTATGAGTTCCGCTTAGGGATTATGATTTCTCGAGGTTTTTCATTTCTCGGGTCTTCCCGGGAAATCGAAACATTTACATTTAGTGCTTTTTTTAAGTTAAATTATTTTAAAAAATGCCGGTAATACACATTTTGAATTAAAAATGACTAAAATCAATAAAGTCTCTTATATAACTTCAACTATAATAATAAAAACAGATATTTTTAAACATAAATTTATCAAATGCATAATTTAATGAAAATAGAAATTTCTTAGCAGAAATGGTCAAAACCAATCGACTTTAGTAAGAAATAAAAAAAATATTCGAAACTTTCTGTTCCAAACAAAAATCTCTAAAAATAATCCACTTGAGTTTTATATGAACTGAAAGAAAGTGTAAGATAGGTAGGAACTTTTCTATCTTCAATAATCAATATCTTTTCGAAGAATCAACTTTATTATGAACCGAAAACTAATCACGTATAAATTCATTTTAGTAATTTCCCTGAGTAGTTTTTTATCTGAAGATTTTCTAGGTTCAACTTGAAATTTCAATGTCTGCTACACACATTCAGAACCATTTCTAGATCTTTTTGGCGCTGTCACCTCAGAACTGGTCGATGCTTATGATGAAAGGTACACGGAAAGAATGTGCGATGTCAATTTTTTTTTCTCTTTCAGATTTTGATGCCATGCTGTTCAGATTGCGTTGAAGTATAGTATATCATTAAGAAACATGAATTTTAAGTGACAGCACTATATTTTGCTATTCTGAGGGGCACACCAACTAAAATTAGCAAGTCTTTAAAACGCTCTTAAATCAAACTAAATTTATTAAATTCAATCAAATGCCAGCTCTAAAATGTGCCTTGAAATTACCAAAACAAGTTAAAATCACTAATAATAATAAGTTATGACTGTCAAACTAAAATTTTAGTTTGACGTTTAAAAAATGGTGACTTGAAAATGGCTCTTCGTTTTAACCATACCCTAAGTTTAATTTTATGTATGTCAAACTAAAACTAAAACCATAGACATTTATCTGAGTCTAAAACCTTCGAAATCGGCTACAATACATGCATACTCAGCGTAGAGAGAGTCTCTCTATACGACTCACAGATTGAGTATTGTGAATAAAACGCGCGTTCATATTGACTACCGCGTTCCAATGGGCTTAAAAACTGCCAAATGCTCACTACAGATGTCACCACTGTTGAGTGTACCATTGATTTGACAGTTGCCCATAGTATTTTTGTAAACAAATTATTTGTTTTGTGAACAATATCATACAATGACTCTTTGTGCAGCCGTTGATTGCCCTGTGTGTCGCTATGGAGCCCACAGACTTAATGGAACAATACATTACAGAGAACTCGGAACGCAGGACTCACGGCTCTGCCAGGAGGACTTCAAGCTTTGCGCGGTGCTTCTTGTGGAGCTTCTCGCTTACCCGCGAGAGAGAGTCCTAGGCTGAGATTCAGAGTGCATTTTGAGTCCGAACTCAAGAGGAACGCAATCTTACAAACGTCACTCTAGTATGGGATGACGTCGCTTTTTGACGTTTGTAAGATCGAGTTCGGACTCAAAATGCACTCTGAATCTCAGCTCTAGAGGCTCTAGAGAAAGGACAGAACTCCAACGCTAAGGCTGAGATACATAGTGCATTTTGAGTCCGAACTCAATCTTACAAACGTCAAAAAGTGACGTGATCTCATACTAGAGTGACGTTTGTAAGATTGAGTCCCTCTTGAGTTCGGACTCAAAATGCACTCTGAATGTCACCCTAAGTGCGAGTGAACGCTCTCTGTCTGCGTGGCTCTACAACACAGACTTAAAAACAGGTCACGGTCATGACATTCACCACTGTGGCCTGAAGTTAGTTGGGTGGGTGGGTGAGTTGGGTGTGCAAGGTGTGCAACACATTTTCCCTACAATTTTTATCCAATTTTCAATTTTTGACGTTTGTTGTACTCTGGTAAAAAAACAAGGTACCTAGCTCTTCGCTGATTTCAGAGAGCTCAAGATGACGTCATCATGTATTCACCTTGTTGGTAGTCACCTCGTAGTCACCAATAATGTAGTTTTAGTGTAGCCCACAGACGTATAATATAGTAGTAATAATTATATGGCTGTGGTGTAGCCATACGAGCTCTCTTCCTCACTCATTCACACTCATGCAAAATGCATATGCTGTCCTGTTGTCAGTGTTCAAATGGAATTAGTTAATCGTAAGTTTTGGAATGCAAACCTAAAGAGCAGGCCTTTTGCCGCTATTACGTGGGACGCACTATAAGTTTCCGGAATGAATATGAAAAAATACTATTAAAGGTACAAAATTAATTTATTGTTTTTCAAAATAATCTCCCTTGGCGTCTATGCACTTTTTCATTCGATCAAACCAGTTTTGAAAACTTTTGTGCCACTCCCCTGTGGTGACCTCTGAAACGTGTTTTTCATACTCCTCGACAGCCTCTTCTGGTGATGAAAATCGTTGACCGCGTAATTGGTTCTTAATTTTTGGGAACAGAAAAAAGTCACAAGGTGCCAGGTCGGGACTGTATGCAGGATGACTCATGAGTTCTACATTTTTCGTCTTCAAAAAGTCGTTTGTCTGTCTGGCCGTGTGAGAACTAGCATTGTCGTGGTGCAGGATGATACGGCGTTTACGGTTATTTTTACGGAGTTCGTCAATTACTTCCGGCAAACAAATGGTCGTGTACCAGTCACTATTCACGGTACGACGATTCTCTAAAGCAACAGTAGCCACGTGTCCAGTTTTATTAAAAAAAGAAGCAATCATCCGCTTAGATGCACTTTTCACGCGCGCCACTTTGGTTGGTTTCGGCTCATCTTGAAAGACCCATACGCTCGATTGCTGCTTTGTTTTGGGATCGTAGCAATAAATCCATGTTTCGTCACCTGTTACTATGTCCCACACCAAATTTGACGCACCTTCGTTGAATCTGGTAAGCATGGCACTGCACCAAGTGACGCGGTCCGTTTTTTGAGCCTCGGTCAAGTTGTGTGGGATCCACCGCGAGCACAGCTTTCTCACACCCAAATGTTTGTGTAGGATTGATTGTATTTGACTCATGCCTATTTCTAAGGATGCGCGAATTTCATGGTAGGTCACATGCCTGTCTGTTTCAATCATACGGCGCACAGCATCGATGTTTTTGTTGGTCACAGCGGTGGACGGCCGACCATCGCGAGATTCGTCACTGAGATTGATACGACCACGCAAAGTGGTCGTCTTGCATGGTGCTTCATTGCCAAAAGCTGTTTCAAGCCGAGCGATGCTCTGTTGAGCTGTCAAATTACACTTAAAATCGTAGAAAATCATACTACGAAAATTTTCCCGAGTTAAATCCATGTTGATGCAGACACACAATTTTTTAAATGGCGCCACAAGGTAAAAACAAAAGACAGTCAGATGAAACAAACTGCATTCTACAGCCAAAGAGTTCTATTTTCAAATGTTGCAATAAATTTTTAAATATTGTTTATGTAAGTGGCCAGTTCCGGAAACTTTTAGTGTTACCTATGTACACCATCCAATTTATCAGCATCCTAACTAGAAAAGGACTGGACTTAGGACAGTGTAATCGCGGTTAGGGGGGTCTGTTTCTTCATACGTCCTAATTAGGATCCTAGTTAGGATCCCAAAAAATCAGATGGTTTACCATCGTGCCCCCGGTCTTCGCCTGCGAACCATATCCTCACTTGATTTGAAATAATTGTAAATTTACACAATATATTTAGGTAGGTGTTCTAAAAAAAGACTAAATACTTGGCAAATTTCATTTATGACAACATTTTACTACTGAATTGTCGCGAAGTTAACTTTATTGGTCACCATTGTAATTTTTGTGGAGTGAAGAAGGAGTGTTTTTTTTGTCACGTTACAAACCTTGCTTCCAGGGTACCTAGCATAGTAGACCATATCGAGCTTTGACAGATCGATATACACTGTCTGTCCCTCTCTAAGTAGATCAACAGAGTGAGAAAGAGCATTGTATCGAGCACTATCGAGCTCGATATGGTTTGCTATGCTAGACTAGTAAAGCTAGAGCTAAACTTTTCTATTACTTATAACGTAAATTTAATTCTTTTTCATGTCGAATATTAATTTGAAAGCTACATTTCATGCAGAAGCTATCAATTAACAAAAACTTGCTGAGGTCATGCCGGTGAACACTTTGATTCTAAACCTCGCCTGGCCCTAGGGTTGTCAACTCGTTTTAAATTTTACGTAAAAACTTTCTTTTGGAAAATCCGTGTTATTTGTTTAACTCTCAACATCAGCAAAAAATATAGTACCATACTTGATATAAATGTAAAATTTTACTGCTTACTTTATATTGTTGTGTGTATTTAAACCAATTGAGACTGATAATAGCATTTTGATTAGACTTATTTAAGAGTAGTAGACATTTAATGTCAAAAACCTTTTTTCACGCACCCCCGTGAATGTTAGTCAAATATTCGTTTTTAATACTAATGTCAGAATAAAACCACAATTTTGAAATACATAATTTTCGATTAATTGTAAACGTCAATTTGTTCGTAAAAACATTGCATCCAATTTTATTAATAAAGTTATCAACATTATTTTCAAACCATTTTTTTGGCAGCCCTATCAAAATTACAGTTTATGCATGGAAAACACTTCGCACTGTTACCAAACCTCGCCTGGCATAAATTTTTCAAAGAAATAAAACTCTAGTAAGCCAGATAACAATGTATACTTTCACTTGCCCGGAGTTGTCCCATATATCTATTGCTATGACTAAAAATTATTCTTTAACCGTTTATATTTTCGCTATAAATACAGGTAGGCGAAGTTTGGAGAAAATACCTGAACTTCGCCTAGTACATTCAGGGCCATGTTTTTGATGTTTTTTACGCCGTCTTATTTAAAAAAAAACATCATAGTTTTAGATCAGTGTTACAAAATGTGTCAAAATCTAGGCGAAGTATTGGGGCACGACAGTAATCGCGACTTTATAGTAATGTAATGATACCGCAAACAGACGAATGATACATAGGCAGGGATGTGAGACAAGACTTCAAAAATCGATTTTTACTTAATCAATTTTTTTTAGTTTCAGTAATAATTTATTGTTGAACAATTGATTTTTAAAGAAAAATAATCGTTTTTTTTAAGTCGATTTTGAAGATATGAAATAAAAGCAGTAATAAATAGTTTTGGCTAATCATAAAGATCAAAAGCAAAAAAGAAATCACCACAGTTTGCTAGGTAAATAATGTAGGAATAATAGCTTTAGCAACCTTTTTAAAACACTTGAAAGGTAGTCCATTGTATGGTTTTCAGCTAGTAGGTCGCATGCGATATTGAATGCAACTACTTCAACATTTTAAACAAAATAGGGAATCACACCTAAGAAACTCCTCATCTGTAAATCTTTCCATTCATCAACTGTCAAACATACGTTATTTACCTATCGTATTTTTTTTACTACAATGGCTTTTTTGTCCTCATTTTTGCTATCTGTTATGTCTGTTACTGTTTTTCGACATGGAACAGGGGAGGGATCTAGATCTGAGGGGAATCTCCGTAATAGTTTTGCTCTGTGTATTATTATTGTTTGCACTAAATTCGTACTTTGGCAAATTTAGTATTTTTGATAGTTGAGTATATTTTTCTCCTACTTCATGGTTTGAGAAAAAATAAGACGTCTAAGGAGAACAATCGATTATTTTTTAACATCCCTTTAAATATGTATATTACAATCACAGACATTATATATGGGAGGATTACAATACTCTATGAGATTCAGAATGCATTTTGAGTCCGAACTCAAGAGGAATTAAATCTTGGAAACGTCACTCTAGTATGAGATCACATCACTTTTTGACGTTTGTAAGATTGAGTTCGGACTCAAGAGGAACTCAGTCTTACAAACGTCACTCTAGTATGGGATTACGTCGCATTTTGACGTTTGTAAGATTGAGTTCGGACTCAAAATGCACTCTGAATCTCAGCCTCAGCCTAAGGCCTGCTCCGGCTATGGTTGAACTGTTTTTGCTGGAAAATGTAGTTTGTGAATTCATAACCGCAGTTTTAAATGTATGATTGATCCGTTACGTCCACTGAGCATTAGGTAGGCGCGCAAAACGGAATATTAACTTAGTCACTTGACAAATAAACGTCAAAATTATATGGGGTGGAGGTGGAAAAACGAGGAAAGTAAACTTTAAATACAGTTTAAACATTTATTTAAAAAAAAATGAGTGATTTGGAAGCAAATAAGAAAACTACAGGGACTGAAGAACTTAATAATTCTATTGAATCAGAAAGCACGCGAAGAGGATGGGTAAAATTCGATGAGGAATCAGCTCAAGTAAGTGTGCCCTTGTCGGAAGTTTCACCATCTCCTGGGACATCAGAGTTATCCACAACAAATTGCACACCTGCGTCACAGTCCGTCACACCGGCCGTGCTGAAGACTGAATCAGTTCAAATCAACTTAGATCGAGGAGAAAAGAACATAGAACCTAGTGTGCCGAGATTGACTAAAAATGTTGAATTTGTCAACGTTCGTCAAGGATTTTGTAAGTTCACTACCTTAATTTTCGTATCTAATCACAGCTTTAAGCATATTTTTAATACTTTGGTGCAGACATTGATGTGAACAATGTATTGTTACAGCAAATGGTGACATAATAGTGACTTTACTACCTGTTAACACTAGCTTACCATGGATTACGGCAGCGCAGTTCCGTCCCGAACTGGTACCAGAGGAATTGATGGCTCAGGGATTAACGGTAAGATTACTTTTCAGGCAGTATCATTTTAAACTATGTAAAAATTTGGCAATGCATGCCAATTTGCATTAATAAGAAAAAAATTAGGTCAGGGTGTAGCAAAGAACTTGCAAGGGATCCGACCATTAGAAAACTTTCACCCAAATTTTTTTTTCCTGATTCTTTTAAAACTAATGGGTTTGCCTCACTCTGCTCTGCTTCACTCAACTGCTAATTATGTACTTTCATGTTAACCTAACCGCTCCTCCTCGTTTCGCTCGTCATCGTGAACTATTTTTATAAAAATATATTAATCTAAGAGAAAAAATTAAAAGGATAAAAAAGCTTTATTTTAGGCACTCAAAACTATACATTAGAAAAAAAGCGATTACCTGAAAAAATAAATTGAAAAGTGTTGGGTCCCTTGGGCACCCTTTGCTACACTCCAACCGAAAACTGCAAGCAAACACTAGCCATTTTTTGGCTTAATTAGGTCACTGTGGTCAACAGATGAATTATAATTGTTTGTTCATTATGAATCATAGTTTCAGATTTCCAACCAAAGTGCAAAGTATCACATAAATCCCTAAATCTGAAAATAGCTTAAATCACTTTGTCCATATATGACCCATTTCATTTCTGCTTGGCTTTTTTGACACTTCATGTCACAGCTTGTTTAGTTCTAAGCAAATAATGTTTCAAATTAATTAACCTGGCATTCAATATTTCAACAAGTTCCCATCCAAACCCACATTGCAGGCGGTTTCTCTAAAAATCCCAGTTTTTGACAGTCATGATGAGACAGGCTTTATCAATTAGATTAAATTTAATTTTGAATAGAATTATCAATACAGTATTCTTGGGCTAAACAAAACTGTAAAATTGTAAGCAGTGGTCTGGGTGAGGGTGTGTGATTTTGGTACTTGCAATAAAAAATATATACTGGGTGTAAAAGCAAAGGCAAGAATCCTTTAAGGGTGAGTTAGTATGATCGGTAAAGATATTATTTTAAATACTGGCATCTCTAAATAAAGTACTAGTACCTCATAATAAGACGATTTTCTTTACTCAAAATACACTAATCGTGTGGACACCCTCACTGGTTGCTGGCCGCTCGGGTGAGGGGTGCGGGTTGCAGGGTGCAATTAGGTGTGTGGAGAGTCTGGAGAGGCCAGTGAGTTGCATAGCCATAGCTTAGAAAAATTATGGAATTTTTGGTGAAAATTCAAGGTATTTTTTTTTTCTTCGTAATGATATCAGAATTGTGTATAATTTCATACCCTTAAGGGATTCTTGACTTTGCATTTACACCCTGTATATGAACATTCCCTATCGCGGAATTGCAATGTTGTTCTAAGTGTAGGTACATACAAAGTATTCTCATTTCAAAAGTAAATTATTTTTTCATATAATCCTTTTTGCTATAAAGAAATTTATGGTTCTGACATGTTTGTTGGTTGTCATTTATGATTACTACTTTTACTATCTGTTTCAGACGCTATTAGGATAGGACCTTGTCACACCTTATGCCTGTGTGCGTTAGCAGACTATGTGAATCTCACTCACTCACGCACTTTCCGTCAACGCTGCCAACGCACACAGGCATCGGGTATGACAAGGTCCTATCCTAAGTAATAAGAATAATTGTGTTACTAGCTTTAAGTTACTTTGCTGTGCCCGACAGGACAGGGTCCGTAATTGATACTATACTAAATATTATTTAAAACCTTTTGAACATTATGGTGCAAATAAATTTGAATTGAATTGAATTGCATAATAGCATCTGAAACAGATTCCATGTTGTATTGATCTATTACGAGAAATAATTAACTAAAGAGTTATTTTAATTTGGTGTAGTACAAATGGCATCCCTACCTAAGGAGGACACTGTGATGAAGTGGATAAAAGATTATCCTGAATTTATTGAGGACCATGTTAGTTGATCAATTAATTGTTCCAAATGTAAGACTCATATGAAGTAGGTAGGTAAAAGTTAATAATCAATGAATCAGATTAAGAATCTTGGGGTTTATCCCTATTAATATCAACATTTTGTTCAAATTTCAAAAATCACACTACCTAACCCTATCTCTGGTAATAAGTTGAATTAGAAGTAAGCTACTGTATCAAGACTTTATTACTTAGCCCAAACATTCTATACAAAATTTGTTTAGTTATTAGAAAATGTCTGTTTGCAGCAAAATTTTAAGGTTCCTTATTTGAGGCTATCTAAAGTTAGCCTTAAATCTAATGATTCAGTTAGCCTTAAATCTAATGATTGCAAAGCAATTGTACATGTGTAATCTACAATTTGACCAATGCATATTTTAGAAATTTTGTCTGGTATTTTAAATGATTATTCTGCAATACCCATTGATATGGCTGGCGGCATTCTATAAATATGACCACAATAAAGTCAACCTTGAGCAACCAAGAGCAAGGTGCCTAATTGTTGCATGCTCAGTAAAACAAAACTGCAGAGACAGAATATATGTATTTATCAAACAGATATTAATGAGAGGTTCACTTTAATAAGTTCTATTATAATGACTTAATTTTTTTTGTCATTTCAGCTCACAGTTGAAGAATATGTGCATGCACTAGAACTTCTAGTGAATGATGCAAGATTCACACTCTACAATATTTGCTACAAGCGTGTACTGGTTTGTTGGATAACGCTTGCATTCCTTGTGCTATTAGCACTTCTGTTATCTGGACTGACTGGACTCACCCTCTTTTCTCTTGGAGTGATGTGGCTCATTCTGAATGCTGCTGCAATATTCCTTTGTATGTGGGTGAAGTTGCGACTCTCTAAAGGTCTTGAACAATGTCTGGCGAGTGTCAACAAGCTACTTAACAAGCACAAACTTATTCTCGCTCTGGACGACAGAGGGAGACTCTCCTGTCACAAAGTTAACTTATGCTTCATTTATTTTGACTCCGGACCATGTATTGCCCACATTCAGCAGTTTGTAGAAAGTGAAGAAGGAAAAACAATAATGCAAGGATGGGAACAAAGACTAGATGTCTCTACTAATGACATTGTGATTCAAGGGACTCAGACCACAAGACTATCCCGAAAACAGGTAAAGATAGGCTTTAGCTAATTCCCAAACAAACAATATTTCTGAACCAAAAAAACATAAGATTTGCTGATACAAGATATTGGTGGTACACAAAATGTACATACATAATTTTGTCAAAGTATTCAATATGCCATATCCTTAACATTCTCATGCAGTGGGGCACCATTACTAATGTAGAATTAAATTGACTAACTATAGTATGGTTGCAAAACTTAAATTGTAAATTAATAATCCTTACTTCTATTACTCTTCTAATTTAGTATAGTTAATAATACGCCTTGGGTGTTGACTAACATGTAACATATTATAACTATAATTAGAGTTTAATATGCCTTCCATTAACTCGTTTTATTTGGTTTACGCTTTTATCATAGGCATTTGTAACTATGTTTATTTTGTCATATTATAACATTTCATTTGACAGTAATATAATATTGTTAGTAATATTGTTAATAACTGAAAATATTGTGTAGATTAGGGTGTCCCAAATTTTTCGAATTATTTAGTGTTTGAACGCATACCCTCTCATTTAGTAGGTCCTGAAACATGATGTGAGGAATTTATTTTCCCATAGTATGACGAAATTACAAATCATGAAATTCGCGGTTTTATAGTAACTGCTGTAAAAAGAAAACATCATAAAAAGTCGCGGTTAATCGTTATTCTGTCTTTATTTGGGAATTTACTTTCCTGCTTAAAATATTCTTGCTCACAGATTCTGTTTTCCGAAAAGACCACCTAAATTTTAATTAAATTCAATTCAATGGCGTTTTATCTAGCTTCCAATAATTATAATGCCCAGGCGCGGATTCACGGGGGGGAATGGGCGCAACTGCCCACCCCCCCCCTCCCCTGAAGCACTTTCAAAATTTAGATATCGCAATAAAAATAAAAATATATTCAATATAAGTATAAAATGGATAACAAAACGAAATTTTAACTTATTTATATGGATAAAATGAAACAAAAATTGCCCCCTTCTGAGCGAAATCCTAGATCCGCGCCTTCCATTGTCGAGTTTTAATTTAAAAAAAATCACTGTGAGTGATTTATAAAATCTTTTTTTTATGTACCTAACTCAAACTTTGAGGCGTGTACCTACCTAAAACAAAGGACAGTACAATACATAAAATTGGACACCACAAACACTATACATTATTTATACTTGGTTACTTGTCTTTTTACATCAGTAGCTAATAGCAACTTGCTATTAATTAATGTTAAAAAACCGGTCAAGTGCGAGGAGGACTCGCGCCCTGAGGGTTCCGTACGATTTAAATAGGTTAATAGGCTTACTTGATTTAAATAAAATTTACAAACTTATCAGTACCTAGGAAATGTAAATATAAAACAAAAATACAAAATTAAGTTAGTTGAGTATTCGGTTATGTAACCCTAAACCTGTTTTATTGTTTAAATACAGTACTTAACACATAACATACTGAAAATTGAAATTTTATTAGTTTAGTTTTGAGATAGACCCCGTAACAAAAATGGTCTAAAACTAACAACTTTGATAGCCCCCGTTTCTTTGTATTTGAAAAAAAAAAAAAATCTTCACTACTTGACTTAATGATTTCTAGACAATGACACCCCACTATCCGGGGTAGGAAAATAACAATTTTTCGTCTGCTTTTTCATGTATGCCCCCCCTGAAAATAAATTGCATATAATTTATGTTTTATATGTGTATAATTTTTATATCCAATACATATTCGGTTTTGGGTCAACATTTTACACAACTTATCTAATTATCAGATCTGTAACTTATTCCATCCGCAAGCTAGAGATAGAGATCCGTGCGTGACATACGGACGGATAGACAGCAAAGCGACATTAATAGGGCTTAATAATAAAATGCCCTTCGTGTACGGAACCCTAAAAAACTGCAAATTTCATAATTTGTAATTTATCATACTATGGTAAAATACAAAATTCCTCATTCCACGCAAGTCGGCACGGGTTAAAGGAAGCCAAATGTCTTCAAACTTATTTTACAATAATTGTTTTAGGACCTATCAAATAATGTTTATTAAAATCAAAATAATTCGAAAAATTTGGAAGACCCTAATGTTACATGGCTTGTTTTGTTACACTCCCACAAATTACGATATATCCTATTTATTTATTTATATTTTTTATTTAACACTGGATTTAACTACAATCTTCTTGAATAATGGTAATTATCTCTGCATCTTGTCTCTATCTTCATATATGTATATGGAACTTGTTAACTATATTATACCAAGTATGTATTAACTTTGAAGTATTAAAGAAAGTTTATAAATTCCCTTTGCACCTTAAACTGTAGTGGTTGTAAAGTAGTTAGCTAGCATTGGTAGTGGCGTACTTGTGGGTAAGCCAGGCATATGAATGTGCAGGATATGGCAGAGCAAGTGTACCTCCGATACCTGCAGCGGTGGGGCAAAGACTTCCTGCGCCGCCGGCTCGACTGGACCCTGGAGGAGGATGGCGGCAACCCCGCGGCGCCGCGGCACCTGACCAGCGCTCTCTGCCCTTGTCAGTACATTGAGGAGGTGTTGCGCAACAAAGAGCCCCGAGATACCCGCGCCTGTTGCCCGCCTTGCAACGACTGGCTCAGGCGCCGCGGCATCGACTGACTATACCGCTACGCCACTATTGGCAAGTCATTCACTTTCATTACTAGACCTGGGTTCAACAGTATACCTATGTACGTTGAACTGTGGGTTCTGATGTTTACAGAATATGGCTGTATATTATTAACGCGTGTTTCTCCTCCAACAGGAGAGGGGTGCACTTCTGTTCATGAGATATGCAGGTCGCTGGGGCGCGTATGCTGCTAAGAACAGACTGAATCTTAGCAGTCACGTGCCCGGCCGCCACGGAGAGAAGTTTGTGTGTCCCTGCCAGTTCATAGAAGAGCACCTCAAGACCAAACCTCCCGCAGGTATCGCTAAATTCTTCACTTTACCGAACCAACATCAGAACGTTCAAATATATTAAAGTGGTTATGTATTATTGTGAAACTAATAGTATTCTTAATCCGTCCATCACGTAAAAAACATATCAATGTATTGAGTGCCTATTTATAAGTATTAGTTAGGTTCGTATTTAAGGGAATGGCCTTTTCCTAAACCTGAATTGTTTGCATTAAATATCTATAAAATAGAATTAGGCTGTACCAATCAAAACCAACTGAAAAAAACTAGGTAGGTACTTACGTAACTATACAGTGAGGTAAAAAAAAGGTTGGTCACGGAAAAGACGTTCTATACAAGATGACTTTCAAACAAACCCCGATAATTTTAGAGGTTATTAAGAAACGTTAGTAAAACACATATAAAAACAATTAAAATTAAAAGTCAAGATATTATTTAAAAATGCTACTTGGAAATAAAATGTATGGTTATCATAGCCATTCCCATACGTAAAAAATTGATCCAAAATAGTGGGATCAATAATAAAAATAACTTGGCGCGATCTAATTATCTTATCTCTTCGGGTAACCACGATTTCTTTGGATTTTACGAAAACCTTCAAAGAGCTCTAACTTTAAAAAATAATTATGAATATGATTTTGAATGGTTTTAATAAAACCAGTTTGTATTCTTCTACAAAATACTAAATTATCGGGAAGTCAAAAGTCACTGTATATTTTTTAAAATAAGCAAAAATGCGAGAACGATCAGCCAGTATATTTGACTATTTTCAATACTGTACTTTTCCTTGATGACCACAATGACATTTATGTACCATTTCATGCGCTTCCATAAGACATAATAAATTTAAAGTTTCTCTTTTTATCACCGTCCTTGGTTATTAACGCCATAAAACTTGATTTATTTTCGCAATTTTGCTTTTTCAATCTTGGATGAGACAATCGACTTCTCAAAAATCTTTAAATGCAGAAATAAAGGAATGTTACATACAAACCTTCTAGTAAAATCTGCCATCATCAATGTTTTGGGTACTTTTGCTACACCGCGGTCGCGACCGCTTATTTTCAACCCTGCTTAAATCTGAATGTGTCCATATCTGTATTTTACTTTCCTTTCAAATATATTGTATAAAAGGTCATTCCTTTTAAAATAAAACAAGTTTCGAGGTTGGATATATTAAAAAAACCTTTTTACTAAGAAGTGATTGGTATTAAGATTTATCAAAGTGGCCATATATGTTATTTAGAGTCACTACAACTGTCGTCAGCAATAATAATTAATATGTAAGTTAGATTATGAAAGCGATAAGGTCGTGCCTTCAAAAGAGTAAATATTGCTAAATCAGCAAGTTTTGTATTTAACATTTACTTGCATAGCTATAATTGTATATTTTTGAAACAATTTACATGCTTCTGTCCTGATTCCATTTTATTCTGTTTTAAAACGTTGTATCTATAAATAGGTGAGCAATTTTATGAAAAAAAAAACAATTATTATTATAGTTGTTTGTAAATTATTGTATTTATTATGTTCATTTAATGAGCGATATAGTATATTTTATGGAGCTCAAATGTAGACCATTAGGTATTATACACAAGTCCCTCATCTATACTCGATGAGTGGTTTACCAGCATCTTATCTACTTAGTATTGATCCATGAAAGCCCCGCTGAATAACTTATAGCTCTTGTTGTGGTCCCAACAAAAGCGGAAAGTGCTTGTGGTGTTCTCTAAGAAAATATTCTTCAGCGGAACTTTACACTAAACATCAATTTTTATTATTAGAAATGCACATGAAATCAATCCTCTTCATTTTATTTATATACCTTTAAAGTATAAAAATATTATTATTCTCCTAATAATTTCATTACAAAATAATTATATCACCCAAAAAAGTAAGAGTTGCTTTAATGTGTCCTGTTTTAATTGAATTGTGTGTATAGAGCCATCACAAGTTATTTATGACAACTTTAAAAGCTCATATTTTATTTAAATTATGCAATGCAAAAAGCAAATTTATGTTTGGTTGTCCATTTGTGATATAACCACGCACCTTTATTTTTAAAATTTTATCTTTTAACGAATGTATTCATCAATGTTAACCAAGAGCAGAAATGTTAGGGATAATAAAGTCGATTCTAAAGGCTTTAGTTTTAGTGCTTTTAGAACTTGTTTTTTTTTAAGTAATGTAGCTTCTGTTGTTGACAGTAAAGATCTATTTTGGAATGAAGAAATTTTAGTTTTGTCAGCACTAAAACTAAAATTAAAGCCTTAAGAATCGGCTTTATTATCATGATTTTTTTAGACAATAAAGTCGATTCTGAGTGTTTAATTTGAGTTTTAGTGCTGTCAAAACTGAAATTTTTCCAGAGTATTAGAGCTCCTGTTGTAACGCTAAAAACTATTTTGGAATGAAGAAAGTTTAGTTTTGATAGCACTCAAAGTAAAATTAAAGCCTTCAGAATCGGCTTTACTATGTATAGATTAAGCTTCTTAAAATATTTTACTAATTTACTTACTGCATACCAAAGCTCAATTTTTCCTCAAGTGAAGATATTATTAAATAATTCTGACCATTGGAACTACCCTTTGGTACGAAAATCATGTACAGCGTACAGCTAGCGTTTTGCTCGTGGCTCCGCCCACTTGGATTTTGTCTTTGTGTAGTCCTTAGGGAACAGGCTGATTTCTCAGAGTATAAAGTAGCAAACGTTACATCGCAATCCGTTGATCGGTGGTAAAGTTATAAGCTAACAGACAAACCAACTTTCAGATTAATAATATTATTTAAAATATAATTATTAACTATTGGTATATTAATGTTATAGTAGAGATAGGGTGATGTATATTATAAAAAGGGAAGATCATTTCGAAGGCTTTTATCATTGTGCGTATTAACCATAAGGGAATGTCAAAAAATTACTACAATACTGCTCCATTTTAAAGTTAATGACAAATTTTTACTATCTAGGATTTCTAGCTTAATATTGTGTACTTACTTAAATTCAAATATGTAATAAGATGAAAATTAATTACTTCAATAATTGTTACAGAGTCAAAAGTTGACTACCTACAATTTATCATTAAAGTAAATTCTGAAGGCTTAATTTTAGTTTTAGTGCTGTCAAAACTTGTATTTTTCCCAAGTAATATAACGTATAAATCTGAAAAAGTATATTAGAATAAAAAAAAATTTTTGACAGCTTTTTAACTAAAATTACAGCCTTCAGAATCGGCTTTATTATCTTGGTTTATCGGCTTTATTATGTTGGTTTGCATGTACGGAACAATTACATATTCCCAACATATTCCTGTTAGTATGTGAGTTTTGTAACATATAATGTTTATGTACTTCATGTTTACAGTGATTAATTGAGCCAAAATATTATACTTATAAGCTAAATGAAATAAAATATCAACTAAGTCTTTTTACACTTCCTATGTATTTACAAAACATAAAAGAATTTACAACTTAAAACATTCCGTCCCACATTTATGAAAAGTACTTAAATATAATTAAGCTAAGTAAAAATAAATCTCATTATACACTATTATTGTATTGTATATCTTGTTGAAATAAAGTACCTATATTTATTATTTATGAGGTGAACAAATTTTTGTTTTATTGCAAATTGCTGAAATAACTGTATTATCACTAAGCCGCGAACCACGAAAGATAAACGGTATAAGTACCTTAAGCATTAGCAACAAAAGAAGCAAAATTACCCCCGCAACTCACTACTACTTGCAAAGGGG
This sequence comes from Ypsolopha scabrella, assembly GCA_910592155.1. NCBI lineage: Eukaryota > Metazoa > Arthropoda > Insecta > Lepidoptera > Ypsolophidae > Ypsolopha > Ypsolopha scabrella. The sequence goes on from OU342965.1 coordinate 11,718,189, forward strand.
TTGGTATACATTCATTATACTCATTAAACTCTACTTCATACCAGTGGCGAACTAAGGGGCGAGAGCGGCCTGGCTCGTGCTCCTGGTTAGGGGGGGGGGCATAAATTTAAGGAATTATTAAGAAATTTGCTTTATTGGGACATATTTTTTATATAAATTTCTAAGTTACAAAGGCCCCCAAATCTAGAGAATTTTTCTGACAAGCTTTGTAAATGAATTTGTACAAAGTTACACATCTTAGGCTGAGATTCAGAGTGCATTTTGAGTCCGAACTCAATCTTACAAACGTCACTCTAGTATGGGATCACGTCGTTTTTTGACGTTTGTAAGATCGAGTTCGGACTCAAAATGCACTCTGAATCTCAGCCATAAACAGACTTACACAGCTTAACTTCATCTACAAGCTAGTAAGTAAAACAAAACACAAATCGGTACGCAAAAATTTTAAAGACAATTTGACAGCTCACTGGCCAATAACTGCCGTCGACAATGTTAAGAGCCGCGTTCAGTTTGATCGCCCGCTCATCACTGACAGCAGGATAGCAAATACAAATTCAACGCGTGCAAAAGAGATGTCATGATCGCCGGGCGTGAGCGGGCGATCAAACTGAACTCAGCCAAGATGGTAAGATAACAGCATAAGTTAAATAATAAGTGATTGTTATATTGTTAACATATTCTATCTAAGGGTCGACCCAATACCAAAATTACTAATTCGAACCAATCATAAATTATAACAGGCCCTTTTGTATAATTTTTCTGAAAATATAGGCTAAATCATGAAGCTACATACTGTTAACTTTCAGCCTGAAAGTTTCAGGTGGTATTTTTTATAACGAAATTATTTTTTGAAAATCAGTTTGCAGAAATGGAAATGTGACGTAATAGTCATACCGTTTAGGCTCAATAGGAAGAGTTCCTTGACGTAAAAAAGAAAGAAAAAAAAATTAGGTGATGAAACCTGAAGATGGGAATACTGAAAATAAAAAAAACAGACGTCGGTTTTGACATTACTTTTTCTTTCTTGTGGGCAATGGCCTATTTCCTGTAATGCCTAAATGACATGACTATTACGTCATCAAAGCTATTTATTCAGTTCCTGAATATTTTCATGTATATCTTTTGTATTTCAAGGAGCAAAAATTAATACTTTTATATGGCCTTAAAAAAGTCAATTTCTTTAAAAAAAACGACAATTATTACTATTACGTATCTACTATCGGGATTAGAAGTACAAAGCATGGAAACCTAAAATTTTATAATCATTTGATCCTTTCCTTACTCAGGTTTACGGGAAATAACACTTTGTTAAACTTGTAATATTGAAATTAAATGTGTTACCTACGTATTGCAGAATCGGAAATATTTTCTTAGCCATTATTTGAAACTATGAAAAAAAAAACCATTTTAATTTAAACACGCGATTTATGCATCGCACGGAGATAACAAATTAATATTATATCATTGCGGTATAGAAAAGCAAAAAAGTAAATCTGGATGTGAGGAAATTTGAACCGGGTTTCGAACCCGGGACCTCTCGTTATCGCAATTGCCCGGTTTGCAAACAAATAATGGTTTATTAAATAGTGAATAAAATCAAAAATTTACTGTCATCCATGTAAACGCCGTACACAACATCACAACATAACTTTAATTTGATAATTATTTACATCTATTTAATTATTTTAATAAAAAATGGAAATTTAAAGTACACCAATTTCTAAGTAGAACGGGGGCCTCGTTTAGTCTTGCCACCCTAGACTTAGTCCGCCCCGCCACTGCCTCACACATAATCCAAAGTAATGAGGGATTTTTTGGCAGCTCGTTTAAAAAACAGCTTTTATGTTTGGAGAATACTGGGAATTCAATTTGGAGCAGATGGAAACAAAACTGTTTTCGTTATGTTTTGATTAATTTGGATTTTTACATTTGTCGGCGAAAACTGCTTTTTCGTGAAAAACTGAATTGCGGCGTAAACACAGTCAAATTACGAAATATCATACGAAAATATTTTCCGTTCAAACTAGGAGGGGGTCGCCTCACTCCGCTCTGCTTTGCTATTGCTGAAAGATTTTCGTAATTGTTTAAATCTTGCTTTCCGTGAAATATCTGCTTTTTGCGAAAAGCAGAATAATTTCGTGTGATCGTGTAATGTGGATTTTTCGCGATAAGGCAGTTCACGCTATCATACGGCGACATAATAGGTAGGTACCTAAGTAGCTTTTGCAATATCTTGAAAAGCTAGTCAACGTCAGCATGATCAATTTAAGTAGGTGTATAAAAAAATATTTTTAACTGTCAGAAAATCCTTCATTATTTTTAGAGATTCGATCCTTTTTTTAATTAGAGCAGCCACACGTTTATCTAAGTGAGCAGAATCGATCACCACCAAAAATAAAATGGAGGTAAATTCTAAAGGTCAAGTAGGTACTCCCCTATCCACACCCACCCAAGGCGCGACTAGCTTTTGCGGTCACACTAAAAACTAATGTAGTTAATGTAGCTTCCATCGGGCTGGACTGAATTCTGAAATAAAATAGTAATTTATATTTTTAGAGTGTAGTTAGTAGTCAGGTTTCATATGGTAGTTATTTTCGTTAATAAATAGGACGTTGATTTTGAAAATTTAACTGTTTCCTAGCCGCGGCCCGTTTTTTTCACAGAAAACGGCATCGAAATCAAGACAGAACTAAACTGCCCCCCTAACTTCACTATCTACCGCTAGCGTTCAAATGCAAGGGCGGATCCAGAATTTATTTTGGGGGGGGGGGGGCTCAAGGGTCACATAGTGTCCCGCATAGTATTGCACTATATCTTTTAGTCCTAGCGGTATGCCAAAAAATGCTGCAAATGGTGTTAAAAAAATTAAAATCGGTACAATTGAACTTACTAATCAATTTGAAACGTAGCAAAAATTTAACAAAAATTAAAAATATGAAATTGAAAATCTGTAAACCTAAAAAACACCAAACGTTTTCTAAGGACACTCGTGAAAAAATTATCCCGAGCTACGCGCCCCGTGCCTACGTTACGCTTATGCCAGTGTGAAAGAGGAGGACGGACGTATCACGTGCAAGTCGGATTGCCAGAGACGGACAAGACGTTTCACTCACGTGTTTTCTGTAGAGTTATTTGCAACTTGCGGTAAATGAAGCGAATATTATTAAAGCGGTATATAGTATTAATTTCTATCACCACTCTTATGGGTAGCGGTCATCAACGATCTCCTGGTAGAGTTAAATAAGGATGGCTTCGTCACTCTGGGTTATGCAGATGATCTGGTTATCATGAAATCGGGTATATTTAAAGGAACGCTGTGCAGAAAAATGCAGCAAGCTTTGTAAAGTCGAGGCGGTGTGGTGCGCATCAGTTATCTGTAAACCCACAAAAAACAGATCTAATCTTATTCACAAAGAAAACAAAAATCGCAAAATTAAAACTTCCGAAATTATTTAGAACCGAGCTGCCTCTTAGTAAGGAGGTCAAATACCTCGGTGTTTGCCTCGATGACAAACTACTGTGGGGGAGGCAGATGGCACACGTAACAAAGAAGGCAACTATACTCTATGGCAATGCAGACGAGCTGTTGGTAAGGACTCCCTGGTCACTCCCAAACTCTGCAAATGGCATCGTAGCAAATTGCCATGCAGAACTGCAGCAAAGCCTATCAACAGTGTGCAAGGTAAAGTTATCATTGTCCAGAGCGAATAGTAAAGACCAAGGTAACTAACAAGCAGACTCCCTTTCCAAACTATCAGCTAGCATGAAGGTATCGACACAGGGCAATAGTCTGTGTCGACCATCAGCAAAAGCTATCAGGGGAGAGCTAAAGAGATACACTCTTACTGAGCAGAACAGAAGGTGGACAGCACGGACTGACTGCCGGCTATCAAGACTAATGGTGCCGCAAACAAACAAATTAACAATGTACCTTATGAAACTTAAAGAGCCTGATTTCCGGGATATGGGGTAAGTATCATTACCGGACATTACAATCTGAATAAACACAAATGTGCGCTGGAGCCACTGACAGCCCGATATGTCGAGAGTGCGCAGACCAGGAAGAGACGGTGGAGCATGTGCTGCTTCACTGCCCCGCCCCCGATGACAGACGCAAAGCAGGGATTACAACGAGCTCCATCTCCCCTTCTCTGGACCAGATTGTGTGTCGGCTCTATTTCAAGGAGCTGGAGTAATTTCAGGGCTGGGCTAGCCGACCGAGGGGAAAGTGCACAATACTCACGATCACGTAGAGTCAGTGCAGGACTCATCGCCCACGTAACGAATCTAGATATTAATCCCCCATCTCCTTGTGTTATTTGAACCGTCGGGGAGGCGCTCGGTGCCTTCCCTGGATCCGCCCTTGCTTATTTTGGTATTTATTAAGCTAAAAAAGTTCTTATTACAAATTCTAATCAAGGTACATCATTCTAGATATTCTGTAGTTCATTATGTAATAGCCAATACTCCAAAATCTGATGATACTGACAATCACGGGCGGATCCAGAGGGGGGGAGGGGGGGGGGAGGCAAATGGGCACTTCGTCACGTATTTTGCCCTACCTTACATATAAAAAATACTCAAATGTTATTATCTTAATTCGATAGAAATATGAGTTGCTGAAAACTATAAGGTAATACGCCAATAACGATCGTTCAAATATGTTCATCATCATCGCTTTCACATTTTAGTATCCCAAGCTGGAAAGAGTATCTTCATACATAAGTATATGACAATTAATTGGTCGAGTAAATTTTATTAAAGCGAAACTTCCGATAGTATTCAATTACGATTATGATTTTATGATTGTATTCCTTTTTACAAAACAGACACAAATAATATGCAAGGTCCGTTATAAATTAGTGTATTAATTATAAATTAGTTAAATTAGGCATTATATCTATTTATAGTTTATTTATCTATTAACTTATTTATTCATTGCATTATGTAGGTATATACAATATTTTAATTTTTTACTTATGTTAGTATATATTTGGTTAGGCATTATATTTATTTATGGTCTATTCAGTTTATTTATCAACTTATTTATTAATTGCATTATGTATAATAATATTATTATTCCAATAAGTCTTTATTTTATACATGTGTTTTACTTTTAGTAAAATGATGATGATGAAAATGATTAGTAAAAAGATGTTTCAATATAGTTTTTTTTTTATATTTCCCGTAAGTATCATATTTGTTTCATCATAAAATATTATTTTATACTGATTAGATTTGACATGTAAAACGTATACTTTATGTATCTATTTTACAAATAAACATTTTGAATCTTTCGAAATAAATAGATAGACAATTAAAATAATTTATTTCAGTATATTTGTCCCCGGCTAAAGTGGATATCCCAAGCGTGCCGAGTCCAAGCCCCGGATTTAAGGTGGGTGTTCAAGTTTTGTGAACCCGCGGTCACGATAAGCAAACTTTAAAACAGCAGCTGTATGCAAGGTGCATTATCGTGCAACAGAAGCACACCTTAATGCAATATTGTATCTTTTAATACCGTTTCTCAACTTATACACGAGAGAACCGTTCATCAGTAGACATTGTGAGTCCCAAAAAACTGCACATTTTTTTGTGGATTCTTTCATTCTTGCCTCTCTCGGCGGTTTTACTCTCTTAAAATGCCACTCCATCGACTCGCGTTTGCTTTCAAGATCACAAAAAAGCATCATCGTTTCATCACCGGAAACAATACGATCAATCGTTTTTTTTTTCGCCACACATTTCGAAAGTGCAGAAGCACATCGCACTCACTCCACTTTTTGAACAGCCGATAAAAGTTTGGGCACCCATCTTGCATCCAATGTGAAGATGGTCATGGATAGCACGATGATCGGTACTCTTCGAAAGCCCCAACCTAGCTGCAAGTTCCCTTATTTTTAGTCGGCGATCACTCATGCCTCCTCGATAATGGCCTCTGTTTTGGATATGAGCACATAATCCACCGGTCTGTCTTAACCGAATCTCGCTAAAGACGAAACTCTGTTAGCCCAGTTGTTCAGTGCTATAGGAAGAGGAAGATTTGCCGTACACGCTGCTGCTGCTGTTTGAAAAGAAATTTAATCACACTTCGGTACCCAATTTTAGAAATTTTCTAAAAATTCCCATAACGTCCCGTTACTTTCAGACTAACAAGACAAAGGTACAACAAGCTATAAATCTTTGGTATATACAAGTTTAATAGCAAATCACTAAAGAGTGGAAGTTTATAACAACTGTTAGGTACAACATGGTTAGAAATATATCAAGCTAACTCATTATATGGGATGGGACAGCCCCCGTGTGCCTACACTCAGCGGGACCCCATGTCCAATGACGATGTTAGTAGTTGAGAGAGTTAGTTCCAGATTAGTTTTATCGAATCGCTGACTGGAGTTCGCCTGTAAAATCGGACAGAACAAATAAAAAACATTATCGGATTCGATAGAACTAAACTGAAACTAACTCTCTCAATTACTAAGATCGTCAGAGGACATGGGGCTGCACTGAGTGTTTGCACACACACACACGCACACACAGCCCCCGTATCGGAAAGCGTCACCCAATATAATTAATTTATAAAAAACCCAAACAAGGTCACCTTACGACGCCCCCTCTCAGGACCTCATCATCAAACCCTATAGTTGCCATGGATTGTAAATGGTGTCCAAACTTTATTATCAGACCCTGTAAAAACGGAGGCAGAAACATATCGGTTTTTAAAATTTCGAAAAATTCTGAAACATTTGTAAGTACTATTTTTTTTGTCTTGACTGCCTTGCCTGGAAGGTGAATGGAAGGACCATAAGCAGGTTTTTGTCGGTCAAGTGAAGGTGTCTTGTGGGTAAAGTAGAGGTTTTTTTTGGTTAAAACTTTGACCCCCTTTTTGAACCTGGGTGCAAATTTTCCAAAATCTTTTCTTAGTATTAATTTTAATCCCTCTATAAACACACCCTCCAAATACGTAGAGCGCGGGGCGGCTTGGCCTGTACATTGTCTGTCATTCAGTCAGTCACTCAGGACAAAGCCTCATACTTACATATAAGTCGTGGTCTTATCGTAGAATAGATCATTTCATGATCTGCTCAAATATCATGAAATCTGTAAGAACAAAACGGGTCGCCTCGCTCTGCTCCGTTCGCCCGACTTCCTAATATATGATCACAAACAACCTAACATGCTCCTCCTCGCTTTGCTGGTCGTCGCACCTATTTTTCACTTCTTTTTGAAGCCTATCATAAGTTTCTCATTTCATACTGTTTTACGATATTGTCTATCAAATATATAAGGTGACATTTTAAGTTAATACTTGCGATTGTCGGCACTTGGTGAAACATCATCATGGTTGAAGAAAACACTTATACTGTTTCACGAAAATTATTAGATATAATTCCGACTAGTTTCGCCTTAACGGCATTTTCCAGGATTATTTATTAAATAATCTTAAATATTTCATCTGAGTTATAATATTGATCGATAACACGTTTTGCTAATTTCATAAATTGATCACCCATCACTCATAGTAGACTTGGGGCTGGGCTTGCGTTTGTAGGTAAAAGGGAAACATATTTTATACTACACCTGCTTGGAAAGTTCCTTCTTACTTTTTCGAATACGATGGAGAATATACGTCATTGCTGTCATACCAATATGCGGGCGGAAAAAATGTATGAAAATCCATTGTTAACGTGCTGAGCGGGCAGAAAAAGTACATGAAAATCCATTGTTATCGTGCTGAGCGGGCAGAAAAAGTATCTATATGAAAATCCATTGTTAACGTGCTGTTTTTTTTTATTTGTTGACAACATCCGTACGATTAGCATAAATGTTACATTAAAAAGGGTATAAACTTCTTGGTACATAACCTAGCTTGAACAATAATGCCAAAAGACAAAAAGTTTTTATGTCTTAGTTTGAAAAATAATACTGGCCACTTGCTATTTATGATCATAAAAAAATTGAAAAAGTGAAGTCAAAAAGTTTTTATGTCAAAATTTGCAAAATAATACTGGCCATTTGTTATTTATGTACATAATTAAAAAAAGAAATTAAAAACTGCAAATCGGACGCGAGTCATCAATCTGTTTGTTTCTTTGGTTGTATCTTTATTAAAAGTAACTCAAAATGTCGTCTAGTAGTGATATAGAAGAATGGGTGATTTTGTCTTTTATTTTCCTCGCAGGTGTAGTATAAAGCACTATGTATCACTCGGGAGAAAGTGCGATTCCCAACTAGTAATCGGCCTCTTTCTCCACTTGGTGAACGATGTACTATTTCGAATTACCCAAAAAGGGTTATCGAACCTTGATACCGACTATTTCTGTGTCTTCAGTATGAACATGGCTGCATAAATAAATGTCACGTTATCAGTGTTATCACGTTATAGATAATTTCATGATCCAGATCTGACCTGAAACTTTGCTGATGACAACTGCGAAATATCCGCGTTCCATGTTTGACACAACGAAAATGATTCAAAATTCAAGTAGGTTTTGAGACACCTATTTATAACGTCCTAAAATTCAAAGTGAATAAAAACGAAAAGGTGATTAAGTAAAAGACAACTTTCCGTCGAAAATAATTTTTTTTTTGCGATTTTTTTTACTTTTCCATAGAAATTGAGTCAACCGATTGGACCGGCCCACTTTGTACTGGGAAGTGAAAAATTTATTCGACCAAAAGATTTTTTTTTATCCAGGCTGTAAATGCAAACTCAAGAAAGTATACATGGTTCTAATGTCATTACGAGAAAAAAAAATACCTTGAATTTTCACCAAAAACTCATCATTTTTCTAAGCTATGCTACGCATTCTTATCAACGAATTCCGGTCTCCCCACACACCTAGTTGCACCCCGCACCCCTCATCCGTGACCGCCCGATTGTGGTCAGTTACCTAATGACACTAATGAGATTCAACCTTTGAAATATTTTTACTAATGTAGGACCTTATACCGACTGTAAAAGCAAAGGCAAGAATCCTTTAAGGGTGTGTTAGTATGATCGGTAAAGATATTATTTTAAATACTGGGATCTCTAAATAAAGTACCAGTACCTCACAATAAGACGATTTTCTTTACTCAAAATACACTCTTTACTCAAAATACACTAATCGCGTGGACACCCTCGCTGGTCGCTGGCCACTCGGATGAGGGGTGCGGGTTGCGGGGTGCAATTAGGTGTGTGGAGAGGCCGGTGAGCTGCGTAGCCATAGCTTAGAAAAATAATGGAATTTATGGTGAAATTTCAAGGTATTTTTTTTTCTCGTAATGACATCAGAATCCTAAAGGGATTCTTGACTTTGCATTTACAACCTGTATAAGGTGACTTTTAGTTATACAGTTCAAATTATTTAATATTTTATTAATTAGATGAAAACGAAAAAGTACCTTTTAATTGTCATTAGATGTCGTAGCTATTTCCTTTTGGTACAGACATGCACAAACAGAACAAATTATTTTAAATCTACAAAAAACGTAGCCATTACCTCCTTCAACGAAAAGACAACAACAGGACAAAATAAGGTTAGTCCTGTCAAATAAGTCGTATTACACCAAATCGACACCATTGGTTAACATTTTACTTTTATGGTAAAGGGATTTTAACCATGCTTTGAAATACAAAGCCTAATATAAAATGTTTCACAAGATATCATTTATTCGTTGCCAACAAACATGCACTTAAAAATAAAAATAAAGTAAATTAAAAGATAACACACCCAGCTTAAATAAAACAACTTCAAAAATGGTTTTTAGTTGAAGCAGCGAAAAGGTCCGACTCAGCATAAGCATTGCGATGACAACCGCAACGCGCTGTTTTTCAGTCAGGCCTATAGGACCATCACACAGACCAATTATAAAAAAATTGATGCAATATATTGCTGAATTTTTCTTTATATTATAGATTGAAGGCGGGTTTAATAATCGGATAAGCAGTTTACAGGGGACGAGTCAAAATATAACACAATCCGTTTGAAATATTAAGATGGATAGACAAGACCACTGACAGTTTACCTAATCATTGAACAACCCACGTGATCATACAAATAAAAATATCACGGCACAAGAAATTAAGTTGTATTACCGAGATACCCAGATCCTACCATAAGTTCTTTCCTGCTTTTAAGGACAATTGCGGGGTTCCAAGGATACCCTAGGCCCTACGCCTAGAACATCAACTTATATCAAAACGACAGAGAGGTTTTAAAATAAATAAATAAAATGCAATAAACAATAGATCGATTTTAATATCATGAAAAATAACTTTTGAACGAGTCTCAAAGTTGGCAGATTTAGGTTTAGATTTGGCACCCTTCGGATACGGAACCTTGAAAATAAGGGTTCCGTTACTCAGCGGGAGCCTTATTGTTTGTCAGGCGCTAACCTTTGGCGGCTTGTTTTGTGTCGCCTTGATGTTGCTATGACATCTATGTTGTTATTTACCTACCATGTATTAGGGTCCGGTCAAATGTACACTGACAGTAGGTGTTGGTCCGGTGTACCTGTATTGTGTGGTGGTACAGAACCCTTTGCAGGCGAGTACAACTCGCACTTGGCTAAACTATTTTTAATGATTCCCCGCAAACAGAATATCAAGATCGGGAGTTAGGGACTGCACAACGAAAAAGACAAACATAATAATCTAAAAAATTCCAAGGCCGAGTAGTGCGGTGAATCAAGAAAAGGTTGGCTATTGCTGTTTATTAGTGAATAATATTTAATATAAGTTCAAGAGAGAGCGTTTAAACAAAATGTATATGTTTACAAGTGGTTTACAACAGCCATTATTGTTATTTTTACTTTATTCGTTTGGACGGACTCCTGTTTTGAACTGAAAAAACAGCCTTTTTTTTCGAATTTCTCATAAAAATGAAGCTCAGTAATTCCTTGGTACGATACCACCTACCGAACCATGACTGATGCTGCATGATCTATCTGGTGGAGATTTTTTATCGGCATTCAGTTGTATGAGAACATTTATATTGTAATAATTTTGCTGTAAATCTTCCTAAGAGAAAATAAATTTATAAATAATGATAACCTTTTTTTTTCAATTGGGAACTACCTACACCATCGTTTTGTGGGTTAAATTTCTCTTCCAGTGTGAAAATTTTTCGTCAGTAAAGAGAAGTTACTGGTAAGTTTTGCGAGTCGTTGCGACAAATTCTTTGCTCTTGTAGCTCTATATCTGGGTCTGGGTTTGTTATCAGTAGAGGACATCTGTAGGAACCGATAAACGAGTTCGCGGTCATTTTTAGGGTTTCGTACCTCAAAATAAAAAACCGGCCAAGTACGTGTCGGTCCACGCGCAATGTTGGGTTCCGTAGTTGCCCGGTACATTTTATAAGTTGGTCTACTAATACAGATCGCGCCTAACTTCTAGTCCCATACTTTTAAAAGAACGGCCCTTAAAAGGGGATTAAAAGTTTGGCGCGATCTGAACTCGTAAACCTGTAAAGCCTACTTAGCTGTGATAGTTTTCCTTTTAAATTCATTATAGTGTATATACTTATGTGAAAAATTTTACAGAAGTATCCATAAGCAATCTTTTAGCCGACACTCCACTCTAACAAAAATTTGCACTATAAAGCTTAATATTTCGCCAACGGATCCCTAAATCGAAAAATGGTTTTCACACACCCACAATGTTTTTAAGCAACCTATCTAACGATAACCCACACTATGGGATAGATGAGAAAAAAAATCATCCCCAATTTACGTGTACGGGAGGAACACTTAAAATTTTTTTTTTCATGATTTTATTTTATCGTTTTGTCGGCGTTTTTAATAAGTATCTTGGACGAAATACAAATTTCGTCCATGTATGTATACTCATTCCAAACTAAAGCTTTCTAGTACTTATAGTTTCTGAGCTAAGCCGCGGACGGGCAGATGGACATGGCGAAACTATATGGGTTCCTTGTCGGACTACGACACTACAACTACTGGTCGTGGAATAAGTTCGTGTTTTATACGGTATGAACGGAGTTTTAGCTATTTTAAAACTTTTAATACATATATCCATGTATTAAATGTATATTTATGTATCATATGACAGGATCCTTGTTACAAATTTTACATTTTATGAAAACACGGACCCAAAAACAAATTATTAAGTCTGTAAAATATAAATACTTATCAATTATTTATTGAATAAAAATTAATTTATTAAAGTAGGGATAGAACATATGGCAGGGCGACGTAAAGTTAATCTATGATTGATTCGTAAACCATAAATATTTAAATAGGTACTTTTTGACACAGGTATTGTAATCGACAATAATTACAATAGCAATAAATAAACGATTTAAATATGACAGGCCTCCCACGGTTGGATCAGAATCTGATCGAAGTTATTAGTGGATTAGTATACAGTATAGTATTACTCAGTGTACACACAGTAATGAAATGAGTAAATAAGAAATGTTAGTTAGAACAATTAACAAAATAAAAATGCTTGCTTGTAAAAGGGATAATTTAATCAATAGAAGACAAAAATAATCTATTACAGAACGGCGTTACGGCATAAACTTCATACAATTTAACTAATAATGTAAACTTGTTAGTAGGTAAGTATATATAGGTACTTAAATTATTTTTACATTGTTCCGGCATTTTGGATTTACTAACATATCACAGAATTACACTGAATAATAACAATAAATAAATTCTATTGTTAAATTAAATAAATTCAGTAAATGGCAAGACAGTGAAAGAATTTGTAATTCATTCATTACGAGCCACTTTAAAGTCATTACATAATGCAGACAAAAATTTACTACATCTACTGGCCTGGCTTGACTTTCTTGAACATATGGAGGTATCCATTTACTTAAAACGAATGATAACTTACATGAACGAAGTAAGCAAACAAAATCCCTGTAAAGTTGATCAGGCCAGTGGCTACCAACAAATGGCCTTGAACCTCTGTTTAAGTGAGCTATATTTGTAGGTTCAAAAATTCCTGTCTTTTTAGCAATATTTTAATTTGTATAAGTAATTAATTTAATTTGCATTATATTTGTAACATAGTATTGCAATTAAAAAATATTTTTCTATACTTACCTATACGTACAGCCGAATGCAAACTTTGAAGTCAACTCAGTAATGATAAGAAACAACATCCCAATCATTCATTGTAAATTCTAAAATATTTCTTTAGCGCAGAGACTAAAACCGCTTGAATACTCATACGAAGGTACCTACCGTGCATATGACCAATTTGTTAAAGAGAGACAGATGAATAAAACAGACAAGCAAGCGGACACACTATGGCGCTGAGGTTTCCCATGCAGCTTTCCTTCATTTTTTTATTTTTTTTAATTCAATTGTAAATCAATTGTTATTGAGAATCAACTATTCTACTGGTTAATGCAGAACTGCGTGTCTTTTGTCTGTATTGACTGAGTCAGTATGGGAAGTCAAATTGTCATCTTACGAATTTTGCAAAAAAGGTCATGTTTCTGATCACATTCTGAATCTTCATTCTGGCTGTAGTGTAGGTACTTAATTGATGCAAATACTTTAATAACTAAACTAACTAAAAGATAAACACTCCGCCAAAAATATATTTTTATAGATTAATAAAATAAGTAAATGTAAAGAAATAACAACATGAATATCAAAAATAAATTGTATTTAGAAAGTTGAGCAAATAAACAGAAATTTAATGGCAAGAAAGAATAAATAACTATGTTGCCGACTGTTTTTAATTATCACTAGTGCGAGACCTCTTCGGCGAGGCTTTGGAATTGTCACCGGCGGGAAAAAGACCGGTGAAGGTGCTCCTTTGCTCTTTCAGTTGGGACTCCTTGTCTATGGCTTTGATGATGTCTCGGTTACGTTTGAGAGTTTTGTCTGAGGATTCGTCCATGAGGTCAATGGAGGACGCGAGTGATTCGAGCGAGGTGACCGTGGAGTGGTCTTGCAGCTTGGTGCACAGTGTAAGGTCGAACAGCGGCGGGCTCTTGTCAGTGGTGACGTGAGTGGCGGTGGAGCTGGCAGCGCTGGGCGGCTCGTCGAGCGCCGCTAGGCGCATTATTTCGCGCTGAGACTCCCGCGCCTCCACCAAGAATATGCTCTCCTGGTATCACAGTCGCCAGTCAACACACAAAGCAGAGCAAAAATACAAGTAAACGAAATATTAATTCGGAATACAAGAAAATTTCTTACCCTGACTTCTTTCGTGGTGTACTGATCGAGTTTGTCGTAAATGACGGCGTGGAGACCCATCTCTTTTAACTTCTTGATGGTATTTTTGTCGTTGTTGTCGTCGCCCCAACAGAATATGACTAGGCCCGCGTTTGTAGCCAATTTCACCTGAAAACAGGGAACGAAGTTTCAGATCACGTGAATTTTACAATAGATACACAAGAAAAGCAAGAGTTTGGATGGGTCCAATTATCGCTTTTGATACTGATAGTTAAGATTGTCGGCACTTGGTTGATTTATCAATTTGAATCAATCAATTGAATTTATCAAACATTGTTGTGATGAAAACACTTGTACTTTTCCACAGATGATATTTAATACTACACTACCCAACCGGTTTCACTATATAGGCATCATCAGGGGCTTTTTAATTAACTTATATACTTAATTATTTTAAACAATGTTTCTGTTGCTAGATGTCCGACGTCCGTGCGTCTTCAATAAATTATACACAAATTCTTGTACTTTTTATTACACAAATATTTATTTTTACTAAAAACTTAGGCTACTGGTTTCGTATTACACATCATCGGGCCTACAAATTATTTATTTTTATAACTTTTTAATATATAAAAAGAAAACATTTCAATCAAGCAGAAGGTTACACTTATTGAAATGTTTTCTTTTTATAGATATATGGCGTCACTGGTCACTGGGTTTCAGCACCGCGCTCACCAACCCGCCTGCCCAGCGTGTGTGAGTATGGGCATTTCTTCCAGGAGGACCGCCAAGAGTGGCGAAATCCTGGAAAGGCCTATGTCCAGCAGTGGACGAAACAGGCTGATGGATGGATGGAGATATATTAAAATAGTTATAAACATTAATAATTTGTTGGCCCGATGATGTGTAATACGAAACCGGTAGCCTAAGTTTTAGTAAAAATAAATATTTGTGGAATAAAAAGTACAAGAATTTGTGTATAATTTATTGATTATGATTAGTAACATTATAAACATTAAAATCAAAATTATAATTATGAGATTTTAAAAGAATTCATATTGCCTTAGATGTACGAGTAAAAGACCTTACCCTCGACGCGCCTTAAATAGACCATGGATTTTCTGAACTGAATAAATTCTAGCAATATCATAAATTCCTGATTGTGTTGTAAGATTGTCATGTCAATGTTTCTAGGGGATGCCCGGTGTTTAGTAAATATTGATCTAAAGAAAACATAAACTACTTGTATTGTTGCGCAGTTTTATCGTTGCATGCCAAGTGCCAACAGTATCAGTTGACCAAGGTTCATCGCTCTCGCTTTGTAGGTCAACAAATGTTTTGTATTGTGTATTGTATATAGTAAACGTATAGCGGTCGCGTTTATTGAAAGTATACTTTGCTAGTGCGCAGAGCTGCGCAATACTCTAGTATACATTCCGATCACAATTACATGCAGCAGTTGCGGAGCAGTATGTATGCAAAAATCGAGTATATATTCAAGCACCGAGTACAAAAATAATTGATAGATAAATAGATTGTTATCCCTTTTTTTCGACTCGGAGTTGAAATGGGGGCACAAATTTTATTTTGCCTTTTTCACAAAAAGGGTCATTGAACCTTGGTCCTGACCGCTTACCGAGTCTCCAGTAAGAATTTGGCTATATACTTAGAATTAAAATATATATATTATTGGCTATTTAAAGCTTTTTATTTCTTCATTTTGAGATAATAATAACAAAATATTGTTTTTTCGAAATATATTTCGGCCCACTTTGGGGCCGGCATCAGTCGAATATATACTATATAATATATCGCTATATACTTAGAAGTCACCTTATAAACTATATTCATATCACGATAATATAGGTATAGGCTAGTATTTGTGTGTGTGGAATACAAAAACTAACATTAAAATCGCCTTCCTATTTTTATAGAGATATACAACTAAAACTTATTAAAAGCATGCTTACAAATATCTCATTCAAATGTTCAAAAGTCAAAGATTAGTCAAACTAGCCTAGTATAGTTTTGGAACTTCTTTATTACTCGATGAGGTGGAAACTATACTAGAGTATCGCGCATAAATCGAGTATACCTTCAAGACATTATTTCATTTTCACTCTTGAAAGTATACTGCACTAGTACAGTATGGGTGCGAACTGGCACAGTATACTTTCATTAAACGCATAGCGGTCACATCTGGTCTGTCATTGCCATTGTATTTGTATGAGATAGATAATACTAAATGCTTCTTCATACGCCTTTTCTATGTCAATGAGCCCATTGTTTGATTATTTATATAGCTGGCTGACTGATTAAATAAAGACAAGGCTTTCATTTTGACTCGGAGACTATACAAACAAGTTTAGTGCTCCGAATTTTGACCCTACCAAAATGAAATTAAGCGTGATTTTTACGTAACGTTGCTAGTGACATGGGCTCCTTCAGGACGCTGCTCTATTTGATCTATTTTACAGGAATAAAAATTTATAATACGTAGGTATTTGAATTTACAGGGTCAACCAAACGAATGCCCTCTGGAGGGAAAGTACCTTAAATATTAAAGAAAACTTTTATTTTATTTTTAAAGTTAAGGTAAATTGCATTCAAATTTCGGACAAAAGTGTAAAAAAAACATCCTGTATTTGTATCATACCGATCGAAGGAGTCAAGCATTAGAACCAAATTCTTCTGAGTAACATAGTAAGTATTGTAAATTAAAGGAAGACCATGAAATTTGACATTTAAATAACAAAACTCGTATCCAAAAAATGTATATTGTTAGAAGTACGGAAAAGACGGAGGAAAAACGGTAATTTTTCAAAAATCTTGGAATGCAGTTTTTCAGTATTTAAAAATTAAAATAAATGTTGCGCGTGGCTACGTAAGTGTTGATTCCGAATATAAACTCATTTTAAACTAAATGACTCAATACCAAATCAATAATTAATTACAAACTTTCATCCTGTACTTATCGCGATGCCACATCCGTTGAAATCAAATAGATAACTTGAACTGCAAGCGACTGTACATGAAAAGATTACAGATAAACTCAACACAGTTCAATACCTGTTAAAAACAATTTCTAAGAAAATCATGTACAAGCTAATACCAGTCCACAGTCGATTGTGTATGACGTCAAACGTTCGCTCAGACATGATCACGTGAAGCGAAGTCGTAGTCATAATCTTTATCGACACGGGTAGATTTATCAGTCACGTGAATAACATAAATCAGTTTGAGGGCCAACAGTCTATATATGTACATGTAAGGAAAAACTATAAAACAAGTTGTAGCTGTCAGATGTCCAGCTTCTGACTAGTTCTGACTATTTACTTTTGTAGGACAAGGTCTTATTGCCTGTCCAATGTCTGGTAAATAAAGATTTTATTCTTGTTTACCTGAGTAGGGTCACGCAGTAAATCTTCAGTGTGGACGACGATTCCCAAAATGTCCGAACTAATTGCATTCTGCACTGCGGCAGGAATCGAAAGGCACCGTGGGTCGCGATAAGGCTGATACTTATTTGTCTTTCCCTGAAAAACGTACAGCATAACAAGAATCTGCTTTATGGGGTTTTTTGTTATCTGTACTATCTATCTATAATATTACTAGCCATCAAAAACAAAACTTGTAAAAAAAAAACAAGTCTCGCAACTTAGTTCTTCTACCGTAAAAAGTTGTGAGATCCATGTAAATCCAAGTCGGTTAATTTATTCAGTCCCTACTTAAGGGACCTTTTAGCTAACCTAACAACATCTTATAGTGACCGTATCAATATTAAAAATCTTTTATGTTTTAAATAAATAGATTGACTTTGCCATCGCATGAAAACACAATGTATCTCACAAGTAATACATATTATATTAAATGAGATTATTTAGTACGATTGTCTAGTCAATCTATTTATTCAAAACAGAAAAGATTTTTAATATTGATATGTGGTCACTTTAAGATGCTGTTAGGTTAGCTAATTATGTAATAACTTAAGACAGAAGGTACCTTAAGTAGGGACTGAATAAATTAACCAACTTGGATTTACATGGATCTCACAACTTTTTACGGTAGAAGAACTAAGTTGCGAGACTTGTTTCTTTTTGCAAGTTTTGTTTTCGATGGCATCTCATTTCTTTTTGTAGATAATCCTACTTTTTTTCCTTTCCGGTATCTTCTACTTACAACTGCAAATGTAACTTTGTAATCTTATATTTTTATATATATTTACATGGGATTACAAAGTTATTTATGCAGTTGTATTAATATAAAAACTAATACTAATTGTATTCCAAATTTGAAGCTTCTATGTCTGCTAGAAGTGCCTTACAGTTTTGATGATCGGTTAGTCAGTCAGTCAGTCAGTCAGTCAGTCAGTGAGTGAGTGACAAAATTGAGAAACTTTGACTAGTTATAATTCTTAAACTACTGGTTCAAATTGAATGAAATTTGAAATGTACCGTGTTTATACAATGCCTGCTTGGTTACTGAAAATTCAGGCTTCTAGTATTATCCACAAGGAAGTTATAGGGGGGTCGAAAATGGCCTGAGCTGTTTCGAGAAAAGGATGGTACGGCCGTTCCGCTTTTTAGCTCGAATATTATAGCCAAAACACCCATTTTCAGAATTTTTGGCTGTCTGCAACGATAACATCGTTTTCTGTCTGTCTGTATCTATGTCCCGTTTTAACTCGAGAACCACTCAACGGATTTGAATGCGTATTTTTTTATTATCACCGTAGTGACCGTGGTCAACATATAGGCTACAAGGGTTGTTCATAAAATAACTCCCAAGCCAAAAACGGGGCAGAGATTAATTAAGCGCGGGCAGAGCCGTGGGCGAAAGGCCAATAATAAAGACATTTGTATTTGTCCACAGAATAATAAAATTCAATCACTACAGCAGACTGGTCTCGCTAAAGGCATATTCAAGGGCATTTGAAGCAAAACTATTGAGACAATACTAAATTACAAATTTAACTAAGCCGCCATTTTAGCATTTTTGTCATTATAAATACTAATATTTTGCGTTAATGGATTATTGTTTTGACTAGCAATGATATCTAATGAACTTTTGTTGACTGTATTCAATGTCTAAAGGAAGCAGTATTTTCAAACAGTGACTTTTTTAAAACCAACCAATGCTTATTAAAGACAGATACTCACAACAGTCAGGAACATCACAGGATATTTGTTCTGTTTGTAACGCACCATAGTACAGATGTCAGGATTGAAACAGGAAAATACTATACGGCGCTCATTAGCATGCTTAAGGACCACTTCCAAAACCTGAAAATTAATTTGTTCTTTAAAGCTATCCTTTAAATATTTCTTAATAAATTTTCCTGGCACTAGTGGCCATGAAAAGTTTTAAAATACGAATAATTTTGTAAATGGCCACTCAACCCACATCTTCCACAAATAATTTAATCAACTAGAATATCAGTTCTAAAAATTGATAACAGGTAGAGCAAAATAAAATCTTTTTTTTTTACCTTGTCCACATAAGTGTTCATATCAAATGGATTGTTTAATTCAAAAGTTCCATCACTCAGCTCCATAGTCCATTTTAATTCTACATTGAAACCAACATGTGTATCAATCTCTTTTAAAACATTTTCTAGGGTGGGAAAAGGTTGATGTTCTTCTAAGTCTTCATCATCAAACAGTGTCTCATGGCTACGCCCTTCTGCCAAATGGTAGACCTAAAATTAAAAAGTTATGTTTATAAGCATCTTTATTATATTGCAGGATATTCAGAAACAAAACTGGCTAAGTGCTTGTCGGACTACGCGCAGGGTAGGGTTCCGTAGTTTATACACTTTATAAGTTGGCCTACTAATACAGATCGCGCCAAACTTCTAGTCCGCTCACAAGTTGCTCTCCCGAAGAACGGCCCATACATTGTCGTGTTTGGAGGGGACTAAAAGTTTGGCGCGACCTGTACTCGTAAACCTGTAAAGCCTACTTAGCTGTGCAAATTTTTTCACATATGCATAAACAACCTTTTAGCTGGCAGGGGGGACACTTGACTTTAACAAAAATTAGCACTTTAAAGCTTAATACTCACCAACAGATCCCTAAATCGAAAAATGGTTTTCACACACCCACAATGTTTTTGAACGAATCTAACGATTTATCCCCCACTATGGGATAAATGAGAACAAAAAATTCATTCCCAATTTAAGTGCACCCCAATAAAAATGTTTCATTATTTTATTTTACCCTTTAGTCGGCGCGATTAATATGTATTATATACTCTTGCCAAATTATAACTTTCTAGTACTAATAGTCTCTGAGCTAGTGGACAGACAGACGGACAGGGCGAAACTATAAGGGTTTTATGTTGGACTACGGAACCCTAAAATCTGGAATATCCTAGGATTTTTGCAAGAATCGGATAATTGGAAACTTTCTGTTAAGAACTAAAGAGGTCACTGGAGTGCCACAGGGTTTTCCAAATTTATTACATGTAAACCTTACACACTCTTCTTCACTCTGCTCATCGTCACACATATTTTTTACTTTTTCTTAAATTATCTGGACTCTTATAATCAACCTATTTATAATATTTACGTTGATCCATTTTTTTCCGATTATCCTGCACAAATACAAAATGAAAATGTAATTTGTTGTTAATAAAAACTAACTTTTAATTTTTGCAGATGTTCCAATGTTAAGTCTTTCACAGGGAGCTCCAACATCTCAGTGAAGTCAACTTCTTTCTTCCTCTTCATAGAGATACAAACATGGAAGTCATGATAGATGACAGGTATCATATCCTTGCTCAACTGGACATCAAACTCAAGCAAGTCAGCTCCACTTGAAGCTGCCTTTTTGAGAGATGCAATTGTATTTTCTCTGATGGCATTTCCTCTGTAATCATAATATCATGAATTTCTTTGATGACATGAAAATGTATTAGATTATTTCTTACTACCTTTTGCCTGGGGCTCTGCCCGCATGTTATTCGGTTTAACGACATGCTTTTTCTGGGATAAAAAGTAGCCTAGTGTTAAGTTAGGGTATAAGCTATATCCATTTTAAATTTCATCCAAATCCGTCCAGCCGTATCAGCATGAAAGAGTAACAAACATACACACACATACACAAGCTTTCGCATTTATAATATTAGTGGGATAGTTAAATTATTTAAATTTAAAATTACTTACTCTTTTGTTTTGAAACTAGCTCCCAATCCCCTGTGTCCCACTTCCAACCCTGTCCAAGTAGGGTCCCAGTGCTTAGAATAAGACATTTGAAAATCACAAAGTTTCTCTGGCATAGGTCTTATGATCAAATAATGTATGTTGACTGTGCCTAATGGCCTATGTTTCACATTACATGTCACTGGTAACTCCAAATTGCCTTCTGAAGGCTTGAACATGTTTGGTAACATATAAGTGTAGCCTACATGGCACGGTGGATCCTCAACAGAAGCTCGAGTACTGTATGAGAAGAAATCAACTAGGTAGGCAATTCCTTCAGGGTTTGGGGTCATCACATTGATCAGTAGGATGTCATTTGGCTTGTACTCTCGACCAAACTGTCCTTGAGGCTTGAGAGTGCACACTGAAGCATCATTGTCTAGAGTGGACACTTCCACAGCCACTCCATTGGGTATCTCAGTATCCATTGTGTCGGTACTTACAGAGGATTCTTCTAAATGTGGCTCAGTATTGAAGGACAGTTTTACAGGAGTCACTTTTATATTTATAAGTCTATCTGATAGACGAGACTTAAGGTGAAGTGGGTTGTTGACAAACTTGAATTGAATCAATGTCTGTGCTGTCAGCCAAC
The DNA here is from genome assembly GCA_910592155.1 of Ypsolopha scabrella. Classification (NCBI taxonomy): domain Eukaryota; kingdom Metazoa; phylum Arthropoda; class Insecta; order Lepidoptera; family Ypsolophidae; genus Ypsolopha; species Ypsolopha scabrella. Next base: position 11,740,130 of record OU342965.1, read on the forward strand.
CCTTGCAGACTCTTTGTTGATTATCATAATTTCCAAACAAGTCAGTTGTTGGTTGTAAATCGAAATCCTTTATTTTTCGTGAATGCAAGTTTGTTTCCCATCGTTGCACAGTCACCTCATCATTATTAATAACACAAATGGCATATCTATAGTTAATTTCTACTGTATTTGGCACTGTTATTGTTTTAGACCAAATGTCTGTACCTTGTTCATTTTCTAAAGGTATTACCTTTGAATAATCCCAGTCGCCAAGTTCAGGAATGTTACCAGTAAGGCAGACCTTCTCTCGATAATCTACATCAGGTACGGCAACTGAAAATAACCACTGCGTAGTAAGGACTTCAGTACCATCTTTTTGGTCTTTTGAAGACATTTTTTTGCTTTCTCTATAAATTGCAGGTATTTTTTTGCGGTCGTCGAGGAAAAACCAACGTTGCATCCCTATCAAGAATAATTATATGAAAAATTATAGTCACAATTTGTTCATATTTCTGAGAATAACTTCTCAGTCTGCCAACTCATTTATTTTTGTCCATTTTTGAATCACAAAGCCACTACGCCCACTATTTATATAAATTGAATAATTTGAATGTTGCAAAACTTACAAGTGACGTTAATGACGTTCGTTTTTTGACGTTTCAGCTGAGCTGTAGAGTTGCCACATCTTGGACGGCTCAAGTCCCTGATTCGGGGGGTATGTAGTAAGGTGGAGGAGCGTATAAGTCTGTCAAAAAAGTGTTGAAATGAATTTTGAAGAAACTATTTTTCTTTCGCCTGGTTACATCAAACAAAAAAGTACAAAATCTGTTAAATCGAGTTAACCACGTTGTTATTTCATACATATATTGCCTAAATTATGCTACTTGAACGTTTAAAGTCCAATAAAGTTCATTAAAATTTCATTTTCAATTCAACACTTTTTTGACAGACTTATCCACTTTTTTTGAATTTCATATTTTAATATAGGTAGTAGAATTACTTTGAAGCGATCCATAAGTAGCCAAAATAGAATAAAATAAATAATATTGGACTGTATCTTCTGACCCCGCTTAAAATTCAAAGTTTTACAAAATGTAAGTCAAAAAAAATTTTTTTTCTTAAATTTCTTTTTTTTTATTGGTTTACTCTTAAGTAAGCAATTCAACAAAAATAGAATCCTAAAATTCTGATTTGTTCCAAGGTCGTACGAAATTAAAATCTCTTAAAAATGCCTTAAATTGCAAAATTATGTGAATTAACACAGATTTTATTAAATTTTAGACATGATAAGTGACGTATATTTTTATTTATTATTTATGATATACTTACATAAAGCTTTAACAACAAAAATACAAAAAAGGAAAATATTGAAAAAAAATATTTTTCCCTTACATTTTCTTAAACTTCGAATTTAAAGCGGGGGCAGAAGATGCAATCCAATTATTTTTTAATTCTATTTGGACTACTTATGGATCGCTTCAAAGTAATTCTACTAATAGAACATGAAATTAAAAAAAAGTGGATTTTCGTTCCACGCTAGTATGTAGTAAACATAGCTGGTGAAATGTGTGTGTTATATGTGCCTCTGTGTTTCCCATTTTGTATGTCTCTTATAGCTTTTTCATGAGAACTGATTTATGGGATAAAAAGTAGTTTTTGTCCTATTCTAGATCTAGAACTTTATTTCAGCCCGATCGGTTTAATAGGTAGAGCGTGAAAGTGTGACACATCAGTGTGACATAGAAACTTGAAACCACTGAACTGATTCATTTAAATTTATGGGATATAAAGTAGCCTATGTCCTATTCAAGGTCTCGAACTACATTCATGCAAAATTTCAGCCTAATCGGTTCAGTATATATGGCGTGAAAGAGCAACAAACATCCATCCATCCAAACTTTCGCATTTATAATATTAGTGGGAACTGGGATTAGTGGGATAGGATGTAAACCTAACACGCTCCTCCTAGCTCCGCTCCGCTGCGCTCATCGTCACACTCAAAGAGTACTTTACATATAGGACACACTTATGTACGAGTATTATTGATAATTGTTTCAATTTCGGTTTTTCCTAAATTATCAGCTTTTTCGCAAAAATGGCTGTGATGTTGTGCCAACGTAAAAAAGAAAAATCATTTTCTTTTCTATACTTTGCTAATCAGTGCTTAATCAGGTAACATTAAATACGAAGGTAAAATTGCACAAGCGTCTTATAATCTAATGTCATTTAATTCTATGAATTTCGCTCAGATAAAATTTTGCAAGGATGCAAATGGCTTTTTTATTTTTGAATGACAACAGGAAATTTATCACATCATTATTATCATCGGGAAGGGAAATGTTGCATGCACTAAGGAAGCATTTCAAAACGTGCGATCATAGTGCGAAATTTCACTCGTTAATTAGAAAGAGACAGACTTTATAGAAGAAAGCCAAAGAAAAAATCTGGTTGCACCAATCAGGTGGCCCGGTGTGATTTTCGCATTACTCCGAAGCGTTTCAAAACACTTCCGTGCAACTGTCTGGTAAAGGTTCGAGCACATTATTCCGGGCCGCAGCGTGTCGGGGCGGAGCGCAAAAATCCGCTCAAATCGCTTCAATACAATATGATGAAATAACGCACACTGTGTCTGGCCGCAGCGGCTCGCATTATTGCGCGGCGGATTTCCATCCGTGCGATGCGGCCCGCCCCGCCCCGCTGCGCCCCGCCCATATTTTACGTTTTTTCTTTTGACGAACTTCTTGTCTACGCTGTTCATTAACTTCTTCTTCTAAGAGGAGACAATAAAACGAAAGTTCTTCGTCAGAGCTATCCATAACGTACAGTTGCATGCGAATTCCGGCAGTACACTGTACTCAAAATCTGTCAATGCAATGCGACCCGGCCCGTCACAAATTTGCTAAGTACGCATTTTGCACTGCGCTGCGGCCCGCTCCGCCCCAACACAATGCCTTGACCTTAACAGTTCAGTTACCCACATATTCGCGCCGTTTCTTCGAGCGCTCAAGATTACGGTTACGGAAAGCACGTGCGAGATTTTTGCATGTTTTCGTTCATGTCACCTACGACGTCAGCAGACGAATGGTCTAATGAAAACATACTAAAATTTATTGACCTGTTAGAGCACCTAACTTCACGTCAGCACGACCCAATAATAAAAACCATAAATTGAAACACAAGCAAAATGCTAGGTACCTATTAAAACTTACGGGATTTAGGCATCATATCTATTTATAGTTCATTTATCTATCAACTTATTTACTCATTGCATTATGTAGGTATCTACAATATTTTATTTTTTTACTTATGTTAGTGTAAAATTTGTTAAGGCATTATATTTGTTTATGGTTTATTTAGTTTACTTATCAACTTATTTATATATTACAATTATGTATAATAATATTCTTATTCCTATATTTCTTCATTTTATGCATATATGTATGTGTAGGTGGGTATAACCTTATTAGCCCAACTTTTATTATTTTTAATATATTTCCCGTATTATATTTGTTTCATCATATAATATTGTTTTTATAAAGATTAGATATGAACTGTAAAACGTGTACACTTTATGTACATATCTATTTACAAATAAACATTTAGAGTTTGAGTTTACTAACAAGGTACGTTGTGTTTGGCGTTTTCGCTATTCGTATTTATCGTAACGCAAGTGTGTTTCATATTTTATTAATTGCCAGAAGACGTACAATGTGAATAATTTCCTATACTTACTAAGAAATAATAAATGTCGGCATCCATTTTGTCGTCGATGTTTACCGCGTGAAGGGAAAACCGGAATGCGGCGCATAGCGAGGAGTGTGGCGATGAATGAGTGAGGCGAATAGAGCAGTGTGTGGCTGGCACGAGCGTCTCAATCCAGTACAGTACCTTGGCTTTCCTTTTCTCGGCCCTCACCGCTTCGTATAATATTATCAATATAGATTGTTTTTATATATTTCCCATTATATTTGTTTCATAATATTGTTACGAGCTGGGGTTCGGGTTAAATTAATTTTATACCAATTTGTACCAAAAACTACTAACTGTCTTTATTTGTAATCACACACACTATTTAAACACAACTGAAACTAAATAACAACTGGAATTACTAACTAAACTCAGTGGAATCGCTGGAATGCCTAATTCATTCCTACTATAATTTGAAAAATGTATCACCACTACTAACTAGAATCGTTACCGGGTTATATTCGCTCTATACAGTCGCACTTCACTAGTCACAACTAGAGTTAGCCTCTAGTTCACTAGAGTTTCCGCTTTGTCTCGTAGTTAACACTGAACTGACTGTCGACCGCGAGTTGGTTGTCTCACATCCCCCTTTCTGGGGCGTGGGTATTCAGCGTCGGGGCGGGTGCCACCTTGCTGAGACGTCTTCCGATGCCCATGACTATGGGCATGTCCTTGGGTTGTCTTGTCCGGTGGTGTTCGCGGCTCTACTCTCGAGGAGCACGGCTCGACTCAGGGAGGAGCTCGGCTCTACTCAGGGAGGAGCCGCGGGTGTTATGTGCTGTCTGGCGCGGGCGCGCGGCGCGGGGGCGCGCGGCGCGGGGGCACGTGGCGCGGGGGCGCGTGGCGCGGGGGCGCACGGCGCGAGGGTCACGAGCGCGGGCGCAGTCGTCGCGGACGCGCGGGTGATCGTTTTTTATACCGTACGCCGGCTTCGCGATCTGTCTAGAACCCTCTCGCACATTATGGAACACGCTTCAAGGATCCCAGCCTATATCCATTCCTTTCCAACCCTAATGCTTTCTCTCTCCCACTTCTTTCTAGTTCAAGTGACGTGATGTTGCTAGAACCCTCTCGCACATTATGGAACGCGCGTCACGCTTCACGTCAGCGTGTCAAGGACTCCAGTCTGTATCCGTCCCATTCCAATCCGAATGCTTTCTCTCACTTCTTCGTCCGAGACATTTCGAGTTCAATGGCGGAAAATTCTCACATTGTCCAGTTGTGACCTTGGCCTGGAAGCGTCCACACGTCATCCGCGCTGAGATTATTTACGAACTTTCTTACGCGTTCCATGATGTGTGAAATTTTTGTTTCGTGCGCCGGTACGACGTAACAATATTATAATATTGTTTTTATAAAGATTAGTTATGACCTGTAAAATGTATACTTTACGTATCTACCTGTTTTACAAAATGAACAATTTGATTTGATTTATTTTTATTAAGAAATAATAGCACATTATGATACAAGTGAGCTGCGTTGGACATTACAGTCGAGGCGGGATTGCAGGCCGAGCCAAAGGCGAGGCCGTAATGGAGCCGAGAGTTTATTGTCTAATGCTCACGCGTTTCATACGACGTTTTTCAACACACTTGCGAGGAAAAATGATAAAATTTCACTGTCTTTTTTCCACATAATCGAATAAAACACTTTTCAAATTTCAACAATTTTCTTTGAAAAATAGCGGCGGATATTTTGTTTTTTGCGCAGATGAAAATAGAGGCACTGACGCAAAAAGCCAAACAGCCAAATATTGCCAAACAGCCAAATATTAAATACCTATTAACAAACTTATTATTTTGTATTAACAATCAAAATTTGAGTTAATTTGTTGATAAAAATAAATAATTTGATGAAATTAAATGATTATTTATTATATTTCAACTGAGACAGTCTATTTCTCAAGACATCAAAACTCTTTGCTGAAATAAAAAAAAACTGTAATCTAAAAAAACACTAGTGTGATAATGTAAAACAAAAAGCACGCGTGTTTATTATACTGCATTATGACCCCAAGAACGCTGCAATAATGGCCACTTAGTGTGTTGAAAAAAATATTCTACAATAATTTATTGTTCTTTTTTCTTATAGGTACGTGAATGTTGTTTCTTAATATTAAATAATGTTGCTTTATGCAGTGAGCGAATTTAGTTCACTGGCTGCATTTAAAATGTAACTTAACAGTATCAATTTGGAAACTTAAAAAAGTACTTTTGGTATTATCTAACTGGTAAGAGATTTAAAAGATTTTTTTAATTAGATTTATTTCTTTTTATAATAAATAAACAATAAATTTTATCCCTTTATTGTTAAACATATGTAAACTTATTTTAAGCAATACGATAATAAGCTTTAAAGAAAGTAATCTCAAAGCCTAAAACACCGGGCAGGGCTGAATAAAGCATGGGCTGCATAAACCGGAGTACCTACGATAACAATTTGGCATCCAAATCTGTCCACTACTTCTGTATTTAACAGGGAATATACCTAAGCTACGCATAGTACCTACTTAAAGGTTTTCAAAAAAATTTACCCTAATACTACCTAGGTATTTAATTTTCTATATGGATGTACCGCAATGATAAAATGGTAACTCATTATGTAGTACAGTGGAGCCCGCATCAAGCTATACACATTGAGTATAAGCTGACCTCTCATTGTACGGGAAGCCTATACAATGAGAGGTCAGCTTATACTGAAAGTGTTTAGCTTGATGTGGGCTCCACTGTACTATTGCACCTAATGTTTCAGTCAACCACCGCAATCTAGTATGTATACTTATACCTACCTTAAGGCTTTCTATTTCGTTTACGGCATCCTTAAATTAAATAAAAAGACACCCAAAAACGTGCAGTTCTTTTAACGAAAGAAGTCTGTCAAATCAATCCATAAAATATTTGAAACTGCCCTCAGAACAATAACAAACTGCCTTAATCCATAGGACTATTCGGTGAAAATAACTCTGGAGGGCATGCATTGTTCTGATCTGAGATGCACAACGAGCGATCATGAGCAATGTTATTAAAAAAAAACAGCCAAGGTGCAATACTCTCACGGGAAGCTCGTTGGGTGGCTAGGGCAACATCGCGACACCGCGATTAGCAAAGCGAGGAGCATAGTCTGGCTGAGGCATTATACACGTCTAACATGGATAGACAGCGCTTTTTTCATTTAACTGTAAAGAAAATTGTTTTGGAAAATATTTTAAGAATCTTTCAGGGTACCTACCCGGTAATATTGAAATATTTTTAAATCTGGCAATATTTTTAGTTACTCTTGTTTTACCAACAGATGGCATTGACGTGTCGACTGACATGGATCGGATCCGTTGCAAGTGGTGTTCAAAGTTCAATCAAATCGTGCGTCTTTGGGTTTTCAAGCAGAGTTATAGATAGAAATTTGGCCAGGGAATCGTGCCTCGGCTTTAGCCTACACGGATAATTATGGAAAAAATCATCTTTCTCCATACCCTTGTTAGTTTAGTAACAGTTGTGCCACAAGTTGTGTTCAAAAAATATTTCCTTAAATTAAATTGAATATTTAATACAGGCAACTTAACTCAGATGGCGTTGCGATTTTGCGCATTTACTTACGAGGGGGGCGCCGCGCCGGGCGTAAGCGGGAGAATATAGCGCAGGCCCAGGCGATAGCTAATTTCACGTGTCCGTTGTTTATTGTACAAAGAGCTTAGCTTACGCTTGGCTATTCGCGCCTCATGGATGTATGGCAAGCGTCGATAAGACCTAGTAGGATGAAGTGCGCTCGCCAGAAAACTGGGAGAGTGATGGCAGGCGAGGCGTTCATCTGTAAAATCTACGGAAGTCAGTAATGGACGACTGACCTACTACGACGCAACTAATGCCTCGGTACGTCTAATCATGACGTTATGCCGGTAAACGACGAGTCACTTGATAGCATGGTTTCGTCATCCGGGTGGTGACAAGCTACGGCCGAAGCATAACACCACTAAAGGTGCTCACGTTGTCTGTTGACGGGGCTAACATCCAATATTATTGGATAATAATACCCATTTATTTGAGGGCATGACCCTCAATACTACAGAAACATAGATTGATTGCATACAAAGGAGTTAACTTAGGCTCCATTTGCAACATCCCTGAGAAAGAAGACATGGAGTGACAATATTATTTTTACATGAAGTTGCCCCGCGCCTTTTCTATTAGTAACCCAAACAATAGGTATCAAACGGAGCTCTGGAAGTTACAAATAAAATTAACCAAATTATCATAAAAATAACAGTTTATTATGCGTACCAGATAAACAACTTCCTAATTTTTTATCACTGTACTGTACAACTTTTTACAATTTTAAAAACTATATTTTACATTATAAGCAGTCTTGTGTGAGTATCAAACTCATAATATCACTATACTATTTCATAATAATTACATCAATGGCGATGCTATTTACTGCAAACATTTTTATCAGTATTTTAACATCTAAAAAGGACAGTTTACACCGGGATGTAAAAATGTACAGTTGTCACCTTGTCGACATAAACCTTTCCTTTGGAAGTATATACAGACGGCCTTCCTCCCCCCTCGCGCATGTCCACCCCTTCCTCTCGGTGGGCCTTCCCAACTGCCTGAGCCTTTGCCCCGCCAATGTCCACCCGACCCTCGACCTCGCATAGCACCACGGAAACCAGGGCCCTGGCCCGGGAACCCATCCGGTCCTGGAGGCCCTGGTGCTGCACCCATGTTGAAATCCGGTGGGAACATGTTTGGTGCCATCATATTTTCCATCATGTTGAAGCCTTCTGGTGGTACAGGCCCGAACATTGGGTTCGGTGCACCAAACATTTCAGGGGTCATCATCATAGGACCATCAGGGGGCACCATCAGGCCTGGAGGTATGGCGCCAGGAGGCATGGCGCCAGGAGGCATGGGGGCCATCGCAGGCATGCCATTGGGCATCATAGGCGGAACGCCATTTGTCCAGTCAGCTGGTACCATATTGGGCGCTTGAAAGCCGGGGACACCAGGAAATTGCGGATTTGGAAAGCCACTAGGAAACTGCGCCATATTTGGTTGAAACATCGGTGGTATGTTCATATTGGTGCTAGAAGAAGGAGGGGCATTGCCCTTGGGTTCAGGCCATGGCATATTTCTGAAGTCGCTTATATTATCCTGATTTCCGGTAATATCATCTAATGGTATGATACCAGGTTCTGCATACGTGTGAGTTTCAACGTCTGGTTCTAAGGGAGAGTCAGGGATCATCGACTTGTGGAAGTACAGGGGCTGCAAGGTGCCTTTTTGGCGTATAGCTTGTATATCCTTCTCTTTGCTATTCTTACCGTAATCCACGGGGATTTGACCTTCAGCTTCGATAAGTACGAGCGGTTTCCAGTGAGTTTTTTCTTCCATAACATCATCGACGCTAAGATTACGCGCCTTCTGAAAGGCTTCTCTTTCATGTATTCTTTCCAAGTGCTTCATATCTGTAAATGTTTTAGTGACATTGACTCGCTCTGTTTCGTCAAGCTCAAAGTATTGAATCTCTTCTAGTTCAGAGTCTGGTTTCCATTTGATGCTCTTTTTAGGCCCTCGTTTCTTGTGATAACATAGTACTCCTTTTAGGCCGTTTACTGTTAGAGTGTGAGGCTCATTGGTCTCCATGGGTTCAGTGTTTTCCTTATCTTTGTCTGTTTTAGGGGTCTTCTTGTGTGATGATTTGGGCGATTCTGTGATTTCATTGCTCTCTGGTTCTTTTTCGGAGGGTTTGTCTTTGTCCTCTTCATTATCGAGGGTATCCTGGTAGAACCTGGGAGGCACAGACTTGCTCTCACTAGTGGGACTGGTGATGGCGGCGGGGGTAGGGGTGTGCGGCGGGGACCCTTCAGGCGCGTTACCGTCCTTGGACCCGCTGGTTCGTCGCTTCCTCTTCTTGGGTTCTTTCTTGGTGGTAGCGGAGGCATTCAGGGCGTCCATAAACAGATCGCTTTCCAGTAGCAGAATAGCTGTAATCAAAGAAAAATCAAGGTTAATGAAGCAAGAATGTTATTTGAATATTTCTTACTCCACTAAAGACATTAAAAAAATTTGTCTGAAATGTATAATCTAGTGGGTTGCATTTTTTTATATATTTCTTTTCTTGTATTAACCTGAAAGTTATACAATCATACCGTTTCATGCTATTAAAACAAAATATGCCCATGTTATCTATAATAATAAAGTAGTAAAAAAGTCGTGCTGTACATTTAATATATTTTGCAAAATTTTAAATGAATTTATTATTATAATTTTACTATGTTTCCTTTTAACTTTGAAAACACTCGATGGATTTCGATGCGTTTTATAAATTATCATCTTAGTGACCCTGTTCAACATACAGGCTTTAAGGGGTGTTGATAAAATAGCCGCGCCAAGCCGAAAACTAAAGATAATTGAAAGAAACTTCCACGCGAGCAAAAGCCGCACGCAAAAGCTATTATTCCAGAACCCGATTAATTGCGGCGATAAAATACATATTTCTTCGTCTATAGAATAAAATAATACCTAAATAAATAATAAGAATAAAAAGGTCGTGTCTGTGCATATTTTTGCGTTGTAAATTGTATTTATTGTATTGTATTTAATTGTAAATTAAATGGGTTACTTATTTTAGTGCTGTACTGAGTTTTTGTCTCTATGTTCCGTTTTAATTCGAGAACCACTCAACGGATTTGGATGCGGATGTCTTTATTATCATTGTACTGACCCAGGTCAACATGTAGGCTACAAGGAGTGTTGATAAAATAACCGCCAAGCCGAAAGAAAGTTTAATACCCTATTATCTGTTTTTTTTTCACTTTGAATTGCAGGGCCTTATATAATTACAGTAATAAGTATACATATAAGGATACCCTGACTGACTGACCTATTAACGCCTAGACCAAACCCCTGGCCGCAGGAACAATAAATTTGGACTTGGTTCTCTATGTGGTAGACATCGGCTAAGAAGAGATTTAACGAAATTCCCACAGGATCGAGAGATTAGGGATCCACGGGAGTATCGTTCGCTAGTATGTATACTCGTACCATATACATAATAATACCCTGCTTGACGGATCTGTTACCGCATAGAAGAAACGGCTGGACCTAGGAACATTAAATTTATACTATAGGTTGCTTGTATGAATGACGTAACATCCGCCATGGGGTTTTAAGAAAATTGCTACGGGATTAAGTAAGCGAAACGGGATCCCGCAAGCAACGGTGCGCGATGTTTGTTTGTTTTACTTATAATTTCTTTGTAGGAGATATTACAAATCAAATACAACGTGAAACAATCATTCGGCTTGTTGCGCTTTAGCTTACTGTGCTATATAATGTGTACTCTTGGCACACACTTTCACTCGCTTACGCAATCGCAGCGTCACAATATCAAATCGCCCAATGCTAACAGACAGGTGCAGCAGAGAGAAAGCTGTTCTAATATTGGTTTACTGTAAAAATGGAATTTGTGCAGCTAAATGGACAACTTTCGTATGCATCTTCGTAGCAGAGGCACAAACTACCTTGTCCTTGCTTGGGAATCGAACCCAACGGCGATAAATAGGAAATTTTATTTAAAAAACCGGACAAGTGCGAGTAGGGCTCGCGCTCTGGGGGTTCCGCATCATTTTGCTATGTTTATAGCCTTAAATTATTTGAATAAAAATTACAAACTTATCACAGTACCTAGCAACTGTATGAAACAAAACTACAAAATTAAGTTGGTCGAGTATTCGGGTACGTAACCCTAAACATATATAAAATCGGCGTTTTTAGTATTTTTTGTTTAAATACAGCATATACCACATACCTAATATTCGGAAAATTCCGAGTTCCTGACTAGTTTAGTTTTTAAGATAGACCCCGTAAAAAAATGGGCTACAATTGACAACTTTGATGGCCCCCTGTTTATTTTTGGAGATAAATAAAATAAAAAATGAATTTTTACTTTACTTAATAATAGGTCCTTCGTCTGAGCTTAATAAGTTCTACACAATTACACCCCACAAAAGAAATATTTTGTTGTTTTCGCCTTCTTTTTCATGTATATTTATGAAAATGTTTAATTCTATATTCAATTTTAAGTTAACATTATACATAACATATCCAAATTTCAGATCTCTACCTCATTCCGTTTGCAAGCGTCCGCAACGATTATATTTATTATAGATCAGTGGTGACTCGAGTGTTAGGTCATATTATATAATTCGAACCTTGTCAGTTTACTTCTTTTTGTTTCACTCGACGCACTGAGACGAGGGACGGTGGACCTACATTGTAATTTTTCGAGGAGAAAACTCGTCCGAGCACTCAACCATCGGCTATGACTCAACGCATAGATATTCAACGCGTTATGATGCGGAACGTATCTCTTTAGAAATAAATCGGCGTAAGTAGCTTATAGTTCCAAAACTTTCATCGAATTTTCACTTCTATTACAGGGCAGTGAAGGATGTTTTTTTTTCGCGACACTAGTGTGAGTAGGTACCTACTTGTAAGTTTAAAATTTGAAACAGTGACATATTTACTGTTGATCATACTGAACTTTAGATCACACAACACCTCCCATACGTTTAATTTACTTTAGGAAGTAAGTATATGTATTATATCTTACTCCAGTATCTAACATGTGTGAGAGTTTTTCTGTAAGCTTGAACGAGTACCCACTATAAATTATGTAATAAGTTTGTTGTTAGAAGTAGGTACTTATTGCGAATTAAGGAGAGGTTATGCAGAGGAATCTGTCCTGCTCAACGCTTTAATTTTTCATGTTTATCCTGCTCAGCGAAAGTGGGCCGCTCAGAAAACTGGCGGTTTTGAGGTGTTTTTATTTATAATTTTGGAATTAGATGGGTGGTTTTTTAATATGATGGCCGTTTTATATCACATTTGTCACGATTATTTTGGTATAAGTTTTATTGTCCAAAACTTAATATAGCTCCAATGAAATGATATTTAGATCGTAGTCTAGACCTATCTTTGCGATTTAATCGGATCGAGGAAAGTGTAATCAATCGTGTATCGAACGGCCGACATATTAAGATCACAAAGTGAAATATATATTTTTCTATTTAATCGTCGCTTTTATAGACATATTAAGACATATATTTTTTTTCAAAATTTAATCGTCGCTTTTTATTGGTTTAAAATTAATTTGAAAAGTGACAAAGTCGGGTAACCCCCCCTTAAGTAGATATACCCATAGACACCTCCTCAGTATAGGCACAGAATAACTACGGTACTATAGTAAAATATGTTCCATGCGGGTATGATTGTGTTTTCAGATAAAAGGTTGTAGGTAAGTGTTGATAGCTATGAATGGAGGAAAATACGTCATAATTATGAATCATCATAGAAAAGTTACAAACTTATTGCAAAATAGATTAAGTATTTCAATAAATATAGATATTATTTTAGGGTTCTGTTACAAACTACGATGATTCTGTAATGAAGGGTTCGAAAAATTATGAGACGAACTTTTGTACAGTCACTGTTTCTTGGGTAATTAAAACTACGCATTTTGGTAGGTAAATTAAAACTATGAACATTAAATCATCGAGTACGGTTTGGCGCACTGGAAGATGATCTACAATCGCACGAGCCGCGAGATGGATGTGACAAATTGATAGCGGTAGCGTGACTCATTGTGTCGTCGTTATCATCCTTATCTTTTATTTAAGAGGATATGTCGCGCTTGCAAAGGTCACTGTTACTCCATGCTGAACGCCCCGCAGTGCGAGAGGGACGGATTCCGGAAAAAATAGCAAAATGTCGGTTTTAAATTAATATAAGATGAACTAAAATAGCCATCAAAATTTCTAACTGATAAAATTTAGATATCGTTAAAATCTATCTAATAAAATATCGTTCAGTTCTGTATGTCATTCCTGTTTGTCATACTATGAAAATAAGTGTAGAAGAAGACCTCATTTCAATAATTATTTCTATCGAGCGAAAGTTACGCAATCGCGTTTCTTTACCGAACAAAACTAGAATAAGGTTCCGAAATTTATATACTGATTTATCAAATTAGTCGCTTCATCTGAAAAGCAGGTATACAACTTCAAAAAGTGCCATTTTTATCAAAAATAGCCCCCTACCTTATCTAAGGGAGGTATTTACGGACGTAACTTTAGAAGCAGGGTTTTCTTGGATATTTTATAATTATAACACAAGGCGACATGTTTTTTGTTGCTTGAATATTTTTTTGTTATTCCTTTACAAAATTGTGTCCTGAGTCCGAACCTGAACACAGATTTTTTTTCTATCAGCTCTTAATTTTGGTTAAATCAACTTTAAATATGGAAATTTTACGTTTTTTTTTTACATTTCTGAAGAGATCTGACACTTATTACCGTTTATTTTACACATAATTTTTTTATAATTTACAAGCCCTTACCTACCTATATTTATCATGGCGAAAATAACAGTTTGTGATTGATTCTTATTTTTCCAAACAAACAATAGGTAATTCTGTAAGAGCTTACTCTTGTCCATACATTTAATGCAAATTTTTTCTATGAAAAGTCGGGTGTGACTGTTTTGTGCTATTAAATAAAAAACTATGCTTGGTTTCATGAATATTTTTATCTTACATTGAAAATAATAATTATTGAAAATTAAAGCCGAAAAACTAATTATTCCAAGCGTGAGAAACTACCAAAAGTAGTAAAATTATACGATATTTCAAAACTGAACCTGTCAGATACATAAATATTACGAGCTGATAGAGAAATTACCTACGAGTTCTGATTCGGATTCAGCGCACAAATTACATTAGGAATAAAAAAAAATCAACAACAAAAAAGTTCGTTTTTGTTACGTTGAATCCACAGAAGATTTAAATATGTGGTTGAATCAGTATATATAATGCACCCGGGTAAATAAGTCAACGACACCTGTGCTGTGATTTGAAATAATTTTCGGATACTCGACAAGTTAATTTTTCTCTATTTCAGAGCAAGTGTTTTCTTGATAAAATTACGTCGACATTTAGCCTTTATGTATGCAATTCTTTTTAATAGTTGGGTCAGTTGACTGGTCTACATATTTTTAGGTACATAGGTATAATAATACTGAAGTCTGTGTTTTTTCATAATAACGATGCCCCTATCAATTTATTATTTTCTACGAAAAGCTCAAGTGTTGATACTCAATTAATTTCTGCTTTATTTTAGGGTTCAGTCACAAAACGAAAACTCTTCTAGCTGCATTTTGTTGTCCGTTTGTCTGCAGCATGATGAATAAAACCTAAAATACACAACTTATAGAGCTGGAATTCTGCCTATAGGTGTAGCATTAGATGAGAATCCCGGAGAAAAAAGACCAATGATAGTAGACACTCAAGAGACGTGTAGTATACATGTATATAAGGTAAATTTAAACATTTGCAAGTAGATGACAACAACTTGATTGAAGAAAACCGTAGTTTACTTGCAGTATGTACGAGTACCTACATTGACCGATTTTTTATCGTTGTAGTAAGTTGACAGGACCAATGAGTGGAATTCCTGAATTTCTAATCAGTGCTCCCGCCTGTCTAACAAAATGGAGTTCTTTTGGCTATACAATATATTATCAGTAAATTATCCAACTTTGTATTCCGACACCGAGGGTAAGAATTGACCCATACATGGCCTTCGTTCGGCTTATTGGCCCATAGTAGGTAAGTAGGTCATGATTATTAGAATTTATGTTAGTGTAACGATGAATTTGCTTTGTAGCGCAAGTCTGAGCAATACACACTCGATCAATTTTCAACCACAATAAATAATATATGCATTTATAAATAATTCATGTTATGGTATCTGGCTTATTCCCAACGAACTAACGTACGGTAAATTCTAGCATTTTGTAGTTTCAGTGCTTCACTAGACGCGGAGGCCGACGCGAACTGACGATTTGATGGTCATGGCTACATTTACTTCGCTGTCCTCGCTTAAGTTCGTACTCAGTACTACTACTAGTTGAGTCATTTCGGAAATTCAATGTATAGGGAAGATGGCTATGTTTATAGTATTTTAAAACAAGTGTCACTCGATAGCTTTGGGTAGTCTTCAAATTCATTAATCTCCGCACGGGGGGTTAACGCAACACCCCCAAAATGTCTTTGTTTCAGTTGTTTTTTTTCAAAACGACTAGAGGGGTAACGAGAACATCATCGACAGACATAATCCTGATTAAATTTGCTACAAATACCGCCTGATCTTTTTTTCATAGAACTGTCTTCAATTTATTGATAGCCGCATTACATACGGTACTGACGATAAGCAAAATTTACCATAAGATTTTGAGAAAACTATAGGAACCAGAACCACGAGAAATTTATCCCATACTAAATTGAACGAAATAAGAGTGACAAAAGAAATTTATGGTGCGTCAGTGGAAGGTAAAGGTCGACCGGGCCACCCTAGAAGTATTTATGCAGACTAAATTGGCGATACTGAAGAAAGGCACAGTTAAAAGTACCTGACTAGATATATAGATTGATGTATGTGGAAGTGAAAAAGGTTTCAGAATCGTAGCAGATGAAAATATGTAATCTCTGCCTATCCCTCTGGGAAACAGGCGTGATTAATGTCTAAAATTATAGTTAGATATAATTATGATAGGACATAATAGGTGGTAGAGCTGATGCCGGGCTCGTCTGTGGAGGTACCACTATCTTACTGGCAAATCCTCCCGAAGTTATTCGGGGGAGAGTAAGAGAACAGCTCTTAGGCAAAACCAGGCGGCCCACCATTGCATGGAACCGATGGATGGCGGTTTATCCATCCCCAATTGCCGAGCCTTATATAAAACAGACTGGTGACGGGCAGCGGCGTCACTGGTGCAAGGGTTTCGGCACCGCGCATTTCTTCCAGGAGGACCGCCAAGAGTGGCGAAATCCTGGAAAGGCCTATGTCCAGCAGTGGACGAAACAGGCTGATGGATGGATGGATGGAGGACATAAAAATGGTCAAGCGCGGGATAATAATTTTCGTACCAAATAATTCCTTCCTTTCAATACCATCTCGAGAAATATGATACCATGGAAATTAAAAGTCAATTATTTGTAGCAATTAGATGACAGTATGTTATTATAGCTATTAATTTGAGACGGTGGGCGCTATAAAAAAGATACACCTAATTTGTAGCAAATAATAAGGGTTATTTCCTCGTAACACTTGTGGTTTTCTTTCGAAGTGAAAAAACCATTTTCGTACCAAATAATTCCTTCCTTTCAATACCATCTCGAGAAATATGATACCATGGAAATTAAAAGTCAATTATTTGTAGCAATTAGATGACAGTATGTTATTATAGCTATTAATTTGAGACGGTGGGCCCTATAAAAAAGATACACCTAATTTGTAGCAAATAATAAGGGTTATTTCCTCGTAACACTTGTGGTTTTCTTTCGAAGTGAAAAAACCATCGACACAGATAAGGTCACCCTTATGTGCCACGGGAGGGGAGTAAGTCAGGTTAAAGAGTGCGAAGGGTTGTGATTTTTGATATTTGGGTATTCCCAAAGCTCTGGAGTTATCCCAGTTTCAAAATATTATACATATTGCCCAGCGACATCATCCATAATTACCGTTTTATACCGTGATATGTAGTACCTAGATCAGGGACAATTAGCGAATTCAGAACCTGACAGAAGCTACCGTTTATTATAAACGAACGTGTGATTCACAACTCTGGTAACGGAGTCTTGAGGTAGAAGGCATTCGTGAGTTTTAAGGTTACAAACTCTTAAATGCCCTTGCTATTTATGCAAAACTCACGTTTCCTATGACCCACACAAGATTAAGTAGGTTTCCTTTTCATCATCCTACGATGAGATAAAGTCATTGCGCATTGGGGTAGCTTTGCCCTTTTAATTTTTCTAGAGCGCAGAATTTTTCTCGGGAATAGAAATTTGAGGATTTGTAAGGGCCGATGACAGTAATTTCTAATTTTTAATCATCTAACCAGTGGATACAGCAGATAACTAAATATTGTTTGCAAATAGCTTACAAAAGATTGCTAGTATATTTTTATATACAAGTAGGTATTTAGGTATCTGCGTTAATTTTAATATTTGTAGTTGTAGACGGTCTCCATTCGTCAGCAACATTGCTATTGAATAAATGTTAATTAGACTGAAGGAATCGTAAATACTGAAACCTATATCCAAATTAACATTGAATCAATCATTCAAAGCAAAGGATTTCAGTTTGCATGGCAACTTATTAACATGGCAGGAAGCTAGTGGTTTCAAACGGCATGTGTGCCCTTAGGTACTTGGCAAAATAATAATTTACGCCATTTCTCTAAAGTCAACTTTATTCCCAGTCACTAGAGTTCTTCCTAGTTGCCTTTGCAGTTGTGGTGCCACGAGGGGTCGTTGGGTTCGCTCCCGCCAGACCCATCCCATGTAGCAAGCTGAATGTTTTTAAATAAAGGATGCGATTGCACGACACTTGAAACATTGCATATATTAGGCCTCTTTCTTAAAAGATTTAGTATTTATACTACTTTTGTTATCTGTATGTATTAATTACCTATGCTATGAGTGTAAAATCACAAATGAAACTAAAGGGAATGCATCCTCAGTAGTTAGGATTGCAAGTACCTACCTACCTATATAATTTAAGACGCCGATGGGCGCAATGCTTTGCAACAAAACTACTTCCAGTACAACCTTGAGTATACTTGGGACCCTCCGTCTTATGACGAAAATAGTAGTTCAGGAATTTAGTTCCAGATTAGTTCTATTTTTTTTTTCTTCTGCGATCATGGATGAAGGACACGTTTTGCCGGGTTCTTCCTCTGTGTCATACAGGCGACCTCCATCCAGCGGGACACTTCCTGTTTATGGAGTTCGAAATGAGTGTCAAACTTTAGTTCAACTTCCGCCTATGTTTCAAGTGTAAACGGTTTTTTAGTAAGTATCTATTATTTTGATAATAACCGGATTTGAAAAAACCAGCCAGCGGACCCCTTCTGTACCCAAAGGGTGCCAAACGGAATCCTATTGCTAAGTCTATGTTGTCCGTCTGTCACATGCAGGGGTCTATAGCTTCAGTCGTAATATTTAGATAGTTGAAAATTTTGCAGAATGATAAAAGTTACTATAATAGAACGCGGCTATGAAGTCAATCCTGACACATGCCTCTAGGGTTGTTATACGTTCGATCACTGTATCGATAAAATTCGTCAAGTGTGAGTAAAGTCGAATGCAGTTATCAGATGTAAGTATATGAAGAAAGTGAAAAAAAAAACATCTAGGTAGAGATCATAGAAGTAGTTTAATTACTTAATACTTCTATGGTAGAGATAATATTTATATTCTTTACTTTATTATGTATCACTTTCCGAAGCACCATCACCATTATCACTACTGGAATCGTTTGTATTAATAACTAACTCAAAGTCATTATCTAAAATATTATCCACTTTAATGTCTCTGTTGCAATCGTCCCATATTTTGGCTTTAGTTTTATTCACTACCATTTTCCAATTATTTTTGGTTACGTGATTGCACGCTTCTTCTAACAATTTCATCATTTTCGCTGTGGAAAATGGAGGTTCAGTATTATGGCGTGCCGCATGTCCTTTGATCTGTGCCCATATCAATTCGATGGCGTTATACTCGCAATGATACGGCGGTAAACGAAGTACTCGGTGCCCATGTTGCAGTGCTAGTTCATCAATGACGTATCGTTTTACTCTCGATCTGTGAATATTCATCAATCTAATCAAATCTCCTTTCAACATAGACATACTTGCGTCTACACCTTTTTTTTGAAGCCATGCAACCAGATGGGCTTTTTTCTCAGAGTTTGAAGGTGGCTTATCAACTAACATGGAGTGATAAGGTGCATTATCCATAATAATAACTGATGGCTCAGAAAGGCTAGTCAGCATATTAGTGAACCATTGGGTAAACTTCTCACCATCCATTTCTTCATGGTAATCACCTGTGGTTTTAGACGCAAAGGCCAATAAACAGTTGTCTATAAAACCACAGGCGTTGCCAGCATGACAAATAATTAGTCTGGCTCCTTTTCCGGAGGGGACTTTGGATGCCGATGCCGCCGTATCGTCCGTCCACGAGCGACCAACTGTGTGATTCGCATTTAGCCACGTTTCGTCCAAAAAAACTACATTATCCCAATCATCTATAGCTTTCGCCTCGCGTAAAAAATCAGTCCTTTTCATGGCAATATCCGATCTTTCCATTAGCACCTTTCGTTTGTTGCATTGTTTATATCGGAATCCAATGTTTTTCAAAACCTTTGACAATGACTTTTTTGATCCGGAAAATAATCCAGTTTCCTTTAATGTCTGCACTAAATTCGACAACGTTGGGTACTCTTTACGTAAATAATAATTGTAAATATGCCTGCGGATGGCGTCAACGTCAAAATTATCTACATCGGTAAGCTTCGCTCTTTTTCTCTTGTTGGGAGAATATAGAACATTATCTTCGATGCCAGTCTCACCCAATTTTTCTTTCGTGATTTTTATAATAGTTTTTTTGCTGATATCGAGAGCATCTGCAACTCGATCCAACACCGATGTCACGGGCAATATCGGTCCGCCGTTTTGAGCTTCTCGTTCAAAAAAGTCACGAACACGTATGATAAGCTCACGAGACTGACTGTTAAGAACGAATTTCTTCGATCGTTTTGGCATTTTAACAATTCCAAGTAGTAAGCATTTCAAATTCCAAGTTCAAGCCCTTGCTTCAATCTGCCCCTTGGTCAATGGGTGAGATGGGGGATGGCACTAGGTATTAATAGCCAAAAACATGCACAAGTTTAGCACAATCAAAAGTATCAACCTTTGGAAAAGCGATCAAGGCAATACTTAAAATTGTTTTATCATACCTATTGACGTGTCATTGAATTAATTGACAGGAAATATTGTACTTTACATTCAAATTCAAAAAGTTTTCTCTAGGTAAAAAGAGTTCAATTCCCAGAGGTTAGTAATAAAGAAACAAACTCATTTATTCATTAATATTTATAATTAACTGAAGGAGAATATTACTAATATATCTAATTTTACGTTTTATTTACAATAATGCACATCATCATAAAACATAACAATATTTTTAGCTATACGAACTTTTTAACGTGTATCGATATATTGTCTGTGATATTATTGCCACTCACTATTCTGTCACACGCAATAAGTAATTATGTAATTTTTTCCTATGTGGTTGACATTGTCATTATTCAGAAACTTCATAGTTGCGCAATGTGTCAGGATTAACTTCATAGCCGCGTTCTATTATAAGACATCAAGAAAAAAAATGTACTATAGGGGGTTTTCGATACAAAAAGGTTACTTGTTTCAGCTCTATCTAAGTAGGTAATAAAGTTAAAAGTTAGCAAGTTTAAAGTTAGGTCAGATTACTGCACATACTCTAAAATAAAACGTAAAATTATAAAAATTTGGGTTCATACTAAAAGGGTGCCGAATTGTTTGTAATCTGTGTTTAGTGGTTCGTTTTTTGTCGCCGCGTTTTGTTGCTATGGTATCTACATTATTATGATTTTAGTAGTGGTACGGAACCTTTTGTGCGCGAGTCAGACTCTCACTTAGCCAAGTTATTTACCATGATACTGCCTTTATTAATTTCTCATCTCTGATTAGTTCTAGTGAATTAATAATTTAAAACCCTTCTTATTAACGTTTAACAATGTAAAAAACCCTGTTATTATCCAAATAATAGATATGAGAACATAACATACTAAAGTTTCTATTCTGTTCTAATGTACTTGGAGTTCCATAAATAGGCAACGAGTCCCGCAGGCTATAGGTCGCCTGTTAAAAACGTGTCCTTCATCAATTTTGACGCACAAATCCAAATACTAATCTGAAACTAAATATCTGACCTACTAACATCATCATAGGACATGTGGTCCCGCTGAGTGCAGGCACAAGTTTCTCAAGGGCAGACCCAGCAATAAGTAACCTGCTAATTCCTACATTTTAACGACTGTCTACCATTTGCCCTGTAATAATACCGTTTATACCATATGTCCTTTGAAGCCTCTAGTCCGAACTACTCTCGAACAACTCTACTACTAGTAGAAAATTTTGCTTCAGTTTTCGCATTAAATAACTGTTAAAACAATGGAAAACATTTACTAAAAATAAGTGTGCGAAATTAATGTCATGCGTGTCATCTCGAATACACAGTGTGTTCGGATGTGTTCGCTTCTACCTATAGAACGGATTTTGATGCGGTTTTCCGTATTATCTAGGAGCTTTAAGATTAAAGGGTATGTATTATTTTATACTTGGTGAAAGGATAGAGTAGGCTCGAAGTAAATTTCTTAGTTTTGTAAACTTGTGTTACATCTAAGAATGGATCAGTGTCAATCCCGTGGAAGCTCTAATCCTGGACATGGGTCTAAGACGGGAATAGAGACCAAAGTGACACTTACTGTGGGGCTTACAAGAACTAAGTAACGTATTTCTAGTCTATATGTATATTCGCTTATAACTTGTTGAACCTAAACACTGACCATTTAATTCAAACAAGTTGTAGAAAAACTTGAAAGGCACTTTTAACTTTAATATTAGGTCATCTCTGTAAATGTTTTCTATTGTTTTCACAGAAATATAATAAGAAAATTGTTTAACACTTACATCTTGCAGCTAATCAAGTTCTACTGGAAGTAGGTTTGTTCCAGAACATCGCGACTAGCGCCCCGTCTCTAAAATTAGTCAAATCAATTATATTAGAAAACAAAAATATCATCGTTTGTAACGTTGTTACTTGGGGGAACCGGGGGTTGGATGTATACTGTATTGCTATTTCATAAAGCTTGGTAGAGAATAGTTTTTTGAGAAACGTTACGGAACGTCGAGCTTTTGCAACTAAAGAGGGCAGAGCAGTAACTAATTTAGTGAAAGGACCACTTAGGGCCGAATCTAATCTCGCGACATAGAAAAGCTTTTTGGAGGAATGATCTACCAATGACCAGTAAAGTCTACATGATTTTTATATAGATCATAATTCAGCCTATCAGATTCATAAAGGTATGATAGTAGTAATAGGGAATATTGAACAACCAGGGTGAACGCTAAAGGCATAACCTTGAGACCTAACATTGGCTCGTCGAATCAAAAACGTCCGTCACCGGTGACAAAAACGATACAAATACTGATTGGCCATAATGATCTTGTTAGCTCAGGAATATTTGTGTAGTTACTCGTAGGTGCCTACACATAAATTTCATAAGCTAATTAATTAGGTATGTTTGCTATATTTTGTCGAGC
Organism: Ypsolopha scabrella; assembly: GCA_910592155.1. Classification (NCBI taxonomy): domain Eukaryota; kingdom Metazoa; phylum Arthropoda; class Insecta; order Lepidoptera; family Ypsolophidae; genus Ypsolopha; species Ypsolopha scabrella. The sequence continues at coordinate 11,763,121 of OU342965.1, forward strand.
TCATTTTTATTTCAATACCAGCAAGTGCGTTCAGATTTGAGCTCTTTATTCATATTTAAAAAAAAAACAAATACTTAGCCCCTCAGGTGTCCATAGCTGAATTTGTATCGGCTAGCAACAATAGTCACAGGACGAGTAGGTAATTTCAGATTCACACATCACTGTATCCGAATTTTAGGAAAAAAATAAAGAGAGCCATAATCTGTATTTTATAATTCGGAATTGTTGACGCGACGACCGTTTAGGTACGATAAATTACTTTCGTATGTTTAATGCCTGTATCTATAATTTACTATCCTTGATTAGGTGTGCAAGTTTTGCTATTATGTGCGATGTCGTAACGTTTTACTACAGCAAGTATACTGTCTTTTAATAACACAATGTTGCAAAGGTAACGTCTCTCTCCATTGCACTATAGTAGTAAAACTGTTTCTACAGGCAAATTTCAATTTATCTAATGTGCCTTGTGATTATCATTGAATAGCAGAGTATATTTTTTATTTTCATTCATTCTTCAACTATAATCAAATCATAAAGTCGAAAATAAGAATTGTACCTAGCGGTGACTTAAAAATTTTCAATTCTCGGTATACTAAGCGCTTGCTCAGAAAAATCGTCCTAAAGAGAAGTTGAACAGTATCTAAGACACATAATTTATTAAGTCTCTGCCATATTTTACTTCAAGTTTCGTCAGCTTGAAGTGGTCGAGGTGAGGTTGGAGTCCCAGGAGGCGCACCACAGGTCCACAGGGCTCGCAGTGACACTCGTGCGGTCCCTCTGCCAGCGACGAGGTCGTTCGTTACTAGGAATGTACGCTTCTAGCTTTAACAAACCCAGGTCAATATTCAACGAAAAAATTTTAAATATGGATTCAGGCTTTATTTTAAAAAATATAACAGAATCACGGACCCACTAATTTATACATTTCAGACTTACCACAGACGCAAGACAACCTAAGATTACTTCTACACTTAATCGTTTGACCAAGCGCTTTTGAGTAGAAAAGTTGACCTGTAAAAGTAGAAAACATTAGTAAAATATCAACAAGGTTAATAATAAATTGAAACTTACGCTTCGGTTTAGGGGGAATAATTTTGATTCCACCGGGTTTCTCAATAGGCTCGATAGTTTTTGCTTTCTTTTCAGGGGGCGTTTCATTGTGAACTGGAGAAGGTCTCTTCGGTATTGATACTGTAGGTGGAAGAGCCGGGGGAGCTTTTTTGTTTTGTAACAATACAGCTCGCGATGGCGGTGGTTTAACTTCCTCTGCTAGGCCATGGTTCCTAAATTTAGAATGGAAAGTTTTTACAGTTTTTGGCTTAGGCTCGTCTGGTTTCCGAACTTCGATAGATATTGATGGTTTATCTTTTTTAACGTCGCTCAGTTTAGGTATTTTGCCTAATTTATGTATAGAAGGCGTCCCTTCCGGTTTCTCAGTCTTGATTTGCGTGCCATCTTTTGCATTTTTATCATCTTTTTCCTTTTCTTTGTGTTTATCTTTACTAGATTCAGTGTGTTTGCTAATTTTCTCATCTTTACTGGATCGACTGCTGCTAGATGAACTTGATTTTCTACCGTCACTATGTTTACTAGACCTAGAGCTACTGTGAGATGAGCGCCTCTCCTTATCTTTATCTTTCGACTTTTCTTTATCTTTACTGTGTCGTCGACTTGGACTGCTGCTGCTACTTCCACTTTTATGGCTACTGCTTTTATGTTTATCACTAGACGAAGAACTGGATTTACTCGAATGTTTAGAGGAACTAGATTTTGAAGAGCTACTGCTTTTTTCAGATGATTTATCTTGAGTCTTGTGCTTAGATTTCTCTGTTTTTACTGAAGATTTACTATCGTTTTCATCAACTTGTGATATAACTTTTTTGCCATCTTTCAGTGATATTTTCAAGACAGGCAAGGTATCTGATTCTTTCTTTATTTCTTCTTTGATTTTTACATCGCTATCGTTGTTTTCAGCTTCGTTCACTACAGGTTCAGAAGGTTTTTCAGTCTTTACACATTCTGTAGTCGGTTGGTCTGTAACTGGTTTATTGTCAACTTCATTTAAGATTTTTTCGTCTGGATCAGATCCCTCTTTCTTTACTGAGTTCAAGTCCATGTTGTCTTGAGCGTCTATTATAATCTGAGGGATATCATTAATCGAGACAGGATCTACTGTTTCTCCTTTTACTGTTTTGAGCCACTGTTCTACAAGCTTAGATGCAAAGGCTCTGATAGCTAGAATAAAAACAAGAGATTAATTAGTCCAGAATAAACCCATAATATACTTGGTGATTTTATTTAAAAAAAATTGTAGGGAGATGAGTAATCGCATAGCTTATTTATACTGAACCAATACAACTTACCAAGATGATTTCCATCCTTGGACAACTCTTTTACGAGTTTCGGACAGTTATTAGTTTTCAGTCTTTCTATGTCAACTGGACATAGCAAAAGCAGCTCCAACAACTCCCGGACAAGTGGCCAATTCTTCGCAACAATGCTTTCTGTCAGCCACATGTGCACCAATCGCCATCCACCTGATCCCATGAAAACTCCAAGTAATTCTGTTTCCGTACATTTTAAAATCTGTATATAAATACATTTTGATACCAACTTCTTTGAGAACTTGGTCATCAACCTGAAAAAAAAATAAAGTAATTAAATATATTTAATTATAATGGTAATTTATAGATACACTGAATTTACTTGTTTGTGACTAAAGGAGATTAAAATACACTAAGGGCCATATCGAAGGCTTCATTGCATATGATGAAACTATGAACTTATCGGTATCAATAGAACAAAGATTCGATAAATAATTTTGCTGTTTCAACTGTAACTAAAATAAATAAGCAAATCATTTCCTAATGGTTAATAGGTAACCCACACGTCAATACGTAATAAGATAGATCTTTAAGGGGGTAACTTTTTACCTCGGTACAAAATGCACTTCATAATATTGTTTTCCTTACTTTTGAATAAAAAGTATGCAATAAATGTGTTTTAAAGCAACTTGCGGAAATAGATTATTAATAATAAAGTCTTCACAAAAAATACGTACTTTAATGTATTACATTTTGTTTGCGTTACAAAACTTAAAGGCGTGTTTACAGTTGTATTGTAATGCAGCTAAAATTTAACGGATAAAATTGAATAATTTTCATGTGTTCACCTAACTATTAACAAGCAGTTTGCGCGAATTGCTATAAAACGCATTTATTGCATACTTTTTATTCAAAAGTAAGGAAAACAATATTATGATGTGCATTTTGCACCGAGATCCTCCGTTACCACCTTAAGAAAAAATTAAACAAGTATAAAGTCCACTGTGTAAAAGTGCTTGATCTCTGGCTGTTAGCTAATCAGGTCACTCTTTTTAAGATACTGAGCATGTAACTTTATAGCGTTTTTAAATTACCAGTAAAACGTATAAATCATGGTTTGTTGAATACGTTTTGTTAGTTATTAACGTTATATCAAAACGACATGCAAACGCAACATATAAGTAGTATAAAATTGAATTTTGACTATAATTACGTTTTAATTTTATAACGTTAGAAACGTCATGTTCAATAACATTTTAAGTTTATAATATATTAAAATATTTTACAGACGCCTGCAGTTCAAGCTCCCTATTTGTAAACCATTTTGATCGCTAACACGCCGCAATAAGAACTGCCAACAGATATAATAACTGGTAACGACAAAGAGAAATAGAATTGTTTTTATAGCGAAATCAGTGGCTACCGAATAAAGAAAAACAAAAAAAAAATTATAAATTCTTTTCTTGAAATTGGTTTCTAATTGATCTTTTTTTTAGTTTGTAATGCACTCCTAATAATATTTACAAATATATGAATTAAAATTTACATTAATATTTAAAGAAAGTGACTAAATAGCTATTAGCGGCTACCTTAGTTTTAATTTTATTCGACCGCTAGGGAAAGGTTGCGACGACGACGAGCGAAGCGAGGAGGAGCGGTTAGGTTGACATGTAAGTACATATAAGGGAGCCGAGCGAAGCGGAGCGGAGTTTAGTTTTAACAGAATTCACGATATCTCTGAAAAACGTTTTCGGAGCACTTTCCGATGACTTACGGTTCAATAATTTATAAAATTAAAGGACCGCTTCCCTTTTCGACCTGTACATTGCAAATAGAACTTTATCAGTTCGAGCTAAGGAAAATATTCCAACAGCTAAATAATTACTTACGGTTTAATAATTTAAAAAATTTACGGTTATTAACCTTCGGTCACTTCCATATTTAAATATTACTTTTTTTAAATAATGCTTTTAAAATTTTGACGTTTGTAAATCTGTTTGTGGCTTTTTACAACGGCTTATTACTTTAAATAAATGTAATTTGGTAACTGTTTAATATCGCTAGCAATATTTTTGTTATAAAAATAATTTTTATTCAATAAGATAAGTAATTTTTTGAGTGACGAAACCAAAACTCACGCAGTTCTCTTCGACACGACAGAATCTAAAATAAATTAGGTAAACAAAAAATATATGGTAGAGATATTGAATTATTAAGGAAATAATAAAAGAACAACACCGGCGACTCGCAGGCTGTTTATTGGTTCTACCTAGTTCATGAGTATATTTGTTACTTATCCGTGCTGAGTTCGTGCATGCATTTGACGGCAAAAATCAAGCCTGTATTTTTTGTACCATGTAACAAATGTAAGTATTTGTTTCTATAACCTATAATGTGGCAATATAAATTATAATTATGATGGTAGATCAATTTCTTAAGGCGCGTGTCCCCGCGTCGTCCAAAAATTACTCCCATTGATGAAGTTATTTCACATAAACGGCTTACTTAAAAATAATTAAAAAAATATATGTCATTATATAAAGTATAAGAAACAATCTCATTGCAGGAAATTATTCTCGCCTATAAGAAACACCTTGAAAATATTTCCCAAAGTCAAGCTGTTTTTGGAATAAAATTGGCTATTTCTTGGAAACCGCTAATGTTATTTGTATAGTTCTTGCACTAAAATACAAAAGAAGTATAGCTTATAAAACTCATTGCAGGAAATTTAAAAATTATGATTTACAGCAGAGTTAATAAATAAAAACTTGATATTTTGAGAGCGCGTGGCGTCAACGTTGCCGTAAACGGCAAGTTTCGGAGCAGTCGATTACAAAATCAAATGCAAGGTTTTAACGTTCATTTTGACTTTGTTTAAAATATCTCAAGGTTATTGGAGGCTACAAGGGCCTTACATATTATGAATTACTAAAATAATTTTTGATACTAATAGTACCTATATCATACAGAAAAGCCCAAGAGCCATAGTCATTGAATCCTCGGCTAAAATCTGTGGAACCTATGAAAGTGTTGATTAAATTAGTACTAACGCGTATACCAAGGAAGAAAAGGTTAACTTAGCAATCGTTTAGTATTTAAAATATTATTTATTAAGAAAATTAAACAAATAATCAATAGAATGCGCTATTTAGATCCCTCGTCATCAGGCGAATGGAAAATAAAATATGACATAACAATAACGAAAAAAATACTGACATCTATCGAAAAAATGAATTACAAACTTTTTTTGGAAATGAGTTGTCAGCAGCTGTCGTTAAAAATATACGAGTACAATGAAATATCAAATACGCTGGATAACAGAGAAATGAGATTTTAGTTACATATTTTTTGTTATTAAAAGAGTACAAATTAGTGCGACATTGTTCTTCTTCTGAAGAGTGCTTCAGATCTTCCTTATTACAATCGCGTGTCCACGGGTGTCAATGCCATACATGCAATTAATTTGCATAACAACAAAGTATTTTAGTAAAATGAAATACTTAACTGACACAAAAATCAAAAATGTTAAATATGTGTACATTGTAATTAAGTAATTACCTAATGCTTAAGTTTTAATAAGAATGCTAAGTTACGAGATCCCGAAAATGTAAACACACAAATTAAGAATATTAACGGTGAAACACCAGTTTTGCAGATGACAAAAAATAAAACTGGCGTAGACAAAACAAAGAGTTTTTATTTCTTACCTGGCAAGCCTTTGTAATTCGTCCCTACTTTTGATGCCGCCGGTGGGTGAAAGAAGCACGCTGAGGCACTTCAGCAATTGAATAGGGTCTATCCGTGGCTGTAACAAAATAAATATCATTAATAGGTATATTATTAGTTATTGGTACAGGTTTACTTTGGCAAGAATTGTTTATCACATCAATATTGCAGTCAATATTGTCTTTTTGCTGCTATTACAGGTATTTGTTGGCGTAACGATTTCAATTTTCGATATAAATTTGTCAAATTTCAATACGAGCAAGTTCAGCACCGGCAATGGCACGATATACCGGGTGTAAATAGAGTGCGACCATTAAATGAAACCACATATTCTACCGACCCTACTGAACCACTTTTCCCAAGAATCATACCCGCGGACACCCTTGGTTTAGGAAATAATTGAGTTCCAAACAAAAATGCATGAACCCTAACGCACCGACATACGGGTAGGTATGGTCGGTAGAATATGTGGTTTCATTTAAGGGTCGCACTCTATTTACACCCGGTATTATTATCATCTTAAGAGTACGGTAGCGACACAGAAAACTGAATAGTCATTGCAAGCTTAATGTATGTCTGGCTAGCCCATTTCCCAACCCTCGTGGCATAACTATGAGCTAATTTCAAAATGCGAATTATATAAAAAACGGTGAAAAAATATATTTTTTATAACAGGTAAATCAATATTCAATATTGTTTAACAAAATCGATTAAAAGACGAGTGGAGAAGTGAACCTACCTATTTATAAAAAAAAAATATATTGTAGGTACCGGCTAGGCAAGCCCGACCTTACCTCCCTGTTTCACCATGCTACTTGAAATATTATTATTCAGAGGGGCTAGATCGCGTTAACTAAATAACACCGTGCACCGACCGACGACGTCGCACACGCTTGGTCACATTTTCTCTTGGTAAGAGTACCGAGACGCAGTCACATAGTCACAGTCCTACTTTGCGGGTTGTTTACCCTTACAATCATTTGCACACTTTCTTCCTGGCATCATTTTCTTATGATTATCTAGGCTACAAATCCACATTAAATGTAAAGCGTGGGCAAATGTGGGTAAATATCAAAAGCCTCCAACTTTAAGAATTAACTTTTACACGTAAACCGAATTATAAAATTTAAAACGTAGTTGTTTTAAAATCTTCATAAAATAATCTTCAGAAACGTATAATACTTTATATTTATTCTTACAAAGATTAACAAGAAATCAATTTTCAAAGTGATGAAGACATGGACATTTCTAAAAGGAATTTACATTTAAATTAATTTTTTACAACTTATATAAAATTCCCTCATTATAAATATGTAGGAAAGTTTGACTCATAAAGTATTAAATGAAATTAAAAATGCATGTCAGTAGGGCTAGGGACATAGGTAAAAACAACTTTTGATATGCCGTTGTTCTACCGTTCTACAAACTGTCTTTAATGTTACATTATTTAAGTTGCTAAAATTAAATTAACGTCAGTATTTTATGTTTATTTCTCAAGTTTATAACCTTATATTTTATTTAAACATCAATGTAAACTGCGATTTATTTGTTACTAGCTTTTGCCCGCGGTTTCACCCGCGTTGTATTAGTTTTTGTGTACTCCTATAAAATCAGTCAATATTATTCGGACTGTTACCTACACTAAACACAGGTGGTGAAATGTGTGTGTTATGCGCCTCGGTTTCCCATTTTCTGTGTCTCTTTTTTTCCATTTTATGCAAAATTCCAGCCTAATCGGTTTTGTAAGCATGGCGTGAAAGGGTGACACATCACTTTTCTATAGAAATTTGAAAGCTCATTTTCATCCCATGGGAACTGATTTATGGGATAAAAAGAAGCCTATGTCCTATTCCGGGTCTAGAACTACATTCATGTAAAATTTCAGCCCAATCGGTTCAGTAGTTACGGCGTGAAAGAGTAACAAACATTCATCCATCCAAACTTTCGCATTTATAATATTAGTGGGATGGGAAGTTAACAACCGTATATTTTATTTAGTCATCAATGTAAACTGCGATTGCGCGATGAAGATTCGTACACAATGTACAATAACTGAGAATCTAATTCATTGGGTAAATTGCCCTTGATTAATTTACTATCTAATACTGAAATATTTTATAGGCAAACAATTTTTGGTTTTTAGTAGATTTACTTCAAATTTGTATTACCTATACCACAACAAAAAATCAAGTAAATCCCGTAACTGTGTTCTAAATAACCAAAAATTAATTAAACCCAAAAAATAAAGGGCTGAAATGTTTTTTGTAGTTATAATTAAAAGTATGTAGGTACCTTAATTTTTTTTTCAATAGTACTTCCGTTTCATACAAGATCAACAAATCAAATCCATAGATTCATAATTTTACACAAATCACTTGACTTGGTCATCGCATGGAAACAATCTCACACACAAGTAATACATATTATATTCAATTAGATTATTTAGTGCGATTGCCAAGTCAATCTATTTATTTAAAACCTAAAAGATTTTTAACATTGATATGGTCACTATGATGTTGTTAGGTTAGCTAATTATGTAATAACCTAAGAGAGAAGGTCCCTGAAGTAGGGACTGAATAAATTAACCGACTTGGATTTACGTGGATCTCACTACTTTTTACGGTAGAAGAACTAAGTTGCGAGACTTGTTTTTTTTACAAGTTTTGTTTTTGATGGCATCTCATTTCTTTCGTACATAGTCATACTTTTTTCCCTTTCCGGTATCTTCTACTTACAACTGTAACTTTGTAATCCTATATATTTACTTTCATTTATTTTTTAGTTTTTCCTTGGTTTATACACTAAGCACTAATTGTATTCCAAATTTGAAGCTTCTGTCTGCTAGAAGTGCCCTAGAGTTTTGATGATCGGTCAGCCAGTGAGTGAGTGACAAATTGTGGGGCTTTGACTAGTTATAATTCTTACCCCGCGGTCCGAATTAATTGTAAGCTATCTTACAGTTCAGTCAAATTCATGCCGTCCTTATCACACTTACTAAAAAAATAGTGTGCTATCTCTGACTCACTCACAGTTTGAGCGATGTAATTCCAGTGTTTACCCGTGGTCCCGGTGGGTGGACCCATGGACCGTAATCTACTGGTTCAAATTGAATGAAATTTGAAATATCTTCTGTCTGCTAGAAGTGCCCTAGAGTTTTGATGATCGGTCAGCCAGTCAGACAGTGAGTGAGTGACAAATTGTGGGGCTTTGACTAGTTATAATTCTTACCCCGCGGTCCGAAATAATTGTAACCTATCTTACAGTTCAGTCAAATTCATGCCGTCCTTATCACACTTACTAAAAAAATAGTGTGCTATCTCTGACTCACTCAGTTTGAGCGATGTAATTCCAGTGTTTACCCGTGGTCCCGGTGGGTGGACCCATGGACCGTAATCTACTGGTTCAAATTGAATGAAATTTGAAATATACCGTGTTTATACAATGCCTGCTTGGTTACTGAATATTCAGGCTTCTAGTTTTATCCACAATGAAGATACAGGGGCCGAAAATGGCCTGAACTGCTTCGAGAAGGACGGTACGGCGGCGTGCCGCTTTTTAGCTCGACTTGGCGCGGTTTAGGCATACGGCGCTGTGCGAGTTGCATTGCATTTTATTACGTCATAGCTAGAATAGATGTCTTTGCAAAGAGACCCTTCTTGTACCTGTACCTATATTCTGTGATTTAGTCAATATTTTACATATATATCTAAATTTTAAATCTGGAGCTCATTCCGTCTACGAGCTAGAGACCCGTGACATACGGACACCAGGCAGCAGAGTGAAACGTTTGTCCACGGTCCGGTGGGACAGACGGACACCGGGCAGCAGAGTGAAACGTTTGTCCACAGTCCGGTTGCGATATCGGATGCCGGAGCCGGACAACGGAAGCATCACCGGAGGGCATCTGTCCACTAATCCGGTTTTAGTTCTGCGCATAAATAAATAAAACCTCCATGGTATTCTCGCTCATACAATTACACAGCAAAACAAAAACGACCTCTTTTGTTGATATTAGATTTTTTATATTCTTGTAGTAATTTGTGTCCTGAATCGGAATACAATCTCAGATTTTCTCTACCAGCTCGTAATATTCATCTAAAAAAAAATATTAAAAAATTGTGTTTTTGGTGGGACTTCACGTTTGAAACAATTAGTTTTCAGGCTTTAATTTTTAATAATACTTCTCCTCAATAATAATAATTCTAAAAAAGATTTATAAAACCAAACGTAGTTTTTAATATAATAGCAGACAGCAACCACACGATTTTTCATAGAAAAAAACTTCGTGTATGGACAGAAGAAGATTTTACAGCAATTTTGTTTATTTCGAAAAAATAAGATCAATTTTGTTATTTTCGCCATGATAAATATTGATAAAGGGCTAATTATAAAAAATAAATGGTAATCAGGGCTAAATCACTTCAGAAAGATTAAAAAACGTAAATTTTCAATATTTGAAGTAAATTTTACCAAAATTAAGAGCTGATAGAAAAAAAAATCGAGTTCAGATTCGGATTCAGCACACACTTTTGTACTGTGTTATAAAAATATTTGTATGAAATGTCAGCTGATGAGCTGATCGATATTCCGATGAAATTAAAATTTATACATAAGTTGACATAACATAACATCTAAATGATTACAATACAAAGCTGTAGACAAAAACTAGTTTCTTTAAAAATAAATCTCAAAAATTGATTTTTGCAAATGCTCAAGAGTTAGTCTCTATTATTATTTATTAATGAATATTGTTTCTATGCGTTTATTTCTATCACTCAAAAGGTGTCACGTGCAATATACTGAAGTGGATACTTCTTTGTTCGCATCTCGTATGGGGGCCAGTTCAAAACTTGTACGTCACTTCTAGAACAACTCTTTAACGAAGGATATTTTGATTTCTGATTTAAGATTATTACGTTTCTTTTTCTTCCTACACACAGAAAAAAAGTTTTATTATGTACACTGGAGCCCACATCAAGCTATACACATTGAGTATAAGCTGACCTTTCATTGTACGGGAAGCCTATACAATGAGAGGTCAGCTTATACTGAAAGTGTTTAGCTTGATGTGGGCTCCACTGTACATTGCAATATTTTCGGTTTTGACAGCTCTAAATTTAAGATTGACTGCACGAGAATAGGGATAAATGATATACAAAATATCTATTCGCTATTAAATTAGAACATTAATGGAGCATAGACTTCACTTTTCACATTTATATGAAATGACAGTTACCAATGGTAGGATGTGCAAAAAAGACTTTCAGTAATTCGACATAAAAATGCTGAGAAAAAATATAGATAAATAAATTTAAAAAAAATTCATGACACTGTCCGTTTTTAGGGATCCGTACCCGTGGGCAACACGGAGCCCTATAAATGTCGCTCTGCTAGCTGTTCGCCCGTATGTCACGGGTCTCTAGCTTGCAGACGAAATTAAATTAGTTACAGATCTGAAATATAGATAGGTATGTTAAAGTAAAATGTTGACCCAAACCGAATATTTAATTAAATAGATAAATTTTCAAGGGGGATACAAGAAAAAGGAGCCGAAAAAGATATCTTTTTCTTACCCCGACATGAGAAAATTTTTTTTTTTTATATACAGTAGGGGCCATCACCGTTTTTTTTAGACCATTTTTGTTACAGAGTCTATCTCAAAAAATATATTAGTTAGGAATTTGGATTTTTCTGTATGTTATGTAATATGTACCATATACTATATTTAAACAAGAAATATTGAAAACGCCGATGTTTAATACGTTTACGTACCCGAACACTTGACCAATTAAATTTTGCAGTTTTGTTTCATAGTTTCTAGGTAATAAGTTTGTAATTTTTATTCTAATTATCTAAGTAAGTCTATTAACTTATTTGAATAGTATGGAACCCTCAGGGCGCGAGGTCCTATTTGCGCATTTTACCGGTTTTTATATTCTACCGCGATTACTTTTACATTATATACCGGGTGCAAATAGACTGCTTCCATTAAATGAAACCACATATTCTACCGACCCTACCGACAGCTTCAGGTTTCACGGACGACGCTCTCTCTAAACTCGCCCGTATGTCGGGCATTTTTGTTGATTTCCTAAACTAAGGGTGTCCGCGGGTATGATTCTTGGGAAAAGTGGTTCAGTAGGGTCGGTAGAATATGTGGTTTCATTTAATGGTAGCAGTCTATTTACACCCGGTAAAACAAACAATATGTTTATTGTTTTTTTTTCATTTGTTTAGCAACGTACAAAATGAAATGCCAAATAGTGACACATACAGCTTGGCAAAAAAGTGTTTCACGCGGTGATAGATGAAACTAAATATTTTGGTCGTAGTATACAGTTTTGCTCATAGTGCGTTTTTTTTTTGTGATTGACTTTATTGCAGTTGGCCTTTTGGCCTTTACGGCTTTACCTTAATAGTGAGGAGGACAGAGAGTACCCAGCCTCAAAAGTTATTGTTTATTTTTAGAAGTTCATGATATTGTGAATTTTTTGTGAGTGCCCCGAGGCAGGCTTTGATCGCGTTTACGTTTAAGGTGGGTGCGATGTAGTGTGTGGTATGACTAAATATGTCGTACAGCACCCTCATTTTTTCCAAACTCTTTTTGCCAAACTGTATTTATTATTTAATAATATAATAATTTATGAAACAGTTGGAAACTGATATCCGTCATTGTTCTATAGTCAACAAAGGAATCCTTATAGTTTAGCCATGTTCGTCCTTCTGTCTGTCTGCTGCCTATCTCAGACTCTTAGTACTAGAAAGCTTGTTAATTGAATGCTTAAAATCATGCTTAATTTAGCATGAGTAGAAGTATATGTTACCGCTTATGTACGTAAATCAGTTGGAGTCCAGATTAACTTGTTAATTGAGCGAGGCGACCCCCGAAGTTTTGTTTGGCACTAACTAGTGTTACTAATAGTATTTCCCTGTCTTTTCCGCGATTTAACGATGTAGCATGCGTTAATATGCAGATTACCTAGTTAATGCGCATATTAACGTAATTCTTATTCTAACGGTAACATACATATTAATAATGCCAACAAAGTGGTAAAAAATAAAACAAAGAAAGAAAAATATTTTTAAATGGTCCTCCCCTCCCCTACACGTAAAGTTGGCATGTTTTTTTAATGCATCTATCTTATTTATAGTTTGGTGTCGTTGAGTAGATCTTTAAAAAAAATCGTGGGTGTGTTAAAACCATTTTTCGATTCAGGGTTCCGTTTGCGAAATTCTAAGCTTTAAAATGCAATTTTTTAATAATTTTGTGATTTTATTAATAATTTTAATCGGGGTTTTTATTAAATAATACGACTCTTAAAAATCTGTCATTTTTAGTAGTTAAAACTTAAGATTTTTTTTACCTCCATAAGAAATAAAGACTTCGTGATTATAAATTACTTTGTTGTCACTCATATTTTATCTCTAAACTAATGGGGATTTATTTGTGAACCTTTCTTCCACAAATCCCCATCATCATAGGCTCGATAAGCCGTCAATGGGGATTAGTGGAAGTTCACAAATCTCCATTGATGGGGATTAGTGGAATAACCCCCCCGCCAGACGGTACTCTAGGGCGTGCCGCTGGCCCCTACTTAGTCTAGTTACGCCTATGATCTTTATTGATAAAATTAAATCGAACGGGTTGGGGAACATTCGTGCTCCGTGAAATAAATATTTATTTTGGGTGTAGATTCGTGCTCCCTTAAAAAAATTTATTCACTAGGTGAAAATTCGTCCCCTTTTTAGGGTTCCGTAGTCCGACAAGGCACCCTTATAGTTTCGCCATGTCCGTCTGTAAGTGTACCTCTCATACACGTAAACTGGGGATGAATTTTTTTTTCTTACCTATCCCATAGTGTGGGGTACCGTTGGATAGGCCGTTTAAAAACATTGTGGGTGTATGAGAACCATTTTTCGATTTAGGGATCCGTTGGCGAAATATTAACCTTTAAAGTGAAAATTTAAGTTAGAGTGGAGCGTCCTCGCCCCCCCCTGCCGACCAAACGGTTGTTTATAGAAATGTGAAAAAATTCACAGAAGTAGTATATATAATGAATTTAAAAGGAAAACTATCACAGCTAAGAAGGCTTTACAGGTTTACGAGTACAGGTCGCGCCAAACTTTTGGCCCCCTATAATGTATGGGACCAGAAGTATGGCGCGGTCTGTATTAGCAGACCAACTTACATGTACCGGGCAACTACAGAACCCTATATTGCGCGTGGCCCGACACGCACTTGGCCGGTTTTTTGAGTTTCGATTCGTGCCATACAACTTAACAATAGCATAAAAAACAAAATCTTAATTTATTTGACATTGGAGTACTATCAGTCTAGAAAGTTATTTCAAAAATAATAAATTTATAAATAAATAAACATTATTTGGGCTGATTTTCAAGGCCCCAAATAAAAATCTTGATTGCCAAATTATTTTCACTGCTTTGAGTACAAAAAGTTGAAAAAAAATCGTGTTAGTAGTTACTAGTCTTTGCCCACGTTTATTCAGTATTTGCCCCGTTTTCGGCTTGGTCGTCATTTTATGAACACCCCCATGTGTGGACCAGGGTCATCACGCTGATAATAAAAAAACGCATGAAAATCTATTGAGTGGTTTTCGAGTTAAAAGCTGTTATTCAATCTTCGCCCCGTTTTCGGCTTGGGCGTTATTTTATGAACAGCCCTTATAGCCTCTGTGTTGACCAGGACCACTACGATGATAATAGAATTCAGCGGCACGAATGTTCCCCAACCCAACCGAACCCCTGCCGGGATAAACATTCAGCCCTAAGTGGTGTTAATAAATTATATGCAAACTTTCACTTCAACACACCTTACATCTTTCGTATACTTTCACTTCCAGATATACAAAGTGTTAAATAAAAGGTTAGCCTCCAAGCCGAAAACTGTAAATACTACTCATAAAAACCAGTAGTCAAGATCGAATAGGACTTGCGCCGCCGTTACTTACCAATCATATAAGCTAATAAATAGACTTAAATAATTTCAACAAAAATTGGAAACTTATCACAAGATTAATGAAACAAAACTGCAAAATTTAATTATTTAGAATATTTGGGTTCGTAACCCTAAAACTATATTTATATATCGGTATTTTCAGTATTTGTTGTTTAAAAACAAAAATTACTACTTAGGTAGGGGTACTTTTTACCTCGGTATAAAATGCACATCATAATATTGTTTTCCTTACTTTTGAATAAAAACATTTCTTGCAAACTTTTTATTCAAAAGTAAGAAAAACAATATGGGCAATTCCACGGTAACTCATGTTACTCGTACATTTTACTCCAGTTTAAAGTATACCGACTTTTAATAATATTTCAATAATCTGATTATATAACATATCCTCTTAATGTAACTCTTAACTTTAATTCTATTAACTCTTGAATAAACAAAAAATGTGTTAGAGCAATTTTCTTTGAACTTGACACATTTTCTTGGGTTCTATATTGATAAAACTTTTAGTAACTCACGTTACATTCGGCGACATTGCTTTTGGGACTAAAATGAATTGAAGCAAAACTCTGTTCGGTTTGAAGTAAAAAAAATGGCATAATTAATTACGGTTTTATTAATGCCTAATAACGAGTTTATTCATTATCAATTTCTTGCCCTCCATGCAGTTTTTATTTTTTTGAATGATTAATTTGATGAGTGACCACGCTTATATCGATACCGAACTATCAGTCTCAGGCTCAGTAGTCCGGTCGTATTGCATCACCGAACTACTGAGAAGAAAAGTCCGGGACCGAACTAAATAACCGATCTTGGAACTCATTTTACTTTCACGACTTTCATAGCATTTTCGAACATCAAATCTCCCGCTCTGACTGGTCAAAAAAAAACCGCTTGCCATACTTATATTCAAAAAACCATGTTTGCAGACCAAATCGTGCCCATGGAGATAATTTCCTTTTTAGCTCTTTATGTCGCATTTCAATGGAATCGACATAATTTCATTTCAGGTAACCATTTGTTTTCAATATTTATATTGAAAGTCTGCGTAAAAATAAAATTTACGTATTTTTTATTTTGTTTTATTGTGTGTTTCTAATGCTCATTTTATTTTTTTCTTATTTCTAAAAGAACGTAAGTCGTAACTAAGGATTTCAAACTCGATGTTCATTGCCAAGGGATTATTAAAAAAAAAAACTTGGCATGTTTATGTTCGCTGTCAATGTCAACAGTCACAATGACATGACAGTTGATTTTTTCCAATACGAAATGAACTTGAAAGCAAAGGTTTTTAAATTCCTGTGTTTACCAACTTCTGTATTTTTGTTAAATCTCTTTATTTGATAATGATTTAATTCTGAAAAAAATATAATGATGCTCAGAAGGCCAATATCTCGAAATGGTTTTTAGTTTTGTATCAATTATTAATTTGTAATGTTGTCGATTGCCCATATTATGATTTGCATTTTGCACGAGATCCTCCGTTACTACCTTAAGAGCCCCGTAGTCGGTGGCTTGAAATCAGTCGCGCACGGGGTCGCTATGCTTGCTATTTCATTTTACATTTAAGTTCGGGTTATAGAGCACCGACTGACTGTTATTGGTTGACCCGAACGTTCATTTCCCGAGCTCGTACGGAACTAACCGAACACGCTGTGAGCGAAGACATTGTATAATAACAAGACTGCACTGTCCAATTTTTGCTTGACTAAACAAGTTTTGTTTTCCTTAGAAATAAGGTTGGAATAATATTATGATACCATTTTCAAGTGAAAACCGAGCCGAGCGAGATAGCTGTCGCTACTTGTATATCCTTGTCTAGCAAGTTGCCAGTGTATATAATATATACAAAATACTTTATATGGTTGTGCTGAGTTTCTAACGTGTTAGAAAGGGACCAACGAGTGCCAACACCCATCTCGCTCGGCTCGTTTTTCGTATCGTAGTGCACAGTCTTGTTCTCTATACAACGTCTTTGGCTGTGAGAGCCAAGCTAACGCGAGACAAAATTCATGTCTTGAAAAAACCCGAGAATGGTTTTGGGTCTTCCTATGATTTCAGGAGAAATATCCCAAAAATCGAAATGAAAGAAAATATTTTTGAATAATATAAAATACACTATGCTGGGAACCTAAAATTATTTGATTTGTTGTATCGCTTCTAGGACATTACGGTACATAAACATTCATCAAAATATGTGTAAAATCCAGGACTTGTATACGCTTGTAACTTTTGATTTTGATAAATGTTTTAGGTTCAAGTCATCGATATTGTATGGGATATGTTGAAAAAGAAAACATAATAAGCAAGTACCTATAAATAAGGATATTATCAGCGAACTGCGCTAGTACGGGAGTTGGGGCGAATAGAGTGCCCTTAAAAGGCACACTAGCTTTTGCCCGCGGCTCCGCCCGCGTGTTATTCGGTTTAACGACATGCTTTCTTCATGAATCTTTTTTCCGGGATAAAAAGTAGAGTTAGGGTATAAGCTATATCCATTCTAAATTTCATCCAAATCCATCCAGCCGTTTCAGCGTGAAAGAGTAACAAACATACACACACAAACTTTCGCATTTATAATATTAGTGTGATAATGGTGTCGATTCGGTGCAACACGACTTAACTTATTTGACAGGACTAACCTTATTTTAAGCGCCCTGTCCTTTTCTTTTCGATGCAGAAAGACAAAGACACAATGCTTAAATTAAGTTTAGTCCTGTTGCACCGAATCGACACCATTATAAGGCCGTGGCTCCGCCTGCCTTAATTCAATCTCTGCGCCGTTTTCGCGTTATTTTAGGAAAGTGCCCTGAATATTGAAGATACCAAATTGAACTTAAAGGAACTTTCATTTTATTTTTTAAATAAAGAAAAACTGCCATCAAAGAATTTTGAAAAATTACTTGCGTTTTTCCTGCGTCTTTTCCGTACTTCTAATTTAACAATATTAAAGTTTTGGATCCGAGTTTTGTTATTTAAATGATAAATTTCATGGTCTTCCTTTAATTTACGGTATTATGTTACTTCGAAGAATTTGGTTTTAATGCTTGACCCTTTCGATCGGTATCATAAAAATACAGATGTTTTTTTTACACTTGGTCCGGTTCGATTCCCGGTTCATGCAGGTGATTTTTTAAAATTCTTTGAATGCAGTTTTCCTTAACTTTGAAAATAAAATAAAGGTTTCTATAAGTAAAATTTGCTACGTTGAATATTTAAGGTACTTTCCCTCCAGGGAGTATTCGTTTGGTTCATTCTGTATAGCATACATACAGACTAAAAAAATTGTAGTTTTGGCTCAGTAAATTACTAATAATAATAACCCATATCATTGAATTTTTTTTTTAACTGCAACTATTTTACTAATTTATTATTAGTATAGATAGATTAGAAAGACCCATAAAAAAACGGTCAAGTGCGAGTCAGACTAGCATACCTGGGGTTCCGTAATTCGACAGTTTTGGTAATAGGCAGGAAGAAGGTATTTAAAATCTTGCCCACAACTGTTTATGATAAGTAAAAAAAGAATTGATTGTACCACAAAAGAGAGACTCAAATATTTTTATACTGTACTCGAAAGAAAACTCTTGGATGAAAAATTAATTTTGTCATTTTGCTATCGTGAATTTCTCACCCGCTATATTTTTCCTGTTAACTGTAATCCCAAACAACCATGATTTTTTTTCCATATTTTTCACATAAGGATGGGGACATCCATTTTTTCGTGTTTTTTCAAAGATTTCTCGAAATCAGTGACACTAAATATCGCAAGAGTATATATTTTTATAATCAATTTGATACCTATATATATTGTATTTTTATAAAATAATTACATTTGTTTTATATTTCTTAATTGTTATCAACTTTTTTTTAATCGCTATAGTTTTCCTGTAATTGGCCAGTTATGACCTACAATCTTCATTTTTTTCGGTTCACCTGTTTCGGAAATAAGGGTTCTTAATAAATGGTTTTTTTTCAAAGAAATCTCGAAATCGGTGCCAGTAAATTATTATGATTATTATTAATTTTATCTATTCCCGATTCGACACAGCACAGAATGTACAGCCAGCAGCAAAATACCACTTCCATTAGTTTAGAATAAAATATCCCTACAGTAAATGTGTTCTATCGTAAGAGAGATAGAGCATACAATTGAATGAATGAACGGAATAATTATAATTACATTAAAAACTAAAATTACTTATAACTCATATTATTTTATTTCCTTATTCAATTTACTATTTTGGAACATATGTTAAGTTTTTTTTATTCAATGTTTCTGTATACTATGTAGTACCACCAGTCCAAGTTTTGATTACTTTTTTACTGTAACTCTATGTAGTTTTAAATATAGTTCTTAATATGAAAAATAAGTCAATTTATGCGTACCTATATGTACTGATTATTGGAAGTTGTCAATCTAGTTTTATAATATTAAATAAATTAAACTTTCACTGTCTTGCGAATTTGCATTTTGTTTTATTTTGCTAATGGTACATTTCTCCATAGAAATAAGGAGTTGTGGTGAATCGGGAACACGAATAATCAAAATTTTAATATTTTTCTAATTTGTGGTGAATCGGGAATGAATGTATGAGAGTAAAAAGTTGTGTCGAATTGGGACTGTGGTGAGTCGGGAAAAAGCCGACAGGACTAACCTTATTTGAAGCATCCTGTCTTTGTTTTTTTGAGAAGTCTTGTTAAGGGGGGGTTATCCCAACTTTGCCTCTTTTCAAATTAATTTTAAACCAATAAAAAGCGACAGTTAAATTTTGCAAAAAATATAGGCATGTCATATTTCACTCTTTGATATTAATATTTCCGTTGTTCGATACACGATTGCTTACATTTGCTTCGATCCGATTAAATTACAAAGATAGGTCTAAACTATGATCTAAATATCATTTCATTTGAACTATATTAAGTTTATGATAATAAAAATTATACTAAAATAAACTTGAAAAATGTGATAAAAAACGGCCATCATTTTGAAAACCCATCCCTCTAATTCCAAAATAATACATAAAAACACCTCAAAACCGCGAGTTTTCTGAGCGGCCTGCTTCTGCTGAGCAGGATACACATGTGAAGTGTGGATAAGATAATTGGACTTCTTGAAAAATAATTTGATTTAGTTTTTAATTCAATATTGCATTTTGGGTCAACATTCTACAACAAATATCAAAATTTCAGATCTGTTACTCATTCTACATGCCACAGACCTGTGACTATAGATGTAAATCTGGTTAGAATTGTAAAACGCTTGCTTTAAACTGTTCTTAGCCATTTGGGCAGACTAGAAATGGTTGTGTTCAGTTAAACAGTATATTTCTTTACTTTTCACTGTATTAGTGCACCTTTTTAAAGTTTTACTATTATTTTACTTAAAATATTCTTTGAACCTGCAATAAGTGTCATCAATAGCAAATTAACTCTGCCCCGTTTTCGGCCAAGTCAATATTTTATAAACACCCCTTATAGCCTACATGTTAACCAGCGTCACTACGAATATAATTTAAAAAAACTGCATCCAAATCTGTGTAAGGGTTCTCGAGTTAAAACGGAACGTACATACATATTTAGTCATTTTCTGTGAATTAAAGGACATTCATCATAAATATGAAAAAGAATTACAAACAGGTCGCTTTATTTTCAAAAAGAAGTGAAAACCAAAAAAGACATTGTAGGAGCTCCTTATGCAAAAGAAACCCACTTCCTTGGTTTAAAATCGCTAGTTCACAACTATACCTGTGACATACAGACAACAGACTGACATTTGATGCATTTATAGGCAGCGATGGATGCATTCTATATCTTTGGATGGATGTGTTAAACGGCCATATGTCAAAATGACAGATAGCTTATATTATTTATGCTGCTCGATGCTTGTCGAAGTCATGTGAAATGGTTGTTTAGAACTCTGATTCAGAACAGTGGCTGCACAATTCATGGCTGCAGCGATGCAAAGCTGGTTAATGCAACAATTAAAAAGGTACCTTTGAAATCTCATTCTACTATGTGATATGTCTGAACTTAAAAATACATAACCATTTTTTGATATCATGATTATTTTGATTCCAGTAATGTTACTTGAAATTTTAAATGACCCAATGGAAGTTAAAACAAATAATAATTTCTTTTATTAATGTTATTTTGTTGGTAATAAATAACAAAAATCTTTGCATTCTTATGTACCACAGGCATTTACTGAGAAGGCAGATGTGTGGCAACCATTCCACTGTGGTTGGCTTTCTACTTGTCCCACTCTTAACAATATGCAACTGTGATGCCATCTGAGACATAGGCATTCAAACTATGCAACTTTAAACAAATACTACTTTTTAGAAACCATTGTAAAATTTTATGGTCCAAATTATAAGGACTAAGAAGCAGGAATTAAGCAGGAAGCAGCCACTAATTTCCCTCAGAAAAACTGCTTATCCTAGGACTGATTGCAAGTTGGCAAAACGGAAAGAAAAAAAAAGCAGGAATAAGGCAGAAATACTGACTGTGTTAAGTTGCAACACTTGGTTAAATGTTTTGATGGTTTAATTCTGTCCCTTTTGCAAGCATGGAATATTTTGGAACGCTACTTGTTCAGTTGTCTTGTTGTACTAAACAGTCTTTATTCAAATGTAGATTTAACTCACAAGCAAGGGTTTGGCCGGATAGGGTTTAATTTTTTGTGTGCTATTCTATTCATCCTGCACATTAAACATGGTCGACCATATCTAGCTCTCTCTTAAGGTAGATCAACAGAGTGAGACAGAGCACTTTATCGAGCCTAATTAACAGAGGTTGGTATAGGTAGTGCCATTCATTAATGCTAGCATAAACATGACCTTATTTTGGGATTAGATCTTGTTTCCAGGATTCGCATTTAATTATTATTCGATTTGATTATAATTAATAATATAATTATTATTCTGCCGAAATAATTAACAATTAAAGCGAAATATCGCTACTTATAAAGTAAACATGTAATCAATAGAATTTTAGAATCCCGGATCCCAGGGATATATCCATATTATTCATGTTTGAGGTTGTTCACCCCAAACGGCACTACCTACGCGGACCACCGCTAATCATAACAGAAATTTAATTATTTTATTTGATGGGTAAAAAAGAGTAGGTAGGTATGTACGGATTTTCGAGATCATTGTCCTACTTTTTAAAGATGGCAACCCTACCTATATCTATGTCACACACACGTCACGCGTAGTCACGACTTTCATCAAATTCATCATGTATGCATGACAACAAAAACTGGAAGCTGTAAAAATAATGGTTCTAGTTTGTACAATTCAATTAATTTCGTGCAATGAATAACTAACGTGTAAATAGATACCGTTGGTTGCGACTGCCGCCGCGCAGACATTTTTCATCTGACCTGATAATGGAGTGG
This sequence comes from Ypsolopha scabrella, assembly GCA_910592155.1. Taxonomy (NCBI): domain Eukaryota; kingdom Metazoa; phylum Arthropoda; class Insecta; order Lepidoptera; family Ypsolophidae; genus Ypsolopha; species Ypsolopha scabrella. Next base: position 11,785,550 of record OU342965.1, read on the forward strand.
TGTCGACACGACACTCGAAATGACGTCAGGAGCGAGCGAGCATTATTCATATCAAAATGGACGACGTAGACAAAGACTTTAAAATTAATTACCTCCACAAATTTACCGTTTAATTAGAATACATTTACCTACAAATGTAATTGTTCGTCCTAATGGTTAGCCGGGCAACGAGACAAATTTATACCTTCCTCATGTTTCAAGCCTAACCTAAATACGCCAGTTTAGGATGCCAGGGTTTAGGCATGATTATGCCATATGCTTCGGTTATTCATCAAAATGGACGACGTAAACTAAGACTTTAAAATTAATTACCTCCACAAATTTACCGTTTAATTAGAATACATTTACCTACAAATGTAATTGTTCGTCCTAATGGTTAGCCGGGCAACAAGACAAATTTATACCTTCCTATGTTTCAAGCCTAACCAAAATACGCCAGTTTTGGATGCCAGGGTTTAGGCATGATTATATATAATGCCATATGCTTTGGTAGTAATAAATAATATGTGAAACTTACCATAATTCACTAGCTCAATGTTCTACAGCAACTGCGCAATTCGCCTATTGCCACGCCCTAAATGAAGTCAACATGGCGGCGGAGTTACATAATATTTTTTCTTTTCACAAGTAAAACCACTCTATATACTGCAATATATTAGTCTTATCGCTACTTTAAGAGTCCTTACACTAATATTTCTGAATTTACATACAGAAAAGTATTTAAAACACAGAATGTCCTTTCATCAAATCTTGAAATAGGTGCTTCTAAAATTTATTTACTGAATATTCTATTTAACCAATTACTGATCCCTAATTATATTACATGTATCTAAGTACTATAATTTTAAAAAGAAATGCACGAGATTTTGATGAGCTGGCAGAATTTTTTCAGGAAGTCCTACGATTTGCACGTCCAGTCAAGCAAGCGCACGGCTCACGGCTCAATCGGAAAGAGAAATGTGAATGAACGAAATGAAGAAACTATAAAATCGATGGACCACATAGAGACGGCTTTAGCGCATAAATGACCTAGAGGAACATAGACAGCCATCTTTATACGGGCCATTTTTTTAACACCAATAAAATACATTTTACAAAAATAGTCAGGAGTTTGACCATTGTGATTGATTAATAATAATTATGTGCGGGTGAGCCTCATTTTCTTAATGCAGTCAAAGAACAGAAAAAAGATCTATGCAGAATAACGTTTTTTGTTTGACATTTCGATACAATGTATTTGGAGTTGCCCAAAGATATTTAATGGTACCTGGAGTTGCCAATTAATATTTTTTCTTCTGTATGTGATACTTATTAATTTAGTAAAAACGTTTTTTTTGGTTTTTTAGAACTGGCAGATAAAATTATTTCTTATATTTCATGGTAATGATGATATACTTTTAAAATGTATTGAATTTTATATAAGGTTTGAATAAGATTTTTTTAATTCATCGTCACAGCTTAAATCCATGGCATAACTTAGTATCAGAGGTGTGTTCAAGTGTGAACTGTGAAATGCAAGTCACAGCCCACACTAAATGACTAATTTTGAACAAAGGATTCCATGTCCTTAAAATAAAATAAATTTGAAATTAAAATTCTTAGTCAAACAAAAATAATTTTGATTTAAAATGGCCAGTACTGCAGAACGGCAACTTCAAAGATCTTTATAAATAAAACACTGTTTTCTACTAGCCCTCTATGGCAAATATGTTGCAGCCAGTCGTAATGTGTCTAGATGTTTCTTATTATAGAATTTTGGACGAACAAACCAACTGGATAGGCCACCAACAGGCGAACCCCTCTGCCAAAGGCATGAGCCCGGCAGTCATACCAGTTATATAAAAACGATAGATGTCCCTGTGTGTGAATGTGATTGTGTGCGTATAGTTTGGGCTAGTGTTTGAGTATTTTGTAGTGTGCGTGTATCGCGACGCTACCTCGTCCTCCACCGAAAAAGACAGACTTTTTTCATAGAAATTAGTGCGCGGGTCCCCTTCAGCTGGTTTTCTCCCCCAATTATAGAATCAACAAAAAACTCTGAAAGAATTTCATCAAAAAGGAAAAAATAAAGAACAGCTACCAGGTGACTAAAAAGTAAATACTAATACAAAACATAAATAAAGTGAAACTTTGGAAATAAGGTCGTTCAAATAAAAAATACCTATATAACGAAATAATAGTGTGGATGCGTACGGTTGATCGCTTTCACAGACATATTTTTAAAGTTCATATTTATGTAATACGAGTGAAAAAGATAAAACATTTTTATGTGCAATAAAAAAAAGATTGAGTTTTTTTTCCTTTTTAAATGTTGTTGTTGATGATTAGATAATTATCTAGTCATTATGTAAATATTTCACGAATTATTAAATATGTAAATCAAGATTTTATAAAAATTAAATTCATTAAAAAAATGTTTCTTACTTTAATTTATAATATTTTTATTCTTAGTTATTTAGTTTGTTTATGTTTTAAGGATTACTGAGTTTGAATTTTATATTAATTTAGTTATAAATATGATAAATTGTAATAATTTTATGATAACAAATAAGTTTATAAAAAAAGTTCATCTATTTTTACTAGGGGAAAATTTTTACCCATCCCTTAACAGGCGGATATTGAATTACTAGTAAACCTCTAAACTAGCAACAAACATCTGACCATTGAACTTCTAGGCCGCGTTCAGTTTGATCAACCGCTCATCACTGACAGCAAGATAGCATATACAAAATCAACGCGTGCAAAAGAGATGTCATGATCACCGCGCCGCCGGGCGTCGGCGGGCATCAGACTGAACTAAGAAACCATAGACGTAGAATATACTGTATATTATAGAGGTCAGTGACACTAACCGTACGGTCCGAAAAAGAATTACATCGCTCAAAGCCATGAATGATTTAGAGTGTGAGCGATGACTGGTCCCTAATTTGTGAGCTAGCAAACGATGTGAAAGATAGCTCATGATTCGGACCGCATTAAAAAAGATAGATCGTAATCTCTTCTCCTAACAGAATAAAATACGAGTATATTACTTTGTTCATTTTATTTTATTTCGTCAAAGACTGTAATAAACATAAACAGTAATACGGTGCCGTGATTCGCGATGGAACAAGAAGAGTTTGTAGCACTGTTCTTTATCGTAGACTCTGATAGCGACGATAGCCATCTTTATCGACTCCACAAACACATTCACAAATATAAATTCTTCCATTTCAACATGTTTTCCACGAGACTTCAAAAAAACGTCTGAAATTATGGAACGAAAATCAGTTTTGATGTTTCATTCCGTTCAACGCTCTCATCCCGTACGGTCCGAAATAGAATTACATCGCTCAAACTGTGAGTGAGTCAGAGATAGCACACTATTTTTTTAGTAAGTGCGATAAGGACGGCATGAATTTGAATGATCTGTAAGATAGCTTACAATTAATTTTGACCGCGGGGTTTGCCTCACCTCCGTCGCATGAGCTACAAAAGTCATACGAATGATTGAAGACATTTGCTTCACTCATGGATTATTTGCCATTCACCTCATTCATTTGTAATGGATTATAGCGATGTAATTCTATTTCGGACCGTACGAGCATCAGTGAGTATATTCTATGTCTATGGTTTAGTATTCTCTCTGTACGTTAACCGTAGATCTGGCTACGACGTTAACCGTACCACAGATAGGTCTCTGTCAGAGAGGTAATAATTCCTCCTTTAGTCCTTCTCCGTAACCTTTTTTTAATCACTTGACGCTGGCAAGACTGGCTTTTTTACAAAGACCGTAGTCGCCATATAAAAAATATATAAAAAATAGGTCTCTGTCTTGGGCTGAGATTCAGGCTGAGATTCAGAGTGCATTTTGAGTCCGAACTCAAGAGGAACTCAATCTTACAAACGTCACTCTAGTATGGGATCACGTCGCCTTTTGACGTTTGTAAGATCGAGTTCGGACTCAAAATGCACTCTGAATCTCAGGCTCAGAGTGCATTTGGAGTCCGAACTCAAGAGGAACTCAATCTTACAAACGTCAAAAAGTGACGTAATTTCATACTAGAGTGACGTTTGTAAGATTGAGTTCCTCTTGAGTTCGGACTCCAAATGCACTCTGAATCTCAGCCTTGGACATGGTCTGAGGCTGAGATTCAGAGTGCATTTTGAGTCCGAACTCAATCTTACAAACGTCACGCTTGTATGAGATCACGTCGCTTTTTTACGTTTGTAAGATTGAGTTCGGACTCAAAATGCACTCTGAATCTCAGCCTAAGGTGTCTGTGAAACGACCATAGAAGTTTTTTTTTTCACTCATTCATTTTCAACGTTTTCTTCAATCTTGCTTCAATCTAACTTCCTTTTGACGTTGCGGTCCGATTTATACTCACAGTCACATGTCATTCTGGGCTGCGTTTAGTTTGGTATATTTTATTCATCATACTAAGGTTTTAATTTTAGTTTTAGTGCTGATAAAATTATAATTGCTTCATTGCAAAATAGTCCTTCAAAGTTAGGCATAAAAGCTAAATTACTTTGGAAAAATCCAAGTTTGGACTGGACTAAATTTTATGAAAGCTTCAAGAATCGGCTTTATTATTACCTATTTATTATTCATTAACTTTTTATTAACATAAGTATAAACCAACGCGTACAAAAGAGAGCGACGTGAGACTGTGAGACAAGTGTCTCTCGATAATTAAACGATAGGTACTACATGTTAGAATACCAACTGCGTAAAATATTTTGTACGAGAAATTCTGGTTCATCTCGTAAGCCGCTAGCAGATAAAAATTTACACAGTCGGTAACGTCAAGTAACGTTATGCGTGTAGGTATCGTGGGTAAAACTCATGGTAGGCTACTAAATAAAACCCTGGCCCAAACTGTAACAAGCTGTGATGTAATGTGCTGTGATGTGATGTGCACGAGTGTTTTAATACCTAATTGTATAGGTACAGTTATAATCTTAGTAGGTATTTGTCGTTAGCACTTTTTGATTTTCTTTTACAAGATTGTTCGTAATTTCCGTCGTTGTTTCAAGAATGTCAAGTAAAGTCATTATTAATTTATAAATTAATAATAATAATTACTATCACTGTTGTCAGTAATTATAAGGCAAAATAATACTTTTGACCTATTTATTTATTTATTTGTCAACCAACCCAGGCTCGATCCAAACTGCCTCCATTATCGTTATTTTCGAATAACGCGACGCTGTCAGGTGGTGACCTGCCCTTGTTTCCCATACATCTTCCCAAGAGCACGATGACACGGCCATACATGTACAATTAAAAAAAATGGGTATACCGGGTGTAATAGAGTGCGAAAATTAAATGAAACCACACATTCTACCGACCCTACTGAACCACTTTTCAAACCCAATTATTTCCTAAGCTAAGGGTGTCCGCGGGTATGACTATTGGGAAAAGTGGTTCAGTAGGGTCGGTAGAAAATGTGGTTTCATTTAATGGTCGCACTCTATTTACACCCGGTATATTAAACCATGTGTTAAAAAACAATTGGCTCAAGACCAGGCAAGCATAAACTTCTTCTCGAAGTGAGATGTAACAGCTCAAAAAGACCAGGGCCTGTGGTAGGGCTAGTAACATTCACTTTATTTTATCTTAGAGAGCGGTTTAGCGGCACTAACAAATTAAATTGTATTATTATATAATATGTTATATTGATAGTTATTAAAATATTCATAGATATTATCACAGATCTATTATTATCTAGATATTATCTATGTCGGTGGATATTATACAATTAATAAAATATTAAGTTAAAAAGAAATATAAATACTTCGATATAGTTTACTTATTCATGCGTATTATAAAATTCGTTAAAATCGTTACACTGCATGCTCATTATACATTATTTTATTTTAAACTTTAATCTCTTGTGCACGGTTGGTCGACAATTAATTTTTGAATCACTAAAAGAGTCTCCAATGTGTTTTAAATAATTAGTTAACTTGTTAAATAATCGTTTATAAAACCAAAGTATGTAAATAAATAAAAAAAAACCCGTTAGCTGTAGCGCCGAAACCCAACAGCCCACCATGCATACGCCCTAGCGCGCGCCGCCAGCCATAAACAATATATGGATGGCCGAAAATAAAATTGAGCTGTAACTTCTTTTATAGTTAAGTCACAATATTGTTTTGTAAGGTACGTATATATCAGGGGTGGCCAACAGGTCGATCGCGATCGACCGGTCGATCGCGACTGTTAGTCAAGTCGATCGTGCCAAGGCAAAAAATATAAATACGTAGACCAGACTGCCCAACGTAATCAAGTAGTTAGTATGTATAATTTTCACATTTATGTTTATTCTCTTAAAAAAATAAAAAAATGCTACACGATTGTGTGCTGAACTATGCTGTTTCATTTAAGATTTCTAGAAGTATGTAATTGGTAGATCGCACAGGGTCTCGTTAGTAAACAAGAGATCTTGGGTCCAATCAAGTTGGCCACACCTGGTATATATGTTACAGATAATACTAGAAAATATGGTGCACTTAGGTTTTCCCGGGTAATCTTATATAAAACTTCGGAGGTCGCCTTGCTCCACTCTGCTTCGCTCGGCGCCTAATATTTATTAACATGTCAACCTAACACGCTCCTCCTCGCTTCGCTAGTCGTCGCACCTATTTTTGACTATTTTCGGCCTTTACCCGACTTCGGGTTTTACCCGTGACATAAAGTATGTACATAAACCTCATTGGTAGTAAGTATGTAGATTTTAAAACATCCAACCATAGATAATAAACTTATACGGAATCATCCAACATCATGACTGTATGGGGTACATACAAATATGTAAGTATTGCAACAAATAAACCGTGACAGATAGGTCTTTTTTTCCCGTTTTAATATAACTTTATTTTTTCGTTTCGTAGGTATTCTGGTATTATGATCCATTTGTGATCATGGGTTACGGCGGTCATTACATTTAACACGTCCACCATTGTGGCCTGAAGTTCGGGGTGGAAGTGCAACCATGTTTTTCCCTTTTGACGTTTGTTGAATCGTGGGATTCGTGAGTGTTTTTGATGAAAAATTGTAAATTGTAGTTTACTGTGGATTCATAAACGCCCCCATAGTATAATTGAACAAAACGAAGTTTTCTTTTGGGAAGCGTTTCATTTCAAAACGTGCTATCATAGTGCGAAATTTCACTTGATTATTAGAAAGAAACAGACCTATATAGGAGAAAGAGAAAGGAAAATCTGGTTGCGCAAATCAGCCCCCTGATTCTCTGTCATAAAATCAGTTGCCAAACCAAGTGCCTATCATCGAAAACATACATATCCGCTTATCTATGAATACGTTCGCCCTTGAATGTCATCTCAACTGAGGTTATTTCGGAAGTTCATTTTTTATCTGATTTTACTATAGATGGTAACCAACACTGAGTTACATAATGGGCCCGCAGGTGACCAAATGTGATTTTCGCATTACTCCAAAGCGTTTCAGAACACTTCCGTGCAACTGTCAGGCAAACACATTGTATACAGAACTCAAAGACATTGTATAGTAACAAGACTGTGCACTGTCCAATTTTTGCTCAACTAAACTTCATTTTATTTCCTTAGAAATAAGGTTGTAATTATTATGATACAATTTTCAAGCAAAAAACGAGCCGAGCGAGATAGCTGTCGCTACTCGTGTATCCTTGTCTAGCAAGTTGCCAGTGTATAAATTATATACAATATAATATAGTGTTGTTGAGTTTCTAACGTGTTAGAAAGGGACCAACGAGTGCCAATACCCATCTCGCTCGGCGTTTTTCGTGTCGTAGTGCACAGTTTTGTTCTCTATACAATGTCTTTGGGAGAAACCGGTTCATCAATGCATAACACCAGTGGCGTGCATAGAACTTTTTGCTGGAAAAGCAATGAGAATTTCAACTTTGATGATAAAGGTAACATGAAAAAAATTTAAACCGACTTGAAAATATTTTTTTGTAAGAAATTATGTACTTAGAGGTAAGGTAGGGTAGCGCTGGCGGTATTTTCAGTTGCATTTAAATTTTTTCATATTTTTTTTACTGTCGATCTTGACCTTCTCATTGCTTTTCCAGCAAAAAGTTCTATGCATGCCACTAGTAGTTTAACTATTAATTTATTAATAAATTTCATATATATGTAAATTGATTTGTTTTTATTTTAAAAGATTTTAGGGTAAAAAAAAGAAAAAGTGCCTAATTTAGGGTAATTTCGCCGAGCGTTAGGGTAAAAAATAATCTGAGTTGGTAGCACTGAACTAAAGCTGTCACAGGTTTTCCTATAGTGCGTTCCGATTCAAGACATAATCGATTACATCGCGTCTATCGTCATTCCGAATCGCTGATGGCCGTGCGGCGTGAGTAGTTTGATGGAGGTTTGATGCACAGACATACAGACAAAATCTAAGGATTTAATAGTGTTAGCAAGTTTCCATACAAAAACCAAGTGACATTAACTACATGGTACGAAGAAACTTATAAAAATGGATTGTTTTGGCTGGCTTATGCTTGAAACATATTTGTTAATACCTAAAATAATCTCTCGTATATATTTTGTTTGGAAACAAGCAATATTTATATCTAAAAGAGCCCGTAACTCACTGAGCTAAAATTGCTCCAAGTCGACTCTATGCGTTTATTATTAATGTTTGGTCTGTATGTCTGTGGTTTGATGGTACTTTTTAGTTTACTATAGTATGTTCGAGATATCATGATATGGGTGGCAGTTCAAAGTTTACAGTTATAGTTATGTGTCCTAACGAAATAGAATCGATTTTTTTTAGTATCGAGAAAGTTAACAAGGGCTATCAAATCGATTTTTTATTTGATTGATCTTCGATTATCCAATCTACTTTTTGTTAATTTCCAAATTAATTTAATTAAGCGAACCGATAACTCCCGAGCTTGAGAGTTCAAAGATTTTTTTTGTTCTTCTCGGCATTTCACCAAGAACAAACAACAATAACAAAACAAAAATCAACAAAAACTGTAACACACATGAAAAAAAATAGCACGTAAAGCAACCGCAGCGAAAACACAAACCGCATACAAGATGAACACATACTGACGCGATCCTATAAGATGTCCGCACCGATTCATCGATGTATTTTCGATTATGTAGTGTCAGTACATATGGGTTAACGTTCTGCCCCCTGATTCTGTATCGTAAACTCAGTTGCCAAACCAAGTTTCTATCGTCTAAAACATACATATCCGCTTATCTAAGGATAAGTTCGCACTTGAAATGACTTCACAATTCGTAAATAGTTCAATACCCATTATAGGTTATTTTGTAAGTTCATTTTTTATCTGTTTTTGGTGAATAGCAACTATAGCTAGCAACCGAAACTGAGTTACATAATAGCCCCGCTGGTCCACGCGTTAAGTGGCAAAAAGACATTATTATTTTCTGAATCTTTTTTTGTTAAATTTAACGAAAACACTGTGATTATTATTTTGATTTATAGATAAATAATTTATTGTATTTTTGCAATAACGATATTCATTCTTTCTAAAACCTAATATATTTTTTTGTACTTGGGTGTATGTAGTATGGTGTGAGTAGTATAGGTGAAACGGAAAATTACGAATTGTCACCCATTGCATGCTATCTCGAACATACTTTAGGTTAATTTATTTCATCTGTGGTACTTTTAGAGTGCTGTCTTTGGCTTGGCTGTCATGTCATAAGTCAGTGCCATTCGGAACATAGATAAGAGTATAAACCGGGAATAGATATGAAACTTGGCTAACTTCACAGGCAATGCTAGTGCTGCCGCCAAGCGGCGAAGCTCTCAACTAATGTCTAGTGTAAACATACGCATAAGTATGTTTATATACGATTTACTTCGGTTTACTTATTATCATATTTACATCTTTAGTAAAAATGTAAACCGAAGTAATTTTTTTCTTGCAAAATATAGCCTGGTTGGTGGACACATTGAGATAAAAATTCTGTCTGGGGCTAGCTGTAGGTATATTTGCAATAACCAGAAACAGATTCAAAATATAATAAAACAAAGTTTCTTTCTCATATATTATTTTAATTTTCGTTGTTTCTTACTCATTAATCACTGCACTATAGTTTTTAAGGAAATCGTGGGTATTCGTGAAGAAGAAAGAATTCTAACTCAACACTAATCACTTCACTAAAGTTTGTTGCCTGTAATTTGCATAGGAGTAGTCCTAACTCAATTCTATTAAAATTACTGCACTAGATGCTATAAATTATACAAAAATCTTCTTAAAACAACTATGTACGGAACAAGCTTTGAATACAAGCGCTCACGTAGCCGGCAGACATTTTGTTTTTGTGATGTGTGTGACCAGAGTTGCCACCTCCCACAATGACAATGACTTTATGACAGGCGACGACACTGCCCTCTATTGTGCCTTTGTGTAAAACATTGAAATTCTTTCCTTATTTGAGAGCCAGCTCAATAGATGACGCTGTTGTTGGTTCTATTGACAATGTTCTAAGATACTATAGCCTGATTCGGAACCCGGGCCAGGGGTCTTACTCCCATCGTAATCGATCGTGCAATATTCGGTCGAATGTCGTTCAGTCGACGCAAGTGGTACTCTGATAATCGATTTTCGAACGAAAATTCATTTTGACAGCAGTTAGATCGAAATGCTTACTCTGAAGTTTCCGAACATCGGCCGATAAATCGATTTTGACAGAAGTTCTATCGTGATTTCTTACGTGAGCTCAAGAGGTGTCGTTGTAATATCGTAAGCTTGAAATTTACTAATTATTATTATGTTTTTGGCTGTTTTAATAATATTTATTGGTGGCATAATTTATAAATAATACGTTTTTCCATGTTTTAGCTGTAATGGCAAGACTTTACTACATTTTTGCTGCGCATTTTTGATGAGCAGCAGGCCGTACAAGGTGGCGAAGAAGCCACCGAGAGAGCCTTACTGTCAATAGAATGCTAGATATAGAATTTGAAAGGCACTATAGACTGACGAGGCCTTTATTCGAAGAGTTGTGCCAGGAGATTGTTCCGCAGTTCCCTCCCCGCGGAAACGTGCGCGGGATTGACCATAGATGCTCCCATGGCACAGCAGACAGTGAAGTGACGAGTGCACTCAATGCTCTCCAGATAGTGCAAAGGCACATATACTTCCCACAGAACAGGGAGCAAAGGGGAGTTCTGAAGAGAAGGTATAATGCTTTATCCTCACTCACCTCAATGTGTTTCCTCACCATATTTTACTATAAAGGATATTACTATTGTAGGTTCTTTGATAAGTATGCAGTGCCAGGGGTCATTGAGTGTATCGACTGCACCCTCATAGCCATCATTCGTCCCTCAGAAGATGAAGAAAAATGCTTTAATCAGAAGCATAATCATTCACTAAACACTCAAGTGGTAAGTATTATACAAAATCTTTTAATAATTTTCAAATATTTTTGATAAATGTATATACTCATAGCTTCAGTTACTCATACAAAAATAAATACTAGCAAAGAGTGAAAACTAATTTGTAGTCCTTGTAAATCATATACTACATAAGTTACCTTTTTGCATTCTTGATTCAAAAAGATATTTATGTTGTCCCTTAACCTATCTATGACTATTTCTGCATCCTATTATGTATGGAAACTTTGTTGGTTTAAGTTTTACCTTTCACTTCTATATTTGTTTCCTTAGAAACAAACATAAATAAATACTACTTCACATGTATTTCAGTTATGTGATGGTGATTGCATAATTATTGCAATTGATGCCTCCCACAATGGTGCCGACCACAATGCTTTCATCTGGCGCGATTGTGAGATAAAGGACCATCTAGAGCAGTTGGATGGAGACCGTGGAGTGCACTTTTGGCATATTCAAAGGATGCTGGAGGTCCCTACTGGCAGCTTGAGAGTTGCATTACACTCCTGAGTTCGCTGGCAAAATTACAATTGCCTGCAGTGTACTACACAATCAGTGCATGTGAGCCAGACTGAACCCTGTGGAGCTGGAAGTGGAGGAAATGCAACAGGAGCAGCTCTTGCAGCCTCCCATTGTTCCACATCCCTGTGATCCCAACCACCATGCAGCAATGTTTATATAAATGTAAATTATGGATGTGTGTAATTTTTGTGTCAAAGAGAAGGAAGAGACATACAACATTACATACGTGACATTCTTCTGTTTAGCAATTGTAAAAATATCTATAATCTTAATAAGAGGCTATGTAAATTTTATTTCACTCCAAGCGCAATGTGAGAGGGGTGGATTCAGCGCAAAAGAGAAAAAAGGATGTTTTTTAATAGATATACATATATATATGTTTGAGTTCTCTAAATGATCCCTTTGTCAAACGAGAAAAAGTGCGTTTGAAGACTTCATTCTAATAATTATTTCTATCCAGAAATATGCTTAAGTATACTTACCAAAAATTTATTACAATTTTCCATGTGCTTCATGAAATACACAGAAAAAAGCATCCATATAATTTTACATAGTCTCTTAATTTATTTTGCTAACAAATAAAAATATTATCTCAGTGTTTTTAATTTATTTATTATTCATTAATCATTACATATTTGTCGCTGACATGATGGCCGTTGGGGCCGAAATGCTTTAGAATGGAGTCCACGTAGAGCTAAGCGTAGTGTAGGCTGACCTCATGCCCGCTGGACCGACGACCTGAAGGACGTGGGTTCGGCTGGATGAGGAGGACCGACATGAGTGGCGAAATTTGGAAAAAGCCTATGTCCAGCAGTGGACGAACACGGGCTGATGGATAGATGGATTATTCATTGGCTCTGCTGGCCGTTGACTCCACGAAAGCGTGCAGAAAATCCCTCATCCCATTAAGAGTGACTACAGCCTCGCGCATCTCCTTAGCCCGCTCGGTCTCAGCTCGCACACACTTCTCCAGCCTGAACAGCCTGATGCTTGAGGAAGCAGTTGCGAGCGCTGACATGCGAGCAAGGAGCGTGTGTGGTGGATGCCACTGACGGCCTCTGCCCCGTGCATCTGTTGAACATAAAACAGCAATATCACTTGGAGCTTTATTTTAAAACTTGTTAAGCTACATTCATCAATGCTCTAGGTTTCTTAAAAACCAATTCTAAATGAGTCAGTAGGTCTTGCATAACAAGTCTAAGATCCACTTGCACCAAGCAAACTTAACTCGGGCTAACTAACTTTTTATGCTTTGTCCTTATCAGTATAATTTGATGTGAAAAGGACAAAACAAAAAGTTTGTTAACCCGAGTTAAGTTTGCTTGGTGCAAGTGGACCTAAGTTTCTTATTTCACGAATGGATGTTAGTTCCAGACTGAAATAATAAATTAAACAATGCAATTAAATTGCAAGCACCATTTAGTTTCAATATCATTATAGGTATGAAAGTCTTGAACATTACTATATTTTTTAAAACAATCCTTACCTCAGGGAAAGCAGGCACTCTGGCATTTGAGACCGCCTTGCCAAAGGCTGGTCCCATTATATCTAGTACCCGCTTCTCATTGGTGGTCCAACCACCACCCCTCCCACCAGCATGTCGGCGGCCTTCAGACACCACCTTTTTGGTGGTGTTTTTTTTCGGTTTTAATTTACCCCTTCAGGGAAAGGCTATAGTGCTAAGCCATACCGCCTTGTCTTTTGTGTTCTTTTCTGTGTACTTGTCTTCATAAATGATACAATCTGAAGAATTGTTTTTTATTTCTTGAAGGCCACATGGCCAAGTCTTCAATTTGTTGCTTTTCTATAGCATTATTATAATATCTTCTTTTTAGCTATTCGCTAACTCTTGCCATAGGCGGCTAGCCTTGACCCGACCATCCAAGTCCCGCAGGCACTCCTTGGCCAACTGAGGTTGCTGCTCAAGGAAGCTGAACATCAGGTCCAACTGTGCAGCAGTCATTCTAAAACCAATTATAGATTATGACAGATATAAGCAGTGGAAACTTACTTACATCAATGTTAATGCTTGGGTTAGTGTTGGGGGCTATGAAATTCTGTTGATACAGTAGATATCTAATTGGATCGCAAGAGGAAGCAGTGTCAGAGATTATAAAGTATTACTTGGTGCAGTGTGCTGTGGATGGTCTTCGTTCCAGTAAATTGTTTATCATGTGACCCATTAAAGGAAGTTTATTTCATTGGAAAGATTATAAAAGCACTTACTTATTATTTTCGTTGAATTGGCAGGAAAAACTTTTATCACGCTGCGTTGTTTTGGTATTTGTTATAGGTACCGACTTCAGTCAGGGTTGGATTTAGGTGCGTTGAAAAAGATAGCACAAAAATACAAAAAGGATAGTATTTTGTACAAAATTATAGTACTTTTTATTACTAATGTAACAATAGTTGAAATATTTAAAATCAACATCAAAAATTTACTCTTCTAAAGCTCTTGCATATTATATTCAAGCTGCTGAGAATTTAATCTTGTTAGCATATTCTCACTAGGAATAAAGTCGGTACAACTACAATTCCCACTTTGGCTACCGACTTTAATAGCGTCACAAGACAACAAAATGGCGTCTATATATTGAGTTGCCAGTTTGTTTCTTATTTTAGTCTTCGTTTGGTTGACTTTGCTGAACATTCTTTCTAAAAAGAGTTTACTCGCACACTACTTCAAATAACTTCAATGCACACTCGTACAAACAGAATAATAAATAAGTCAAAGTATTATAAACCCTATTCATAATAACATAAAGCGCAATTTGCAAAAATAATGTATGAACAAGTGGAGTATCGGAGCGGTTTTCAAATTTTTTGTCCTTGCCGTTTAAATAGTAATATATATATTGTTTTACGTATTTTCTATAATTGCTTACATGATATCAAAGATTAATCAATATATTATTCAAATTTTATCATGGACTCATTACTTTTTACTTTATTTAAGAAAACGACAATAAATTGTGTGAACGAACGAAAAAATAAATCCACTTGGTTACCATCAACAATATATGGAAAAACTATGCATGGTATTCCATTAAGTTACTTTTCAGACTTTCACTAATGATACTTTCATTTTTAATATTATTTTTAATGTATATTTAAAATAATAATTCTGTTTTGTGAATCTAAATCTGAACATAAATTAATAAAAAAAACAATTGCAACAATTATGTTTCCGCAATTTATTGTAATGTTTAAATGTTCAGTATCAAAAGCGAGGGACAATAACCAAATGGAAGAAGTGGTAACTGTAATGGAAAAGATTAGGCTAAGGTTACATGCATTGAAATAAAACACTGGTACAACACATGGTGACGATGTATTATATTATTATACTAGGATAAAATACACTCGTCACATATGTAATCAAAGGCGGTTTGGCCTTGACTGCAAATTCTACATACATGTTTCCCACAAACCATGCATTTAACCAATCTGCTAAAATTATCATAGCTATTGCAAATGCTGCAACTTATTTTACGGCTTACGGATGTTCGAAGTGATTTCGACTTGAATGGTATTGGCTCTGATTTGTATTTAAGTCCAGACCACGAGGGTTCGCAAGTAGTTTTGTGTGTCAAATCGATTGAATCAGTCAAAACTTTGTTATTGAGATCTGAAATTTCGTTATGCACTTGTCCAGAATAACCAGGTACGACATCGCCATTTTCATCGAATATGTTTACTACGGCACCCTGGCAAAAATTATTAGAATTATCTTTTGTAACTGTGACTTCAACTGAATCTAAATCAATTGATGTATCAGTATCTGCAATAATAATTTCTTGGTCTATTTCTGAGTCTTCGCCTATCAACACTTCTTCAAATATATTATCATCCGATAACAACAAGTGTTCATTTGTTAAAAACAAGTTATTTTCTACATCGGACGAGTTTTCTATTCCATGTTTTAAAATCAGGTCACTTGTAACAGCAGTTGTGTCATTATTTCCAGTTAAGTCATTCATTAGCGGCTTATTTGCAACATCAGTTGAAACGTTTGTTCTATCTTTTAAAATATTGACATTTGCATTAGCAACTGTTCCAGTCTTAGGAGTTTCGGAGTCATTGAAATGTTTGGACCTTGTTGTATTGAATCTATGCGTTTGGGGAGCGAAACAGGCGCAAATTCCATGTTTCTCATCGTTGCAGAAACAACTCAGTTTTCTGTGGTTTATTTCGTTTGGTTTTGTTGACACGACCTGATGTATTTTCATTGTTCCTGGGATTGTCTTGATATCAGCAGGTATCTGTGTCTGTATCAGTTGCACATCTGTTTCGCTAATATAAAAAAACTCGATGGCTTTTATAGATGTTTTTAATATATCGAAAGCTTCTCTTGCTGTGGTGATATCTTTTCCGCATGATATTTTTTGGTCCATTATCCTTTTTACGGTTCCGCCAACAGCATCTGGGACACCCTTACCGTGTCCACTTTCAAAAAAAGACCATGTCAGGTAGTCTAATTCACATTTGATGAAGTATGTGTTTAACAGAAAAAAGTTGTGTTTCTGCCTATATTGGCTAGTGGGCCCATCCGAATATACATGAATAACTTTCACATCAGGTAGTCTTTCCTTTATAAACTGTATCACAGGCAGCAAATGCGCCCAAATACTTGCAGGCTGATGGTCATTGTTGGGTGAAATGCTGCAAAATGTTTGGAAATAGTCTTTAGAGTACAATGCTCCTGTGTGCAGTGAGATTTCCGTTTTGGAAGCGCCAAAATGCATCGCTTGTACCTCAGAGAACATACCACACTTATAATTCTCCGAAAAATCGCAGTGTAAGAGGGCTTCTCCTGGTTTCAAATTGTCAATGAGTTGTTTGAATTGACGCTGTTGATGGTTCATGTTAAAATAATGAATTTTAAACATAGGAATATCTGCCTCTATCAATTTGATGAGTTCGTCCACCTTTCCGTCATATGGTTTTTTGATAGTTCTTTTGGAAGAAATATTTTTTCCGTTTTTTGAATATTCAAATTTTTCGACTTCCCACTGTAACCAAGAGGTGTTTTGCTGGCCTGAATCCTCTGTTGCTGCGTTTAATTTAATTGTACTACATGCATTGCACATTCCGTACATACACTTGTAGTTATTAACATCGCAAGATGTATGTGACATTAGTTGTTTTATAGTTTTGCAGCTCTTGACATTGGGCTTATTCGCCAATGCATGCAGTTTTAACTCTATATTGTCGTGTTTTATGCACAAACATGTGTTCCTTTTATGAATGTTTGGAGTTAGAACAAAGAACGGTTTGTAACGCCAAAATGTCGTGAACTTGTATTTGCCACCTTCTTCTTTATATTTTTCATATGAATTTCTTATTGTATCAAGTAAGAACCTGATTTGTTTTTTCTCTTTTTTTAATGTACGGCACTCTTTCTTGCCAGAGGTGGCTCGCGTGACATCGTCTCTAAGGTAGAATTCCCTGATTTCGTCGCGACTGTTTGAGTCACGTTGTTTGTTAAATTTGCGAATTCTTCCAGTAAGACCTATTGCTTTTGTTAGATATCTTGCCTCTTTTTTATTGGGATGGAAATACGCAATGTTTTTTAAATTCCATTTTTCCTGGTTGCTTTTGCAATTTTTATAAGCGTTTTTAAGAGCGCTTTCTAGCAACTCGTTCTTTTCTTGCAATGTGTTTAATTCCTTTATTAACTTTTCTGAAACCATTGTCTTCTCACGGTTTAGTCTATAATTTCTTTTTTTGAGAGTATTGTTAATTCTGAGACACTTTTCTAATTTTTCTTTCATTTTATTTCTTATATCTTGCAAATATTTAACCTTATTTGACAATCTTTTTTCTTTTTTACTTTGTTCTGTACTTGTTGTGTTATTAAAAGCAGAACTACTCTCTGTCATTTCATTTATTTTCTCGTTCATTTTCTTTTCTTTTTGTTTCTTTTTTTGTTGGCGCCATTTTTCTCTAGTTCTTTCTTTTTCTGCTGCCGTCATTTCGGATATCTTTTTTTGTCTCTTTTTAATGCATTCTAAGTTTTTTTTTCTTTGTATTTCATGTCTAGCTGGATCTTCTTTTAATTTTCGTCTGTATCGTTTCATCTTTTCTGCCGCAGTTAAGGGCATTGTTATTTATTCTGAAATTAATAATGTACATTACCGAAAATAAAAAGTTTATTTTTACAATTACATAACAATACTACATTTATTCATACCGTTGCTAAAAAAAAAAAGTTTTGGTCAATTACTCATCCAAGGTCACAAATAAGCTAAGTTTATCTTCTCGTAAAAGAAAAGGTCTGATAAATAATTATCATCTTATATTTCATTTTGTACCACTGAACATAAATAGAAAAAAAAAAACAATTCTATACTGGGGTCTTACTCCCATCGTAATCGATCGTGCAATATTCGGTCGAATGTCGTTCAGTCGACGCAAGTGGTACTCTGATAATCGATTTTCGAACGAAAATTCATTTTGACAGCAGTTAGATCGAAATGCTTACTCTGAAGTTTCCGAACATCGGCCGATAAATCGATTTTGACAGAAGTTCTATCGTGATTTCTTACGTGAGCTCAAGAGGTGTCGTTGTAATATCGTAAGCTTGAAATTTACTAATTATTATTATGTTTTTGGCTGTTTTAATAATATTTATTGGTGGCATAATTTATAAATAATACGTTTTTTCCATGTTTTAGCTGTAATGGCAAGACTTTACTACATTTTTGCTGCGCATTTTTGATGAGCAGCAGGCCGTACAAGGTGGCGAAGAAGCCACCGAGAGAGCCTTACTGTCAATAGAATGCTAGATATAGAATTTGAAAGGCACTATAGACTGACGAGGCCTTTATTCGAAGAGTTGTGCCAGGAGATTGTTCCGCAGTTCCCTCCCCGCGGAAACGTGCGCGGGATTGACCATAGATGCTCCCATGGCACAGCAGACAGTGAAGTGACGAGTGCACTCAATGCTCTCCAGATAGTGCAAAGGCACATATACTTCCCACAGAACAGGGAGCAAAGGGGAGTTCTGAAGAGAAGGTATAATGCTTTATCCTCACTCACCTCAATGTGTTTCCTCACCATATTTTACTATAAAGGATATTACTATTGTAGGTTCTTTGATAAGTATGCAGTGCCAGGGGTCATTGAGTGTATCGACTGCACCCTCATAGCCATCATTCGTCCCTCAGAAGATGAAGAAAAATGCTTTAATCAGAAGCATAATCATTCACTAAACACTCAAGTGGTAAGTATTATACAAAATCTTTTAATAATTTTCAAATATTTTTGATAAATGTATATACTCATAGCTTCAGTTACTCATAACAAAAATAAATACTAGCAAAGAGTGAAAACTAATTTGTAGTCCTTGTAAATCATATACTACATAAGTTACCTTTTTGCATTCTTGATTCAAAAAGATATTTATGTTGTCCCTTAACCTATCTATGACTATTTCTGCATCCTATTATGTATGGAAACTTTGTTGGTTTAAGTTTTACCTTTCACTTCTATATTTGTTTCCTTAGAAACAAACATAAATAAATACTACTTCACATGTATTTCAGTTATGTGATGGTGATTGCATAATTATTGCAATTGATGCCTCCCACAATGGTCCGACCACAATGCTTTCATCTGGCGCGATTGTGAGATAAAGGACCATCTAGAGCAGTTGGATGGAGACCGTGGAGTGCACTTTTGGCATATTCAAAGGATGCTGGAGGTCCCTACTGGCAGCTTGAGAGTTGCATTACACTCCTGAGTTCGCTGGCAAAATTACAATTGCCTGCAGTGTACTACACAATCAGTGCATGTGAGCCAGACTGAACCCTGTGGAGCTGGAAGTGGAGGAAATGCAACAGGAGCAGCTCTTGCAGCCTCCCATTGTTCCACATCCCTGTGATCCCAACCACCATGCAGCAATGTTTATATAAATGTAAATTATGGATGTGTGTAATTTTTGTGTCAAAGAGAAGGAAGAGACATACAACATTACATACGTGACATTCTTCTGTTTAGCAATTGTAAAAATATCTATAATCTTAATAAGAGGCTATGTAAATTTTATTTCACTCCAAGCGCAATGTGAGAGGGGTGGATTCAGCGCAAAAGAGAAAAAAGGATGTTTTTTAATAGATATACATATATATATGTTTGAGTTCTCTAAATGATCCCTTTGTCAAACGAGAAAAAGTGCGTTTGAAGACTTCATTCTAATAATTATTTCTATCCAGAAATATGCTTAAGTATACTTACCAAAAATTTATTACAATTTTCCATGTGCTTCATGAAATACACAGAAAAAAGCATCCATATAATTTTACATAGTCTCTTAATTTATTTTGCTAACAAATAAAAATATTATCTCAGTGTTTTTAATTTATTTATTATTCATTAATCATTACATATTTGTCGCTGACATGATGGCCGTTGGGGCCGAAATGCTTTAGAATGGAGTCCACGTAGAGCTAAGCGTAGTGTAGGCTGACCTCATGCCCGCTGGACCGACGACCTGAAGGACGTGGGTTCGGCTGGATGAGGAGGACCGACATGAGTGGCGAAATTTGGAAAAAGCCTATGTCCAGCAGTGGACGAACACGGGCTGATGGATAGATGGATTATTCATTGGCTCTGCTGGCCGTTGACTCCACGAAAGCGTGCAGAAAATCCCTCATCCCATTAAGAGTGACTACAGCCTCGCGCATCTCCTTAGCCCGCTCGGTCTCAGCTCGCACACACTTCTCCAGCCTGAACAGCCTGATGCTTGAGGAAGCAGTTGCGAGCGCTGACATGCGAGCAAGGAGCGTGTGTGGTGGATGCCACTGACGGCCTCTGCCCCGTGCATCTGTTGAACATAAAACAGCAATATCACTTGGAGCTTTATTTTAAAACTTGTTAAGCTACATTCATCAATGCTCTAGGTTTCTTAAAAACCAATTCTAAATGAGTCAGTAGGTCTTGCATAACAAGTCTAAGATCCACTTGCACCAAGCAAACTTAACTCGGGCTAACTAACTTTTTATGCTTTGTCCTTATCAGTATAATTTGATGTGAAAAGGACAAAACAAAAAGTTTGTTAACCCGAGTTAAGTTTGCTTGGTGCAAGTGGACCTAAGTTTCTTATTTCACGAATGGATGTTAGTTCCAGACTGAAATAATAAATTAAACAATGCAATTAAATTGCAAGCACCATTTAGTTTCAATATCATTATAGGTATGAAAGTCTTGAACATTACTATATTTTTTAAAACAATCCTTACCTCAGGGAAAGCAGGCACTCTGGCATTTGAGACCGCCTTGCCAAAGGCTGGTCCCATTATATCTAGTACCCGCTTCTCATTGGTGGTCCAACCACCACCCCTCCCACCAGCATGTCGGCGGCCTTCAGACACCACCTTTTTGGTGGTGTTTTTTTTCGGTTTTAATTTACCCCTTCAGGGAAAGGCTATAGTGCTAAGCCATACCGCCTTGTCTTTTGTGTTCTTTTCTGTGTACTTGTCTTCATAAATGATACAATCTGAAGAATTGTTTTTTATTTCTTGAAGGCCACATGGCCAAGTCTTCAATTTGTTGCTTTTCTATAGCATTATTATAATATCTTCTTTTTAGCTATTCGCTAACTCTTGCCATAGGCGGCTAGCCTTGACCCGACCATCCAAGTCCCGCAGGCACTCCTTGGCCAACTGAGGTTGCTGCTCAAGGAAGCTGAACATCAGGTCCAACTGTGCAGCAGTCATTCTAAAACCAATTATAGATTATGACAGATATAAGCAGTGGAAACTTACTTACATCAATGTTAATGCTTGGGTTAGTGTTGGGGGCTATGAAATTCTGTTGATACAGTAGATATCTAATTGGATCGCAAGAGGAAGCAGTGTCAGAGATTATAAAGTATTACTTGGTGCAGTGTGCTGTGGATGGTCTTCGTTCCAGTAAATTGTTTATCATGTGACCCATTAAAGGAAGTTTATTTCATTGGAAAGATTATAAAAGCACTTACTTATTATTTTCGTTGAATTGGCAGGAAAAACTTTTATCACGCTGCGTTGTTTTGGTATTTGTTATAGGTACCGACTTCAGTCAGGGTTGGATTTAGGTGCGTTGAAAAAGATAGCACAAAAATACAAAAAGGATAGTATTTTGTACAAAATTATAGTACTTTTTATTACTAATGTAACAATAGTTGAAATATTTAAAATCAACATCAAAAATTTACTCTTCTAAAGCTCTTGCATATTATATTCAAGCTGCTGAGAATTTAATCTTGTTAGCATATTCTCACTAGGAATAAAGTCGGTACAACTACAATTCCCACTTTGGCTACCGACTTTAATAGCGTCACAAGACAACAAAATGGCGTCTATATATTGAGTTGCCAGTTTGTTTCTTATTTTAGTCTTCGTTTGGTTGACTTTGCTGAACATTCTTTCTAAAAAGAGTTTACTCGCACACTACTTCAAATAACTTCAATGCACACTCGTACAAACAGAATAATAAATAAGTCAAAGTATTA
Source organism: Ypsolopha scabrella (assembly GCA_910592155.1). Taxonomy (NCBI): domain Eukaryota; kingdom Metazoa; phylum Arthropoda; class Insecta; order Lepidoptera; family Ypsolophidae; genus Ypsolopha; species Ypsolopha scabrella. The sequence continues at coordinate 11,807,947 of OU342965.1, forward strand.
TAAACCCTATTCATAATAACATAAAGCGCAATTTGCAAAAATAATGTATGAACAAGTGGAGTATCGGAGCGGTTTTCAAATTTTTTGTCCTTGCCGTTTAAATAGTAATATATATATTGTTTTACGTATTTTCTATAATTGCTTACATGATATCAAAGATTAATCAATATATTATTCAAATTTTATCATGGACTCATTACTTTTTACTTTATTTAAGAAAACGACAATAAATTGTGTGAACGAACGAAAAAATAAATCCACTTGGTTACCATCAACAATATATGGAAAAACTATGCATGGTATTCCATTAAGTTACTTTTCAGACTTTCACTAATGATACTTTCATTTTTAATATTATTTTTAATGTATATTTAAAATAATAATTCTGTTTTGTGAATCTAAATCTGAACATAAATTAATAAAAAAAACAATTGCAACAATTATGTTTCCGCAATTTATTGTAATGTTTAAATGTTCAGTATCAAAAGCGAGGGACAATAACCAAATGGAAGAAGTGGTAACTGTAATGGAAAAGATTAGGCTAAGGTTACATGCATTGAAATAAAACACTGGTACAACACATGGTGACGATGTATTATATTATTATACTAGGATAAAATACACTCGTCACATATGTAATCAAAGGCGGTTTGGCCTTGACTGCAAATTCTACATACATGTTTCCCACAAACCATGCATTTAACCAATCTGCTAAAATTATCATAGCTATTGCAAATGCTGCAACTTATTTTACGGCTTACGGATGTTCGAAGTGATTTCGACTTGAATGGTATTGGCTCTGATTTGTATTTAAGTCCAGACCACGAGGGTTCGCAAGTAGTTTTGTGTGTCAAATCGATTGAATCAGTCAAAACTTTGTTATTGAGATCTGAAATTTCGTTATGCACTTGTCCAGAATAACCAGGTACGACATCGCCATTTTCATCGAATATGTTTACTACGGCACCCTGGCAAAAATTATTAGAATTATCTTTTGTAACTGTGACTTCAACTGAATCTAAATCAATTGATGTATCAGTATCTGCAATAATAATTTCTTGGTCTATTTCTGAGTCTTCGCCTATCAACACTTCTTCAAATATATTATCATCCGATAACAACAAGTGTTCATTTGTTAAAAACAAGTTATTTTCTACATCGGACGAGTTTTCTATTCCATGTTTTAAAATCAGGTCACTTGTAACAGCAGTTGTGTCATTATTTCCAGTTAAGTCATTCATTAGCGGCTTATTTGCAACATCAGTTGAAACGTTTGTTCTATCTTTTAAAATATTGACATTTGCATTAGCAACTGTTCCAGTCTTAGGAGTTTCGGAGTCATTGAAATGTTTGGACCTTGTTGTATTGAATCTATGCGTTTGGGGAGCGAAACAGGCGCAAATTCCATGTTTCTCATCGTTGCAGAAACAACTCAGTTTTCTGTGGTTTATTTCGTTTGGTTTTGTTGACACGACCTGATGTATTTTCATTGTTCCTGGGATTGTCTTGATATCAGCAGGTATCTGTGTCTGTATCAGTTGCACATCTGTTTCGCTAATATAAAAAAACTCGATGGCTTTTATAGATGTTTTTAATATATCGAAAGCTTCTCTTGCTGTGGTGATATCTTTTCCGCATGATATTTTTTGGTCCATTATCCTTTTTACGGTTCCGCCAACAGCATCTGGGACACCCTTACCGTGTCCACTTTCAAAAAAAGACCATGTCAGGTAGTCTAATTCACATTTGATGAAGTATGTGTTTAACAGAAAAAAGTTGTGTTTCTGCCTATATTGGCTAGTGGGCCCATCCGAATATACATGAATAACTTTCACATCAGGTAGTCTTTCCTTTATAAACTGTATCACAGGCAGCAAATGCGCCCAAATACTTGCAGGCTGATGGTCATTGTTGGGTGAAATGCTGCAAAATGTTTGGAAATAGTCTTTAGAGTACAATGCTCCTGTGTGCAGTGAGATTTCCGTTTTGGAAGCGCCAAAATGCATCGCTTGTACCTCAGAGAACATACCACACTTATAATTCTCCGAAAAATCGCAGTGTAAGAGGGCTTCTCCTGGTTTCAAATTGTCAATGAGTTGTTTGAATTGACGCTGTTGATGGTTCATGTTAAAATAATGAATTTTAAACATAGGAATATCTGCCTCTATCAATTTGATGAGTTCGTCCACCTTTCCGTCATATGGTTTTTTGATAGTTCTTTTGGAAGAAATATTTTTTCCGTTTTTTGAATATTCAAATTTTTCGACTTCCCACTGTAACCAAGAGGTGTTTTGCTGGCCTGAATCCTCTGTTGCTGCGTTTAATTTAATTGTACTACATGCATTGCACATTCCGTACATACACTTGTAGTTATTAACATCGCAAGATGTATGTGACATTAGTTGTTTTATAGTTTTGCAGCTCTTGACATTGGGCTTATTCGCCAATGCATGCAGTTTTAACTCTATATTGTCGTGTTTTATGCACAAACATGTGTTCCTTTTATGAATGTTTGGAGTTAGAACAAAGAACGGTTTGTAACGCCAAAATGTCGTGAACTTGTATTTGCCACCTTCTTCTTTATATTTTTCATATGAATTTCTTATTGTATCAAGTAAGAACCTGATTTGTTTTTTCTCTTTTTTTAATGTACGGCACTCTTTCTTGCCAGAGGTGGCTCGCGTGACATCGTCTCTAAGGTAGAATTCCCTGATTTCGTCGCGACTGTTTGAGTCACGTTGTTTGTTAAATTTGCGAATTCTTCCAGTAAGACCTATTGCTTTTGTTAGATATCTTGCCTCTTTTTTATTGGGATGGAAATACGCAATGTTTTTTAAATTCCATTTTTCCTGGTTGCTTTTGCAATTTTTATAAGCGTTTTTAAGAGCGCTTTCTAGCAACTCGTTCTTTTCTTGCAATGTGTTTAATTCCTTTATTAACTTTTCTGAAACCATTGTCTTCTCACGGTTTAGTCTATAATTTCTTTTTTTGAGAGTATTGTTAATTCTGAGACACTTTTCTAATTTTTCTTTCATTTTATTTCTTATATCTTGCAAATATTTAACCTTATTTGACAATCTTTTTTCTTTTTTACTTTGTTCTGTACTTGTTGTGTTATTAAAAGCAGAACTACTCTCTGTCATTTCATTTATTTTCTCGTTCATTTTCTTTTCTTTTTGTTTCTTTTTTTGTTGGCGCCATTTTTCTCTAGTTCTTTCTTTTTCTGCTGCCGTCATTTCGGATATCTTTTTTTGTCTCTTTTTAATGCATTCTAAGTTTTTTTTTCTTTGTATTTCATGTCTAGCTGGATCTTCTTTTAATTTTCGTCTGTATCGTTTCATCTTTTCTGCCGCAGTTAAGGGCATTGTTATTTATTCTGAAATTAATAATGTACATTACCGAAAATAAAAAGTTTATTTTTACAATTACATAACAATACTACATTTATTCATACCGTTGCTAAAAAAAAAAAGTTTTGGTCAATTACTCATCCAAGGTCACAAATAAGCTAAGTTTATCTTCTCGTAAAAGAAAAGGTCTGATAAATAATTATCATCTTATATTTCATTTTGTACCACTGAACATAAATAGAAAAAAAAAAACAATTCTATACTGTTTTCTTTGGATTCCGTTATAAGAAAAAAATACAAACAACTTTAATAAAAAAGTTCATTTATGCCCATGAAAACCAAGCCTAAGAGTTTCCATTTGGTTACTTTTACGTTCCACTAATATGTTAGCTTTGAGTTGGTAATCAAATGGAAGTAACCAAATGAACATTCCACGATGTAAATATATTTTTTTCTAGATTGAACAAACACAATTTTACTAAAATGGTTTGAAAACAGGTAACTTATATTGTTGTTTTACCGTATACAATTAGGAATAATGAAATAAACGCTCATTTACCTCACAAAATTCGGTTTCCAAATGGAAAAATATTTTTTTCTTACTTCTCCCCTCTTCACTTGTTCACTAGAACTGACGTAATTCAACTGACACATGCCAAGATGGTGGTCGTTACCATAGAGCATAGTGTTGCCGACGTAAAATTACTATTTTGTATTAAAGATTGCTCAAGATTACGTAATAAAACGTATGGTAACCAAAGTGGAATTTTAAAGTGGAAAATCTTGAAGACAAAAATAAAATATTCATATTTTTTATTTGGTTTTGAATTTCAATGTAAACTATTCAATTTTAGATGCTTTCCTTCCTAATACTCCCGTTATCCTACAAAAATATGTCTCCTTAAATACATATTTTCCCAAAATTTTACCTCGAACATGAAAATCTGACTAGAAGACATTTGTTCTCTCATACATTAAGAAGTTCAATGTTATTATTTTTTCAAGTATTTGTTTAAATTAGATGATATATTTGTGAATTATATATTTCTTTTTGTAGATAATTAACTCCTTTATCCAAAAAACGTACATTTTTACCCACACACTACAGCAAAAAAAAAAAAAACAACCTTTAAAGTTTAGGACACTGATTTAATGCCTTGGACAAAAAAAATTAAAACCGCTCATCGAAAGAAAAGGTTCACGGGAATTCCCGACTAAAAGACAATTATAGACTCTGTTGTGAAATTATAGTATTTTGTTGTACTATCCCTAGATATGGATAGTATATAGTACGATGCATGAAATTATAGTATAAATACTATAGTTATAGTACAAAATCCAACCCTGCTTCAGTTGACATTTGGCAACATTCCCAAACACTCATATGATAATAAAAAATATGACAGCGGAGATAGCATACCACAATCAATCAAGTGTGAAAAGGATGGCATGATATCAATGACGAAATGTCAAGTTGTCGGAACGTTTTTTTTTACACATCCGGTTATTGTTAGAGCAAAAAAAGAAAAAAAAAGCCATCGACAATGATTTCGTTAAATCATTCGGTCACGATCGAACTTTGTACGATACGTTAGTTGAATATCGAAAACGATAGTGTTTCGTGGTAGACAAGGCAAAATAGATTCGGTCGTGTGTCGGTCGTTTATCGAAATATCGTAATCATTTTCGGAGTAGGTATCCTGTTTTCTTTGGATTCCGTTATAAGAAAAAAATACAAACAACTTTAATAAAAAAGTTCATTTATGCCCATGAAAACCAAGCCTAAGAGTTTCCATTTGGTTACTTTTACGTTCCACTAATATGTTAGCTTTGAGTTGGTAATCAAATGGAAGTAACCAAATGAACATTCCACGATGTAAATATATTTTTTTCTAGATTGAACAAACACAATTTTACTAAAATGGTTTGAAAACAGGTAACTTATATTGTTGTTTTACCGTATACAATTAGGAATAATGAAATAAACGCTCATTTACCTCACAAAATTCGGTTTCCAAATGGAAAAATATTTTTTTCTTACTTCTCCCCTCTTCACTTGTTCACTAGAACTGACGTAATTCAACTGACACATGCCAAGATGGTGGTCGTTACCATAGAGCATAGTGTTGCCGACGTAAAATTACTATTTTGTATTAAAGATTGCTCAAGATTACGTAATAAAACGTATGGTAACCAAAGTGGAATTTTAAAGTGGAAAATCTTGAAGACAAAAATAAAATATTCATATTTTTTATTTGGTTTTGAATTTCAATGTAAACTATTCAATTTTAGATGCTTTCCTTCCTAATACTCCCGTTATCCTACAAAAATATGTCTCCTTAAATACATATTTTCCCAAAATTTTACCTCGAACATGAAAATCTGACTAGAAGACATTTGTTCTCTCATACATTAAGAAGTTCAATGTTATTATTTTTTCAAGTATTTGTTTAAATTAGATGATATATTTGTGAATTATATATTTCTTTTTGTAGATAATTAACTCCTTTATCCAAAAAACGTACATTTTTACCCACACACTACAGCAAAAAAAAAAAAAACAACCTTTAAAGTTTAGGACACTGATTTAATGCCTTGGACAAAAAAAATTAAAACCGCTCATCGAAAGAAAAGGTTCACGGGAATTCCCGACTAAAAGACAATTATAGACTCTGTTGTGAAATTATAGTATTTTGTTGTACTATCCCTAGATATGGATAGTATATAGTACGATGCATGAAATTATAGTATAAATACTATAGTTATAGTACAAAATCCAACCCTGCTTCAGTTGACATTTGGCAACATTCCCAAACACTCATATGATAATAAAAAATATGACAGCGGAGATAGCATACCACAATCAATCAAGTGTGAAAAGGATGGCATGATATCAATGACGAAATGTCAAGTTGTCGGAACGTTTTTTTTTACACATCCGGTTATTGTTAGAGCAAAAAAAGAAAAAAAAAGCCATCGACAATGATTTCGTTAAATCATTCGGTCACGATCGAACTTTGTACGATACGTTAGTTGAATATCGAAAACGATAGTGTTTCGTGGTAGACAAGGCAAAATAGATTCGGTCGTGTGTCGGTCGTTTATCGAAATATCGTAATCATTTTCGGAGTAGGTATCCAGTTTTTACTTTTACAATTATTATTACATACCTAAATAAACGTCTTAATTTTTATTATATCATTCATTATCATCAAACATGTGGAGCGATTCACTGCTCATTGTGTTTATTTCTATATGTACTGCTTTTCTAGGCGAAGGTTTGTATAAAATTTACCTGTGTAATAAAATAACCTCACTTTTTACACATTAATACAAATAAACACCATAATTTTACAGGTTTAACATGGATCCTAGTTTATAGGACTGAAAAGTATCAGAAACTGAAGGTGGAGGTAGATCGGCAAAGTAAAAAACGTAAGTTTTTAATCTACCAGACTGGGGTGAAGTGCCACTCTGGCGCTGGTGAAGCGCAGTCTTTTGAGGTGCTGAGATATTTCCGACATGTTAAAATTGTAGATGGCCAGTTAATCTAACTGAGAATGGAAGTGACCATATCATGATGCGCCTTTCTAAGTTCAAAGTGAGGGTGATTGGTGGTCCTGCCTGTGCGGACTCTGAAATCCAGTGCTGGATTTGCTAATAGGCTGTTGCCTACGGGAGGCAGAATATAGAGTGCAGCAGATTTTAGAGGGTGACCTTATTAACCGCTGACCGGCATGGCCATTAATATTAATGCCCCCTACTGTCCACTTAATACCTACACTCATGGTTTTTTATTCTATGAAACCATAATAAACTATCTACAGACTTTAGGTGTCAATGGATTGATGTTGTAGATTGTTTATATTAACTTGAGAAATGACCCCTGTGTTTATTTAATATGCCTACTTAGAATCAGATACCTATGGTACAATATTTTCAAAGAGGGCTTCTTATTATTTTCTAATAGCATGCAAGAGTCATACTTTAGCTTTGGATTCCAACCATGAAATCAAAAATCCGTTTTGAATTTGTTAGAAAAACATACCATTATACCAAAAAGTTAGCAATAAATAGTAGCAAATTTTTTGCAGGGTTGGTTTGGAATGGCAAATATAAACAAATAATAAGCCAAAAGTATTGCATCTTAGCATTTATTTTGGTTTTTGATGCTTTGTTTATTGTTATGTAATGTTTATTTTCACCAAACAAGGCACATGGCAACAATAATTCACGAACCTACATAATGAAATATTTTTTTGTTCATTAATTTTTCGTTTTCGTTCCGATGTTTTTAATCACTTTTAACATACAACTTACAAATATTTAATTTTTTTTTACATACACATCAACAGTTGGGATGTACATACTATCTAGATAAAATTTGAGATAAAAATAACCAAAAACCACACACTTGCCATATGTGTAAAACCATTGTAAAACAACCAAGGAATGATTTTCGCCTTTCTCACACACAGAAAAAAACATTGTCAAATACCATTTATGACGTCAATATGGTCCACACACTATCTGACTAATAGAGTGGCAACCACACACAACCGATACATTCAATATAACAACAAAGCTATGACAATTCAATTGAGCATGCGTCGCAAAGCCACTTTCAAGGGTTTTTAAAAAAAGCCACTTTTAAGCTCATGCACGGTTAATGACAAATTATTGATCATTCTAATTTTTTGTTTTACACAAACAAGACATTTTTTTTTTCATTCCCTTGATTTTACAAACTTGCAATCAGTCCTAAGACTATAAGCAGTTTTTCTGAGAGTAATTAGTGGCTTGTTAGGCATACTCTTCCAGTATTGCCTTCATGAATTATATTATATAACAAGTTATCCAATGTGTGGTGCCTTTTCTTCATAATCCTATTTCTCAGAATCAGAATTGTTTATTTGCAGAATTACAAAGCCATACAAAGGTTTTAGTCCTGGTATTTGCTTAATGTTGATAACAAACGCACATTTGAAACTATTTTGACCCTAAAACAGCATGGGGTACAGACATGTTTTTGACAATCATTACATACTAGCCTTTGCCCGTGGCTCCGCCTGTGTTTATTTAAATTTTGCCCCATTTTTGGCTTGGTCGTTACTTGATGAACATCCCTTATAGCTTATGTGTTGTGTTGACGATAATAAAAATAACCGCATCCAAATGCGTTGAGTGGTTCTTGAGTTAAAAGTGTTTATTCAACTTTGCCCTATTTTCGGCTTGGGTGTTATTTTATTAACAGCTCTTAGAGCCTATGTGTTGACCAGGGTCATTACGATGATAATAAAAAAAAACGCATTAAAATCCATTGAGTGGTTCTTGAGTTAAAACGGAACATACATGCAGACAAACAAAAAGACAGACAAAAATTCAAAAAATTTTAGTTTGGCCTCAGTACAATACTAACACATTTCATTTAAAATTTTGCAAAAATTTATACTGTAGACTTTCTAAGTAATCTAGTGATTGAACAAGGTTCAATGATTTTTTCTAAATTTAGACTTCATTAACTAATTTTTATTCTGTTTTTGAATAAACACAATTATGATCGACTTTTGATGAAACTAGAACTCATAATAATACATAGGTACAAGACTTCCCTAACTTCTGATAAAAGGTTCCCTAATGAGTATAAATCCGATTATAACAAAATTATATGTGAGTTCAACTATTTTGTCCCAGTAGTTCAACTCTGAAATGGATATGTACTAAGTTGAACTACTGGGAAAAACAGTCTCAGTAGTTCCAACGTTGAACTACTCCGTTGAACTAGTGGGAATGAGTCAAATTTTCTATGTACAGACAGAATTTTTTACTATTTTTATTATCAAACAAAAAATTTTTTACTACTTTATTACCAGTATAGATTTTGGAGTGCTTCTTAAGGTGGTAACGGAGGACCTCGGATCTTCGATGACAACTCGCACTTAGCGTTCTGTTGAAATTATTTACTAGTAAATTGGCAATACTTCTTGTAAATAGAAAAATACAGTTGGTGTAAAAAGTGAAAATAGTATAAAATTATTTTGATAAAATAATGATGTATATTACATATATAATATATATACCTAACTAATAAATAACACAGAAAAAATGGTGATAATTAGAAAAATGTAGCTGTTATTCAGACTTTTGTTTTAATTTTAGTACTTCTAAATCATTCAACAATTTTGCGATCAACATTGTCCTTCGGTGCCAACAACGGCAAATCGATGTTAAGCAAACTTAATCTATTTTACTTCTATTTATTTATTATTTTTTGTGAAATAAAAGAAGATATTGAATCGTCAAGTTGTACGGCACGAATCTACACCAAAAAGGGAACGAGTTTACACCTAGTGAATATTTTTGGCACGAGTTTACACGGCACGAATTTCGCGGAGCACGAATCTTCCCCAACCCCGAAAATGATGAACAATTTCATAACAGTAAAACCAAGAAATAATAATATCAATAAATACACAGATTGGCATGTGAACAATATGCAAAGTTAAGCAATGAAAAATTATTTCACTGCAAATAAAGGAATTGGGGTAAATAATATAGGTACAGTAGGGACTGTCTACTTCCGAACAGGCAGACTTGCGGACCGTTTTCTAGTTTAAGTAAAGCAGTCATGAGACGACAGAGCCATCATATTCTGATGAAGACAGCCAGTAGAGAAGTTAGTGTAGCTTACCACCCTTAATTTAATAGGTGTTAATTAAAATAGGAAAGTCCAAAGTGATCAAAATACACTGGGCCGCAATGAAAGCGGGTCGGTAACAAAAACCTCAATAACTTCCAAAGTATTGGAATTAGCTTTATAAAATAAAGACTGTATTATAGACAATTTTATATTGCTTAAGTAAACGTCAAAGAAGTTCAAGTTTATGAAGTTTATTTGAAATAAAAGTAGGTTAAGTAAACAATTAAAAACAAATTCAGGATCATACGCAAATATCCAAGATTCATCACCTGTGTAGATGTACATATTATAGACAGCTTTTGACGCACCCTGATTGTACCTTTGTAACATTTTTTACGCAGCGATCGACACGAGCCCGTTTTTGTGCGGAATCCAACGTAAACAATTTTTTTTTACAGCGAAATGTGTTCGTGTAATATTTATATAATACTCGTCCTACTTTGTTTATATTCTTCTTAAATTTCAGTGGAAAAACGCAAGGAGGCTCATGGAGATTCGTTGGACAAACAGCATAAAAAGAAAATTGAGCGTGAAGAGGAAAGACTTAAAAATAATAATAGGGACTTGTCTTTGGTGAAAATGAAATCCATGTTTGCTATCGGTTTTGCATTCACAGCTTTACTGAGCATGTTCAACAATATGTAAGTACCCACACAACTTGATTGATTAATACATAAACCCTTTTGTGTGCAAATCAGGGTCACCTGTTTGTGTACACCATGTACATATATGACAAGATTAGATACTTATTGAAAATATAGACCAGGAGGACCTAACAATGGATCTTTATGAAAGATTGCGTAGATTTTTTTTCTAGGAATGATTTTCTGCCGTCTTGGTAATTTTTAAAACTCATGTCATCACCGTAAATTTTGTTTTTTATCAATATGTATTTCTAGACACATGCAGTGTATCCATGTCTCTCAGTATGTATGTATATGTATCTCAGTCTGTCGAATTAGCCTTCTCGTAAAAACCCGTTTTGTCTGTCGAACTCCATACATTTTTTTCTCGAGTTTTAGAAATCTCACTTCGATTGTTTCTTCGGAATCCATAACATTTCAAAATACTAACCCGCTAATTTGATTAGTTATTTAGAGAGTAGGTAAAAACCTAAGGGACTTATCATATAATAGGGACGTATATATCCCTTTTCCAAAATTTGGAATTTTACATAGTTAAATGATTTTTTTAAACCCTTGTAGGCATAATGACTTTCGTACCAATGCCAGTAACAACTTTGGTCGTATTAAAAAAAAAACGAAATGGCATGACCATAGAGCAATATATCAATGCCATTGTCACTTGGCTAGTATTTTTATTTATTGCTAAGCAAATTTATTCTAGCTATTCAGCCCATATCCCTAAAATTAGTTTTTTTTTTAAATAAATCTCTAGAACTAAAAATAAAAAAATAAAATTTAAACGCTTTTCGGAATAAGAATAAAAGGATATCTCCATAGATTTTTTATTTTTTTAGCTTAATAGAAATAAAAACTCGTGGATTGCCCCCACAGCAGGCCCAAAATGGTTGCCACTTTAACACTATTTTAAAACACCTTTTTACAGAAAATATATGGGATTTACTGTCAAATGGTGTTAAAGTAGCACTATGGTAGGCCCCCAGGGCCGAGTTCAGAAAAGGCTCAAGCCGTGTGATAAATTACTTATATTACACAAACCAACCATTTCGAGCTCTTTCGACCCCGCATAACTAAACTCAACACTTGTAGGACCTACAAAGTTGCAATGTTGCGTGCATATTAAGGTCTTCTTATTTACCTAAAGCAAGGTAAAAGCTGATGCCGAATTATTTAATACGAGTACTAGCCTTTGCCCGCGGCTCCGCCCGCGTTTATTCAATCTTTGCCCCGTTTTCACCTTGGGCTTTATTTTTTGAACACCCCTTATAGTATATATGTTGACCAGGGTGTATGTTGGTAGAACTGATACCGAGCTTGACTGCGGAGATACCACCATCTTACTCGCAAACCTCCCCGAAGTTATTCGGAGGAGAGTAAGAGGACAGCTCTCAGGCAAAACCAGGCGGCGGCCCACCATTGCCTGGGACCGATGGATAGCGGTATATCTATCCCCAATTGCCGGGCCTTATATAAAACAGACCAGTGACGGGCAGCGGCGTCACTGGTGCGAGGGTTTCAGCACCGCGCTCACCAACCCGCCTGCCCCGCGTGTGTGAGTATAGGCATTTCTTCCAGGAGGGCCGCAAAGAGTGGCGAATCTAGGAAATGCCTATGTCCAGCAGTGGACGAAGCAGGCTGATGGATGGATGGATGACCAGGGTAACTACGATAATAATAAAAAAAACGCATCCAAATCCGTTCAGTGGTTCTCGAGTTATAAAAGCGTTTATTAAATCTTTGCCCCGTTTCCGCCTTAGGCGTTATTTTATAGACACCACTTATAGCCTATGTGTTGACCGGGGTCACTACGATGATAATAAAAAAACCGCATCCTAATCCGTTGAGTGGTTCTCGAGTTAAAACGGAACATACAGACCGACAGACAGACAAAAATTCTAAAAATGGTTGTTTCGGCCGCAGTATAGTACCAATTACCCATTTCATTTAAAATTTCGCGAAAATATTCAGTCAACACGACTTTTTTACTACTTTATTATTAGTATATAGATATGAGTGTCCATGTCCAGCCTGCTCAACTCGTCAATTTAAAAATTACCTTCTTGTTTATGTTTGTAAGAATAAATATCAAGTATTATATGTTTCCAAAAAGCTCATCTTATAAAGATTTATACTTTTTAATTTTATAGTTCAGTTTACGTGTAAACAATTTAATAATAAAATAAAGGTTATTTATCCAGGCTTTTGATAATTATTACCCATGTTTGCCCTTGCTTTACATATACCTATATATGTGGACTTGTAGCCTAGATAACCATAAGAATAATGAATTAAAAACCCGTGAAGTGGGAGTGGGGTTTGCGCCTTTAGGGTTCCATACCAGTAAAATAAGCTAAAGCTGAGATTCAGAGTGCATTTTGAGTCTGAACTCGATCTTACAAACGTCAAAACGCGACGTGATCCCATACTAGAGTGACGTTTGTAAGGTTGAGTTCCTCTTGAGTTCGGACTCAAAATGCACTCTGAATCTCAGCTTTATAGACTTGAATAATTTGAACAAAACTTACAACTGCAAAGTTAAATTGGTCGAGTATTAGACTTGAATAATTTGAACAAAACTTACAACTGCAAAGTTAAATTGGTCGTGTATTAGACTTGAATAATTTGAACAAAACTTACAACTGCAAAGTTAAATTGGTCGAGTATTGGGATACGTGACCCTAAAACAATTTTTAGTATTTTTTGTTTAAATATAGTATATGGCACATAATATACAGCAAATTCCATATTCCTAACAAGCTTAGGTTTTGAGAAAAAATGAAATGAAAAGTCGAAACGCACCTCAACTTGAAAATATTCAACGAGTAATATGTATAATATTGTAATAATAAAAAAACGAAATTTAGATATTTTCAAAATTGCTTTCTTGAGATTCGATATGAGGATATTACGTACCATTTGAGGTATATTTTACAAAAAAATATTCAACCGTGTCGTATCCGGAGAAACCCAAACTTGGTATGCTTTGAAAATAATTTTCATTTTAATTTAAAACAAGTGAATGAAATGTAGTGATGTGATATATTTTTACAATGGGTTCAGAAAGCCCTTTCATTTGTTACCACCAATGATAGGTTTTGAAACAATATTTTTTTTCCCATACAATAAAAAGATGACGTCATAACACCTTTACCTTTTTTTTCGTGTTACTTACGGGTCAAATTGTTTCATATGGCCCAAAGATCTATCGTTCCGATTTTCATACCTTTATCACTATTTGCAGCCATTTTAGGCGTACCGATAGCACTATACCGTCGCCTTAGAGTGAAAACCTCGGATGACCAAATTATACGAAAATAGTTTTATTATTTCATTTGAATGATAATCTCGTATTGCATCATTCCCCTTTGATTGTGATGCATTTCTGTGACACGTAGCGCCATCTATTGATATGTTGTAAAACCTCATTTTGATTCGTACCGCTCAGTTTGGTGAGAACGAGGCAGTTTTTTGTGCGTCCTATACAATTCATCATAAGGCCCTTACGAGGTTTTCACTCTAATTGACGACGATACACAATATGATTTGGTCCGCAACTACCGTCACAGCAGTGTTAACATACCCGGTACCACGGCCAAATGAAAAAAAATGTAGTTTTTTTTTTATTCATTTTTTTCGCACGGCGCGGCTTTTTGGGTGAAAGGACGATGCGCCGCCGCCGCCATCACGTACTAGTGCTTGGAGACACAGTGGCTATAATATAAAAAGAATATTGTAAGACAAAATGGAACAATGCATATCTCACACACACACCCAATTATTTGTTTTGTTTTTAGGGTTTTTTGGAACCAGCATTTCGTACTGTGACGTAAGTTGTAGATCAAATTTTTGTGTGGCGTGAGTTGTTAGCTACACTCATACAAGTGTCGCAACGGTTTATGAGCGCTGACCTTGACTGCGCTAGTCATTGTTTCTCTATCGCACTTAGTAATTTTGTGCGCAAGTGAACACTGTACTAGTCCCCCACCACTTTCACCGAGCGCTCATAACTCGCTGCGCGACTTGTACTCTTCATAGTAAATCGCTCGCAAGCAACAATCTCATCGCGTGTTTGAGTAAACACCACAAAATAAGTCCCGCGGATTTTACCATTTTCGTATTTATGAATTTACATGACAGGGAACTTTTTCGTGGGTAATTCCAGGAATTTAACTGGTGTCATTTTTATTGTTTTTCAGATTTGATGGCAGAGTTGTGGCGAAACTACCATTTCATCCTATATCTTGGATTCAAGGACTGAGCCACAGGAACCTACCCGGAGATGATTACACAGACTGCTCCTTTATATTTTTGTACATTTTGTGTACTATGAGCATTAGGTAAGAGTTATCTTTGTATATTTTTTTACTGGGTGCTATTATCGTACTGTTATTGCCCTGTACGTAATCAATTTCATACAAATTGGCCCACTATGAAAAGAAGGGCACTTCCAGTTAACGTAGAAACTTGAAATTCCGTTTACCAAGTACGGGCACGGACCCCCCCAGACTGCCGTATGCCCCCCCCCCCACGAAATTGATGTAAAAATATATTTCATCCAATCTGAGGCGTTATTTGTTTTGTTTTATGGTTTGAATGTGATTTCTTTGTATAAAGGGTTATCTTTATTTATCTTATTACGATCACATAATCGATAACAGATATCCCTTCATGCTTAGACCAAATAAAAAGTCAAGACGTTGTTTACTCTACCTAGTCGGTGCTTAAATTTTGTCATAAACAAAATTGGCTATAAAATGAAAACTAGTCATGATACCCAAAAAAAGTTTTTTTTTTTAAAAAAGGTAATTTAATTAGCTTACATTAAACACAAAATTTATTCAAAATGATTGCCACCATTTTTCACACAAGCCTTCAATCTTTGCGGCCAATCATCAATAGCAGCACGGACCATATTCATGTCGATATCGGCCACTGCTTTAATCAATGATGACTTTAGGCTGCTCAAATTTTTGTGAGGTTTAGAACAGACCTTCTCCTCCAATTCCTGCCAAATTTTGTAATCCAGTGGATTGAGGTCAGGGCTAGATGAGGGCCAATTTTGATGCCTTATTAGCTCGATATTCTGGCGCTCGAACCACTCCTGTGTTGTTTTGGCCTTATGAGCAGGTGCGGAGTCCTGTTGAAACACAAATGGCCGTCCTCTAAAGAGTGTCTGGGGCAGATCTTTTACTATGCGATCTAAAACCGTGTCTTGGTACACTTTTGCACTGGTTTTGACACCTTTTTCACAAAAATGCACTTCAGTAGGGCCATAGTAGGACACTCCCAACCAAATCATGACTGATGATGGATGATGGCCGTGCTGCACTCTAGGAATGGCATTTCCAGCGGCTGCAGAGCTGGTAGCGTACACCCTGTCATTTTGTTTGTTGTACTTCTCTTCGATATTAAAAATTTTCTCGTCTGTAAACAGGATATCGCGGTGTTTGTTTCTTGCGTAACGCTTTAGCAAAACTTTGCATTTTTTGGCTCTCATAGCTATCAGACGCGCGTTCAGAAGATGTCCACTCTTTTTTCGGTAAGCTCGTAGTTCCATGTCTTCATTGAGTACTTTTTTTACGGTACTTCTGGTTAATCCCATCTCCAAAGCCATCAGTTTCTGCTTGCGGACGGTATTTCTTGCAATACGCGCCTTGATTGCTTTGATGACCCCTGGAGACCTAACGGAACGAGGTCTGCCAGTTCTTTTCTCGTCATCGACACTAGAGGTTTCATTGTACCTCTTGATGGTACGGTACACGAACCTCTTCGTGATTTTTAATTTTTGAAGCAAGTTGAATATCGTCTTCGGTGGATGGCCGCAACGATGCAATGCAATTACTGCTACTCGGTCCTCTTTGCGAGTCCACTCCATCGTAAAAAATGAATAAATGTAATTGTGTTTTGGCAGATTATTAATCAAAAAATATTTGAAAATCGAACACCATTTAATTTTTTTTTCTAGGTGTTCTATTTTTAAGATAAATGGCCAGTGACAGTATTTAAGAACCGACTAGGTATATAACGGGTGAAGCGGGCCAAAAGTGAGACAGTCTCGGGTTCGTACACGGCTTGAAACTCACACATGCGCAATCTGTCTCAGTTTTTACTTGGCGGCAACACTCACCAAGTGCACACATGTTTACGAGACTGGCTTTACAGTATACTTGAAAATAGGTACAGAAAAAAGTCTAAGCGAATCGTATTGTACTAATGCCGATATTTTAAAACCACCATACATCTAAATGAACTTTTTTTATTACAGGCAAAATATTCAGAAGCTTTTGGGTTTCGCTCCCTCGCGTGTAGCTTCAAAACAAGGTGGGGCTCTATTCGGTGCACCAACTCCAGTTCCGTTTAAGTAATTATTTTGTGTTATTTAAGGTACTTAAGAATATTTATTCATTAACGCTGATGAAGTTCGTAATAAATTATGTTTAGTTAATATAAAATAACATATTATTTTATTTATGGTAAATTATATGTCCCCCTTACTCGACAAGATTAGTACGTAGGTGTATCTTTGTATCATAACAATAATTTACTTGCATATCATTAGATGTGGAATTAACGTAACCAAAAACGGGAAAAGGACATTTTTAGTTATATATTACTTGTTCACATATTCAGTACATATTGCATTCAACCATTGGCTGGTTGGTGAGTAATCTGTCAAAACAGAGTCGAGTCATATCTATGGACATGTAGCGACCATCGATGATCAGTTCTGCTATTGCTCTTCCAATCCCAGGAGCATGCTGGTACCCTGCAACCAAGATACAATTCTTCATTAATTGACATATAAAATAGTCAAGGGTGCTACAGCCCGCGGCACGAAAGTCTAGCGGTGAACGAAAATAGCTGCGCATGGGTACAATTGGGGAGCCAATCAGCGCTTACGCATGAGTACGTATGTCCGCCCCGCGCGCCGTCTGCCACGACACCTTATTTTTAACTTTGTGCATTAACGGTCACCGCTAGACTTTCATGCCGCAGGGTTTAGCTGTTTTAAAATTAAAGATAGTTGATGTTTTCTGTAAGAAAATAAAGCAATTTGAAAGGCTTAAGGCGACGCATTGGAAATTTTGGCGACATGAATCTCCATTTTTCTCAGCGATAAAAAAACATTGTAATTACCAATTTATAAGATTTCATTGACATCATTTTGCCCGAAGATTTAGTTGATTGATTAATTTTCGTAGCAGAGAAAAAAATATTTAGAAAACCTCTTTTAACACAGAGATTTCTATTTTACTGACAAACGGGAGCGAATGAAGCCTCCAAGTTTTTTATTTAGTCTACAAATACACCTCAATATGGCCGATTGGATTTATTAAATTACTTATAGTTGTCATTTTAAATGAAAAAGAGGTACTGTTTTGCCGCATACGACCTTACGGCATAAGCTAGTTCGTGAGCGCATATTTGTATGCAGTAAGTCCCCCTCACTCCACTCCCTTAACCCCCGTTCATTAATTAACACTTTCGTCAGGTTCCGTCCGACACTGACAGCAGGATAGCTTTTTCAAAGCGAGCGACAAAGATGGCATTAGAACCCGTGTGGAGACCCCGGATTTATGAACGCGGCCCGATTTGAAATTAAAAGTTTACCAATTCCTCGCCTTAAGTACATCAACAAAAAATTCTTTCTACTCCACGTTTTTATGACTATAATAGTACCTAGTTACAGTACTCCCAAAGATATAACGCGCATGCAAAGAAATCTTCGCTACTGTTCGGCATAATTCGTATTTCCTTACACATTCTATAGAATCAATGACAGATTTTGCACGTAGAGTCGCTCGGCTATAAATTTCTATGCGCATTATATCTTTGGGAGTACTGTAAAAATATCTCGATTTTTTTGAGAAGCCTGTGATATTCATGTTTTTATCTCACTCCGTTTAGTGTTTTTCGTACCATGCCAATTAAAAAGATGAAGGCTTTGCTAGAGGTTTCTTGTTGAGGATGTAAAAGTGAATAGTTAAAATAGAAAAATCTTACCGATGCTTCCAAACCCAGCTGCTATATACAAATTGTTGTGATATGGGTGAGGCCCAATTATACCAGTGTCATCATAAGTGTTGTAGTCGAAGTATTCCGTATCAACATTTTTCGTCTGTAAGAAATACATAATTATGTTACAAAATTAACCATTTAGGAAGCAGAGTCAGGACATGAGTGGCCAAGGCAGAGCAGAAACAGAGCTGTACAGAGAAACAGAGCTTCAGGTTGTGGACATTAAGCTGGTCATGTGAAGGGAAGGGCCCGCGTATGTATCTAGATTTCTGTCTTTGGATATAGAAAGAAAAAAAACCTAGGTGGAAGAAAAGTAGTTGCTGAAGCCAGAAATCGAACCCCAGATCTCTCTGCTACTGGTTTTTGTAGATCATCTTTTTGCAGTAGATAAATTGCCTACCATCAACTACACGATTATAAAATTTTCTTATCGTATCTAGTATTGGTTTACATTGTTGTTTTCGGTGTTAAATTATAGAGCTTTGAGAATTTTAGTGCATACTAAATATAAATACCACGGCCATACACTCACTCATCATCGTGAGTGATTCATCATATTTTGCAGCCTGACTACAACAGTTCAACAAAATAGTAGTTTTAGATTTAATTTCTCATGAGGTTTTTTGGGATTAACGTGAATTACATTATCAATCAAGAGCATGAGTACATAATATTTTGTATTATTCATATATACCTCTAAGTTAAAAGCATTAATTCTATTTTCCAATGGTGGTTTAATTATTCTATCAAAATATTCCTCTTTTGAGTCATTAATTCCCACTGTGGATAGAGGAATGTGGCCACATAGGATTTGATTTTGAAATCCTTTCTTCTTTAACCACATCCCACTTGAATCTTGTAACAGTGGTGAATTTATAGGGATTTTGATATCCTTGTCTTCAACAGTATACACATTGTGTTTTCTGAAAAAGATAAATGCTTTGAAAACAAACACTTACATTTCGTTGCTTAAGTTCTAACATTTGCATGTCTTAAATTTGATCTGTTTATTTTATGAAAAAGTCAAAATATTGAGCATTTTAATTTTTATTCAGAATTCTGAGAAAATGATCAAAAGAGAGATACCTACCTGATGTTAGAACTTAAGTGACAATTTAATGACTGCAGATTTTTCATTTTCAAATTTCACATAGTAATATGTATGTAGGTACTCGTATATATGTTGCTTTTGATACAGTTTTCACTTCGATCATCAATATACAACAAGATGACGGGTCAAGAACAAAAACAAAGCGATATGTCGGCACTGGCTGTCTATACCTTTATAGTTATATCTCAAACTACTATTTACGCGAAAACGTCCTAAACTTTTTGTAAATTCAACCTATTTTAAACTGTAAGCGCTTACGATAAGGTGCAGTATTGTTCGTGTAAGTATTCACATCTAGCATTACGTCACACAAGATGGCAAGAGACGATTGAGTCCGGAACAGTTTATTGAAAATCCAACTTTAATATTTCGTATTCAAAGTACATTTTGAATCCATTCTTTCGAAACACAATCTTCTGAGCAAATTGGAGCCAATGTTTGTGAAGTTGGTGCGTGGGTTGGCTTAGAAACATTTTATTAAAAATGCCATGCCATTTACAAATGAAATGATGAAAAATATAAACTATTGATATTTACTTACCGAAAGTACGAT
Organism: Ypsolopha scabrella; assembly: GCA_910592155.1. Classification (NCBI taxonomy): domain Eukaryota; kingdom Metazoa; phylum Arthropoda; class Insecta; order Lepidoptera; family Ypsolophidae; genus Ypsolopha; species Ypsolopha scabrella. Next base: position 11,828,324 of record OU342965.1, read on the forward strand.
ATTTCATCACCACTACCTTTATTTCTAGGGTTATTACGGCAGTTTTTTAGAGCATATTGAGGCATTTTTACATGTTTCAACCTTGGCACTGGCACTAATGAACTAAATTCAAATAAGAGCTCACTCTGCAAGTGGGCTGTTATTTGTCGGGCCGCTTTTTAGGTGCTGACCCGTCATCTACTTGTATATTGATGATCAAAGAGTTTTCACCATAATCCAGAAAGGTGCTGAGCCCTTGGAGAAAAAGAAGCTGAGGGCTTCAGAACATGCAAAAGGATAGTAAATGATAAAATTGACTGTAAAGCATTATTGTACCTGAGCTCAATAGGCAATGGTATTGAAAGTAGCCCTTCCCCAATGCCAATATTAGCAAGTCTGGCTATATCACTGGATTCGTGCCCTGCTGCTAAGACGCATCCAGCAAATTTAATTGCATGCTCTTCCCCTTCTGGAGTAGTGTATTTAAGTGTGAAGATCTTTTCAAAGCTCCCAGGAGCTACCCCTTCCATCATTACATCTCGTTGTTTTAGAAGGTTGAATCCTGTTACTTCAGCATCTATGTACATGGTTCCCATTTCTTTTGTCTTCTGTATGAGACTGCTTAAAAATGTCCAGGAGTTGAACTGTCCCTCTAACTCTGATCCAATACATCCTAGAATTGTAATGAAACTGTTGTGTTACAAGTACTTTCAATGGAATAGCAATCTTGGTGAATTTAGGTACTAACCCAATTTGACATCATCAGTATTGATCCATGGGTAACGCCTCCTTATAGCCTCTGGGGTCAGTAATTCGTTTTTGACACCATACTCTTTTTGCATCACCACATTTTGCTCCAGTCTCTCAGCATATTTTTCACTTGCCAGAACCAAGTAGCCGTTGGGGCAATATTCAATATCCACATTAGCATTTAGATTCTCTTTGATGTTTCTTAAAAATTCTGCACTATATTGTGATAATAAGACATTTTCTGGCAAAGAAAAGTGTTGAGTTATTCCCCCAATTGATAAGTTTCTTCTGGCATTTTTGTACTATAAATTTAAAAAAAATTGCTACAATAAGTATAATAATAGAGAAACATCAAGTTCTATTTTATATCTACGAAAATAAATTTTATAGGAGGTAAACATCTGTTACCTATCCAAGATAATTGGCCCAATGAGCTAGCCAGTAATTGCCTTCATCAAAAGCTAATAGTCTTTGCCATTGGCTTATTGTGTTGGACGGGTAGTTAACATCCATAAAATGCAAAATATTATTTGGACGTAGTTGCGTAACAACGGATTATGCGCCACTCAGAGAAAATGAGCCACAAAGTATTTAAACTTTATGACGTTACTATGAGATGTTGCTTGTTTCAACCCTATTTTTAAGGCAGTAGGATCGATTTTTGCACAATAAACCACATGATGTAAATCATTTTAATGCCTAGAACGACATCCCATTGATAACTCATTTTTAAAATTTTGTCCCTTGATCCGTTGTTACGTAACAATCCGTTGTTTTGAAGGTTTTCTTGTGAGTAACGTGAGAACCACTGAATTGAATGCAATTTCAGTATAAAGTCTTTTTTTTTATGGGTTAGGGGTATGTTGTTTAACGAAAGGGAGCTGACCTGTGATAATATAAGTACATAAATATGTATGTATTTTTGTGTTTGATTCAAGAACCAATGACTTAAAATGTCCTTAAGTAATTTTTTTAAAAAAGCTGAAGGAAGCTGAGCAATAACCGTTGGTGAATCATGTTGGAGAGAATTGACTGGGGACAGGGATCCTATCCATTATGGGTGGAACAATCAAATAAACATTTCTCACTTTCTATTATCAATTAACCATTACCGTCTGATCCTTTTCAATAACTGCAACAGTAAGACCACTTCCTGCCCGCATCTTCAACCAATAGGCGACTGAGGCTCCTATGATACCTCCTCCAATGATCACAACATCAGCATGTTCAACAAAAAACTTCTCACTTTTCGAACCAAAAATGTTTGGTAAATCTTGTTTGATAACGTCTAAAGTTTTCTTGAAAGGGTTTCTAAACTGTGCGTATTGACGGACATTGGTGTGGCTACCCGATCTTTTTGAGAGTAGAGCTCTTAAAATAAGAGGATCACGAAAAATAATCATTTTTAGTATGTAGGTAGTTATTTTTGTATATTTCCTGATTATTTCATTGAAATGCACGCTATATAGTTGGTTTGGGTACTTTTCGATTACACATTTATAATTCTTTGTAAGGCTATAATTCAATGAAAAGCGAAGTTGCTTTCAATTCTTAAAAATTAGGGTAGCGTTCAATCCAAATCACTATAAGGTTGCGTTCCAAATCACTTTTCAAGATTAAAATATTGCTCGCTGTCAGACAAAAGGGTGACCAGATTTAAATTGAACATTATGCCAGCTGCTTGCCTGAATTCTGCTTGCTATTTTATTTGGAATAAATGCTAAAATTCTGCTATTGATTGATGTCATAATTTTTACGAACATATAAATATAAACGCAAAAATAATTATTAAAAATATTAAATAAAAACTTCAAATCATTTTATCTTCTAATTTTCGGTAGTGTCCATGTTTTTATAGAGAGTTGTCAAGCTTTGAGCCATCTTTATCATATTTTTTACAAAAAGCGGCATTGCTGTCATCCTTGGGTCTTGATAACCAATATGAGAACATTTGATCCTTCTCCCACTCAGAACGATAATTCTGGTCATATTTTTTTTTCATTTTCAATTCACAATTCACGCGCACGACACAATTGATTGACGACGACTACACATAAACAAACTGTACTTTACTAACTCTATGTACACACACAACTCGAAAGAAAAATATACATTTTAGGGAAACTCCCCTAAAATTTACTTGGGGGTTACCAGTGGAGTAAGAAAAATCGGACATTATTTAGGAATGGTAGAATTCTTTAAATATTTCTAGCACCACTACCCAAATTAAGCAGAGGTAATTTGTCAATGTCTAATCCTGCTAACTTTCTGCGTAGGATTTCTAAGATTCTGCTAAAATCTGCTATGCCATAAATTAGGGATCGAATTCTGATACAATCGCAGAATTCTGCTAAATCTGCGGGGCTATTACGTAACTCAGTGTCGGTTGCTAGCTATAGTTGCTATTCACCAAAAACATATAAAAAATTAACTTCCAAAATAACTTTTAATGGGTATTGAACTATTTACTAACTGTGAAGTCATTTCAAGTGCAAACTTATCCTTAGATAAGCGGATATGTATGTTTTAGACGATAGCCACTTGGTTTGGCAACTGAGTTTACGATACAGAATCAGGGGGCTGGTCACATTGAACAAAAGTAGCATGCCGGTTCCAAAACATCTACTTTTAGGTTTTGGAACCAGGGGGGCTATTATGTAACTCAGTGTCGGTTGCTAGCTATAATTGCTATTCACCAAAAACAGTTATAAAGTAAACTTCCAAAATAACCTTTAATGGGTATTGAACTATTTACGAATTGTGAAGTCATTTCAAGTGTGAACTTATCCTTAGATAAGCGGATATGTATGTTTTAGACGACATGCACTTTTCTTGGCAACTGAGTTTACGATACAGAATCAGGGGGCAGCATCGAACTACTTTTGTCTGACAGCGAGCAATATTTTAACCTTGAAAAGTGATTTAGAACGCTACCTGTGACTCAGTGTTGCCAGATGCATTGAACCTTTTATCTGTAGTAGAAACTGCTAAAATCTGTATTCTAACTGAATTATGTTCTGTCAAAAGAAGCAAAACATAATTGTACCTACTTACCTTATCCAGTCAAGTTATGTACTTTGCTCTGCTTTTTTTGAAAAGCAGGGTTTCTTAAACAAAGATTGGCTCAGCTCTTTTATGGGTTTAAATCGAAAGGTACCTTCAATTTTTTTTATCAATAGCTCTGCTTACACTGAACAACATCCCAAAATTTCAGACTCAGGAAATAAACAGTATTCCCAAAAATAAATGTAAAGATAAAAATCAGCACCTTTAGCTGTCAAACGATAGCTTCCCGATTCTCTAAGCATCATAAGTGACGTCACAGTGGGTAGCGAGATCAATATCCACTGAAGACAATTTTGACAGCTGTAATTTTATCGACCTAGGAACATTTTATTAACTTTGCGATCGGCTATGCATAGTTGTTGTCAAATCGACCGAAGACGATTCGTCGCAATGAGCCACTGCTTCGGAGCAGTTTTTCGCGCGAGCCACTATTGAGGGCTTGTATTGGGTCTTTCAACGGTTTTTGTTTTAATATGCTGAGTCAACTACGTAACTAATCAATGTAAAACTTGAACACGTGTTTTTTCAGACCTTTGTCTTTCCGTTGTCAGGTCGGTTACCTAATTGGTGGACACATTTCGTTCGATAGATTTTATTTGTAAAAATGATGCCTTTTTAAGTTATTATTTCGTTTTATGTCTAAACTAAACGGCTTGAGTTTTATGTCTGAAATTACTGCTATAACAAGAAAACATGGTTTATTTTCCAATCTCGGGTGAAAAATCTTCTACTTAAAACTTTCGTAAAATCCAAAAAAAACTCGAAAATCACCGTTTTACGTGCCGCCAGCGCGGGAAGCGAGCGTTCTAATGTAGACTTTCAGAAAACATACCGAAGTTCAAAATGGCTCACTAAGATTATCGTGCTCCAGGGGTAAGGCATTAAGAAACAAAATTGAAATGTACGCAAATGGTGGTTGTTCTTTCGAACCGTGTACTTTTTTGATTTGGAAGTATAATAACAAGTGGAGTCAAGTGAAGTATATTAGAGGCCCAAATCAACGCCATTGGGTGCCATTATGCCATAACCAAAATCGGTTGAAGTCAAGACTTCCAATTCCAAAATAAATACAAACTCCTAGCAGAAAGTAAGTAATACCTACCTACCTATCATCTTGAAATTGTTATTTTTATCTTGGAATAATGACACCTTGCCATGACATGAAGCCTCGACGGGGTGCCAGCCCAGGGACAGAATGTCACTAAGGGGGCACAATCTTCTGCGCTGAAAGATATCTGGCTTGTCATAAAAAGTAAATATGAAACCAACCGGGTTGTTTCTGCGATGAAGGATTTCTTAAGTCTCCATAGTGTCCCGTATCTATATCGCAACCAGTGTCAGAGGCACAGAATATATTAAGTTTAATATGGTCTGCGGTCAGAGGTGTCTCGGAGTGTGGACGGTAAAATGCAAGTTGCACACTCATGTCTCATCAACAATTAATATGTCCCTGGCACGATGGGTGGTAAGCGTTATCTTCATATTAACAAAGTACACAGACCAAACAAAAATGTGCCCCTATGCAATTCGAACCTGCGACCTCTCTGGATTAGTACCAGTTAAGTACTCAAACCACAGAGATGGACTGTGTATTTGTGTTGAATTGTACCTCATTTAATATAATTAATATATTTTTGAATTATATTATCTTTGATTATGTGTTTACTGCGAAATTCATCGCTTTTGAATACTCTAAATATTATTATTAGAGTGCATTACAAAACCAGAAAAGATAAATTAGAAACAAGAATTTGAAAAAATTCCTCGGGCCAGGATTCGAACCTGCGACCTCTTGTTATCAAGACAAGCGCGCTACCGACTGCGCCACCGAGGTACTTACCTAGACCGTTGAATTTTTCCACCATACTTGTCCACCGAATATTTTTTGTAACTATTTGATCTAACTAGCTTGTAATGCACATACTGAACGCTCACGAGGGTGTTATGTGATTTCACGCTTTGTTATTAGGAACAGATGGCGCTGTTGTCATTACAATATGTGTTGCTTCAGACAGTTAAGAAATTCACAGTTCTCATTAACTAAGATTATGTTTTCATTGCGAAATCTATCGCTTTTGAATACTCTAAATATTATTATTATAGTGCATTACAAACCAGAAAAGATAAATTAGACACAAATGTAAAGACAAGAATTAAAAAAATGCGTCTATTCACTATTTCCACAAATTAGAACGTATCTAGGGCTTCTTTACAATAGTAATTTATGTGTGTGGGTTCGTAAAGCGCGCGCGTGATCGCCCGTTGAAGGTGTGCGACGGACTGTTCGAGAGGCCGGCGGCGTCGGGGCAACGGCTCGCGACGCGAAGCGGCGGTTATCTCGCATGCGCTCTACTTCGTAAAACGCACTGGCAGTTTATCACAGGAGGCCCTAGGTGGCAGCACTGAAGGAGGGTTTGCTATTATACTCCCGCCCGCTATAACGCCCTCGCTCCGACTAGGACTTCCTTTCCTGTCACCGGACGTTCTCGTTTCCTCTTTGGGATCTCGGGTTTAGGCGGTAAGGTGAGGTGTTGGCATTAGTTTTGTAGACAGAGAGATCTCGAATGTGATATTTACCAAGACTTTCACTGGGCTGGTCCACATGTGTCGAAGTAAAAGTCGTGGGACTTACTTTCTCTGCGATGCGGTAAGGACCATCGCGCTTCGGGGCGAACTTTGCAGTTACGTTCTTCGCTGCATTGCTGAGCACATGCGATTTAAGAATTGATTGAATACAAGTTCTATCTAGAACTTATAATGTAAGCAATGAACATAAAAATATTCCAAACGATCACAAACTGATACTATTTAAAATCGATTTCTCGTAAGAATCGATTATTCTAGTTACCAATTTGTTTGATTCACACCCATAAATACGTTGCGATGACAGATGCCAAAATGGGCCTCTTAGCCGTGAGGCTAATAATATTGTTAGTTAATTAGTAATAATAATATTGTGACAACTATAGGCCGCGTTCAGTTTCATCGCCCGCTCATCACTGACAGCAGGATAGCAAATACAAATTCAATGCGTACAAAAGAGATGTCATGATCGCCGGGCGTGAGGGGGCGATCAAACTGAACTCAGCCCTATAGTATCTTCTGCATAGCTAGCACAGTTAATATTGTATCGACTGTCATCTTTTTCTAAACCTCTATCGTAAACCACGATTGTTTCCACTTAGCTAACATTGTACTTGGGAAAAAACGAAAACGAGATAGAGATGCAGCGTAGCTAGCATAGCAGTCGATATGAGCTCGATAGAGCCTGTATCTCTTCGATTTTGACAGTTATTCCAAGATAGCAGCCAATCTTATCGTCCTTTCTATTTAGCTAACATTGTACCAAGAAATAAGCAAGTCTTTCTACTTTGACAGATCGAAAGAAACCTTTTTTTTTTAATTTTTTCTTTCTTCTTTAGCTAACATTGCCACACTTTTCTTTCTACTTTTTGACGTTTTTGGAGGAAAGCTGTATCACCGACCCAAGGAGGTGGTGATAGAGTTCGATAGAGCGTTAATATTGTTTTGTCGTGGAAAATGTGTGGATTATATCATACGTTTGTGGGGTTTTGATCGACTAACCGATTAACAGACCAAAAACCATAAAATGGCTAGGCCTTATAATGTTGTGCGACTAAAGTGACTCATTTTTATTTTAAGCTATATGTAAATCTACCAAAATTCTTTGTTGGGCCTCCGTGATTCTCTTTCTGGATCTATAAAATAATTTCGTGTATGTACCTATTTCTTTTTCTAGAACCGACCCGACTCGCTATTATTCGATGTTAGAATCTTAGTTTTCGATATTATATACCTATTCGAAAAATTCAACTTTACACTTGAGAAATAGTCAAATAATATTAAAATGGCTTTCACCAAAGATGTTTTATATGGTATCTACCATTAAATATCTTTCATTTCACATTTACTTTTTTGAGAGGTTTTAATGCATGAAAATTTAAAAGTAAACAAGAATGGAAGTGACTAAAGGTTCGCTAGCGGCCCTTTTAAAACTATTGGACCGTGAGTCATCAAAAAGTAGAAAGAAAGGTGTAACAATGTTAGCTAAAGAAGAAAGAAAAAAAAAAGGTTTCTTTCGATCTGTCAAAATAGAAAGACTTGCTTATTTCTTGGTACAATGTTAGCGAAATAGAAAGGACGATAAGATTGGCTGCCATCTTGGAATAACTGTCAAAATCGAAGAGATACAGGCTCTATCGAGCTCATGTCGACTGCTATGCTAGCTGGCGAATGGCTCTGAGTTCTGAGCTCATTTAAGCTAATTACAGATCATTACAATTATTTTATTAATATAAGGTGACTTTCGTTTTTACTCGTATAGCCAAATTCATACTGGAGACTCGAAATGACAGGAACAATAGCATTTTCAATATACGAAAAAAAAATTTGGGCATCTATACTTGTTCAAGAACAACCTCGACTCTATTAGAATAGGAAGTTTAAATTTTAGTTTGAGTATTTCACAGAAAGTGACAATGAACCTTGGTCCTGACCACTAACCGAGTCTCCAGTATGAATTTAGCTTTCTAAACGAAAGTCACCTTATATAGGGTGAAATTTAGTCATCCGACCAAATTCGTACTAGAGACTCGGTTGGTGATCAAGAACTAGGTTCAGTAATCCTTTTGGCCAATTTCGAAAAATAATTTTTTTTGCTCCCGTACTGGTTGGACTAGTTTAAGTACAATTCCTAGTGCAGGTTATAGGGGAAAAAAAATTTTTTTTTTCGAATTTCACCTGGAGGGTCTTTAAACCTTGTTCCTGATGACTAACCGAGTCTCCAGTATGAATTTGGTCGGTTGGTTTAATTTCACCTAGTATTTAACTAAATAATATTTTAATGTGGAATCTAATTAAATTGGTGAAATTTAGCGATTAATAATTGGTACCAACACTAAAATTAAAAAATAATCGACTAAGGACGTAAGTGTTTTTGAGACGTTTCGTGGGGATTAAAATTTTTCTTTTATTTTGGAATTCAAGTAAAAATAATACTTTAAATATTATCTGTCATATTATGATAACGTGATGATAAAAATTCACGGTTTTATTTTAATACATTAAGGTGATAATAATTTGTTTACGAATTCGTTTATTTAATTTTAAGTTACATTCTATGATCGTTCCTAGCTGTCAAAAGGGGCCTCCTAAATTGTGGCAAATTGTGGCAACTGTAGTGTACAAGTTATTATATTCTTTGGTACAAGTAGTGTAAATAGGTACAACAATCCGAACTGGTGAAACTGGAGAAAGTTACTGCTATTTTATACCTCTGTTATCTGTGATTCTGCACAATCCAAAAAGAGTACTAAATTCTTTGATCCAAATTTAAATGGTCCAGAGAAAACTACACCATGGCGTCCTTAAAATTGATATTTGTTCACCAAATGTGAGATGTTATATGCACTAGAATCTAAAGCGATTATTCCTGCCTGACTCAGATTTACTGGTGGTCTTTTTGTTCACTAACTTCATAAATGAGCAAGGCCAACATGGATTCTAAATATGCTTCAATATCTGGGGAAACAGAAAAAAATAGCCAGAATGGTAAAAGAAAAGCCAACTTGATAAATAACTTAAACATAAAAAGAATAAAAATTCATAATGTCGATCATGTTAACCTTACTGCGGACAGTAAAGAAACAGTGACCGAAAGTAATTCACAGATTAAAGAAGTGAAAAGCCCTCTGCTTGAAGACTTACAGGAAGCTCGAAAGCGTTTACCTGTGTACGCAGTGAGAGGAAGGTTTGTATGAAACATCAAAGTTTGTGATAACCTTCAAAACTTCATAGGTACATCATCTTTCCAAATTCCTCTCTTTTTAGATTAATAGAAGAGATAAAGAAGAACCACACTATGATATTAATTGGTGAGACAGGTAGTGGAAAGACCACTCAGATCCCTCAGCTAATCCATGGGGCACGACTTGAAGGAGCTGGATCTGTCGCCATTACTCAGCCTCGGAGAGTTGCAGCCATCACTATAGCTCTCAGGGTAGCTGCTGAGATGAAGACCGAAGTAGGAGCTATTGTAGGGTAAGTATATTATTCATAAACCTCTTCACTTAAATGCTATCTGAAGTTATAATGAAAACTCACAGCTTTGTTCTCTACATTCACATTTTCTGCATAGTTGGTCTGCAAATTGGCAATAAATACCATTAAAATCAATTATTACCAAAAATCAATCTTATTTTTCTGAATATATTATTCACAGATATACTGTGAGGTTTGAAGATGTAACAAGTCCAAGGACCAAGGTGAAATATTTAACAGATGGAATGTTACTAAGGGAAGCCATTATAGACCCATTACTGAAGACATATTCTATTGTGATATTAGATGAAGCTCACGAGCGTACAGTGAGCACTGATGTGCTTTTTGGGATTATCAAGTTGGCACAGAAAGAAAGATTGGAGAAGAAATTAACACCTCTCAAGGTAAATGCATGTTTCCAAAAATTTGGTGCCATTTCGAGACTATTTGCAGAAAAAAACTTTTTTTTTTCAAAACTGGAGTCTGCTTTTGTCATTTCCTTTAAAAAAGTGTCTGCCTTCATTCTGGATACTTAGATTTAGATTTTAACTCTAATAGGTTTTAAATACAGGGCCATAATGACATATTATGTCATGGTATACATTTTTGTATTATTATCAGTATCACCTTTATTATTTACTAAACATAACAATTACAAATTCAATAACAATAAAAATTAACCTAGGTAATTCTAAATTAAAATAACCTAACAAATATAATATATCCACATCTTGAAAAAATATAAATAAAAAATGATCTTAAGGTCATTGCCGTTGGGTTGGATTGCTAAGCTGATCATGGTAGGGTCCAGCCCTTAGTTCACCAGAGGCATTGACAATTCTTTGAAAACTCACCATGCAACCTATGGCCCAAGAGTTCCAATGCCAAATGTAGCAAAAATGTGGCCTTCCCCGAGAGCCGCATATTTGCGCCGTTTCAGTTTTTATGCTGACTCTATCGCTGCGGCTCTAGAAGTAAAGCCGTTCGGGGCTCACTCAACTCTTCTTCGACAAACGACAAAAGGAACCAACTTACGCGAGTGAGCAGGATACCTGTTATTTGTCTCTCTTACTTATCTACATTTGTCTCTTTCGTCGTTTGACGAAGACGAGTCGAACAAGCCTTGAACATGTGGACTCTAAATAAAAGTCGCAGTCCCCACTCATACACATTTCAATGACCATTATTTGGGCACAAATAGGGTCCACAGCTTAACATGCCTTCTGAAGCATGTGAAGCAAACACAATTATGTGGCAATCAGAGCCAGAGGGGCCTCATAATATGTCTCTATGGTATTTGATCCTGCAACCTCTGTATTAGTAGTTCAGTACCAAACCATACGACCATAAAGGTAGTCTATAATCATATAATTAGTTATGTTATATGAAATATAATTTTTCAAACCATTTCAAAAATCCTTAAATCAATCTATGTTGTTTTTTGGTCAAACTATGATAAAATCAACTATTTTTAATTTCTTCCTTACAGGTTATTATCATGTCAGCTACAATGGATGTGGACACTTTCAGCAAATATTTCAACAATTGCCCTGTCATCTACCTCGAGGGTCGCACTTACCCGGTGACCATATACCATTCTAAAACAACACATGAAGACTACCAATACGCCGCTGTTTGCACCATATTTCAGCTACATGCTACAGCCCCACCAAAGTCCGTGCCATAACACATTTAAGTACGGCCTCGATAGTCCGGACCTCCTCCTAATCCGAACGCCTCTGTAACGGCAGTAAAACCGCCGTTTCTCAGCAACTCTCAGTGCCACGCACGCCACGCAGTAGCGTGTTATATGCATATTTTAGGTGCTACACGTATTGTTAGTTCGTCGTCCGCGGCGAGCCTTTCGGCAATTTTGTTATATCTACTACCACCGTGGCGTGCTTTGAATATGTGGCGTGGCATCTCTCTGATCCACAGACGTATAATATAGTAGCAGACCTAACATTAATAATAAACGCATAGAGTCGACGCGTGGCAATTTTAGCTCAGTGAACTTCGGGCTCTTTTAAATATAAATATTGCTTCTTTCCAAACAAAATATAATATACTCTCATGTCATTTATTTAATTTTATTTTATTCGAATGATGACGACTCCACTGAAAGAGTCGAAATATTTCGTAAATTTTTGTAATTTTTTAGTAACTGTGTTTTAAATATAATAAAACTACAATAATTTAAGGCCAATACTGGTAAAGTAAAAAATATATTTATTTACATAATATACTAAAGATTAGTTTAGGAATTAACAAATATGTTCCAAGCATAAGCCAGCCAAAACAACCCATTTTTAAACGTTTCTTCGTACCATGAAGCCTAAATGTAGCATAATTATTTTTTGTATGGAAACTTGCCACGCTATTTATTCCATATGTTTGGTCTGCTACTTAGTAATAATTTAGTATTAATTAATGCGTATTAAAAGTTAGGACATACTATTTTTTGAATTGAATTTTATTGCAATTTTTTCATTTTATGTTGGTTTAATGTAATTTTACAGTGTAAAATTATTATTTTAACTTATGTTCATTGAATAGACTATATACCTGTAATATTAAATGTGTAATGTGACGTGTAATGGATATTACAAATAAAATTGTTCTATGTTCTATGTTCTATGTTCTATTATATCTCTGTGCTCTGATCATAGAAAATGCCTTTCATAATAACTACATACCATAATCCGAATGCTTCGTACATCCGAACAGGGTGTATACATTTTTGGTGTTCGGATTATCGAGGCCCTACTGTACTATATTTTGTGCTATCATGTTTAAAAGTGAAGCTATTTTTTTTTTTGCTACTGCTGATTGTTCCCCACAATTTACCACTAGCTGATAAGCCTGATAGATTTATGTGTGTACATAACGCATACAAAATATGTTTCAAAAATTACGTAAAAGTTTAAAAATATGCATCTCATTACTGTTATTTTATTACCTACACTCAAGGACTATTATGCAATTAATAAATTTAAGTTTTACACCATTATCACTGGGTGGGCCTGGATTTGATCCAGTAAATCTTTCTGTGGCTTTTGTCATCCAATTTTAATCAGTAACTCCAACCGCTATTAAGAGCCTGAAGCTTGAGGCTTAAGGGTATATTTATTAAAGGTTATTTTCTTTGCAGCCACGATTTCCTTGTGTTCTTGACTGGCCAAGAAGAAATTGAATCAGTTATGTATAACATCAAGCAAATAGCTAAGGTAAATACAATCAATACTTTCCTTTTAAATACCAACATTATGCTTTTATTTTGCTTAATACACTGGCTTTTTATCCTCATGATATCAGGTTTTTTTGTCTTATTTGAGAAACTGCGTTATACTGATATCCGTTGATTGGTTTCAGAGTTACAATCAAAACAATTTTCTCATGCAGTATATCATTGCTATTCCAGGAAGCCACAGGGCCGCCAATTCGAGTGTGTCCACTGTACGCCGGTCTCCCCGCCGCCAAACAACTTCATGTGTGGAAGGATGCTCCCCCTGGCACCAGGAAGATAGTCCTGGCCACTAACATCGCTGAAGCGTCCGTCACGATACCTCGGATCAAATATGTCATCGACACGGGAATGGTGAAAGAGAGGTCGGTATTTTCAAATTTATATATTTTTTAAATAAATTGTGCATACTCGTATATCTTCTAAGGGAAAACGTTTAGGGACAACCCCCACGCACAAACCTTCATACAAACGCAAACACGAAATTGCAAGGTGTTTATGGAATGTTTTTATAATATTTAAGGCTGAGTCCATAGACATCTAGGTCTATGTCAAATTAGAGCTAAAGTCGGGTTTAAATATGTTAACAACGAACCTCTAAAAACGGTTACGGTTTTTCATCCAAAATCTGTTTTTATTGTTTTAGCTACGATCAAACAATACTAATATCGCATCGACAATTTAATCTATATTAATTTTAATTAACCAATAATATGTTTGAAAACCTTTAAAGTATTGCCCAAATTTAATTTCTCCTGACAAACGTTTTCAAGTTTGGCCGCGACAAAATCGGTGTTCGCAAGTCACGCCCACAACCGAGTTGCATGCAGCGCTCATGGCGACCGTTCTTTGTACCACGACTTAATTTATTTGACAGGCAGGACTAAACTCAATTTAAACATTCTGTATTTTTCTTTCTTTATCGAAAAGACAAGGACAGGATGCTTAAAACAAAGTAAGTCCTTTCAAATAAGATTAGTCGTGTTACACCGAATCGACACCAATGTCTCATTTGGTGACGTCAAAAAGTGCACGGTAGTAACGGCAGACGTCAGGCTAGGCGGCAGCCGTGTAGCACACATATTCGTTGTAGCCCAGCTAAAATGAGCGCGACGCATGGTTTTAGTCTTGGAGGAGAAAACTAACTGGAGTGGAGCCGCGCACTAATTTCTATGCAAAAAAGGTCATGAAAAAAATCATTTTCGGTGGGGGACGAGGTAGCGTCGCGATGCACGTACACTACAAAATACTCAAACACTAGCTTAAACTATACGCACACAATCACATTCACACACAGGGAAATCTATCGTTTTTATATAACCGGTATGACCGCCGGGCTCATACCTTTGGCAGAAAGTTTCGCCTGTTGGTGGCCTGTCCAGTTGGTTTGTTCGTCCGAAGTTTTGGTAGATGTAGGCGCAAACTACAGGCACGCACCCTGATGCCGTGCGGTGCCTCACGGCCCTAATCTCATTACCCGTCACTTGCTCTCGCATTTTGTATCCCTCACAGCAAAGATAAAAAAAAACAATTATAAAACTGCTTCAGCGATGCGTAGCCTTGAGGCTGGACAGTCCCGATACCGGTGATTTTTCTCGCATTCATTTCAAGGATGGAGAATCACTTGCTATCCCAAAATTGCACGCGCTAGAATGAGTCCGTTTGCAACCTCATAAACTCATAATGTGTAACGGTGGCGGGCTCGTCTTCCATTGGATTCAGCGGTCAGAGTTTACCCTCCTGTATTCAAACAGCGTGTGCGCGTGTGTGCGTGTGTCAGGACGTGGTGCACGGGGTCTGGCGCCGAGCGGCTGCGCGTGTGTGCGTGCGCGCAGGCGGCGGCGTGGCAGAGGGCGGGGCGCGCGGGGCGGGACGCGCCTGGACACGCCTATAGACTGTATACGGCTAAAGACTTCGCGGCGCGACCACACCATAACTCGCCAGAGATCATCAGGTGAGAAATTAATTGTGTCTTTTCATTGATTAATACCACAAAGCAGATAAGTATTATTGGTTAAAAAAAACAAAGTCCCTCCCTATGCAGGGTTATTATTTCAAGCGGGCGTGGATTGATAAATCCATAACTAGAGGGATTAGCACCGATCCGTGGGGAATAGCGAAAAATGCTCTAATGAGTCCCGGGCCGATTTTGATGAAAACACTATATTGTACCATTCGATAGTGTCTCTTATAAGCTCAAATCATAAAAAATGAACCCTGTATGAGTGAGTCGTAAATCAAGTGTAATATAGCTAATAAGATTGAGAGCGGTGTTCTATTTGCTACCCCAGATGTCCGCTGGCGCCGACGATGTTGTCTCTCATCGCTCTGGGAGTCGAACCAAACACCTTCCCCTTGATAGACGCTCCGCCGCAGGACTCTGTTAACACTTCCTTGAACCTGCTGCGAGAATTAGGTGAGACTATAAACACTAATTAAGACAAGACTAATCCAGTAAATGAGCCAGAAAATGTGCAAAAGTGGTAGAACAGTACCGATTTCAAAATTCCCGTGTTCTGTAGGTCTGGGGGTCGAGGAACATTCATTCACATTTACCTTTGCATTACCTCCGAAAATGAAAAAGTTTGCTGCTACTTTTCGGGAGTCAAACCCCCGTAACTTTCTCATTTTTGGAGGTAATGCAAAGGTGGATGAAGGTTTCTGGGGGTCTACAGAACAAGGGATAGTTTTTTTAAATCTGCACTGTTCCACTACTTTTTCACATTTGATTGACACATTTATTCTGCTTATTTACTGGACCAAAGACAAATACTCTTTATTGTGCAACAAATACAAAAAAAAAACAAAAAAAGAAGAGCGATTTTGACACTGCGATAAACGAAAAGTTGTGTTTCTTTTCACACATTTTTACCAGTAATTGACAACTAACCTCTTGACACTATACCAAATTGACAGAATTTCGTTCCGTAACACGCGAATTTTGCATATTTTATTTTTTATCGTAAATAATTAAAAAATCTTTCCCGGTAATAAAAAACAGTTGAAAAGGGTCGGACTTAAGTCAAACAATCCCCCTAACTTAAATCATGATTAAAATCAAGTACCGGATGTCTATGGCCAACCCAGATCGTGTATCGTTACTGATCATCTACCTTTCAATAATCAAGAAAGAAAACTTTGTTGGTCAAATAAATTTTTCACTTCCCAGTACAAAGTGGTTCAATCAGCTGACTAAATTTCTATGAAAATGTAAAAAAAGAATTCGCGCAAGAAAGTTCTTTATAATTATTTACATGCAAAAATCAAATTCGTCGTTATAATGTCTTTCAGGTGCCGTGGACAGCGAGGCGAGCCCAAAGCTGACAGTTTTGGGAAAAAAGATGGCTGCGTTCCCGATCGACCCCAAATATTCCAAAATCTTGCTGAGTGCAACTGAATTTGATTGTTTGGACGAGGTAATATTTTATTTATGGTCCTTTTAGCGGTGTAAAGTGAGTTTGTATAGTGTGACCTTATTGTTCTAGTAAATGTTTTGGCATGCGATCGTATTTGATATTGCTTTACCAAGAATCCATTAAAATTGATTGAATTGCAACCCTTCTATGTTATATACTTTGTAAAATTAAGTATGAAAATAAAAAACAAAAAAATAAATATTTGATATATTTTGGCCCATTGTATGGGGCCGTAAAACTGTGACCACATCGAAAAATATTTTTTTTCATGGGAATCCTCATGTCAAATACCTAATATCAGATCAGTCGACCCAGTAGTTTATTATCTATGTGGCATAAGAACGGTCAAAAGTTCCAAAGTTATAATATATGTACTAATATAGAATGGTTTAAATATCAATAAATATATATTAAACTCTTGAGCCGTCTTATTTACTTTGTTGCAATTAAGTATGAAAAAAATGATAAAATAACATAATTTTATATATTCGATATATTTCGGCCCACTGTATGACGTGTTGACTCGTCTTTTAACAGAATAGACTTTTTTGTTTCGCATTTCTCTCATTAAGGAAAAAAATATAAATATAAATTCTTAAAAAAAAAGAAGAAGTTAAAGTTCTCACAGTTTGTCAATTATTATTAAGTAATATTTAGCTTAAAAGACATGTTTCTTTTGCACACTGTTTTTAAGGTAGATTATGCTGACACTATGATCTTGTAATATGCGCTCTCGCAAATAAACGTTCCATTTCATATTCCAGGCGTTAAGTTTGGTGGCCATCTTGTCCAGCGAGAACGTGTTCCACAGTCCGATGCACAAGCGAGAGGAGGCCATGAAAGTGAAACAAAAGTTCATATCGCAACTCGGCGACCACATCACTCTGCTCAACGTCTTCAAGGCCTTCTCTAAAGCTCCTCTCAAAAAGGTATCTAAACTTTACAAAGTCAAAATACTTACTGCAGTTGAAGAATTTTTTAAAAAGCGTACGTAGGTTGTGAAGGAACTCCTTCGGTAATGTCGTGGATTGATTAATACATAATAAAATATATCCTTTTTAGGGTTCCGTACCTCAAGAGGAAAAAACGTTCTAGGTTCTCTTTGTTGTCCATCTGTCTGTCTGTTTGTCTATCCGTTCGTCTGTCTGTCAAGACCCTTTATCTCGGGAACGCGTGGAGGTATCGAGTTGAAATTCAAACCATATACTCAGGTTTAAGTCCCTTGAAGCTGTGAAAAAATCTAACTTCTCATTCTAAGTTGACGTAAAAAAAGATACGGCTGTTGCCGTTGTTGTACGGTTATGCCGTATAATACGCTCTCAAGGGAATAATTTTTTTTAGGGTATTTTCCGTTGACCTAGAACTATGAAAGACAAGTAATAACGTCTAATACTACAAGTATAGGGAAAAATCAGCAAACTATACATTTGTAATTAAATCATAAAATATTTAACATAATTTAACGGAACCCTCGGTGGGCGAGTCTGACTCGCACTTGTCCGGCTTTTTTTATTAGGTTATCGATTTGTATTTGCTTCGATTCTTCATAATTACACGAATAAAATTAAAACAACAAGTAATTGTTACTTATTAGTTAATCAACGATATACCCAAACGGGTGTCTATGTAGGCGCCATCTCGTTAAATCAGCTTACTGATTGAATGCCTAGGATACTAACGAAATGGCGGTGTTCAACTAAATTCCTAAAGGTTGCTCAGCCAAATGGTTCAACGCAACGTTTAACGAGAGTTGATGCTTGTGATTGTTGGCACTTGGTGGAAATTAATACACATTATGTTTATTTATAACTCATGTACTTATCCACAATATACTTATAGTAAATATTATACCCAACCGGTTTCGCTATTCAGCATTCTCAAGGGCTTAACTACAATATTTATTTAATTACATTTTCAGAATCTACAAATAAAATACGTGCAATAAAATAACAATTCGATAATATTGTGGATAAGTACATGAGTTATAAATAAACATAATGTTTAACGAGAGGGCTGAACGACGACGCTTAGCCTCTTTGTTAGGGTTAGGTCGTGACGACGAGCGAAGCGAGGAGGAGCGGTTAGGTTGACATGTAGGTATAGTCTGTCAAAAAAGTGTTGAAATGAATATTGAAGAAACTATTTTTCTTTCGCCTGGTTACACCAAACAAATATGTACAAAATTTGTTAAATCGAGTTAACCGCGTTGTTATTTCATAAATACATATATTGCCTAAATTATACTACTTGAACGTTTAAAGTCCAATAAAGTTTCATTTTCATTTCAACACTTTTTTGACAGACTATACATAATTAGAAGCCGAGCGGAGCGAGGCGACTCCCGTAGTTTTAACAGAATTCACGATATGCAGAAAAAATCAAACAAGGCGCTCTAACCAAAATCCCCAAACACTTTATCATCTGTTGACGCTATATTTGTTATGGGAGTATAGTGGCAAAATCATGAACTAAATTAAAATGTCGCGGCGGCTTTTGACTCAGCCGTGTCCAAAGGACTAACTTTAGACAAGCCATCTCGGTAAACGTTGAGGTATCTTAACTTAAATAACGAGAAGCCTAGGCATTTAGTTAGATGCCGCCATTTAGTTAGCTAGGCATCCAATCAGAAAGCTGATTTAACCAGATGGCGGCGACATCTACACTATCTCTGAAAGCGATACCTTAGCGTGATAACTTGAAGTTCAGTAACCACTGTGATAACCCATGCAAAATCCCTTCAGAAGTTTTGTCTTGATAAATATAGTAAAGAGTGTAAAGTGTACAATTACTGATTTACTAGATTTATATAATTCCTTTGAAAATGCCGTAAAGGCGAAACCGGTCAGGAAATTAATATTTAAAAAATTGTGGAATAGTACAAGTGATTTTTTGTTCATCATGTTTTCCAAGTTCCACCAAGTGCCAACAATCAATAGTATCAACATTTTGTACAATTACTCTTTTCAAAATATTTCGTGTCAAAGCACTTACGACTTAGTTACGATTTTATAAGTAGTTTCATATTCTTTATTGGGATATTTTATTGCAAGTTGATTGAATTAAGATATTCTGAATGGTACAATCTGTGGTACATTTGTAAAAGCAATCTTTTTTCATTTTATTATTTAGTCAATAACTTTTTCATTGGATATTGATATTGACCATTATCTTCCAGCAATGGTGCAAAGAGAACTATCTGCATCACAAAAACTTGTCGTACGCGAGCGAAGTAAGACAACAACTGTTGAGGATATGTCAGAGATACAACATGACCGTCACTAGCTGTGGGCAGGCTTACGAACAGGTAACTAGCCATTACGACTTTGGTATTTTCATCTATAAATCAAAGGGTACAAAGTTTATGTCGAAAGTTAAAGTTGCGCTTAGAGATGCGGATAAATGCGAGCGAGATTTTGTATAGGTTCTGATACATTGCGTCTACTGTACGTCGCAGATTACGACCGTAAAAAAAAAAATTAATCCTACCTTCTGGATCTTGCTTACAATACAGTAGCAGGGTCATATTACGTTTTGTGTATCTATTGCATTGGTATGCAACGTTTTATGTATCTACTGCATCGGTGATTCAATCAAAATGGAACAGTCTAAGTGAACCTGTCGCCATATATTTGTTTATTGTTTAAAAAGACAGATGCAGTGTTTAGGTTTGGTATGTTAGTAAAAGACGCGCGCGATGCTTTGATGTGACCAACACGATACGCACCCTAGTAGAAGATATTTTTTCGTTTACTGGGAATTTTTCGTAAACTCCTTCAGGGCTAAAGTGTTGAATTCCTAAAATGTTGAATTTGCAAAATGTTGAATGTATTATCGCAGATTTTTTTATTCGATGTCAAAGTAACGGATGATTTATTTCTTATACAGATGTCAAAATGATAGATGATTAAGTTTTATACAGATTTTGTGACATATGTCGAATGTGATGGATAATATGCATATTTTTAATACAGATGTCAACAGTAGTGACAGATGATTTATTTTTTATACAGATTTTGTGTCACTTTGACATCTGTCACTTTTGACATCTGTATAAAATATAAATCATCCGTAACTTTGAAATCTGAAAAATCTGTGAAAATTTTATTTCGACATTTTGGGAATTAAACATTTTGGGATTCAACATTTTCCAAATTCAACATTTTAGGAATTCAACATTTTGGACCTGTAGGCGTAAATTGTACAGACTTACTAATTTACAGGTGCTGAAATGCCTCCTAACCGGACTATTCACTAATTGCGCGTGGCTCCGTGAGAACAGCGGCGCGGGCGGGGGGGGCGCGCGCTATGTGACCGCGAGCGGGGCAGCCGCCGCGTTGCATCCGTCGGGCGTGTTACACGCTGTGCGCCCGCCGCCGCCCGCCGTCCTCTACAGTGAGCTACTGCACACGAGGCGGACCTACCTCGTCACAGTCTCCGCCGTACAACCGCACTGGCTGCACCAACGGACCCCTGAAAACGGCAGGAGAAAATCTAGGTGACACTACTTTGACATTTCACACTTGAATTCCAGTTGATGATTTTTCGTCTGCATTTTCCAGTCTCAGTTGATATTTTTGTTTCAAATGGATGATATTTTTACAATACGGGTGTTTAAATACTGTGTTAGGAACAATACTCGCGAGTACCTGCCATTCATTATTTACGGTTTTTCCAATACAATTCGCATTTTGACAGTTTACATAAATATTACTATTTACTATATAAAATGTACATAATAATGTTTATTAAAATAAGATAAAGTGGTTAGATGACTTAAAAGCTATGTATAGAGTAATTAATTGCTAATGTTAAAAAAAATATTGTTTGTTTTGATGTGTTCTTTATTGCTTAGTTAATTAAACGTGTGTTTTTAATGTACAATGTGTTTTTTTGTATTTGTTAGTTATTAAGAAAAGCTGTTTGATTTCAACTGCCATTTTATTGACCAGAATATAATGTAATATTTTAACATCTATTTGTTAACTGAACCTTTATAAGTTGGATTTATAATACAAGGTAACGTTAATTTATGCAGCTAAATTAAACCTGTGGATTTGGTAAGTAGTCGGTATCAAGGTTCGTGACTTCGAAATTCGATTTTATTCCTCTTCCCTGTAATCGCAAAGCTAGCCCCGAGTCAATAAGATGTAAAGCTAAAATTTAATTTTTCCAATTTCGGAAAAGATGTTGTTGATCCGTTTCCAATGTAAACTTGGCTGCATAAATTAATGTAATCTTGTGTAGTTAGAAATGCGAAGGTTTTAAATTTTACAATTAACACGGGTCTAGTGTTTTTAGTTAAAAATTGTTGACTCTTACTTGAAATATTGATTTATAATATAAGCGTTCTCCATACTTAATTATATGTTAAGTTTTAAATGTAAGTAATTAATCATTTTTACTTTTTGCAACTTGACTTGGTGCTAAATATGTATTGTAAAAAAATATATAAAATGAAAAACCATACGATAATTTTATATAAAAATCAAATATTTTAGGACTCCTCCCGAATAAACAAGCTGTTTTCAACCAAAATACTTGTTTGATTTCAGTAACTTTTTGATCGCCCATCGTTATTTGGAGAAATTGTGGACAATAAGTGAGAACAAAAAGGTCTGCTAAGTTTACGTCGTACGCAATGTACGGGCTCCTTTGAACTATTCGGTGTAACCATAGGAATTATTTTTTCATTTTGTTAAGTTTCCAAAAAGTAACCGTCGAGACATATATTTTGAATTTTAATGCCAAAAGGCTCAATCAATCAGGGCTACGTTCATAAACTAGAGGTCGCAACAAGGGTTCTAATACCACCTCTGTCGCACGCTTTGGAAATTGTATACGCTATCCTGCTGTCAGTGTTGGAACCTGACAAAATTGAGTTTTGAGTTGTATTGTACCCAAAGACATTGTATAGAGAACAAGACTGCACTACGATACGAAAAACGAGCCGAGCGAGATGGGTGTTGGCAGTCGTTGGTCCCTTTCTAACACGTTAGAAACTCAACAACACCATAAGTATATTGTATATATTATATACACTGGCAACTTGCTAGACAAGGATACACAAGTAGCGAAAGCTATCTCACTCGGCTCGTTTTTCTCTTGAAAATGGTATCATAATAATTACAACCTTATTTCTAAGGAAATTAAATCTAGTTTAGCTGAGCAAAAATTGGACAGTGCGCAGTCTTGTTATTATACAATGTCTTTGGTTGTACCAAAGTCGGACAATACGAAGTCTAAGCTTATAGAGCATAAAGATTTCTGGTATAACCTTGAAAGAAGCGCTCGACAATATCCTCTGATAACATCGACAATACTCTGATAAGCTTAGAAAATTAAACCACAATAGAAAATGTATCATCCATCCATCCATCCATCAGCCCGTGTTCGCCCACTGCCTTTCCGAAATTTTGCCACTGATGTCGGTCCTCCGTCCTCATCCAGTCGGGCCCCGCAACGTCCTTCAGGTCGTCGGTCCAGTGGGCACGAGGTCGGCCTTGCTGTACGTGGTCTCCATTCTAAAGACTTTCCATCTATCCATCAGAGATACCCCAAGCATAGCCCGCTCCATAGCTCACTGAGCGACCTTAAATCGGTGGATCAGGCCCTTTGTAAGAGACCACGTCTCAGCGCCATACGTTTTCACAGGAAGGACGCACTGGTTGTACATCTTAGCCTTTAAGCACTGCGGTATTGACGACGTAAATATGTGAAGCAACTTTCCGAATACTGCCCAACCCAAGCATATTCTTCTGTCAGCCTCGGCGTCGAAGTTGCTTTTATCCAGCTGTATGACTTGACCCAGATAAACATATTTTTGAACAACTTCGATGCTGACATTGTTGACGGTTAGTGGCCCTTGGATGACGTGACAGTTTGACATGACCTTAGTCTTATCCAAAATCTTCCACTGGCCCACTCGTGTGCTCGTCTCGTTCCTGCAGCGATTCCGCCATTATCACGATGTCATCGGCAAAGCGAAGATGTGAATTGTACTCTCCGCTTACGTTTATGCCTCGTCCATTCCAGTCTAGTGTTTTAAAGACGTCCTCCAGCGCGGCGGTAAATAGTTTTGGAGAAATAACATCTCCCTGTCTTACGCCGCGGTGAAGATGTATCGGTCTTGTTTGTACACCCTGTACTTGGACGGACATCGTAGCGGAGTCATAAAGACATTTCAACAACTCGAGTTGTTGAAAAAGAAAATTAATCGTTTGTATTAAAATTTTACATGTAGAAGTGAATTATTTTCGCTTTATTACAAAAGTTTTATATATGGAAGTGGTTTAATTTTCTGAGCGTGTCACTTTACATCCGGTATTACGTAAACATCGATTCGATAAATTTGACTGATAAACACGATAAATTAAATACGGCAACACTTATTGCAATGAAGAGCTTCATTTTTGTTTATTGAAGCGATATCGAGTCGATAGCATGTTCATACTGGGTACCTACCCTGATTTGTAATATCGCATTACAATGTAAATCATACCAGATGTGTCCGGAACCATACGTTCTAGCATGGACGAAATTTCGTCAATGGTTCTAGAGAATAACTTTCTGTTTATGTCTGAAAATTACGCAAAAGTACTGATTTGTTTGTGGTTTTTATTACCGCAGTTTCAAAACCATCTAACAAAATACTAACTAAAATTTAGTAGACCATGTGGCACGTCACTAATACACCTCTGTTGCCGTACGATCAGTTCCGAAGAAACGAGAGTTTAATTCGTAGGCCGGCCGCCAGTGAAAATAAAGTTTTATTACCGGACATAATTTAGCCGAGTTTGCGTGATAACATAAAACGTAGATAGGTAGTACCTATAATAGAACGCGGCTATGAAGTCAATCCTGACACATGCCTCTAGGGTTGTTATACGTTCGATCACTGTATCGATAAAATTCGTCAAGTGTGAGTAAAGTCGAATGCAGTTATCAGATGTAAGTATATGAAGAAAGTGAAAAAAAAAACATCTAGGTAGAGATCATAGAAGTAGTTTAATTACTTAATACTTCTATGGTAGAGATAATATTTATATTCTTTACTTTATTATGTATCACTTTCCGAAGCACCATCACCATTATCACTACTGGAATCGTTTGTATTAATAACTAACTCAAAGTCATTATCTAAAATATTATCCACTTTAATGTCTCTGTTGCAATCGTCCCATATTTTGGCTTTAGTTTTATTCACTACCATTTTCCAATTATTTTTGGTTACGTGATTGCACGCTTCTTCTAACAATTTCATCATTTTCGCTGTGGAAAATGGAGGTTCAGTATTATGGCGTGCCGCATGTCCTTTGATCTGTGCCCATATCAATTCGATGGCGTTATACTCGCAATGATACGGCGGTAAACGAAGTACTCGGTGCCCATGTTGCAGTGCTAGTTCATCAATGACGTATCGTTTTACTCTCGATCTGTGAATATTCATCAATCTAATCAAATCTCCTTTCAACATAGACATACTTGCGTCTACACCTTTTTTTTGAAGCCATGCAACCAGATGGGCTTTTTTCTCAGAGTTTGAAGGTGGCTTATCAACTAACATGGAGTGATAAGGTGCATTATCCATAATAATAACTGATGGCTCAGAAAGGCTAGTCAGCATATTAGTGAACCATTGGGTAAACTTCTCACCATCCATTTCTTCATGGTAATCACCTGTGGTTTTAGACGCAAAGGCCAATAAACAGTTGTCTATAAAACCACAGGCGTTGCCAGCATGACAAATAATTAGTCTGGCTCCTTTTCCGGAGGGGACTTTGGATGCCGATGCCGCCGTATCGTCCGTCCACGAGCGACCAACTGTGTGATTCGCATTTAGCCACGTTTCGTCCAAAAAAACTACATTATCCCAATCATCTATAGCTTTCGCCTCGCGTAAAAAATCAGTCCTTTTCATGGCAATATCCGATCTTTCCATTAGCACCTTTCGTTTGTTGCATTGTTTATATCGGAATCCAATGTTTTTCAAAACCTTTGACAATGACTTTTTTGATCCGGAAAATAATCCAGTTTCCTTTAATGTCTGCACTAAATTCGACAACGTTGGGTACTCTTTACGTAAATAATAATTGTAAATATGCCTGCGGATGGCGTCAACGTCAAAATTATCTACATCGGTAAGCTTCGCTCTTTTTCTCTTGTTGGGAGAATATAGAACATTATCTTCGATGCCAGTCTCACCCAATTTTTCTTTCGTGATTTTTATAATAGTTTTTTTGCTGATATCGAGAGCATCTGCAACTCGATCCAACACCGATGTCACGGGCAATATCGGTCCGCCGTTTTGAGCTTCTCGTTCAAAAAAGTCACGAACACGTATGATAAGCTCACGAGACTGACTGTTAAGAACGAATTTCTTCGATCGTTTTGGCATTTTAACAATTCCAAGTAGTAAGCATTTCAAATTCCAAGTTCAAGCCCTTGCTTCAATCTGCCCCTTGGTCAATGGGTGAGATGGGGGATGGCACTAGGTATTAATAGCCAAAAACATGCACAAGTTTAGCACAATCAAAAGTATCAACCTTTGGAAAAGCGATCAAGGCAATACTTAAAATTGTTTTATCATACCTATTGACGTGTCATTGAATTAATTGACAGGAAATATTGTACTTTACATTCAAATTCAAAAAGTTTTCTCTAGGTAAAAAGAGTTCAATTCCCAGAGGTTAGTAATAAAGAAACAAACTCATTTATTCATTAATATTTATAATTAACTGAAGGAGAATATTACTAATATATCTAATTTTACGTTTTATTTACAATAATGCACATCATCATAAAACATAACAATATTTTTAGCTATACGAACTTTTTAACGTGTATCGATATATTGTCTGTGATATTATTGCCACTCACTATTCTGTCACACGCAATAAGTAATTATGTAATTTTTTCCTATGTGGTTGACATTGTCATTATTCAGAAACTTCATAGTTGCGCAATGTGTCAGGATTAACTTCATAGCCGCGTTCTATTATAGATGGCCGCGCAGCGCGGCGGCGGCGGCAAGCTCGATTCTCGAACACAGCCTCCGGGAGACGCCACTTTCCGC
The DNA here is from genome assembly GCA_910592155.1 of Ypsolopha scabrella. Lineage (NCBI taxonomy): Eukaryota > Metazoa > Arthropoda > Insecta > Lepidoptera > Ypsolophidae > Ypsolopha > Ypsolopha scabrella. The sequence goes on from OU342965.1 coordinate 11,854,911, forward strand.
GCCAAAAGTCGGCTGTGGATAATGGGAGTTTGAAATGGATGGCGTCATCGATAACATTCTCAACGAGTCTGCTTTTTGTGTTCCCGCTGCTAATTGCCCAACTTTCCGCATTTATACATTGCCGGCCTAATGCTTTTGATACGTAATCAATTGTGAGGATGACCATTCTGGATTCATAAGTAGTGTTTATTGCGACTTGCGAGACGATGAGTGGAAACTTATCAAAATTGAGATCAACTGTGCTGGACTACTTCCTGCTATATTTAAGGGAAAAAGTTTGTTTTGACTGCCATTATTAGCTATGTAATGGTTTAAAATAAATTAGGTTTCAGTATACGTAACGTAAGGAAAAAAAAACGGACTTGTGCCCTAATGGTTCCGTACTTAACATTTAGAACACGAAATTATTCTACGAGCAGTTATGGACGACCAACTTGACATTTACGATCTTGTATCCAAAGCGTCTAATTACTTGAATTAAATATAGATAATTTTCAGTTTTTTAGGTTTCCGTAGTACCTAAAAGATACAAAAGGAACCTTTATGGTAAGATTCCGTTGTCCGTCCGTCCGTCCGTATGTCACAGCCTCATAACTTTATCACCGTTAAAGATAAAGATTTGAAATTTGCCACAAAATTAGCATTCGCTTGTCTACATAATACGGTATAAAAGAATTGAAAATTTTTAAATATGTTTAAAATATTTCTAATACAAAAGAGAGAAAAATATCTTAAAAATACAATATAGGTACTTATCAAATTTTAGATAAGAAAAAGCTGATTATAAAAATAAATACTTTCACTATATTAACTGGCACCGTATGTATATATTTACTGTTAAATAAAGACTTTTGAAAATGAGTAAAATGAACTGGCACAGATTTCGAGAAATCTTTGAAAAACCACAAAGAAATGTATGTCCCCCCCTTATTTCCAAAACCGATGGACCGAAAAAAATGACGATTTTAGGCCATAACTGGCCAATTACGGGAAAAATATAGCGAGTAAAAAAAGTTAATAACAAATGAGAAACATACAAAACTGTAAAATAAAATAAAATATTTTATAAAAATACAATATCTATGTGTATCAAATTGTAGATATGAAAGAGCAGATTATAAAAAATATATAAGTACTTTTACTATATTTGCTGGCACTGATTTCGAGAAATCTTTGAAAAACCACAAAAAATGCCTGCCCTTATTTCCGGAACTGGTAGACCGAAAAATATGAGAAAAATCATCGTAATTTGGGATTACGTAAAGATTATTATTATATATTTTTTTGTATTCTAAAGATATATAGGTATTATATTGTTAAAATTAACTTTGACTTGTAGAAAGTATACAATTCACGATGACAAAATGACAAAATTAAATTTTTCATCTACGAGTTTTGTTTTGAGTATCTACGGTATAAAATGTTTGAGTCTCTCTTTTGTGGTACAATCAATCCTTTTTTTAGTTATCATAAACAGTTATGGTCAAGATTTTATACCTTCTTCCTGGCTGTTTCCAAAACTGTCGAATTACGGAATCGTATGCGAGTCTGACTCGCACTTGACCGGTTTTTTTTCTAGACGTGTCCGTCCTATAAGACTTGTGTGAACGGAATTTCAAGTTTCTAAGTCGACTGGAAGTGTCGTATAGGTTTCCATGGTGAGCCAATTTTTCACGGTGAGCCAGTTTCCAAGTCTACTGGAAGTCCCGTATAGGTTTCCATGGTGAGCCAATTTTTCACGGTGAGCCAGTTTCCAAGTCTACTGGAAGTCCCGTATAGGTTTCCATGGTGAGCCAATTTTTCACGGTGAGCCAGTTTCTAAGTCGACTGGAAGTGCACTATAGGTTTTCATGGTGACACAATTTGTATGAAATAGGTTACGTAAAAGCATATACATTATTATTAGACTATTTATAGTCTCTTCAAAACACGACAAAATGTATGGGCCGTTCTTCGGGGGAGCAACTTCTGAGCGGACTACAAGTTTGGGGCGATCTGTATTAGTAGACCAACTTACAAAATGTACTGGGCAACTACGGAAGCCTATTGTGGTCTGACACGACACGCACTTGGCCCGTTTTTAGTAGAGGTTTAGGGTTACGTACCCGAAAACTCGTGCAGTTTTGTTTCATACATTTTTTTGTTTATGATAAATTTGTAATTTTTATCCAAACCATTTAAGTCTATGAACTTATTGGAATGGTACGGAACCTTCAGGGCGCGAGTCCTACTCGCACTTGACTAAAAATAAATTTAATTTTGAATTTACACCAGTTTTCACTAGGGAAGCGGTAACTCCATTGAAACATTACCTCCACGTTAGGTATAAACATCAAATTAATTGTTATTAACTTATGCAAGTGCTCGAAAAGCTCTGTTTTATGTGTGTGCGTCTGAACTGTTGTCAAAGTCCACTTTACCGCACAAGAGTTTTATTTTTTCATTTTTTTAAATATATTTTTTTGTGTTGTTGCCCTACCTACATAGTGGGAAGGCAAAGGGAACTTAGCCCATACAGCCATGTCCGAGGTATATTTTTTAATTCATCGAAAAAAGTTGCCAGTCTTATCTTGTGTACCATAGATAGACTTGACAGAAATGAGCTCGTTTCAGTTTGATGCGTTTATAGGCTGTGTTCAGTTTGATGAAATGAAATGAAAACTGTTTAAAATTGAAAATTCCGATGAAACTTAATCAACCAATTCGGTCCTGATTTTAACTTTTTAATTTCTTTTGGTAGTACGGGTATATAGATAGCAATAACGATACTGGAATCTAGTTAAAATAAACTTCTTGGTAGGTGACCTCATTTAATCGTAATATGAATAAGAACTTTTTGTCAACTTTACGTCGTTGATTGTAATGCCAACAGACAAAAAGTTTCAATGTGCGAGTTCGCAAAATGATACTGATCACTTGCATTCTCTGTATATTATTTAAAAAAATACAATGTTATCGATCGGTCTTCCTTGTGAACAACTTTGTATCTAATGTATAGACAATTTCAGGCAGCATTGTTGTTTATATTGTTGGAGTCGCATTTATGTTATGTATGTATGACTGAAAGCAGCCTTCGAACCATTGACCTCTCATAAACAACTAGAAACACAGTCTCTAAGAAAAGTTCGTCAGAAAACGTCCGAACGTGCGACGTGCATAAAAGCAAAAATGATTAATCAAATTAAGACGTTATATCCTTAACATAAGATGCAATGTCAGTTGTACGAAATCGTCATTCGAACTTGTCACGCCATAGCAGTGACAAGATGCATCGCGGACACTTTTTGAGCGAGATTTTGAGTCAGATTGTTTGCTTCGAACGCATCAAACTGAAAGCAGTTTATTTCCGTCAAGCTGGAAACTTGCGTGCAAAGAAAAAGAATGCCCACCTAAAGTTCATTTGGAGTATTTGATGTTTATTTGTTTCTTTAATTACGTTTAATTTATTTACTCACACTATGCATTGAAAAACGTAGTATGATTATGATGCACGTATGTACGTAAGGGCAATAACTTACTCGTAACGTTTAAAACACTCGCTTATCGCTCTTGTTTCAAATCGTTCCTCGTATGCTATTGCCTCCTTTACGCACTTGTAGCTTAAACTACTATATTATATTGTAGATTATATAGCTCATTTTATTGAAGTGTCAGTAGTTAGTCTATGCCCTATTCGTTCAGCGGTCTAAAATTGAAAGATTTAATTATTATTCTTTTAAATAATGTTAATGCTAGCATAGCATATTATTTTTATTTTATTTTAAGATTTTATATATTTAATATGGCACACAAAACAGATTAATATATAATAGAATAATATGTCTAAATAGGGCAGATTATGTCGTTCCACAAAGATCTAGGTACGTGATAATATTACATATCATTAATCTTCCACGCAGTCGTAAACAGATAACGATGTACTTAACTAAGTCTATGCTTACATTCGTATTGTTGTAAATTTAAATTATAACCCGCACTATTTTATTACCTTCATTAGGTACCTAAGCTGCTTTTCTTTGTTATGCGGAGTACCAAGCGCTACTTCATCTATCTACATTATATCTATAAGATATCTATGCTTACTAATAATAAATTAGTAAAAAACACGTGTCTATATTTTCGCGAAATTTTAAATTAAATGCGTTATTATTATTGTACTGAGGCCAAAACCATAATATGTATTTTAGGAATTGTTGTTTGTATGTATGTATGTTCCGTTTTAAATCGAGAACCACTTAACGGATTTGGATTTGGAGGTTTCTTTATTATCATATTGGTGACCCTGGCTTTAGGGGCGTTAATAAAATAACGCCCAAGCCGAAAACGGGGCAAAGATTGAATAAACGCTTTTAACTTGAAATGAGAACCACTCAACAGATTTGGATGCGGTGTTTTTTACTATCATCGTAATGACCCTGGTATAAGTTATATAGGTTATAAGTATATTATACATAAGTTATAAGGGGTGTTAATAAAATAACACCCAAGCCTAAAACGGGGCAAAGATTGAGTCAACGCGGGCGGAGCCGCAGGGAAAGGCTATCTCGCAATAAAGCCGAAAAGTTGTACCCTGCAATTTTCCCCAAGAGTACCTACATTATTTACGTGCTTAGAAAATAAGATATAATTGGTAATTTAAAAATTAAAATATTTTTAGAAATGTAATTTTACCGCACACTTCCTTATTTTTTCAGAATTTGTCGAATCGCATTTAGTATACTAATGTTCGATAGAATACTATAATATTCTGTAAGTAGTACTTACTAAGTACCCTATTCAAAAGGTTCTCGTAGCTGTATATACGGGTACGTCAATACAGGTCAATGGCGGCGTAAAACAGGGAAACAACTGTATTATCTAAGTGATTCCAATGGTAAAAGTCAACAAAGTTCCCAAAAAACAAAGCATATCACAATAGAAAAAATCGACTTCCCTACAGAAATATAGATCTTTTTTTTTCGTTTTGTTTTATTTATTTGCACGGATATGTTTTATTCGGGAGATTGTAAAAAATATGTAGTTGTTAGAAGTGTTTGTGGTTTACAATAAAAGATTTTAGGTTTATATAGTTACTATAAACATTATAAGGGGAATAATAATAATAATTTAATTATTTTTTGCACAAGATAACAGTTTTGTACACAGGCGAGCTTAATACTATTTAGCCATTTCTACCAGCTAACCTTTGGTAACGGGGAAGTTGTTGCGGGTTGTGCTATGAGTCAAAATAAAATAGTATAGATACAGATATACGAAAATATTTTATTCAAATACTCAGTAAATTATATTATACTCGTAGTACATGCTAATAAACATAAACATGATTAAGATGACGGGACTCACTCTGCTAAAAATATAAAAGTAAACACGGGAGTCCAGACTCCTAATAATGATTTAAAGCGAGGTGCTACCCTGATTAAGATGACGGGACTCACTCTGCTAAAAATATAAAAGTAAACACGGGAGTCCAGACTCCTAATAATGATTTAAAGCGAGGTGCTACCCTGATTAAGATGACGGGACTCACTGTGCTAAAAATATTATAGATTTATGGGTAGTGTGTGGAATAAAACGATCTGGATAAGGATTTCAAACTAGAACTGTATATTATCCTTTTTAAATTCACTTGGAAGGTTATAGCTCCGACACCTAGCACAGATCAACAAGAAGACAGAAAACAAGATGGCGTAATAAAACGGATATTACATAATCAAATAAAGATTGATTTTTGTGAGTATAAATTAAATAAATTCAACACGCCCCCTCAAAAATTAATCTCAAAATTATACAAACTTAAATCAATTTAAATTGACTAACCAGAGCGTAAAACCTCCTAGTGTTATTGGGAATACATGCTGGTCCAACATTTGTTGCATGGATTAGGGAAACCCAACAAAACCTAATCAGACCATTTCATTTACTTTATGAAATCTTAATTAAATAATCCTTATCACTATAAATTAATCTGGACATTATAAACTTATTCTAAACCCATTTTGCTTCTCATATTTTGAAAAGTAACTGCAGGTAACGGCTTCGTCAAAGCATCTGCCAACTGTTCACCCGTGGGTATGTAATTTAATTTTATTACATTTTTCTCAATTTGTTCTCGGGAGAAGTGATATTTAATGTCAATGTGTTTCGTCCGTTTGTGATTAGTTTGATTGTTTGCAATACTGATGCAGCCTATTATAGGTTTATCAATGTTTATATTTACACTGACTGCTAGTGATTTAAGCCACAAAGCTTCTCTGACAGCTTCAAACAATGCCATATATTCAGCCTCTGTAGATGAGGCTGCTACTGTCATTTGTTTTCCAGTACTCCACGTTATTGAAAACAATTTAAATAAATACCCAGTTGTACTCTTTGTCTTTGGTATCATTACCACCCCAATCTGAATCTACATACCCACATAGAATATCGTTGTAATCACAACGTTTGTAACATAACTTCAAATCAGTTGTGCCTTTTGAGTACCTAAGTACTCTTTTAAGACATTGCCATAGCTCTTTATTATTATTGTTAGTATATCTACTCAGTATATTAACGCTTGTACTTAAATCAGGACGAGTGAAAAGCATAATATACATCAAACAACCTATAACGTTTCGGCATGGAGCGTTATATTTCTCTTCTGAATTTAAAGCCTCATAATTCAGTTTGTTTTCTAAAGGGGTATTTACAGGTTTGCAATCCTGCATATTAAATTTATTCAAGACAGTTTTGATGTATTCACTTTGATCTAACGTAATTCTATCATCGTATCTCGTGATTTTTATGTCAAGAAACAATTTTATTTCATTTAAATCTGTCATTTCAAATTTGCTCGTTAAATACCTTTTAAGGTTATTCATTCTTTCAATTTCAGCGCATGCTATCACTAAATCGTCAACATATAATACTATATATATATTTTTACGTACATCACCATTGTTTAAGACATAAATACACCTATCAACTGCTGAATTTCGGAAACCCTGTTCTTTTAACGATTGTTCAAAAATTTCAAACCAACACCTTGCCGCCTGTTTTAGTCCGTATAGTGCTTTATTTAATTTACAGACATAGTTTTTTTTACTTAATACACCCTCAGGAACTTTCATGTAGACTTCTTCCTTTAATTCGCCATTTAAGAAAGCAGTCTTACGTCCATATGATGAACAAGTAAATTTAGTTGATTCGCGAAACTAATCAAGAATCTAAAACTAGCGATTCTCGCAACAGGTGCAAATGTTTCCTTGTAATCAGTTAGGTATTCTTGGCTAAAGCCTCTAGCAACGAGACGCGCCTTGTATCGAAATGGTTTCCCAAATTCGTCATTCTTGATAGTAAAAATCCATTTACAGTCTACAATGTTTTTGCGCTCTGGCCTTGGTACTAAATTCCATGTTTTATTTATCGAAAGAGATTTTAATTCATCCCTAACTGCGCTTTCCCATTTAGATCTATCATTTCGAGTTTTTATCTCTTCAAAAGAAGTCGGTATTTTACAAAAAACTGACTGAGCACACATGAGATAATCATCATGGTTATTTTCATTGTATGAAATAGGGGGTTGACCTTTTAACCTATCACTCCTCCTAAGTTCAGAATTGTTTTCTGTGTTTTGTGTATTTTTATGTAAATAACTATCCGGTATATCAACTTCTGGCTCCGATTCGATTGTAATATCATGGTTTGTTCTGCGAATTTTATTAGGACACACATACTCATCAGATTTAGAAATATCTGATTTATGAACGTCAGAGTTCCGAGACTTTGTTGACACTGATTTTGAACTACCGTCAGTAATATCAGTTTTTTCATGAGAATTTTGAACATTCTCTTCAGGCTGTAGTATGGGCCTGGACTGTAGAAAGTTAGTCTCGTCTACAATAACATCTCTGACTACAACACATTTTTCGCATTCAGGGTTCCAAACTTTATAACCGTTTGGTTCATAACCCAGCAATATACCTTTCCATGATTTATCATCGAATTTATTTTTACTCGTTTTATTGTGTACATAAACCGTTGAGCCAAAAAACTTTTAGGTATTTTATTTCAGGTTTTTTACTATGCCACATTTCATATGGTGTTTTATTGGAAACTTTTAAAGCTTTAGTTGGAGTCAAGTTTATCAAATAAACCGCAGTTAATACAGCATGACCCCAGAATACTTTATCTAATTTAGCACAATTAATCATAGAACGAGCTTTTTCTGTAATAGTCCTAACCATCCGCTCAGAAACACCATTCAATTGCGGGGTTCTTGGAACTGTCAAATGATAAGTGATTCCTTTCTCAACACAATAGCTTTTCATTTCAGTGGACAAATACTCACCACCGTTATCGCAGTATAAATTAGCTACTTTTAAATTGAATTTAGCCTCACTTTTCGCAACAAAATCTTTGAAAGCAGAAAACACATCTGATTTATATGTTAGTAGGTACGTCACACAGTAATGGGTATACTCATCAACAAAAAGTACAAAATAATTTTTGTTGTCAATAGTTGTAGGAGTGATTGATTCATCTGAATGAACAACAAATAATGGCCTTTTATATAACTTTTGTCCTTAGCCTGGTTAAACGGCAGTCGACTTTGCTTCCCATTTATGCAAGCCTCACACAAGTCATCATCAGGCATCACTGTATCAATCTGATTAGCGTCATCAACCATATCGTTGTTTTTGATTTCTAAAAACTTGTGTTTACTCATATGACCTAAACGTTGATGCCAGATTTTGTAATTCTTGTCCCTATTGCATACTTGGGAAACAGGGCAACTCATATTCACAGAAACCACAAAATCGACAGCAATTAGATTGTTTATCGACCTACCTCGCATGACAGTCTTACTGTTTTTGCATATTTCGGCTCCTTGTTGTCCGAAAATGACCGCGTATCCAGCTCTTTGCATCTTCGAGACTGATAGCAGATTGTAAGGGATTTCGCGGCAGAACAGCACGTCCTCCAAAACTCCTTGAACGCCCATGTTGCTGGTAACCTGTAGAGATCCTCTTTTGGTAGCTGTAATAAATTCACCGTTTTTAGCAACCGAAATTTTTAGTGGGGTAGGTAAGTCGGTATAATTTGTAAAGGGCTCTTTTCTGTTCATTATGTGGTCTGATGCTCCAGAATCCAACAAAAATGTTATTTTGTTTCCACTTTCCTCTTCTTGGTAATCTCCGGTCATAAAAGCAAAGCCAGAGAAGTCGTTCGATGTGCCTGGTTGGTTTAACTCAACGGCCTGAACTGTCCTTGTTCTTTCGGTAGCTCTCCGGTTATTGTCCTGTCCATAATTCTGTTGCATCTTCTTGAAATAGAAGCAGTCGTTCTTCCTGTGTCCTTTGCGTCCGCAATGATGACACTTTATGAAATTCATTTTCTTTTTCTCTTTGTTGTTTCTCTGATATGTATTATTCGTAGGTTGTAAATTTTCAAATTTTCTTTTCTTCCTAGTTACGTCATTTTTATTTTCAACTTGCAGTACTTTAGGACTTGTGTCACTTGATCCATTTCTCAGCTTCACTTCATGATCTAAAAGTCTTGTTTTCACGAACGCCAGAGTTAAATTATCTTCAGATAACGTTTCGATCGCAGTAATGACACCGTCGAAAGTTGCGGGTAGGGTGAAACAAATTGGCAATTTGGCAAATTTGTTTGGCAACAAATGAGCAACTTTGATAAAAATTTCCTCCAATTTAGCTCCTGCTGCTAGCAATTCCGTAATGAGGTCATCAAAAATTGAAAAATGTTTTATCAGGGATACATCACCTTGTAGTTTTAGCACTAACAACTTTTCAAGATTTCCTTTGCAGTATTGTCCTCCTTCGCAAACCCAAGATAAGAATCGGATAAATACTCCACGATAACACTTTTCGCAATCCGATTGTTTTTCTCCCACTCACTGCAACGTATTATTGGGTCATCGTCAAACACTTTAATTACTTGGCAACGCACGAATCCTAAATTTCCACACACTGTACTTTTCACCGTCGAATGCTTTAATATTTCTCTTCATCTTCGCATTTTCCATTTTTAAACAAGTTCGTTGCGGTCAGATTTAGAAAAAGATCGACTTTTTAAAATGCACTAATTTAAACGTACACTGGGCCCACAACCTATAGATTTATGGGTAGTGTGTGGAATAAAACGATCTGGATAAGGATTTCAAACTAGAACTGTATATTATCCTTTTTAAATTCACTTGGAAGGTTATAGCTCCGACACCTAGCACAGATCAACAAGAAGACAGAAAACAAGATGGCGTAATAAAACGGATATTACATAATCAAATAAAGATTGATTTTTGTGAGTATAAATTAAATAAATTCAACAAATATAAAAGTAAACACGGGAGTCCAGACTCCTAATAATAATTTAAAGCGAGGTGCTACCCTGATTAAGATGACTGGACTCACTCTGCTAAAAATATAAAAGTAAACACGGGAGTCCAGACTCCTAATAATGATTTAAAGCGAGGTGCTACCCTGATTAAGATGACGGGACTCACTCTGCTAAAAATATAAAAGTAAACACGGGAGTCCAGACTCCTAATAATGATTTAAAGCGAGGTGCTACCCTGATTAAGATGACGGGACTCACTGTGCTAAAAATATAAAAGTAAATACGGGAGTCCAGACTCCTAATAATGATTTAAAGCGAGGTGCTACCCTGATTAAGATAACGGGACTCACTGTGCTAAAAATATAAAAGTAAACACGGGAGTCCAGACTCCTAATAATGATTTAAAGCGAGGTGCTACCCTGATTAAGATGACGGGATTCACTGTGCTAAAAATATGAAAGTAAACACGGGAGTCCAGACTCCTAATAATGATTTAAAGCGAGGTGCTACCCTGATTAAGATGACGGGACTCACTGTGCTAAAAATATGAAAGTAAACACGGGAGTCCAGACTCCTAATAATGATTTAAAGCGAGGTGCTACCCTGATTAATATGACGGGACTCACTGTGCTAAAAATATAAAAGTAAACGCGGGAGTCCAGACTCCTAATAATGATTTAAAGCGAGGTGCTACCCTGATTAAGATGACGGGACTCACTGTGCTAAAAATATAAAAGTAAACACGGGAGTCCAGACTCCTAATAATGATTTAAAGCGAGGTGCTACCCTGATTAGCCTAAAACTATAAATATTTGACGTCAAGTGTAAGGTTGCTAAGCAGACTCAAAGACTGAAAAAAAGTTATATTGATGAGAAAACTTATTTATTAAATGATTGATCGAACAGAAATAGTAAAAGCAAATAATAATAGCAAATACTAAAAATAGTATCCGTAAAATTAAATTGCGAACTACCCTTGAAAATAAGCTTTCGTTGTAGAGATCTCAGAATTTTAAGCGACAACTACTGTTTATTTTTCGAAAAACTTGTAGCTACACATTACAATTATATTAAATTTAAAAAACACACTTTCTTTATGCGTTTCAGTGTTTCATAAAAGTACGAATTAACTTCAAAATAGTGTAATTTTTATGTTTTTTTTAAATTACAAGCACCCCAGATATTAACACACGAAATTTGACTCTGATAAATTGCACCTCGTTTTAATACATATAATAAACGGAAGAGACGTATTGCAAACAGGTATTCTAAGCTGGCCGCTAGTCTCCATAATAATAAAATACGTAGACAATGGTCGTGGCTAGACCTCAAACCTGGTAAATTTTCTGTTTTATTTGCTCTGTTATAGTTGAAGCTGGTAATAAACCCTACGGCTATACAAACGTTGACGTGCCCATTTGTACGTCACCGACAGAGAGACTGAAATCGCGTGAGCGAGCGTGATGCCCTCTGACGGCTGATGTAGCCGGTAGAACGTTTAAAAATAGCCCAACAGGAATCCTGGATACGCCAATGACAATAACTTCGCCGTCTCCCCGGGGTCTCCCCGGACATGACCTCCTTTGATTCGTACATTGTATTTAATTGGATTACGTCTTCTGTTGTATAAGAAAGTCGCCAAGTTAATGGGTGTGAGTGAACACCGTATTGATTAGCAGTAATCCAAATTATAAAATAGGTATTGGTTTGTTGTTACGAGAACTGGGGCTATAAAAACGTATTCTTCAGTCAGTTCTCGTAGCATGCGCCATAAATACACCGTGTAACTATCCCGCACAGAGGAAATTTTATCGCGCGCAGGGGAAAATAGCCAAAAGACTATTACGTCGAATACCGTCTTTATTAGAGTGTAAAAGAGCAAGTAGAATGCGACGTGTCAACATCGACGAAGACACGAAGGCAGTGAAAAAATATATGGTAAACTAGCGGACGCTCCGCAGCATTGCTTTGTGGATTCTGTTTTCTTGATCCCGTGGAACTGCCTAAAAATCCCTTCTTAGCGGATAATTCTATGGTCTTTTCACGTTCCTTGGTTTAAAAGTTTGGTGTGTTGATAGATATGTCGTCGGCAAACCATACATTTGGGCATATCATGATCTGCCTAGGCATATCTTAGAATCAAAGAATCAAAATATTTATTATGCAATAAAATATATTTAGAATATAAATAATATATACATAATAGTACGGGAAATAAAATATATACCTGCATAAAATAGAAGAATCTAGGAATAAAAATATTATGTATACATAATGAAATGAACAAATAAGTTGATAAATAAATACGGGAAATACATACAAGAATATTAAGGTTAGGCTACTAAAATGTAATAAAGTTATACACCTGCATAAAATATAGAAATATAGGAATAACAATATTATATATACAAAATGCAATGGACAAATGTGCTGAAAAATTAACTAAATAAACCATAAATAAAAATAATGCCTAACCATCCACACCATTCGATTAGTATTGCTAAGAAGAAGGGCAAGAAACTAGCAAACTTTCCTTTTTTCAAAATAACATTTAGTAAAAATCATATTCTATACAAAATTTTTATACCTACTTAAGTAAAGGCATAAAAAATATAAGACTGCAGGAATTATGTCACGAGAAAAAATGTATCTTAGTCAACCCGTCTCATATTGTCTATTACCTTTAACAACAAAGTCAGTTTACATTATTACTTATTTCTGTTAAAACTAGGGGGGTCGCCCCAAATTTATGATCACAAGCAACCTTTAACACGCTCCTCCTCGCTTTACACGGGAGTCCAGACTCCTAATAATGATTTAAAGCGAGGTGCTACCCTGATTAAGATGACGGGACTCACTGTGCTAAAAATATAAAAGTAAACGCGGGAGTCCAGACTCCTAATAATGATTTAAAGCGAGGTGCTACCCTGATTAAGATGACGGGACTCACTGTGCTAAAAATATAAAAGTAAACACGGGAGTCCAGACTTCTAATAATGATTTAAAGCGAGGTGCTACCCTGATTAAGATGACGGGACTCACTGTGCTAAAAATATGAAAGTAAACACGGGAGTCCAGACTCCTAATAATGATTTAAAGCGAGGTGCTACCCTGATTAAGATGACGGGACTCACTGTGCTAAAAATATAAAAGTAAACACGGGAGTCCAGACTCCTAATAATTATTTAAAGCGAGGTGCTACCCTGATTAGCCTAAAACTATAAATATTTGACGTCAAGTGTAAGGTTGCTAAGCAGACTCAAAGACTGAAAAAAAGTTATATTGATGAGAAAACTTATTTATTAGATGATTGATCGAAAAGAAATAGTAAAAGCAAATAATAATAGCAAATACTAAAAATAGTATCCGTAAAATTAAATTGCGAACTACCCTTGAAAATAAGCTTTCGTTGTAGAGATCTCAGAATTTTAAGCGACAACTACTGTTTATTTTTCGAAAAACTTGTAGCTACACATTACAATTATATTAAATTTAAAAAACACACTTTCTTTATGCGTTTCAGTGTTTCATAAAAGTACGAACTAACTTCAAAATAGTGTAATTTTTATGTTTTTTTTAAATTACAAGCACCCTAGATATTAACACACGAAATTTGACTCTGATAAATTGCACCTCGTTTTAATACATATAATAAACGGAAGAGACGTATTGCAAACAGGTATTCTAAGCTGGCCGCTAGTCTCCATAATAATAAAATACGTAGACAATGGTCGTGACAAACCTCAAACCTGGTAAATTTTCTGTTTTTATTTGCTCTGTTATAGTTGAAGCTGGTAATAAACCCTACGGCTATACAAACGTTGACGTGCCCATTTGTACGTCACCGACAGAGAGACTGAAATCGCGTGAGCGAGCGTGATGCCCTCTGACGGCTGATGTAGCCGGTAGAACGTTTAAAAATAGCCCAACAGGAATTCTGGATACGCCAATGACAATAACTTCGCCGTCTCCCCGGGGTCTCCCCGGACATGACCTCCTTTGATTCGTACATTGTACTGTTGTATAAGAAAGTCGCCAAGTTAATGGGTGTGAGTGAATACCGTATTGATTAGCAGTAATCCAAATTATAAAATAGGTATTGGTTTGTTGTTACGAGAACTGGGGCTATAAAAACGTATTCTTCAGTCAGTTCTCGTAGCATGCGCCATAAATACACCGTGTAACTATCCCGCACAGAGGAAATTTTATCGCGCGCAGGGGAAAATAGCCAAAAGACTATTCCGTCGAATACCGTCTTTATTAGAGTGTAAAAGAGCACGTAGAATGCGACGTGTCAACATCGACGAAGACACGAAGGCAGTGAAAAAATATATGGTAAACTAGCGGACGCTCCGCAGCATTGCTTTGTGGATTCTGTTTTCTTGATCCCGTGGAACTGCCTAAAAATCCCTTCTTAGCGGATAATTCCATGGTCTTTTCAGGTTCCTTGGTTTAAACGTTTGGTGTGTTGATAGATATGTCGTCGGCAAACCATACATTTGGGTATATCATGATCTGCCTAGGCATATCTTAGAATCAAAGAATCAAAATATTTATTATGCAATAAAATATATTTAGAATATAAAAAATATATACATAATAGTACGGGAAATAAAATATATACCTGCATAAAATAGAAGAATCTAGGAATAAAAATATTATGTATACATAATGCAATGAACAAATAAGTTGATAAATAAATACGGGAAATACATACAAGAATATTAAGGTTAGGCTACTAAAATTTAATAAAGTTATACACCTGCATAAAATATAGAAATATAGGAATAACAATATTATATATACAAAATGCAATGGACAAATGTGCTGAAAAATGAACTAAATAAACCATAAATAAAAATAATGCCTAACCATCCGCACCATTCGATTAGTATTGCTAAGAAGAAGGGCAAGAAACTAGCAAACTTTCCTTTTTTCAAAAAAACATTTAGTAAAAATCATATTCTATACAAAATTTTTATACCTACTGAAGTAAAGGCATAAAAAATATAAGACTGCAGGAATTATGTCACGAGAAAAAATGTATCTTAGTCAACCCGTCTCATATTGTCTATTACCTTTAACAACAAAGTCAGTTTACATTATTACTTATTTCTGTTAAAACTAGGGGGGTCGCCCCAAATTTATGATCACAAGCAACCTAACACGCTCCTCCTCGCTTCTCTCATCGTCGCACCCAAAGAGGAGGCTGAGATTGAGAGTGCATTTTGAGTCCGAACTCAAGAGGAACTCAATCTTACCAACGTCACTCTAGTATGAGATCACGTCACTTTTTGACGTTTGTAAGATTGAGTTCGGACTCAAAATGCACTCTGAATCTCAGCCTTATACCATCCTTCACTTTTAGTGAAAGATTATGCATTTCATACTTTACGATCTGCCCACCTCTACGATCTGTCTGCCCACGACAGATATATAGTCACAGTATAGGTAACAACATAGTCAAGAGGTAAAAATCTAATTTTAGTAAAAATACCTTTTATTATAATCTAGGTTAGTTTTTGTGAATGTAACGTACATTTACATCCGGTATATTTTTATAAGACATAGGTAAATCGTAAGATCTATAAGTATTAACTTTGATTTCCTGTACCTATTTGTAGTCACGTTCGTTCGTGTCTCGAGTCCCGAGGGACCGACGACGTCCGACCTTCGTTCCTGGTGCTACTTCCATCTACCGCAAATATATTTAATCGAATCGCGTTTCGTACATACACAACCTAGTTAGAGAGGACGCATCGGTTCGTGATAGAAAATGAAAGTCACTATCGATTTATTTTCTTATATTGTCAGAGAAATCAAAGAAATAGATGAATAAAGTTGAAGACCATGTGTGTGTGTGTTTATTCATTTCATCGTGTATTTATTGGGAAAATCATGCTTCTTATATGCAACGAACTTATACGGTTTGATTATTTGTAGCGCAACTGCAACGCTCATAGAAATTCCACTTAGAACTTGTTAAGCTAATGAAAATTGTTAAGTAAATCTCTTGGGTCTGGTTGCGAGAAGGTTTGTTTCTATTTATTTTACGGTAAGCGGAAAATGTAGAGAGTACTCCTTAAAAATAGCAGGATCAACGTCGAGGTTTTTAATGGGGTCGCCATTGGATAAAACAGTTTTTATTTTGTTTTGGATGTTACTACAGATAACGCAAAGGAATGCGCTACATACACACACAGCCTTTCTCTCTACGCACATAGCAGGCGTGCGAGGATGGTGTGTGGACGGCGCGGTGGCGGGGGGGGGGGGGGGCGTGCTTCAGCCTCCAACTGCAGTCAACTTGCGTGGTATCTGTATCTCCTATGTACTCACTAATTATGTATAAGTACTCTAATAAGCATCTACTTACATCTACATTTTGATCTTAAGATGGGTCGATCATCCACCCCGCTCACCTGGCCGTAGAAAAGGTTAAGTTTTGTGATATCTTGATAGGTTTGATTTCAATGAAACTTTGCCCACATCTTTAGGTAGAATATGTACATGTATGTCTGTTATGTCGTCTATGTACAGGTAGAACGTATTTAATATGTTATAGATGGTTATAGAGACATTATAATAAGGTACCAGCTGACCTGAAGTCAATGGAAGTAAAACCTTTTAAAACAAAACTGTCAAATTGGCTATTGGAGCTTTTTATAGTAAAAGTAGATGATCTTATAGCTTATAATTGAACGAGCTAGCGAAGGGAGCGAGTTCTCCGAATCTAGTTAAACAATCTGGCGTTTGTATGAATTCTGTAGGAATGTTTGTTCGACGATAACTCGAGTATCGTTAATCGGAATGTCATGAAATTTGGCAGGCAAGTAAATAAGGCAAAAAGTATTTTTAAGTTCAAACATGAGCCAAACCGTCAAGCGCGAATCGGGGGAGCACGAGTTCACAGTTTGGGGCGAACTATTTAATTTTGACAATATATACTTACGTACATCATAAAACTGAACTCTAAGATTTGTTTTAATACGATAAAAATTAATAAATATTTGTATGCCTGTTAAGGTTGAATATTGAGACATACATTTTTATAGTACATTTTATACTATAATGTGTAATCTAGCAAATAAATATATTTGTGTTTGAATTTATATGAGGTTGAATTTTACAATAGTATAAATACAGTCAAAGATAGGAATATTTTTATAATACCCATACAAAACTAAAAATACATGTTTTTCTCGTATAATTTAGTTGTGTGTGGTCTTTTTCGAAAAAGATGACTTTCAAACAAACCCCGATAATTTAAGAGGTTACTAAGAAACGTTAGTAGAACACATTTTAAATGTAAAAACAATTAAAATTAAAAGTCAAAATATTATTAAAGAATGTTACTTGGAAATAAAATTTGTATTTTGTATTTTTCTTCAAAATACTAAATTATCGGGGTTAGGTTAAAAGTCATCCTGTATACTTAGCCAATTGACGAATGATGTAAAATATACTCGTATTTAAGGTTCAGCCTGGACGTGGCGTCACACACAGCTTTTGCGTATGTAGTGACGAGGTCAGTCGCACGTATAGGCTGCTGTTAATAATTTCGGAAACATTCACTTTTCGGAGTTTTAGGCAACTCATTATTTTGTGTTACCGTTACCATATTATCAGAAGATGCTTATGAAATCTAAAGCCTCAGAATTGGTTTCTGCGAATTGCGTTGTCCGTTTTTGTGCAATAGAATTCCAAGAAAAGTGTATATTTTTGACCTACATACATAGTTTTAACCTTTACTTGTACTAAGTTTTTGAATATTTCAGCTCGTAGCACTCATGTACTCAGGTTGTTTCCGAACACATCTGTATTATTACTATTTATTGCGATAAGATACTACAGACAGTAAAAAAACTATAAAAAGGCGCCAAAAGCTGCCGGAAGTGTGTTTTGTTGCGTCTCTACGCCGTTGTAGCAATTTCGTAGTCACTTGCTACGAAACATACTCTCCGGTGTATTAACGGCAATTAATCGTTAACGTTCGTTTTTTATTTCACGTGCTTTTGCCGAATATTATTTTACAACAATAGTTACGTTTACAGAGACGAAGAGTATATTTCACATCTTCGCTTTGTCGATGACATCGTGATAATGATACTGGAGAAAATTCTGCGCAGCTTAAGCGATTCTTCTCGACGAGTGGTCCTGCGGATAAATTTGGATCAGACTAGTAAGGTCATGTCCAACTGTCACATCATCCAAAATAACCGTCGACAATGTCAACATAGAAGTTGTTTACAAATATATGTTTATCTGGGTCAAGTTATACAGCTGGGTAAAACAACTTCGACGCCTAGGCTGACAGAAGAATATGCTTCGGTTGGGCAGCATTCGGAATGTTACGTCACATATTTACGTCGTCAATACGGCAGTGCTTAACGGCTAAGATGTATAACCAGTGCATCCTTCCTGTAATGACGTATGACGCTGAGACGTGGTCTCATACAAAGGGCTTGTTCCACCGATTTAAGGTCGTTCAACGAGCTATGGCTATGCTTGGTTGGGGTATGTCTGATGAATAGAATCTGAAACGAGGACGTCTGTCGGAGATCGAAGGTGACGGACATAGCCTGTTGAATCAGTAAGTTGAAGTGGCAGTGGACAGGCCATTTATCGCCGACATGATGGCCGTTGGGGCCGAAAGGCGTTAGAATAGAGCTCACGTACAGCAAGGCGTAGCGTAGGCCAACTTCGTTTCGCTCTTGAAGGAAGTTGCGGTTGGTGGCTGGATGAGGAGGACGGAGGACTGCATCTTGGCTATGTCTATATCTATATGTCTAGCTGTGGACGAACACAGGCTGATCGATGGATGGATGGACTCACATTTAAAACTTTCTAAACACGACAGAAATAGTGGAAATTTTGAGATTTTCGAACTTTAGGTTCACACTCTTCATGACTCATTGACAATTATATTGACATTGACATTGAATTATGAAACTGGTTATAAAGAGGTAATTAAAACACATATGTGAGTTTTTAATAGTATAAGCGAGTGTTTTAATCATTCCATCCATCCATCCATCAGCCTGTTTCGTCCACTGCTGGACATAGGCCTTTCCAGGATTATGCCACTCTTGGTGGTCCTCCTGGAAGAAATGCCCATACTCACACACGCTGGGCAGGCGGGTTGGTGAGCGCGGTGCCGAAACCTTCGCACTACTGACGCCGCTACCCGTCACTAGTCTGTTTTATATAAGGCCCGGCAATCGGGGATGGATATACCGCCATCCATCGCCTGGTTTTGCCTGAGAGCTGTTCTCTTACTCTCCCCCGAATAACTTCGGGAGAATTTGCGAGTAAGATGGTGGTACCTCGACAGTCGAGCCCGGCATCAGCTCTACCACCTTGCGTTTACTTTAATCATTCAGGGGCATATTAGTGCATACTCCAATTCAGCTGAACATTTATTTATTGAAATTTTTCTTCACCATTCTAAAGTTCTTCTTGGCGTTTAATACAGTCCCTCCCTCAAAATTGATTACTTTAACAGCTTTGAAGCCATATTGATGTAATTGTTTTAGGTGATTTTAATACCTGCCTCCTAAAAAATGACTCTCGCTCTAAGCAACTTTCCTCAATTGTCTCTTCTCTTGACTTTCATATCCTACCTCTTTCCGCAACTCATCATAAACCTCACTGTATTCCGTCTCTTCTCGACCTCATAATAGTTTCCAATCCCCATAAAGTCGCCACTCATGGCCAACTCACTGCCCCCTTTTCGTACCATGATTTAATATATGTCTCGTACAAGATACGTCCTCCCAAATATAAACCTAAATACCTCTTTCTACGTAGTTTTAAGGGAATAGAACTGGAGGCGCTTAAAAAGGATGCTTCAGCCATTGACTGGTCTCCAGTCACTGGCTCTGTAACAGCTGACTCCAAAGTTGACAACTTTAACCGAATTTTAATTGCCCTTTTCGACAAATATGCCAATATCAAAAAGGTCAAACTAAAACACGTGCCAGCTCCTTGGCTTACACAAGCAATTCGAGACACAATGGCTTTGCGTGATAAGGCTAAGCACAAATACAAAAAAACACCAAGTGATCACAGTTTTGAAGCATACAAAAAGTTGCGTAATCGCTGTACAAGGATGTGTAGAAATGCAAAGAGGAGCCACATTCATAATTCAATTAAAAGCCTTAACCCAAGTCAGGTTTGGAAATTCCTAAAAACACTAGGCATTGGTAAAGTTTCTAATACTCACCACGGCACTGTCGATTTAAATGCACTGAATTTGCAATTCTCTAAACCACTTGTCACTTTAGAAGACAAAATAAAAAATAAAACACTCAATTTTTTAAATAAAAAGCCCTAGCCTGATTGTGATTCCTTCATTTTCAATTGTGTAACAGAGTGTGACGTTAAGAAAGCGGTTCTGTCTATTACCTCAAAAGCTGTTGGTAATGATAATATCTGTTCCCAGATGCTATTACTTATTCTTGATTCACTGTTACCTGTAATCACTGATATCCTCAATTTCTCCTTGGTTACCTGTACATTCCCTTCGCCCTGGAAACAGGCGCTTGTTATTCCTCTTCCGAAAACTTCTAATCCTGCCTCATTCTCCGACTATCGTCCTATCTCCATTCTTCCCATCCTTTCCAAAGTCCAAGAAACCATCGTGCACAACCAACTTTTCTCCTATCTGATTAAAAACAATCTTCTGAATCAGTTTCAATCTGGATTTCGACCTGGTCACAGTACGGTAACCGCACTTTTAAAAGTTACTGATGATATAAGGCTAGCCATCGACAACAAGAAACTGACAATTTTAACGCTATTAGATTTTACCAGTGCGTTTAACTGTGTTGACTTCGATGTTCTGCTAGGTATACTCCGCTCTCTTAACGTATCTCCACTTGTTACAGAATGGTTCGATACTTATCTTAGAGGTCGACTGCAGTGCATACGCTCGGACGAGGTTACCTCGGAGTGGTGTCAACTATCTGCTGGTGTTCCTCAGGGTGGCGTCCTCTCACCTCTCCTATTCTCAATTTTTATTAATTCCACCTCAGAAGTACTTTCTTGCAACTACCATCTTTATGCAGACGATTTACAGTTATATCGACACTTTGTAGTATCTGAAGTTAAAACTATAATTTCTCAAATAAATGAGGATATGGGTCATGTGAAGAAGTGGGCTGAATCTTATGGGCTCTTAGTGAACCCTAAAAAATCTCAGACGATAATCATTGGTAGTAGATACATGACCAACCTCCTGAACAAATCTACCCTGACACAGGTCTCCTATAACAGTATCCCAATTGCATACGCTGAAACTGTGAAAAACCTTGGTGTCATTTTTGACTGTAACTTATCGTGGACTGCTCACGTGAATGAAGTCAGTAGAAGAGTTTTTGCCACTTTTTACTCCCTCAAGCGTCTCCAGCGATTTCTGCCCCATAGAACAAAGGTAACTCTTGCACAAACCCTTCTATTGTCAATCATCGACTATGCGGATTTATGCTTCCTAGATGCCAATGAAGAGTTGCTTAGCAAACTACAACGTCTTCAAAACCTGGGGATTCGGTTTATTTTCGGACTGCGTAAGTTTGACCATGTGTCGCATTATAGAGAGGAGCTGAAATGGCTTCCTATTCGTCAACGACGAAATTTTCACATTTTATGTTGCCTCTTTAATATCCTTAGGAGCCCTACTACCCCTCCCTATTTGCGTGAACGCTTTAACTACCTTCTTTCCAATGACAAACAGAAAAGACCACACACAGTATCTCTTTTAAAAACTCCATGTCATAACACGGGTGCTTTTAGAAATTCTTTCACGGTGACATCCATCAGACTCTGGAACTCCCTACCGCATACGATTCGTGACTGTCCTACGATCAGCCTATTCAAGAAGAAGCTTAAAGAGCATTATTTATAAATATTTTTCCCTTTAAAATATATATTTATTTATTATTTATGCAGGTAAATACACTGTATGTATTTATGTTTATATTTGGTATATACTAAATTCTTGTTTTAAACATATATTTATGAATACTTTTGTTATGTAGGTTTATGCCCATGTTTATATTAGAGTATTTAAGTATGCTTGTTCTTTTTTTATTTAAGTAATTAATAATTAATTTATTATGTAACTATTTATTTAAAAGTTAGGTATATTTAAGGTAGTTTTAAGTTCATATTATCTCCACATTTTTATTTTTTATATCACTTGTTTCTTTATGTGTGCACATTTGATCACACACTTTTAGTTAATATTTCCTTAGCACCTAGGTTTTGCTGGCAGAAATATCTCTCAGAGATAAGCTCGCTATAGCACGTTTAATTTAAGACTGCTTGTACGTATAACTTTTCTGTGCAATAAAGAATATGAATATGAATGTATGTTTGTAACCTCATCGTGTCAAAAAAGAAGGTTATGGGAATGGAATCTACATCCTTTCTAATTTTTGTATCCTATAGAATACTTTCTGCTTGACTTCGGTAAAGGAAAAAGGGGTTATGTTTTTTTTTTCTTTTTTTTTTGACAATTGGACATACTGACTCTTGGACAATCAAACATTGCGGCATTATAACATTCGGACTTTTTGGCAATTGGACATTGTGACACCTGGACTATCCGACATTGGGACATTATAACATTTGGACTTTTTGACAATCGACATTATGGCACCTGGACTTTCTGACAATGGGACATATATGCCCCTGAACGTGTTTTAATACCTAGTTATGTGCAGTTTCATACACTAGTTCGTGTTTTCTCGTTGATAGTACATTTTTCTTCAGAATCTGTGAATGCAGAAGTAAAATTATTCGAAAGTCAGCGTTTGTCATCAAAGTTGGTTTCTTGTAGCTGTACCCATCTTTTTCCGAGGTGGTAGGACTAAGCAACTTGCCAGGCCCTCTGGCTGACCAAAACATTTGTGAACAACTTTGATTAAGCTATTATTACGCGTTGAATTAATTGAATTATACGATGAGGTAAAATATATCTATCGTGTGGTACCCTAAGATTGGTTCAATTTTGTTGAATTTCTCAAGTTAAAGAACTTTTCATTTAATAATATACAACGTGAAATTTAAGTCATTTTGTTAACGAAAACTGGTGATAGTACTCGTCCATACGAACAACCTTTACTATGCAGCCAACCGCGTGATCGTAAAAAAAAATCAGATGTTCCATAGAAAAGTTAAATACCTACTCGACCCAAATGTATGAAACAGCTGCTTTTTTTTCACGATTTCGGGGTTGGCTCCATAGTAAATGTTGTTCATATGGACGATTACTATCACGAGTATTTCACGTTGTATGCTAAAATTATAAGACATTATTCACATTATAAAAACTTAACTAAAGAGAATAACCAAAAAAATGTTTAGTAATAATCATATTTAATAATTTTAAGCTTCAGTAAATATTTTGGTAAACAGTTTTATATAAAAATTTATTAACGTCTACATACCTATAATGAATTCGAGTGAAGATCTTGTCTGCTATCTATTGTTTGAAAATTGTTTTAGCGCTTATACGAAGTTAACGGATTAAGGTGACTCTGTCGGAAAAATCTGCAACTCTATTCGTGGTGGCTGAAATTTCAAACAAAACTCTATTAAAATAAAGCTCTTATCAGCTCGCACTCAAACTTGGCTGTTACGTCAGGCGCCCCGGCTGAAAAGTTCGCAAAATATACATAGTGTTTTATTTATTTTAAATAAAATAAAAGATTTTCAAAAAAGTGAGAAAACCATATCATGTAATATTGTTTTGTTTGGAAGTTTATAAATTTTTATACCGTTTCGTATAAGTTATATTATTACAAGTGGACAAAAAAACTGAGAAATAAGGGTGAATTTAGAATTTCCTTCCGTCACTTCTATATATTAAAATAAAATTCACGAAAAACCACATAACTCTTCGTATCATGTAGAATACTATGTATTTTGTTTCTATAAAAAAATACTATTGTTACCGTACAAACTGGTTACAAAGTTACTTAGTTCAAGGTCGTTGGCGTTAGGATGGGAGAAGTCTTAATGTTGAAACACGTCGCGCAATGACTCGGGCAACCGGGCGGTGCCAGTGAGCGGAGAGGCGCGCGGCGGAAACAAAAGTACTAGCTCACAGCGCGACGGCCACAATTTAAAACCACGCGACCGACGAGCGCAACGGATGAGCTTAGTGTCGAGCGTCTCAAATAAGTAACTTTGTTTTTTCCGCGCTTTATAATGCAGACTGAACTACACCCAGCGGAATAATTAGCAGAACAGAGCAACATTTTCATATAAATGTGGTAATTTCGAAGCCTCGGTTCTCCGTCAGGTAATGATTCGGATGAGATCTGATAGGAGCTATCTACAGCACGGATGGACGAGATCCAGACTGCCTGAGGAACCCAACTGATCAGACAAGCCATTTATACCACAGACTGTGTAGAGTTTTGAGGGTTCGGATTTCCATACATTTTGATACCATTTATGAGGCTGTTTGTTTCATGGATAACTCTTATGTTAACTGTTGGTTTGATCAGTTGGGTTCCTTAAGCAGTCTGGACCTCATCTATCTGTAGTCTAGATAGCACCTATCAGATCTCATCAGAATCGTTACCTGACGGAGAACCGAGGCTTCGAAATTACCACATTTATATGAAAATGTTGCTCTGTTCCGCTAATTGTGCCGCTGAGTGTATTTGTAGCAGAAGTTTTGCAAAGACCTGCTATAAGAATATACTTAGGTGTCAAGGCATCCACATCACAGGATGCGCAATATAATTAAGAGGTTGTAAGACGATAAAAAACATTTTTTCTTGAACAGGAAGAAAGGTTTATTTTTACAATGAACACTTTTGTTCTGTTAGTGGATGAGTTACGAACTAATGTTGAAACTGATCTCTAATGGCACTTTCTACAATCGTGCCACTTTCGATAACGTCATCCTGACTGAATGAACGTTCGATGCGGTTGCATGCATCTGCCGTCGCCACTGTCCTAGTCGTGGCATGGCAACGTCCGTAGCAAGAAACGCTGCGCTGCAAGGTGCACCTCGCACCGCCGAAACTCACGGCCAAGCTATTAGGGCGCGGAATCACCCTGCGTAGTAAATGAAAACATCTGTACGATATCGCTGTCTCTTTAGATGTATATCGTAGGTGGATAACCAAAACCTTTTCGTGTCTTTTCAAAGCTTTCCTATATAGTTTTGTTATCTAAGCATTTGGTAGGTTGGAATTTAGGACCAAAATGAATCTTTTTGTAATTCTAAGTGCGGACCACTAAATTATAAAACTAAAACGCGATGAAAATCGGCAAAATCTCCCGAGATCCTGATCTCCAGCTCGGCAGTAAATCAAAAACCTTTATCCGGAACCACTAAAAGGAATGAGATTTAGCTCTCATTCCTTCTCGTGGCAGCTCAGATCCAAAGATTTCCCGTTATGTGGATAAATGTTAAAATTGTTCTAATGTTCATTCCTTTTGTCTCAGCTATGCCGCAGTTTGTCGTATTACTGCTAGTGCAATAAGATTCAAAGTAGCGTAAAATTCCCGCATTGCCGAGTCATTCCCTCATGTCAAGAAAATATATGAACGCGTATTAGGAGCTAGAAAACAGAAACTTGCCTATTTCTTTAATAAATTTTGGTATATTTCGAGCCAGCCGCGGTCGTAGCGTGCGTAAATATTAATAAAGAGCTCAGTTAAACAAGAAACTTAAACAAACAATGGATTAAAACGCAACTGCAGCGGCGGGTGCGGGCGGGCAGTTCCGTTGACAACGGTTTTAATTCGCTTTTAATTAAAATTCAGTGCGCAATAAATCAGGTTCTTCCGGGACGAGCGCTCACCGCACCCGGCGAGTTTGTGGCGACATGTGCGCTACACATTTACACAACTATCCGTGTAAATCAGAACCTTAACATACACAATTATTACAAACGTCTCGGCAAACTTATTTCCACTTATTTCTAAACACGCGTAGGTACGTAATTGACAAAGCGCGGGTTTCATAAATGCACATGTGATCTGCTTGAAAATACGCTTTATTTCACTTTGGATAGCAAGGGGTAGACCAGATACTTTCTGAGATATGGAACCCTAAAAATTATTATATTCAGCTTGGCAATTTATCCATCGCATGTAGATACAAAAATAAATTTATATAATTGTAGTATAGAAAATCAGAAAAGTAAATTTGGACGTGAGGAGCTCTGAACTGGGATTCGAACCTGGAACCTTTCACTCACTATTAAGTATCTATACATATCGTTGCGGTATGGGAAAAGCAGATGCGTAAATTCGCAGATCGCGCTGAGAACCGGATAGCTCAGTTGGTAGAACAATCACCCGGTAAGCGAGGTCCCGGGTTTGAATCCCGGTTCAGAGCTCCTCACGTCCAGATTTACTTTTCCGCCTTTCCATACCGCAATGATATAAATTTAATTTATTACTTAGTATCTATCTATCTATAATGCTTGACTCAAACGGACCTAGAAACACGAAATTTGGACAATAAGTTCGTCTGCAACGCGGTCTGGATGACAGTTTTAAAATTCAACCCCAAATATGGTGAAAAATGGTACAATTATTCTCTCATATTATATTATGGTGTATGTATAGATGAGTTTTGTACAGCCACAGTCGATACATAGATGTACCTACAAACGCACGTATGTACACTCAAGAAACGTCAATCCCATGTGAGTTCTTCAAATGAATGAAGTGGCAGGCTTAAAGTGCCACATCTATTTGTAGAAACAAATTAGGGTTGCGGGTCGGAATGATACACTTTTCAGTCGTCTTTTCCGCGTGAGATGCGTTCAACTCGTCGACCGGCCTGATTTACCCCCACTGACTGTACGTACTCGTATAGAAATTCGTTTACGAGCTAAAAGCTTTCCATTTGCTTTGCGAGGGTAAAACGAACGGCGATGTACGAGCTAGGTATTCGACACCTTCTCTATTAAGAAATGGGTCATTCTTATTTTTGCCAGAAAATGTGTTCGCACAGCAGTTAAATTCATTAATTTAATGTATATTGAATCGTATATTTTATACCGGGTGTAAAAGCAAAGGCAAGAATCCTTTAAGCGTGTGTTAGTATGATCGGTAAAGATATTATTTTAAATACTGGGATCTCGAAATAAAGTATCAGTACCTCGTAATAAGACGATTTTCTTTACTCAAAATACAGTAATCGCGTGGACACCCTCACTGGTCGCTGGCCACTCGGATGAGGGGTGCGGGTTGCGGGTTGCAATTAGGTGTGTGGGTAGGCCGGTGAGCTGCGTAGCCATAGCTTAGAAAAATGATGGAAATTTTTGTGAAAATTCAAGGTATATATTTTTTTCTCGTAATGACATCAGAATCGTGTATACTTTCATACCCTAAAGGGATTCTTGACTTTGCATTTACACCCTGTATTACGACAAGAAAGCTGATTTATTGATAAGAATCAACTTTTTATTCATTACATTGGCACAAAACACTTTCAACTAAAATACAAAGTTCTAACAATAAACTAACTATAAATTATAATATACATTAGTATAGGCTCGACTGTGGAGGTACCACCATCTTACTCGGAAATCCTCCCGAAGTTATTCGGGGGAGAGTAAGAGAACAGCTCTCAGGCAAAAAAACCAGGCGGCCAACCATTGCCTGGGACCGATAGATGGCGGTATATCCATCCCCAATTGCTGGGCCTTATATAAATCAGACTGGTGACGGGCAGCGGCGTCACTGGTGCAAGGGCTTCGGCACCGCGCTCACCAACCCGCCTGCCCAGCGTGTGTGAGTATGGGCATTTCTTCCAGGAGGACCGCCAAGAGTGGCGAAATCCTGGAAAGGCCTATGTCCAGCAGTGGACGAAACAGGCTGATGGATGGATGGATATTATACTTAATAACTTTTTATTTTTAAATATATTTTATATGGCGTCGTCAGATCGTAGAATGGACTATGGATGAAATTATTAAAAGTGCACAAATATTTTTCTGTTGATGGGAATAACCTTTCCCATAAACTGGAAAAAAACAGATTTTTTGATGGCAAAATTATAAAAAAAAAAAAATTTGCTCAACTATCGTGAAATCTGTAAAAATCATAGGGGTCGCCTCGCTCCGCCCCGCTTTATTCGGCTCCCGAATGTATGATTACAAGCAACCTAACACGCTCTCCTCGCATCGCTTGTCGTCGCACCTAGTTTCGATTTTTTGTTGGAACTCTATCGTAAATTTTTATTTCATACTTTACCAGATCATGAAATGATCAATTTTACGATGTGGCCGCCACATTAATGTATTTTTAGTATTTAGTTACAAACGATCTCTACTAACAGAATACATGGAACAATATCATTATTTTATACTAAAACTAGCTTTTGCCCGCGGCTCCACCCGCGTATGTTATTCTGTTTAACGACATGCTTTTTTCTGGGATAAAAAGTAGCCTATGTGATAAGTTAGGGTATAAGCTATATCCATTATAAATTTCATCCAAATCCATCCAGCCGTTTTAGCGTGAAAGAGTAACAAACATACACACACACACACACACACACAAACTTACGCTTTATAATACTAGTGAGATTAATAAAAAATACGAAAAATAACTTATTTTAATTTTAAACAACAGTAAAATACTTAAAGTAGGATGACTCTTATACACGTTCGCAAACATAATTATAATTCTAAAATCGACGGCACCTTTATAAATAACAGTTTGATCGGTATCATTGGTTGTAAAGAGCTGACAAGTCAACGGCAACAAAGGGCTTGTAAGTGATATGATATCTGATAGATACGAGTACGTCCATAGCAGTCGAAGTAGTGTTGCGTGGAAATCGATTGTCTATCGATAGGCTTTCGATACTATCGTGAGCTTCAAAAAAAGTAGCAGAATCGATTGTCCTATCGATAGTACTTATTGTTAATATCGAGACCATGGACGGATCAAAACAATCGATACTTTCAATAGTATCGATACAATCGATAGTGTCATTGATTAATGTAAATTATTAGCAATAATATCGATAGTATCGACAGTATTGCTAACATATAATCGATAAAATCGATGGTGATAGCACAATCGATATTGTTACTTTTTTCAAGGTCAACTGTCGATACATCGACTATCGATAGTCACGCAACACTAAGTCGAAGCGCTTTGCTTCAATCCGTCCAGTTATCGCATTTCACCCATCATTACCTACGTCATCATGGTAACGGGACTGGTACGTAATATCGTTGTCGGCTTTACCATAGCTAATATTTTAATATAAACTTAAATACAATAATATTTGAATACAATGAAATTTGACTGTATTTTACTTAACTTTCATAATTAACTTTATTCAAAATGTTTTGATTATCATATTTTTTTGTGATTCTTCCGATGTTAATAAATGTGAATACATAATATGTTATATGTAATATGTTATAACATAATATATTAGGATTTAATAATAAGAGAACGTGAGGATTAAAAAATAAATCTGTAATTATATGTCGCCAACAACAAAATAAATATTTTGACCAAGTGTGAGTCAAAGTCGCGCACAAAGGGTTCCGTACCGCCCCACAGTACGGGTGCGGAACCCTAAAGATATTATGCTAAATAACAACAATATACATGCCAGAGCAACATCAAGAACCAAGGCTACAAAAAACGAGTCGCTAAAATGGTAGCACTTGACAAAAAATTTGGCTCTGTCTGCGTTCTTTTTATTATTTTTGTTTCACTTTAGGGTATGTCTTACAATCTGACTTAATTTAAAACTTGTATGTATTAACGTCTTTAAGTAAGAACCAAAACCAATAACGTTATATTAATGCAACTTGTTCAAGGTTTCTTGTATGGCTTAAATTTAAGTTTTTTAAATATTTTATTATTTGGCACGATAGAAGCCATAGTAGAACGTATTCTGTGGTAATTTCAACTTGTGACAGTTGAAGCTGTAAGCCCCTGTGACAGACGGATAGACAGACAGATAGACAGCGGAGGCTTAGTAATAGGGTCTCGTTTGGCACCCTTCGCGTACGGAACCCTCAAAATGGACTTCTCGACCATGGCCGTATAGTATGCAGAGGGGAATATTGTTTTTATTTGCGTGGGTATGTTTCTATTGTTCAGTATGATCAGGGAAATAAATGATTCAATAAAAGGATCTATATTACTCAGTCCCGAAAAAAAAATCGATGTTAAAGATACTTCAAAGTGATTTGGGTTGGGTGGCTTTTTAAAACGAGTCTAATTTTCGGTGACTCCGATAATCTATAATTATCTACAAATTGTCACTACGCAATCTGCGAATTGAAGAAAACGTTTTACCTCCAACCAAATATTGCAGAAATAACAATGCAGGTAGCTTGTTACCTTTCAGAATCATCCCATAAGGCAACCCTTTTCTACCGGGATTGGCAACTTTATTTTCTTATTCCTCTCCCGTGACTAATATAATCCGCACAATTTGTATACGAAATCTGGCAATGATGCGCGAAATGGGACCTGCCTTAGATAAAGACCTTCTGAAATACACATATGTTTGTTTATGTACTGAAATATATACTTAGATATTGCCATCAAGGTTTATGTAGATAATTATTCTGAGCGTTCTAATGGTAGAAATAATGTTATTATTAGTTATTCATATACATTTAATTTGAAAGAATGTGGGGATATTAAACTTTTAACGAACTTTATTACGGAAGTAAGAATACCACGTAAAAAAACCTGACGTCAGTAAATTAAGGTGGTAAAATGCACATCATAATATTGTTTTCCTTACTTTTGAATAAAAAGTTTGCAATAAAGGCGTTTTATTATATGTTAAAAAGTTACCCCCTTAAATAACAATTTTAGTCCTAAAAAGAGCCGCACTTGCGCACACCGACAACCGGATGGATGTCCGACTCTTACAAAAAATGTATATTTTGAGAGGATGCCAGGGTTGGGGGTTTTCCCCCTAAATTTAGGGGAAAAAGATGTGGAATGGTGTTTTTAGGGGGCTAATATTTTTGGGGGCAAATTTAGGGAGCTTATGAATATAAAAAAATATTAGTCTTTTGATGAGTTAAAAAGTAACATCTACTGAAATATCTCTGGGACAGCTAGATAGCGCTTTTCAATTATTTTTTTTTGTTTTCACTATCAGTTTTATTTATTTACAAAACATTATGATAGTCCGATTCTCTCTGCATGGGAATAGCGGATCTTGCGTCCATTATATAAATTATAGCACTCGGTCTTGATGTCTCTGATTTTCTGCAGGCTTGTCTAAACAACTTCCAAAACATCTTAACGTTGGACCTGAAATTATCAGCGAACCTCGTGTCACACTTTTATTTCACTTTTTCCATTTTTCTTTCAACTGTTTCTTTTACTTTCTTTTTAATACATTGTAATTTTACTTTGCTCCTTCAATAACCTCATTCGGAATAATTGGCTCTTGTTTATTTATTTATATATTTATATATTTATTTGGAGCACCATTGTTACATACACAAATAGTATAACAATAGTAGGTAGGGTTTAAATCCGTGTGTTGTAACGTTACAGGTGCACACATATTTCAAAATTACAAATTTAAATGATCCTTAAATTAAAACTATAAGTAACAAATTATGATAACAATTCTGAAAAAGTAACTTAAACATACACTAACTCAACAGAACATGAGATCATCCATGACTTAAACACTCGAGTATCTTAGATTTAAAACATGGAAGACTAACAAAATGTATGTCCAAATTATCATCAACAGTAGATAACTTGTTATACGTTGTCATTATACGCGTTAATGGCATAAATTTACCAAGATTGCTGTTAAACCGAGGCGTTGCAAACGGCTTACGATTTGACCGTCTGGTGGTAGGGCGAGGGACAGAAATATTAATCTGACTTAGGGAATCGGGTGAGTCTATTATGCTGTTTGATATTTTGTATAGTACCGTCATATCTATTAATGTCCTACGATCCTCAAGAGAGGACAACTTAAAATGCTTTAACCGATCATTGTAACTACATCTATAGGGGCAAAGACGATCCTTATATGCGAAGAACTTTGTAAATTTACGCTGTACTCTTTCAAGTCTATCAATATGAACTCTATAGCAAGGGCTCCAAACAGAAGAGGCGTATTCTAGGTGGTTTCGGATAAGTGCATTGAAGAGACAAATCATAGTGTTAGAACGGGTAAAATCTTTACATGTCCTTTTAATCCAAGAAACTTAAGTGCTTTGTTAACTACAGAATCTGTATGGTCTCTAAATGTTAATTTTCCGTCTATAAGGATACCAAGGTCACGCACAGTGCTGACCTCCTGTAAAGGAGAACCATCAATCGAATACGTTGAAGGTAGGATAATTTTTTTTCTAGTGAATTTAATATGGAGGCACTTATTCACATTCAAAATCATCTTATTGCGACGACACCAGGAATGAACAGCATCTATGTCCTGTTGTAAAAGTAACATGTCGTCTTTTGAATTCACAGCTGTGTAGAGTCTGAGGTCATCAGTGAATAGAGTGAATTTAGAATTCTTGATGTAGTCACCAATGTCATTAATGAACAAAACAAAGAAGATAGGACCGATATGTGAGCCCTGAGGAACGCCTGATAAGGCACTGTAAGCAGCAGATTTATAACCACAGACGGTTACTCGCTGGATGCGACCCTGAAGGTAAGAAGACAACCAACTCAGTAAATTACCATGGATACCATAGTCAGCCAATTTTTTCAACAACAACGTATGGTCAACTTTATCAAAAGCATTACTGAAGTCAGTATATATTGCATCTACTTGTTTGCAAGAATCTACTGCTTCGGAAATATCAGATGTAAACGATAAAAGGTTTGTGACGGTTGACCTATTATTTATAAAACCATGCTGGTACTTGATCGCAACAGGTTTAAGAAGGCTGACCAAAGCGGGCACAACTACTAATTCAAAAATTTTTGCAAATGCGCTTATTATAGAAATGGGTCAGCAGCAATCCTTGTCGCCCTTTTTGAAAACTGGAACTACATTAGCCTCTTTCCAAGTGGTAGGAAATATTCACGAGGAAAAAGACTTATTAAAGATAATAAGAAGAAGTAATGTAACATTTTAGCACACTTTTTAACAAAAATAGGAGGAATATCGTCCTACCAGCCCCTTTACTATAACGTCAATACTTTTAAGTAATTTGAGTAATTTACGCTCATCAACTTTAAGATTGTTAAAGCAGTCACGAGTTGGAAATAAGGTAAGGGCGCTGATGTCACTATGTGTACTATTATTACTTACAGGGGAATAAGTTGATGAAAACTGAGCTGCAAACAGATTACAAATTTCACTACCAGACTGAGCAGTTTTATCCAGTAAGTGCATTGTGGCTGAAAATCGGCGGCTTTTTGTTTAAATAACAGACTGTCATAAGCCGAGTCTTAGACCGATTTGTCTCTTTTCATGTATAAAATTATTGTGTATTAATTGTATTGTGTTTTTTGAGACAAATAAAAAGCTTTTATTATTATTATTATTATTATTGTAGCTGGTATATTACAAGAATCTTTCCTCTGATTCTTAATGTATGACCAGAAGCTTTTAGGGTTAGATCTAATGGAGTTTTGAATATCTTTAATATAAAACTTGTAACACTCTGACATCATTACCCTAGCACGCTTATTCAAAAGCTTTAGTTCAATATTATCACGTGGGTTATTGTAAAGTTTAAATTTACGTCTTATCTTTTCTTTCTCAGATAAGAGCCTTATCAGCGATTTTGTAAACCATACCGGGTATTTAATATTCCTAGACTTTGTTTTGGGAACAGTTTCCTCGATTACAGAGTAGAGCACTTTATAAAACGAAGCCACCATGACATCGACATTGTCGCTAGATGAAAGGAGCAAGCCAGTCCAATTAACTTTACTGAGCTTTTCGTTGACTAATGTATAATTGGCCTTTCTAAAATTATGAGTCGCAAATGGTTTAATTATTAATACAGGAGGGCTGGAAAACTCAAAGTCAATTACTATTGGGGATGATGAGCATCTATCTTGCTCATGGGGTCGCAACTTACATCGTTAATTGTCACACCATAAAAGTTGCAAAGAACAAGATCCAAAATTCCGGAATTACTGTTTTTTATGTGGTTAAATTGTGAAAAGTTATAATAAGACATAAAGCCTATAAGAGCGTAACCTAGAGTATTGCTATAATTATTTGGAATTAGACTATTATCAGTTTTAGATAGTACCCATTCAATAAAATATAAATTGAAGTCGCCAATAAGTATAGTGTTACAATCACAAGCGTACATAACAGAGTTAACATTATCAAGAAAAGACTGCAAAGTATTAGGCGCTACAGGCGGTGGCAAGTAAACTGCACATAAATTGAAGGGTTTTGCTTGGTCTTCATATTTAGCCTTCATAGAAATCCAAATGTCTTCATGAGCGCTTTCAAAATGACCAATACGTCGAGATTCAATGGACTTGGAAACTGCAAAAAGCACGCCGCCCCCCTCACTACCTGAGAGACTTGTATTCTCTTATTAGCTTGTATAGCTAATAAGCTTTACCACGCATTCTTCTTCTATTTCTTTTTAATGTCATCATCCCACCGTTCAGATTTATCTTTTCTCCCATTTTTTTAGATGCACCACAAATTTTGATGGCTAGGTTTTTCATACCTATTTTAAACGATTTCTAAAATTCAAACACTCTTTGTGATCATCATCTATTTCATCAAAATAATTTAAACTAGTTTATTTTTATTTAATTTTATTTTATTTTATCTATTAATTACTTTATTTTTATTTTTATCCTAGACATATTTTTATCTTTCAACTTTAATTTTCTCTAACATACTCGTAGTTACAGCCACTTTTGGCCGATGAAGCCAACGCTAGAACAGACCATTCATTCGGCTCATTACCAAAATATTACAAATACAAATATTTTCATTTACATATGTAAATAATTATATTTTTAAATTTTACCAGTGTATGGCCTTAAATTACTGTGGTATTTATATGGATAATAGAGAAACTAAAAAACAAAAAATATACGATATATTTCGACTCCTTTAATGAAGTCGTCATCAGTCGAATGAAAAATAAAATGGAAAAAAATTAAATAAATGACATAAAGAGTATAAAAGAATTAAAAAGGTGACATCTGTACAAGTTGAAGAAGGAAAACAGAAACTTTGTGGAAATATTTTAATTCGAGAAGAGTAGATGATGATGAT
Source organism: Ypsolopha scabrella (assembly GCA_910592155.1). NCBI lineage: Eukaryota > Metazoa > Arthropoda > Insecta > Lepidoptera > Ypsolophidae > Ypsolopha > Ypsolopha scabrella. The sequence continues at coordinate 11,890,459 of OU342965.1, forward strand.
AATGACGATGATGATGAAGGCGGTGATAATGATGATTACGATGTTGATGGTGATGATGATATTTATGTGTAGTAGTCAGCATTTAGTTATTTAATGGTGAGTCACGTCATGTCTGTCAGTTAGTGTTGTCTGTTATGTCCTGGTCCATAGTGAGCACCAAGTATTATTATTTACATATAAATTAACCAAATAATGAGCCGTATCGACGTTAGAGATAATATTAATAATTAATTAATATGTTTATTGGTATCATGAATTAAAAATATTTATTGAGTGATGTTTATTCAATGATATAAAATACCTCCATCTGTATAGGTATAAGGACATGTCGCGCATACTTAACTAAAACAAATGTGACAAATGTGACGTAGCCGGCTCTGTGCTGCTTTATTTACGTTTTCTAATTTCTGTAGTCGAATCCGTTGGAATATCTACTTTATTACATTTAAAGGATAACTTGTATTCTACGCGAGCGAGTTTGGCGCTGCAAATACCGAATTACGAGGATAAATTAGTCGTGCTCGCTGAGCTATTTATTGCGAATAACTTTTAAATTGCGAGTCGAACAAGGATCTGTGGGTGAAGTTCGGAGACTATAGCTAACAACTTCGCTAATGTCTGTAGAGCACCGTTACGACACATATCCCAGAGGGTACAGTCACACGTATCTCAACAAGAGAAATAGATACAAAATGGGCTTATCGCTATTCATCGGGCACAAATACATATTTGCTCCAAAAGGTATGCTGTTTATCTCACACACAGAAATTTCAAGCTTTATAGTTCTAATAATATTTAGAAGGCACAAAAAACGATCACAAAGTTGAATTTGCTATTTCTTGAGCTTTAAGAGCCAAACACTCAAATTTATGCAATACTTGTATAAACCTATGAAATATTTTACACCAAGGAAAATAAATTTTCTGCTAAAAATGGGAAAAACATTGATTTATCCAAGATTCTCTTCAATGTCCCAATACACCTTCTACCAAATAGCTAAAATGTTTTAGCCAAATCCGTTATGTAGTCGTATATAAATATTAGTAAATATTTTTTATTCTTCAGCCCTAGGTGCAATTCTCCGCGCTAAGAGCTCACGAATCTACTACACAAGGCTCCGCTTGGTGGCGGTTTCTGCCGCTGGAAGGCTCTCAGGGCCCCCATGTGTACTCCGACCACTTAGCTTTGAATCCATTCAATGCAATATTTATCAGTTTCCAATTCTACTGGTTTCTTCGATAAAACGCTTACCAGTCTATACTGTGCGAAGACATTACGGCACGCAGCCTTATAAAGGGTATACAGCTGAGCTATTTCACATTGAGCAGGATAATGATCACATCAAATCGCGTGAAGGCATTGAATGTGGGGGCATATGTGTGAGGCTGCGCTACGGGCTACGGGCTACGACGTAGCGCAGACAATCTCTACGATGGCTCATTCCCTGCTGCAGCGAACCGAGCGCAGAATTGAATTGGAAGCAAATGTGCCGTAAGGACACTGCCGCCGAATATAAAACGGTATCGATTCTCAGTAAGCTGTTTTCCTAATCAAATTAGGAAAAAGCTTCTTAATACCATCTCTGTTTGGCAAATATGATCAGCGTTAAAAATGAAAAATAAAAAAAAAACATGAAAATAGACGCAGTTCATCTGCATTTGACAGGCTGAGTTTTAACTTAACCCTAACAGCCCTTCAAGGTTCTTGGTGCCTGGAATACTTTTGTTATTCTTATTAAAAAATGTGAACTGAATACGAATTTGAGCTTAGATTTTTTTTCTGTAATATATATTTTTTTGTAAAATTCACTTCGAATATTCAGTTTTATTTTTCACTCGTGACCATTTGTTTTATGGCTTTATTTGTTTCTGTCCATTCTTTTAGCCTGTATAATAAAGTGCATTTTCGCGAATGCACCACATGATGCACCTGTTTCTATCAAAATACTGATACATCCTCAAGTTCTATAATGTTTGATTGAATGTTATGTTTTTTGTATTCACCATAAAATTTCCTTTCTTACATTGTTAGGATGATTACAAAAAGTTTCCATCCATTTACACTAACATATCTCCAAACTCAATGTTTACAATACACAGACAAACTTATTTTCTTATTGGATTTTTTCGTGTTTCTTTCTTATTATAAATATTTTGTGCTTCATTGGAAAACAAAACAGCAACAAATAATGACGTCTAGTTTTTTATTTTTTTATTACTTTGGATTATTAAACAATCTTGTAGGAAATTTTATCAGCTTCCCAACGGTGGTACTAACTTCTATACAAAATCAAGACGGATTATAAATATTATTCGGATTTCTAAAAATCAGGTGCTTCGAAATATTTTTAAGGTAGTTTGTATTCCTATATATATTTTAGTGTCGGGGATACATCTATTCCTCTCGTAAGCCAGGTGGTTGAGCCGTTTCAAAATATTTAAGCTACACTATTCTTAAGAATTTAGGATAAACAAGTAACATTTGCTAATGCAATTTTTTACTTCTAACTTTAATAGTTTCATCATTTATGCGTTTTTTAAAATGTTTATAAATACATCTAAAAACTATTCGTATTACATTTAAAGTCAACCTGTATGCTAAAAGTTTTTGTGTAAACGTTTTCCTTAGAATTGCATTTAATGAGGAGGGGTGACTTGACTAAGCAAGGGTGCTTTGGACTGGTACGGTACTTAGTTCATTTATATATGTTAAACTTTCACGTTGTTTCATTGTTTTCATGTACCTGTCTAAACTTATTTAAATACATTTTAGCTAAAATAGACGTCATTGTACTACTCCTCTATTTTAAAGAATATGTCTTCTTTATGTTTTGTAATTTTTTCCTCTTGCACTTTATCTATTCACGGATTTGGTTCTTTTTAAGTGTGAACTACGCACTTGTCGTTGGAGTAACCATTATTCTCTTTTTTCTGCTGATGATTTGATTTATTGGTACGACATACATTACATCAACGACCTTAATTGTATAGACTCGCAGTTTCCTGTTAAACTTATGCCACAGTCAGGGATTTGATCCGCTTGATCGTCGGATCACGCTCGCTTATCTTGACATCTCTTTTGTACGCGTAGAATTTGTATTTGCTATCCTACTGTCAATGTAAGGCAGGCGTCTTCTGACGATCAAACTGAACGCGGCTGGGAATTTCCGTGCGAAATGGACGAAAAGGTGTTAAAGCGGGCGCCCGCGCAGATTGCGCTACGAAATAAGCTTTACCTTTTTCCATATCGCCTTTGAGGGTAAACCACTCCTTTAGGCTCGAAAAAAAGGTCTGTTTATTCAAAGCGAAAAAAAAATTCTAAAAAGATGGAAATTATTTCAGTAAAATAAATTAAATATTTAGATTAAATTAAAACATTAAATCCTTTATCAACCATTTATTAAAATAATGTTGAAAAATTTGCCTATACACGTACAGTCAAGACCACGGCAAGTTATTTATTGATTTATTCAAAATGTTCAAATTTTATTATTTGTCATGCATGATAGAAGCCACAGTAATACGATTATTTGAAATTTTTAATTGGCTACTTGTTGCGACGCATATACATTAAGGTCGTTGCATTACACTAACTTTCCCCTTCACTTGAGTAAAGTAGGTGCGTCTAGGTCTTCCTCTCCTTCTTTTCCCTTCAACCTTTTCTTCCATGATATTTTCAAGAAACTGCCATGTCGAATCAAGTGTCCTATCATCATCCCTCGTCTATTTTCAATTTCAAGTGCTATAAATTGTAAATTATGTAACTGTCACATTAAAAGAGCCATTAGACAAACAAACAAACATACTTACATACAAACAACTTAAAGACAGCATGGTAATGATCCCTCCACTATCCCTAATATGTAATACTAGCTTTTGCCCGCGGCTCCACCCGCCTCGAAGAGATTTTCGTAAAAATAAGGAAAACAAAAGAATATGATTTTTTGAACGACTATATATGACTATACTATGTTTAACCAAGGCGCTAATAAAGACCAATCAAATAAGTCCAAACTCGAAGGGTCTGCTTTTGTCCGTTGAGGAAATCCCGTACCCATCTTCCAGTTCCATCATCAGACCCTGGTCACCATATTTTACCAAAGTGCTAATAAAGACCAATCAAATAAGCCCAAACTCGAAGGGTCTGCTGTTGTCCGTTGAGGAGATCCCGTACCCATCTTCCAGTCCCATCATCGTACACTGGTTACCATGTTTTACCAAAGTGCTAATAAATACCAATCAATAAGCCCAAACTCGAAGGGGCTGCTGTTGTCCGTTGAGGAGATCCCGTACCCATCTTCCAGTCCAATGATCAAAACCTGGTTACTATGTTTTAGCAAAGTGCCAAGAAGTGTGTCAGGATCGTTGTAGATGGAAATCTGTGTCAGATTAAACTGATACAGTTTTCTCGTATGGGAAAAAATTAATACATAAACCTGGCTGTAATCACTTTTTAAGCTAAATATTAGCAAAAGGTGTGTCCGGGTCGTTGTAGATGTAAATCTGTAGTCAGATTAAACTGATATAGTTTTCCCGTATGGGAAAAAATCATTACTTAAATTATTTTATTTAAATTATACGTATTTAATGTATCTGTGCTTAAACCTGGCTGTAGTCACTTTCTCAAGCTTAATATTAGCAAGAGGTGTGTCAGGGTCGTTGTAGATGGAAATCTGTAGTCAGATTAAACTGATTAGTTTTGCCATATGGGAATCATTACTCAAACAATAGTATTTGATGTATCTATGCTTAAACCTGCCTGTAGTCAATTTTTCAAGCTTAATATTAGCAAGAGGTGTGTCAGGATCGTTGTAGATGGAAATCTTTAGTCAGATTAAACTGATACAGTTACCTCGTATGTAAAAACAACTGGTTTTATCACGTATAACTAACCATTTGGTCAGGGCACGCCGATAAAGCAGCTAAGCAGCGTTTTTTCTCCCGACATGGTTCACAAATACGAATTTTCAAACTGAAAACTTACCTATACTTTTATTTAAATAAAATATTGCCTATATTACTCAGAAATTGTGTAGCTTTTTACAAAATAAAGAATTTTTAGAATCGGTTCGGTAGTTCCAAAGTTTACCTCAAACATATATTACAAACAAACAAATCTTTCCTCTTTATATAATAGTGTAGAGTGTAGACGTAATAGGTTGGGGAAAAAGTTTTTTCGCATTTTATATGAAAATTAAAAACATTTTTTAATAAAGTTTATTTATATTTAACTAAAGTATGTAGGTGCCATTTTGTTCGATAACTTTCTGCCATCTTGTAGGTAGAAACATGATCCCATTGCTATAGAAATTCTGGGGCTTCTGATCAAAAAACCATGACAAGTGATTTTGGCAGTCCTCTCGTGATGTTAACCTGACACTGCCTAAAGAATTCCGAAGAGACCGAAACAAGTGGAAATCTGAAGGTACAAGGTCAGGACTATACGGCAGATGCATTAATACGTCCCAGCCAAACTCTCTTAATTTTTGCCGAGTGGCTAAAGATGTGTGAGGTCTAGCGTTATCATGATGAAAAATCACACCCCTTCTGTTGACTAATTCCGGACGCTTTCTTACAACTTCTTTCTTTAATCTCATCAGTTGTTCGCAGTAGAGTTCAGAATCGATGGTCCTGCCTCGCGGTAACAGCTCATAATGAATAATGCCCTTCCGATCCCACCATACACACAGCATTACCTTGTTGCGAGATAACCCGGGTTTCGCCAGAGTCTGTGAAGCCTGAACAGCCTTTGACCACGACCTTTCTCGCACGTTCTTGTCGTACGTGATTCACTTTTCATCACCAGTGATCAGGTTTTTTAAAAATGGTTCGGTTTCTTCACGTCCTAATAAAGAATCACAAATGAGTACACGGTTCATTAAGTTTCTTTCAGTGAGCTCGTGAGGCACCCAAATATCGAGCTTTTTTGTGTACCCAGCTTTTTTCAAATGCGCCAAAACTGTTTTGTGGTCAATCCCCAGTTCTTCAGCTACATCGTAACTACTTATATGCCGATTTTGCTCCACTTTTTCAAAAATGGCATCCATTTTATCCGTAACAGGGCGCCCATAGCGAGGTGCATCTTTGACATCAAAATTTCCGGATTGAAAACGCTTAAACCAAATTTGTGCTACTCTCACAGACACTGCACTCGGTCCATAAACATCACAAATTTTTTTCGCGGCTTGCGTTTTATTTTTACCTTTTTTGTAGTAAAATTTTAAAATGTATCGAATTTCTTCATTAGATTCACTCATCTTAACCGTAAGAAAAATAAATGAAAATCACACATTTTACCTAATTTGAATTTGGAATTATCTTTTTTAAAATTTAAACTTTTTAATAATACCAAAGCCAGCCATATACAAATGGTATAGCCAAAGTAGAAGTGTAGATGTAGATAGATGTAGATTATAAATGCGAAAATGTGTATGTTTGTTTGTTTGTCTGCCTGTGTGTTCCATTTTCACGTCAAAATGGCTTAACCGATATTCATGAAATTTGGAATAGAGATAGATTGAGACCCTGGAAGGGACATAGGCCATAAAATGTTTTCATAAAATAACGTCCAAGCCGAAAACGGGGCAAAGATTCAATGAACGCGGGCGAGGCCGCGGGCATAGGGTAGTAAGTAAATACAATCGGAGTTTGACTTATTGCAGGACTATCTTCTTCGTTGACGTATTGTTGCCGAAAGTGTAAATGATTCTGGAACGAGCCACAAGCGGGTGCTTCTACGACACAAGATGAATAATTGCACTTTATCTCGACAAAGCAATGAACAGTTCAATTTGAACTTGTTACAATACATGCAACTTATTAAAACTACTGCAACGCAGAAAATTATTACTACAATTTTAAAGCTATGCTTTTGTTTACAGGCAAGAAGTAAGAATTTTTTTATTTACGCAAAAAAAAGAGCTTACAGATACAGATTAAATCTAATTAAAATAAGAAAAATCCAAAACCTTATAAATAACTCAAAACAAAATTAAAAAAATACTACTAAATAAAATATGTTCCCTAAATCACGGCCGTTGATCGGCAGAGTCCTCAAAAGTAATGAATTGCATCTTTACTAGCCCATTTAATTATGTTTCACCGGCAGACCGGGAGTACGGCATTTATAAAGCAGGTTGGATACGATTATAAGGAACGTCAGAAGGGGGATTGTAATCAAAAATTTGTTCGGCCTGAAGAATCCTCGATAGAGCAGAAAGAAGGAAAGTAAGTAAAAATTTTTTTGGGTTATCTTTCTTTCTTTATCGTTTCTGCGTCTTCATCAGCTTCATGCAACGTATAGGCTCTTCAAATAATACAATTTCCAAAAAAACCCGTTCCTGGTAAAAAAAATTATACCCTTCGAGCTTGTCCAGATGCGACGTTGAATACGCGCGAGGCCTCGCGCGAACGAGCGTGTGTTGCGTCCAAATAGCGCGATGTACGCGCGTGGATTTGGTGTAGAACTCAGTGAGTATTCAATATGGATTTGGACCGAGCGGTTGAGTTTTGGCTTGCAAAATTGAAAAAATCAACAACAGTTCAGTATGATCAAGCTAAACTAAAACTATTACTTTAAATTTAAATTCATGAATAACTATTAATTGTTTTGAAATAATAAAGTTGGCATTGGCATAACCAATAGATGCGATATAATATCCCATATTGCGGGTCTTCTTTCCACTAAAATAATAAAAAAAATCGTTAACGAAAACTAAAAGTACTAGTACTTTAAATTAAATTAATGAATAACATAGTTATTGTTTTAAAATAATAAAATTAGCATTTGCATAACCAATAGATTTCGTATCTCATATTGCCGGTCTTTTCCCTCTTCATTAATAAAAAAATCAGTATTGAAATGATGCTCCATTTTTCCATTGAACACGTCCGCTTACTCCAACGCTCGCGCGTTTACTGGACGCAACATACAGGTTCCACCAAGTACCTCGACTCGCGCGGTCTTCGCGCGTATACGCGCGTAGTCGAGATTCTTGCGTAGAACCTGCGTTAACGCGCGAGTATACGCGAATTTATTGCTCGCGCGCGACTCGCGGCGCGTAGCATGTGGACGCAATGTATTTGAGCCCTAGTACTTCGACTACGCGCGAGTGCTTACGCGCGAGATCTCGCGCGAGCAAAACGCGGCATGTGGACAAGGTCTAATGCACAGACAAAAGAATCATTGTCACAGACTCAACAAGTTATTACGGAATACATAACTAAATTGTCATAAAAAAATCCTTTCTTCATTGGGTTCAAATTAATGTATACCTCATTAAAAGGGTAAATTAGGATTTCTGGATAGTTTTAAACATAATTAATTTAAGGAGTAAACTAATACTGATAGCTACGAGTAGTATTGCTATAACTAAACACACTAAACGATATCAATTGTTAAAATAGCATACACATTTTAAGCAAATATGATACCTATATTTTTGTCTTAATTCATATTGATCTTCTCACGTAGCTTTATATTTAGATCGCATTTTATCGCATTGTATAATCCTGTAATTGCTTAAATAAATGTAAGTTGGAAAATAAATAAATAAAGTCGGAATTTAATTATATACTGGGAGTGAAAAATAACTTCATTTAAAAGTCCATTTCAATTACAAGCTTTGGGCTCTAATTTCGAAAGATGTCGTGAAATATAAAGGTGTTTAGATTATTTGTTACGTTTCTCTAGACCCGACACGTGGCGGACGCTGACTCAACGATGCAAGAAGCACTTTAGTAATACTTAATTTTTTAGATTCTCTTCTCAAAATTAAAGAACCGAGTCCATTTCGTGTTACTCATGTTTCCGTTTATCTGTTACAGCACAACGGATTACGCTATTGACTTGAAAATAAAACTCGCTTGGATATATCTTGTATTACATATCTAGTCTAGATAAAAATTCATAAACTGGCGTAGCTAACATGGACGAAAATAATAGAGACATTTTGTCTCTCGAAGAAAGAAACGTTTGACCAATGGAAACGCAGGTAAGCTTTATCCACAGACTTTCAACAGACTCTTCCTGCGTATCCACTGGCCAACGATTTTTCCAGATAAAAAATCTTGTCATCTATGCTAGCTATACTGGTGCATCCAAGTAAGCTAACACTGTTCCAACTCACACTTGCCCGGCTTTTTTGTTATCGGGTAGGAAAGTATGTTCAAGATAAGAAAGCCTAACCACCCGCTATAGCCGAAGGTCGGTGGAAAGTGGAACCCTCGGTAAGATACCGTTTATCGGAGTGTTAATTCTATCTACACTTTTTACGGTCTAAATAGAACTCTATTGTTAACGCTTATAAATATGTGAACAAAAAAGAGGATAAACAAGAGAAGGATTGGTAAAAAAAATCAAAAACATTTTTTTTGGCTACGTAAGTGAAAAGACGCTCGACAGAAATAAACTTCGCTTTGTTATAAGATAAGAGGAATACATTTTTACCCAACATTCAACCGCCGAAAAGCGGTTATCCCCTTTCTTTTATAAATGTCAAAGGGACAATTTGTACCACTCTGCGAGGTAAGGGTTAAGTGAACTTATGTAGTTTGTTCCTGAAACACACAGGAAGGGAATAAAATAAAATAACCTAGATTTATGATCTGGATTGCGGTTAGGATAACCGGTTATAGCCTTGTTTTGGGTTTAGACCGAGAAAAATAATGGTTATGGTTGTATCTTTAAAATAATAGGTCACAACGAGGATTTGTGATCGTTTGTATTTCAAAAAATGATAAATGATAATGGGGTACTAATAATTACCCATAAAGATCAGAACACTCCCCTGACCAAATGAAATAAACGTTTTTTTTACACATTTGATTATGTTGTCGAAGTACGCAAGCTACGTAAGTTGAAAAATAATAGCTTGTTTTCCAAAAAAGCTATATCCTTTCATTTTGTTTTCAAAAGACTATTTAATTTCGAAACTTTGAATCGTAGGAAGAGAGGGCTATAGTTATTTAAATCGGACGAATAAATGCTCACGTATGTAACAGTACACACTGGAACTAATTAGAAAGATCATGACATAATATGTCATCAGTTCAGGTCATTTGTCAGGTTTAAGGGGGTAACTTTTTACCTCGGTACAAAATGCACATCGTAATATTGTTTTCCTTACTTTTGAAAGTGTTTTTAAGCAACTTGCGGAATAATAAAGTCTTCACAAAAAATTACGTACTATAATGTATTACATTTTGTTTGCATTGCATTAACAAACTTAAAAGCTTGTTTACAGTTGTAATGTAATGCAGCTAAAATGTAACGCATAAAATTGAATAATTTTCATATGATCACCTAACTATTAACAAGCAGTTTGCGTGAATTGCTATAAAACGCATTTATTCCATACGTTTTATTCAAAAGTAAGGAAAACAATATTATGCTGTGCATTTTACACCGAGATCCTCCGTTACCACCTTAAGTAACTAGTCCTCTGTTCCTGTTCCAGTAAATGATATTATCATTTACTGGAACAGTTTGATACTTATATAGGTAAAATTTTTAAAACACATTTTATGTGTTGTAGTTTGATCAAAATACATACTTTCCATAGATGATTCTGTCACGAACATCTTCTGGGCCTCCGTGTGACGTGATCCACGATATTGCCATAATTCATGCAAAGGAGAATTCAAAAACCGAGAATTCTGTATTTCCCTGTGGACAGGGGTGGGGCGATGGTGGCATATCGAAGTGATATTCACTGGTTGACAGAAAAAACACCTATAACTTAGTATTTAAATATAAATAAAGATATAATTGCTATGTTTAGCCTTTTATTTTCTTTAAATATTACTAGTTACAAGAAAAATAAAATAAAAACACAATTTTCAAAATATTTCGGCCTCTTCTATCCTCTTCTTAGTATTTAAATTTAATTGTAAACAATAGTTGACATCTATAAACTACATAATAATAAAGTAGAAAAAACGTCGTGTCTTTACATTGAATATTTTCGCGAAATGTTAAATGAAATGGGTTATTGGTACTGTACTGAGACCCAAACAACTGTTTTTTCCGTTTTAACTCGAGAACCACTCAACGGATTTGGATGCAGTTTTTTATTGTCATCGGAGTGTACGGTCAATATATATTACGTATTACGTACAGCCATTGACGACAGACAACGATACTGTTGACACAATTATAAAAAATATTTATTATTTTTCAACTTACCTTCTTTTTATAATTGTATCAAACAGTGTCTTCGTCTGTCGTTAATGGCTGTACGTAATATGAAACAATGTTTAGGTGGTAGAGTTAATGCCGGGCTTGATTGTGGAGGTACCACCATCTTACTCGGAAATCTTCCCGAAGTTATTCGGGGGAGAGTAAGAGGACAGCTCTAAGGCAAAACCAGGTGGCCCACCATTGCCTGGGAGCGATGGATGGCGGTATATCCATCCACAATTGCCGAGCCTTATATAAAACAGACTGGTGATGGGTAGCGGCGTCACTGGTGCAAGGGTTTCGGCACCGCGCTTATTTTATTTTATTTTCATGTACTGCTTATATATATTATATATACCTGACACAGACAAAATAGCCCATAGTAGGCGACCGATTTTTGTTAACACATCTGACTAATCGATCTGAATATCAAGTCAAATCTGAAACATTTAAACTCCATTTATTCTTATTATTAAAATTTATATTGTTATTATTAACATTTATTTATAATATATTTATTATTAAATAAAAAAAACAATAGCCATACTTTTATGTTATTTGATAGGATACATTTTGCCAAGATCTAATTAACTTTTTTAATAGGATTTGATAATAAATAAAACATATTAACGGAAAGTAAGGAGTTACAATTATACAATTAGTGGATAGATAGAAGGCCAGTTAATTTTAGAGGTCAGCTGAAAAAATATGGTCCAAAGAGCCATCTTCGATACCACAGTCGCAGAGAGGTGAAACTCTTAGTTTGAATTAAAAAAGCGAATAGGAGAACAAGTGTGACCAAGTCTCATTCTGATGAAAACACTTATGACAAATTTTCATTATTTTTTTACTTTATATTATGTATGTGTCTTTAAGATAGAGCTGAACTAAGTAACGCTAAAAAGGTTTAAAGGTTTTACTTTTATGGTTACTTGTATAAGTTTGCTCTTGGTTTTCATTTATTTATTTATCTTATTTGCCGTCATATAGGCTATAGAGGTACTAACACGTATTCTGTGAAAATTTCAACTGGCTATCTGGCTGAAGCTGTAGACCCATGTGACAGACAGACGACAGCGGGGGCTTATCAATAGGGTCCCCTTTGGCACCCTTTAGGCACGTAACCCTAAAAAGATAAAAAGTATATATGTAGGTATGTGTGGAAGAATCAGTAGCCAACGCAACTTTCTACCATTTGCCGTGATAACTCATCTGGCTACCTGTTACCGCTGAAGCTGTAGACCGCTGTGACAGACGGACGCGCAGAGGTTTAGTAATAGGGCCCCGTTTGGCACCCTCCGGGTACGGAACCCTAAAAAGTAGGTAAGCTTAAGGCCTTACCCCTGGTGCACGATATTGTTACTGAGCGATTTTGAACTTCAGTATGTTGACAGAAAGTTTACATTAGAATGCTCGCATTCGCGCGCTGCCGGCACGCAAAATCAGTGAATTTTCGAGGTTTTTCTGGATTTTACGAAAAAGTATTTGATGTAGGAGTTTTTTCACCTGACATCGGATAATAAACTATATTTTTTTGTAATAGCAGTAATTTGAGACATAAAACTCAAGCCGTTTAGACATAAAATGAATTAAATACTTAAAAAGACATTATTTTCAAATATAAAATAGGTATATCGAGTGAAATGTGTCCAATTAGGTAACCGACCTGACAACAGAAAGACAAAGGTCTGAAAAAACACGTGCCCAAGTTTAACATTGATCATATAAGTAGTTAACTAAGTATATAAAAACAAATACCGTTGAAAGACCAAGGCAAGCCCTTTAGAGGATCCGCAATTGTAAGTCATCCTAGTCGAGTGAAATATGAAACAGCTAGTAGAGAACTGGCGAGGCGCCAGTTACTTGTACCATATTGTTAAAGGGTTTCATATCAGGGAACTGTTCGTTGCTTCTAAGACATTAAATATGTGCCTCCTAATTATGAGTATTATACGAAGATGTAATCATATGTAAAATACCATATTTTAAATAGATACCATATTTTACTGATGTTTTATACGCGAACGATACAGCGTGTATTTCCCCGATTTTGACAGTTATTCCAAGATGGCAGCCAATCCTATCGTCCTTTCCATTTAGCTAACATTGTAACAAGAAATAATCAAGTCTTTCTATATTGACAGATCGAAAGAAACTTTTTTTTTCTTTTTTTTTCTTTCTTTAGGTAACATTGCTACACTTTTTTTTTTGACGTTTTCGTGGGAATGCTGTATCAACAACCCAAGGAGCTAGTGATAGAGTTCGATAGACCGTGGATATTGTTTTCTTGTGCAAAGTGTGTGAAACATAATTATTATACGCGTGCAAAGTTTTGATCGATTAACAGACCAATAACCACAAAATGGCTAGGCCTTATAACGTTGTGCGACTAAGGCTACTCATTTTTATTTTGAGCCATGAATTCTACCAAAATCCTTTGTTGGGCCTCTTGGTTCTCTTTCTGGATAAAAAAAATAATTTCTTGTAGGTATGTTTTTAGGGTTCCGTAGTCCGACAAGGAACTCTTATAGTTTCGCCGTGTCTGTCTATCCGTCTGTCCGCGGCTTAGCTCAGAGACTATGAGTACTAGAAAGCTGTAATTTGGCGTGGGTATACATATCAATCACGTCGACAAAATGGTAAAATAAAATCTCGAAAAATTTTTTTTTTAGTTTTACCTCCCGTCCACGTAAATTGGGGATGATTTTTTTTTCTGGTCTATCCCATAGTTTGGGATATCGTTAGATAGGTCGTTTAAAAACATTGTGGGTGCGTGAAAACCATTTTTCGATTTAGGGTTCCGTTGGCGAAATATTAAGGTTTAAAGTGATAATTTTTGTTAAAGTCAAGCGTCCCCCCCTGCTGGCTAAACGATTGTTTAGATATGTGGAAAAATTCACAGAAGTAGTATATATAATGAAGTTAAAAGAAAAAGTATCACAGCTAAGAAGGCTTTACAGGTTTACGAGTACAGCTCGCGCCAAGCTTTTGGCCCCCTCTAAACACGACAATGTATGGGCCGTTCTTCTAAATGTATCAGACTAGAAGTTTAATTGGCGCGATCTGTATTAGTAGACCAACTTATAAAATGTACTGGGTAACTACGGAACCCTACATTGAGCATGGCCCGACAATATTAATAATAATAATATATATATAATAATAATTATTATATCAACTAATATTAAATTAATGACTTGTTTGCTAGCATGCTAGCTTAGCAGGTTTGCTAAGTTTCTTGCCCTTCTTCCAATACTAATCTAATGGTGCGGATGGTTAGGCCTTATTTTTATTTATGGTTTATTTAGTTCATTTTTCAACACATTTGTTCATTGGATTATGTATAATATAATATTTTTACTCCTATATTTCTTTATTTTATGCAGGTGTATAATTACATTTTAGTAGCCGAACCTAAATATTTTTTGTATGTATTTCCCTTATTAGTACATATTTTTTATATTCTAAGGATATGTATTGTAAAAATTAACTTTGACTTGTAAAAAGTATATTTTATGTATCTACCTATATATTACAAAATAAATATTTTGATTTTGACACAATCATGATTTTTATCAATTAATTGTTTAAAAGTTACAGGTTTCAAATATCACAAGAGAACCTTAATTATTGATTGAACCTAATTAATTTTGATGCGGTTTTCACTAGAGTGCTTATTGATAATGTTTTTTTTTGTAAGTAAACAAGATTTTACCTAACGTATTCACTTATCATTATAATTTGAAAATATAAATTATGAGAAAGAATTATGCAACGTATGTATAGATATACTTATTATATGATGTACTTATATTGCAAAGGGATTCTTTGTGCAGATAAACTAAAGACTGAAAATTAAAACATGAATGAATGATCAGAGTGAAAGCAGTGGAAATGTGTTCCTTACGGTATTTGTGGTTTGATACTGAATGACAGAGTAAAATATACTATGATGGGGATCGTTGTGGCTTGAATAGAAAAAGGTATGCTGTTTGGGTATACAGAGAGAATGGATCAAAACAGATAGGCGAAAGAAATATATGGTGGGGAAGTGAAAGGTAGGGCTAGACAGGGCCGTCCTGTAAAACGTGAACAAGGCCTGAGTATCTATGAATGTATGATAAAATATGTGTTCGCGGGCCGGAGTGATATGTATGTATGTTGGAATGGCTTGTAATAGACAAAACACAACCTACTCTAACGATTGCAAAATAGAATAGAATAGAATAGAATAGAATAGAATATCCATTTATTTATCTACCACAACACAATAAATTATAAAAACAAATTATAAAGTCAAACACAAGGAAATAACATAAAAGAATAAAACAATGTGACTAAAGCTAAATGAAATCATGTGTCGAAGCAGACAAAAAGGCTAGAACTCAGCATATGCTGTAGTCTTACAGAGTAAGACCGACAGCGCTGATTTTCAGTCCAAGCCCGCGTAGGTAACGCACGAACAAACAAAACAGCGCGAGTATTCTTGCACATTTTGAAAATAATAATTACGAATGGCAGAATAAATATGATATACATATACGAGTACATAATGTAGGTGCTAATATTTGTAAATAAATAAATTCAATTAATAGGTAAGCTCTAAATAAATGTCAGAAACTCGTTGGTCAAAAATTATTAAAATGGCGATGAAGCGTCTAGTTTTAGGCAGGCGAAGACATTTGTAAGTCAAGGAGATACTTTTTTAGTTTAATTTTAAAAGTATACTTACGCTTTAGGTCACGTAGCGGTGGTGGAATGTTATTCCAACATTTTGACACCATGTACCTAAAACTACCCCTAAATGCAGTGGTTTTGTGCTTTGGAAACAATATACGATTCATCCTGGTGCTGTATCTGCTAACAGTAGATGACCACGTAAATTTGTCATGTAAATATTTGGGAGAACCAGTTTTTACTACACCAAACAGTAAAGCAGCGAGATGCAGCTCACGACGACCCTCTACCCTTAAAATATTCGCGGCATTGATATAAGGTGTGACGTGTGATCGCCAGGGGATACGGAAGCAATAGCGAGCACACGCATTTTGCACGCGCTGAATGAGTCGCATGGTCTTCGCGTAGAGGCAAGGGCCGTAAACAGCTATACAATAATTTAGTTTAGAGAGAACAAGAGACTCACAGAGCTTAATGCGTAGTTCTTCACTAAGAAAGTCACGAATGCGGTATATGACTTTTAGTCGATAAAAGCAGTTACGTGTTAACTCTGCCACATGACTTTCAAAGCGTAGCTCACCATCAATTAAAATCCCCAGATTCCTAGCCTCACGTACACACTCCATCGGTTGGTTCATAGTACAAACCGGAGGATTAGCAGAAGTTATTCTCGCGATCTGGTGTTTAGATCCTAGAACCATATACTTGGACTTGGATGGATTAAGAACTAAAGAATTCCTTGAACACCATAAAGAGATACGATTAAGATCGTCATTAAGCTTCATCGCAGCAAGATTAGCTTCTGTAGGATTACAGGAGATGTACAACTGTAGGTCGTCTGCGTATAAGTGGTACTTGCAATTTTGAATGTTTTCTATTATATCTCTACTATACAAAATAAAAAGCAGAGGCCCAAGTATAGAACCTTGTGGTACACCACGATCTACAGTACTCATTTGAGACCTTAAACTGCTACCATCCTCTCTTGACAACACCACTTGCTGTGGACGGTCACCAAGATAACTGTTAAACCATTGAACAGTCTCAATGTCAAAACCATAAAATGTGAGCTTTGAGAGCATAAGATTTACATTAATGCAGTCAAATGCTCTGGAAAAGTCCAGTAATGCAAGGATAGTCCCCTGACCAACATCACGAGCTGCAAGAATGTTATCAATAACGTCCAAAAGTGCCGTGTTTGTGCTACGGCCTTTTCGGAAACCCGATTGTAACTCTGGCAGTATACCATTACGTTCCAAGTAATCTACCATTTGAATGTAAACGGCCTTTTCTAGTATTTTTGATAAATACGGTAGGATACTAATTGCACGCAGGTCCTTTACATTACTTGGATTGTTCGTTTTGGGAATAGGCTTTACAAGTGCAGTCTTCCATAACTTGGGAAAGGTGTTCGTAGCAATAGATTTGTTTATTATAGTAGTTATTGCACCAAGGGTTGTGGGCAGGGTCATGAGTATCATGTCCATATTAATACGATCTGTACCTTTGGCATTAGACCTAATGTTATTTGGCATTAGACCTAATGTTAAAAAATAATGTAAATAAATAAAGCTTCTAAGCTCTGCAATTTCAAAAAAAATTTGATGTCGCAAGATTCTGGGTAAATTTTGCTTTCGAATGACAATATAGGACGTTAGTTCTGTGTTGCGAGTGAAGTTTGTTTTGTCTTTTAGGAGAAAACGACAATGCACCCTTTTTTGAAGAATTAATTAATCTAATGCACACAATTATAATTACCATCTATATCTTCAACTAAATAACTAAAAAAAGATACTATACTTCCTAAAAAAGGATCATAATAAATAATCTCGTATCCTTTGCTAACCTAATTGTGCTAATGTGTGTTTCACAGTTGCAGAATAATGTGTTGAGGAAACAAACGGAATAGAGGCTGGCACTTAGCTTAGCACGGTCTGAATGCAGTCAAGGTTGACTAAACGCTGCTCAGTATAACTAAGAGATTTATCATGACTGTTTATTATTGAGTACTTATAGCATATATGTGTATATTTCGAAGAGAAAGGTTTGTCAGAATTATAGTTTAAATACAGCAGAAATAGGGCAGGGAGAACGAACGCGAGGTACTAGTATGACATACGATTATACGACTATATTAGCCATTAGTTAGTGCAAGCAAATGAAATCCTGCTGCGTACGCTCCGTTGCCGGAATTAGGCATGCTTTGAATTTCCTTGTATTGTAATCCATAGAATAGGGTTTCCCTAACTTATTTGGGACACGCCCCCTTTATAGGAAAAAAATATATTTCCGCGCCCCCCCTATGCCCAGATAATTTTAGATAAAACACTGTTTATTAACAAAATAAGTATCTGTTTGCTTATTAAAGTAACACAAAAATCATAGAAAACTAATTTGGTAATACTTATTGGAATGTGATGGATGAGCTTGCATCGATTTTACACTATATCTACCTACCTACGAACGTTGTTTCTTGTTTATCTCTAAATAAGGTCCTTAACTACACAGTTGGCCTACGCCCCCTTCCAGGGGGGGGGGGGTGCCCCCCACTTTGAAAACCCCTGCCATAGAAGAACCGTGCTCTACGACGCGCGACGTACGATGTATTGGTATACGTCGTAAGGGATCATTGCACAATTATTTATTTCTAAAATAATAAAGGTAAAAAATAATATGTAATACCTAACTATTATAATAAATTGTATGCTATCAAACATTTTAGAGGGCTTATAAAGTTGCAATCCCCAAAACATACTCCTATGATATATATAAGGTGACTTTCATTTATGTATCCTACTGGATACTCGGTAAGTGGTCAGGACCAAGATCCAATGACCCTGTTGGCGAAATACGAAAAATATTTTTCGTGCCTCTATACTTGTTCAAGAACATCCTCGACTCAATTAGCAAATAGTATTCTAAATTATAGGTGGTAGAGCCGATGCCGGGCTCGACTGTGGAGGTACCACCATCTTACTCGCAAATCCTCCCGAAGTTATTCGGGGGAGAGTAAGAGAACAGCTCTCAGGCAAAATCAGGCGGCCCACCATTGCCTGGGACCGATGGATGGCGGTATATCCATCCCCAATTGCCAGGCCTTATATAAAACAGACTGGTGACGGGCAGCGGCATCACTGGTGCAAGGGTTTCGGCACCGCGCTCACCAACCCGCCTGCCCAGCGTGTGTGAGTATGGGCATTTCTTTCAGGGGGACTGCCAAGAGTGGCGAAATCCTGGAAAGGCCTATGTCCAGCAGTGGACGAAACAGGCTGATGGATGGATGGATGGATTCTAAATTATATTTTGCACATTTCACAGAAACCTTGGTCCTGGGCACTTACCGAGTCTCCAGTATGAATTTGGCAACAAAAACGAAAGTCACCTTGTATAAAAAAAAACAGAGCCCAAAATTAATTAAACCCCAAAATCGATTAACGACTACAATAAATTAAGCTTTTTATCAAAACCTAGCACTTTTATTAAAAGACTTGATACTCCGACAAAAATACGGACGTCCCAGAGGACTATCACCATTAGAACCATTACCACTACCCGAGTTTCTATATCTGTAACAAAGTCAAAGTCATATACATTTTAAAATTTTATTTTAGAATCAGGCTGTCCATCATGTACTAAATAAGTTACTTACGGCTAAGCCGTTTTTGTATTTAATATTCTTGCAATTTATTTATGTACTGGAGTGTAGGTAGCAATCTTAGGTCATATGATTAGATTATAGAACTCTTTGGGGTCGTTATTGATTGGCAATCGGTAATCTTTATGATCATTTGTACGTCATATTGATAGATTTATCAACATATTCTAAAAATGAAATGATGTCTAGTGAAAAGACAAAGAAACGAGCAGAGTTCTAGTACATATTGATCCAGAGCTTCCCCTGAAATGTGTTCAGTAATTTGTTAATGTCTAGGATATTTAAATAAATACTGAAGAAAACCTTTGACTCAACAACCTTGATCTCTATAGTACGTGTAATGTGACCATATATTTACATATTTTCTTAGAAACAGATAATCCCAAATAGAAATGCTCCGAATGTACATACAGCCAGGAACACAGATCCGTCCGGTCTATAATGCCTGAATGCAGTTTCAGGTGTGACTAAGAATCTTGCCATTGCAATCTTAACCCGATGCACTAGGATGCATTTCACTCAAAATGCACTTGAATTTTTTCACTACAAACGGTGGTTGCGAGCCTCCGGGCTTGCTCCTGGATAAGTTCTAGACATAAATCTCTGCAAAAGACTTGCAGGTGTTGCACAAAAGTAAGAAAATCACAGCTGCATAGCCCATGAAGCCCACGGCGCAAAACTTAGACTTCTAGTAACGTAACGTCGATCCTAGGCTAGCTAGGCTTTCTTAATCTAGAAACGTTCGTGACGAATGTAGAGATCATGTCACGTTTTTTTTGTATGTGTATATGTGTGTGTGTGTGTGTGTGTGTGTGTGTGTGTGTGTGTGTGTGTGTGTGTGTCTAGTTAGTGTACGAACATTTTATGAACATTTTATTTATTTACATTATAAAGCTGTGTGTCATCCGTCACCGTCTTGCCCGCCGGACTCTCAGACGGCGAAAGCAGCAGCAAATATGTTAGCGAAAAGCGTTTTCATACTTTAGTTTTGTTTTGTGGCCGTAGCAACGAAATTAACCCAAATACTTTATCTTGGGTTTTTCATAATAACTCCACGGGTGTGTTAGCACCTCATTTATCGATTCACAAAGTGCTTTTCCTCGTTATAAACGACCCGTCGTAAAATGAAACGATCGATAAAAGTCGCCTGAATATATGTGGCAAATACATGCAATGTCGTAACGGGGAATTCCAGTGAATTTCAGCCAAGGTTGCGGCAAGTACCTTGGGCGTGGAATCACATAAACAAAAATTATGTGCGGCGCGCCCGAAGTGTCGCTACGCTAAGTGTCTTAATAGGAAACCCCAGTAAATTTCAGCGGAATGTGGGCGTGTAATGATATAATTAGAAATTATGACTGCGACACTGCGGCGCCCGTAGGCGAGTTTACGGGCGCCTCGCAGGCGAGCACCCGCTGTGTAACGTTCGACTGCACTTTCGTATGTTGCGACGTATTCGCTGATGGGCTCCAAGCCGCTGTCGATAAGCCTGAGTAAAATACATGATTTT
This sequence comes from Ypsolopha scabrella, assembly GCA_910592155.1. Classification (NCBI taxonomy): domain Eukaryota; kingdom Metazoa; phylum Arthropoda; class Insecta; order Lepidoptera; family Ypsolophidae; genus Ypsolopha; species Ypsolopha scabrella. The sequence goes on from OU342965.1 coordinate 11,911,479, forward strand.
TTCTTCAAAGATAGCACAGTCGCCGCACCTGATTCCATTGTGTGACCGGGAGCTCCATGCAGCGTTGGAGAGTCACCTGCACCGCGGTTTTATCGGTAGCTCGATGGTGCGACGACTCCGACACGAAGTCTTTTAAGATTATATGTAACGTAACGTCGTTCGTAAGCTCACCTGCTCGTAGACCTTTGCTACAGACATTCCTTAATCTTGAAACGTTCGTGACGAATGTAGAGATCATACCACGTTTGTATGTGTATATGTGTGTGTATGTATATAGTTATCGTACACGTACACGTATGTTGCATAGGTAAGATAGTATGACGTGAACATGTCTTTACTACGTTTACTACGACCGTCGTCATGTAGCAGTCAGCATGTCAGCAATGATAGTATAACGTTAGGGTGCCGGAGCAGCAAGCGCAAGTACGAACGTCTGATATATGCACTCTGTATCAATGCGCCGCAACGCTCGAGACACATCGATGGTGTAATGTTGCATAAACATTATTTACATTATGAAAGCTGTGTGTTATCCGTCACCGTTCTGCTCGGACCCTCGGACGGCGAGATGTTTCGCTATGTTAGCGAAAAGCGTTGTCAAACTTTACTTTTGTGTAGCAACCAAATAATCCCAAATACCTTATCTTCGGTTTTATAAAAACTAGCACGGGTTCGTTGCTACGTCATTTCGTGATTCCCGAAGTATTTTTCCTTGTTAGCCAAACGATTAAACCCATAGGTATAGGTCAAATAATTATTTGACTTATCGACCCGTTGTAATGAGGATAACGATCACTAAAAGGTATGTCGCTAGGCATGACCATGTGTGGCAAGGCCGAATGATGTCATTGGGAATTCACCTGAATTTCAGCCAAGTTTGCGTCATGTGTGTAGTTAATTAAACATTCTCGCCGCGCCCCGTTGCTATATGCGCACCTTTGAAAACAAAATCACGGCAGGACTTTTGTATGTTGCGACGTGTTCGCTGATGGGCGCCAAGCCGCTGTCGATAAGCCTGAGTAAAATACATGGTTTTTTCTTCAAAGATAGCACAGTCGCTGCACCTCATTCCATTGTGTGACCGCGAGCTCCATGCAGCGTTGGAGAGTCACGTGCACCGCGGTTTTATCGGTAGCTCGGTGGTACGTACGGCCAAGACGGAGTTACACCTGGTCGGCGTGCAAGTTAATCTTGTACGGAGTTTGAAAAAGTTAGCATGTCAAAACGTATGCACTTTGTATTAGCTACATTAGGTACAAACCCAACTTTAGTTTAAAAACAAACGGTATGATAACATTTATTTAGTTATGGCATAAAAATATGGTGAAATTTCCGTTGACGTCAGGGTTTCAGCCAAACCACAGAAATAGTTGCCTATTATTACAATGGTATCGGCATTATTTCTGATGGGTGACGCAAAAGTATAAACCGCTCGCGATTTAACCACAATTATTTATTAATTTTATTTCAGGATTAATGCCTGAATGCCTAATCAATTTTCCTTACATTGCGTCATTGGATCGTTCATTTTGCGGCCGCTGATATCAGCAGGCTACTATATAAGGCCCAAATCTTCCTTGATATTCATAAACCCACCGACAGCCACTGAGTGAACAAGTTCGCCCACAGGAATACTGTGACCCGTGACTCGTGACCCTCCGTGCTCTATGTAAGTATTGAATATTTAAATTATTTATTTTGTGCATTTTTATACTTCTCCTGTGCCTTCTTTCCAGGGATAAAGCGCCTGTTTTATGACTGAATTCAATATTTTATTTCTTTTCATTCGCAGCTACTGAATCAAAATGCTGCCAAACAGTCTGCTGGTGCTGATGGCGGTGTGCATGCTGGTCACGGCGAGGCCTGAATCAAAGCTGGAGCTGCCCAACCATCAAAAAGCTGTGAGTATCGAATTTCTACAAACTCCTATCAACGACCCATTCAAGTTTCTTATTACCGTTGCAACGACTAAGCAAAGAGTTTGTCCTATGCCCCGACTCTCAGTACGTCTTGTAAGCTTCAACGAAATTAATGTTAATTTTTCTATTTACAGATGACCGATCCCACCAGGTCCCGCCGGAGTGCCGAAGGACCACCAGAGTCGCACGTCGTCAAGAAGTCCGGGGTGCTGGGGACCCGCATCGGATGGCGTGAGGGCCCAGACCCCAACACATACTGGGAAGTTTAGGGGAACAATACGCTTATTTGTTTTTTTATACTTTTTAAAATAAAAGTTATTGTACAATATTTCCTGGTATTATTGACGTAGATAAGCTGACGCGACACCGCGTCCAGTAGGTATCCCAACTGTTGTATATACCTGGCTGCGAGCTTAGGTTACCATCGGTCTGCTAGGCTACATGCACATGTAATGTGCATCGGACCGATGTGCAGATATAGACGTCACGCTGCAACTTGTGCAACAGATACTGCACTCTAATAGGTCGAGCATAACGGCTTGGGAGTTAGCACCATTGCATGATAGAACTGTGTCTCCTGAGTTCAAAAATACCACTCCCCGCTCCCCCCGACCCTTAACTTTGGAGTTATAGGCCGTACGGACTTGTGTCATTGGGTGTATAACCACATTAAGTACAGTTTTAGAAAACTGTCAGAAAAATATACTCAAAGGCGAAACCCAACACAATAAGAAGAATCCAACAAAAGTCAGCGACACGAGTAAGGTTTTAGTGGTCCCGGAAGCGGGTGAGGGCGACACATGGCCAGAGATTACTCTCTGAGACTGTTCTCTGTCTTTACCGCAGTCCCGCCAAGTGTTTTTTTACTAGTGTCCGATTAAAGCTTCGGCTTCCGTTCCAACTCTCTTCGGCCAAAAAAGCTATTTGGCTATATTCTTATTTCGTGAACTTTTAGCTTGATTGTCCCAAGTCTAGTCATGTATTTTCTATCTATTTACTGGGACAAATGGTGGTAAAAATCAATAAGAAAACAGAAAAAGCAAAAGAAATGACACGTTTGCTAAGTTTATTGCCCTTGTTCTTAGGAAGACTATCAAAGTGCGTGGAGTTAGGTTTGCAATTGTTTATGTAACCACAGCCATATAATGTATGATAGTCTGCCTGTGTGCTTGATATAACATTTGTGTTTAGTGTGTTGTTTGTCGTTAAGCTCAAAGAACTGAATTGTAAAAAAACATGTAAAAATAACCACAGCGCTTTGTGACTAACTTAAAAAGTCCTTAAAGCAAAATTCGTCGTGGCTTTCATGATATATAAGGTGACTTTAATTTATGCAGCCACTCTCATACTGGAGGCTTGGTAAGTGATCAGTAACACGAACCGATAATACTTTTTGCTAATTTTGCAAAATAAAATCTTGACGTCCCATAGTAATTGACTCGGGGCTGGGCTTGAGTTTGTAGGGAACACGAAAAGAATAATACGAATTTCACAAAAAGGGTCATCAAACCTTGTTACTGAGTAAGTACTAGTAAGTACCGAGTCTTCAGTAAGAATTTGGCTGCAAGAATTAAAGTCGCCTTATATCAAAATAAATTTAAAAATATTTAGATGCTAGAACCCATGTGCGTCGTATGTCTCTCCATCATGGAGGCTATATTAAATACTGTTCAAAACGCGGTATGGTTATTATTAAGGTGGTAAAACCGAATCCCGGTGCAAAATGCACATCATAATATTGTTTTCCTTACTTTTAAATGAAAAGTATGCAAAAATTGCGTTTTAAAGCAATTAGTGAAAATTGATAAGTAAGATTGAGGTGGTAGAGCTGGTGCCAGGCTCGACTGTGGAGGTACCACCATCTTACTCGCAAATCCTCCCGAAGTTATTCGGGGGAGAGTAAGAGAACAGCTCTCAGGCAAAACCAGGCGGCCCACCATTGCCTGGGACCGATGGATGGCGGTATATCCATCCCCAATTGCCGGGCCTTATATAAAACAGACTGGTGATGGGCAGCGGCGGGTTTTGGCACCGCGCTCACCAACCCGCCCGCCCAGCGTGTGTGAGTATGGGCAATTCTTCCAGGAGGACCACCAAGAGTGGCGAAATCCTGGTAAGGCCTATGTCCAGCAGTGGACGATACAGGCTGATGGATGGATGGATGATTAGTAATAATTAGGGTTTTACATTCAACTTCTATCATTTTATGATTAACATTTTGATTGCATTCTATTATCAAACTTAAAAGCGTATTTATCGTTGTAATCAAATGTAATCAAAATGTAAGGCATAAAATAATATAATTTTCATGCAAAAACCCTACCATTAGTAATCAATTTCTGCTAATTGCTCTAAAACGCAATTTTTGCGTACTTTTTATTCAAAAATAAGGAAAACAATATTATGATGTGCATTTTGCACTGGGATTCGGTTTTACCACCTTAACCAACCACCACAACGCGTAGTGGTCAAATTTCAAATTTCGTGATGGTGTCTTGTGAACCCTTTTTGATATTTTAATTAGCGTATTGTAGTATTTTCTACTATTTTACGGTATTTATTGTAATTCTAAGAAATTTAAACATAAAATCGCAGTTCAGTTTCGGCTACGGCTTCGGACAGACCTAAAAATCGACCTTCGGGTGTACATTAGTTTTCAGTCACTACACGAAAACATCTTTCTTCACTTGTGTATTGCGGAGGCGGAGTTGATACCAAACAGGAAATAACATAAAAACCTTTCTATGGGACATTTCATTAGCTTTCTGCGTCACATACAATTAGGAGGAAATCTTAAAAGATGAACATCATGTGGGTTCCGTGCCAGAAATCAATAAAACTGAAAACACCCTTGAAAAAAAACGGCCAATATGGGTACGGAACCCTAATAACCTTATGGCAAATAACAATATATGTAGATGCCATAGCAATATCAAGTCGAAAAAAAACAAGGCGCTAAAACGGATACAAAACAATTCGGAATCCTCTGATCTCTGATTTACCTGATCACCAGCGAAAGCTATGTTGTGACAGATGGACGGACGTACAGTGGAGGCTTAGTAATAAAGGGTTCCATGGCACCTTTTGGGTACGTAACCCTAAAAATTAAGGTTTGCGTATTCTTTGGATAAATTGATGAAGAACGCATCGCAATTAAGCAACGTTTGTTTTGGAGAGAACGTGATTATAGTCCGTTAAATATAGCTCGAGCCCTGTGACAGCACTGTACAATTTTTATACTGTCGATCATGTATATATTTTTTTGAGAAATTATAAGTCTAGCCACAGAATTTTTTTTTAGCCACGTGATCAAACTTCTCTTTTTATAACTAAGCAACGGGAAAATGAGTTAACCTCTAAAAAACCAATTCGTCTTTTTTACAACGCCAACTAAATCTTTTAAAGAAAGCGTCAAGTAATGATCAATAATTATTTTTACTTGTCCTTCTGATTTATACATTGCCCCCTAATTTACTAACTCAGCCACGGATTTTACAATTTATCACCATTTTTCGATTTACAGCTTCAACACAAGCTCCTAAAAAAAATCATTCAAGCTTCAATAGACAACATCATATATTATTATTATAACTTAACATGAAAAATAATACATCATATTATTTTATCGTGAAAATAGCCACTGCTCGATTTGGCGCGAGTGCGAGAGATGACAGCGACTTACCATTTGCACCAATCAGAGAGCACCATTCGATTCATGTACCGACGAGTTACCGACCCGTATTTGTTTATTGTCGTTCGTGCGTTTGTATTGCACAAGGTACAATGCCTTAAAACGATGGCATAAAATTGACCGTGCTTTACACGGAAGTGCCCATTTTGTAATTCAGAATGGAGTAGAAGTCCGACACGGTACTGTAGCGGTGATTCGGCTAGCAAAGCCAGCCTTCTAGCTTGTCCATAGAGTGTATATAAGAAATCGGAGGCGTCGAAGGAGCGCGCCACCAGCGTGCGGTGAGGACGTCTGCGACGAGCTGCACGGTGTTAGGTGCCGCGCTCTGAGCACTGGAGCTATTGCAAAAATAAATGTTTGGTTGGATAGATAAATTAAAAGACCAAAATTACCATGATTTACTAGGTTCGTAAAATTGTCATTCCAGTACTAGTGGCTTTAATATACTATTTCATGATAATTTTAGAGAAATTTGACGGTCAATTAATGTAAGAGGAGTTATATTTTAAACGTACTGAGTTGCTAAATTAGAAGCTAATAGAATTAATATTTGGGTGCCATATATTAATATTTTAGAAGTTAAGTGTGTGAATGCATGTTACAAATTTAGATGCTAAAAATAACCAACATGCTGAGTTAAGAGTGGCTACATAGAAGATAACTAGTGGCTAAGATAGTATTATTCAGACGCGCGTTGATTGTGGCTGACTTAGTTGTTTAGAAGGCAATTTAGATTTTTAGAGGCGAATGATGCTATTAAAAAGAAGTCTGTTTAATTACATGCCTATTTTTTTGTTAGAGAGTATTACAAATATCATCAAATATGTCGGTGATTCTATCGATCTGTTTACATTTTGAGTATTTAAATACAATAAAATAGAATGTATTTTCTTTACGTAGAAACATTTTTTCAGTATGTCAGGGTCCCATTTTCAAATCTAATCCGTCTGCATTGTAAACCAACACTTTGAAAGCTAAACTAGCTCCTGAACTTTTGAGATATGCTGCGAACATGCAGACGGGTACTAAGATCTTGCAATTTTATGGAATTCTATAAAATAATACATATATTTTACGATTTGTGCTTCGGAAAGAGAACAGAAGAAAGCTTTCTGCTCATACGAATACCGGATAGCGCACTCAAGCGGCTCAGTAAGTATCAATAGTATTTTTATTATAAAATCGGGACAAACAAACGAATAAAAAAGCCGGTCAACTATAACACTTTGATTGATTAAAAAAATCTCGTGTTTCAGACAGCGTCACCGACACTTGGCAATTTTATGTTTTTTTGTAGGTCATACAGTTTTAAGGTTCGGTACACAAAGGGCAAAATTAATGAAGTGCCCTATTAATGTCACTCTGCTGTACGTCTGTCTGTCCGTATATTAAGGGGTATCTATCTCGGACGGAATGAGTGACAGACCTAAAAATTGAATATATTGTGAAGAATGTAGACCCAAAACCGAATATTGAATTAGAAATTCAGTTGAACTAATATATTTTTCAGGATGGATGGTCCCCGTTCGACGCACGTTGTTTTTACCTGGATTTTAACTCTTTTTTATCTTCAAAAATAAGGAAACGGACGGCTGTCAATTTTGTAAATTTTGGACATTTTCTGTTACGGCTATTAGAAACTTAAAAATTTACTTCGCATATTTGCAGATTCCGAAGTTATTGGGAAAAATATGAAAGTCAGAAAAGGAAAAATCACTGTCCACTCTGTAGCCAGCGCTATTTTTATACAAATGAGCCTAGAAAAAAATTACCCTGACATTTAGTAATGCTTTGCTTTTAAATTGCTTTTAATTTTATGTTTTGTATGGTAAATAGAGCTTTGTTTATTATTAAGTCTTATTATGAGGTCTTCAAAAAGGTTACGTCAATGATGAAAAGAGACCAAAAATAACAATTGCATCTTGATTTTATTTACAGATTTTTATGACATACGCCTGTATGTAACGAGGGCTTAGACCATTTAAGACGGGAGGGGAGGTAAACACGCACATCACACATTTACTCATTCACGCACGCACACTCCTGCGAAATATTGATATGTCACACTAAATCTAAAGCTGCAACACAAACACAAAACGCGCACACAAGCAAACTTACATGAACAAATTGTTCATGTACTTCGGCAGAGGGGGATAAGTGCGCTTGCCTAGTTCCGTGTTATATGATCTAAGAACGAGGGTGACGAATTGTTCAAATATTACTATTATTTTCTTAAAAATCATTTTTTTTATTTACTTGACTTTAATTATTTATTTGGTATTTGAAAGAAAAACAGATTAGAAACCTCTAGAAAGTGATTTTTAATTTTTTGGAGCTTAGACCTCGGGCTTCAAACTCGAGACTCGCACTCGGTGTAATTAAAAGTCACTTTCTGCTCAACGCGGCGCGGCGGTAGATCAGGCGGTAGAACGCTGGCCTCTCAATCTTGAGACCCAGGTTCGATCCCCGGTCGGGCATGCACCAATGAGGTTATCGGAATTTATGAACATAATATTTGTGTTCTTAGCTAATACTTACCACTTGTTGGATGGTGAAGGGAGGAAACCTGCATGCCCTAAAAAGTGCGTAATTGTGCCCAACGTACGGCGATAGGGCTCACTACCCATCACGTTGGGACGTAATAATTGTCGGTGAAACGCGGGTGCACGAAGTGTGGACTGTGACTTCCATATCGCAGTTCACACCGAGAACACCTCTGACACCCCCTCGAGGTTTCATGTCATACACATAGGTTCTAATTATTATTATTTGGATTTCCTAACTTTGTTGGATAGTATTGGATGTTGACGAAAAATATTATGTTTTACGCAAAAGTAGATAAAGTGGGCCAAAAAGAGAGAAACACAATATAAACACTGATGTAGAATTGTAGGTAATTTACCCTATGGGTGTAATAAAACTTTATGTATCCCTGAGTCAGGATAGCCTTACTTCTGGAGGCTGTTAGAGATATTGGAGTATCTTGTGTATCGTTGGCACATACAAGCTGCTATTGGTTAATTTGATTACCTGAAAAAGGGGTCAGTTTTACTAGTTCGTTAAGTTTAAGTCAGTTTGCACAAAATATATATTTTTCTATAGATATTATTATGTTGGACAGGGAGAAAATTCCAATAAATGCAAGATTTTGCTCATTATAGTAAAGCCCAAAATTTGCTAGAAATCACCGTTTAGTTAGACCGCAGGTCTACTGACTGCTAAGTGTACAGAATTTTAATCGTGCGAGCACTTAATTAAATTTGCGCGGGTAACCTCTGGAACTACTGAAGTGATTTTGAAAATACTTCCACTATTTGTCATGCTGAGAGTCTTCTCTTAGACATAGACAGATAAATCCCATCAAAAACATTTCATGTAAAGGTCGCCAAGACACAGAAGCTCATAACGCTTTCAAGGTTAAAAAGTTATCAGGTCTCATGTAGAGCCAAGCCCTTAACTCTACAAGGCCTAACTCTACAAGCCCTAATTCTACAAACCCTACATCTTTGTCAAAAAGTATGGCTTGGCTCTCGCGGCCATCAGGCAGACACTCCCATGGACTTATAATATTATGTCATGTAGTAGTTCCAGGAAACGGCCAAGCCATACTTTTTGACGAAGATGTAGGTTTGTAGAGTTAGGGCTTGTAGAGTGATGGGCTTGGCTCTAATGAGATCTGATAACTTTCAACCGTGTAAGCGTTATGAGCTTCTGTGTCTTGGCGACCTTTACATGAAATGGTTTTGATGGGATTTCATTTCTTTTTGTAAGTTTCTCTACTTTTTTTGTCAGGCTGCATTTCTTGCGCCTCAGTTATGACTTTTTTTAAGCCCCATTTTAAACTTTGCCTCTTTTTCTTGTTGGCCTATTATTTGCAATAAGCGATAGATCAGGGCTGTGACACGGCAGCGACGTGGCATTGTGAGGAGGCGACGATAAGCGCGCGCGACGCACGCGTTTGATACCATTCTATCCCCTCACCCCCTGGATCACAGATAAAATTAATTAGGTTCCAGAAGTGAGACAAACGGTACCCTATTACTAAGTTTCCGTTGTGTGTCCGTCTATCCCAGGGGTCTACAGTTTCAGTCGTTATAGATTATTATTTATTTAACACATACATGATATACGTTAGACACACTTGTCGACATGGTAGACAAATTTTACAAATTTAGATAGCCACTGGTAGTAACTGGATTAGTAATAATAAAATTCTTTATTGTAAAAAAAAGACAATCCCTGTACAAAGGCAAGTTTGATAATAATCAGTTTATCTACCAGCTAACCTTTGGCAATGGGGAAATTGTTGAGGGTAGTGCCATAATATTAAAAGGAAAAAAAAGTTTAATGAAGAGTAAAATTGTACTTAAATAGTACTAACTAGACTACACCCTAATAAATATTTATTGAAACGCTATGGTTCATAATAAAATACATAAACTACTGTTTACTTAAATAAGTTTGTGACGAAATTACTCAGTATTCTGCAACTCAAAAAAGTGTTGTCTAATCTTGTTCTTGAATACTGATATTGACGGCGCTTCTCGGATGTGTAACGGTAAGCTATTCCATAAGCGTATTGCACTCACGGTGAAAGAATTTGTACACATGCATATGTTATGCTCAGGAGTACTAATTTTACAGATTACCTCCTGTTACTATGGCCTCCAACATGGCAGATAATAAAATAAAAATAAAATTAGTGTGGTCTCCATAAAAATATCCTCAAAAAAGTAAGTTTTTTACGCTGAAGCGAATTATGAATAATGTATGTTTTTAGTTACGGTATTTTTATCCATCCATCAGCCTGTTTCGTTCACTGCTGGACATAGGCTTTTCCAGGATTTCTCCACTCATGGCGGTCCTCCTGGAAGAAATGCCCTTACTCACACACGCTGGGCAGGCGGGTTGTTCGGGCCGAAACCCTTGCACCAGTGACGCCGCTGCCCGTCACCAGTCTGTTTTATATAAGCCCCGGCAATTGGGGATGGATGATCGATCCCAGGTAATGGTGGGCCGCTTGGTTTTGCCTGAGAGCTGTTCTCTTACTCTCCCCCAAATAACTTTGGGAGGATTTGCAAGTAAGATGGTGGTACCTCCACAGTCGAGCTCGGCATCAGCTCTATCACCTAAGTATTTTTGTCTCTACAAGTTTAATCAGTACATATGTATGTAACTAAGGTTTGTATGACAAATACAAATTCCTTTTGCTATGTTTACGAGTATTGTGTTACGTTGGCGTGGCGAGGGATGTTAGCAGGAGTGGTATTTCTTTCAGCGTAACGGATATTATTTTATTTTTTGTTTCAAAACTGCACGAAGGTTAAGGTTTTGTAAGTGAATAAACAATCACACTCGCTCGCAAGTTTTTACTGTTCATACATGCACATTAACTCTCGCAGAGGGGTGACAGAGACCAAAGTTATCTATCTGCTACGATCTTGACACACTTAACTTTGTCTCCATCCATCAATTTGAATTTGCTCTCCTAGCTGACTGGTTTAGGATGCCCTGAATAAAAAGGACGTTATTTCGTTATAATAATGGTGTTCTTCTCCGTTATCTAAATCTAGTTTCAGTTACTTACGTCAACTACAGCTGTTGCGTTTACCTAGAGCGGGTCAAGCAAATATCCAAAATGCAAGCCCGTTAAATATGTCATAGTTTTAAGGGTTCCGTACCTAAAGAATAACCAACGGGAACCTATTACTAAGGCTCCGCTGTCCATCTGTCTGTCCGTCTGTCACGAGGCTGTATCTCATGAACCGTGATAGTTAGACAGTTGAAATTTTCACAGATGATGTATTTCTGTTGTAGCTATGACAACAGACATGATCTTTTTGCCGTTTTTAGAGATAATGGTACGGGACCCTTCCTGCGCGAGTCCGACTCGCACTTGGCCAGTTTTTTATATGAAATGCTGCTGAAGCTACGCCAGAACTATGTGAAGTTGCAAGAAGGGGATCTCGTTCACGTGGTTTTGACGAGGCTGATTCTTTTATATGCTGTACACACACCAATATACTCCATTTAAAATGACGGACCGTTAAAATGTTGCTTTCATGCTCCTGGAATGACATCAAACTTAAGACTTGACCCACTCCAGGTAAACGGAATGCAACTGCTGTAGCTAGCCAGACGTTGACGTAAGTAACTGAAACTATTTTTAAATAATATTCAAATATATTATATAGGTTTTTTATTACTCGTTATATTTTGTTTTTTAATATTTATTGATGTCCAAAATAAATAATAAGGCTCAAAAAGAGTAGGAGATATTTTTTTATATTTAAAAAAAAAGGAGAAGCCCAACATTTTCATAACGAAATGACTTTGTTTTTTTGTCCAGTCCCTCCTATAATAGTCTTTCTAGGGCTGACTGTCAAGCTCTACCTTTGAGCTACCTTATACCTCTACCTATTACTTTTAACCGATCGGTTGATCTTGGCAATATATAATTTATAGGTTTATTATAATATCACATCACACTATCACACTAATATTATAAATGCGAAAGTTTGTGCGTGTGTTACTTTTTCACGCTGAAACGGCTGGACAGATTTGGATGAAATTTAGAATAGATATAGCTTATACTCTAACTTATTACATAGGCTACTTTTTATCCCGGAAAAAAGCATGTCGTTAAACCAAATAAGGCGCGGGCGGAGCAGCGGGCAAAAGCTAGTATGTATATATATTTTGATCAAGTAAAAATTATAAACTTTATTATTTGATGCGATTTTCCGCAAATTGTGGAAGCTTTGTAATCGAGGCGGGGAAGGTCCTGTTTTCTGCTATTAAGTCCTTCCTGTTTTATGCATCTAAAAAGTAGTTTTGACTTTCAAATTATATACAACAGTGAAAAGGTATCAAAGAAATAATGTAGGTATAGACTTTTACGGCTTGAACGATTCAACGAAGCCAAGGACAGTCATGAGCAATTTACATAATTTTCCTTCTCCTGCGGGTTTCTTAGTATTCAGTTTTATGAAGTTTCAGACATGGTGTTTTTCATTGGCTTCTTTGATATTCAGGGTTTACCTCGAAAGGTTTCTGAGGCTTTCTTTTAGGAAGAAATTTCTGAATTGTGGTGGTTTATCATTGCTTTGTCAATATGTAAATATATATGTATATTTTCTATATTATATACCGTGTGCAATCGACCAGGTATCTTTTAATGAAACCACATAATCTACTGAGTATACTGAATGACTTTACCAAAAAAACATATCTGCGAAAATAGGTTTAGACAAGGTTTTAATAGAAAATACAGTCAAATAAAATGAAAACTTTCAGCGGTGCAGTATCAAGATATTGGGCGCAAATAATACTTTTCAAATCTTGAAAAAAAAAGGATAGTTTAACCTGGATTCTGACCACTTATTGAGTCTCCAGTACAAATTTGGCTATATCAATCAAAGTCGTCTTATAGTAGTTTATAATAATGACAGTATATAGCGAAAAGTAGTTTGCATATTTACCGGCTTCTTCGTTGTAAACTCTTCTACTAAAGAAGCTAGAAATAATAAACGGGGTATAATACTCACATCATTTATTTAAATATAAGAACACACCCATCTTAAATAAAATAAAAAATGTAGTACATTATATTCCTAAGGAGTATGTTCTCCGGAAGCTACGTAAAGAGAAAAACAAAATCATTCTGACCCCACTTGAAAACCTTTCGTTTGAACCTTCCTTTTTTGAATTTATTAAGGAAGTAAGTTTTTCATATACCATAGTTTTAGTAGTGAAAATTCTAAAATGGGTTAACCCCTAGAGCACTTAGGCTAGAAGAAGGCTGCGTCGTAAACAGACGGAGAGGAAATGGCGAGTTGTCCGCAGCACGCGCGGAAATGAGCCTCTCCTTCCACAGTGCTGCCCCGCACGCACACTGTTTACACATATTTGTTGTAAACTATTCTACATCTGTGCCACTGAAAACATTTCAACTCCGCATTCAATAAAACTAAAACAAACTAATAAACAGCTAAGTGGCATAATTTTTGAAGCAAACTGAACAACACTTAAAAACACTCCGATAAGTATAAATAATACGTATATCATAAATATATGTTCGTATTTATCATATTAACTTGCATGACTGCCGTATCTTTAGATGACTTTATAGTTAGCAAAGCTTATAAAATGCAAGTATCGTGGGAAACATCCGTTGGCGTTCGTCGCGTGTACTAGGTAAGAGGCCGAAATATCCAAAATAATTGTTTATATTCTATCCATACCAGTTATGAAAATCAAAAATCAAATGTTCCATAGAAAAGGTTCATAACTATTTGACCAAAATGTATGAAACAATAGTCACAGTTGTTTGTACAGAATTAAAAAAATTTTGGCTTTTTATCTACTAAAAATCCAGCAGGTTTACTCGCGAACTTTCTCTTCAACTCCACGAAAAGAACATTACATACTTTCTTGTATATGTGTAAGAATATTTACGATGGCAACCACAAACACTAAAAGTATATTTTAGAGTTCTGACAAAAATTCCGAGGTTTTCTTACCAAAGACGGTGTCTGCCGGATTTTTTTGCTGCTCTTAGGTATCTCTAAATCGAATAAGCAGAAATTTTAAATATTGATGGAGTGTAAAATTAGAATCCCTAGAGAAATAAGGTAAATATTCAAAAATGTGGGTGTGATCGATTGTAGATTAATAAAAAAATGGTTTACTTTACCTTTTCAATTAAAATCAAATCAAAATATTTTTTTTGTAAAATAGATACATAAAGTATACTTTCTACAAGTCAAAGTAAATCTTAACAATATATATCTTTAGAATATAAAAAAATATTAGGTACTGATCAGGGAAAGACATACACAAATATTTAGGTTGGGCTACTAAAATGTAATTATACACCTGCATAAAATAGATAAATCTAGGAATAAAAATATTATATATACATAATGCAATGAACAAATAAGTTGATAAATAAAAACGGGAAATACCCGTACATACAAAAATATTAGGGTTGGGCTACTAAAATGTAATAAAGTTATACACCTGCATAAAATGTTATTATAAGTGTTAAATATTATGCATATAAAAGATATGGCCCAAGAAAATCTGAGGCATAAAACTGTCGATTGTAAATACCTATATAGTGGTAGAGTGAATAATTAAATTAAGATATTCTTTTGCTTGAACAAATAACATCCCTAAAGAATCTCGATTCCCATGAAAAACATTCTTCTTCAAGGTCTTATTCTTCAGTGTTGAAAGTCGTGTCCGGATAAGTACCTTGTCGTAGCTTTAGTAGTTTTTTCCATTCTGTCTATTAAACACATACCTACCATGAATTTGGTATGGACAAGTATGACAGAATAATATGCTTAGGGTTGGCAGCATTCGGAAAGTTGCGTCACATATTTACGTTGTCAATACCGCAATGCTTATGTATATAACCAGTGCGTCCTTCCTGTGATGCCGTATGGCGCTGAGACGTGCGTGGTCTCTTACAAAGGGCTTGATCCACCGATGTAAGGTCAACGAGCTATGGAGCGGGCTATGCTTGGGGTATCTCTGATGGATAGAATTCGAAACGAGTAGGACATCCGTTGGAGATCGAAGCTGACCGACATAGCCTGTCGATTCAGTAAGTTGAAGTGGCAGTGGGCAGGTCATATTTTCTCGCCGAAATGATGGCCGTTGGGGTCGAAAGGCGTTAGAATGGAGACCCTGCGTTAGAGTGGTGAAATTTGTGAAAGCCTTTGGTCCAGCAGTGGACGAACACGGGCTGATGGATGGATATACTATATATTGTTCAAACTTGTATTTTTTGTATTCTTTAATCTAATAAGTACTTACAAATTGTTGCTTTCGTTACCCCGGTATACGTAATAATAATAATAGTAAAGTCACCGTAGTCACCGTGTTTTCGTCTACACTTTTTATCCTCCGCCTACGCAAATAAGGAAAGCCACGAACTAAAAGCTCGATCTATGTCGTAAAACACGCATCCCATCTCCTCTCCGCGTGAATAGTTCACTTCTCGCAGATTGAATATTCTGGATGCCATCTAAAGTATTGAAATTCAAATGAAAGGATGTTATTGAGCTGATCGGCGAGCATTCGTCGAACTCTCTCAGATAAGTGTGACATTGAGCCCCGAGGACGCGCTCCGCTGAACAACAATCACATACGAAATGTATGTATTGTACTGTATGTGTTTTGTTCGTGAACCTAAATCTTCTTGACGAAAAATTGAGTTATGTATGTTGTACGCTTAGTACATAACGTAAGGGTTCTGTCAATAAAGATGCAATCTGTTTGAAAATACACAGAGACGGACATACATACAAAGTTATACAGCCTTTTGTTTTTGACGAAACTTAATTTTGTGACTTTTAACAATTGAATCACAGACACCTTATATAAAATAAGCATTTTTGTCCGTACCTAGTTTAGGTGTCTCAAGAATGTTCTTTTTCTAATGAGGGGATTAAAGTGCGAGAGTGCAATTATTTTTGTCCTGATAAGTGGAGTATCACATTTTTAAAGACTTGCTTATTCTTTTTTAAAATTCATGCTGAGCATTAAATGAAGAATATTTTCAAGCAAATCACATCTGCATTGAAGAAACCCGAAAATCTGAGTTTAAATTCGGATTCAGCACACAAAACGCTTTAAGAATACCAAATAGATATTTGAAATAGTGTGTTTTGCGGATCCTTATAATTTCGAAAGTAAGTAGTAAGTACGACTTGCAGATTGTGGAGCTTTCGTGTAGATTTGTAGCTGCATCTACGAAAAGTCAAAGCCCGAAGCCCAAGCACTTCTAGGTTTGCCTATTCAACCCTCAGGTTTGACAAGAGGTATCTCAGTCAAAGGCCTAAAACTACTTTGTGATTTTGCCTTTGTCTAATAATTTTTAGTTAAACATAATATTGCCTAATTTAGTCGATTGAAATATAAATTATATGTTTTAGGTTGCTTGTATTAAATTCGGGAGTCAAGCGAAGCGGAGCAAGCTGACCCCTTTAGTTCTCAACAGAAAGTTAACAGTGGTCACCCCACTACGCTCCGCTTCGCTCGGCTCCCGAATTTATGATCACAAGCAACCCAGGGGGGCTATTCCAGAGAATCAATCGAATCGAGATTTCTAAAACTCGATCTAAAAATTTATGGAATTCGACTGATAAAATGGGTTATTGCGATCGGGAAAGCTAATTCGACAGACTGAGAATATTCTGAGTCTGTCGAATTTGCCTTCTCGATTGTAAAAACCCATTTTATCAGTCGAACTCCTCAATTTTTTAGATCGAGTTCTAGAAATCTCGATTCGATTGATTCTCCGGAATTACCCCCCAGTTACTTCATCTTCATCGTTGATTTCATCGTTAAAGATGTTCGTATTATATGTATGTGATGTATTAATATGTATTGTATTATAGTGCGGGACAGTTAGTGAGAATTCACACCCCTGGCTTGATTTAAGTGTTAAAATTGATTTGTTGATTTTACATTCTTAACAATATGTTTGTTAGTAAAAATTGCCATTTTTTATCACCTCTTCTTACCTTCTTATTCGAATAGAGGGTATTACCTTCAAATACAACTAAAATGCGTGCATAGAATGAATAGTAACATTATTACTATAGTTGCGAGAACGTGTGTTCCTATACTTTACACAATATATTTTATTATAAGTGATTTCTACCGCTACCGCTAAATTTTTCGATTACCCGATCGGGTAAAGGTAACGCGCGTACGGCCTCATTCTGCTTTGACGTTTTTTGGCATTGATAAATCTGTTCACAGTTAAAATGAATGAATGAATAAACACTGTATTGCACAGAAAATCAAAATAAAACGCAGAATACAAAACAACAGAAGTCAAGGGTGGAATTATTCCCCAAAGAAATTTCGTACAGTCAACTGATGGTATGAAGAAAATCTAACGAATTGTTTGTTATTTGTGCAAAAAGAAAACAATTTTCTTCAAGCCTATCACTTAAATATAACACACTTACTACATACGTACATAAATATACAGATACAAAATAGCATAGTCAGTCGTCATTCAGAGAGATGAAAATTGAACTCTCATCCCTACAATGTGCAATGGCCCACCTGCACCAGAAGCAGTTCTAAAGCTGATCAAGAGTGGATGCGAGAATGGGTGCAAATCAGTGTATTGTTCCTGCGTGGGAAAGAGATGTGTTGCACCGAATTATGTGGATGTGTACACTTCAAGTGTAACAACATCCTATTAGAACAACCAACAGATTTCGATAGCGAAACAGAATAATTGATTAACCGTAATAGGTTGAACTTTTCACAGAATACGTGTTAGGTTAGTATGGCCTTGGATTGGGATTGCAAACAAGCATGAACAAAAATGGCAACAAGTCATTTTTTAATCCTTCAGGAACTCATTAAGAAGTTTCAAAAGTTATTTCAGTTTTAACAGGCCAATCGAGCGAAATATACATACCAGCCTGCACTATTATGTGAATCAGAATACGATATTGATAACCTGTTTCAAGCTGGTATACTTTTTATTCACGTCAGCAGGACACGTTTTCGAATAATTATTTAAAAAAAACTTGTGTCTGAATTTATAAATGTAAACTTTTTTCACTATACTTAAGTAATTTTGTAAGTGCTTTTAAGTCGTTACCTACATTATAATTATTTATTTTGCATCGTATACTCCAGTATAGGTGGTAAAGCTGATGCCGGGCTCGACCACTATCTTACTCGCAAACCCTCCCGAAGTTATTAGGGGGAGAGTAAGAGAACAGCTCTCAGGCAAAGCCAGGCGGCCCACCATTGCCTGGGACCGATGGATAGCGGTATATCCATCCCCAACTGCCGGGCCTTATATAAAACAGACTGGTGATGGGTAGCGGCATCACTGGTGCAAGGGTTTCGGCGCCGCGCTCACCAACCCGCCTGCCCAGCGTGTGTGAGTATGGGCATTTCTTCCAGGAGGACAGCCAAGGGACCCCTCCTGCTGCGTTGATTCTGGAAAGAAACTGTATAAATTTCGTTTTTTCTAATTGGATATATATAAATAAATAGGTACAGAAGAGTAATAGTTCTTGTTTTCGATTTCGCAGTGACTTTAAGACCAGTGATCATATATGTTGCTCCGATGTAGAAATAATAAATCGTCAATATGTTTTACAAACACTGATAATGGTTGCCTGCAATTTAAATATTTAAATGTGTGTTCGGCGATATTGCGGAAGGTAATTCTAAAACCGAGACTGCGATATTTCCCCGCGGACTAGCGACGAGGCCGTCGTCGCTCGAGGGCGACATATTGACGTGATATCGAAGGGTTGACAGTAAGAGCACCCACAATACCCCTTTATTTGGGAAAAATCACAGGTTTGATTAGGTGTTCGGTTACAAAAAGTGAAAATATTTTTATTATATCATTCGACCTCCTCTGTAGCCTAGTGGAGCGCTCGCCCATTAACCTCTAGTCGTGGGTTCAATCTCTTTGGTGCACATTAATTTGTATGAATTCCAGAGGGGGTGTCAGAGGTGTTCCCAAGTGTGACCGTTACATTCCACAACCTGTACACCCGCGTATCACCGAAGAGTATTTGGGTGGTGAGCCCTATCGCCGAATTCGGGCATAAATACACGCTTTTTTCCTTACGGTCTTTTCCCTTACCGTTCAGCAAGTGGTAAGAACAAAAATACTATGCACATAAATTACGAAAAACTCGTTGGTGCATGCCCGACCGAGAATCGAATCTGGGTTTCAAGATTGTGAGGGCAGCGTTCTGCCGTCTGAGCTACCGCCGCTTATTTAGACTCATTATTAGAATCATTACGTAAGAAAGAATAAGATACACAGTATTTTTAAAACCTGCCACAAAACAAATACAAATAATCTCGCTTTGATACATTAGATATTGTAGTATGATTTACCTTGATCTAGTGAAATATGGAACATGTAGAGACCTGGCGGATTGCCAGGTGCTTGCACCAAATTACTACATACAGTTTTCATATCCGAAACCTGTTTACTCAAAACTTCCATTAGATGGGTGATTATAATCCATCCATCCATCCATCAGCCTGCTTCGTCCACTGCTGGACATAGGCCTTTCCAGGATTTCGCTACTCTTGGCCGTCTTCCTGGAAGAAATGCCCGTACTCACACACGCTAGGCAGGTGGGTTGGTGAGCGCTGTGCCGAAACCCCTGCACCAGTGACGCCTCTGCCCGTCACCAGTCTGTTTTATATAAGGCTCGGCAATTGGGGATGGATAAACCGCCATCCATCGCTCCCAGGCAATGGTGGGCCACCTGGTTTTGCCTAAGAGCTGTTCTCTTACTCTCCCCCGAATAACTTCGGGAGGATTTGCGAGTAAGATGGTGGTACCTCCACAGTCGAGCCCGGCATCAGCTCTACCACCTATAGATAATAAGTGTGAAACCAACAGGCATTGCACGTGACGATGGCAGGAGACCCGACGGTATGACTTTAATACCGTGGAGACAGGGGAGGCCGCTAGTATGGCATGCGACCTGGGCCGATACGCTGGTGCCCTCCCAATCCATCAGGGCCGCTGGCGTGACCGCCGAAACTGCTGAAAACTCCAAACGGCGCAAATATGCGTCCTTAGGAAGCTTTTATATGTTTGAGCCGTTTGGGGTTGAAAATTTCGGCCCGTGGGGTATCAACGCCAAAAAACTAGTAAAAAATCTATCACTTCTTTTAGTGGAAACATCGGGTAACCAGAGGGCTGGCGCATTCCTCGGCCAACGTATAAGTTTGGCCATTCAAAGAGGAAATGTGGCCAGCGTTCTGGGCACCATGCCACAGGGGTCAATTTTAGAACAGGTATATTATTTGTAGTTATTTTTAAGTTCAAGAGTGTAATTTATTATGTTAGGTTATTTTAGTTATGAATAATTTTTTTGTTTTTAGGTTGTAAGTAATGAATTAAAGAATACTTAAAAAAAAATACAGATTTTGGTATTTAGATACAATTAATGTGAAAATGGCGATAAAATATTATTCAGTGTTGGTTTGATGATATAACAGTTTTCTTCAAAAGATTCTAGTATCACACGTACTATCCGTTTCAAATGTTATTAGGACAGGACCTTTTGCCTGTGTGCGTTAGCTAGAACCACGGACTTCACAGCACACTATGTGCATCTCATTCGCTTACGCACTTCCGTCATCGTTGCTAACGCACACAGACATCCCCCCTGATTCTGTATAGTAAAATCAGTTGCCAAACCGAGGCCTATCGTCGAGAACATACATATCCGCTTGTCTAAGGATACGTTTGCACTTGAAATGTCGTCACAATTCGTAAATAGTTCAATATCCATTGGAAGTTCATTTTTTATCTGTTTTTTGGTGAATGGCAACCATAGATGGCAACCGACACTGAGTTACATAATAGGCCCGCAGGTATGACAAGGTCCTGTCATAGTACATCCAAACCTACATTATATTAAATAACTAATATACCGTTTGATATCACCGATATATGTACTGAGTGCTAGTAGAACTCGCGCCCTGAGGATTCCGTACTATTTAAATAAGTTAATAGACTTACAATGATTTTAATAAAAATATAAATAGAAATTTATTTGTGTTATCTTGATAAGGGCTGAGTTCACAGTTAGTGTCACATGTACTGTATTAAGATATCTACGCCTGTAATTTCAGAAAAAGTTATCTTTCAACACACTAGTGGCTCTTGTTGCAGCGTTTTTAGGGTCATAATGCAGCATATTAAACACGCGTGCTTTTTACTTTACATTATCGCACTAGTGTTTTTTACATTACAGTATTTTAATAGTAGTTTATGAAACTGGTACATAAAAAAGGTTTTAATACCTAGTTATATATAGTTTCATACACTAATTTATCTAAACTCATGCCTAACAACCTGTTTTCATAATAATCTTGATAAAATTTGTCGTTAGCCATTTTTGAATTTTCTTGTAAAAGCTCGTTCTAAAAGTGTTCGTAATTTCCGTCGTTATTTCCAAAATGTCAGGTGGAGTCAAATTATCATCACCATCACTGCAGTTAGTAATTTTAGGACAAAATAATACTTTTGTTCTGACCCATAAAACCACAGTAAATAATAATTTCCAGGTAAGGTATGGCGCCAAAATCCAACAGTCCACCACGCATGTGTACGCGTTGCGCGCGTTGCAGCCATAGACAATGCAGGCCGGAAATAAAATTAAATTGTGATCTCTTTTGTCTCGCCGCAATATTATTTAGTACGTGTTAGAGAATATTATATGATAACCTCATTGGTATTTGATATTAAACCTCAAACATGGCTGTTTGGGCTGAATTCCCTTTGCCTTCCTAGTTTGTATCACATGTACTGTAATCTCAAAAGAAGATTTTTTATAGCATTATGTTTTTCGGAGACCTATACTATAATTTTTTTTTTAGAGACGTTCATGAATCATATTTTTCGTTATACCAGTTATTTTGAGTTCATAATGAGGATTTTACGATATGAAGTTATATAAAAGCATATCCTTCGGCTCAATAACCTTTTTAAGTACCAGTTCCATAAACTAATATTTTCAAGCAGCAGGATTTTTAACCCTGGTATAAATTCATTGAGAATAACTACACTTGTACTCGTTTCACAAAAATATTGATATAAATTGTTTATCATCTAAGTTCCTCATTCTCTCAGGTAGATGGTTACATACTTTTATACATGTGTAGTATGTGCCGTTTATAAATATCGTTAGGAGGGAAGTCGGAAGATTTAACTGGTTTTTATGTCGCGTATTGTACGTATGTGTGGCCCCTACCGTGTGGAAGTAGTCTCTGTACTTTCTAACAAAAATACACATTTCATAGATTTACAGAGTAAACCAAACGAATGCCCCCTGGAGGGAAAGTGCCCTGAATATTGAAGATGGCAAATTGTACTTAAAGGAACCTTTATATTATTTTTTAAATAAATAAATACCTGATTGTTCTAACAATATAAAATTTTTGGATACGAGTTTTTTATTTAAATGTTAAATTTCATGGTCTTGCTTTAATTTACGATACTATGTTACCTCGAAGAGTCCTTTCGATCGGTATCATAAAAATACAGAATGTTTTTTTTAGAGATGTTAAAGTGAGTTTTTTTTTAATATAGTGCACAACTGGTTGGAAAATGAACGTGAGCATTAATAAGCATCTAATACATTTCTTTTGCATCTAAAATAAATCGTCAGCATTTACACTATTTTCCCATAGAATCATCCGTACTTCAGCCAAGAATACGCGTATCCATAGTAAGCAGTAATTGCAGTTTTAACGTCTGTTGCTATAAATAAACTTCGAAATTTTTTTCGTTATTCTTTTTATATGGCTTTTCCAATTAATGTTGGTATATATGTTCAAAAGATTTTAACCGTTTCGATTTTCATGTTATTGTATGACAAGTCTAAATCTAAATTTTGTTTTTGGTATGGGTGATATTGCATTAGTTTAGTTTTTTTAGGTTCATCTCTTAATTATTTTCACTCAACCACGTTGTTAATTTGGAGATAATGAAATTAATCTGTGAATTAAAACTGTCGATAATGTTAACTTTGAGAAGGATGGAGACATCGTCAGTAAATAGAACACACATAATTATTTTGGGGAGATCAATAATGTAAATTAAAAAAGTACACATAAGCACCATTTCTTATAAATTTTTGTTCGGATGCAATATACGTTATTTCGTGATTAGTTTTATTATAATATTCTATTTCAACGTATTGAGGTCTATTGTGTAGATAAGATTTAAACCAATTTAAAAGGTGACCTCGTATTCGAAAATAATCTAATTTTCGAATTAATATACTAAATATGTTTAACTTTATAATTATGCTTTAGTCATATGTAATAAAACTCCTACGCCATATTTTTATCATTTATTATTTTAGTATTTCATTAACATATTTATAAACTACTAAAGCGGTTGAGCGATTTTTCCGCGTTTTGACTTTCATCTAGAAGTTCGTATTTTTCAAGGAAGAAATAAATCGTGTTAACTTCAGCTTTTTCGTATATTTTTGATATGTTAGGTAAAACCACTATTGGCCTTTAGCAGAGAACATAAAGCATTACTCCGTACCTATAGTGAGATTTTTCTTCTTACAATTACAAACTTATCAGTATTTACAAATGTATGAAACAAAACTGCAGAATTAAGTTGTTCGAGTATTCAGGTACGTAACCCTAAACTTATATGAAAATGGGCGTTTTCAGTATTTGTTGTTTAAATATAGTATATGGCTCATATTGCAAAAATTTTCGAAAACTAACAACTTTGATATGGCCTCCAATTTATTTATATTTCTAGCCAAAAAAAACGCACATGCCATGCAACAAAAAAAATTCTGCTCCTTTTTCATGCCCCCTCAAAATATTTTTAATTCAAATTTAATATTCGCTTTTTGGTTAATATTTTACAAACTCTAGTTACTTACTCTAAAAAAGGCATAGTCGTATGTCTACCAAAACAAGCACGTAAACACTCGTCTACTACATTTAATAATCTAAATTAGTACCCACGGCCCTGAATGAGCTTTGGAGAGGGTTTCGAGCGGATTCATATAAGCCGTGGTTACTTTGTGGTGCAAGTTCAAAATACCAAAACATTTTTTTTTGAATGATATAAGAAGTTGTGGCATAGAAAAATACGAAGCGCAGTAGACTCATCGGGATTTGCTATTTTTGCAGTTCTATCTAACGGTGTTCATTAGCTGTTCCCGTTAACAACTATAACTATTGCTGGATACTTGCTTTCAACATTTCAGAGTGCGAAATGAGCAAAACCAACACATTATTTCAGAAGATCTTACCAAAATATGAATAGCCCCCTTGCTCAGCAATCTGTAATTTTAAAGGCTCAAGGCCATTCTACTCTGCTGTGAGGTCTTTTTTTATTGACTTTTTACAGACCTACAATTTATTTTATAAACTAGCCTTTGTTCGCGGCTCTGTCCACGTTTATGTAATTTTTGCCCCGTTATAAGCTTAGGCGTTATTTTATGAACACCCCTTCTACTACGATGGTAATGAGAAAACCGCATCCGAATCCGTTGGGTGGTACTTGAGTTAAAAGCGTTTATTCAATATTTTCGGAATTTTCGGCTTGGGCGTTGTTTTATGAACACTCCTTATAGTCTATGTATTGATCAGGGTCGATGATAATAAAAAACCGCATCCAAATCCGTTGAATGGTTCTTGAGTTAAAACGGAACATACATACAGATAGACCGACAGAAAGACAGACAGACAAAAATAAAAAAAAAGTGGTTTTGTCGTTGGTACAATACTAATAACCCATTTCATTTAAAATTTCGCGAAAATATTCAATTTACAGACTTTTTTAGACATACATATACTCACGCCTATCTCCCAGAGGGGTAGGCAGAAACTAGAGATTTCCATCAGCTACGATCCTGGCATACCTCTTTTGCTTCTTCTACATCCATCAATCTAGTCATACAAGCTCTTCAACTCTGGGTACTTTTTACTTTGCCCTTCTTCAGTATATCGCCTATTTACCTTCTAGGTCGGCCCGGTCGAGCTTTACCTTCCACTTGTGCAGCATAAATTTCTTTCGTCACACTACTTTCATTCATCCTCTCTATATGCCCAAACCACCGAAGCATTATTTTTTCTACATCTTCTTTCATACCGCAACGATCCCTTAAGCGAAATATTTTTTACTCTATCATTCAATGTCAAACCACACATACTCCGTAAGGAACACGGCTTTTTTACTACTTTATTATAAGTAGATGTATATGCTTTAAGTAGTAAGTGGTAGAGCTAATGCCGAGTTCGACTGTGGAGGTACCACCATCTTACTCGTAAATCCTCCCGAAGTTATTCGGGGGAAAGTAAGAGGACAGCTCTCAGGCAAAAAAACCAGGCGGCCCACCATCGCCTGGGACCAATGGATGGCGGTATATCCATCCCCAATTGCCGGGCCTTATATAAATCAGACTGGTGACGGGCAGCGGCGTCACTGGTGCAAGTGTTTCGGCACCGCGCTCACCAACCCGCCTGCCCAGCGTGTGTGAGTATGGGCATTTCTTCCAGGAGGACCGCCAAGAGTGGCAAACTCCTAGAAAGGCCGATGTCCAGCAGTGGACGCAACAGGCTGATGGATGGATGGATATGCTTTAAAAATTCTATAATCCTAAAATTACCTTTACCAGATACCAAATACTCAACAGTGTCTAAAGTAAAACGGGACTGTGGCTTATTAAAATAATGCCATGTAACACTCTATCTCCGAAAACAACACGCGAACTACTCAGCTGAATACCAAAACTGAGTACATTTTATACGGACAACTAAAATAAATATATTTTAAAACCATTCACAACCAGACACACGGGAGGTAGATGAGACAAATAATTAATTTGGATGGAATAAATTCGCGAGTTTCGTCGTTTGACGCAACGCGAGCATTCCGCGTCTTTCGCTCATTTCGCTCGCGCCGCGTTAATGCGGTGAGAAGCTTTTAATTAAACGAAGACGACAACGACGCAGCCTGATTTACTATTGTTGGTCTGTCAGTCAAGTTGTAGCTACGTTTGTAAGTAAAAGCATAAACTATGGAAGTTTGATGGTAGAAATTGTATACTTTTGGCTCTTATAAACTGATGGGTTTTAGTGTTGTTTTTTTTTCATAGACCTTAATATGTTACGTATACAGAATTAGTATTTCAAGTGGGCGTGGATGGCCAAATCACACTAATATTATAAATGCGAAAGTTTGTGTGTGTGTTTGTATGTCTGTTACTCTTTCACGCTGAAACGGCTGGACGGATTTGAATGAAATTTAGAATGGATATAGCTTATACCCTAACTTAACACATAGGTTACTTTTATCCCGAAAAAAATCTTGTCGTTAGACCGAATAACACGCGGGTGGAGCCGCGGGCTAAGGCTGGTCTAAAATAATAGGGAAAATCGAACATTTTTAAAAGGAGTCACGGGGCCGATTTCGATGAAAATCAAAACTGCATCATTTGATTTTTGCAAACTAATTTCTCGTGATAGAAAAAACCCAGTATACATTATTGTATCATCCGATAATGTCGCTTATAAGGATCAAATTCTAGAAAGTAATATGAAACGGCAAACTGTATTGTGTTAATATTTATTACTAACCTGTTGTTACTATTCTAATATATTCTATATGAGTATGATAATAGAGGTGGTAGAGCTGATGCCGGGCTCGACTGTGGAGGTACCACCATCTTACTCGCAAATCCTCCCGAAGTTATTCAGAGGAGAGTAAGAGAACAGCTCTCAGGCAAAACCAGGCGACCCACGATTGCCTGGGACCGATGGATGGCGGTATATCCATCCCTAATTGCCAGGCCTTAAAACAGACTAGTGACGGGCAGCGGCGTCACTGGTGCAAGGGTTTCGGCACCGCGCTCACCAACCCGCCTGCCCAGCGTGTGTGAGTATGTATGGGCATTTCTTCCAGGGGGACCGCCAAGAGTGGCGTAATCCTGGAAAGGCCTATGTCCAGCAGTGGATGAAACAGGCTGATGGATGGATGGATGATAATAGCATTTTTTGCAACTGTGACATAATATAGGGCATTGGGACACGAGTTAAGGTTGCACGAGTGTCTCAATGGCTAATTATGCTCAGTTGGACACAATACTTTATATACGACCATCATATCGCCTTCGCTTGATATTATCACACTTCACACTAATACTATAAATGCGAAAGTTTGTGTGTATGAGGGTGTGTGAGGATGTGTGTGAGGGTGTGTGAGGATGTGTGTGAGGGTGTGTGAGGATGTATGTGAGGGTGTGTGAGGATGTGTGTGAGGGTGTGTGTGTGTTACTTTTTCACGCTGAAACGGCTGAACGGATTTAGATGAAATTTAGAATGAATATAGCTTATACCCTAACTTAACACATAGGCTATTTTTTATCCCAAGAAAAAGCATGTCCTTAAACCGAATAACACGCGGGCAGAGCCGCGGGCAAAAGCTAGCCTATAATATTTTTAACTAACAATATCATTAAAAATTAGGGAAAGGATCTTAGCTGATCAGCCTAATTGCCCTTATTGAAGATGTTTTGTCCAGCCCAAAGAAAAAATACATTAGCCGCTGATTGATTGGTTATATAAACGGTGTAACAATAAAACGGCGTTACAATATTATTGTTACACCCTTTTTTGGGATACTGACAAACAACATAGGCATTTGTAAACCGTTTTTAATGTTGTAATTAGCTTATTGTAGTAAGGGGATAGATAAAACTTTATGTAAGTCTGACTGAAGATCGACAAACTCTCGTATAATTAAACTGGATTAATTTGATTACTCAAAATACGTAGCATGTATTCTATCAAAACAGTTCAAAGTGCTAATTTAATTCGTTGTCTAAGCGCCACGTTCTACGGCGTAGCCTCAACGGTCTCCGGAGTAGCTACTACGAAGGGCTACGAGCGCATCGGTCGACATTCGAGAATATACAAGGAGGTTGTTTGCACAATTTATCGCTCCCTTGACTGCTTGCTTCCGGCGCGGTTACTCCTCCAACAAGGTGCTTTAAGAAAATGTTAAGATTTAAGCTTTTTCATGTTTGTTCAGAAAATATATTTCTATATTTCTTAGAAACGGATAAAATTTAACATTTGCTTAGTTGCCATAGATAAAAAAACGTCAATTCTATTTCATTTAAAGTACATATGCAACTAAAAATAATTGAAATATCTAGTCGAGAAACTATCAATATTATATAATAGGCGAAACACCAACGTTTTATTATTGTGGGTAGGTATAATTTATTTTTATTTATTCAGTAACCTGTTTGTTAACACAAACAGTTACAACACAGATGACGTATCTACATAAATATAAACACAAACAAACCTAATTTTGAGTATAATATATTGTATGTTTGGGTTCTTATAAATTATATCTTCAATTAGGCTTAGATTTGATAAATCGTGTACTGTATTAAAATCTTCTAGGGCATGTTAAGTATTAAAACATGGAAACAAGTTTTACACAAACCCAAATGTGTGATATTTTATATGTACAAAAATCCGTAAGTTAAAATGCAATTAAAAATAACGCTACGTTATCTTTTTTATGTGGGCGTGTCGAGGGTCTTCTTTGGTATTTCTTATATTTTGTTGAATGACTAATAATCAATTACACAAACAAAATAGTAAAAAAAATGTATAGGTCGTTCAAAAACATTATGGGCGTGTGAAAACTTTCCATTTAGGGATCCGTTGGTATTAAGCTTGGAAGTGATAACTTTTGTTAGAGTCAAGCGTCCCCATCCCCCCATCCGGCTAAACGGTTGTTTATAGATATGTTGAAAATCTTCTAAAAATGACATCTTAAAATCACCTCACTTTCAATACTGCTTTTGCTATTTATATAAAAATACACATTTTACACCCCCCCACACACAATACAGACAGACATCCTCACACATCCTCTCTCACATACACAAAAGACATCACGACATACCTTCAAACAGAATTGTATAATATCATTATTATTATTTTACTTGCATGCTTTATACATTTTAATATTATTACATGTGAAAAAATTCAGAGAAGTAGTAAATATAATGAATTTAAAAGGAACACTATCACAGGTAAGTAGGCTTTACAGGTTTACGAGTACAGGTCACGCCGAACTTTTAGCCCCCTCTAAACACGACAATGTATGGGCCGTTCTTCTAAATGTATCAATCAATCAATCAAACTTTAAACACAGGTTTAGGGATGGTAGCTTACAAAGAGTACATGTACATGGTTCAACTGTGTTTTGCCTTAGCAGCATGCAAAATTAAATATAATTAAAATTAAATAAATCTGAATTATTATTTCACAGTTTAAATTTAAATGTCATGGATAGTTTTAATTATCATTAAATAAATCGGATGTCACGTCGCATCCTGACTTGGACACAAAAAATATGTGTCTCTGTTCGATTTTTAATGTCATAATACACTTTGTGAATGAGTATTCTGATAGCTTTGTCTTAAATAAGGCTAAGTTTTCGATTATATTTTATTATATATCCTTGGGGCCATCCCAAAAAAACTTTTACTAAACAGCGATATTTTTATAGGACAGCTGCTATCATATAATTGAGTCTTTTACTTTTGAACTGTGTAAATTATTGTAGATTTTACAAAGCAAGCTGTTTCAAAAACATAAAGTGCTGAGAGTGTCATAATTTTTTGTCACTTAATATGTGGTATGTATGCAACTAGAAGTTTGGCGCGATCTGTATTAGTAGATCAACTACGGAACCCTACACTGAACGTGGCCTGACACGCACTTGGCCGGTTTTTGTTGGTTGGATTGGACCGATTTTAATAAAATTTTGTATTTATGAGCTAATTCTCAACAATACGGCAATCAAATTTTTTTAAAATATATTTTTCCTTTTAATGTTATACATATTTCACCGCCTTAAAAAGCTTTATTCTGCAGCTCGAACGCCTGGTAAAATGTATACTACCATATTATAAAGTAACATTTTCAAAAGAAAATGTTCTAATCTTTAAGTATGTTATTTCACAGTCAAGTTTTTGACCACACCTACTTGTTGTTACATGGGCTTTATGAACTACCGTGGTATACCGTGACTAGTGTTGACTATTTGGCATATCGTGAGAAAGTTACTTCCAGGTAGCCTGTACGGCTTATTTATTATTTTAGCTACAATCAATGAAGTTCATTGTTTTTGTTTGGTTCTTTATTTTAATTTTACTAAAAATAAATATATAATAAGTTTGCCAAGTGAAGCGTAAATTGAAAATTAATCTGTTAACTTGTCTCATTGATTCTCCACTCCACATTACGTTCACGCACGCACGCCACATGAATTTTCACAATGCGACGTTGCCAAATCTACGCCAACACGCCAAACGGCTTAATCTGTAATCGGCCCAGGGACCAGGCATTTTTGAGTTTTGCCTCAGGACTACAAGGCTTCTCTCAGTCAGATATCCAAAAACAGTTGGGAAAATACATTGACATACCAAGTTGGTATGTCAACAATGGTAGTAAATTATACACAAATTCTTGTACTTTTTATTCCACGAATATGTATTTTTCCTAAAACTTAGGCTACAGGTTTATGTTGGATGATGTGTAATGATTTAGTAAAAATAAATATTCGTGGAATAAAAAGTACAAGAATTTGTATATAATTTATTGAAGATGATATTCCACCAAGAACCATCAATCGAATCCATCCAATATTCAATGGTAGTAAGTATATGATGAAAAAAGTATAACAGCGAAACTATTTCTAGATACAAGTTATTTAATTGAAGATGCTTTTCCTATAAAGTTTTGTTACTTTTTTTTAAAAGTCGTGATTCTTGTTAAATAACAAGAAACTAATTTCAACAAAAGGAAGCTATAAATGTGATACCAACACCGACTTTCAACGTGATAAACGTTAATTTGTCATTTGTCAGGCCTAAGTAAAGTTTGAAAATTTTGTTACAATCAGCGCAACATATTAACACTATTTGCATTGATTTTATAGTTTGACTATTGAAACGTTTTTTGACTTAACGCGTTTTGAGAATTAAAAAAAAGTAAAGTAAATTACTAGATTTAAGGTTAGTTTTGCATAATGGTCGAAGCACGTTAAAGTTTAAAGTTGCGAATTTATAAAACAGAGTTTTGGCATTGTATATAACTTCACGTGTTAATAGTGTCCATTGTGTTTGTGTATAGCGTTAGCTCTAAGTAAAGTTTTTATTCGAGACAGAGGTTTTCAGTTTCACAGACATTTGCACATTTTGCTAGTGGATATAAAAAGTAGTTTCAGTTGTAAAGAACTGGCCGACAAAGATTTCATTTGTCTCTTAAATGCCAACGATTACTTTTTAATATTAAAGCCTTTAACATTTTTAATTAAACATCGGTACTTTTACATTTACAATCTTTTACGACTTGTACAAAGCCAAGGACAGTCATGAGCAATTTACATAATTTTCCTTCTCCTGCGGGTTTCTTAGTATTCCGTTTTATGAAGTTTCAGACTTGATGTTTTTCATTGGCTTCCGTGATGTTCGCGGATCACTTTGAAAGGTTTCTGGAGCTTCGTATTATGAAGAAAAAGTCCCAATTACGGCAGAACCTTGTATAATTTCATGAATATTTTGAAATTATATATATGGAGATTCATACAAAATTTAGTTCGGGTGAGAATATGTAAAATAGGTGGAAAATTCTTTGACGCGAATTTTCGTTTTGAGCTAAGGTGTTTTTATATTTATTTCCATGTTAGTTTTAACATTGTGATTAGTATATTTTTATTATAACTTTTCGACTCTTTTCCTGAGAGAAACTTTCAGTATGCTCGAGGGCATTGTCGATTTTTCCTTTACTTTTATTTTATCCTCGTGTTGAGCAAATAGTCCATACGGACTTAGTATTAGTTGCATAATGTCAAGTTCAAAATATAAGTATTCCAATAATTTATTTTCTTGCCAGCAGGAGAACAAAAACATTTTGTCATTTGTTTTGTAATCGGTGTCCCGAAAATTATTTTTATGGAAATAAACAGATTCAATAGAGTTTCAAGTCAGATAAATGTAATAAAGTTCCGTTAAAGTCTAAACCAAAATCTTTTGGAGCCGGGAAAATAAATTAAAACATTTATTTTATTGCCCAGAAACCATGAGGGATATCCCTTCTTCTATCACCCACATTTTTCTATAAATAGCTTTCCAAAAGTAGGTAGAATCCTGGCAGTAAACTGGAAACTGTTGGAATAATAGCAAGCTTTTCTTCGATACTGTATCCAAAAGACTATTTATTTCGCAAACAGAGAAAATAATGTGCCGATACAGGATCCATGGTAACGGTGGCGGTGCGGCGTGAGTTCAGTTGAATTGATTTTATTTTATTTAGTTCAAGACCTACGAAGCTGTATGTACAGAAATTTTGTGAGAATGATCCTCATAGAGAATATAATCAATTGGAATGCCGGTAGATTTGTATTTTATTTATTCCACACAATTTATCCCAAGAACGGATTATAACGAAAGAGAAGCTTTGCAATGCTCTCAAATACGTAATCAGTTTCCTAAAAATTGGCTCACCATGAAGACCTATAGGGTACTTTCATTTGACTTACAAACTTGAAAGTCCGTCACAACTAGGTCTCATAGCACATGTCAAGAAAGATATCTGAAAATTACCGATATTTAATTATTTATGAAGAAATTAGGAACCAACTTAAATATGCCCTTTGGATACATGGAGTTTAATATAACTTGACCAGTTTTTTAATGCATAATCTATCTACTCGTATATCACACTAATATTATAAATGCGAAAGTTTTTGTGTGTGTGTATGTTTGTTATTCTTTAACGCTGAAGCGGCTTGACGGATTTAGATGAAATTTAGAATGGATGTAGCTTATACCCTAACTTAACACATAAGCTACTTTTTATTCCGGAAAAAAGCATGTCGTTAAAACAAATAACTCGCGGGCGGAGCCGCGGGCAAAAGCTAGTGAGATATAATTAAAAAACTACGAAAAACAAAATATACACAACTAAACCAATGATTAAAAAAATCAGGTCACTGCCCTGCGGTAAGGTTCCAAAGATGCCCGCGATTTACCTCGTTGGATTGCATAGGTTCGAGCCAGCCAGCCCTTGGATCTTTTGACATGTCGATGAAGCGCCACGAAATGTCTTAGTAATTCGATTCGGGTCCCTCGAACTCTTACCTTCGACTCCAAGTATATAAATACATATACGAGTATATACGGAGTCGTTTCCAAAAACGGATATACAGCGCTTTCTACGCTATCCGGACAAGTAGCCCTACTGCACCACTAACAAGAAGGACCATATCGAGTTCGATAGCACCCGATACAGTGCTCTGTCTCACTAAAGAGGAATAGACAGTGGTATATCGAGCTGTCAAAGCTCGATATGGTTAACCATGCTAGGCACGCTGGTCTGGATTACATCGGAAGCCGCTAAGCGTGTTGACGCATAATCAATCCGTTCCATTCCTCTAGGGAACCAGAGTTATTCCGCGGGTCATCTAGATGCAGAACAACGGCCACCCTGAACGACGTGTCATCAATGTGCTGATCTAATAGGTGAAGAGAGACTTGTAATCATGATCCCGTATTGCGTTTGGTTGAGACATTGAGAATAGTCCGGTCAGTCTGCAAATTTAATTAATTCGCATATCAAAATTGTTTAAATATGAGTGCACATATTTGACGCAAGAGAAAATAGAGATAGTTAGTTAATTAAATTGAATTTGCTTTGAAACCTGACATTTTAAGTAAATAGTTTTTTTTCTAATCCAGACTAAAAGCTTTTAAAAATGAGAAAACAGCGGAAATATGTTCAAACTAGCTTTTGCCCGCGGTTTCGTAAGCATGGCGACACATCACTTTTCTACTTGAAATCTCATTTTCATCCCGTTGGAACTGATTTATGGGATAAAACGTAGCCTATGTCCCATTTCAGGTCTAGAACTTCTAAATGTAAAATTTCAGCCCAATCAGTTTAATAGTTACGGCGTGAAAAAGTAACAAACATCCATCCAAACTTTCGCATTTATAATATTAGGGGGAAGTGGGATTAATCGTTGTGGAACCATAATTCTTAATCTACTCTATACCTATAGTAATTTCTATCGGCGTGTTTC
This sequence comes from Ypsolopha scabrella, assembly GCA_910592155.1. Lineage (NCBI taxonomy): Eukaryota > Metazoa > Arthropoda > Insecta > Lepidoptera > Ypsolophidae > Ypsolopha > Ypsolopha scabrella. The sequence goes on from OU342965.1 coordinate 11,945,779, forward strand.
ATTGTCATCATAAAACTTTATAGATCATAATCTCAGTTTATGTGGTGTTAATAAATATTAACGCGTCCAATCCATTATCTGTTCCATTTGCCTAATAATGTAAGTCCGCTAATTAGAATCAGTTGAATAAAAGTTGTCAGGCCCTAAGGGCAGTCGTAAAAAAGGAGATTGCTTGATGGATTTGAATTTAAGAGCTACAGTTGTCGTTGCGGGTATTTTCATCCGTATCTTAATTAGCAGAGTTCACATAAAGCTTTGCAAACGAGAGCTTTGGAAAAGTACCGCTCCATACATACTGGTTATATAGAGGTATACAGGCTGTTCCACCGTCGCCGCGATAACGTACAACTCGCCTAAAAATAACACTCAATAAAACGTCGTCACTCAAGATAATGAAATATTCCACCCCAAACAACCAGATTCAACGGGAAAAGAAACTTTATCTTTATCCAAAAGTTACTCCGGTAATTCAAATTTTCAGTTAACAAAAACAAAAGAATTTGTTTTGTCGAGAATATTGAAGAAAACTCAATATAAATTGTTTGAATTGATCAGAAAACTCCATTAGTGATCTAGAACTTTAACCCAAACGAGCCAATGTAAGGAATTTCTTATCTGCTTTTTGAGACTACTTCGATGTTTGTCAAGTGGAAAGGAAATATTGAAAGGATATTTCCATTTTTGTTGGATGTTATATACAAGAGTGTATGGCGGCTAAATTGGATTAAAGGACTCTGCCCTCATTCCGAAAGGCTTGGAACCCCTTTTAACCTTGAGTAAAGATTACTAAACCTATCCATGTTTTAATTCCACGAACTTTATTCACTGTAAGGATTTACGTATGCAGAATAAATATTATCATCTTCCTTTTATAAAGTTTTAGCTTTTGAGTTCGCAATATTTGCCATGAGGATATTTGAATATTTGGAGAGCTTTTCCTGTATCTTTGTTGTGACAACCCACCATGTGCTGCAACCTGCTCAGGCATTACCCGAAGGGGGTTATATAATATCTAAGGTATGTTTGGGTTGAATGCCGGTGACACCGATACCTCTAGAAGCTTTAAAAGGTGAATATTTCTTACAAAATACTCTACAAATGTAACATTTTTTTCACACCACCTGCTCGACATATCATGCAAACTCAACGTAAACTGCCACCATAAGCAGAAAAAAAAGAAAAAGGTGCGTTTACAAAGAATGTGAAACAAAAGACGGTGTTTGGTGCTGTAATTGTCAGTGAATCTTATTGCAATATTCATGTTGATAAAAAAATGTCGAGCGATAGTAATTCTACTCCAGAGTTTATCAAAACAGACGCTTTAAAGATTATTAATAATCTACTACGGGAAAAATCAAAACACATTTACGAAAAAGCATATGACGAAAATACTTTATATATGGAGGCTTGGCTTTTTATTGTCTCGCAGAAGGTGTGAAAAGTAGAGTATGCTCCTCTGGAATAAAGCCTGTCTTTGTCTTGGGCAGCTTGAACCCCTCGCTTCACTCAGGACTCTATCTCGGGAATTAACCCCAGAGTCCCTCGTTACGCTCAGGGTTCAATATGCCGCCCGCGACATAAGACACTGTTTTATTCCGTTTTAGTGCATAATCTACTATTAATAAACATTTCTTACAGTATTTTTTACTATGACCACACCACCCTTGGGTAGGCAATAATCTCAGATGAATATTTATTAATCTGAGGCAATAATAAGGGGATTTTGAAAGTGAAATGCAGTTTGTATGCGGGAAAAATAAAGAGTCTGATAGTGTTTAAGATTGATAAACCCACACGAAATCATGCCATTCAATAGATAATAAATAAGGTTTATAATGGCTATAATTATAATAAAGTACGTACATGAAGACACGACTGTCTCGTAGATTAATCAAGTCATACAAGTTCTTCTAAATCCGGAAACTTGATAGCCCTTTTTTAATAAAACATTCTATTTGAAATTTCGATTCGTTAGGTTTCATCTTGCAACTATGTAGATTTTATTTCCCGTAAAATTAAAAGAAAAAAGTTAATTAATTACTAATTATTTGTGTGAAAATAAATAATTGAATTAAATATTATACCGGAAAATACCATACGTCGTCTTTGTTTATTAGTGTAAATATATCGTTTTAGACAAGTGTATATATTAATTCATTACATTTATTCATATAGTTTAATCATTAATTTTTAATTTTATGTAAGCACATTATTTTATCAAATTTAAGTAGGTCCTATTTTCATTTCGAGGAATGAAACAAATGAAAATAGGGCCTTCTTAAATTTGACAAAATAATATACTTATGTAATTTTTATTTTTATTCCTAGATTTCTCTATTTTATGTAGGTGTATAATTAAATTTTTGTAGCCCAACCTAAATATTTTTTGTATGTATTTCCCTTATTAGTATATACATATTATTTATTTATATTTTTTTATTCTAAAGATATTTATTGTAAAGATTAACTTTGACTTGTAGAAAGTATACTTTATGTATCCATTTTACAAAATAAATATTTTGATTTGATTTGATTGATTTGATTTGTAAAATGAATAATGAATAAACTATAATGTATAACTGTAAATATAAGGTGACTTTAATTTATGCTGCCAAACTCATACTGGAGGCTTGGTAAGTGATCAGTAACACGGATCGATAACATTTTTTGCTAATTTTGCAAAATAAAATCTTGATGTCCCATAGTTGACTCGGGGCTGGGCTTGCGTTTGTAAGGAACACGAAAAGAATAATTTACGAATTTCACATCACAATTTCACTTACCCAGTCTTCAGTAAGAATTAGGCTGCATTTATTAAAGTCGCCTTATGTAACCCTATGGGAAACGATATATTTACACTAATAAACAAAGACGACTATTGGTAAGTTCCTAAAATAGTTATTTTAGTAGTTTCCACATTTTTCCCTTGGATTTCGCTTGGGTTGGGACTTGGGAGATCCCTACTTAAAATTTATTTTCAGTCAAAATCCCTATTTTCTAGGAAAGATTAGGAACCTTAATATTAAAGCCGCGAGATTCGACCCAACGCGGATGGTTTACGAACGCCGGGATACACTTACAATTTAGATTCAATTTTTGGTAAATATTTGTTGCAAAAATACATATAACTTTAAGAACCTTGCTCTTGCCGTTGTGACAATGTCTAAATATTTGAAAAATGACGTCGCTTTAACAATAGTGACATTAAAACTTTCCGTAATAATTAGAATACTTGTAAAATGGGATGCATCTATACCTATAGATAGGTCGTTGGATGCGGCTATATTTTTCTAAAAGTACGGCGCATATAATTTTGAATAACAGACCCTAATGCTTTATTTATGTTACAGTTGAAACCCGAAATCAGTTAGAACGTGTTTTACCTAGATAGTGCCATACAAAACTTGGGGGTTGCCTCGCTCCGCTCCGCTCCTAAACGTATTAACATGTCAACATAACCGCTCCTCCTCGCTTCGCTCGTTGTCGCAACCTATTTTGGCTTTTTTTGTGTATTATTTCGGGTTTTAACTGTGATATTATATACTGTTTGATTAGTATCAGTTTAATGTTAGTAATAAATAATTTTACAAACAAACCCAATGAAATGATGGTTGCCGTCATGGTGGAAATCGAACTCAGATCTTCTCATTGAGAGCTTAGCGCCCTACTCAGCTATCACTGCATGTTTTACGTTAAAGTTTTTTATTTGAGAGGTTTACCAAAGGCACCAACTTTATTATTTGATTGGGACGACGAGGCACCCCCAGTAGCACAAAACCAGGATTATTTAACGGCAACATTAAATTCTCTTTAAATGCTGTCATATTCTGTTTCATACAAAATTTTAAGGGATTGCATGTATTTATAGACGCAATTAAACTAATGTTGGTTTCGTGCAACTGGGGGTTATATTATAATAATACGTATAGTCTATTGTTGCAACGTGGGCAAAGCCACGGGGAAAAACTAGTTCCTGAATAAAAGTAGGTTAAGACATAAAAATCCAGCGATCGACATCCTTACAGTGACTCAGTTTTTTCCCCTTCCGTACGGAATTACCCCTTGAATTCCTTATAGTTTCAGAGATAGTCACATAAAATTTACAAGCATTTCAATTTTTTAATAAAGCAATGAATTTCAGCACTGTCTAACCAGACGCAAGCAGAAATTCTGATTAAAATAATTTACGTACATAATTTAGTGCTTAGAGTAATCGCCACGAAAGAAGGCCTTGTCAAACTTATGGTCAAGGAATAATCACAAAAAGACCTAAGGTAAAGTCCCCCCTATATCCGTGTAACGACAAAAGATGCCCCCCATTTCCATGGTAATCAGAAAAACGGTTTTTTCTCTTAAGAAGCCTGTAGTCGGCGGCTAAAAGTCAGTCGCGTACGGGGTCGCTATGCTTGCTATTTCATTCTACATTCAACTTCGGATTATAAAGCACTGACTGACTGTTATTGATTGGCCCGAACGTTCATTTCCCGAGCTCGTACGGAACTAAGCGAACACGGTGTGAGAGGCAAGCTAACGCGAGACAACATTCATGTTTTGAAAAAACTCGAGAATGGTTTTGGTGGTTCCTATAATTTCAGAAGAAATATCCCAAGAATCGAAATGAAACAAAAATATTTTTGAAAAGTATTACATATACTATGCTGTGAAACAAAAATTATTTTATTTGTTGTATCGCTTCTAGGACATTACAGCACATAAAGATTCATCAAAATATGTGTAAAATCCAGGACTTTTATACGCTTGTAACTTTTGTGTGTATTTGATTTTGATAAATGTTTTAGTTGCACGTCATGGATATTGTATGGGATATTTTGAAAAAGTAAAAATAATAAGCAAGTACCTATAAATAAGGATATGATCAGCAAACTGCGCTAGTATGGGAGTTCAGGCGAATAGAGTCGCTTTAGCTAGGAACTTTAAGACAATGGAGCAAGGTCTAATTTAAAAGCAAACTTAATTGGGCTTTAAATATCCTTTAAATGTGTGTGTGATACGTCTAAACGAATGCAAAAAGTGCTCAGTGTTGCAGGGCCAAAGTTTCGTTGACAAAGGTTCCATACAAATTCATACCTGTGCACGTAAGATTTGAAATTTTCTAAATAGGGTAATTCTCTTGTTTCTTGCGTTTGACTAAGGAATTGTGTACCGAAGTTGAAACTAGGGTAAATAGGGAGGGCTTTTTCTTGTGTTTATTACTGGTTAAAAAGATAAAACACCGTATTTAAATTACCTCGGCAGCAGGTGCCCGATTTTTGCATAATTTTAATTTCGATGTATAGCGCAGAAATTGAGTTTTATTAAACCTTTAGTTATTGCTACTTTTAAAGAGTTGTGCTAAGTTTTTGCAGAATTTAGTCTCTAAATGCGATCCTTAAATAAATGTTCCTTTGGAAAATTATTTTTCAAGTTACTGTTTTGTAAAGCAATCACTATTTATAGCATCCTACTATCCTACTAATATTATAAATGTGAAAATTTGTGTCTGTGTGTGTGTGTATGTTTGTTACTCTTTCACTCTGAAGCGGCTGAACAGATTTGGATGAAATTTAGAATGGGTATAGTTTATACCCTAACTTAACACATAAGCTACTTTTTAACCCGGAAAAATGCATGGTTTCTGTAGGATAGATCAATATCATTGAAAAATCAGGTGTCTAATTAGCGCGGTAATTAATCGTTTGTGGTGAAATAAGACAAGGCTTTGTTATTTCATACATATTAATAGTAAACCGAAATATAAATCCTAGATAAATGAAAAAACCGGTTAAGTGCGAGTCGGACTCACGCACGAAGGGTTCCGTACTATATATAACACTAATATTATAAATGCGAAAGTTTGTGTGTGTGTGCGTGTGTATGTTTGTTACTCTTTCACGCTGAAACGGCTGGACCGATTGGGCTGAAATTTAGAATGGATATAGCTTATATCCTAACTTAACACATAAGCTACTTTTTATCCCGGAAAAAAGCATGTTGTTAAACCGAATAACACGCGGGCGGAGCCACGGGCAAAAGCTAGTATCAAATAAAAGCAATCAGAGTAAATTTTTATTTTTTTAAGGGCATTTATTTTTAGACAATCGTCGTTTTTGTTGTATTTAATTCGTTTGTTGCATTTGAATAATAATATCTTTAGATCGCATATGTACTATAATTTAATAAAAGTGCAAAAGTAAATTTTCATCACTCGGCTATAGGAAAATTGTTTTTCAAGACAAAAATGGAGTTCCCTGGCATGTGGGTCGGAAATAAGAATGTATGAGCACTTGTTTTCGCGTGAAATACAGGTTGTTCACAATTTATACTTGAAAACTAAGTAATTGTATTGTTTTCAGTAAAATAAAATAAGCTCTAGCTACACGAAATAAAACATTTGTCGCCAACATGATACTGGGCCCGAAAGGCCTTAGAATGGAGACCACGTACAGCAAAGCGTAGTGTAGGCCAACCTCGTGCCCGCTGGGCCGAAGATTTGAAGGACGAAGCGGGAGGCGGCTGGATGAGGAGAACGGAGGACCGACATGAGTGGCGAAATTTGGGAAAGGCGTATGTCCGGCAGTGAATGAACACGGGCTGATGGATGGATGGATGGATACGAAACAAAGATTAATTTAAGCCATCCTTATTATATCATTCGAGAATAAATATATTTAGTATTCATCTTTAATGCTATAAATGCGGCATACTATAATTTTTTTTTATTAAATACGAGTATTTTATAAGTAACAAAATAAAATGAAATATTTGCCGTCAAAGTGCATGACGATTTATTGATTAAATAGCTGCGTGACTTCCTTTATGACTTCGTAAAACGTATTGTTCTTCAATTGTTTCAAATCAAGATGTAATATTTGTTTTTAGCTTGGACAAAGTAATAAGGGTTCTGTAAAAAATGTGAATTCTTATAGTTTATAGTTAGTGGCAGTTTGAATCTAAGTATATGTAAGTAAGTAGTATAGAGAAAGAAATACATATTTTAAACTAGGTAATAGATAAACATATGGAGAAATAAAATAGCATAAAACGGAAAATTTTACTTTAGGATAAAACGTGTGAAATGTAAAATTCAACTTCAATGTAATTGATAGTAAATACATTTATAAAAATTACAATATATTACTAATTAATATTTGTCTGTACATCCATTTTTCTGTCCGTTGTCGTGGCATAACTTAAAAGAGGCTAGGCGAATTCAGCAGAAAGGCATGTGGGTACATTATCAACCTTAAAATAATATAAAAATGATAAATATAAAAGACCAGGCAAAGATATTTTATTTCGATAGTCATGGACCATAACTTATGGTATCCCAAAAGACCACAAATAAGTACTACACAAACCTAACAAAAATAATTAGAATACAGAAGACCAACAAATTACTTTAACTTTGAATAGAGATTTTGTTGATGGTGACTCGTAGCCTAGTAAGAGACGAAAGTTGATTTTTTAACATGCTGTATCATTTATACCACCCAGTTCCTAAGTTCTTTTTGTCCCTCGGAAATAGGAGCAAAAAACCACGGAATTGGAAATTTTGCCTCGGAAATAGAGGATACCGACCTCTTTTTTAATATATTTTTTTAAAATATTAATTTAGGTCTCATTGCGAAATTATTTATATATTTTAAAACTAGCACAATCAAATTTTCGAAAAACAATAGCTTATTAAAAAAACTGTCATGTTATGTATCTAATATATTTTACCTCCTTTCGAGACTTTGTGAAAATACCACGGAAAAGGGGGACTTTACCTTAAATACGTGGGACTTTTTTGCTGTAATAATTTTTAGACTGACTGATCCATTTTCTGGGGTTAATATCAAATATTATGTCAGCCCAGTTATATAACTAAACTGCCGAAAATTTGCTGCGTTTTTAGAAAAAATAAACTAGGAATGACTATTTTCATCCGTAGGCACGATAGTATCCTCGTCGAAACAAGCATAAAAGATGCTGCCCAGTGTGGAAAACACTTCACGATGTTAGTGGTGTTCCTAGGCAGTGGTATGCACTCCATGTAGGCATAAAAGCGGTGCTAACCCTGCACTCCGTTTTACGCTTTACAGTAAAAACAGTCTATTGACCAATAACAATCGCAGAGCATTCATTTAAAATTTCGCAAAAGTACAAGAAACAACTTTTTTACTATTTTATTATAAGTAAAGATGTTAAGATGTGTCTACCTCTTGCATCATTCTGGGCAACGTGGGTTATCTGATAAAATCAGATCACAGCCGCGGGCGCTACTTAGGAAATTATCAACAGCTGCGAGACAAGATTTATTTAGTTATTTAGTGGCGCGCGCGATGCATCCTTGCGATTTTCAATCGTTCGCTCCAATATTTCCTTGTTTATTTTCCAGTATATTGCAGAAACTTATGACGTAATTTAAGACTCGTGTTTTATGAAATGTTTGCTCTTTTCTATCTTTATAGAAAATACTGTAATCGTAAACAGACACCTGCGCCACAGTCTCCCATACGCTCTCTATTAAATATTATTACGTAAACGAGTAATAAATATACAAATAAATCTTATAACCTAAAGTCATAATGGCAAAAAATACAGAAATGGATTAATAGCAAATGAATATTCCATCGTGTAAGCGATCACGAGTAGAATAGTAAGTGATATGAAGGAAGTAATGCAGAATTCTTATTAATTTATTCAACAAAGAAAATATATTTCATGGTACACAATGGGTCATTCAGCCTCTTTATCAGTCAGTCGCTAGGAATCGATACGATATGAAATATAGATGTTCATGAATAACGAATGAGACGATGAAAACTGGCGAGAAAGAGGGTATTATAACCGAATGGGAAGAGGAAATAGAATCTCATGCAAAAAAGCGTCGTATCAAACAAAGTCAACAATGTTGCTTGTGATGTCATTTAAAATATTCATTGGAGTAATATTTTTTACAAATTAACTTTCTTTTTCCCTTGGGTCTTGCCGTTTATTATAATTTGGAATATATTTTAAAGGTAACATGATCAAATATATGAGGAGTGGAGGAAGACGTAGATACACAAATACCAAAAGTACCATATACCACATAATTCGCAAGTTTCTATTGATTAGAAAATTCATAGATAGTGAGCATAAATGACCTTAATCTTACTATATGTCTACATATACATCAATATACGTTCTGGTTCTGTAGCTTTTTCCTTTTTGTTCTAGCTTAGTAGGCTTTGCGCTGTATATAAACCAGTAACTTAGATATGTAGATGACGTTATTTGTCTGTGGTTGTGGGCACTTGTGGGAACAAAGCTCCTCCTTTGTTGAGTTATCGGTTTAATAAAAAATTAAATTTACAATTGAGATTGGAAATAAAAAAACCGGCCAAGTGCGAGTCGGACCCGCGCACGAAGGGTTCTGTACCATTATTTATAAAAACGGCAAAAAATCATGTCTGTTTTATGGGAGTGCGCAGGTCCGACTCGCACTCGGCTGGTTTTGGTATTTGTTGTTATAGCAGCAACAGAAATACATCATCTGTGAAAATTTCAACTGTCTTACCATCACGGTGCACATGCATTATCTATAAAACGGCAAAAAAATCACGTCAGTTGTATGGAAGTGCGCAGGTTCAACTCGCACTTGGCCGGTTTTAGTATTTGTTGTTATAGCGGCAACAAAAATACATCATTGGTGAAAATTTAAACTGTCTAACTATCACGGTAAATGAGATATAGCCTAGCGACAGACAGACAGACGGATAGCGGAGCCTTAGTAATAGGGTCCCGTTGGTTACCCTTTGGGTACGGAACCCTAAAAATAAACCTTTTAAACTCGACAGTAGACGTATCTAGCAGTAAACATACTTTTAAATTTTTTCGATAAGAAACCTATAGTGACCACATTATCCACTCAAAATCATAACATCCAGTTTTACATATACATGCAGTTTTTCATTATTTAATTAACAGATTAATTCAGATCCCATTAAGCTATGAGGACTTTCAATGTGAACTGAGACGTATTAAAGCGATCGCGATTTGAATGGGTATGACAATAAAATAGTAAACAATATATTAAAACCCAGAAAAACCAAACTAGCAAGACAATTATTATATTCACTTATTGAACCAAAACACAGAAAACCTTAAATTATATTGGAAAATTCCAATAAAAAATAGTAGATTACTTCGTAATAATAACAAGAAAGCAGCATTCTATTCTAGGAGCAATATGAGGTACCTAGTATGTAATAACAAAGACCGTGTCCCAAAACTGGATGACAGTGGTGATACATTCAAAAAAGTGTACGTTGGTAAAACGGGCAGAAAATTTAAAACCAGGCTACATGAGCATGTCAGATCATGAAAAAAATAAGAAAAATGACTCGACGTTTGCGGAACATCTCAACTCATCAAATCATTCCTTTGACCCGACGAATAACGTAAAAATAGTACACAAAGCTAATAAAAGTGCAAAATTAAATTATTTGGAAGCCCTAGCAATAAACAAAATTATTGATAACGATTCAGATAGTATTTTAAATGACCAATTAGAATTACACTCTTCACCACTATTGACATATTTTAAATAATCAAATTAATTAATTCATCTAATTTTTAAGCCGTTATTTATGGACTTAACATTGTCGTATACCAATTTTGAAACGCAAGCTGTGGTGATTCACCTCTGTTTACTTTATTTATATTTGCTTGCTCAAAATGTTTTCTTTGTATGGATTAAATCGTTTAGTATTAGAATTAATCATTTGTTGCCTGAATACGAAACTGGTAGCCTAAGTAAAAATGAAAATAGTGGAAATTGGTCTATTAGGGATACTCTTTCATCTGTTAAATTTTTTTCACTTTAAATTGTAGGACCTTATATAACGTCATTAAATGAATATATTATATATTTTTTCTTTCATGACAAAGACTGAATTTACATTAGACTGGAGGATATAACGAGCAATTTAGCTTATGTTTTACAAAAATCTAATGACATCGTATATATTTTACAAGCTTTTTTTTAACTTGTTAGTTAGTACCTGTACCGATAACAGACCATCTTGAGTTGTTAGGTATGGACTTTTCGAGTTCAATTGAATAAAAGGCAAAAACCGCTACTTCTTCGCACCCGAGAAACTTTTGTCATTGTACAAAGCTCAAGTTCGGTCGTGCATGGAGTACTGCAGCCACCTTTGGGACGGCTCTGGCAACTATCAGCTAGCTGCCCTGGATTCGTTGGCAACGAATCTGTTATGATATGAGTGATGAATATCAAAGCCTCGAAAAACTTCGAAGGGTTGCTTGCCTCTCGGTTTTTTAAGCTTTATTTTGGAGAGTGTGTGCAAGAACCACAGGACCTAATTCGAATGGTCCAGAATACCATAACAGCACCTAATTGTCGATATTTTTGAAAGGAGTAGACTTTTTTAATCTTAATTTTTTTCTCCTTGAAATACAAAAGATATACATGAAAATATTCAGGAACTGAATAAATAGCTTTGATGACGTAATAGTCATGTCATTTAGGCATTACAGTAAATATGCCATTGCTCACAAGAAAAAAAAGTGATGTCAAAACCGACGTGTTTTTTTTTATTTTCAGTAATCCATCTTCAGGTTTTATCCTCTAATTTTGTTTTTCGTTCTTTCTTTACGTCAAGGAACTCTCCTTATTGAGCCTAAACGGTATGACTATTACGTCACATTCCCATTTCTGCAAACTGATTTTCAAAAAATAATTTCGTTATAAAAATACCACCTGAAAGTTAAAGAACAGTATGTATCTTCATGATTTAGCCTATATTTTCAGAAAAAATATGCAAAAGGGCTTATTACAATTTAAACTATAAATAAAAAAATAAGTAAAAAAATTTTAGATCGAGTTTTAGAGATCTCGATTGGATTGTTTCTCCGGAATTGCCTCCAAGGTATCTGTTTTGATAGATAACCTTTATTTATCAACTAGCTTTTGCTCGTGGCTCCGCCCGCGTTTATTCAATCTTTGCTCCGTTTTCGGCTTGGGCATTATTTTATGAATACTCCTTATAGCCTCTGTATTGTCTAGGATCACTGCATTGATATTACTGCGATGATAATAAAAAAAACGCATGCAAATTCGATAAGTGGTTCCCGAGTTAAAAGCCTTTATTCAATCTTTTCCCCGTTTTCGACTTGGGCGATATTTTATAAACACACCTTAAGCCTATGTGTTGACTAGGATCACTACGATGATAGTAAACAAAAACCCTATCCAAATCCGTTGAGTGGTCCTCGAGTTGAAACGGAACATACATATTCTGAAAATTGTAGTTTTGGCCTCAGTACAAACTAATAACTCATTTCATTTTAAATATCGCAAAAATATTCAATGTACAGATACGATTTTTTTACCATAATAATAACGCCAAAGTAATGAGTTATTTATTATCGAAATAAACGCTTTTGTCACAAATAATTAAAGGATTCAATTTATATTTAATTGATACCACTAATAGTATACCAACAGTCAATCGTCACTAAGGCGTGTAATACGATTGATTCTATTGAAATGAAATTATACACTAAGGCAGTTTTGTTATACATTAAGGAAGTAATTATGAGACGCACAAATATGTAAACAAAGTCGTTTCATTCAATATAATTTAATCGGTAGGTGAACATACATATTTGTACATACTACTTACTAACGGTATTAATACTACGATTATAAGAAATAAATACGAATATAGATTTTCTCTCAGCTTCCATATTTCCTCAAAAATAAGCTCGTCACGTCACATCTGTGGTCTTGTAATGCAAGGCCAGGGGAATGACAAATATATCCACAGCTGTCTGACCTGTGTCACCGCTTCTTTCCACCCCACTCTTTATACTGAAATTACTTGCAAAAATATACGCGAGTCATCGTGAAAAATGCAATCAGGAAAGTAAGAGGCCTTGTATAGCCTCTTTGCTCATTATGGCGATACGGTTCCCTATCGAATAGAAATAGGCTATCGTAGGTAATGTCTTTGTTACGAAACCTCGAAATGACCTAACAGTTATTTGAGTTGCTTACATAATGTATCGTTTGTGCTTACGATGTGTGAATCATAATTGATATCTACAAGTTGTTGGAGTGTCCTGCCATTAAACTGGCTTACGAAATGGACTACTTGTTAGCAGTTCTTATTGCGGCGTTTGAATAGTTCCTGAAAAACCATAATTTATTTTTCCTTGTTTGAAGAATCTAGCAATACTAGATATAAAAAAAATAGGACTTCTTCCAAGAAAATAATACATACCTACACACTCTTATGGAAACATAATCTTCAGACGTCTTTCCAATAATAAATAATCAGTGCGAGTCAGACTCGCGCAGTAAGGGTTCCATACCACCACATAAAACGGATAAGGAACCCTAAAAACATGATAAAGAACAACAATATATAGGTATATACCATATTGACATAAAGGTGTCAAAAAAACCGGCCAAGTGCGAGTCGGACTGTCGCACTAAGGATTCCGTACCATCTATAAAAACCAACGACCTATAAAATGGCAAAAAAATCATGTCTGTTGTATGGGAGTGCGCATGCAGTGTTGCCACCTTAGCCCTTTTCAGGCTAGATCTAGCACCTTTTGCAGTAGTCGGACTCGGTTTTTGATGACTTAGCCCGATAGCCTTTTTCTAGACCCAATCGTAGTCACTTGTTCGGTAAATTTTTAGTTTCATTATGGCAGCCCTACTGCTTCTTTACTGGGGAATTCAGCAAGTTTAGAATGTAATCCCAATTTTGTCATCGTAATATTGTTATCTGTATTTTTTGCAGCATAATAGAGATGAGGCTTTATTTTTAGTTTTAGTGCTGTCAAAACTAAATTTGCTTCATTGCAAAATAGTACTTAAATGTTAGGAACAGAAGCTAAATAACTTTGGAAAAATTCAAGTTTTGACAGCACTAAAACTAAAATTAAAGCCTCTGGGCTTTATTGACATGGTAATGTGAGAGAGAACGAGCAAACATCGATTTTTAACAATTTAATTACTTAGTTTTAGTGAGTCTGTTGCATTTTCTGAAATTACTTACTACACTTCAAGTAAACAATTTAAAAACTTTGTTCCCTTTTTAATTTGTTATGGCCCGAAATATATGCAAATTCAACTGCGAGCACAGAATGATAACCGAGTTTCCGCCGATAAAAGTATTAATTTTTTCTAGCTCTTTTTAGCACCTCTTTTGATGGCAAATTTGCTAAATCTAGGTCTTTCTAGCTTGTCCAATTGCTCTTTTTCAAAAACCAAGGTGGCAACACTGTGCTTAGGTCCGACTCACACTTGGCCGGTTTTAGTGTTTGTTGTTATAGCGGCAACAGAAATACATCATCTGTGAAAATTTCAACGAACTATCACGGTTCATGAGATACAGCCTGGTGGCAGACGGACGGACGGACGGACAGCGGAGCCTTAGTAATAGGGTCCCGTTGGTTACCCTTTGGGTACGGAACCCTAAAAAGCCAGTATAATTATAGCACCTGTCAAATAATTCAGCTTCCTTTGAGTACGGAAACCTAATTTTTATTATTTATTATTTTACTTTATAGTATGTATATATGTATATCGCTCACCAACCCGCCTGCCCAGCGTGTGTGAGTATGGGTATTTCTTCCAGGAGGACCGCCAAGAGTGGCGAAATCCTGGAAAGTCCTATGTCCAGCAGTGGACGAAACAGGCTGAAGGATGGAGGATGTATATAAAAATCGGACTAAATTTGAAACTTTTATGTATTACCGTCTTTAAGATAGAGTTGAAAGAAATAACCTTGAAAAATATGTTTAATATTTTTCAACTTATTATTTTTCGTTGTGAAGTCCATATCCTGTAAAAATTTCGACTGTCCATCTATTACGGCTGAAGCTGTAGATCTCTGTGAGCTTGTGACAGATAGACGGACAGACAGATAGCGGAGGCTTGGTAATAGGGTCCTTCGGGTACGGAACCGGTAAAACCAACGATGTCAAGATGTTTATTTGAGAAAAAACTCATATATATAGGTAATTCTACAATTCAAAGTGAAAAATATTCAACAGCTGATAGAGTATCCCTAACAGACCACTTTAAAAAAAAAAAAATTTGCGCGAACTTTTTTTTCGCCTATCTATAGAAATTGAGTCAGCTGATTGAACCACTTCGTACTGAGAAGTGAAAAATTTATCTGACCAAAAAAATTTTCTTCTTCTTTATTGTGATCAGTTAACGATACACGATCTACCCTAAAATTATTTTCACTTATTATTGTAGGACCTTATATATAATATTATTTATGGATTAAAATCTGTATTAAGCTTTATTAAACTCTAAAACGAACAGATATTTGATACAACCAATAGAGAATGATATAAAAAAGCAATAGTTTTAAAATAATAAAACTCCTGATAAAAGACGTCATTTTGACTTTTTTCAAGACTCCGTCTCTGTCGCACTGCGGGTCTTTCCGCATGGAGTAACAGTGATCAATGCAATCGTGACCTATTCTCTTAAATCATCTACAAATAGAGGGCTCGAACTGTAGGTGACTGTACATGTATAGTAAATTATAATAATACGTAATAAATGGTCTGTTGTCTGTTTGGGCATTCCTTTACAGTGGGTTTTTTTACTTGATATGCTTCATTGTGATCTTTATTTACTTTTTTCCTATTTTCTTGCATCTTCTTGTGAATAATTATGTGAATAAAGGACCACCCTCTTCACCTTTTTTTACTAAATTAAATATTTTCTTGTGATGTGTATTAAATTTCATTTTAAATAGGTGTTAATATTAGTAATTTGTTGGCTCTATGATAAGTAATACGAAATCGGTGGCCAAAGTTAAAATGAAAATAAATATTTGTGGAATAAAAAAACTGTGTGTATAATTTATTGAAGATGATATTCCACCAAGATCTATTGAATCCATCGAATATGTGAATAAAAGAGCTGACATGACTGATGCCGCGCCCGATTGGCCTGAAATATATCTCACAATGTATTTTATTGTATTTTTTTATTATATTTACAAATGTATTTTTATGATTTTTCTTAGATATGTATATGAAATATTTATATGTAAAGTATAATTTAAAAGCTAAAAAGATCGATTCGTTATATTTATTTGAATAAAAGAGCCGAACTTGAGTTTATGCTCTAAATCAGTAGTCACGGAAACGACGCAGAAAAGTCAATAAAAATAAAAGTATTTAGGACCTTCAATTAATAGCACAAGAGTGTGAGGCATTGAGTGCCTCAATGTCTATATTTCCTCGTATGATAGCGTAAACCGTAAACGTTTTATCGTGAAAAATCGAATGATTGCGTAATCACATACCCATTATGCGATTATACGAAATTATTCGCTTTGTCGCGAAAAATCTGATAAAATCTAGGATTTTAATAGTACATTATGGTACAAGTGAGCTGCGTTACGCCCTCGCCCTCGCCTCGGGCTGCAATACCACCTCAACTGTAATGTCTAATGCTCACGCGTTTCATACGATGTTTTTCAACACACTTGTGAGGAAACATATTAAATTTTAATTGTCTTAATTTTCCAAAAAATCGAAACCCCAGCAGCTGTTATAGCTGCTATGAATTGACAATTTTCTATGAAAAATGGCGGCGGAGATTTCGTTTATGGACGCGATGGACACTTCCAAACACTGACAAACACTGACAAAAGGCACTGACAAACCCGCCAAACAGCCAAATATGAAATATTAACAAACTGAATATTTATGTATTTACAACGAAAAATAGAGTTAATTTGTTGATAAAAATAAATAATTTGATACACTGAAATTATTTTTATTTATTATATTTTAACTGAGACAGTTTATTTATTCGCAAAAACATTACTATTTCTCAAGATATCAAAACTCTTTGCTACGGTAAAAAAAATCTGTTTTGTAGAAAACACTAGTACGATAATGTAACGTAAAAAGCACCCGTGTTTAATATGCTGCATTATGACCCTAAGAACGCTGCAATAATATATGCTTTATAAGTAAGTGTGTTGAAAAAACGGTTAAAGCACGATTTTTGGCGAAAACGCAGACTTACGGCCACATATACAGTGAAAAACAAATCAAGCTATGCACAGTGGACTTTGTAAGTTTCTTATATCCTGCACTATAGATACTAATGTCGTACTGCAAGTGTATAATTCGACGTATTTTTCACTGTACAACTAAATGCGTTTGCGAGGATATCATAAAATATGACATGTGTATAATTATGATGGAACTTAAGGGGCTATTTCGATAAAAATTGCACTTTTTGAAGTTGTACACCTGCTTTTCAGATGAAGTTACTAATTCGATAAATCAGTATACACATTTCGGAACCTTTTTTTAGTTTTCTTCAGTACAGAAACGCGATTGCGTAACTTTCGCTCGATAGAAATAATTATTGAAATGAGGTCTTCTTCTACACATTTTTTTCATAGTATGACAAACAGGAATGGCATACAGACCTGAACGATATTTTATTAGATAGATTTTAACGATATCTAAATTTTCTCAGTTGAAAATTTTGATAGCTATTTTAGTTCATTTTATATTAATTTAAAACCGATATTTTGCTATTTTTCCGGAATCCGTCCCTCTCGCACTGCGGGGCATTCCGCATGGAGTAACAGTGACCCCTGCAAGCGCGACATATCCTCGTTTTTTAAAATAAATGTTTTGCTATTTATATGCTGTTTTGTTTCATTTAAGTACAATAAGAATATTAAAAAAATGTGGCTCACTCACTTTTCATTTCTATAACGGCTAATAATAATAAAAAGGAAATAATCTATTAATTTTGTTTTGTTTTTAATATTATTTAACTTAACTTTTGGCCTGATTATCCGACTTTCTCTTGTCCTGTACCTTCTATCTCTTTACTGAAACATTGTTGTACCTAAAAATGTATATATTAATGATTGAAAAAAAAAGACATGAACTTGCTAAGTTTCTTGCCCTTTCTTCTTAGTAAGACTAATTGAATGGGCGGAGTTAGGCATGTATTTATATATGCAACCTATTAGTATTTAGTATATGGGTAGCTATTATTATTATCAAATCGTATATACATAATTGTATACATTAAAATTTAATTTAATATACCTTTATTTTAGTTCATGTACGCGTATTTACTTATTAAATAGAAGCAAACCCAAAACCTATTTTAATATATTGTATTTCCTCTTTTAAATTTAATTATTTTTATTACCTATTTAATAAATCCTAACGTGCGATAAGTGTATTTATAGCACACCGTGCGTAAAATGACCACTTTACGCACGCTGCGCTTGCGTAAAGTCGGCATTTTCCGCACTTTTGCTATAAAATATTATACGATACTCGTGCAAGAAACTTTTTCTCGACTCGTGTGTAAACTCACACTCGTCAGAAAACGTTTCATCGCTCTCGTATCGTAATGTACTATTATGTACCTATCATTTCATTCATTTCATTTCATAATAAGTCTTTAGTAGAACTGTTCACAAAATAAAATTATACTTATATAATGATTTGGAATTGAAGAAACTAAATTGATATGAGCAAAATTAGGGTAAGTGTCCATCAAAACGAAACAGATAATATAGATAAGACTCACTTTACACCCCTCACGCGCCGGAACAGCCCGTGGAACCTGATGAAGGGCTATATTTAAGTTTGACCGAAACGTCAAGATTTTCTTGAAAAATTTATATATTTTCACAAATACAGGAAGTTCAAATACAATATTTACTTTTGTGTAACTGCAACATTCTCGTAGCTTCAGCTTTTGAATATGAGATCAGTGTGAACACCTTGGCTACAAATAAGTACAGCTGCCAATTCCTATGGGGAGTTCTCTTGGCAACTAGAATGATCGCAGTATTCCCGTTTATCGGGACTTTAGCGGGAGCTGCTCGCTCCGGTATTTCTCTGTTAACAAATGAATTATTCAAATATTTGCCTTTGCATGTCGAATAATGGTACTGCATTCGATTTCGGGAACTGCGGTGCGAAATTTGGTTTAAATAGTTGGTTATTGGATAGGAATGCTTATTTATTACTTCATCTTAGTTAAAAATGAACGGGTGATCAGAGAGTTGGTGCTTACCTCGGCCAGAAAATTAGTCTATCCAAAGAGGTAGTGTGGCCAGCATTCTGGGCACCCTACCGAGGGGCAGCGCCCTGGACCTAGTTTTTTATCTATAGATTTTAGATTTATTTAGTTAGATTTTAGATTATTACTTATTTGTAGGTAATTAGTTTATTTGGAGGTGGTAGAGCTAAAGCCGGGCTCGACTGTGGGGGTACCACCATCTTACTCGGAAATCCTCCCGAAGTTATTCGGGGGAGAGTAAGAGGACAGCTCTCAGGCATAAAAACCAGGCGGCCCACCATTGCCTGGGACCGATGGATGGCGGTATATCCATCCCCAATTGCCGGGCCTTATCTAAATCAGACTGGTGACGGGCAGCGGCGTCACTGGTGCAAGGGTTTCGGCACCGCGCTCTCCAACCCACCTGCCCAGCGTGTGTGAGTATGGGCATTTCTTCCAGGAGGACCGCCAAGAGTGGCGAAATCCTGGAAAGGCCTATGTCCAGCAGTGGACGAAACAGGCTGATAGATAGATAGTTTATTTATGATTTATTGTAAGATGTATACATACTTTGATTAAAATAAAATAAACTAAATATTTTACAATCAAAATGAAGAAATATAGGAAATTAATAATAATGCCGATGACAGGTCCAGCACCGAGGTCTGACCTTTGCATTTGTAACTTTACCCGCATTGAAAGTGTTCAATAAAGAAATTGTTGGCACGGAGTCAGGTACAAGCCCCTATAAGCCTGCCAACTTCTAAAGGGATCACGCGGGTTCCGTACAGGGGGTATCATCGGTGCATTCGTTGTTATTAGGGCAATGCATCCGAACCACCGGAACCGGATTTACTCGCACCAGCGCGGCACTGCCCTGTCAACAAATGAATAATTCAACAGTTTGACGTGCATTTTGAATAATAGTTTTCATTTCAGAAAATACCTTTACTGAAGCGGGATTGCAGTATATTTGTGATTTTCTTCTTGTTATTGTAATGTATTAAGGTACGATAAACTGGACACGGATGGAAAACATGAATATCTGCAAAGACATAGGTATTCATATTTTTTAAACGACGCATATTTTCTGATGATGATAATGCGTATTATCTTATTAATTTGTAATATAAATAAAGATGTGATTGCTATATATTTAGCCTTTTATTTCCTTTAAATATTGGTAGTAAAATATAAATAAAATAAAAACAGAATTTTCAATATGATATATAATATATTTCAGCCTCTTCTATGAGGCCGTCATCAGTTGAATAAATGACAGTTGACATTAATTCATATACAATTAATACAAAAAAGTATGACTAAATCTATGTTACGGACTATTTATAGAAAAAAAAGTAATTATAATGATAATTAATTACAGAATTAATGTGTGATGATGATGATGATGATGATGACGACAATGATGATGATGATGATGATGATGATGATGATGATGATGATGATTCAATCGGTGGAGTTATGTCTGTCAGTGTTGTCTGTTGAGTCCGGGTCCATAGTGTGCGCCAAGTGAAAATTCTGTTTTTATTTTATTTATATTTTACTACAATTAATGGTAATACAATACAATTAATCAAATTTCCATTGGGTTTCTTATGATAACTTACGCAAAAAAAAATCCTTTAAGCTTCCATGTAAAACGTTTTTCAGTGTACAGAAAAATCGAAGTTTTTATGAAAGGAATTTTATTGCTAGGATATTTATATATATATAAATTTCAAACAACGAATTGTTCTATTCATTAAGATGGATGCGATGGGTCTCATTTCCAAACGCACAACTATGATTGTTTTTCTTATTTTGAATAAAAAGTATTAAATACATGTGATTTATGGCATTCATCGACCAAAGTTATTGTAAATCACACTTATATTATAAATGCGAAAGTTTGCGTGTGGGACTGTGTGTTTGTGTGTGTGTGTGTGTGTGTATGTGTATGTTTGTTACTCTTTCACACTGAAACGGCTGAACGGATTTGAATGAAATTTAGAATGGATATAGCTTATACCCTCCCTTAACACATATGCTACTTTTTATCCCGGAAAAAAGCATCATAAGCCGAATAACACGCGGACGGGGCCGCGGGCAAAAGCTAGTTAGGCTTATATAGAAGTCGTGTTACTTTACGAATTATGTATTAAATGATTCTGCACGTCAACCATAAACATGCTTTAAAGTTGTTGTGTTGTTCAATAAAATTATGAATTTATTTAAAGTGTTTTTATGTATGTTTCAACAAAACTTTAATAAAGAAAATACAAAAAATTCTAGCCCGAACTTTAAGAAAAAAATTCAATTCAAATAATGATTTCCTATATTCAACTCGTACCACCAATACCGACAAAAAGAGGCACAGAGGATGAATCTGTGTAAGAGCCTCACTCCGCCGGTGATGTAGGCGCGAGAGTCGCCAGCATTAAAGCCTCGTTACCTCGCAATGGCCGGTTCCGGCCGCCTTCCGCCGGATACGAACACTCCGCCATATTGCTTACAGCCTTCCGACATCGTTATTATTTCGATTTCAGGTTTACTGGTAATAAATTTTGTATAGTTTAGAAATAGATTTGAATAAATGAATTTCACGTTTGTTAATAAGGTACCGGACCTAAAAGTACAATCAAAGATATTGCCGCTGAGCCCACTTTTCGCACAAACTATTCCAATACGGATGAGTGTGGTGTACCTGTGGATATTTTTTTGATAATATCCTCTTTGTAATAAGTTTTTTTTTCAAATTTTTAAAGCATTCCAATCTGTATGTAGAAGATAAACAATATTTTTCACATTATCATGTAAATACTCTATTACTCGTAATTACGTATATGAACTTTTGCTGTTGCATTATCCCACTTCCCACTAATCCCACTAATATATAATGCGAAAGTTTGGATGTATGGATGGATGGATGGATGGATGGATGGATGTTTGTTACTCTTTCACGTCGTAACTACTGAACCGATTGGGGTGAAATTTTACGTGAATGTAGTTCTAGACCTGGAATAGGACATAGGCTACTTTTTATCCCATAAATCAGTTCCCATGGGATGAAAATGAGCTTTCAAATTTCTATATAAAATTGATGTGTCACCCTTTCAACCCATGCTTACGAAAAGCTGAAGGCTGAAATTTTGCATAAATGTAGTTTTAGACTTTGAATAGGACAAAAACTACTTTTCCCCTTTGTTCCCATGGAAAAACTCTAAAAGAGACACACAAAATGGGAAACAGAGGCGCATAACACACACATTTCACCATTTGTGTTTTCTGTAGGTAACAGTCCGAATAATATTGATTGATTTTATAGGAGTACACAAAAACTAATTCAGCGCGGGTGAAACCGCGGGCAAAAGCTAGTTGCAAAATAAAGGACAATTGTAGTATATGTTCACGATCGGGGCTTTGGCCGTTGGAGTAGACGAGTTCTCGAGTGGAGGCCACGTCTAGGACTATGTAATGTGGCCCTCGCCCGCATCCAGGTGTACCAATGACCTAAAAGAGATCACCAGTCATAGTTAGATGATGATAGCCGAATATCAAGTGCTAAGGCGCACCTTGGGAGTGGTTAAAGTGCAGCATTGGACTAATTTAAAGTAGGCTGATGATGGTGATCGTGGCTTTATTCAACCAACAAGTTAAATGATGACTATTTTTTTTGGATTTGCTCAATTACTTATCACAAAACTTTTATGACTTCCTCGGGGGTTAAATTTGGGCTGTGGCAGTTAGACCAAAATATAAAAAATGTAAAACTAAATGCCTTTTGATATTATACTGAAAAATACTGGAAACACGGCCCTGAAAACTATTTTAGATATAATTTTCAGCAAGCTTTAGAGCTTTTTCCGTGCACAAAGGCAACTGCAGGGAACAAACAAAGTGAATGAGGCCCGAGAGCCACAAATATTTGATTGGAACTAGGCACTGAGCAAAGAGAAGCGATAACTAAAGTAATAACCGAACTTCAGTCATACTTGGCGGTCGGGTACAGACAGATGCCTTGCTATTCGTCGTGTGGCTCCGTTTGTAGACTTTGCGGTCAAATTCACGATGTCTCATTTATTTGGTACGTGCGACGAATACCCCGGCGGGAGGAAAACTGGTCTCCCATTTATCATTGACTGGTTTCTTTCTATTCTCCACATATTAGCTAAGTTTGTTCGGACATGTCTGTTTACCCAGATACGTATTATGTTAGAAGCTAGGGACCTGTGGAGGGAAACGAATATTGGATAATTAATCTGGGATATGTTGTAATTTTGTATTATCTGTTTGCTTGCTCGGTCAAGTAAGATAATGTTTGAGTGTTTGGATATGTCAGGTATATTTTGTGTTTTATAGTACTAGTCTATATATTCTTGAACTCTAGTCCTGTGGACGCAAAAAAGCCATCTCCTTTTTTAATGAAGTTCTTAGATGGCGTTTATAGCGTTTTATTTACAAGACATTTCATAATTAAATAACATAATAACAATCCCACTATCCCATCCCATCCGGCTAATCCCACTATCCCACTAATAATATTATAAATGCGAAAGTTTGGATGTATGGATGGATGGATGTTTGTTACTCTTTCACGCCGTAACTACTGAACCGATTGGACTGAAATTTTACATGAATGTAGTTCTAGACCTGGAATAGGACATAGGCTACTATTTATCCCATATATCAGTTCGCATGGGATGAAAATGAGCTTTCAAATATCTATAGAAAAGTGATGTGTCACCCTTTCACGCCATGTTTACGAAACCGATTAGGCTGGAATTTTGCATAAAATGGAAAAAAAGAGACACACAAAATGAGAAACAGAGGCGCATGACACACACATTTCACCAGCTGTGTTTACTGTAGGTAACATTCCGAATAATATTGACTGATTTTATAGGAGTGTACAAAAACTAATTCAGCGCGGGTGAAACCGTTGGCAAAAGGTAGTATTACATGTTCTTGTACTTAGTTCTACTATTATATTTGTCAGTACGGTCGGTCACGGTACCTGTTCAATCGAAATAATCGACATCATTAGGCGAAAATAACAAGACACAATAACTCCACAAAATAAGTGCATTTTATACGATAATCCTACTTCCTACTAATATTATAATGCGAAAGGTAGTATTACATGTTCTTGTACTTAGTTTTACTATTATATTTGTCAGTACGGTCGGTCACGGTACCTGTTCAATCGATTTAATCGACATCATTAGGCGAAAATAACTAGACACAATAACTCCACAAAATAAGTGCATTTTATACGATAATCCTACTTCCTACTAATATTATAATGCAAAAGGTAGTATTACATGTTCTTGTACTTAGTTCTACTATTATATTTGTCAGTACGGTCGGTCACGGTACCTGTTCAATCGATTTAATCGACATCATTAGGCGAAAATAACAAGACACAATAACTCCACAAAATAAGTGCATTTTATACGATAATCCTACTTCCTACTAATATTATAAATGCGAAAGGTAGTATTACATGTTCTTGTACTTAGTTCTACTATTATATTTGTCAGTACGGTCGGTCACGGTACCTGTTCAATCGATTTAATCGACATCATTAGGCGAAAATAACAAGACACAATAACTCCACAAAATAAGTGCATTTTATACGATAATCCTACTTCCTACTAATATGTATTATAAATGCGAAAGTTTGAGGGTGAGTGTGTGTGTGTATGTTTGTTATTCTTTCTCGCTGAAACGGCTGAACGGATTTGAATGAAATATAGAATGGATACAGCTTATATCCTAACTTAACAGGCTACTTTTTATCCCGGAAAAATGCATGGTTCCTGTAGGATAGTAATAATAATAATAAACACTTTATTGCACGGAAAACACAGATAAAAATAATTCACATTATTGAAAAACATGGCAAAGGCGAACTTATTTCTAAAAGAAATTTCTTCCAGTCAACCAAAAAAAAACGCTGATGGAGAAAATATTTACAATTTGGCTCTGAAAATTAATTCCAGTACAATAGATGAAATATGTTTATAAATAAGATAACGTACATACACTCACCAACCTAAAAGTAGATCAATATCATTGAAAAATCAGGTGTCTAATTAGATCGGTACTTAATCGCTTGTGGCGATAAAAGACAAGACTTTGTTATTACATACATCAGGTGTCTAATTAGCGAGGTTTTTAATCGATTGTGGTATATTAAGACAAGCGGCTATGTTATTTCATACATGTTAATAGTAAACCAAAATATAAATCCTGGAAGGTTAAAAAACCGGCCAAGTGCGAGTTGGACTCAGAAGGTTTCCGTACTATATATCACACTAATATTATAAATGCGAAAGTTTGAGGGTGAGTGTGTGTGTGTATGTTTGTTATTCTTTCTCGCTGAAACGGCTGAACGGATTTGAATGAAATATAGAATGGATACAGCTTATATCCTAACTTAACAGGCTACTTTTTATCCCGGAAAAATGCATGGTTCCTGTAGGATAGTAATAATAATAATAATAAACACTTTATTGCACGGAAAACACAGATAAAAATAATTCACATTATTGAAAAACATGGCAAAGGCGAACTTATTTCTAAAAGAAATTTCTTCCAGTCAACCAAAAAAAAACGCTGATGGAGAAAATATTTACAATTTGGCTCTGAAAATTAATTCCAGTACAATAGATGAAATATATTTATAAATAAGATAACGTACATACACTCACCAACCTAAAAGTAGATCAATATCATTGAAAAATCAGGTGTCTAATTAGATCGGTACTTAATCGCTTGTGGCGATAAAAGACAAGACTTTGTTATTACATACATCAGGTGTCTAATTAGCGAGGTATTTAATCGATTGTGGTATATTAAGACAAGCGGCTATGTTATTTCATACATGTTAATAGTAAACCAAAATATAAATCCTGGAAGGTTAAAAAACCGGCCAAGTGCGAGTTGGACTCAGAAGGTTTCCGTACTATATCACACTAATATTATAAATGCGAAAGTTTGAGGGTGAGTGTGTGTGTGTATGTTTGTTATTCTTTCTCGCTGAAACGGCTGAATGGATTTGAATGAAATATAGAATGGATACAGCTTATATCCTAACTTAACAGGCTACTTTTTATCCCGGAAAAATGCATGGTACCTGTAGGATAGTAATAATAATAATAATAAACACTTTATTGCACGGAAAACACAGATAAAAATAATTCACATTATTGAAAAACATGGCAAAGGCGAACTTATTTCTAAAAGAAATTTCTTCCAGTCAACCAAAAAAAAACGCTGATGGAGAAAATATTTACAATTTGGCTCTGAAAATTAATTCCAGTACAATAGATGAAATATGTTTATAAATAAGATAACGTACATACACTCACCAACCTAAAAGTAGATCAATATCATTGAAAAATCAGGTGTCTAATTAGATCGGTACTTAATCGCTTGTGGCGATAAAAGACAAGACTTTGTTATTACATACATCAGGTGTCTAATTAGCGAGGTTTTTAATCGATTGTGGTATATTAAGACAAGCGGCTATGTTATTTCATACATGTTAATAGTAAACCAAAATATAAATCCTGGAAGGTTAAAAAACCGGCCAAGTGCGAGTTGGACTCAGAAGGTTTCCGTACTATATATCACACTAATATTATAAATGCGAAAGTTTGAGGGTGAGTGTGTGTGTGTATGTTTGTTATTCTTTCTCGCTGAAACGGCTGAATGGATTTGAATGAAATATAGAATGGATACAGCTTATATCCTAACTTAACAGGCTACTTTTTATCCCGGAAAAATGCATGGTACCTGTAGGATAGTAATAATAATAATAATAAACACTTTATTGCACGGAAAACACAGATAAAAATAATTCACATTATTGAAAAACATGGCAAAGGCGAACTTATTTCTAAAAGAAATTTCTTCCAGTCAACCAAAAAAAAAACGCTGATGGAGAAAATATTTACAATTTGGCTCTGAAAATTAATTCCAGTACAATAGATGAAATATATTATATAAATAAGATAACGTACATACACTCACCAACCTAAAAGTAGATCAATATCATTGAAAAATCAGGTGTCTAATTAGATCGGTACTTAATCGCTTGTGGCGATAAAAGACAAGACTTTGTTATTACATACATCAGGTGTCTAATTAGCGAGGTTTTTAATCGATTGTGGTATATTAAGACAAGCGGCTATGTTATTTCATACATGTTAATAGTAAACCAAAATATAAATCCTGGAAGGTTAAAAAACCGGCCAAGTGCGAGTTGGACTCAGAAGGTTTCCGTACTATAAATCACACTAATATTATAAATGCAAAAGTTTGTGTGTGTGTGCATGTGTGTGTGTGTGCATGTGCATGTGTGTGTGTGTGTGCATGTGTGTGTGTGTGTGCACGTGTGTGTGCACGTGTGTGTGTGTGTGTGTGTGTGTGTGTGTGTGTGAGTGAGTGTGGGTGTGTTTATGTTTGTTACTCTTTCACGCTGAAACGTCGTCTAGTAGTGATATAGAAGAATGGGTGATTTTGTCTTTTATTTTCCTCGCAGGTGTAGTATAAAGCACTATGAATCACTCGGGAGAAAGTGCGATTCGGACTGCGCCTCGGACCTCAAACTACACCCTCGTTGGTAATCGGCCTCTTTCTCCACTCGGTGAACAATGTACTATTTTAACCCTGTTCTATTATTTTTCAATTCGTTTTGTGAAGAAGCATAATAGGGAAAAGTCAATTTCGCCAAGTTGATCGAGTTACTAACATTTGTCTCCTCCTACTTATGTAAATGATGTGTTGATTGATCGTCGATAGCACGTTACCTCCGAGACGAAACCGCGTCGCGCCGGGAGCGACGAGCCATCAACGCGTGATGTCGTGATGCAAGACGAACCAATATTACACGAGTTTACATAATTCCTAAATGAAGACATTTCTTTTTTAAGTTACCTTACGTTTGAAGCTAAAATGAAACCAGTTCTTAAATTTACTTAAATATATTATACGCCTACAAAGATTGACACCCCAAAGTAGTTTTAAGAATAACTGAACAATCAATTTTGACACTTTTTACCTAAAATCTTACTTTTTAATAATACTAGTATAATTTGTTTTGGTTTGCGTTATCATAGGATATGCGCCGACTTCTAAGTAACGTATATTTCAGGCATGCGATTCTTTCACAAAACCTTTTTTTTACATTAATTAATGGTATTTTGTGCAAAAGTGATATAATGAGGGCATTTAGGCACGAGTGCTTTTTAGCAGAGTTTTAATAGGATGCACGAGTGTCTTAATGGCTAATTATGTCACAGTTGTGTTCACAGGACACAATACGTTATCTTCAGCCATTTTTCCAAATAAAAATTTAAAGAAACATTAGAAAAAGATTAGAAAGATTTTTTATTGGTTCTTTAAACTTAGCCATTCACGCTTATTGTCAGTTAATTTATGGACTTACTCCTATTTAAGGTGTTCTTCAGGAGAATTTGAAGTTACATGGCAGGGGAAAAAACTGGCCAAGAGCGAGTCGGACTCGCGCACGAAGGGTTCCGTACCATTGTCTATAAAAACGGCAAAAAAATCATGTCTGTTGTATGGGAGTGCGCAGGTCCGACTCGCACTTGGCCGGTTTTAGTATTTGTTGTTATAGTGACAACAGAAATACATCATATGTGAAATTTTCAACTCTCTAACTATCACGAATCATGAGATACAGCCTGGTGACAGACGGACGGACGGACAGCGGAGTCTTAGTATTAGGGTCCCATTGGTCATCCTTTGGATACGGAACCCTAAAAATGGAATCATTGGAAATGTTCATAGTGAGTATCAGAGAAGTTGTAAGCACGACCGTTTATTAATGAAGGGTTCGTGCGAATGTTGTGCCATTCGTGCATTTCATTCGGCAGCCGGTTTTCGTTCGGAAGCCGGGCACGGCACTCGTATAATCGACTCATTCGCCGGAGCACGGGCATCACATCATTTGTGGCTTGCTGCCGCCGTCAGTTCATTTGCCGGTAATGACTGCGGATGGAATTCCTCTGCCGATCGCCTCTCGAATATTTTATTAAAATTCCCCCGGGAAAGGTCGGCGGGCTGTCAGTCATTTTTGCTCGCAACCCGAACGCAGCAATTTTGTCGGAACATAAAATGAAAGCGGATTTATTTTATGGGTACAAAAATATAGTCCTTTCACGTAACTCCAATGGTATTTTTCATTATCCCTTTCTAACAATTGTTATTGATTCTTTTATTTTAATTCGCAAGCTTTGTTTTATTTTAATCAGGTTTCCTTTAGAATACGAACATATTGAGATGATACAAGTATACGATAAAGGTATATTTAATATATGTACAGCATCATATAATGTAGTTTTTAGGATTCCGCGCCCAAAGGGCAAGACCGCTATGCATCCGTATGTCATGGCATGGGTCTCTAGTTTGCGGATGGAATGAGATACAGGTCTGATTAGATATGTTATGTAGAATGTTGACTCCAAACCGATCTTTAAATTAAAAATAAAGTGCAATTTTTAAGAGGGGGTACAAATGAAAGAGGAGCCGAAAATAATGTTTTTCGTATGTCATTGTCTAGAACTCATTGACTTAAGAACATTTTTTCTTGTAATCAGTAATCAGTTTCTTTGTCATAAATTCATTCATTGTATAAAATGGATTACATTGGAAAAAATGTTTAAGTTTTGTTTTAAATTCCAAAAATGTCAATCAAGTTAATCCTATTCTTGTTTGACTACGGAACCCTAAAAACCCAAGATGGGTCTCCGTACAAGAAACCTCAAAAAAATGCATTATTTAAATGTTATTGATTTTGGCTCTAACTTGAAGACGGTAATACATACAAGTTTTAAATTTATTCAGATTATAGGACATACCTTCTATAAAATAAAACAAAAAATAATAAAAAGTTGGGTTCCGTACGCAGACAGTGCCAAATTTTATGTGAGACGCTACCATTTTAGTGGTTAGTTATTTTTTTGTAGCCTTGATGTTGCTTTGGCATGTTTATTGTTGTTCTTTACCATAATGGTTTTAGGATTCCGCAACCGTTTTCTGGGATGGCACCGATGGCACGGAACCCTTTGCCAAAATGGTTCAAAATGGCCAAATTATTTAAAGAATTGGATAACTATTCAGATATATGGACGCTGGCAGGAAGTTCCAGATCAAAGCTGTACGGATGATGAACGAAGATTTGAAACGGTGCATTCGAGTTGTCGAAATACTGACAATATATGGGTCAAGTCGCTGGATGAAAAATTACCGTAAAAGGAGGATCGGAGAATTAGGTCACGTTCAATTAGGCGCACGATCTCAAAAATAAATCCCAACTTTTGTCCTTTTAGTTGAATTATAAGGAAATGGTTTACCTCTTGACTTATCTAGTCCTAAATATTGGATGGATTCGATTGATGGTTCTTGGTGGAATATCATCTTGAATAAATTATACACAAATTCTTGTACTTTTATTCCACATATATTTATTTTTATTCTAACTTAGGCTACCGGTTTCGTATTACACATCATCGGGCCAACAAATTATTAATCATTTAACATGTTTTCTTTCCGTCATGTTAAATAATTAATAATTTGTTGGCCCGATGATGTGTAATACGAAACCGGTAGCCTAAGTTAGAATAAAAATAAATATATGTGGAATAAAAGTACAAGAATTTGTGTATAATTTATCTAGTCCTAGCCCATAAATAATGGGCTCGAAAAGCAAAAATAAATAATCAATCTAACAGGTTTTCTTATATAAGACATATGTATGTATGTCTTCTTGGAAAATTCAGTAACCAGGATCTCTATCACATTTTTTTACTATGGGTAAAAAGTGATGCACTTAGATTTGGCCGACTATAAATAGGTAATCTTACTTATCTCCTACAGTGGGCCTATCGTTTGGGGCTCGATACTTGGTAGCGACTGCGTAAAATATTTGACAATATTTCAAATTGTTTGCTAAGACATCAAATCACATTATCTTAAAGTATACTTCAAACGTAAAAACATGAAGAAAGAATAATCTCGATTGGTTAAGTGTTTCATTACTTATTCCCATTTAAAAAACTTTTCATTCTAAAAGGTCTTAAGGTGAAAATGGTTGGCTCTACGTGACGGAGACCTTTGCCCCATATAGAAGTTTGCACTAATAAAAGAAAGTGACCTGTCAAACATGACATTTGTTAAAGAGGGAGTTCAATACTTAACTCTGTCAATTGTATCAAGTCAAGTCACAGTATGATTATTACTATGAGTTTTTTTAACGGCCTTGCCTTGTATTGTTATGCCTTTTTGTAGTATTTATATTTTATATTTTAAATTTTGTAGGCTTTTAAAATATTTACGTGCGTTTGTACCGAGTAACATGCAAGAATTATTTAGACCGAGACGGGTTAATTTTTGAACGGCCGTTAGACATTCGATCTGGTTTGAATGAACGATTGTTATTTTTACTGTGGCAAAGGTTCCATTGCTTGCAGTCAACCATTGAACGAAATTAACGAAAGTTCAGTATTTTGCAAATATCTCCGAAAATAGCCGCAAATAAAATTTCAAATAATGTTAGTTTGCAATTATGAACAAATAACCATCATACGGTGTTAGAATTTTTGCTGTCTTCTCAGATGACTGCTTGTGAATTCTGGTTTCTCTCATAAGCAACTAAGGGAGCTGTATTATCTTTCTATACTCTATAATAAAGAAATAAAAAAGTCGTATCTGTACATTGAATATTTTAGCGAAATTTTAATCGAAGTGGGTTTTAATATTGTACAGGGGCTCGGATCCATTATTTATGTGTTGTTATCGACATTGAGATATCGAATTAAATATTAATATTCAATTAATAATTTTATTATTTAAATAAAAATTCATATTAAGTATTTTGACTTGCTGTATGCTAATAATTGAAGGGTTCAGGAAAAGAACATGCTTTGTTACATGGTAAAGAAGGGCTGAAATAAATATGTGGATAAATAGAGGGCAGACGTTAGCAAAAATTTATACAAAATCAATATATTACGAAGCGAAAAAAAAAAACTGCAAATTATCTAGTATGCACACATTTATTTGAGGCTGAAAATTTAAAAATCTATTTAAATTATCCACACATGTAATTTAGCCCTTCCTTACATTTTGAGTCGATTTGTGACAGAGCATGTTCTTTCCCTGGACCCTTCAATTACTTCCTTAATTTTATTACATAATTTCTTGCCCTATTTTTTATTGTTACTTATATAATTTATAAAGGTGGTAGAGCTGATGCCAGGCTCGACTGTGGAGGTACCACCATCTTACTCGCAAATCCTCCCGAAGTTATTCGGGGGAGAGTAAGAGAACAGCTCTCAGGCGAAACCAGGCGGTCCACCATTGCCTGGGACTGATGGATGGCGGTATATCCATCCCCAATTGCCGGGCCTTATAAACAGACTGGTGACGGGCAGCGGCGTCACTAGTGCAAGGGTTTCGGCACGGCGCTCACCAACCTGCCTGCCCAGCGTGTGTGAGTATGGGCATTTCTTCCAGGAGGACCGCCAAGAGTGGCGAAATCCTGGAAAGGCCTATGTCCAGCAGTGGACGAAACAGGCTGATGGATGGATATAATATATTAAATTACCTATCTACATTATAATTGTATGATATTTAAATAAATTATACTAAAATTGTAATATATTTACATTCTAAAAAACTTAACTAAACAAAATAATCAAAATAAAAGTTAAATTAAATAAAAGACTTTATTTAAGTTGTCGCTGTCACCGGGCAGGGTACCCAAGACACTGGCCGTTGTCTGAGATAATATATTGAATATTAATTAAATAGAAATATCCACGTAACTTTCTAAAGACTTAGCTGTGCTTAATGTACTTTTGTTTAAAATTCTGTCTGCAGAAACCTTGAAAATTCCAGTAATAAATTAAGCCGTAAAATGGTTTAGACTTCACAGAAAATTTTATAATAATGATAAACGAGAAGGTTGCTCTAATTACAACATTAATTAAACGGACAGGAACGCCGCAATTATCGGAAATGAAGTTCGATCATAAGATCATAATGACGTCGCAATAAGTGAACGAAACGTTATCTAATTATGTTTTATTTACGACGAGAGTACTTTCGATCTAATTACTTGTTTGTGGTAGTTAAATAACAATCAAATCTCCTTAAAATCTAAAATTAAAGCTAAAGAAATATGAATAAATATTAAATATAATCATACAAAATAAACTAAACTAAACTAAAATACCTCCTAGCAAAAATTTGTAATCTATATATTACTAATAATAAAGTAGTAAAAAAAGTCGTGTCTGTACATTGAATATTTTCGCGAAATTTTAAATGAAATGGGTTATTGATACTGTACTGAGGCCGAAACAACAATTTTTAGAATCTTTGTCTGTCTGTATGCTTCGTTTTAACGCGAGAACCACTTAACGGAATTTGATGCGGTTTTTTATTATCATCGTGGTGACCCTGGTCAACACATAGGCTATAAGGGGTGTTCATAAAATAACGCCCAAGCCAGAAACGGAGCAAAGATTGAATAAACGCTTTTATAACTCAAGAACCCATCAACGGATTTAAATGCGGGTTTCTTTATTATCATTGTAGTCACCTTTGTTAACACATCGACTATAGGGGGTGTTCATAAAATAACGACCAAGCCGGAAACGGGGCAAAGATTGAATAAATGCTTTTGTAACTCGAGAACCAATCAACAGATTTGAATGCAGTTTCTTTATTATCATTGTGGTTACCCTGGTCAATACATAGACTATAAGGTGTGTTCATAAAATAACGCCCAAGCTGAAAACGGGGCAAAAATTCACTGAATGCGGGCAAAAGCTAGTAAAATTATATAATTAAATCAGGTAAAAAATTTAGCCAAAATCGCTGTCATCTCGTGGAAGAGTATCCAGGATACTGGTGGCATTATCTCGTTGAGTTGCTAGGCCAATTCTTTGGCCGAGGTATGTGTCGGCCCTGGGATCTCCGGAAACGTCGACCAATCGTGTGGTAGTTTAAGTACGAATAATTATCTTGTAGGTAGTCTTACATTTTCTAGTTCAGTTATTAAAAAAGACAGCTATTAGAAAGTGGGTTACTCCATTTTGATTTTTCTCATACTATTAAATGGTGTTTAGAATTTTTCGACTTTACCTTAAAAATTTACCAAATCGATGTACAACCGTATACAGGATTAGATTTTTAAGTGGTGACAATGTCCAAAACTAAGATATGTACTAAGTCTCGGCTAGAAAATTTTCTTTTCTCAAAAATACATTGTAATTTTACTATACTGTAAAGACCTACCAGAAAATACTTCATGGCGAGCTATCTAAAAGTGTCCAGGAAATCTGAATAACTGTCCAAGAAATTCGTATGAAAATCCATTAAATACCATATGTTCACAGAGTACATTTTATATGTTTTATTTTTAATACTATATGTGTCTATGTTTCTAAGAGACTAAGGAGTTTGGCGATTATAAGGCTTTAAGCGGCCAATTTACAAAGAAAAATAAAATTTATTACAATTTCATGTTTAGAATGTAGAAATGTTTGCTATATTTTGTAACTGCAATAACAATAACAAAAATATATAATTTTTATTGATTTTATAAGTATATTTAAAACCTTTGAATACTTTAAATTTTACCTCTATGAGCGTTTTTCTCGTTGTTTTTTTTTCTTAGTTCTTAGCGCCCCTCTAGATGGCGTTGTCCACGAAGAAGGCTGCATGGCGGTAAATACCTTTGCCCAGCTGGCAATAATAAAAATAAGTTGCATAAAAGTGGGAATTTATGTTGCTTTATATTTTAGTAGAACGTGTTTTGTGCAAAGAATTTACAAAATGAGTTCAGAAGCGGGCTCTGATATAGATTGTACTCGACTAATGCTTTGATGAAGAAATCAATAGCAATAAACACAACTAATCGCCCAAATATGAGCAAGGAAGTAACTTCTAATATTTCCTAGTAAGTTTAATTTACTTGTTATGACTTATTATCATGAAAAACATGAAAATGTCTCATTTTATTTGTGAGAAAAGCACTATACTTACTTCGACCATTCATTACAAATCCTGGCCTCGTATAAAAAAGTCCTCGCCCTACGGGCTCGGACTTTCAATTTACTCGTCCAGGATTGCTTATTTCCTGGTCTTAGCAGTAAAATACTATTTCAAAAATCGAATGACACAGTTTTGATTTTCATCGAAATCGGCTTCAGGACTTCTTTGAGCATTTTTGGCTATTTCTTTTAGTTTTGGCCATCCGTGCCCACTTGAAAAACAACAATCCAGTTCAAACTACTTATTTCTTTTTATTTACAGATATATTATTAATTTTCAATATTCTGCTAAACACTCTTGCAAAATGCAAACTTAGCACCGCCCGCCCTCCTGCATAAAACATGCACACGCAAGCCGTACGAGTACAAATATAAAGCAATTTCAAATAACAAACAAGAAAAATTACCGTTACGTGTTTAGCTTTTATACTAGGTATCATCAGGATGTGTTAGTCGCCCGACCGCTTGTCAGCAACTTGCTACAAAGCCTATTTCAATCAATTATATTTTTTGCAGTTTTGACCCCTATGAAAGCGTAATAAGAACTGCCATTGGGTAATTAACATACGGGCGTGATTGTATAGGCTCCAAATACGGCTCGGTATAGTATACTATTCGTACTATGACAGTTCTACGCATATAAATGTGACAATCGTACAAAAAGGTAACCGACACCTGGCAATACCTGCGCACACCACTGATCGTTTCTCAAAATCACTTACGTTACGGTCAATGCAGTTCCACTTTGGAATGAACTTCCGCAAACCCTCAGAAACCTTCCTTCTGTGTCCTCTTTCAGATATAACCTGAAAAATTATTACCTTTCTCTCTGAATTACTCGACTGACTATGATACTTTGTTTGTATGTATGTATTTATGTACTGCGTAAGTTTGACCATGTGTCTCATTATAGAGAGGAGCTGAAATGGCTTCCTATTCGTCAACGACGAAATTTTCACATTTTATGTTGCCTCTTTAATATCCTTAGGAGCCCTTCTACCCCTCCCTATTTGCGTGAACGCTTTAACTACCTTCTTTCCAATGACAAACAGAACAGACCACACACAGTATCTCTTTTAAAAACTCCATGTCATAACACGGGTGCTTTTAGAAATTCTTTCACGGTGACATCCATCAGACTCTGGAACTCCCTACCGCATACGATTCGTGACTGTCCTACGATCAGCCTATTCAAGAAGAAGCTTAAAGAGCATTATTTATAAATATTTTTCCCTTTAAAATATATATTTATTTATTATGTATGCAGGTATATACACTGTATGTATTTATGTTTATATTTGGTATATACTAAATTCTTGTTTTAAACATATATTTATGAATACTTTTGTTATGTAGGTTTATGCTCATGTTTATATTACAGTATTTAAGTATGTTTGTTCTTTTTATATTTAAGTAATTATTAATTAATTTATTATGTAAGTATTTATTTAAAAGTTAGGTATATTTATGGTAGTTTTAAGTTCATATTATCTCCACATTTTTATTTTTTATATCACTTGTTTCTTTATGTGTGCACATTTGATCACACACTTTTAGTTAATATTTCCTTAGCACCTAGGTTTTGCTGGCAGAAATCTCTCTCAGAGATAAGCTCGCCTATAGCACGTTTAGTTTATGACTGCTTGTACGTATAACTTTTCTGTGCAATAAAGAATATGAATATGAATATTTATGTATACATGTATGTATTTGTATGTAGTGTATTATATTTAAAAAATAGGGTTGAAGAAAATAGTTTTCTTTTTGCACAAATAACTAATGTGTAAAATTGTCATTTTCCTAATACCATCGGTTGACTGGAAGAAATTTCATTGAGGAATAAGTCCGCCCTTGCCTTCTGTTTTTCTGTATTCTGTGTTTTTATTTTAGTTTTCTGAGCAATATAGTGTTTCTTCGTTCATTCATTCATTCATTCCGACACAAATGTGTGCAGCGACCGACAAAGCAGATGTCACAACTTGGTTGACCGGCATCCCTCTTAGTAAGTACACACTCATGAACATAACCTGTTGCCGCTCCCTCAAGCTGTACTTATTGTTTTATTCAATGCACGGGAGAATAATTTAGAGTGCACTGAGTACTGGGACCGTACCCATACCGCCAACTGCGCCATTAGGTTCTTCTTGAGTAAACGTCGCTATACACGAACCTATACACATTGTATTGTTTACCTTATTGAACACTAGCATTTTGCTATTAGCAAAGACTGCCTGGCTCCATCGATCCAGTTTTGAATTTAAATGGCTGCAAATAAAAAGTAATCGTAAAATTTTAATTACAGTTTTTAAAAGGATCAAACACACAACTTGATCGACTTCGCTTCCTTTTTGAATAATTGAATCTAATGAAATTAGATTGGCCATGCAGCGAGGTAACGCGGCAAGCGTCTTGGGCACCCTGCCATGCGGCAGCGACAACCTCGACAGCATTTTTCATTTGTTTTAATTTTAATTGTTTATTTTCGGTATAGTTTCGTATGTAAGTTAATGTGTTGATGTTTTTATCAATTAAAATTCTACACCTATCTAATGAAATATAAAGCTTCACCTTTTTGAACTCATGCGACAAAAGAAAAGGAGAACTCAACCAAAATAGTATGATTTTTATAAGACTTTTTTATTTTGCAGGTTTAATAATTTTTTCAAGTTTATTATTTATTTAATTGAAATTAAATCATTCAAATACAAAGCATGATTTTCATTACAAAAAATTCTGTTTTAGACATATAAACATACTCTTAGTACGTGTCGAAATTGAACCTAAAATTATTAGGTCGATTAAAAATGGCTTCATAATGCCTATACATTTTTACACACGCAGTATTAATGAATATACCTATACGTACAAATAGAAACAAGAAGTTTGAAAAGCGCAACTATATATATAATACACACGGTGAGATTTCGGAAAATTAAATTTAAGTAAAAGAGCTGACAGATTGTGTAGAGACGCAAATATTTAACAAAAACACGTAAGAAAATTTAAATTACATAATAAACAAAAATGTTGAAATAATCATCTTTTTAAATTATCAACTTGTTTTAATACTTATTGTTTTTGAGAAGAAAATGGTTTACGCTAGGATTGTGGCAATTACATATATTTTATTGCAATTGGTTAGCTTTTACAACAGCTTAACCAAAGTCATACGAAATCGAATGAATGGCGACAAATTACGCAATTAAAAGGCATATTTACTTTATTACTATGCTAGTTAGGATCTACGTATATGTCGTGGTCAAATCGTAGAATTGGGCAGATTACGAGTATAAAGTACGAAACCGAAAATCTTTCACCAAAAGTGAAAAATATGTGATGACGAGCGGAGCGCGGAGGGTTAGGTTGCTTGTAATCATAAGGGGCCCAGCGAAGCAGAGCAGAGCGAGGCGACTACCCTAGTTTCAACAGACATATGATATGCCTGGACAGATCATGATTTTCCCAATTCTACGATCTGCCGACGAAATATACATGATAGAACTGACGTTTATGAAACGATTGTATTCTTTTTCAATAAAATACGGCAAGGAACAATGAGTATTGAGCGAGCCAAAATAACCCTCTGCCCGTTTATTTTTCCAGGCTTTTAGGGTTCCGTACGTCAAAAGAAAAAAAGGAGCCCTATAGGATCACTTTGTTGTTCGTCTGTCTATCCGTCCGTCTGTCAAGACCCGTGGAACGCGTGGAGGTGTCGAGTTGAAATTAAAACCATATACTCAAGTCTTCAGTCCCTTGAAGCTGTGACAAAATTAAACTTCCAACGTAAAAAAGATACGGTCGTTTATGCCCCAAAAAACGTATATTTCGACAGTCTCAAGGAAATCAAAAATTATAGGGTATTTTCCGTTGACCTAGAACTAAGAAATTTGGCAAGAATACCGTCTTATACTACAAGTACAGGAAAAAATCTGAAAACTATAATTCGTAATTAAATCATAAAAATATAGTCTTTAACGGAACCTTCGGTGGGCGAGTCTGACTCGCACTTGTCCGGTTTTTTGTAATAATCAAGTTTCCGTTTGCCGTTTAGTCCCAAGCCTAAAACGAAGAATCAGAGAGATAACTTAGTCTTCCAGTCCATTTAACTTCATCAAATCTTTTAAGGGTAATCGCCAAATCGTTCAAAAACAGTAAAGTGAGCGAATGATATCTTAATTGCTCATCAAATTGTAAGACGAAAGGTGACTTAACGTGGGAAAGGTGGTCATAAAACTGCCGCCTCGACGTTTATCTAATTTACTCACTCTCCATGTTAATTTGAATATTTTACACCGCGCACCGTTCTAGTGATAATTTATTTATACAATTATCAAATGAAGATATTATTATACTTTGTAGAAGTGGGAAAAAGTAAGAAAGCATTAGTTATTTAATTAAATTACCCGGTCAAGTGCGAATAGGACTCGTGCATTAAGGGTTCCGTACATATTGCTTAAAACACAAACTTATTCCACGTGCAGTTATGCCAACCAACGAAACTTGACAAAAATTTGCAACCCAATAAACTCTACAAGTATGTATCCAAAGGGTCCAATTTAGTTGGTTTCTATAATTTATTGCATAATTAAATATAGTTTTTTTCCTTACGAGGGCTTTAAAAGTTATCTGTGAACGAAATTTCTAGTTTCTAAGTCAACTAGGTTTTCATGGTAAACCAACTTGTACAAAACTTGTAACGTAAATTAGAAACTAGATTTTTCCCAGCGCCATGGGGCTGTAGCCCTCTTTATGAAGTATTTAGTTTTAACCTGATTACTTCCTTGATTAAAAAAAGGGTCTTGTCATACAGACAACAAATGGTTCCGTTTTTAATTTTGAGGTACGGAACCCTAAAAACACTTAAACCGTTTCACAAAAGAATTATTACTCAAATGGTTCCACGGTTTTAATTTCAAGATATAAAGTTATTGTCGCACTATTCTTGTTTGTTTGGTTTGTTGCCAAACTAATAAATTGTTTTATCTACTCCCATACATGCTACAATAACCTAATTACAACATCATAAGTTGTATCGCAATAATCGATGTAATAATATACCTATATATTGTAACATCGCATTTCTGCGCTTTGTTGGCCCAATTTATTGTTGCACCGCCTGGATAGCCAATCAGCAACTAGTATTTCTTGTTTTTCTTGGAGCTTGGCAAAGAGTATCTGGCAGAGAAACCTACCAACCTACCAACACCTTCAATAAGTAAATTACAGACAATTAGGCTGATCCTTGCCTAAACTTATAGAATCAAATTAAATTAATTTACGTGCAATTCAAAAGTAAAAAACAGAACCCTTATAGGATCACTTTGTTGTCCGTCTGTCTGTCAAGACCCTTTATCTCGACAACGCGTGAAGGTATCAAGTTGAAATTAAAACCATATACTTAACACTCTCTTGAAACTGTGGAAAAATAAAAATTCTAAGTTAACGTGAAAAAAGATACGGTCGTTTAGGCCGGAAAAAACGTATATTTCGACACTCTCAATGTCATCAAAATTTATAGGGTATTTCCCGTTGACCTAGATCTATGAAATTTGGCAAATAATATCGTCTTATACTACAAGTATAGGAAAAAATCTTAAAACTATACATATGTAATAAAAAAAAATCATCGAGGTTAACTTATTTGTACGGAACCCTCGGTGGGCGAGTCCAACTCGCACTTGGCTGGTTTTTTAATATACCTTAAAAAAAAAACGTTTTTTTTTTACCATTTTGTCGGCGTGATTAATATGTATACCCCTGTCAAATTATAGCTTTCCAGTACTAATAGTCTCTGAGATAAGCCGCGGACAGACGGACATGGCTAAACTATAAGGGTTCCTTGTCGAACTGCGGAACCCTAAGAAATCAACCCTGTGATAAAAGAATGTAGGTTTCCTTTTTAAATCGCACCCAGTATCCCGCACAAAATTATTCGCCTAACGACATAAACAGCGTATTTAATATTGTAGCAGTAGATCGAATGTATCGCATTCAAAATATCTAACCAAATTGTTGTTTGTATAAACATTGTGTTTAGTAAAAGCATGATAATTAAAATTGTCACTGTAAATAAACGAGAGTGCTAAGGCGACCTCAGATCAAAGGAATTATGAGAAGCAGCGACGCGCTGCCGATGTCTAATCGAAAAAGACTTTTCACTTGCGCCCTTTGATCTTCGCTGCTTTCAACCGCCCTTAGTGATGCTCGCCGGTGAATTGTCTGGCTGAAATAGTCAGCGGGCGGCAAAGGAAATATCACACAAAAGGAAATTGGCTGACGTGCCTGTGCCTAATTAGTAATTACCCATTTTTGTAAATGAAAGGAACAAACATATTTTGGAGTTTGACAAATCAGCGCACGAGCTTATTTCGGGAATGCGCTTGTATTCATTAATGACTTTCGATTCCAGGCGAACATGTATCTATTTGTGATATTATCAATTAATTTTATTATTTTCTCTGAAGAAACGTCATGTAAAATTTAAATTCAACAACACTGTTATCCGAATCAATTGAAAGCATTAACAGGTTTATTAAACAGTAAATTGAACATTGTGGATAAAATAAAATATGATGAACATCCTCTCTGCGCATCCAAATTAAGTGACGGTTGTGGCGAGGAGCGTCAGATTTTGGCAATAAATAAATCAGTTGCAGTAATAAATATAGTTTTATCTGAATCGTGCCTTTGGGAGTGTAGATTTATGAGGTTTTGTAGAACTCAACGCTTTGGGGCTTCACACTGGTAGCGCCTACGGTATTTCTAACCGGCTTCTATGAAGAACGTTATCAAATTTTCATGAGGCAGTGGTATGTGCGCATCCAAAAAAACACTAAATTATCGCGAATTTATCGATATATTATGTATCTTTGTTTGAATGACAGCAGAGGATTGGAAAGATTTGGTAAAAGTTAAGTACCTGCTTCTGGCGTAGGGCATATTTTAATATTATACAATAAACTCACAAAGCAGGTCCCTAGTTTGCCAGAAAAACGTGTATTAATGTATATAAGCATGGTTTAATAATAATATTATATATAATTTTATAAATCCCTAAAAAATGCTTATAAGCGAAACCGGTCGGGTGTATTGAAATGTAATAATAATTCTATAGACAAGTACAAGTGTCTTATTTAACAAAGATAGGTAAACTGACTGTAAGAAGTAATATACTATATGATATTATAAATATTTCTTTCTCATTACATAAATTCCTGCTGTCTTATATTGTCCGTTTACTTAACTAAAATAGGTATAAGTGGTTTGTATGGTATATGCCATTGTAACAAAAATTATTGAATATAAAAAAGGAAAAAAAAATACACAATCTTATAGAATTTTAAACTCTCGTGTTTTGTTCACATTATATTATTTATTTAGACGGGTATAACGCGACGTATTTTATTACCTTTTGTTTGAGAAAAGGCACCCGACGTTTCTAGACAGTTGCATGCCTCGTGGTCTACGGAAAACTGTTTCTCCATCAAAAGGTAATAAAATACATCGCGTTATACCTATCTAAATAAATTTTATAAAACATAATCTTACTAAGTTTCTAGCATTTCTTAGTAAGGCAAATCGAATAGACCAAGTTTGGTATTATATTTATTTATAGCTTATTTATCTATCAACTTTTTGGTATCCTTTGCATTGTGTACGTAGTATATAATTTCTGTATTCTCATATTTTAAATGATGCAAGTGTATAATTTTATTCAATTTAAGTAAGGCTAACTTTTTTTATTCTAACCCGTAGTATATCTTTTTTTCGTATTTTATTTTAATTGTTTATTGTTTAATTAACATTTACTTGTTGAACGTGTATTTTATGTATCTACTTAACAAAACAACCTATTTGAATTTGAAACGTTTTCTCTTACATTAGGTATTTATCGTGAGAGAATCTCCATAATTGGTCTAGTTATTTTAAAATCCGTTTTTCGTAAAGCTAGCATAAAAAATTAAAAAGAATGCAACTAATTCCATCCATCCATCCATCAGCCTGTTTCGTCCACTGCTGGACATAGGCCTTTCCAGGATTTCGCCACTCTTGGCGGTCCTCCTGGAAGAAATGCCCATACTCACATACGCTGGGCAGGCGGGTTGGATACTTCATATATTTATAAATACCTATTTTAGGAGTTAAAATCACAAAATAATATATCTTATTGCGACCGACCGTACTACCGTCAAAGCGAAAGCAAAAATAGTTTCGGTAAGAGGTAATTTCTGTCAGTTGAAGTCGGTGT
Organism: Ypsolopha scabrella; assembly: GCA_910592155.1. Taxonomy (NCBI): domain Eukaryota; kingdom Metazoa; phylum Arthropoda; class Insecta; order Lepidoptera; family Ypsolophidae; genus Ypsolopha; species Ypsolopha scabrella. The sequence goes on from OU342965.1 coordinate 11,989,205, forward strand.
AGTATTTCTTAATACTTTTTGGCTGTACTTTTGCTGACGTCGCCTTTCATTCAGTATCAATAGATGTGAATGCTGTGACCGAGAATACAAATGATCAGGCTGAGTCAAATAACCTTTTGAACACGGAATTCGGGGGCAAAGATTTTTCTATTTATGTTCCATTTACGAATAGGCTTTACTACCTTTTTTACCGTTCATCGTTTTCCAATCCTATTTATTATTCGCCTTTGCATCTGACTGTGCACCTGTAATTGTAGGGTTAATTTTGAATTATTTGGTATTTGAGGGCCTCTTTAATATGCTCAGATTTAAAGGGATTTTTGATTCAACGTCTAGCACTTTTGAATTTCAAATAATATGGATTGGGCCAACACCTACTGTCAGTGTACATTTGGGCTTAGCTTATTTCAAACTGAACACGGATTTAGCCTCTGAATCATGGCTTTTATATCCCATTGGATTTGTACGGAATATCGCAACCTCATTAATTCAACGACATGTTTAAGGAGTGTAGTAATGAGGTCCTCTAGCAACAAAGATGGTAACGGCCACATGATGTTATTGTTTATTTATCAGCTATATAAACTGCAGCCTGCAAGTGCCCTCGAGACGTGGTTAGCAACAATGTCAGAGTTACTTGGTGTACGCATCTGTGTGGAAACATTGCGACGATTTATTGGGTCGCGCTAAGACAATAAAACTAGCTTTATTGCTCCATCAAATGTGGCGTCTGCACGGACTTGTCTATCAAGTTAGTTTGTCGGGTAGTACACATACTCCTTTGAGCACAAATAATTGTTTATTACGTCTAGCAACGATGTTGAAATTACTTCTTGTGAGACTTTTGTTTTAGTAATTAATAATGGATTAATATGAAAAAAGAAAAACAACATCGAACAATTTTTATTCATAAACAAAATTTTGCTTTAATTTATATTTCAGAAAAAGAAACCTTCAAATTTTAAATACTTGCCAGTTCTATTTAAATTTTTCATGACAATAACATCGCAGTCAGTTTCGTCAGCTGGTTTTACAGAAAATGTGAAAGCAGTAAATTAATAAATTACTTAGCGATATTAAGACAAATACAACTCACATAAATATAAATATTGATTTTGGAAATTGATCACTATTGAGTGCGCGGAGGGTCTACAATCTCGTAGCACGTTCGTAGCATACAGCATTATGTAGACATCCGTATACCTGCTACGAGCCTGTAGACCTTTATCGCGCTACTTCATCTGATAAATCAACATATAGGCTATAAGGAGTGTTAATAAAATAACGCCTAAGCCGAAAACGGGGCAGAAGTTAAATAAACGCGGGTGCAGCCGCGGGTAGAGGCTAGCATCATATTTGCTCAAAAAAATACATTTAACGTATCCAGTACAACATATTTTAAAAACCAAATTATTTTTTATAAACTAACTAAATTTTGTTAAGTAATTTTAACTATAAATAAAATACAGGCTAATTTCCAATTAAAATCTTTAACGAAAAGGGAGCATAACCTGTAGGGATAAATTGTCCAACAAAAAAGAAATTTAAATCAAACCATTTGTTTCTAATTAAATAGTATTACAGGAAGCAAATCTAAAGAGATAAACAAACAACACAGTTACCTACTTTAAACATTATTAGGAGTACGGAATTCACCACGGTTAGATTTAAGATTATGTTTTTATTGCGAAATCCATCGCTTTGGAATACTTTAAATATTAATATTAGAGTGCATTACAAACTAGAAAAGATAAATTAGAAACAAATGTAAAGAGAAAAATTTGAAAAAATTCCTCGGGCCAGGATTCGAACCTGCGACCTCTTGTTATCAAGACAAGCGCGCTACCGACTGCGACTGCTGTCTTTACATTTGTTTCTAATTTATCTTTTCTGGTTTGTAATGCACTCTAAGAATAATATTTACGGTTAGATTTTATATACTTTACACCAAAATTTTGTATAATAAAAAATCCAAATAGTCACCGTGTAAACTTAAAATCATATAAAGCAGCGGTTCTTGGACTTTTCGTAACCACGGACCACTTGCAGAATTTCAAAGATTCCACGGACCCCTGCCGAAGAAAACTTTAGGAAAAGAAAATAAAGCATAATATTAAAAGTCACTTATTGGTTAGTTTACATTTATACCTAATTAAATTGTATGAAAACTAAGTTAATGAAAAGGATACTGTTGTCTGGACTCAGTACAATAAATATGTTGAGAATGAACTGAGGGGCTGTGGACCACTGGCACTCATGTCACAGACTCCTAAGGGGTCCGTGGACCCCAGTTTAATAAACCCTGATATAAAGTACTTGCTTGTAACATACTCAAAGAGAGTAGTTGTGTATGACGAGCTTTTCCTACAAATAAGGAATTCGAAATTATTTTTAGAAAACATGATTTATATTTGTACTAAACAGGGAGATTAAGGGGTCGTTAAGAAAACTTAACAGAGCGAAAAGCAATGTTAAAATACTAAACAAGTCTGAATTTTAAGAAATGTTGCTTTAAATGGAGACTCAGTTTTAGGTTGACTTATTTTAAATAAACCAATTATGAGCGTTGTCGGCTCTCATAACGACTGTTTCATATATGTACAAGTAGACGAAATACAAATAGGTAAGTATTTTGTTTAATCTTGTATCAGCTACTAGTTTTTTTTTGGTTCCGTACTCAAACGGCACATCGAACACTATTAATGTCACTCTTCTGTCTTCCCATCTGTCCGTACGTCTGTCTGTCCGTATGTCACGGGTCTCTAGCTTGTAGACGAAATGAGTTAAGAACCTTTGTGTAAAATGTTAAAACCCAAAACGAATATTCAGTAAAAAAAAAGTTTATATGAAAGAGAAACCGAACAAAAATTTCGGTACTTGAAATTTCGGTTTAAAACAAAAAATACTATTAAGAATACAAAAATTTTATGAATTTAATAGGAAGTAATCTTTAATTAATTTGTGACCATTTTAGTTTTGCACTTTTTAAAATATATTTTGTAAGTAAATCGATGAAACAAAACGCAAAATAAGTTTGTTATAAACTTTTATTTAAATTTTATTTAGGTCTTCTAAGTTATTAGAACGCTACGGGACCCTGAGGGCGCGAGAAACGCTCGCACTTGACCGTTCTTTTTATTTTACCGTAATGTTTATCAATGGCAATAACAAGATATATCGTTACGACATGAATCCCCGAGGGTGTGTCAGGGCTGTTCCCGAGTGTCAACTGTGAAAACGCTTTTCATTACTACGTCTCAAACGTGATGGGTGGTGAGCCCTATAGCCCTACTTCGGGCACAAATGGACCAACATTGCCCTGGATTTGTCCCTTTTTAATTCATTTTGTATCATGAAATTGTAATATTAAAAATTATACCTTTAGATACATCATTTCTGCAGTTTTATTAACAGTTTGATTTTCAATACGGTACATTTCGCTCGATAGAAAAAAAATCAGAAGCTAGGTCGATTGTTCAAAACTTTTTCGTTTTATACGAAATTTACATGACCAAGTTAAATAAAATTGCAGTTACTTAAAGAAACTAGACTTAACTAAGTATATCAACGTCATTTTTGTTTTTTGTTTTTTTTTTTGAGAAAAACGCGATTATTGAGAGCGCGCGATATTTCGGTTGTCGTAACAGCCTCGGCTCAGAGCGCGCTATTTTAAACAATAATGAAACGTTATAGAGTTCAGTTCTATTTGACGTAAAATGAGGTGCTCAATGTCAGGGAGAACGGGTCCTTAACGTGCATTCCGAAGAACGCAGACCGAACACAAATTATAGGGCATCGTGGGGATTGAATCCACGATCTCTGTGTTAGCAGGCGAGCGCCTTACCACTCGGTCACAGAGGTGTTATTGCCCTGTAAATAAACGTTTTCATATAATAACTCGTTTATTTTTATATTTCGACAACATTTTTACGCCGTACAAAGTCGTATGTCGGCCGAATTGTCAACGTACTGGAGAAGGGCAAAAGAGGTGCGTCAGGATCGTAGCAGATCTAAAACCGTACTCTCAACCTACCTCTTTGGGAAACAGGTGTGGGTGCATGTTTTTATGACAATGAAACATAATATATAGGTATAAAAATCATTAAAATCTTGATATATATTTCGACCTACTTGTGGTTGTCGCCAGTCGAAATATGTATCGAGATTTTAATGCTTTTTATTTATATATGATAGCTTTTGCCCGCGGCTCCGCCCGCATGTTATTCGGTTTAACGACATGCTTTTTTTTGGGATAAAAAGTAGCTTATGTGTTAAGTTAGGGTATAAGCTATATCTATTCTAAATTTCATCCAAATCCGTTTAGCCGTTTCAGACTGAAAAAGTAACAAACATACACACACACGCACAAACTTTCGCGTTTATAATATTAGTGTGATGTACTATTTACTAAAAATAAAAATCCTTACATAGTATTAAATATAATATTTATTTTGTTAGGCCGAGTGGGGCCGGCCCGGCTCCAACTCATGAATGCATCAAATAGTATCTGTTCTTGATTATGTGGTCGTAATAACACAAATAGAGATAACCCTACATACAACAAAATCACATAAAAACCATGAAACAAAACAAATAACCCCTCAAAATTGATGAAATAATAGGTATATTCATATACCTATGAAGTTGCCGAAATTTTCTAACAGATTAATGAGTTTATTTATTTATTTATTTATTTATTTGTTCCACCAACAGAATTACATACATTACATACTTATTGCATTTACAAAGATTTTGTTCTCATATGTATCCCAATCATAGGTAGAAACATCATTCTCAATTTGCAGGACAGAAAATAGTGACTAATCTAATAACGCGACATTTTTTTTTTTCTTATATAACTAACATGCATTAGCAAAAATTCAAAATAAAATAGAAATGACTAATAAGACCCTTAATTACAACACCTACCTCTAAGTAAATATGTACATAAAAAGAAATGCTATTATACTAACAAACTATGTATAAAAAAAAGTTCTAGTTTACAAACAAACTAAAACAGTACCTAATAAAGAAAATATTATGAAAAAGGGAAACTCAACTTATCTGTCTACGGAGTGACTGAACTAAAAAGAGACTGAAGTACCTTACACTTATACGAGACGAGGCTGTCATGATGGATGTCAATAACTGTATTATTTTCAATTAATTTTTCATTCATACTGTTGTATTCCGACAACATTCTGTACACAGGTGTGTTTCTTGCAGTGTTAGTTCTGAGCACCGGTATGTGAAAAGTTTTAGTATGAGGTAGGCGACGATTCGACCGAGGTACAGACAGAGCGACTCTATCTAGTGCTTCCGGGCAACATACTTGTCCGTTGACAAGCTTCCAGAGGAAAGTTAAGTCTATGAGCCGACAGCGATTGATTAAAGGCATGACCTTGAAGTATTCCAGACGAGCTTCATAAGAATTCCTATGGCTAAAACCCTTTTCATGGTACGCTAGATGTCTAGTAAACGCTCTTTGGATACGTTCAATCCGGTCTTTGTGGACATTATACATTGGGTTCCAAATGACACTAGAATACTCAAGACAGCTTCGAGCTAATGCATTAAAAAGAGTTTAAAATAAAACGTTTAAATGAGTTTAAAATATACCTGTAAATCAATAGCTATTTTCATTACTTGTTATTTGTTTGTTTCAAGGTTTTATATCTCTTTATTTTACTATTAAAAAATTTCCTGGTTTAGATTCCTACTGATATTGAAACGGCTACTCACGATTTTAGTAGTCAGATTTCGCCTGAGTAGTTTCACTGTATTCGTACTCGCGGGCTCGAAAATTCAGATGAAACTTAATCAACCAATTTGCGCCTGGTTTTCACTTTTTAATTTATTTTGATAATATATTATAGGTAACAAGAAAGATACTGGAATCTGGTTAAAATAAATTTCTTGGTAGGTAACCTCATTTAATCGTAATATAATAAGAACTTTTTGTCTTTTTGGATAATTAACTTTACGTCGTTGATTATAGTTATAACGCCAAAAGACAAAAATTTTTAATGTTCGAGTTCACAAAATGATACTGGCCACTTGCTTTCTCTGTAAATTATTTAAAAAAAAGTACAATGTTATCAATCCGTCTTTCTTGTTAACAACATTCTTTGTGTCTAAAGGTTCTAAAGAGTATCTAAAGAATAAACAATTTTCAGGCAGCCATTGTTGTTTGCATTATTGGCATAAGCTGGTGGAGTCCAATTTATGTTATGTATGATTGAAAGCAGCTTTCGAATGCATCAAACTGAAAGCAGCTTATTTCCGTCAAGTTGGCAATTTGCGTGTAAAGATAAAGAAAAAGAATGCCCGCCTAAAGTTCATTTGGAGTATTTATTGTTTGTTTGTTTCTTTTATTACGTTTCATTTATTTACTCACACTATGCATTGGAAAACGTAGTATGATACACGTGCGTAAGGGCAATAATTTATTCGTAACGTTTAAGAAACTCGCTGATCGTTCGTGTTTCATATCGTTCCTCGTAAGTTATTGCCTCCTTTTATCTTTTCAAACATTAAATTTTAGTTTCTGTTAGCGTAATGTTATTTAATTCATACGTAATTTGTTTTGTAAAATTTGGATTTGTCATACCAAAAATTAATGAAAAAATGTTTGTACTGAAAACTGAGTTTTATTCAAATTCTCCATACAAAACAGCAATTTCAAAGGTAAAGATCTATTATATTTTTATCTTTATGGAAGGTGGGGGCAGACAGAAGTATGGGGGATCCGCGCCTTCCTGGCCCCTGCTTAGTTACGCCTATGGTTGTATGACAATGACAATTGAGGCGCTGAGAGCAAGAACAGCCTAACATTTCCACACACAATTGATTATCTATTATGTCTGGAAATGTAAGGCTGTTCTTGCTCTCAACGCCTCAGTTACTAATGTATAGATGTAGCTAAATCATTTTTTGCTGGGCTCCTACACACGGCATAGCAAGCGCTACGAATACTTACGTTACCCTCTTTGTAGAACCGCTACGCCGTAGTAGCTACTGGCTAGGCTGCCCTTCTTTCTTCTTTTATTGTACCAAACAATAGTTTAGAAACCTGTAACAGACGGACGAATAAATACCGTAGGGTTTGATTTCACACGAGTGTATCTTAATTTTTTTATATAAATGTAAATATCACACGAATATTTCTTTTTCTTCTAAGGTCCGGATCCTCTGAACCCCTCCTTATATACGCTCATGGAAATATGTGTAAGAAGATACTGCGCAGGTAATATCCAACATTGGACCCAGTGACGCTCACTCTAGGTTAACGTTATTGTTTTCAAATGGTCCTATTTCCGAAAAAGATATGGAAAAGCTAAAAGTGCGAGGAAAATATTTCAGTTATTTCAAACGCAAATGCTTTACTAGATGATGTTAGTATACATTGCAATAGTACCGCAATGTGTACAACTACGTTTGAAGACAATGATAATTATCATTGAAACGATCATAATCGTTTCATGCTTTTAGTGTGCAAATCTCAACAAACACACTAGTGAAAAATGCAGCTTTCCTTAAAGCTTCAAAGTCTATAAGAGTTTCACGAGTTCTATAACAGCTAAAATTACAGCTTATGACCAAAGCGGAAACCTAAGGTATTTTGTGACACCTTATGGCACCGTTAATTGCACAATAGTTAGATTTGTAGCTTTTTTGCCACTTTTAGTAGCATAAGTATTCGCATGGCATTTTTGACCACCATTGCCTGCATTGTAGTTATAATTGCACCTTTATTGGCACTTTCAGTTGCATTACGGTCCCACGTGGCACACTTTGCCACGCTCTCCTGCATAGGATAGAAAATTGTGACTAATTTGCTTTTTACAGTTTCTTTTATTAGAGGTAAAATTAGCTCCTCAGCTCGTAAAATTCTTTTTTGTAGATCTACTATGTAGCCTGCAGTGCTTAATGATAGAAAATAATAGCTTTTCAATAAAATAGGGAACGCTTTAAACCTGGCTCCACTTTTTTTTTACCTATTGGTTGTTATTATATTATATTTATTGTCGATTTTGTTTTATTGAAAATTAATATTTACGAATTTCGTTTTATTTGACTATTAATTCTTTAAGTTACAAGTTTACAACCTGGTCAACCTACAGATTCATTGCCCTCAAGGTTGATTTTCAGATCCTAAGTAGTTAAGTATAACAGAAGAATTGATTAGCATAATACTACTAGTTTTTCAAGCAAGGGTTTCTAGCAATGTTTTGCAGATACCTAAATTATATTTATGTGTATGTGCTATTTATCTACCACTTCATATAAAATTCAATATGTATTACATTAAAACACACAATTTTGCGCTTCAAGCTTCAATTTACGACTCTGAGTGAATGACAAATTTGACGTTCGTTCATTCAATCAGTGTCAATATCAGCTTTCAGCTGCTATTTTCACTTCTCAATTGTGCCTAAGTAGTGAAAATAGCAGTTGAGTGTGCTTAAGGAGTGAAAATAGCAACTCTACTGGATCTATTAAATAAGGTCTATGAGGCGCCACTTTAGTGCTATAGCGGCTACAGAAGAGTTGCATAGCATGCTACGCAGCTTATTCTTGCAGCTTTTAACTGCAATTCTATACACTATATAGCTCTTAAGCAACTCTTTTGTGCTAGTTGGGATACTATACCGTCTTAAGTACTTTTCGACTTATACTTAAATAAATATTTGGCTCTTTGAAGCTTTTTATTGTTTTTATTTGTAGTAGATGTATATAGATATATATAAATAAAAAAATTAAATTAAATCTGTGTTTTTTATATATATCTATATACATTTTCGACTTGTAGTTTGATAGAGATGATTTAAAAAAAATTGAACTATTAAAAGCGCGCTTCCAATATTCTACTCTACGAATTTATACATTTTGGATCTATGTTCTATCATTAATAACTAACGTATATCATTCGGATGAATTACGAGTAATTATTAGGTTCAGTACTAAACGTTTGGCTACATTTTTTAGATTGTCAAACAATTAATATACCTAAGCAGCTTTTATGGCGTTGTATATACACTTCTTATAATACGAGTAGGTATACTAATAATAAGGTGGTAAAAAGTCGTGTATGCATATAAATTATTCCTGCGAAATTTTAAATGAATTGTGCTAATTATTAGTTTATTGAAGTCGAAACAAAAAGTTTTAGAATTTCCGTATGTCTGTTGCGATTAAACCCGAGAACCACCCAACGAATTCGGATACGGTTTTCTTTGTTATCCTCGTAGTGACCCTAGTCAACAAATAGACTATATGAGGTGCTGATAAAATAACCACTAAGTCGAAAACTGACGAAGCTACGATTAAAAAACACTTTCACGAGAGCGAAGCCGCGGGCAACAAATAAAGATGGTTTTAAAAACAGACTTCTATCAGAATTAATATAAACATTGGCGAATCCGTCCTGTATAAAGCATGTAATTTTGCCAGACTTAATCTTTACGATTAATCTTATACAATAAGACCATGAACGGAAGAGGAGTGCGAATATACTCCATTAATATTCATGCTTGAATTATTCCTTTCGATGTCATTCCAAAATTAATTGAGAACCGAAAATAAACGTGGCTTTAGGAAAATACTGGTACCTAATTGCGTTACTTGACGTATTCGGCCGCCACTGAATAACTTTAAAGTCAAAGAGATTTCCTATTTCAGTTTTGTCAAGTTTGCAGAGTTGTTCCAACTTGTTTTATTGCTGCAACAAATCTTATAATGATTCTCGTTGCGAATTCAAACACGGACGTTTCGTTCAACGCTGGGGTTATGGCATTTTTCATATGGGCAACGAATATTTTTGTCGTTTCAAAGGTAAAACTACAAAATAGCAAGCGTCAGTTGGTCGGCCACTATCGACATTCGACGATTTTTAGGAAACGGGATTTGGGTGGCTATGCAAATAGAATAGGGGGCTTTATTTATATGTATCAAAATCAAAATATTTATTTTGTAAAATAGATACATAAAGTATACTTTCTCAGGTCAAACTTAATCTTTACAAAAACAATAGAAAATGAAAAAAATAATACGGGAAATCCATACAAAAATATTTAGGTTGGGCTACTAAATGTAATAAATGCACCTGCATAAAAGAAAGAAATATAGGACTAAAAATATTATTTATACTTAATGCAATAAACAAATAATTTAACAAATAAACTAAATAAACCATTAATCAAAATAATGACTAATACGAGTATAATGTATTTCATGAAATACACAGAAAATTTTATAAAATTTCTGGTATATGCATTTTGACTACATATTTAATCAAGGGTTTTGTCTTTGGAAAACATGTTTGGATGAATGTTCCTCGGGGTATATAATTATTGAAATGACGTTTTATCTACATACGTTTTCTTCTTTCTATATTTAAAAATCTACGTTTTCTTCTTTTTTGACGGCTAGGAATTATGTACAGTACGCAAATACATTTTATAAGTAGGCTTCAATAATATAAAAGTTTTAGATTTTGAAAATTTTGGAAATTTTGATAGTACCTACTTGTATTAGTTTTTTAAATAAAAATTAAAACATACTTTTTTTCTCCTTCGCCTTGATTCGCCCCTCTTACACTGCGCATTTTTTCATATAGCTTGTATGATAAACCCCCCTCTCGACAGGAGCAATTTAGATTTCGCGTGCTGGACCCATTTATATTGTACAAAGACTAAATCCTGCCAGAAACGGGCTTTCTGTTGGGTGTGAAATATAAATATATAATTTGATAAACAATGCCTTTTATTTAAAACATTACAGGAATTATAACAACATATTTTTCTTCAATAAAACTCGTGATAGGATAGGCTTGACAGAAAGATTGTCATAGAGCTGCTACAACCATAGAGGCTGCGCTATACCAACACACCTCCTCGCGACTCTATGCTAGCCCGAAATGAATCATCAGCTCCTTGAGCCTTGGCCCTGGTAGGCCCTTCGTCAATAAATCAGCCGCCATCTTCTTTGTCTCCAAATATTCCAAGCGTATTTGTTTATTCTGAACGCAGTTCCTTATATAGTGCATCTTCAAATCGATGTGCTTGGATTTTGATGAAACTATAGGGTTTTGACTGAGCTTCAATGTGGCTTGATTGTCATTTAAGATCTGAACGCAATCTAGATGAATCTCCAAATCTTTATATAGCGATTTCAGGTGTATGGCTTCTTTTGCTCCCTCAGTACACGCACAATACTCAGCCTCGGCTGTTGAAAGAGTTACACTCTTTTGTTTTCTCGATGACCAGCTGATACAGCCTCCTGCATACATGAAACAGTACCCGGAGAAGGACTTACGGCGCCCCAGTCTGCGTCTGCCTGCCGTACAATTCCTGTTCGGTTCTTTCAAAAGTTAGTCCGATATTAGATGTGCCCTTGAGGTATCTTAACACACGTTTGGCACTCTTGAAGTGTCCAGCGTTGTAACTATCATTGAATTGCGAGAGATAACTGACTGCGAACATAATATCGGGTCTCGTAGCTACTGCTAGATACATAAGTGTTCCAATAAGGTTTTTATATGGCAATTCTTTATCTTTCGGACATTTGTTAGCTTTAAGTGATAGGCCTGGTTCTATAGGCGTATTTGTTGCTTTACATTCTTCCATTTTAAATTTAATTAAAGAATCCTTGATATACTTTTCTTGGCAAAGTTTCACTGTATCTTTAGTGTATAGAATGTGTAAATTATTTAATGAGAGACTTATTGATACAGACTTATTCAATTTTTCATACAATCGATACAGAACCGAGTTGAAGAAAGCGCTCTTTAACAGTAGTGCCTAAAAAACTGTAACTTTTACTATTTTACTAACCCAAGTTGTGTGCATGTGCATGTTAGTTTTACGTTTAATGTTTAGGCTGTGTACATTTCAGATTGTTATATGTTATTTGTAGTAAACTATTAGTTATATTCATATGTATCTCATGTTTGCGTCTATCTAAAAAATATTAATGTATTAGTGAGTATGTTAAGGAAACTGATATATTTATTTAATTACCTGTATCAGTTCTATCTTATAAAATATGTATCTTTTTCTGTTTTTACTCCTTGTTCCAATAAATAAATAAATATTTAAAATCAATTCCGAGCATTCCCCGTGGTATTCCCAAATCTTTTATTTCAAGTTTTTGTGCGAGCATAGCTTGGATTTCTTGCATCTTCTTGGGACAGTTATAAGCTATTAGTAAATCGTCTACCCAGATGGCTGTGACTACTTTAGCTCCTCCTTTCTGTAGTATATATACACAAGGATCTGCTTGTGATGGGACAAAACAAATATTGCGTAATTCCATGTCCAAACGAATGTAACACTGCCTCCCGGATTGTTTTAGACCATATAAGGATCGTTGTAGTTTGCAGACTTTTTTTCCTTTAATGTCTCTAATACATTTTAGCATATCTTTAGCTTTATTGTATATAGTCAGGTCATTATTTTCGCTCTCATCTATAATTATTTCTGTCACATACTTTTCCAGGTTTTCAGGTACCTTCATAGTGATGTGTTCCTCTATGTCGCCTTTCAGATACGCTGTCGTGACATCCATCTGCTTTAATTTCATGCGTTCTTCGACAGACATTCCAACGATGGTTCTGATGGAGCTTAACTTGGCCACAAGGGCGAAAGTCTCATTATAGTCTATTCCAGGTCTTTGGGTGAATCCCCGAGCAACAAGTCTTGCCTTGTTTGTTTCCGTATTATCCGGTCCAGTTTTTGTTTTAAGAACAAGCTTGTAGTCGATGAGCTTCATGCCAGTGGTTTTCTTTGTGATTTTCCACGTCTCGTTCTTTATATGTGCTCGTATTTCAGATTTGATTGCGTCGTGCCAGTCATATTCTGTTCCATTTTGTTCAGACAAGTATAACATATCTGACGCGAGCAAGCTTTCTTCTTCCATATAATCTTGTAAGTGGTAGTCCTTTAACCATGCAGGTTTCTTTCTATTTCTTGTGAGTCTTTGTGATGTTCTCTCATTTATTTCGTGTGGAGTTTGGGACTCATATCAATATTTTGTTCTTACAGAGAAGCAGATAGCGACGACGTAATGTGTGGGGAATCATCTCTAATTTAATGTACATCGCACGAGAAGAAAAGCCCATTGTTCCAAAATACGCAATGTATTGTTTCTAAATTGTATTCATATAGAGCGGTCTCGCTGGCACCAGGCGCGGTGAGGACGGCGGGCGGAGCGTGGCACGCGGCGTGCTCTCGCTCGGGGGGCCACGTATCGCGGGACATTCCTCGCGCGCCGCTCGCCCGCCCGCATCCGCCTCGTTTGCATTTTTCCACATATTGCTTACAAACAAACATTACCGGAACGTAAATATCTTTTCAACGTCAACACGCTCATTGTTTCGCACACGTAATCGGGCAGAAATGTTGCAGAAACGTCTGCATTGTGTAAAGATGTAATTGGGATCATGAGATTCGTAGGTCGGAAATAATGTACACCAACTTGGATGTAACGTATTGTCTACCCGATGATATGACACGTACATACATCATGAACATATGAGTCTCAATGGCTTGGGTCTATTTAGGAATCTTTGTAATATTTATTCGGTTGCTGTTCTAATATTACAATTATTCACAGCAAATATCATTATAAATATAAATGAACTGACTTAATTTTTATAATTTTTACTCGCAAATAAAATACACATTGATTGAAAGACACTACCACGCGTGCTAAGTCGCGAGAATAAGCTGGTATATAAATATAATAATTATATAACTGCAATGTGAGGAGCTCTGAACCGGGATTTACTTTTAATCTGCGTTTCTATATCGCAATGATAAAATGTTAATATGTATAACCTTGGAAAACCCTTTCTCTGAAAAGCCTGAAATATAAAGATAAATACATATACACAATCCTGTATCCCAGAGAGATAGGCAGAGACTACAGATTTCGATCTGCTAGGATCTTGACCTCTCTCGCTTCCTTCGCAACCATCAATATAGTTGTACAAGCTGTTCTATTCCAGGTTCTTTTGACTTTATCCTTCTTCAGTTGTCGCCAATTTAATCAGCATACGGCGGCCCGGTCAAGCTTTACCTTCCACTTATAAAATAACTAAATTCTTGCAACTGCAAAAGTAATTTTTACATCTTTTCAAAGTAGAATTTGACCTTGTGAGGGTTTTTTTTCCCAAAATGACAATATCAATTAAAAATATATTATGATTTTAATTTGATTGGTTTGTATTTAGATAGCATTTATTATGTTATAACTTACATACTTTTACTCACACCTGTCTTCTAGAGAGGTATGCAGAGACTACATATTTCCATTTGCTACGATCCTGACACACCGCTTTTGCTTCCACATCCATCAATCTATATCATTTTACTTTGCCCTTCTATGTTACATATTTACCTTCCACTTGCGCAGCATAAATTTCTTTCGTCACTCTTCTTTCATTCATCCTCTCTTTAAGGCCAAACAACCGAACATGTTATTATAGTTAATTATTTATCAAAATATGAAACCCGGACGTTATGCAAAACCCCGCCCGGACGCTCAGCGCTCTCCGTACGCCCTCCAAACTGGGACTAATCTGGGAAACCCGGACGGATGGCAACCCTGCAAATCACCAATCTTACCCTTACATTTAATTTCACCTTCTCTAAAGTTTGAAAAAGGAACAGGGGACGCTAGGACGTAGGACCAATCGCATGAGTAAAGTGTTTAACGAATAACTTTTAAAGTCTTTGTACTGAACATACATATATAAATCGTGAACATCACCAGTTAAAAACAAGCGAAAGCACTGAACACTGCACTTCCGATCAACAAAGTTACTAATATCTCCCTAAATATTATAAATGCAGAGGTCTGTTTGCTGGTTGTTGTAATTCTTTCACGTAACGACGGAACCACGGATGATAGAAGACCAGGGAATGCCATGGGCTATTTTTATCCCGGGAAAAGTTACCCATCTTTTTTATTGAGCTATTACCACGCGAACGAAGCCGTGGGTAAAGGCTAGTTACTTATGAAGTCACAATTATCTAGGAAGTACAGTTAGAAGTTTCTCAAGACTAATTAAGAGCTTCACAGGTATTGCGATTAAAGACGAAGTTAGAATCAATATCAAAGGTATTCGAGATTATAGTGAGTCAAATTTTGAGTAGTGTGGAGACTGCCAATTTTGTGATATTCATCAAATTTAATTCAGTAATAACCTCATTAATTAAAAATCCCGTCACAAAAAAAACTACAAATAAAGAACTACAGTTTTAACTATGTTCACCAAAAATAACAAGTTATTTATTTATCGATTAAATACTACGAGCATGTCCTAAAGGATATTAAAGAATTTAAAGAATAATTTGGCTTAGTGCGAGACTCGTGCAATCATGATTTATAAGGAATTTGAGTTCTATAATTATTATAGTAGCTATAACTAAAAGTTATTAGTTACTGAAATGAATTTTATAGAATAAAAAAAATGTATTGTTCTTTCTACTTTAAGACTATTAGGATTATTGATTAGAATTTTAGGAATAAGAATACCACACGGTCTGCACATGGAACCCTACTTATTATTATCTGGGGGCATGGTAGTGCCCCCCGCCAAGACGAGCCAAACGAAGCGGGGCACTACGTACCTTTTCTCGAAGCGTTTCGTCTTATTTTAGAACCCGCATAGCTTCGGTCTGGATAATACTAGAGATACCAAATTCTCAAGATAAGATGTAGTAAGCAGTACTTTATTACTTTGACTTTTATTAATGCCTTAAATACGTCGATTTCACCACTCACTCACTGATGATCATTAAAACCAACTTCCTGAAGTCCTAGAAAGCTGAAATTTGGCATGTAGGCTAAGATTAGCACATAAGCAACCGATAAATTAAGAAATCTGTAACTTTCACCCTCCAAACCCTCTTAAGGGGGGTCCGGTTCTGTATTATTAAAAAAATATATTCCTAAAATCCAAAAGTCCTAGAAAGCTGAAATTGGGTATGCGGGCTAGGATTAGTACACAAACAACAAATCTGTAACGTTAATCCTCCCAACCCTCTTAATATCCGGTCCTGTAATATTAAAAAAAATATATCCCAACTTCCAAAAATCCCAGAAATCTGAAATTTGGCATGAAGGCTATGATTTGCACACAACCAATGAAAATATTAAAATATCTATCAAGTTTACCCTCCAACCCCCCAGCCCATAAAGGAGTCAAGGCGACAAAAAACAAGGCGCTAAAGTTTTTGCGCCCGACATACAATTCGACACCCTCTTAAGTAAGGAACTATAATAATACATTGATCGCGTATTTTTCCTGTAATCCTTACATAATACATAAAGTCAATCAGCACCATGACTTTTAATATTTTTCGGTCTTCTAGTTTCGGAAATAAGGGAGGGGGGAGGGGAGATGATAACGTTAAAAACTTGCTTTTTTGACAATTTTTTTATGGAGACAAACGTGTTAGAAGCCGTAGTAACAGGTAGGCATTTTGTAAAATTAGTAATCCAGTAACTATCAGTGGCTATCTATAACGGCTGAAACTGTAGACCCCTATGACAGACGGACACACAACGGAGGCTTAGTAATAGGGTCCCGTTTGGCACACTTCTTGTAACTTAATTAATTTTATCTGTGATCCAAGGGGTGAGGGGATGGAAGGATATCAAACGCGTTGCGCGCGCTTAGTAGCGTCGCCTCAGAATGCCACGTCACTGCCGTCGCAGCCCTGATCTGTCGCTTATTACAAATAATAGGCCAACAAGAAAATGAGGCAAGGATTGAAAGGGGGCTATAAAAAAGTCATAGCTGAGGCGCAAGTAATGCAGCATGAAAAATAAAAGAAAGTAGAGCATCTTGCAAGAAGAAATGAAATCCCATCAAAAACATTTCATGTAAACTAGGCCGCCAAGACTCAGAAGTTCATAACGCTTTCACGCTTAAAAAGTTATCAGATCTCATGTAGAGCCAAGCCCTTAACTCTACAAGGCCTAACTCATGGAACTATTGCATCATGGACTCATGGAGTGTCTGCTTGACAGCCGAGAAACGGCCAAGCCTTAATTTTTGACTAAGATGTAGGGTTTGTAGAGCTAGGGCTTGTAGAGTTAGGCCTTGTAGAGTTAAGGGCTTGGCTCTATATGAGATCTGATAACGTTTTAACCGTGAAAGCGTTATGAGCTTCTGAGTCTTGGTGGCCTAGTTTAAATTAAATGTTTTTGATGGGATTTTTTGTTTTACTTTAGAGAATGTCCTACAATCTGACTAAATTTAAGACTTGTATGTATTACCGTCTTTAAGTAAGAGCCAAAACAAATAATGTTTAAATAACGCAACATTTTAGATTAGTATGGGAACAACCTAAAAAATGTTTTAAATACTTTATTATGTGTCGTGATAGAGTCCATAGTAACACGTAATGGTGAAAATTTCAACTTTCTACCTATTAAAGTTGAAGCTGTAGAATCTTGTGACAGACGGACACACAGAAGTGAAGGCTTAGTAATAGGGTTCCGTTTGGCACCCTTCGGGTACACAACCCTAAAAACAAACGACGAATAATAATTAACACAAGTCAATAAAATTTTCCTACGACACACGACCCAGTCCCAGTTGTACAGAACAAGATTCAGCTAGAATCGATTCTATTCTCAATAAAAAGCTTTATTTAACCCCTTGCAGTGCTATTTGTCTTGTACCTGTGTGCTACGTCTGGGTTTATTTTTAGAGCGCGTTCCTAATATGCAATCTCGTGGTTTGCTGTCGTCGTGTCGCTTGTACTGGGGGAATACTACGAATCCATCTGATATTAAAATTGTTGAAGTTTATTAAATTATTAATAAATTTTTAATACAGTACTGAAACACAAAAAAAGTGAAACTTAACCTAAAACTTTAAATAATAAAGAGAACTTTGTTAAACGGTTAGGAGAGAACTATTGTCCTTCCCTAAATATTGTTATTAATTTAGAATATTTAAAAACAAGGAGGCATAGGTCGAACTTTCGATGAGATAATGACTCATCATCATCAGGACCCTTTGGGAGTACTTTCGCGCACGGCGGTCAGTCAAGTACTAAGCTTCCCTCCCGTCTCAGTTCAGAAGTTATCAGTGCTGTTTGTGTGACTGGACCTAGCCCGGAAGTAGAAGTGAAAACTTTATCAAAGGCCTGGTCGAGTCTGGCTTCGATACCGGAAACCTCTGAACGCAGCTTAAGAGCGAAAAGGTGAGTGGCGACAAGAGAAGGGAAGGGAAGCTTAGTACTCGACTGACCGCCGTGCGCAAAAGTACTCCCGAAGAGTTCTAATAGCGATGAGTCATAATCTCATCGAAACCTCGACCTGTGCCTCCTTTTTCAAAATCAAAGTCACATATTATGCTCGCTAGAAAACTTACAATAAGAATCAAATGAAAGGGTTCGCAGTAAATCCGCAAGGTGTAGCGCCGAGTGTTTGCCTCACAAACAGCTCGCAGTCGAGGAGGCGGCAAATATCTCTTGAGCGGCTCTCACACGATACCAGCGGAGCCAAGCGGAGCCCCCGGCTCTCGGACCTGACCCTCGCTGTGAACACGGCAACGCAAATATTTTCGTCATTATACTTCTGGGACCGTTTTCAAATAGGTTCGTGGCTTATGAAAGCTTTCAAGCGCGGGCAAGATATGAAAGTCTTTTGCGTTGTAAAATGCAGGGGATTTTGATTGAATGATCTCAATAAATGCAGGTCTTGAGCAACTCTGCGTGGTACCCACAGTTTAATATGACAGGAATGGTTTTACATTTATGTTTATAGCTTTTACACTATTTAGGTACCCGATGAAAAATGTATAGTAGAAAGCTTACGACGTGTTTTCAAAGCCTTAAAATGCTACATGTACGACGTGTAATACGTCAAATGAAAGGTTTTGTTAAAAACAGCCAAAAAAATTTAACCGGAAATTGTGAAATCAACGTTTTACGTCAACAAACTTAACTACGATCCAAGTGATAACAAAATGATAAATTATATCCGCTGCTAGCTAGAAATCTGTAAATCATAAACCAGACAGGTTTTCTTTGCTTGGAAATAACTCCCTAACTACAAAATTCCTCACGTTTGCAGGTACTCAAATAAAACCACAACAAGATTGGTATTTTCCATTAACATAAAAACGTTTATATTGTGTAAGATAGTTTTTGAGAGGATCATCCGCCACGAGTCTACTTATTTTTGACTGTTTGTTTGAATGTTTTGAACTAATTAATAAATACATATTTTGTAAATATGGATACAATATTTTTTAAATATGAATTTTTTTGTGACTAAACTTTGTGGGATATTGTTACCACTCTATGTAATGAGACGATTTCAAGAAAAAAGATTGTACTCCAAGCCCAATTTACTTATTCAGCATTATGTACACGCACACAATGAAATACGGACAGGCATATGACGAAAATTAAATTTGATCCGGACTATCATTTAAAAATAGGAATTCAACAAAAAAACCCAAATATTTAGTCTGAATGTCAAACATACTAAAAAAATCGTGCATCTATGAAATGAAACGTTTTGTGCGCTATAATCCTGCGGCGGCAGCCACCAATCCTCAAATCGATGTGTTTCTGCGTCACATTATTATGTATGTACATAAGTTTGAAAACCGTAAATGCCCTTTTGTTGCCAGTTATGAGCTCAGTCTTGGAGTAATTCTAAACTTCGTATATCCGCTTTGTATATGTACTATAATCCTGTCATGGCTACTAGGTAAATTATGTTTTAATAAGAATGTTTGTAAATAGATGAAAGTTTGTCGCTGGAGTTTAAGTCTCATCACATCACAGAAAATATTTTTAGTTTTCCAAGAAGGCTTTGTAAGAATACATAAAATATATTACACGATTTTTATATTTAAATTTAAAATTTATTTGATGCTAAAAAACCGAGAACTACGTTTGTATAAAACAAAAATAATCTTATAAACGTTAGTTTATATTCCCCCTCCAGCCAGATCGAATGATTTTTTCGGACTTGAGATGAGATTTATTGTCCGGAAAGGTTCGGGAAAATACCGTTACAAAACCAAAATAGGCGAATAATATTGATAAGCTCAGCCCCAAGAGGGAGGCAAGGAGGCGCGTTTACTAAATAAACAGAACGTTGAATAAATGGATACGCTTCAAAGAGTACATAATTTGCACATAGGCATAAACTCAATAAAAATTAACTAACATGCATGAAATCTTATTTCAATATTTTTTTATACATTTTATTACCCATGGAAGTAGATTATATCTACCTAGGCACAAAAATTAAACGTTATCCATGTCTTTATAATTATAAGTATTACAGAGGTCTTCAAAATAACTTGGACAATATATAAGTTCTAATCGAGCTTTCATGATCCACTAAACCGTAAAGCTGCCTCCTTTGTCAACGATCTTTGTTCCAAGTTTTAATTTAACCACTTTCAAACATTTTGCTGTGGCCAAAGAAAATATTTGTAAAGAAAATTGATTTTGTGGAACGCAAATTCACCCTTGAACATAGTTTACGAAGTCTAGACCATTTTCTTCTTTTTTGTTGAACAATTTATAATAAGTTTTGGTTTAGCTTTTAAAAGAAGAAAAGAAGTTTATAATTAGCTAAATGTATTCGAATAGTTAACAAATAGGCATTTTGTTTTTGTTTAGACATAAATAAAATCGTTAATATTGTATATCCCAGACAAAAAGTGGTTGTCTTAACATAGACAGTACTTTTTGTGAACTTGCCTAATATGATAACATTTTTCAATGATCAGTTATCACAGTGTCACTTTCTGGTTCATAAACTTGCTAACATTTATTTGGTAGCAGATGCAAGCATCAAAATGCATGGAGAGTTTGAAATTACCAATGAAATGGTAGTTCGGACGTGGTTTAGTTAAAGTTTAAATTGAGCGAATGATCTCGTGCTATTAAACGACTCGATGCTGGTGTACGTCAAAACACGTATGTTTTCGATCTCTTACGATACGTCTTGGTACGATTCCATTTTGCAGACCGTGTACCAAGTTGTCGTGTAGCAGGCAATATGGATGTTGATGTTGGATACAGTGCCGCGATCCTTTCAACCACTTATAGTACCTCTATAAGCGAAATACATCATAAAATGTTTACTTATTAGAGACGCTTACTTATTAGAAAAATGTGATTGATTAGGTAGGTACGAGTACCTACAAATTTTAAATTTGTTTAAAAACGGTATCAAGTTGATTGTGTATTAATTATGTAAATAAGAGATGCCACAATGGTTATTGTTTAAAATTATTTTTTTTTTTTAGGAAGGAAGAATTAGATTTGGGGGCACAGCAGTGACCCCGCCAAGTCGAGCTAAAAAGCGGCACGGCCGTATCATCCTTTATTCGAAACAGTTCAGGCCATTTCAACCCCCCTATAACTTCATTGTGGATAAAACTAGAAGCCTGAATTTTCGGTAACCAAGCAGGCATTGTACCTCTAAACACGGTATATTTCAAATTTTATTCAATTTGAACCAGTAGTTTAAGAATTACAACTAGTCAAAGTTTCTCAACTTTGTCACTCACTCACTCACTCACTGACTGACTGACCGATCATCAAAACTCTAAGGTACTTCTAGCAGATATAGAAGCTTCGAATTTGGAATACAATTAGTGTTTAGTGTATAAATCAAGGAAAAACTAAAATATTTTGCAATTTCGGTCCAGTGCTCTATGATACGCCAATTCCATAAATAACTTTGTAATCCCATCACACTAATAATATAAATGCGAAAGTTTGTGCGTGTGTGTGTGTGTATGTTTGTTACTTTTTCACGCTGAAATGGCTGAACGGATTTGGATGAAATTTAGAATGGATATGGCTTATATCCTAATTTAACACATAAACTACTTTTTATCTCGGAAAAAGCATGTCGTTAAACCGTATAACACGCGGGCGGAGCCGCGGGCAAAAGCTAGTTTTTTAGTTACAACATTTTTAGTTGTAAGTAGAAGGTACCAGAAAGGAAAAAAAGTAGGACTATCTACAAAAGGAAATGAGAAAAAAAAACAAATCTCGCAACTTAGTTCTACCGTAAAAAGTTGTGAGATCCATGTAAATCCAAGTCGGTTAAATTATTCAGTCCCTACTTAAGGGACCTTCTGTCTTAAGTTATTACATAATTAGCTAACCTAACAATTTTATTTATTTATTCAAGGAGAAAAAACAGAAACAAATACAACTTAGACTTAATAACTATGATATTTAAACTAGTTTAGATGTATCTATTTCCTTGACATTCTCACAGATAGGATCAGACGAGTAAAATTATGTAGATTGAGAAAGTAATAACTAGACTTTTTTAAACTTAATCATAACTTAATTATAACTTAAAAGTAAGCATGCGCATGCAATCTTAAAAATAAAAAGAATAAATAAAAATAACATGGAATCTACATGAAATTTGAATTACTGTTTGATTTTGTTGTTTAACGCTTTCTTAACTTTATTTTTAAAACTATTTCGTGAACAATTAAAGAAATCAATGTTCAAAACATTTACACTCTTGCACATACGATATATTGGGGCTCTTTTGCCATTTTGTGTTCTAGTCCTCCTGAGATAAAATAAATACTTGGATATAGTGCTACGTTGACGGAGACTTGGAAGACGAAAATCAATTTGAGATAAAAGATCTGGGCATTTGTATTCTCCAACGCATATACTACGAAGGACAACGGAGTCGGCCAGACTTCTTCTGTCGGTGAGAGACATTAGCCCAAACTTGACTAAAAGATCATTGTAAGAAAGACGGCTATGCCTGAGACGATAGTTTAAGGCGCGCACAAATCTCTTTTGGATCATCTCAACTTTTTGGACATAATAGTCATAGACTGGATTCCATATCGAAGAGGCATATTCCAATTGTGACCTAACTAAAGATTTATATAAAATGATGTAAGTAAAGGGATTTTTAAAACATTTTGCTACTCTTAGAATAAAACCCAACATTTGATATGCTTTTTTAACCATGTTTTCGATATGAAAATTAAATGTTAATTTTGTGTCGAATAGTACGCCCAGGTCCCGAATTTGCGTGACATTTTCTAAGGTGTTATTCCCAAGTTTGTAGTTAAAAATGTGTTTTGTTCTCTTCTTAGAAAAAGCCATTACCTTGCATTTATTCTCGGCAAGTACTAACTTATTATTGATACAGTAAGCGTATAATCTGTCTAAGTCCTCCTGTAATTGCCGAGAATCGACATTGGTATCAATACGTTTATATATTTTTAAATCATCTGCATACATTAAAAACTGAGAGTGATGAAAACAAACTATATACAACATCTTATAGTGACCGTATTAATATTAAAACCTTTTATATTTTAAATAAACAGATTGACTTGGCAATCGCACTAAATAATCTAATTTAATGTAATAATACATTGTGTTTTCATGCGATGGCCAACTCAATCCTTTTATTTTAAACATAATAGATTTTTAATATTGATGCGGTCACTCTAAGATGTTGTTTGGATTTACATGGATCTTACAACTTTTTACGTGTAGCCTTGCATTGTTTTTTTTATAAGTTTTGTTTTTGATGGCATCAATATATTAAGATTATTAATATTAATTATCACAGTAATTTTTCTAACAATTTGTCTAAGAAGCTACACGTTGCATTATAACCGTTGTAGCATGCTACGGTATGCGACGCCGCCTACAAATTTCGATTCCTTGAGACAAACAACAACACAACGCCTCCTAGACATTTCGTATATTACTTGAGACCATAGATATCATTATAATATTTTGAGAATGGAGGTCAGAGCTTGCGATATACATACATCGTACGTAAATAAAGACAATCGCATATGTATTGATTGATCAAGAACCGATACAAACATACTGCGCACGTAGCATATCACAGTAAGAATTTATACATTGACTCGTCGTATACATTGGTCCGGTGTCTTGGCATTGATTATGTTTGTGTAAATAGACTTATGCCTACGGTAAAATTTACTATACGTCTCTACTATAGTGCCTTAAAGTTTTGATGTTCGGTCAGTCAGTCAGTGAGTGACAAAATTGAGAAAATTTGACTAGTTATAATTCTTATATTAAATAAAATTTGCAATATACTGTGTTTATACAATGCTTGCTTGGTTCCTGAAAATTTAGGCTTCTAGTTTTATCCACAACGAAGTTATAGAGGGTCGAAAATGGCCTGAACAATATATGTTGCTTCAGCCAGTTAAGAAATTCACAGTTGTATAAAATTCACATTCTCATTCTAATAATAATATTTAGAGTATTCCAATGCGATGGATTCCGCAATAAAAACATAATCTCAGTTAATGAGAACTGTGAATTTCTTAACTGTCTGAAGCAACACATATTGTAGCGACGACAGCGCCATCTGTTTCTTAAGAACAAGGCCTGAAATCACATAACGCCATAGTGAGCGTTCAGTATGTGTATTACAAGTTGGTTAGATCAAATAGTTACAAAATATTCGGTGGACACGTATGGTGGAAAAATTCAACGATCTAGGTAAGTACCTCGGTGGCGCAATTGGTAGCGCGCTTGTCTTGATAACAAGAGGTCGCAGGTTCGAATCCTAGCCCGAGGATTTTTTTCAAATTCTTGTCTTTACATTTGTTACTAATTTATCTTTTTCAGTTTATAACGCACTCTAATAATAATATTTTTATGGGCTATTCAATTATTTTTGTAAGGTTGTTCAGAATGTATTATAGGAGCATGAAGGTTATACTAGGTACATGGAAAAACAGTTAGCAGTCATACAATGGTGGCCTGTAGTTATTTAAACATAATATCTCCATATTTAATTTACAAATACTGAATTCAATAGATATTTTCTCAGAGTAACAACATATTTAATTAGCGGTTAAACATGTGCTTGATTTTTACAGGCTCATACGAAGATTTCTTTTTCCAAACTATTTAATTTCACCATAACTACATATAGCAACATTTGAGATACTTGCTGTAAACATTGGTTTTTGTCGTAGTAAAGGAGAAAGAGCGAGCCATGCGTGTGTTTTCTAAAACTTGAGTGCATGTCACCACCACATTGTTACTGCTGCAAAGAGCGGGCGGGCGTTATTCCTATTAAAGTTTGTTCTCTGTTCTTGCTCCTCAGTGACATTGTAGAGTGTACGTGTTGAATAAGCATTCTTTAATTCAAGCTTTGCCTTTTGTTGACTTTAATATAATTAGCCTTGACTATGTCTTGAAGAATTGAAAAAGTCCGTTTTTGTTTGAAAGAAAACCAGAGCCTTTATTTCAATCAGTAGGCCTGTCTTCGTCAACTGCTAGATATTACCCATCCCAAGATTTTGCAACTCTTGGCAGTGATGCCTAAGTGATGGCCATACCCACACTCCCTGGACAGGCGGGATGGCAAGCGCGGTGCCAAAACCCTCGCATCCGTATGCCGCTGCCCGTCACTAACCTGTTTTAATCTCGTATACCGCCATCAATCGGTCCTACCCTGGCATGATGGGCTATCTGGTTGTGCCTGTTTGATAGCTGTCCTCTTACTTTCCCCCGAATAACTTTGGGGAGGTTTGCGATTAAGGGGGTACATCCACAGTCGAGCCTGGTATCAGTTCTATCACTTACCATAATGAGGATTTAGAGGGTTAAATCAGCTGGCCGATAAATGTGATACAAGTAATCAGGACAAAATCATTGATATCACTCAAATTATCGATTTACAAAAGGATTTCGGTTTCGTTACTACTCGTATTATAGAAATAAATTTCAATATTTTCAAACACTTGGCGATTTACCCATCGCAAGGAGTTAACAAATAAAATTTATAACATTGCGGTATAGATAATCAGAGAAGTCTGGACGTACGGAGCTCTGAACCGGGATTCGAACCCGAGACCTCTCGTTTGCCGGGCAAGAGCAATCGCACGGCAAGTGAGAGGTCCCGGGTTCGAATCCCGGTTCAGAGCTCCGTACGTCCAGATTTACTTTTCTGATTTTCTATACCGCAATAACATAAATTTGATTTCGGTTTCGTTTGGGGTTTTCATTCAACTTCATATTTTTTAGGGTTCCGTAGTCCGACAAGGAACCCTTATAGTTACGCCATGTCCGTCTGTCCGTCTGTCCGTCTGTCCGCGGCTTAGTGCAGAAACTTTTAGTACTAGAAAACTGTAATTTGGTATGGATATAAATATTGATTACGCCGACAAAACGGTAAAATAAAATCTCGAAAAAAAAAATTTTTTAGTCTTACCTCTCATACGTAAACTGGGGATGATTTTTTTTTCTCGTCTATCCCATAGTGTGGGGTATCGTTGGATAGACCGTTCAAAAACATTGTGGGTGTGTGAAAACCATTTTTCGATTTAGGGATCCGTTGGCGAAATATTAAGCTTTAAAGTGAAAATTTTAGTTAGAGTGGAGCATCCCCCCCTGCCGGCTATACGGTTGCTTATATAAATGTGTAAAAATTTATAGAAGTAGTACATGTAATAAATTTAAAAGGAAAATTATCACAGCTAAGTAGGCTTTACAGGTTTACGAGTACAGGTCGCGCCAAACTTTTGGCCCCCTATAATAATAATAATAATAAAATTCTTTATTGCACACTATAAAATTTTTGTACACAGGCGAGCTTAATACTATTTAGTATTTTCTACCAGCTAACCTTTGGCAATGGGGAAGTTGTTGGGGGTAGTGCCATGATGTCAGAATAGTATAGATACAATTTTAAATAGATATATTATTTGTCACTAAAATACTCAATAAATTATAATATTACACTACATCCTAATAAACATATACAATATTAAGAACTAACAACATAATGTGATAAAATACATATACTACTTGCAAGTTTACATACATAAGTACTCAAAGACTCGTCGATAGCTTTATTGAGGAGAATTGATCGAACAACTCAAATCATTATAAACAAAAGATTTAATTTATCATGGATCGTTCTGCAAATCAAGAAAGTGTTGCTTTATATTAATTTATTATAATGTATGGGACCAGAAGTTTGGCACGGTCTGTATTTGGTAGACCAACTTATATGTACCGGGCAACTACGGAACCCTACATTGCGCGTGGTCCGACACGCCCTTGGCCGGTTTTTTTAAGCACATCCTTTAGGAAGTAGCTATAACAGGACAACATTGGGAACGGAACTAAATAGTGACAAGACTCCTCTTAGTAATTTGGTCAAGTGCGAGTCGGACTCGAACACAAAGGGTTCCGTACCACCTTACAATACGGGTACGAACCCTAAAAACAGCGGAGGCTTATTAATACAGTCATGTTTATCACCCTTCGAGTACGGTACCCTAAGTAGTAACTATTTGAAGTTTCTCATCGAAATCGTATTGAATAAATAAAGTACAGAATAATTTTAAGGGTCGTGAAAGAACAAAATAAGAAAGCAGTAAAAGGAAAACCAATAAAAGTTGTTTTATTGCCCGCCGAGCGTAACACCTGCCACATAATGAGTTCCTACTTATTTGTGGGCCTGGTTGAAATAAACTCTAATAAAATTCTTTGGTAAAATTTTATCGATTTCGAATGGGCCTACGTTCATTTTACCTGAAATATTTTTACGAAGGTTCGACTAAGTTACGCTCAAGAACCTGCGATGTAAACTAATAAAAGGTAACTATTTATAATGACTAGCATTTCGTCCGCTTCTCCGCCCGCGTTTATTCAATCTTTGCCCCGTTTTCAGCTTGGGCGTTAATTTATCAATACACCTTATGACCAGGGTCACAAAGATGACAAAGACAAAAATCGCATCCATATCCGTTTAGTGGTTCGAGTTAAAACTAAACATACAAACAAACAGACAGACGAAAATTCAAAAAAATGTTTATAAGGCCTCAGTATTAAGCCATTTCATTTAAAATCTCACAAAATATTCTATGTACAGGCACAACTTATGAACTTATTAGAA
Organism: Ypsolopha scabrella; assembly: GCA_910592155.1. Classification (NCBI taxonomy): domain Eukaryota; kingdom Metazoa; phylum Arthropoda; class Insecta; order Lepidoptera; family Ypsolophidae; genus Ypsolopha; species Ypsolopha scabrella. The sequence goes on from OU342965.1 coordinate 12,017,159, forward strand.
ATGCCCCGTCTCGTCATGCGTTTAAACAGTCCTTGCGCAGACATTATCTTAGTAAAATACAGTAAATCTGGTGTCAACATAGCAATCTGAAATTATCACGACTAGTAGTTTTTTCTTTTATATTCTTGTATTTATTATTGTATTATATATATTTATATAATATTATATAATCGTATTTATGTAGTAATTATTGTTATTTGTTTAAAATATATTTATGTATTTTTATTCATTTATGTATTTAGTATTTACCTACAAATCTACTTATCTATTTTATTTATTAGTACATTCATGTCTTTTTTTTTCTCACTTATTTTTTTTTATGTCTTAAAGCCTTTCTGCACGCCTGCCTCTGTTCATTTCTTGTACTTTCTGTCGGGTTGACTGGGAGAAAATGCTTTTAGCATTAAGTCCGCCTGTTGTACTTGTAACTTTTGTTTTGTGCAATAAAGTATTTAGAAAGAAAGAAAGAAAGAACTTTCTTTCGAATTAATTATTAGTATAGATATAATATGCCAAAAGCCCGATTAATGGTCCCAAGGATTTTCCTGTCAAACATAAGACTTGTAAAACTTGGTCAAATTCCGAATTGTTCTTTGTCACTCTGTGTTATTGATTCTCGATAACAATTGATTTACAATGTATGTATTCCCGGCAAGATCGTGCCTCCTGCCACTTTATAGGTAAAAAATTGTTAATTTTGAAATTTTCCCGGCAGTCACCATGGTTTAAGACGTCACAATGTTATAGTCTGTCAAAAAAGTGTTGAAATGAAAATTAAACTTGAATGAACTTTATTTGACTTTAAACGTTCAAGTAGTATAATTTGGGCAATATATTTATGAAGTAACAACGCGGTCAACTCGATTTAGCAGATTTTGTACTTATTTGTTTGGTGTAACCAGGCGAAAGAAAAATAGTTTCTTCAATATTCATTTCAACACTTTTTTGACAGACTATATGTTATAATGAGAAGCTTAAGCTTATATACTTATGTATGTATGACTAATCCATTGATATCTAAATTCTAATTATTTATTTTATTGTGTCAATATACAGACTATGTTAGAAGCAAATAAATCTTATACATTTTAAATAAAAAAATATTGATTGATTTTGATTCTTTAAATTATTTATCTTACCTGGTTTATCTATACCACAGAGTCATGGTAAATGCTAAAAAAGGCACAGTACGATCGTATTTTCGACTAATTGGTCTTTCCAAATCATATATATTTTTTGTTTATTTCTTATATAACGATTGAAATTTGTGGCGCTAAAAATAGCCTTCATCAGAAACCCATTGGTTTATGTGATAGCAGTAATTGTTATATATATTATTACACAATAGTAAACAAGAAATTGCACCAAAAATACAACGAGAAAGTAGAAATAAGGAACGACACTACAAATAAAAAAAAAGCAAAATATCGTCACGACATCAATTATTTCAACTAAGACTATTATGATTCATATGTGATTTAAAGCCAAATTCGTTTGGATTACTCTAAATATTATTATAGTTCATTGCGATAGGCAAGCAGATATACAGGTATAATTTAAGTCCTATCTGGGATTGATTTTTTTGAGATAACACGGTAAGTCTATGTTTTTAACAAAGAAATAATGTGAAATAAATAACTATTGATAATAAAGTGTGGTGCTTTAAGAAAGTTTACGCCTTCCATGCGCTGTATTCAAACCTCTTAATATCCATCAACCGCTTATCCTAAAAAGTGTTACTTTCATATTACTTACGTTAGAGTATACTGTCTAAATAAATTAAGATTTTTATTTTATCTATGGGGTATTCATTTGTGAATTCTATTGAGGTAACTGAACAGAGGTTTTCTTCATTTCAATTTCAGCGTAAATTTCGAAACTAAAAATATGTCAAAAAACATATAATACTAAAATATTGGAAGTACCTGACCGACCTATTAAACAAAAAAAAAATATTGCATTGCGGTATAGAAAATCAGAAAAGTAAATCTGGACGTGACGAGCTCTGAACTGGGACCTCTCGTTTACCGGGTGGTTGCTCTACCAACTGAGCTATCCAGTTCCTAACATGACCTGCGAATTTACGCTTGTGCTTTCCCATACCGCAACGATCCCGGTTCAGAGCTCCTCACGTCCAGATTTACTTTTCTGATTTTCTATACCGCAGTGAATTTAATTTGTTATCTCCTTGCGATGGATAAATTGCCAAGTGTTTTTAAAAATATAGAAATTTATTTCTATCATTGTTGTTTTAAAAAAAAAAATTAACCGTTGCAATCAGGAAAACAGCTAGTTTATAAGAATTTTTTACTTGAATGTGATATTATAGGCATGTAGAAATTATTGTGGACAAAAATATTTTTCTCACTGAAAATTAATTTTTCAGTTTGTTATAATTAATAACAACTTACTGTAGAAAATATCTTGAAAATTTCAACCGAATTATATTCATAATTTTACGGGCGGAGATTGAACAAACGCGGGCGAAGAACCGCAAGCAAAGGCTAGTTGAGCTAAAAAGCATATTTTTTTGTATTTTGAGTATCTATTATGTGGTTTTGGTGTTGGAGTGAGTTACTTAAAAACTTACTTTTGTCACAAAAAATAATGGGTATATTTATGTTATCTTTTGTTCTCTTTTGTCTTCCCTACTGCCTTTACAAATTCTTGAAAAGAAAAAACAAATTGAAAATTCCTAATTATCTTCAGCATTTTAATAAGAATGCATTGAAAAGAGAGGTTACGCAGTATTTTCTTCGTACACAAAATTAGACGTTTCTAAAACCTAAAAGATTTTTTTATCATAACGTTGAGTGAGTCTGACGTACTCAGAAAATTTCAAAATGTTTAAAACGTCACTATAAAAGATCAATTTTCCAGTAAAAACTACGAATATATGTTGAAAATTTATGTGAGAAGTGAGATTTTTTTGCGTTTTTTCTAAGTTTTTCTATTGAACTGGTCCGGTTTAATCAGTAAAACAAGGGTTTAATTTTCTGAGCACGTCATTATACACCGCTCTACTGATAATTGTGGTACTTTTTGAAACACACAAAACTGTTACTAAGGTTTTCCAAGTCTATAAAATATTTGCCTCTCTATTCACCATCCCGCTAAAGGGCTGACCTTCTTAATTATAGGTGTTGTGTTGTATCGTCAGCGGATAGAAGTAAATTCTTATCGGGTCTGTGATTGAGCACGCAATAAATTACTGTGACCTTTTACCGCCAACATGAGAGAACGGGCTTCGAAGAATTAGTGCGCCAACTCGTCAGCCAAACGACAATCTTGCTTACTTCAGCCAATGTTTGTTGCCCTATATCGACGAGACCCGTTACGCTTTGGAAAACAAAGTAGATTCATAAGTTTGCAGAGTTACCACAACTTCTCAAACTTCTTAGAATAACAATAAGTAAAAGAAAACCGCTTTTGTCATTTTCTGGCGTAACATTCTTTTTCAAGTAACGTTTCGGGACCGAAAAAGAATGGGAAACTTCCACAGATTTTATCATTAAGTGAACTTTAGCGAGGTGGCTGTGTACACTTTGTCAAAGTTTGGCGTTGCGTTCTGTAGAAAAGTGAGGATGGGGGGGATTTAAAAAAAAAATAAAGGCGCTCGAGAAGAGTCCGCGTGTGTTGAGAAGTGTCGTTTGGCGGTGTGCGGCGCGGCGTCATCGTCGGCGAGCGTGGGTGGATGTGGAGGCAGGCGGCGCCGGGCATGGGCGGGGTGTATCGATCTCGGGGCGCCGCGGGGCGCGTGCGCCACGAGCTGCTGCTCTGAGCCGGAGCGCACAGCCTCTCTCGGCGCGCAGTCCGCAGCCGGCGACCGGTGAGCACCCGCGCGCCAGCCCGCACCACATTCGCTCACGCACGCGGCCGAACGCTGACACTTGCACACCCAGCGTGATAACAACCTCAAACCACCTCTACGAAGGAATTGCTCTAGTGATATCTCTGTGAAACTGTTGCAAAGTTTACACATATGAACTGTTATATTATATTTTACTCTTGACCTTGAGGTCAGAGTGATAAGGTAAACGAACGTTAACGTACGAAAAATTAAGAAAAGTTACGCCTGAGAAACGGTAAAAAAAACCAAGTAAAAGTTGTGAAGTGCAAATTTATTAACAGATAAATAAAAAGTGTATTTTGATGAAAAGTGAACGTGTCAGTAAGTAACTGAAAGAAAAAAAGTAGATCGTCGCAGCGTGTCTCACAAGTTCACGGGTCGTTAATTCGGCGAAGGAGGAGGGAGGCCGGAAAAAGAGAGATCTTCGCTTGCGTCCGCTCATCGGAGTGATAAAATTTATGACAAACGGTAAGGAGCCGCAGTGATAAGGGTCGGGGCGCGTTATCGGAGGCGGGCGCGGGCGGCGCGGAGCGGGGCGGTTGTCACGCTGTCGGACGCACTGTCTCGACTCGTGCCGGCGACCGTACGTCACTTAATTACATTTTAATGGAATAAGCCCGTTTCAGAGGCAATGAGGCTTCTAAAAGTCTTCATCAGGCTAGACAGGGGACGCTTGTATATTTATCTGATAACGCACTTCTGTCATTGTCAGTTCGTCTTTGATGTTGTATTTAGTCGTAAGTACCCTAACCCTGCTCGGGTTACAAGTTTTACTCTACGCTAAATTATAAGAAACTTTCAGCTTTGTAGGAAGTAACGTCGTGAGAAAAATTTACTTTTGATGTTTTTAACAGCAATGATAAGCAGCGCTTTTTTCCCGAAACACATTTAGATGATTTGCAAGATATATTTTGATGATTATTGAATTGTACTTCATTTCCCAGAAAAACATCTAATCCATCAGTCGTTATTCATCCACTGTTAGACGCAGGCCTCTCAAAGTTTCTCTCTAACTTGCTTTGACAAAATACGTTGCCTTTTTACAAAGTTAAATGTAAATTAGAAACAAATTCTCTGTGAAAAATTAGCCTCAGACGGGTCTTGAACCCGCCCGCGACTTATTCAGTTTTTCCACCAAAATCTACAAAACTCTTCAGAATTTTGTAACTACTTTATACACCAGCTCGTAAACATAACACACATATTAAACGATCACAAGGTCATTTGTGAGTAAAAACATATACACAGAAAATATTTATTTGCTAATCATAATTGAATAAAATAAAATAGAGACATTGCCTTCGTTTTATTGAGTAACACGGGTGTTTGGGTGTTACTTACTTACTTATTCCCAATCTCTGCTGGGGAGCAAAAGGCCGATGTGAAGTGCCGCCATTTTTCACGATCTTGGGCCAACTCAGAGATCTCCGACCATGTCATGCCCGCCTGGTCCAGTTCTCTCTTCACTGTGCATGCGCAGAGAGCGTTGGAGAGTAATAATAAAAACATACAAAAATTTGTTCATTTTTTGCTCAGAAAATATTAATAAAGGCACAATACGCAGAGACAATTAACCGAAATAAACAAAATAAAAATCTGTAAATCAAATATGATCTACGAGTATATTAGTTGAAGCGCAAACTGTAAATATTTAATTTCTGTGGGTTTTGCTTCACATTTATGTAACTTGTTTAAAAAAAAACTAAAAGTAATTTTTAATACAGAGAGGTCCTTGGCTGTAAGCTTATCAAAATTATAAACTATTTTAATTTTTTTATATCCATTATCTTAAACATGAGGATATTAATAATAAGTCGACGTGTATTTCACAAAAAATCACTCAGCTGTTTCCGACCTGGAGCAGCATAAAGAGGAGTGTTTTGAAAGGCAGAAATGTAATGATTAGTATATTTTTACAATCAGCTTACAAAACCCTTTCATTTGGTTATCAAATCACATCACATGATAGGTTTCAGAATAAGAAATTAAAACTATCCATACCAAAAAAAAACCGTTTATAATAAGCGCAATTTGATGGTATACACACGATAACATCATCATGTTAAAACAACAAAGAGATTTGACATAGTCGCAACTCCCATTCCTAAAAAATTCTACTATTCTTAGTTAGCTCCTCGACTGTATTACTAGTGATGGTCTGATGAAAATAAATAGTACTTTTCAAAGCAAAATGTTGCATGCTAAGCTGCTCAATTAATGCTCAAATAAATAGTATAAAATATAAATTTCTTATTTTATGATCCCCATTTAACAAAATACCTATCTGATATATTTAAAAAGTTACTCAAATATATCTCTCACTTCAGTAGAGACTTTCAAATAAACATCTATGGAGCTTTGTAGCTGCTACGCTATGAGGCGTTTGCTACGCCGTAGCAACTGCGATAGCGTCGTAGACTCGCTATACAATAGTAAATGTTTTAGAATTAACTCCTTAGAGTCTTCAGTTATTATGACTAGCGTTCTCGTTCATTGCAAATAAAGTTTGAATTATCAACAATTGAAAGAATTTCGACTTTATTCAAGAAAATATGATTTCGTTGTACTCGCACTATCTTACCTAGTGAAAACTGATATATACTTTTTAAGAGGTTAATATTATGATTTTTAGGGTTTCGTATCTGAGGGGTGCCAAACGGGACCCTATTAATAAGACTCCGCTGTCTGTCTGTCTATCCGTCCGTCTATTACAGGGATTTACAGGTTCAACCGTAATAGTACAGAGTTGAAATTTTTACAGAATACGTGTTACTATGGCTTCTATCACGAAAAATAATTTAAAAAAGATCCCTAGAGGGGTCCCCATATAAAAACCTCGAAAAGTTTCAAGGTTATTTATTTCATAAGACAAATTATAAGAATTCGGGTTTCATACTCAGCGGGAGCTGAATTGTTTGTCTAGCGCTACCATTTTAGCAGCTTGTTTTGAGTACCCTTGACATTGCTACGAGATCTATATCTACAATATAGATCCTGGCCCGAGAAATTTTTTCAAATTCTTGTCTTTACATTTGTTTCTAATTGATCTTTTCTGCTTTGTAATGCACTCTAATAATAACATTAAAAGATTTATATTGTTGTTATTCACGATAATTTTAGGGTTCCGTAACCATATTGTGTGGTGGTACGGAATCCTTTGTGCGCTAGTGTGACTTGCACTTGGCTAAAATATTATGATCATCTAGGCATATTTATCATATGTATCGTTTTACAACATGTTGATTTAATTGTGAGACATAAGATTAAAGCTGCCAAATTTTGTTCGAATCTATTTGTTACAAGGAAACTTTTCAATAATCAATATATCAATATAATCAAATCAAGTCAATAATCACGTTGATTGCCTCAAATTACAAAAGAAATTAATTGTCAAGCAGAAAATAACATGTATTTGCTCATTCTCAAAGCTAATAAAAATAAATATTTTCTTTGTACATTTCTCTTAATACTGTGAAAATCCAACGACATCTCTTCCCATTCTCACGTAAGTAATTTATTTGTTAATGATTCAAGCGTAAAGATTAAGGAAAGCGTGTCGTCGTGAAGTCCTTGTACGTCTTTCTTGACTTCCTGTCGCGTTTCGAGGATATTACATTCAACTTCCTGTGAATTCTTAAGGGGAAAATTTAATTACGGTGAAACGAAATTCCTAATTTTCTATACATTCCTTTTCCTATTATATAAGATTCAAAACATTATTTTAAAATTGACTTTTGGAGTATTCAAATTCAACTGAATTTGGTGCATTACGCACCATTACAAAAAATACAAATAAATTTCATAAAACGAATGTATGTAGCACCGCATATTTTCTGGTGTTAATTTATATTTTAAATTTAGTAGTAAAATATATACAATTAACAAAACATTATAATTACGCAGCCGTTGCCCTCTTTCTAACAGAAGAGAGAAAAGTGAGAGTAACAGAGTTTGAAACAACCGCACAAACAGACAACTCATAGACAGTCTCTCAACTACTTACTTATCTGGCAACTACTAAAGAATACCAAACAGACAATGTTAACAATGCTATTTACAAACACAAACGTACAAAAATGGAATACAGGGGCATCGCTTAAATTTCAGTATGTAAGAATCTCTGTTATTTTTTTACGAAATATTTGATGACTGAGTATGCGTTTAATGCAAAACAAGCAGTTTAATTTTTCAACATTCATTTGAACAGACGTGTACTTACGTGTATGTACAAAACAGATCAGACTCCGTTATATTTGTGTTAATAGATCCGTAAAACATCCCATTTGGGGTGCAGGAATTATTATAGGATTATTGATTATTATAGGTACTCCATTTACGTCTGGCGCATCCCAGAGAAAAACCTAACTGAAAAATCGGCCAAGTGAAAGAACTTCAGCTGATGGTTGGCTCCGGGTCTGGCTTGCTATCACCCTCATGATAAAACCATGCCATCAAGTAACTTGTCATTCTCCATGTCATGAGACGTCATGTAGTTTTGTAGTATCAGCCAATCGATCGTAAACGACTTCTGTAGATTTAACACCTTACCTGCTTTCACTTTCTCACTTTTTGTGTGAGTACGCTTCATCCTAAGTGTCATCGCTTTCCCGAAGAGGCGGTAATGGCTAAGCGTAAGTCCATTGTGTATAAAATAACCACTTGATATATTTAATTAAAAACGAACTCTTATATAATAAAAGTTAACTTCTATAAAAAATATTATATTCCGCGCGTTTTAAATTTGAGAAAATATTCGATAAATATAGGTCAATCCCTTATCGGAACTATCTCGGAAAATATTTTCCTTCCAGTGTGACTGGATTTAAAACCTCATTTAATGTTTTTCTCCGGGCTCCAGGGGGACTAGGGTTGAATTGAATGGGCATATGTCTCGTATATCTCTCGTAGAGGTAATCCAAAAGCGTTCCTTGTGCAGACCTCCCCACACGTGGCGACACTCTTCCTTATATTTTACAAAGACTTAGAGAGCCAGTGTTGCTGTAATAGGGTTTTTTAAATCGAACAAGGACGTATTTTATCGGAAACAATGGTTGTACATTGAAAAAAAAAAGTTCATTGAACAAGATCTTGTTAACCGTAACAACTATCTTAACTCGATATAAGCGCAACAAGATGTCAGTTTCCTGTACTTGTTTACTTGATCATAAAAACATTGAAAACAACTAATATAGTTAATATAGCCAAACAAGAGAAACGAGCCTCTTCTTTGGAAGCTATTTGTTTCAGTGTATTTGCTTTTTCTAAAAAATTACATCAATGTTAAATTTACTCACTTCATTGTTAACTTATTATTATTTAGTTAAACTCTATTAACTTTATTGCATTGACCTCTATTAAAAAAACTAGGCCCACAATCTCGCTCAAAAAGTGTCCGCGATGCATTTTGTCACCGCTATGGGGTGAAAAATTCGAAAGACGATTTCGTACAACTGACATTGCATCTTATGTTAACGAAATAACGTTTTAATTTGGTTGAATATTTTTGCTACTATGCACGTTACAGGTTCGGACACTTTCTGACGAACTTTTCTTAGAATCTGTGTGTCTTGTTGCTTATGAGAGGTCAATGCTTCATTGTTAACTTATTATGTAATAATTTGGGCTAGTGCGAGTCGGACTCGCGCACAAAGGGCTCCGTACCACCACACAATACGGGTACAGAACCCTAAAAACAACAATATAATAGCAACAATAATACGACAAAAAGCAAGCCGCTAAAATGGTAGCGCCAGACAAAGAATTTGGCCCCGTTTTTTGTTATTTTTTGTTTCACTTTAGAGTATGTCCTACAATCTGACAAAAATTAAAACTTGTATGTATTCCTGTCTTTAAGTAAGAGCCAAAACCTTATACCAATAAACAAAAATATGGTGCACCCATTCATAGAACTTCTTTTACGATATTAAAACTTTTATTGTCCGAAGAATGAAAATTTCTGCATAAATTAATTTTACTAAATACATTCACTACTGACTTACTGCCGAATTTAATCCCTACTAATAAATCCTATGCGAAAAATATTTCAACTTTCCTATATTTTAACTAAGCAACAAATTTTTTTGTTACGAATTATCCTAAGAGTCTTAAATCTCAAGAAACCCGTTTTTAATATCATAAATCTGAAAAAAATATTTATTGGCTAAAAATAATAACATATATTTGTTTAATTAGTTTATTGAGCATTGTGATATGGCTACTTCTTATTTCCTAGAAAATCATCAAGTTCTTCAGAAGAAGACGACTTAAACACCAATCGATGTGAGTGATACCGCGGACAAAACAATAATTGGATTTTTTAAAATTTTATTTTATTTACTATATACGGATAATAAAGTAAGCTGGTGATACTGCAAGTGACATTCGTCCTGTAATTTATACTCAAGCTTTTTTATTTTTACGCAACTTTGAAGCCGCGACATTTTTGGATCGAACGTTGTGAATATTTCACCCGTAACTTGTTAATATTACAATGAGCCAGTTCTGAACCAATAAGGATAAAATAGAAGTGTAATTCGTGTTTCCATATGCTGAAATGGCAGTGTAAGCTTACCTGCCGATCTCCAAAAAGGTCTTCCTACATATATCTTTGACTTCAAATGAAAAAAGGTACGTCTAATATATTTTCCCCAAGCCCAACATGAATAGTATGTCAAGTGTCTACCCACTGAAGATCCGAACCAATAAAATTCATAGCATTACCTATCTACCAAAAATTCATAGCATTATTAAAGAAACGGAGACCTACCTACGCACTGCCAAAAATCCAAAGCATGTCCACGAAATAAATCGAACCGGGACAAGAGATGTTCAATTTCCCGTAAAAATTACGAGCATGTTTCTTATACCTCTAGAAACGTTAGATCGCGATGAGGACGCCTATTGCCAGGCCGGTCACGTAGGGTTGGCCGCAGGGCAATTTAAAAATTCGTTTCCCGACCTTCGTTGACCAGCTCTCAATGTGAGCGCAAAACCTGATTATTTTTCAAACTAAATGCATGCGTGGGTGAAAGTGATAATCTACCACACGTTTTCCAGTTATTGCCCGGATAATTGTATTAGTTATCAGGACCGAATATCTGGGAAAGTTAGCCGTTCCACGTGTAGCTGTAGGTGAGACACGAACCTTTTATGATGATAATAAAAACTTGTCGGCGAAGTGCCACGTCAAAGGGCTTAAATGTTGAGTACTTTTTTGTGTCTCACGGTTCACTTTATGTCAGTGAAAAGCTTTAGTATTCCGACAATTTTAACCTGAAAATTGATTTTTTGTAGTAATACGAAGTTTGTTTTGCAGTCTAATATTTAAATTACATATTTCATACATACATACTATTGTTGCGGCTCTAGTGATTCTTGTTCTAAAATAACAAACAGTGTTCGGTGTATATATTTGATTTAGAATATCAAAAATATTATTTTCGGCGTATTCTTACAAAATATTTACATGACACAAAATTAAATAGTGGAAATAAAATGAAACTGCCAAAAAAACCGTAGCACCCTTGTATTCTCGTTTATCAATACCGAGACAACATCATGTTTGAGCCGGCTGACATTAAATCTTCTCTCATGAGGTTACCCTTCGTTATTTTATTCAGGCGGTGAAGCGAGTCGTAAGAAGGTGTTAAAGAGTGAAGTGGCAAAGGCAACTGGATGAATGGAATATGCGAGCAGACTCGCTCCCCGGTCTCCGACCGATCGGTATTTCGGCTTGAATATTGAATAGGTCAGAAGCCGTTTTGCCACAACACTCACCGCTTACTTAGAGCTCAACTTGGGAAACCGTCATTGCGGAACTTAAGGTTTGACACGAACGAGTCTAACTTGGATGTTAGGTGTTGTTAACTTGTTTGTAACTTTGTGGTGAGCGAGGGCGTATTGAGACCTGTCCTTACTAATATCTAACATATGACATATATATAATGTGCGTACTTAATTGAAATTGATATAGAGACAAATTGATACACACTTCGATGTAATTGAATGCCTTGTGACAAAGTACGAGTAGTTTCAATAACAGTATTCGTTAGTTGTGGACTACGGGAGGATCTGCAGGACGTAGGTTTGACAGGATCTGGTGACAGTTGGCGTGCGGGCGGCGGTAACAAATTGTTGCCGGCGCGGCGGCGACGGCGGTGGCGGTAGTGGCCGGCAGGTGTTTGCCAACGACCTATGTCACTCACCCTGAGTTATACACCCTTCACATACATCGTACGTACACTCATGATAAATAATTACTGTCTCGTTTGAGACAGCTACAGGCCTCAGAATCAAGAGTTATATTTCGCAAAATAAATAACACGACTGTTTTTGTCGCATTACGACGTTCTGTCTTTCTTGACGTTGTAAGTGGCTTTCCAGAGCAACAATTCCTAAACTTAATCCCATTCCATTTATCAAGAACTTGTTCATAAACAACACGCTTTTCACATGTTATTTAGCGCAGTCTTCCATTTGTATTGAATAAAATATTTTCTTAAGCTTACCAAAGTTTCGTTCTGCTCAAACTCTTCTGTGGATATTATGTAGCGATTCATTCTAGTCACGCGTGCCTCCGCTGTTTATTCACATTCCCTTTGGCGTACGCAAATAATGGGTAAGCTTCCGGAGTACAGTCCCGCGCAAATTTGTGTGCCAGTGCCCTAGACCTGTTACTATTGTATTAGGGGTGGAATCCGAGTGCGTTTATGAGTGCGTTTGCAAACAAGGTGATACCGCGAATTACGGGGCTTACAAACAAGTTGAATAATAAAATGTTTTCATGTAGCTAACCGACATTACCCGCACGTATAACGGTGTCAGAGGGAACTTCCTCGGGCCGGAACACCTTAGAATTGAGTCCATAAAGATAAGAATTTAGCGACTTCGTTTCACCAGACTTGGGTTCCGTAAAAATTTATGATCTCATTCCTTAATAAAAAAAAAGATTTTGCTGGAAAATAAACCAAGCATCACAAAAGTTTTTGTGAAATTTAAGTCTCTATTACTGAGGAAATCAAGCCTTATAAACTTACCTAAACTTAAGAGAAGCCGTTAATACTGCGTCCTAAACAATTTACGACAAAATAAAATGTATCACGGTGTAGATGAATGTCGTAAATACCTGGCTTTGCTGTAAATAGTAGAAGTAATAGTATCACGCTTAGCAAGTAGGGAACTAAGCAAATAAGGCGTTAATTCAGTGTCTTCACTTTAAATTAACAGAGTATGCTATATAAATGCTACCTGCCATACATATAATAGACATTTGGTTCTCCTGTAGTATCCCCGGGGGCCCGCTGCTGTGTCTAGCAATTGCTTTTAACCGGCAAACACGTTACAAGCCATCATACCATTACTAACATATTCATATTATTTATTGTATACACAAAAAATATGTACATTTATCATGTACATAGGCGAGCTTATCTCTAAGAAGAGATTTCTTCCAGCAAACCCGGATTTATAGAGAAAAGTTAAAATAAATAAGTAGACATACACATGTGTACACTATAATATAAATATACTTACACCCTACAATTTATAACTACAGTTTGATATACCTACATACATATATACATAATATTTATGATAAATAAGATTAATAAGCAAAAATATATATAAAAATTATATACATTGTGCTATTTAAAGATACTTACGGCATTGAAAGTCCCACTTTCAGTTTGTTTTTAATAATATTTAGTGTAGGACAGTCTCTGATGTTCTGAGGAAGCGAATTCCATAACCTGATTATTGGCAGAATGCACTAAAGAAAGACTTCAAGTAAAAAAATTTACATCTTTAATAAATAAGACACTTGTATTTGTCTTATTTATTAAAGATGTAAGTATAATAAGTTCCAACAAGTGCCGACAATTACAACCATCAACATTTTAAAAGTTTTATTTTGTGTTTAAGGCCTTACCCATGGTGCACGATAATCTTCCTGAGTGATTTTGAACTTCAGTTGTCAGAAAGTCTACATTAGAACGCTCGCTTCTCGCTGCCGGCACGCAAAATCAGTGAAATTTCGAGGTTTTTTGGATTTTACGAAAAAGCATTTAATGTAGGAGTTTTTTCACCTGACATCGGAAAATAAGCCATGTTTTCTGGTTATAGCAGTAATTTCAGACATAAAACTCAAGCCGTTTAGACATAAAATGAATAAATAACTTAAAAAGGCATCATTTTCAAAAATATAATCAATTGCGTGAAATGTGTCCAATAAGATAACCAGCCTGACAACAGAAAGGCAAAGGTCTGAAACAACACGAGTCCAAGTCTTACATTAATTAGATAAGTAGTTGACACAGCATATTAAAACAAAAACCGTTGGAAGACCAAAAGCAAGCCCATAACAGGGTAACGTTATAAACGTTCTTAAAAATAAATGAATCCACCAGGGAAGCGAATCAAAATCGTCCGAATAAAATACTGAACTCCTGTTAAAAATACTAACATAGCGACTAAAATAAAAACTTTGCGACAGCTATACAAACTTACCGAAAACTTTACTGAGTTACATATGTTACATACAAGAAGTTTATTTTTAACGCACTGTAACGCATCTGCGTTAATTTAATTAATACATTAGTACATAAATAAGAAATAAATGTTCGAGGGAGTGTCATTTTTGAGTCTATACTGTGAAATGCACACAGTCATAGCACAGTTTAATACACTGTGGTCATAATCCACGCGGGTACAGTAGCGGAGATTGGACTGGTGAAGCCAAGTGATCTGAAACTAAAATTCATGTAATTGAATCTATCGTTACTAAAAAAAGTAATATCTGTACATAAAACATTTGTGCGAAATTTTAATTAAGTATTGTTCTAAAGCCAAAACCAAAATTTTAGAATTTTTACTGTGTGTCTGTATGTATGATTTAAATGCAGTTAATATTATTATCGTTGTAATGGCCCTGGTCAACATATATGCTATAAAGGATGCTGATAAAATAACTGTCAAGCCTAAAACTGTCGATAATAGTTTCAAAAGTTTTTGTCTTTATTGATCCACGCGAGCGAAACCAGAGGCAAAAGCTAGCACTAATAATCAAAGTAGTATCTTTACATTAAATATTATTGCGAATTTTAAACAAAATATGGCATTAGTAGGTATATGGTATTGAGGCCAAAACTACACTTCTAATCAAAAAAATCGAAACACTTATATATCAAGTTTGTGTTTTTAATGGATTATTAGAAAAATATTTAATACGCGGAAAAAATTAAAATGTCTTGCAACGGTAGACATTACAAGGTTTCTAATCCCTATACTAACGTTCCAAGTTCAAATTTTCATTTTTTAAGGAAATAATCCTCTTTTTTGGTTATTTGTTGCCAGAAAGAAAGTCTTTGTAGTGTTTCGATTTTTTTGATGAGAACTGTATTTTGTTTTTTAATTTTTGTCACTGTATGTAATGTACTCATATGTTACGTTTTAACTCGAGAACCACGCAACGGATTTAGATGCGGTTTCTATTATTTTATCATTGTAGTTGCCTGCTCAATTATTTGCCCGCGGCTAAGTGTCAATCCATGTATCTCTTAAAACACTTACCGTCAGTTTTACGCTTAGCGGTTATACGTGCAACACCTCTTTCAGCCTTTAAGTTGAACAGGGCTACTAAATTACTCGGTGGTACGGTTTTATTAAAGTCAGACCCACGATACCACCAGCTGGTATCCACCGTACCCCCAGGGGTATCCACCAGTGGTACCGTGGGTCCGACATGCTAATATGGTAATAAAATTGCATCTAAATCCGTTAAGCGGTCCTCGAGTTAAAACGGTACATATAGGTTGGGGAAAAACTCTTTTCGCAAATAGTATGTATGAACTTATAATAAAATCTCTTTGGCTATACCATCTGTATCTGGCTGGTTTTGGTATTATTAAAAAGTTTAAATTTTAAAAAAGACAATTCCAAATTCAAATTAAGTAAATGTGTGATTTTCATTTGTTTTCCTTACTGTTAAGGTGAGTGAATCTAATGAAATACGATACATTTTAAAATTTTACTACAAAAAAGGTAAAAATGCAACGCAAGCCGCGAAAAAAATTTCTGATGTTTATGGACCTAGTGCAGTATCTGTGAGAGTAGCACAAATTTGGTTTAAGCGTTTTCAATCCGTAAATTTTGATGTCAAAGATGCACCTCGCTCTGGGTAATGAAACCGAACCATTTTTGAAAAACCTAATAACTGGTGATGAAAAGTGGATCACGTACGACAAGAACGTGCGAAAAAGGTCGTGGTCAAAGGCTGGTCAGGCTTCACAGACTCTGGCGAAACCCGGGTTATCTCGCAACAAGGTAATACTGTGTGTACGGTGGGATTGGAAGGGCATTATTCATTATGAGCTGTTACCGCCAGGCAGGACCATCGATTCTGAACTCTACTGCGAACAACTTATGAGATTAAAGCAAGAAGTTGAGAGAAAGAGGCCGGAATTAGTCAACAGAAGGGGTGTGGTTATTCATCATGATAACGCTAGACCTCACACATCTTTAGCCACTCAGCAAAAATTGAGAGAGTTAGGCTGGGACGCATCCGCCGTATAGTCCTGACCTTGCACCTTCAGATTTCCACTTGTTTCGGTCTCTTCAGAATTCTTTAGGCAGTGTCAAGTTAACATCACGAGAGGACTGCCAAAACCACTTGTCGCGGTTTTTTGATCAGAAGCCCCAGAATTTCTATAGCAATGGGATCATGTCCCTACCTACAAGATGGCAGAAAGTTATCGAACAAAATGGCACCTACATACTTTAGTTAAATGTAAATAAACTTTACTAAAAAATGTTTAGAATTCTCATATAGAATGCGAAGAAACTTTTTCCCTAACCTGAGACTTTTTTGCTGGATTTTATTATTAGTATACATGTCAGGTTCTCTGCACTGTTAACCTAAGTAATATAGATTTTAACTATTGTTGTTTTAGTAATAATGAGAACTTAACAGAGAAGTAATAATGATTTCTGTGTTGTGTTTATGTATCGAGATACTAAAATAAGCAGCAGACATACTTCGGCTGGGAATGTATTGTAAGCTAAATAAATAACAAGCAGCGTTGCGTCATCTTCGTCGCTGTCAGCGCTAAATTTTCGTGTTTATTTTCTTACTAGATTTTTTTGCCCTGAGAATTTCTTACGATCAATAATTTTGTGTTATTTTATGTGTTTGACACAATGTTTTTTCCAAAGGCCTAACCTCTTTTTTGACCGGGATTATTCTCTTGGTCCCCGATTTTTTCTATAGGTTTTGTGAGACTTTATTGAGGCCATAAAATGTTTACATTTATATAATTTAAAATATTAACTATGCGTCACTTTATTAATTAACAAGAGAGCGACTTAAACATTGAAATTTTCGAAGATATATTCCATCCATCCATCAGCCTGTTTCGTCCACTGCTGGACATAGGCCTTTCCAGGATTTCACCACTCTTGGCGGTCCCCCTGGAAGAAATGCCCATACTCACACACGCTGGGCAGGCGGGTTGGTGAGCGCGGTGCCGAAACCCTTGCACCAGTGACGCCGCTGCCCGTCACTAAACTGTTTTAAGGCCTGGCAATTAGGGATGGATATACCGCCATCCATCGGTCCCAGGCAATGGTGGGCCGCCTGGTTTTTTTGCCTGAGAGCTGTTCTCTTACTCTCCCCTGAATAACTTCGGGAGGGTTTGCGAGTAAGATGGTGGTACCTCCACAGTCGAGCTCAGCATCAGCTCTACCACCTACCACCTAGATATATTAGTAAAGCTTTTTGGGGTGCCATTTGCGTTGTTATAAATTGAATTAAATTAAAAAAATTCAAATATAAATGTCGTTTTATACATAGTAGCTTAAACATTCAATCAGGTTAAATGTATTTTATCCTTATTCATATGAAAATATTTGCATGGAATTCGGCTGTCACGTCAATGGACATCGGTTTATGGGATCGTTAAAATGTAAGGCGGTCGTTTATTTTTTATTCATAGTTCGTTCGTAATTTTTGCTTGCAGTTTCGTAAAGATAATTATTGTACGAGTATTATAAGCTTGCAATGTTCAAATATTCCGTCAATACAATAACATCTAAAGCAATCATTAGCGAAATTGTTATGTAAACGTTTTGATGACTTTAAAACGACAAAAACTTATACTTTTAATCAAAACGTTGATACCACCATTATGGGACGAAATTACTACAAAATCTATCAAATATATTAAAAAGAGAGTCTACACTGGACTAAGGCACTTAATGAAAATGAGGTCGACAAACAAACAGTCTCTTACCAAACTATCATCCAGTACAAAGGTGACGGCTTGCGTAATCAATCCGTGCCAACCTTCTGTATAAGCAATAACAGAGAAACTTAGAGTATCCTAAGAAAACAAAACAAACAGTTGACGCACGGACTGTCGACTATCAAGGAAACGGTACCAAGGGTGGAATTAAAGCACCCTTTAATACTAAGCCGGATGAACTAACGAGACAGATCGGCGTAATACCCTGTCGTTGCAATCTAAACGACCACTTATTTTCTTTGAGCGTTGACAACCCTGTATGCAGGGTCGCCTTGACGAGACAATAGAACATGTGCTACACGAAGGAATCCTCCCAGTGTGTTACTTCAATGTACTGCCATCGTTGACAGGAGACGTGAAGCAAAGATCACGAAGAGCTTTGTCCCTTTTCAAATTCATTTTAAACCAATAAATAGCGATGAACAAATTTTGTACAAAATATATGTCATATATTTCAATCCTTGATCTTGATATTTCGGCCATTCGATACACGATTACTTACATTTTGCTCGATCCAATTAAATCGCAAAGATAGGTTTAAACTATGGTCTAAATATACTTTCATTTGAGCTGTATTAAGTTTTGGACAATAAGAGTTATACTAAAATAAACGTCATGAAAAATCTGATATAAAACGACCGTCTTATTAAAAACCCATCCCTCTAATTCCAAAATAATAAATAAAAACATCTCGAAACCGCGAACTTTCTCAGCGGCCCGCTTCCGCTGAGCAGGATAAACATGTGTTAAATGAAAGCGTCGGAGCAGGATAGATTTCTCTGGATAACCTCGCCTTAAGAAGATATTGTGTCAGTCAACATGTTCTATTTAAATGAGCTTTATTGGTTGAGTTCGTTGTCAGTATGACATTGCAGCATAGTTACTCACGATCACAGGGACTGCGAACAATTTTAATATTTAATTATCACTTGCCCCTGGCCAATAGCGCTTTGCGACAATCAACAACTGGACTTTCGTTTACTTTCATACTACTAAAAAGGGTTTCGCACTAATTGCTTTGAATAATTTATATGCCCGGTTTATACACTCATATGAAACTAATTTTGAACTGGGTCGTCCGGCAGCGGTCGCCCTGCTGTGATTAAAATTTCTACGTGAAATGTGAGCGGACTGAAAGTGTATCTCTATAAATATTAATTTTCAATTTTAATACATATATTTATGTTCTTAATTCAACAATTCAATCTTATGATAATGATTCAACGTGAAAACTGTACTATTTAATAATAAAGTAGTAAAAACGTCGTGTCTGTACATTGAATGTCTTATCAAAATTTCAAATAAAATGGGTTATTTGTATTGTACTGAAATCTGTCTGTCTATTTGTCTGTCTGTTAATAAAATAAAGCCCAAGCCGAAAATGGGGCAGAGATTAAATAAAAGCGGGCAGTGCCGCAGGCAAAAGGCGGTAAACCTATCTTTTTCGAAAATTCTCACCATCATTATCAGCCCTGTAAACCTGTGTTAAAGGTATCAATCAACTGATGTTAGTAAGGCAATACCGTTGTTCTTGTACTTGATAGGAGTTTTTTATATGATTCTTTGTGGTATTGAGCTAATAGCATCTATTGCTTGCGAGCTACTTTCGCGATGTCAGATGGTCACCTGGCTGGTGACGTGCCAACAGGTCTATGTCCCTCTTTAAGCCGCTATTCCGTAATTGCCTTGGTCCATCTTTCGTTATCTCTTGCCAAGTTTACCGGCCATTTCCAACGCAGAGCCATGCTAGAAAAACCAAAATACTACTAACAAACAAATAGGTCATTACGTCCTAGGTGGACATAAGCATGATCAATCCAATTAATAACAATAATGTGCTTATAAACCTTCAAATATGTAAAGTAGTATCATTTAAATAATGCACGTAGGAATTTCACCACTCTTCGGCAAATGTCGTATTTTCGAACGGTTTCTACACAAAATATTATTATTAGAGTGCAGTACAAACCAGAAAAGATAAATTAGAAACAAATGTAAAGACAAGAATTTGAAAAACTTCCTCGGGCCAGGATTCGAACCTTCTCAGACAAGCGCGCTACCAATTGCGCCACCGAGGTACTTGTTGAATTTTTCCACCATACTTGTCCACTGAATATTTTTTTTGTGACTATTTGATCTAACTAGCTTGTAATGCACATACTGAACGCTCACGAGGGCGTTATGTGATTTCACGCCTTGTCTACACAAGTTATAACAGATAGTGTTCTCCAGCTCCCGGTCGGCTGTAGATAACCAAAATTACACCCATAATTACTTCCACAGTCGATTTTTGATACATATTCTAAAATGACTTTGACTCTAAATACATTTGAGTGAAATGTTTAGGTATTTTACATTTCATGATTCGGCTCTTTTTATGATATATCTGTTAAGGTCCGCGGATGTACCCAAAATCCAAAATTTCATAATTGAAACTTTAACAGTACTAGAGATATTCACGTCTAAAAATCACTATTTTTATCACTGACTGACTGTTTACTTCTGAAAACTTGACACGTTCTACCTATACATATTCAGTAGCAAGGACCCTAACCAACTTTCTTTTAAATCAGGAGAAGAACGTTGTACATTATTGCAGTTATATAAGGAACTTCCATAAGCCTTGGCATCCAAATTTGATCTCAATTCTTTTTTTGGCGAAGTTGACAATCCTGCACTGCCTTTGTTCTGAACTTGGCCCCTTTTTCACATTTATGTTTTTGGTGGGATCTCTGTTTACACCAGTCAGGAAGGCTTCTCTCATGTACTAACTACAATAAGTTTAATTACAGAAGACTTATTAACAAGAAAATATTTTTTTATGAGAAACACGATTTTCATCCCAAAAATAAAAAAGATATTTAAATAGGGACAAAAGAGAGGACTGAAAAGAAAACCTTGGTAAAACGTACTGAAAATGAAGAGGAAAAGTTAGTTTTTAAATTAATAAAATATATATCTAAATATTCGGCTTTTCCTTATAAACATTTATAGATTAAGCAGAATAAATTAAAACATGCACATAAATAAATTAAAGTGAGATATATTTTGAGCGCTCAAATAAATTAAAGTAAGATATATTTTGAGCGCTCTTGGGCTCGGCATCAGTTGCATTGACAATAAAAGAAAACAGGCCAAGTGCGTGTCGGACCACGCACAATGTAGGGTGCCGTTGTTGCCTAGCACATTTTATAAGTTGGTCTACTAATACAGATCGCGCCAAACTAGTCCGCTCGGAAGTTGCTCTCTCGAAGAACGGCCCATGCACTGTCGTGTTTGGAGGGGATTAAAAGTTTGGCGCGACCTGTAGTCGTAAACCCGTAAAGCCTACTTAGCTGTGATGGTTTTCCTTTTAAATTCATTATATATACTACTTCTGTGATTTTTTTTACATATCCCTAAACAAACAACGGGTCCCTAAATCTAAAAATAGTTTTCACACACCCAAAATGTTTTTGAGCGACCTATCTAACGATACCCCATGAGATACTATGACACTATATACTATGAGAAAAAAAAGAAACATACCCAAAAAAAACTTTTTCATGATTTTATTTTATCATTTTGTCGGCGTTATTAATATATATACTCATGCCAAATTACAGCTTTCTAGTACTAATAGTCTGTGAGCTAAGTCGCGGACAGACGGACATGGCGAAACTATAAGGGTTTCTTGTCGGACTACGGAGCCCTAAGAATGATGACACACATTTACTTTTACATAAAGAGGATTTTTTTTTGTAATCTCTGGAACAACTAAACCGATTTTAAAAATTCTTTCACTAATAAAACAATTTTTTAGTATCATGGGCAATATTTTATTTTAATAAAAATAAGTTTTATTTAAGTTTTAAATTTTAATATTAGTGAATTAAGTCGGGCGAAAAAGCGCTGCTTGTCTGGTTTATCGGCGTGCGTTGGCCAATTGCTTGGTTATACGTGAAAAAAACGATTGTTTTCCCACACGGGAAAACTGTTTTCGTTTAATATGACTAGAGATTTCCATCTACAATGATCCTGACACACCTCTTGCTAATATTAAGCTTGAAAAAGTGATTACAGGTTTAAGTCATTGTTTTTCCCCACATGGAAAAAAAATATCTTCCATCAACAACGATCCTAACACACCTCTTGCTAGTATTGAGCTTGAAAAAGTGATTACAGCAGGTTTAAGTAAATAAACAGAGGGCTTGAAGTATATCTTGCTTTGATTGATTTATGTGTATGTTTTTATTAATACTGCTGTATCTACATATATTAATTAATTAAAGACAAGTGAAGATTTTGTAAAAGACATCAAAGCGGGATAGATAGATGGAAAGATGGGATCGACAATACCAAAGAGAAGCTATAGGAATCCGATAAGGTAGAAGACAAGTGTCCAGTCCTATAAAGACGTAAAAGAAATAGCTACTAAGGGTGCGACCCGAGGATTTCACTTTGATTTATTGTGATAGGTACAACTACAATGAAATTTTCAAGGTGCGGAAGAGATACGTGTTCTGAAGGACGCCGTTTCATAAAAGGGGCATAAATCTTTCATTTTAACGGCCTTTTAATGTTTCAAGGAATTTTAAATCATCGAAATTGCTAGATGTACTCTGGTATACGAATTTTGTGACTAATTTTTTTGTATATTTATCTATTTTTTGTATTTAATAGTTGCGGAAAACTGAACCCCAGAAACCAAAATATGCTTCATCTAGCAGATGCTCGCGTGGATCCCGTTTTTTTCGATCCTGTTGGATTTTCCAAAAATCTTTCAGTACAACAAACATTTATGATTTAAACTAGCTTTTGCCCGCGGCTGCGCCTGCGTGTTATTCGGTTTAACGACATGCTTTTTTCCGGGATAAAAAGTAACCTATGTGTTTAAGTTAGGGTATAAGCTATATCCATTTTCAATTTCATCCAAATCCGTTCAGCCGTTTCAGCGTGAAAGAGTAACAAACATACACACACACACACACACGCACAAACTTTCGCATTTATAATATTAGTAGGAAGTAAGATTAGTAGGATAAACAATTAAACCTAAAATCATGCAACACAAAATAAAAATATATTATTTTGTATCATATAACATCATTGTAACTATTATATTTAATCAGACACTTCAAAGTGTCCAATATAAACGCACGGCTGGCCCCATAGACAAAGACAAACTTAGGGAACTTATTTTTATTCCTAGATTCCTCTATTCTATGCAGGTGTTTATTTTATTTCCCGTATTATTATATATTTTTTTATATTCTAAAGATATATATTGTTAAGATTAACTTTGACTTCTAGAAAGTATACTTTATGTATAGGTATATATATTTTTTGCAAAATAAATATATTGATTCTTTTGATTCTCTGGAAGAGTGGAAATCGCTACATGCACTGTCAACAGTACAGTTTTTTAATAAATAAATTATCGCTCTTTAAAGATTTTTATTTTTTATTTATTTTACATATATATTTATAAAACACACAAATAAATAAAAATTCAAGATATATTTCGGGTCCGATCTGGACCCGGCATCTGTTGAGTATATAATAGACATTTGACATGTATAATCGTTTCTGTATACTTGCGTGTTTTACAAAAGTTGAGTTCATTTTTTCGAGTTAATTTGAAATATCTCGTAGTTTAAGTATCCCGGCTGCGCCTCGACCCACATTACCGCGTTCGACCATCAATGCCTAACTCGGCGGCCGCTGCAGTAATCCACACAATATTTTCAATACCATTTAGACTAGCTTTTTTAAACAGAAACTTCTAGATTTTAGAATGTAATGTATATACAGGTGCCCAGGAGTGAGACGTGTGTTAGTAATGTACTCGTAGCTATGTAGGTTATATACTTTTACGTCACGTCGCCGCCGGCCGGATATACCTATATACACGTCAGGCGGCGCACTTTGCCTGCTCGCTCGACCGCTGATGTTCTAGTGCTTTTTGCTTTTCATTCCGACTCTCATTAAGAACGAGAAAATTGCGAAGAAATCTGTGAAACAGCTTCAACGCAAAGTAAATGGTCCGTTTTTATTTTGTACCAATATACTACGGTGTTAAAATGGTCTCTATAAACGCGTGGGCACGCACGTAAACAGATGTTTAGTTAGGGCAATCAGATGACAAGATTACATATTTAGATGGCTGTTGTTGTGAACTATCTAATTAAACCCCAGACAGCAGCAAGCGGCTCGTGGCAGTGGCATGAATTATGAAGAACACAGGACCGCAGTGGGGCCAGCTACGATCCCGCCCGTTAATTGATACTTGATCCCGCCCCAGCATAAGAGTCAGCCATTCTCTCTGTAGCTACTTTATAAATTAATCATTGATAACCTGAAAAACAAAAGCAGCTCCTGTTGTTTTTGTATGAGCTGGGGAGATTTATTGTTGCTACGAGTACGTTCAGCGCTGCAGGCAACGCTTGAGCAGGATAAAATATCGAGTAATGCAGTTTTTATTTACTTCGAGTTCGTGTTGAGATTAATTTGTAGAATTTAGCGAAGTCCGCGTGTTAGCAATTTCATTTTGACGTATGAATAAGGCATGAGGCTTCTCTGTAAATCGGCGCGAGTATCCTTCTTTAGCGGTTAAATTTATTCGGGACAAGTAGAGGTAGATGGAATAATATCGGGACAGTGTACGGGACAGCGGCGATGGGCGGTCGGCATAATGTATGTTATGGAATGAAGCGACAGTGGCGCGAGCACTCACTTAGTACTCAGCCCGCGAACAATCATTTGAATATTATCTTCTGGAAGTAGCACTTCAACGATAAGAGGGAATCTAATCAACGCAAATGGGATTTGTGTAGTGTTATTGTGTCACCCCTAATGTAATTGAACAGAAGTTGCTCGTTGAAAAGCCCCACGGATATGTCGACGTAAATATTAGTTAACTGCAATTTAATTAGACATTTTCATCGGTCGCAGAGGGGTACTTAGCAAATTTGCTTGAAACTCTCGTTAAGTAACGCGTCTAATGCTCCACTCTGATTTGTTATTGGAGTCATTTGAGGCGAAATCTCGGCTGAATATATTTCTGAAAGTTGTTTTCTTAGTCCGGGGGGGTATTCCCTTTTATTCAGCGTTAATTACTATGACAAAGGTTTAATAAGTTGTACTGGAAACAAAATCTTTCTTTGTTTTCGCTTTTATAAATGCGTTTTTAAATTCGCAATAATAATGAAAAAAGGACAATTGAAAATACTGGCCACGAAAATGCGAACGCATTTAACCCGAGGAAAAAATCCTTTTATGGGATAATTAAGGCTGTCACGATAACATTTTCCTATAAAAAATGTAGGATGTATTCAAAACCATCATTATTTGTAGAATTTTGTGATTTTTGGCACTTATTATTAAGAGTAAAAATAATATTTACGAAATATTGTGCATATTTTGCGGAATAATATTTTGGTAACTATGTATCTTTTATTAAAACCCTTGAGGATGCTTATATGCGAGCGGAACCGGTTGGGTGTAGTGAGATACATTATAATTTCGTGAACAATTACAACAGTTTAATTTCAACAAAGATTATTATAATGTGCTTAAAATCTGGAAAGTTAGAGCTCCTTGTGATGCATGGTGTGATTTAACCCTTACAAGACCAAAAAAACAAACAATATAAAACGGGATATATATCCCATCAGCCTGTAAGGGTTAAGCACAATAAATAATTTGGGAATCGTATTTAAGGACGAAAGGGCGACGCGTACCTAATACGTGAGGGCGGCTATGAAACAATTCTCTGTTCATGTTGTTATTAGCAGACAATTTTATTATTCACGCGTGGAGAGTACGGGCACGTCGCACCGACAATGCCTGTTTATGACGTCATAAAGTAAACTACGCTGCTGTGGGCTCGCGCGTGTTCGATACTTTATTTATAGAGGAGTTGGTAGGCAACTAATACGATATCTTTTTCTATACCAAACCTCTAAGCTTTACTATTGGTAGGAACACAATCTCTTTGATAGATGTACGTTATTATCTAAGATAAAAAGAGCGTAAATCATCGTTAATCGATTCGTGCCCAGCCTTCGATAGTCTTTTTATGTGTGCTACCTAAGCGGGGAGGTTAAGGGTGTATAATACCTCACTTCGCCTCGCATGATCCTGTTTTATACCAACAAATACTGCAACAATCACTCTAAAATTAATATATGATAAAGTTGAGGACTATTGCTAGGTCCACGCTGTTGTGAAAACTTGATTCCATTAAATTTACTCCATAAAAAAATACAAATTTACCTCCAAATCGTACAATAAACCTGATGTTTTTGCGTGCGCCGCATCTGATTAGAGTAGGATAGACAGTTAAAAAGCAGAAGCGTAAGAGCAGGACTGCGAATTGAGGTATTATTAAAAAATCTTTCTATTAAGTTAACAAAACTCTATCAGATTTATTCTTAACTACTATCTCCGAGATAAAAAACATTTTAAAGGCGCATAATCTATTTGCATTCAAAATATAACTAACAAAGTGCGATATTAAATTTTTACAGCGTTTTATAACTTAATATATAGATGCATCTGCAAAGTATTTGTAACAAAAAGTTATAGGTACTGTTTTCGGAAAATATTTATATTTTTTGTAACCTCTACGAGTTGTAGCAGCATATTGGTCGTAGCACTGATGGCGTAGCTCGTAGCAATACCAAATTACTTAGTAATTCAAGATTTATCAATTAAATTATGCCGTAATTATATTGTTTACAAATGCAAAGTTGCAATTATGAATTAACTAAATTAATTTGTAAAAGCCATGATCTATACTGCAATCTATTGTTTCAACGATTATGAAAATTAAGAGGGTAAACTAAAAAAAATATGAATATTGAGTTCATATTTTTTTTTATTAAAAACCTTTTTTTTACAACATAAAAAACAAAAACTTATTCTAAACTGTGTTTTATTTGTGTTATAAAAATATTATTGATATGAAACGGCTTAATAAGTAGTCAGATATTACCTGACTAGTTTCACTAAAATCGTACAGTTTAACTCGACACTGTCAAACGGAGAAGCCTCCGAGTTTATGTTCATACAGTGAAGGTGAAACTGTGGAACTAGTCAGGTGAAATATGACTATTACATCTTGAGCAGTTGTTTCTTTCCAATTATGAATCTAAACCACGAATCTTTTAGTTGTAAAATAATAAAAATATCTCTAAATTAATTAATTGAAATAGGCGTTACCTTGCGGAAGTTCATCACTAAGTTGTGGATATATGAATATAATTTGCAATATTCCGCTAAACAATTCTTGTCGTGCTATTCAAAATGCGGGCTCGTGCACCGCCCGCCCGCCCGCATAAAACATGCAACAAGCAGGCAATACGAGCATAAAGGCAAAGAAATCTTAAATAACAAGCAAAAAAACTTATTGACACGTGTTTCGCCTCTGAACGAGGCATCCTCGGGATGTGTTGCTAGCTCGGCTTCTCCGCAGCAACTGATGTGTTGCTCGCCCAGTCGTTCCGCAGCAACTGATGTTGTTCGCCCGATAGCTCAGGAGCTAGTGACGACCCGCCGACCAAAACTCACCTCTTATACACCGGCCTGACTAGTTTGCCTCTAAATTGTTAAATGGTAAAAAACTCACATTAATCTAAAACTCGATAATTTAAATCAGTATCTATTATTTCGACAAGGCAGTGGAACTTCAAACCAGGGACTTGATAGTTTATATCCTTGCTTACTTTACTTTTAAAGTAACAATTTTTTTGAAACAGTACAGTTCCACACTGAACAATGATTACTGTCTTTGTACAGAAATTACAATGTATTGAAATATCATACTGATATTGAAACGGCTATTCATGATTTTATATTCAGATTTCGCCTGACTAGTTTCACTAATATGTAAAGTATGAATCTAAACCACGAATCTTTTAGTAGTAAAATATTGAAATATCGTTTCCAGCTAGCAAAATTAACTTTTTATTCAACCTAAGCAGTCAATGTAATTTGAATAAAATTATTTTAATTATTTAGCTGGATCTCTGAGTACACTGCCCTGCGTTTACCCGTAAGTTTGAGCACCTCTGTTTGCATAAATCAGAACTGAACTCTGACTTTTCCCTTTTGTTTAAAAAAGTGCGCTCTGAGTCGTGGCTGTTACAACAACTGAGAAACCTACCAATAACTCTTGAAATATAGTTATGTTTATAAAATCGCTTCTTGGGGCTTTATGGATAAACGTGTTATTATTTACCTAATCATTGAGTTAGTTTGTACTATACGCTGTAAAAATATAAACTTGGTCACAGCTAGCGGTAACTTACTGTTTTTATTTATCGAGGCATTTTCAGCTCTTGAAATTGTATTATCTTATAAATATTTTATTTACAATTTCGAACTTGGTTAAGTAAGTAGCCTGAAATTCAAATTTTGAATTCAGTTTTACTTTATACGCCCTCTTAAACGACGAATCTAGCAATTACAGTGCTGCATTAAGCACCGCTCAATTTGAAATTCTCATACCTATATAAATGTAATCCAACCATCCATCCATCAGCCCGTGTTCATCCACTGCTGGACATAGGCCTTTCCCAAATTTCGCCACTCATGTCGGTCCTCCGTCTTCCTCATCCAGCCGCCACCCACAACGTTCTTAGGTCATCGGTCTAGCGGGCATGAGGTCAGCCTACACTACGCTTTGCTGTACGTGGTCTCCATTCTTAAGCCTTTCGGGCCCAACGGCCATCATGTCGGCGACGAATATGGACTGCCCACTGCCACTTCAACTTACTGATTCTGCAGGCTATGTCAGTTACTTTCGATCTCCGACGGATCTCCTCATTTTGGATTATATCCACCAGAGATACCCCAAGCATAGCCCGCTCCATAGCTCGCTGAGCGACCTGAAATTGGTGAATCAGGCTCTTCGTAAGAGACCACCTCTCAGCGCCATACGTCATTACAGGAAGGACACACAGGTTCTACATCTTAGCCTTTAAGCACTGCGGTATTGACGACTTAAATATGTGACGCAGCTTTCCGAATGCTGTGCAACCCAAGGATATTCTTCTCTCAGCCTCGGCGTCGAAGTTGTTTTTATCCAGCTATATAACTTGACCCAGATAAACGTATTTTATTATTTATTTATTACATATATAGATTGTAAAGCTCGAACGACGCGATGCCGAGAGAAGCAAAGGTAGTACGGAAACGGAATGCGAACAACACCACTGTGGTCGCATACTGCTCGCCGTTCGGTTGATGTCAGGAACCAATTTCGAACGAGAATTCTTTGCTTGCTGTGAGTAGGCTTTTGTTCAAAATTTTGATTTATTGGCGCCAATGAAAAGGCTTTGTCCAGACAGTAAGTCCGTATAGTAAACCTATAGTAAAGGCTTGTAAATAGTAATGAAAAACAGTATATACTCGTAGAATTTAAAAATGGTATTGTTCCAATTTTTGCACTTATTGTCCTATAAAATTCATAGTATATGCCTTAGTTTTAACCAGTTAATCAACTAGTGGTTTCAATGTGTCAATTTATAAAAATAACGTGGTGACACTTTTATCACGTGGTTTCATAATTAGATCATTTTACGTTTGCAAATTACTGTCAGCACCATACAGCATCTTAGTGCTTTTTTTCCGTACGTCTGTTGCCATACAACAGCTTTTTTTTGTCGAAATATTTTCATAATATAAGAAATAACTCGTAAATAATATGTTAAAGTATATGTTTAGATTTTTGTTTGTGTTAACTTGTAAAACAATACGAAGCTGATATTTGGTATGTTTTTGAAGGTGCAGAATATAGTATAGAAAATAAGTCCTTTAAAACTAAGGCGTAATTATATGTTTGCATAAAATGTAAATTAAAATAACTGAAATAAGTAGTAAACCAATACCGCTGTGGTTACAACATATCATCCGACGTCGGAAGTAATTCCATCGAAGCCTTTATCGCTATGCCTTACCATGAATTTATTGCTGTGATTAGACAAAACCCATAACCTATGAAACGGGCCGATTGCATCAGTTAGATGAATTATAGGCCCGGGATCCTGTTCAAATTCTCGAGCATGTACAGTCGCCTACAGTTGAAGCTCCCTATTTCTAAACGATTTTAATGACTATGACGGTGCAATAAGAATCCTGTGAAGCTGCATATAGGTGGTGGTGCCGGGCTTGACTGTGGAGGTACCACTGTCTTACTCGCAAACCCCCCCGAAGTTACTCGGGGGAGGGTAAGAAGACAGTTTTCAAACAGGCACAACCAGGTGACTTACCATTGCCTGGGACCGATTGAAGGCGGTATATCCATCTCAAAGTAAAAAAAACCGGTGACGGGCAGCGGCGTTACTGGTGGGAGGGTTTCGGAACTGCGCTCACCAACCCGCCTACCCATTATGTATAAGTATAGGCATTTCTTCGAGGAGAACCGCCAAGGGTGGCGAAATCTCGCAGTGCACGAAACAGGCTGATAGATGGATAGATCGACGAAACGGGCCAATTGCATCAGTGAGATGAATTATAGGCCCGGGATCTTGATCAAATTATCGAGTATGTACAGTCGCCTGCAGTGCAAGCTCCCTGTTTTTAAACGAATTTAACGCCTATGACGTTGTAATAAGAAGAGCCAATAGGTATAGCCTGTCATACGAGCGTCCGTATATATATGAAAGTTACTTATGATTCAAAGCCATGAACGTTTTTGACCTATGTATTTACAAAACGGTTTTATTCAGCTTTCAACATAGAAATATTCCACGCTGCAAATCAATCGGTTCTGCATAGTAGCACAGGGATTGTGAATCCGTCTGACTACATAAAAAGTAAATGGAAAACCGAATACTAGCGAATAAAGTTGCGTCAAAATATTTAGTTTTTCCCTTTATGTGACCTCGCATAGCCTCCGGTATAGCAGCCTTCACTCGGCGAGCCATAGGATTATTCAAATTGTGGGTGTAGGGTTAACTTTTTCTCGTAGAAAATTGACAAAACCCGCCCTGCGATGCCAGATTTTTCAGCGCCACGATATACAGTTTTGGCCTCAAAAGAACGTTTTATGATTTCGTTATAACTTTCAATCTAATAAGCTTAAACTTTGTTATACTGCATTAAATTAATAAGTTAATTGTTTGTCAGAATTAATTATGTAAAGATGGGAAGGGGAGATTTGCATAAATTTCTGTTGATTTACGTAACCATAAACAAATGTTCTAGTTCCAGAACAAATATTTTTTAAAACAAATGCAACAAATGTGCGATAAAATTTTATTGCAGCATAATTTAAAAATAGTACAGTGAGGTAAAGAAAAAAATTGTTTAGGTTTCAAACGAATGCGTGTCTAAAATAACAAGCTCAACTTTATGGTAAATTCGTTATTTAAATATACATACTTCTAGAATTAGATGAAATTGAGAATGCAAGTCGGCACTGGATCATAATGATGGCAGTTCTGGCATCACGTCTACATTAATCAGCTACGAGAATGCCTATGCCAGCGCTACGTCGTAGCTCGCAGACAGTAACAGTAATGCCTATAGCTACAATACATCTATGTATATGCCCAAAATAATGAAGAACTTGTATGTGCAAACGCTTTTACTTCAAGCTCCCTATTTGTAAAGGATTTTAACGGGTATAAGGCTATAACGCCGCAATAAGAATTTCCAATAGGTAGCCTATCATGTTGGCGTTCGTATCAAAACATATATCAAAAGCGTAAGCAATATGTGTAAATATATTAAATAAATACAAAAAATGTATTGCTTTACATTTGTACACTATAATTTATATTATATCACAATATTGCATTTTTTATAGAGTACACTTTAAACATGGTAAGTGGCTTCGACCAATTGGTACTGCCACGTACCAGCTGGCTGCCCGGGATTCAATTGAGTTCCGCGCAATGAGACTCGTTGGTAATGAGTGCTAAATAGCGAATATCTCGAACACCGTAGAATGTTGCTAGCCTCTCATTTTTTACAGACAATATATTTTTTGAAAGCAATTATTCTATCCGATTTCTCCATCCCCTTTCTACTACCGGAATAGTTGGCGTACAAGAAAGTTTCACTCTAATGTTTTCAATATTACTTTCGTTTGACGGTTAGATTTAAATCAAGTTAAGATGTGGAAATCTTTGCCATCGTCCCTTTCCCCGGAAGCATATAATCAAAATCCACCGGATTTTAAATACGACTTGTGATCATACGTTTGGATGATGTGACGTCAACTTAAAAACAAGAACGGTTTCTGCATGTATCATGCATGAAGCTAGCTTTGCTTGGCTCTCGAAATTATAATCAGCAGCAACCTACAGACCATTCACTATAAGAAGTCCCCTGGCTTAGGAAATGGTAGCACTGCATGTAATGTTGCCAATGGCTCACGTAGCATTCACCCTACTACACATTCATAATATTTACTTAACTGCGTTTTTAGGGTTCCGTAGTCCGTCAAGGAACCCTTATAGCTTCGCCATGTCCGTCTGTCCGTCTACCCTCGGCTTAGCGCAGAGACTATTAATACTAAAAAGATGTAATTTGGCATGAATATAAATATTTATCACGGGAACAAAATGGTAAAATAAAATCTCGCAAAAAAAATTTTTTTAGGGTTACCTCTCATACGCGTAAACTGGGGATGAATTTTTTTTTCTCGTCTATCCCATAGTGTGGGGTATCGTTGGATAGGCCGTTTAAAAACATTGTGGGTGTGTGAAAACCATTTTGAGATTTAGAGATCCGTTGGCGAAATATTAAGCTTTAAAGTGAAAATTTTAGTTAGAGTGGAGCGTCCCCCTCCCCCCCTGCTGGCTAAACGGTTGATTATAGAAATGTGAAAAAATTCACAAAAGTAGTATATATAATGAACTTAAAAGGAAAACTATCACAGCTAAGTGAGCTTTACAGGTTTACGAGTACAGGTCGCGCCAAACTTTTGATCCCCTATAATGTATGGGACCAGAAGTTTGGCGCGGTCTGTATTAATAGACCAACTTATATGTACCGGGCAACTACGGAACCCTACATTGCGCGTGGCTCGACATGCACTTGGCTGGTTTTTTTATATATTAATAAGATCACTCTTTAATGAAAATAAAATAAACGGAAGGAAAAAATAAAAATTATCAATTATTTATTGATTTGTATTTTGGAAACAATACGTATGATATAATGATATTCATATCTATACATGTATCTCTGTACTAAATTGGTATTTTTTATTTCTTGTTCTAGCTCGACGACGTTTGTTCTAAATAGTCGAGCTCCCGATTTTTAGGTTTTTGACGATTATTTCCAGGTGACTTAATGTGAACGCTTTTTTCCGATATGCTTGCAAAAGTAAGTGAATAGCTAATTAATATTTGCCCATAAAATTGGCTTTATGTTTAAAGCTGGTATCCCTATTTTACTAACCAGTCATGGCACTGACACGAGATCGAACCTGATGGAGAGGAATCACGGTGCATTGTTTGCATTTTCTCTTTCACAAAAGGCGTACCTTCAACACAACCTCTTTTGCACTATTTTTCAACGGTTTTGGCAATAATAATACATAATTTATCAAATAATTTTGAAAAATCTGACTGACAAGCAGCATGACAGCAAAAGTTTGACAAGCAGTGATGCCAACATGACTTCAGGGGACAAGTTATTTGTTTAGCTCCGCTTTGCTCGTCGTGACACTTATTTTGACATGTTGTTTTGACACGGCACTTAAAAAAAAAACGCAGTTATTAAAAGACTTTTGACATGGTTTGAACATCAAAACCTGGTTATTAAAACATAGAGCTCTCACTACTGGACCTAAGATTTGATATCTGAAATGTCAAATCGAACTTATTGAACTAGTTGACGGATTTTGCAGACAAAATACACTACGGGAGTTTTTACAACTAACTAGAGTTCGCTTTCAAAACTCAGGTAGTTAACATATTTATACAAATTTTCTTCAAATAAAGAGTAAATAGGTACTTTCTGTGTGCTCTTCAACCTACGTCTTAGCGTTGCTCTATATCCGACATGGTGCGGTAGTTACCAAAAGTAGAAACAAGTGAATTAAAAAAAAAACAGCCAAGTGCGTGTCGGGCTACGCGCAATGTAGGGTTTCGTAGTTGCCCGGTACATAGCCGCGGACAGACGGACAGACGGACATGGCGAAACTATAAGGGTTCCGTGTCGGACTACGGAACCCTAAAAACGGCCAAGTGCGAGTTGGACTCGCGCACGAATGGTTCTGTACCGTTACCTATACCCTAGTAGCATTATTTGTGGTTATTTGGTTAGTCCAATGTTGTTTTTATAACACTATTGGTTGGCCAAGCGGCTCAATAATCATGGCCAACGATGGCCCAACCGACTGAGGGCCATTGTGTTTGATCCAATGATGCCCAAACGTTGCATATTTGCTGGCAATAATGCGAATGATCACCAAAGTTAGCCATGTGTTGGCCCTATGTGAATGACTCGTTGTAAAACCTACCGTAGAAGTTGTAGGCAAAATGTTGCATTTATGTTGGAAATAATACTAGTAGTCCTACTACTGTAGGCCAATGTTGGGCCTTTGTAGAAATAAACACTACCGTATCCCTAACTGTTCCCCAACGGTTGGCAATCGTTGTTGGCAACTGTTGGCCAGCAAAATGCTACTAGAGTAAAAACGGCAAAAAAATCATGTTTGTTGTACGGGAGCCCCCTTAAATATTAAATTTATTCTGTTTTTTAGTATTTGTTGTTATAGCGACAACAGAAATACATCATCTGTTAGAATTTTAACTGTCTAACTATCACGGTTCATGAGATACAGCCTGGTGACAGACGGACAGCGGAGTCTTAGTAATAGGGTCCCGTTGGTTACCCTTTGGGTACAGGACCCTAAAAATGAAATAGAAAGTCAAGCTTTTAGTCTCTTAGGTTCTACTGATGTGCAAAATCTACTTGCATTTATAATATATAAAAATATATTTAATTAAATAAAAGAACAAAATGTATTGTAACAAAAATAAAGGTTTTTTTCCTTTTCACAGACAAGTAGTAAGTTAAGTTGGTAACGAATAAATATATTCAAATTAATGTACAAAAGGCCGGGAGAAACAAATTAATAGAAAATCCATCTTCCCATCCTTTACATAATAGAAAAGACTCCCTCTACTTATTATAGTATAATAAAGTTTTGATTACCTTCATTCAACATTTTTTATGTTTTTCCGAAGTCATTTCACCTCGTGTGATGGACTAAAAGATAAATTTCATCCAACGGAATCCTAGAAATAAAAAAATGACGTGAAATGATCAAAGACTGAGTCCTCGGGCTCGTCGCTCTGGTTTCCTAATTGACCTGTGGAGTGAGGGTCGATCGCTCAAACCTCGTTACTGTAACTAACTTTGTAGGTCTGCCGGTGGCTACAGAGACGCCCTCGAAATGCGACCTTATTTCCTGTCCGCTTGTAAAGCTCCACGATGTATGAGGTTTAATGATTAAAGATGACACAAGTGACCAAACGAAGCTGATTACATTGAAAAAGACTTGATTGCAAAAGGACTTTGTACTAGGTTGTATAAAGAAAGAACTCCATGCGGTCCTTTGTTTTATATATATTTTTATAACAGGCTAAGTAGAGACCAAAAAAGTCTTTTTAACCTCTTAGTGGTACAATGTACCACTCCTGACAATGTCATAAGATCGAAACCAATGA
The DNA here is from genome assembly GCA_910592155.1 of Ypsolopha scabrella. Taxonomy (NCBI): domain Eukaryota; kingdom Metazoa; phylum Arthropoda; class Insecta; order Lepidoptera; family Ypsolophidae; genus Ypsolopha; species Ypsolopha scabrella. The sequence goes on from OU342965.1 coordinate 12,052,978, forward strand.
CTACAGATTTAATTTAAATTACCTAAAATTGTGTATAATTTCAAATATAAAAATAAAGTGTATACTTTATCTATATTATAATTATAGTAAGTATATTTTTACTGCTAAATATGGACTGAGAATACAACGCAGCCAGCAGCTACCGCTGCGGGCTTGCTTGCGCCACAAGTTTTCATTTCTGTTAAGGTACAAAAATCTATGGAGATATATTTTTATTCTTAGTCCAAAAAGCGTTTGAATATTTTTTATTTATTTCTTAGTTCTAAAGATATGTTGAAAAGAAACAAAATTTTAAGGATATGGGCTGAATAGCTAGAATACATTGGCCTAGCAATAAATAAAAATATAAACTCTCAATGAAGCTTTATTTTTAACAGCTTTGGGTTAGAATTTAGTATGATTAAAATCCCAAAATGTGTCAAGAAAGAGCGTAGACTGTCATTGTTTCACAAACTAGAAGATATAAATAAGACTCTGTTGTAACAGCTAAACTGATGACGTTGTTACCTTCGTAAAATATTTTCTTAAGATTTATTTAACGTTTCCCTTTTTCCTACGTTCTCTGTGTAATTCTGTAATTCTGCAAACATAAACCAGTAGATTTTGCAACATGGTACAGACAGATATGTAAATATATATATCAAAACCTTTATTACAATTACAAAAGTCAAAGTGGTAAAAGGTCCTTGTAACGTCAAAATGATTGAAATGATCTGCGGTATAATTACCGTCGGTTGCAGGTCGATCAAATCTCGTTACTGCCGTCGACGCGGTAAACCACCGCTCAACTGACACACTGGAAACAATTACTGCACATCGGGCTTTAGAGATTGTGTAGTTTGAGACCATTTAGGAACATCAGCTGGTTATACCTACATCGTCCGGCATGACGCCACGAGAAACCGTGGCGGAAGAGTGCTTACTGGTAATTACGTAGTCCTTTGTCAGTTATCGATTTCCGTAAATTATTATTAAAATAATAATAAAAGCAATATTAACAGGTATATATCAGATAATTATCAATTGTACAGTACATTTTATAAAGTATTTTTTTTTACTCTCATTTTAAATACATAAATAGTTTTAATTGTCCTGATTGGATCAAAAAGCTTATTTTGTTTCGAAGTCATTCCGAACCGAACCTGCTATTCCCAAAGTTAGTGATACTGTGAGAAAATACTTTTATTTTGATATTATAGTCAACAAACTATTGAATGTCTCAAACTTATTCTGATTAGACTTAACAAATGTCGTAACTTCAAAAGTATAAATGCATAACAATTACACATACAGCTTTCTCTTGGTGTTGAACAAAATATTGCTCTCACACACTTTTCTTAAGTGACCGTCTATTTAGACATTAACTTTAAAGCTACTGATGAAATGGAGCAACTTTTTAAAGCAACGTTTTTACATCATCATCATGACAGTCTTGTCTCTTGTAAATACACCTTGTATAAGTAATCTTCTTAGACTTCATTCTGTTACAGCAGTTCCCTATCAAATTCCCTTGTTCTAACGGAATCCCTCAAATAGAGCACATCTCATTTGTAGCTTGTTAAATAAATCTTAGCCCATACATACCGTTGTTCATTATGTGAAGTAACAATAACCTCAGTGATTCAGTGTGAGTATTCTCTGGCAAATTCCTTCATAAAGAAAAAGGCGGAAGGGAGAATTATTGTTATTTGTTTTCATCGTCTCTGTGAGGGTATCATGCCATCAGTTTGCTATTTATGAAATCATTACGTTCCTTTCTGCCCTACATGACTGTAAAAATATATAATCTTTAGATTAGCATTATTTTTTTTTTGACTGCTACAATCGCGGTCCTTAATTTTAGAGAATCATGAGTTTCAGATATTTTATTGTCCTAAATAATTAAGATCAGGAAAATAATTAACTCGAACACCTTTATTAGATAGAAATTAGAATGTTTGTAAAACACTACTTAAATTTAATAAAACCACTGGCTCTTCTAAATGGTGCATTAAAAAGGTTCTAGAACGCTGTCACTTGGACCAATTGTTTTTTAGGATTAGAACTGTAAATAGTTTGTAGATAAAACATACAAATATATTTATTGATCATAATACATGCACAAAATACAATGAATATGTGACTCCTTAAACCTTAAGCTAGGAGTCAGCACATTTAGATAATTTCAGTTTATGTACATATAGCCAAAGTAGTACAAAATTATGCTATACATTTTTTTCAAGTGTTTCATTTTAGCTGTATAAATTAAGAACAAAGAGTTACTGATTATTGACCGTAGTAATATTAGAAAAAATATTATTTGCTCATGTTCATTTCATAATTAAAAATAATTAGTGAAGTTCGAGTCGGAATAAAATACGGGTGAAGAAACCTAAAATATGAAAAATAATAATATAGATGCCGTAGCAACATCAAGGCGTCAAAAAAAAGCCGCCAAAATTAGCGTCTGTCAAGTAATTCAGCCTACGCTGAGTATGGAACCCAAATTATTATTATTTGTTCTTTTACTTTAGAGTATGTATTTATAATCTGATCTAATTTTAAATTTGTATAAAACAAGTAACCTGAGAAAAAAAATACAAGTTTACCTGTATGGGGACCCCTTTTGTTTATCATACGTCTTACTTTCGGGTACGGAACCCTAAAAAATGGCATTCATTTAATTTTCCCAGAATTAGATTGAATGACGTTTGTTTCATTTTTTTAACATTTTATTAGTGTTAGTATATGTTAAAATTAAACATATTATGAAGCCGTACCATTAATGAATAGGTGTCATAATTTTTTTTTTTTTCGTCTTTATTTAGAGGGTTTGGTCACACAGTGACCATGTCACACTAAAAGTACGCATACAAAAATAAATTACTTAGGTTACTAGGTGTCATAATTAAATATTAACAAAATCTATACGTGAAAAATAGATATTTATACATTGGTACAGTATTAGCAATGTAATGGTACTGTTGGGAGCTTTTAATGCGCAAACGTGTGATACATAACGGTCCCCGAAAAATCTGCTTTATCACAATATAACACAAATTTTATACAAAAAGGTTGTGTAAAAATCTTTCATAGTACGAAATGACTCCATACTTATTGTAGCGCAGTCCGTTAGAGTACTGCGATAAAGGCATGATAAACGATGGTGATGTAAACGTTTGCAATTTCTATTAATGCCACCAAAATGCTGTTGTATACTATAGGGCTGAAATGATCTGTAAATAGCTATTACAAGGCATGCGGTATTAACGGATACTTTAATGCAGCTGTTTTATCACTGTTCAGTGCTAAACTGGATCCTTTATAGGACTATTTTGCTGGTTGAGTTACCAAGCAAGCGTAATGTAACAAAAAATAGAATTAATAATTGTAACTTAAGCAAGCTTAATATTGTTTCGTATTGTCTACCAGTAAACCTTAAAGATTTCGGTGTTGTAAGTAAATACAATTCTGTAGCTCTTAAATAAATTTAGAATGTCAAGGGAATATAAAAAGACAATGTAGTAATCAGGTTTTAGTACGGCCATGTTGTTATAAGAATGACAAAATTTTATTTTACAATATTATTTTCTTTCATGTAATGGAGGAATGTTTCCATAATACTGAAAACTCAATTGCTTCAAATTGCTCGAATAAAGGTAATGTTATTTGAAATCAGGATTCATTCAACGCTTTGTTTTCGATATTTTCATTTACGAAATAATAAGTAGAATTTTATAAAATAAGTAAAAATTTATTGATACCATTAAAATTTGAGTCTTTAAAATAAATTTAAAATCTGTGTATTACATGTCCAATTAATAGGAAGAAAAGTTTTTGTTGTAAAACCAATGGGTGTGAGCGATAATTTGTAAAGTGATTTTAAGTAATTATTTTTTATATAAAAATAAGGTGAAATTAATTTATGGAGCCAAATTCAAACTGGAGGCTTGGTAAGTGATCAATCAGTATCAACGAAAATACTGACCTCCCATACTAATTAACTCGGAGCTGGGCTTGCGATTGTACGGAAAACGAAAAAAAAAATGTTTACGAAATTCACAAAAAGGGTAATCGAACCTTGATGCTGAGCACTTACCGAGCCTTAAGTATGAAATCGGTTGCGTAAATTAATATCACCTTGTGTACATAATAAAGTTAATTCTAAGGCTTTTAATTTTAGTTTTAGTGCTGTCAAAACTTAAATTTTGGCAAGGTACCTGTACCTTTTGTTGTTAACACTAAAGAACAGTTTTGAAATGAAGAAAGTTTAGTTTTGACAGCACTTATATTAAAATCAAAGCTTTCAGAATCGGCTTTATTATCCACTCACGTAGATTTTTACAATTTTTTTTGTAATTTTTAAGGAACCAAACATCGTGTATCGTGTCTAAAACGTAGTGTGCTACATTTTTCTCTTTTCCTCGTAGTTCTATAGACCTGCACAGTTTCAATTCTGAAAACAAAATATTTTACGATTTTCCAGTATAAGATGGTTACCTTAAAATCCCGTCACATTGCTCATGGCCGTCAACGGGTACAACATAGTCCGTATTAGTATTTCTTGTGACTAAATAGTCACTTTCTTATCTCCTCTTGTACACCACAAGGGATCCCGAGAAATTATAAATTATATTGAAAATAATTACCGGTCAATTATTAAGTCAACATACTTAATAATTTGAACAAAATTTACAAACTTTTCATTACCTAAAGAATTTTATAAAACTACAAAATTAAGTTGGTCAAGTATTTGAGTACGGAACCTTAAAACTAAATTATAAGTCGGTGTGTTTCGTATTTGTTGTTCAAATAGAGTATAATGTCCATGATATACATAAATTCCAAGTTCCCAACAAGTTTAGTTTTTGAGATAGACAGACCCCGTAACAAAAATTGTCTAAAACTGACAACTTTGACGGCCTCCCATTTCTTCATTTTTAAAGGTACAAAATTAAAAATATATATTTGTCATTGCTCGACTGTGGAGGTACCACCATCTTACTCGCAAATCCTCCCGAAGTTATTCGGGGGAGAGTAAGAGAACAGCTCTCAGGCAAAACCAGGCGGCCCACCATTGCCTGGGACCGATGGATGGCGGTATATCCATCCCCAATTGCCGGGCCTTATATAAAATACCGTCACTGGTGCAAGGGTTTCGGCACTGCGCTCACCAACCCGCCTGCCCAGCGTGTGTGAGTATGGGCATTTCTTACGTTTAATGACATAACATCTTAATTTAGTTGAAGATTTTTGCTACTATGTACGTTACAGTTTCGGACATTTTCTGACGAACTTTTCTTAGAGACTGTGTGTCTAGTTGTTTTTGAGAGGTCAATGATATTTGCATTCTACTCAATGAGCCCTAGATAATGAAACCCCACATGCTAGGGTGAGATTATTTTTTTCGGCTCCCTTTTCGTATAGGAAGGGCCTTGCAAACTTACTGAATTTCTAAATAAATATTCGGATTTAGGCACTCATTCCACTCATTCCGTCTACAAGCTAGATATCCGTGACATACGGATGGACAGACAGATAGACGGATATTAATAGAGCTCCATTTTATCCTTTGGGTACGGAACCCTAAAACCAGGTATTTAATAAGTAGCTAACAAACATCGCATATTTTTAATTCCTTGTTGAAAACCAGTTCGTAATAGGCATAATGACTAAAAAAAATTTATTAGTCCGTCAGTTAGATTATCAGAAAATATTGGACACGTATTTTTTCTTTTTTCAATTAAACAAACAATGATGAAGATATAGCCCGCTGAAGTTCCGCGTCACGTCACATCTATCTATTTTGCTTAGAAGTGACGTCATTTTCCCCCACTCTCAAACTTTGACGCGCTTTATCTCTGTAATTTTTTGTTTGATTGACAAAAGAAAAAATACGTGTCCAATATTTTTTGATAATCTAAATGACAGACTAAATAGAAGAATATTTTGTTTACCCTGTGTACACGCCTATTGTATATAATACAACAAAGTAGGTTAACACAGAGAGGAGAAACGTGGTCTAGTTTTAGATGAAGATGATGATGATGGCGATGATGAGAAGAAGATACCACATTATTTGACCTCATATATTATCTACAATATTCCTGTACACAAAATGTTTTTGTACATATGCTTATCGGATCACGGCTCATCTTTCAAACTTATCTAAACGTGTTGTAGTTCGCCCGCATCCGCTGGAAGGAGGAGTTCGTGGCCTAGTGGATGTCAGGCTGGAATGGCTGTTGCGATAAAAAATAATGGACTCTTCATCGGAAAAAGCTTAAATGGTAATGCATCTATCGAAAATGGCGCCGCAAAGCCTATTAATGACAAGTATACAATTACTGGATTGTTTTTAAACGCATTCAATTGATTATTTTTGTGTTTTATATTATTTGATGCGCTCACTGCTTATGTAAATAAATAGTATGTACTGATTCTTTATTGAGAATGATAATTGAATATTTGAGATTACTGTAGAAGGTTGTCCTGTCACAGTTTTAATTTTTCTCAAGGATCTTTGATTGACGCATGAACAACTGAGAAAGGATAATATTGTTTTTTCTTAGCTGCGAGAAATTCACAATTTACGTCTGTCACCGACCGAGCGCCGCCGCCCCGCCCGCCCTCCCTTGCAACTGTCGAGACGTAGCTGCTTCTCACTCAGATTTATTTATTGTTATATAGATTTAATTAAAACTCAGTTTAAATTATAGAAAAACTATTTAAAGTAATATAAGTACAAAGAAATATTTTAACATATACATAAACATTAGGTTTTATGTACACAACAGGCTATGAAAATTATATTATTGAAATTGCAGTAAGTTGCATTTTGAGCATCTTGCAAGAGTGTTTGCCCACAGGTTGGCATAGCATCCGGTATATTACGGATTTAAGAAGCGGCCCTGGCTTGACAGTTATGTTATCAACACCTTTTAAAGCCTGCGATAGTGGTAATAACGAAAACGGCATCTAAATTCGTTGGTTCTCGAGTTAAAACGGAATATACAGACAGACAAAAATTCGCAAAAATATTCAATGTGTACAAGACTTTTTTGCAACATAATATTAGCATAGATTAACGAGAAACAACAAAATAATAATAATTTTAATCTAAATAGAGAAAACCATACAAATAGAATTAACATAAAAGCAGTAAACAGATAAGTTAAGCTCTGTACCTCATTTGCATATTAGAGGCAGAATCATACAGCGCGCCTGTGTCAAAGCTTTCTCGCTCTTTCTCTATCCACACACGGAACTCTAATTCATCCCGACTCGAAATGTTTTCACTTTTCTTTTCACGCCAGACGTTGTCACATTACTTATGGATAAGCACTAAAAATAATCAGACTTGCCAAATTAGCTGCCTTTAGAGAGAAATAATCCTATATTTTTAATGCGAGAAAATACTCGTAGTATAACTATTTTTTGCTTTTGGTTTATGTTTCGTTGTATCATTTATTTCATCTGTTTCAAGTAGGTGATTGCTAACAACGTGCATACCATTCTGTCGCTCACTGCCACACAGAGTTTAACATATATATACTCACGCTTGTCTTCGAGAGGGGTATTATTAGGTAGAGACTACGGATTATCATCTTCTACGATCCTGAAAGTTCAATTAATATATTTTTTAGGCGTTTATTCATTAAAAATAATGTAATTTTACACCGAACGCATTTGGAGGCGGGTTTTTTTATTATCATCGTAGTGACTCGGTCAACACTAGGCTATAGGGGTGTTAATAAAATAACGCCCAAGCCGAAAATGGGGCAAAGATTAAATAAACGCTTTAATTCTGGGACCACTCAAGGGGTTTGGATGTGATTTTTTGTTTTATTATAATGTAGTGACCCTGGTCAACACATAAGCTATAGGGGTGTTCATAAAATAACGCCCAAGTCACAAACGGGGCAAAAACTACTACTAAATGCGGGCAAAGGCTAGTTTAAATATATCTACGTAATATTCCTTCGTGAGGAAGGTAAGCAGATGTGGACACTAGCTTGCCCGGGTGAGGATCTCCTTGAGAACCCTCGTGTGCAGAGGCGCTGTGCACTGTGCGCTGTGCAAAATTCAACAAAAACAACCGTTAGAGACCAGCACTAGTGCTGAAGAGCAGGCTCGTCTCCGTGCCTCTTCTGAACGCGAGTCGAGTTTTTGGCTTCGGGCTCTACCTTCCAGCAACGTAGGAACTTTGTTGGATGACACCTCATTCCGCGTTGCTGCTGGTCTGCGGCTTGGTCTACGTCTTAATGAGCCACATCGCTGCTCGTGCAGTGCTGACGTTGGGCATTCGGGACTCCATGGGTTCTCATGTGACGAAGTGCTGGCCGCCATTCCCGGCATGCGGCTCTTAACGACGTCATCCGCCGGGCCCTTGCATCTATAAACGTGCCAGCAGTTCTAGAACCATCAGGAGTGGCACGTGATGACGGCAAGTGGCCCGACGGCTTGACGTTATTACCTTGGAAGCATGGAAGGCCGCTAGTGTGGGACGCAACATGCGTTGACACACTGGCACCCTCCCATGTTAACCAAAGCAGTAGAGCCGCTGGTTCGGCGGCAGCAGCCGCTGAAGATCTCAAACGGCGCAAGTATACTGTTCTAGGGAACAATTACGTATTTGCGCCGTTTGGGGTCGAAACGATGGGCTCGTTGGGTCTCCAAGCGCGAAATCTATTTAAAGAACTTTCCACACGCCTGGTCAGCGTCACGGGTGACCCACGGGCTGGCACATTCCTCGGCTAGCGAATAAGCTTAGCAATCAAACGCGGGAATGTCGCCAGCATACTGGGCACTTTGCCGCGGAGCAGCGATTTGGATGAGGTTTTTTATTTATAGGTATTTTTATTTATTTGTATAGGTATATATTTTGTTTTTTTTTATATTTAAGTAGGTATTAAGATTATTTAGTTTTTATTTTTTATAGTTAAACTGTATAGCCTCTATTTTATATTCAAAATTATACCTATATTAAGACAATATTAAAAGAATAATATTTTTAAATCGTTTTTATTCTGTGCAGATTCCGACTGTTTTGGACAAGAAAAAATGTTCCTGAGTGGGAAATTTTTAATTCAATACATCCAACATTTATTTTCAGCGTGGTAAAGTATTCATGTGTGTTTTGCATAGCAATATGGACCTAGCTAGATAACATAAATATTTATGCATACTGAATGGCATATTTAAAAGAACAAAAGGAAATATGCAGTGTATATGTACATAGATTAAAATGTACTGATGTAGAGCAATTACTCACCTCACCACAATTACAAGTAGGTAGTCGCATAGAATTGTGTTGTTACAGAAACTTGAATTTCTATTATTCATATCGTCATTCACTAAGTTCACAAACTTTTACGCTACGCAACGTGTAAAACTACGAAGTTTCATGATTGCGTAGCTTTGTAGATTTGATTAAAAGACTTGCGTAGCAATATTCAACTAGTTAACGTGTAAATCGTGTACGTGATGTATTTGTGAATTCCTTTGTACATATTATGATACTGATTAACTTATATTTTACAACTTTTGAAAGTATGCCAAGAATCTACCATTCGATATTAAGATTACATCGGAACATTATTTTCTTATTTTAAAATAAAAAGTATGTAACATTGTGTTTTACAGTAATTCATGCAAATTGCTTGTATTAATTCATTTTTACCATATTTTTTATTCATTTTTGAAGCTTTTGCCACTAGGTATGTCATTCATTATCTTTGTGGTCTAATTTAGTTAACGAAACACATTTTTGATATTTTGAAAATGCAGAAAAAAACTATGCGTATTATTGATGATGCAAATTACCTGGAGCATTGTAAGCCTCTATACAGAAAACATAAGATTTTAACTGTGATTAATTTCTTCATTTTTTTGATATCTTTAAAAATATTCAAATCACAGGGTTCCTATTAATTTGTTGGTGACACACAGAATCACTACTTGAGAAAAATAATAATTTAGTATTGTCAAATCCTACTTATAGTGTATTTCACCAAAACATTAATTAAAGCGGTCTTAAAATATTCAACGCGCTTAATACACAAATCAAAAAATGTAAAAATATCGTAGAATTTTCAAAATCGCTAAATTTGTACCTGCTTGACAGACCTTTTTAAAAATTATCAAAATATTACGAATGTAAAAAATAAACTTTTTAATGTGAATATAAAATATTTTTATAATGCTTTCTCAATTAATATTGTTTCTTAATTTGTGTGAATAATTTGTTAAAATCTTAATATGCATATTAATATAATGATTTAAACTGATTGTATAGTACTACATTTGTAACTGAATATTCATGAATTCATATATTGCTATTGTTCGCTTTATTTTAAAACTTTATAAATGTATTATTTTTAATTTTCATTGTTTTCCACTTTTATTTAATAGGGCTTTAACTTAATCCTTTGTTACTTACTATTGATTTTTGCATGCCTATGTATAGGTGCATAATCCGCTGTATGGCTTTATTTTGCAAATAAATAAAATTGAATTGAGTTGATTAACAGATTCTAAAAAATTACGTAAATCAGCAAATTTGTTATAGATTTTCAATATTATATTATTTTTATAATACTATTTATAAAAAAAGGATGATAATATTTTTTCCTTTTTTAAGACAGTTCAATTTAACCTATATAAGAATATTCTTGCTCCCCTACCAATAAAATTGAACAAGAGCTTAATGAATTTATAAACAAATTGACAGCTGTCTGATTTCAGAAACGGTCGCTGGATTTAGAGAACGTAAGTGAATTCGTGGTTTCAAGGGTTTGTCTGACACGGGGTCTGCCATGTACAATCTAGGTAGATTATACGCCAAATCCGTGTGATCTTATAAAATTTGTATCTCCCTTACAATCTATCCATCCATCTAAGCTTATTTACAATAAGATGTTCTAAAATAAATATGCTGTAAAAGCTCTTAATATTCTTTCTTTTTAAGGATATTTAAGACGTCGTAAAATGGCGTGAGCTGCTTTTTCGTGAAAAAGCCCTTTTTTCGAGGTGGAGCATGCTAGGTTTATATGTAAATAAATTTCAAGCGGAGTGGAGCGAGGCTAACCCCCGAGTTTTAACAAAAAATAATTTCGTATGATCGCGTAATGGGACTGAGTTTACGTCATAATTCGGTTTTTCACAAAAAATGTGACCATGTCGTCCTCCCTCGTAGGGACAACAAAATACGTATATCTGACTTAACATATATTTCTTAATGCTACCTTGACAAGTTTGTACAAAGACTTAGGTCTCATCTGAGAAATATACATCTTAGGATCATTTTATTGTGTATATCTTAGTTTTAAATTTAAAAAGAAATCTTATTTATTAACAGTGCAAAAGTCTTCTTGAATATGTTTATGAACTGTATGTATATTTAATATCAGTACCACGCGTAAATTATCCATTCATCTATTTTATTTATCTATCTTTATCTTTCAATAGTTGCGGAATACCAACCTACTTTGAAGCGGAATTGTTTGCACATTATTTTTATTCAACCTACCCTACATCAAATTTTGATAAAGTCCATGGCACACGGTTGTTGTACCTGCTGATATAACGACAAAAAACAAATAAATCTTTCTTGCCCACACTAATATATTCAATCAGCATGGGCGCCGCTGAGGGGGTGCAAAGGGGTGCACTTGCACTCCCCTGTCTTGGAAAAATATATTTTTTTAAAGTTGTCGCTGGAATAGTCAGGCCAATTTTAACGTGACGTCAATTCCTAAACGTATTACCTCAATTGGTTCATAAATAAGCATATAAAAAATAATAAAATATTGTACAGGTAGGTGCACCCCCTGAAAATAATCCTGCCGGCGCCGATGCCAAACAGTCATTAATTTAAGCTGTTTCATTTTGATTTTGCTTGTTCAGAATTATATACCATCCATCAGCCTGTTTCGTCCACTGCTGGACATAGGCCTTTCCAGGATTTCGCCACTCTTGGCGGTCCTCCTGGAAGAAATGCCCACACGCTGGGAAGGCGGGTTGGTGAGCGCGGTGCCGAAACCCTTGCACCAGTGACGCCGCTGCCCGTCACAAGTCTAATTTATATAAGGCCCAGCAATTGGGGATGGATATACCGCCATCCATCGGTCCCAGGCAATGGTGGGCCGCCTGGTTTTTGCCTGAGAGCTGTCCTCTTACTCTCCCCCGAATAACTTCGGGAGGGTTTCTGAGTAAGATGGTGGTACCTCCACAGTCAAGCCCGGCATTAGCTCTACCAGATCATTAATAGAATTATATACATTTGTTTCTAATTGAATTTTGTCTTGTTCTGCTTATTTTATACACAAACAGATCTGAATCAAGCTAACGCACATTGACTCCCGTAAGTCACTCCCATCTCCAAAATCAGTGCTGCAAAGCTAAATGTTTTGCAGCATTAATAAACATGATCTTATTTAGTGTGTAAGTGATGGCTGATAGGACACCCGCACCTGCCACCCACTACTTTAAAAATTTGATGGCAAGAAAAGGGCATCATTATCAGCTTAATCAAAATTGTATCGTTTTTATTATCTCTTTATTTTGGTTGTATTGACATGACTGCGTATTGACTTTTTTGTGATTCATAATTTTGAAATTTTTGTGTAATCTTATGGATCCCAGTTCTGAATTAAATGATTATGAATATTTATTTCATTTATTATTAGTTTTAATTTAATATTTTTATTTTAGCACCTTCTTATTGTTGCAATAATAGCAATCTGTTTATAAAATTATTTAATTTTTATGTATCTGTTCTATCATTGTTTAAGACTTGCGTACTATCATACTCGTAAGTATGAAATAAACTGCTTACTTACTAAACTATAGCTTATGTATAAGTAAAAATCTAACCCTTACAATAGTAAAATATTTTTAAAGAGGCTTCAATAGTTATTATGGCTATGTCCTTAGGGAACTACCCATCCCTAGGGAACAAACTATAGCCTATGTACTAGTGCAGAGACAACAGTGAAAGAATTTAAAAAATCACTTCTGTAGTTACAGAGATTACCCACGCAAATGTCTCCATCCTCAGGAAAAAGACCTATAGCCTATAGCACTCAAGGGTAATGTGAAAGAATTTTCAGAATCTGATCAGTTCTCCCGGTTATTATCGCCTACATCCAAACTAACAAACACCTCTTCTTTATAATATTAGTGTATAACCTTTAAAATATACGTATTTAAATGTATATATCTTCATTAAAATGACAGTGAGTTAACATCATAAATATAAAAAAACGGATAGGATTAACTTTTTTAACTGTGCAAGGAGGCACAGGACGAGCTTTCGATGAGATTATGACTCATCATCATCAGGACTCTTCGGGAGTACTTTTGCCCATTGTGGTCAGTCGAGTACTAATATATATATCTCTTTTACAATAAGAAACATTTCATAACGTCCTAATTTAAGATTTTTACGGAATCGTCGCGATACAAAAAACTTGATGAAAAATTAATAAAAAAAACACATATGTAGAAAAAAGTCGGGCTAATCAAAGCCTTAATAAACGTAAACGTAACCATGAACCGAGACGTTAAGCGGGCGGCGTACCCCGACTTTTTTCTACATATGTGTTTTTTTTATTAATTTGATTTTCACGTTTTCATCAAGTTTTTTGTATCGCGACGATTCCGTAAAAATCTTAAAGTAGGATGTTATGAAATGTTTCGAATATAAGGTTCCCGTTATGCTTATGTTTTTTTCAGTCTTATTTTACAATAAGAGCCATTTGAGAGTGTCAGTACACAAGTGTATATTTGGCTGACCAAATTCCAATTGAACGACGTTTCTGAACTTTTCAGCGTCTGCACACAATACATGTGGTGTAATGCTATTTTCTCTAAGTTGCTTCTTAGAAACTGCAACACGAACTGGTCGAGTAACTGATACTGCGGAACTGTCTTTCACCACTACCCCTTAATGATATAGCTTAAAATCAGCTGGAAAATACATTTTGTACATTTGTCATAGTGATTAAATGACGTCAGCAACAAATACACTGGGAGTGTTACGTTTTATTCAGGAAACTAGACTCATTAGTGGCACATGTCGTTCGGTTTGAGTGAGCTAGCAGCCATCTATTCACTGAATTCTATTAGAGCTCTAATGAGCGTTAAACATGCAGAATTAACTGGCTACCGGTTCGATTGAAACACTGCATACTGGATAGTTGTAGAGCCAGCCTCCGTAAACATCCCCTAAGAAAATGCCGTTTCACAGTTAAGCTCAATCAGTTTTTTGGAAAGATTGATTTTTTAACCGACTTGTAATATTTTTTATGATTTTGACAAACTTTATGCTCTAGTTTGTAAAAAGGTACCAAATATTAACATGCTATCGACTCGACAAAAATTTTTTTTGCAGTATAATAAACCAGGTACAATTGGCGGTCTTATCACTTAAAGCGATCTCTTCCAGACAACCTTTGGATGGAAGAACTCTTAAAAAAGAAAAGGTGTATAGGCGGTGCACAGAATAAAAGATACGGTTATTAAATAAAATAATATTAAGCATTTTGATTTAAATGTAAATATATAATGTACATAAACAATAAATAATTATATTTACATAGTATATATATGTATAAATAAATAATATATTTGATATGAATAAATATGTATTAATATAGCTTCTGTGGTGTGTTACGCCATATCATGGCAAAATACGGCAAAAATTTTGCAGCCGCAACATGTTACTTGCCATATTACGGCTTTTTTTTTCTTTTTTTTTGTCATTTTATGGTGTGTGCCCTCGTTTTAGAATCGGTCTGTGGTTTGTTTGAAATGGCCCCAAAAAACAGACAAAGCAGTCGTCGTCCTGCAGCACCCGCCCGATAGAGCAGGTCATTGGATAGGGACAAATAGAAACACTAAACTTTAAGATCAAAGTGAAAGATAATACTGTTTGACTAAGGTTTTGAATGACTTTAATGATGGAGCTTGTTGTATTGTGAGAGGAAGGGCATTCCACAGATGTACAGCTTCAACAGTAAACGAGTTACTGTAAAAGCACTTAGTATGAATTGGCACTGCTAGGCGAAGATTTCCAGATGACCTCAGATTTAGGTCGTTCTTTGTAAGACGAAACACGAAGCGATCTTTTAATAGTAATAGCGACTCGAAATCACTGCGATAAATAAAACTGTAGCTTTATTTCATATCAATAAAAGTTGTCGTTTAGAATTTATCGAATTTATCTTTCAAATTTATCGAATCAATGTTACGTACTTGCTTTGCAGCTTCGTGTACGTATAGCAAATGGAGCCAACACAAAACATACCTATTATTTGCAAGAGCAGGAATATAATAGAAACTCCTTCAGATCATAATGTCAATAGAACGTAACGGAACGGTTTTCAAATGTGTTCGGATAATACTCGGACGATAGTGGCAGAGAACTCCTTTATTATTCACACCAGAGTCAATATCTCGAACGAATACGGTGCTATTCTGTGAAGGGTTCCTTTCTTTAGCATCCCGATCCAAATCCAATACGTCAAACTGTAACATAAATGTTACGAGTATGTACCTATTATCTATCTTCCTTTACAGTAGTCAGTGGCTTAGAGCTCTATTTTAAGATTACTGTTAATGGGTGGATAGAAAAACCAAATCTGCTATGGAGGTAGCTTAAGGTATAATGATAAATATAAGCCCAGGAACCATTTGAAAGAAAATAATTCTTTTTCTCTTCTCTATTATTTTTTCTTACTTATTTTTCTAAAAGCTCTTTTTATAGTTCATTGTCAATTAAAAGCTTATAAAAACTAAGAAAAATAGTATACAATTTTTTTTAAATTACATTGGGCCTCTGGGGTAGTATTTATCAGTACACCTTAAGGTACCTTCACACCAAATTTGGTGCTTCTACATATCCAGTAACGGTTATTTCACTAAGCCACCTGACTATAGGTAGGTGTACAATTATACATTCGAACTCTCTCTCTAGAACAAAATTTTCCTTTTCATTTTTAGCTTGAAATTACGTGATATTACGGGTTATGTTTGCTTGGGCTCAAAAGTTATTTAAAGTGTTGATTTAGTATGAAAGAGTATTGTTAATTGAATAAATTTAATACGATCCTTTTTCGGAATTTGATCCTTTATGAATTTGGTAGAACTTCTCTCCTTTGAAGCCTTTCGTAATTAATTCTGATGGAATTGCTAAAAGTTTTGTCTCTCAAATACATATTACAAGTTGGTTAAAGGAGAGAAAGTCTTGTATATGCTTGATAAATGTCTGATTGGTATATATAAAAGAGCACGAGGGGAAAAAGTAGAAAGGTAATAATAAAAACGAAATATATAAAAATATATATTTTGATTACCATATCTTACAGCAAAAATGCATCTTTAAATACTATGACCAAACCTAACATTACCTAACTATGTATTTAACTGCACTTATTCAGGTAGTCATCCAAAAATCGAAAGGTAAATATAATTAAATCTGAAAATGTAGAAATAGTCTTCTAGAGAAGCAAAAATATAAATTTAGAAAATTGACTGTTTTTCTGTGTGTGATAATAATTCATGTAACTAATATCTTATATACTCGTATAAGTTTGTCTAAACAATATTCATAATACACAGGTACCAAGAATGATTTTTTTAAATCTTATGTTTATTTATTATTATTGTTACGGGCTGGGGTTCAGGATAAATTAATTTACGCCAATTTATATCAAAAACACTGACTGTACTTTATTTCAAACTAGCTTTTGCCCGCTGCTCCGGCTGCGTGTTATTCGGTTTAACGACATGCTTTTTTCCGGGATAAAAAATAGCCTATGTGTTAAGTTAGGATATAAGCTATATCCATTCTAAATTTCATCCAAATCTATTAAGCCGTTTCAGCGTGAAAGAGTAACAAACACACACACACACACACACACACACAAACTATCGAATTTATAATATTAGTGTGATAACACTCACGTATTAAAACACATTTTAGTACTACACTGAAACTATATCACTAACTGAAATCACCAATTAAAATCACTAACTGAACTCACTAACTGGAATCATTATTTCGCACTGTAGGTGAGCATTTCCACCTAGAATGACCTACGTGAGCCTTGAGTGTCAAATTTAATTATTTTAAAATTTGTGGTACTTTATTGGTATTAAAAGACGCCCAATATATTGAATTAAATTAAATCTATAAAAGATCACGACTTTGACTAAGATTTACTTAAGAAAAATAATAAAATTTAAGACATTGAGCTCTCAGGCAGGTCAGTTTCGTTACGAAGTAAAAGGTTTCTTATTAAATACTCGTAAATATGTAACTTTAATATTTGATATGACTTTAATTACGGAAGCCAATAAACAAAATAAAGCAATTCGAAAAAAAATACTCACGTTCGGGACCAAAAAGTACATCTAATTGAACAAAATATGGCGTTTCGTTACTGGTTGTGTTAAACGGACCATCTTAATTCACGTTAGGTCCTTTCCTGATAACTATTTATGTAAAAAAAACTCTTCATTTTACATTAAACTACTGTCATGAAAAAATGAGACTTGTATCCTAGAAAATGTTCAAGAAAACTCAAATTGAACAGCTAAAAATTTTCGGAACAAAAGCTAAACTGACGTGACTTTAACTAAATGGCCATGTCAAATCTATAGGACACACCAAGCCCTAACCTAAATATTATTAAGTACCGACTAATTTATCCAACAAATTTCTTATTTACCTCAGTATTTATTTTGTTAAGTATCCTTTTTTGTTCTTGTCATTTCAATTTTTGTATGTAGGAAATTTAAACACCAAATTTATCAAGTATTTGTTTATTTTATTTTTAAGAGTAATTTTGTTTTTATTTTCATAATAAAATATTTATTGCAGAAAATGTTTACTTACAACAAATTTATTAAGTATTTATTTATTCATTTTATTTCAGGTTCCAGTTTTCTGAGCTGAGTATGCCACCAACTTAATGCTGTCAGTTTCATTACATTTTTTGTCAGGTTATAAGTTACGAACCAAAAATACAAGTTGAAATTAAATCAACCGACCAAATTCATACTGGAGACTCGGCTAGTCATCAGCAACAAGGTTTAATGACACTCCAGATGAAATTCGAAAAAAAAAATATTTTTGTCCCGTAGTGCCTGCACTAGGATTTGTATTTAAACTAGTCCAACCAGTAAGGGCGCAAAAATATTTATTTTCCGAAATTGGCCAAAAGGATGACTGAACCTAGTTCTTGATCACTAACCGAGTCTCCAGTATGAATTTGGTCGGTTGATTTAATTTCACCTTATATAACGAAATGGATGTAATGGTTGGGCTACTTTTACCAAAATTATTTTTTCATATCGTTTAAAAACGTTGACCACTAACTAGACTATCATTCACGTAAATCAAAGTGAATCGATTGTATAACACTTCACCTATAGTATAACAACAAAGCTTTTTATAAATATGCCTAACTGACGAAAAAAGTGAAAACTTACATGACCACGCACGCGAGCACTTCCTTTCCAATTTTTTGGAAACTGACAGCAAAATGGCTTCAAATAGATGTTCTCAATGGTCTAAATGATGCCAGCTTACGAAAATTATCCCCAGTTAACTAGAATTGTATTAAACCAAGACATAATTACCGTAACGAAGCCTCACCATGTCAGGACTTATGATTTCCCCGGACACGGTTTTCAATTAAATATCTAATTTAAACTATTTGTAACAGGGTCGGTTTTATTAAAAAACTTAAAGGAGACATATCACTCTACTGAATTAAAACACACTGTATACCATAGGCAATAAAAAAGGTGGGTATTCTGCTCATCAAAAACCGTTTTTTTTTGGGACAGTACGAAACTGCTATTTTGTCGGTTTTAATTTACGTTATTAAATATTGGTATTTAAGATTTTAAAGAAGCAATTGGTACAAATTAAAACTCACATATCCAGGGAATCCAAAAAATATTACACTTTTCATGTAAGTAGTCCACAGAATGAGTAATTAAATTAAATGTATCTGGACATTTGAAATCGCCTAGTTGGTCACTTTTCGTAGAAATGCACAGGTATCTTTTCACTTTACTTGTACTTTCTTCCTTATCACATCGGAGCTAAGAAATAACTGGTCCACTCCGCGAAACTCGCCCCCTTGTATAGTACTCGCTCGTGGTTCTAGTCGATGTGCGAAATTTCTGGAAGTTTTGTACCAGATATTCTCATAAGGAAAAAAGTGGAACCATATTCAACGTTTTCCAGAAAACCACACGTATAGAACAAAATTCCGTCTCTGTTCAACGCGTGTCAAAATCTCCAGTCCCATACATCCATCTCTGTCAATCTGTGAACGCTCTTTTCGCGCCATTCCGTTCGACGATACTCGGTCCGATCCGATGTCCGAATGATTTGGATCAATCAGTACCAATCTTGATTTAAAAAAGCGCGCACGTCACATTGTGTCCGAAATTATTTATGAAAATTACGAGTTTTGCATGCTAATGACACTGGTATTCTACAGATACGAGTATCTGCGAGATTTCCGTCTCGTGCGCTAATATTACGCAACATTATCTTATTTTATTTACGGAAATTTTCTAGAAATAGATATCGTGAAAAGTTGCGCTGGTCCACTTTGCAAAAAACGAGAAGTCGGTTCACGATAGTACATTTAGCGCCCTCTAAGAGGCCGTTCATTAATTACGTAAGAGTCCAGAAGGGGAGAAGTTGTTTAGAAAAATTCCACATGACCTAACCGTGGGGGGAAAGGGGGGCAAAAAGTTTAAAGCTATTCTTACGTATTATTTTAATACGAGTCGAAATTCGACATTTAATTCTAGGCTTGGAAAAATCTTTTGTGGAGAAAGGGTGTGCGTCACGCGTGTGGTGCGCGGTTGAAAATGGCCAAAATTGTTCTTACGTAATTGATGAACAGTAGGTAATGGTATTTTTTTAAGTAATAAATTAGTATTAGTAAATTAGTAAGCGTGAATGTATATTATATCTCTTGCAGCAAAAAATATAAGAAATATTATGTTTCTTACCAAAAATTATACTACATATTTTATTGAATACATATTTCATTGAACCATATTAGTCAAACTCCACTTATCAGCAAATTAAACTTCAATTTATGTGCGCCAACAATATTCAAAGATCTTGAAACTTTTATCTAACTGAATTTTGGTTAAGAAAAGTTTTGTTAAATTTGCGCAGAGTAAAGCCAGTATTACATTCAATATTGAACAGTATGACTTTGTGGACGTTAAAGAAGCCAAGGGATGAAGCTGAATAGAAATTGGGATTAGCTGAACCGTAACAAAGGTTAAGCATTAAGCACACAAAAATACACTCAGCGGCATATTTAACCCCCCAACCCTGTCGTCATAATTCTATTTTTTCGAATTATTTCTTATAAATCCGGGCAAGTGCGTATCGGGCCACGCGCAGTGTAGGGTTTCGTAGTTGCCAAGTACATTTTATGAGTTGATCTACTAATAAATATCGCGCCAAATTTCTAGTCCGCTCGACAGTTGCTCTCCCGAAGAACGGCCCATACTTTGTCGTGTTTAGAGGTTACTAAAAGTTTGGCGCGACCTGTACTCGTAAAGCTGTAAGGCCTCAATTGGCTGTGATAGTTTTCCTTTTAATCCTACTAATATTATAAATGCGGAAGTTTGTGCGTGTGTGTGTGTGTGTATGTTTGTTACTCTTTCACGCTGAAACGGCTGAACGGATTTGGATAAAATTTAGAAAGAATATAGCTTATAACCTAACTTAACACATAGGCTATTTTTATCCCGGAGAATTGCATGGTTCCTGTAGAATAGATCATTATCATTGAAAAATCAGGTGTCTAATTAGCGCGGTACATAATCGTTTGTGGAGAAATAAGACAAGGCTATGTTATCTCATCACACTTCACACTAATATTATAAATGCGAAAGTTGTTGTGACATTTGTGTGTGTGTGTGTGTTTATTACTCTTTCACGCTGAAACGGCTGGACGGATTTGGATGAAATTTAGAATGGATATAGCTTATACCCCAACATAACATGTAGGTTACTTTTTTCTCGGAAAAAAGCATGTCATTAAACCAAATAACATGCGGGCGGAGCCGCGAGCAAAAGCTCGTTTCATTATATACTACTTCTGTGAATTTTTCCACATATTCACAAACAATGAATATGTGGAAAAATTCACAGAAGTAGTATATGGGGGGACTCTAACAAAAATTAGCACTTTAAAGCTTAATATTTCACCAACGGATCCCTAAATCGAAAAATGGTTTTCACACACCTATATTTTTTTTGAACGACCTATCCAACGATATCCCACACCTTAGAATAGGCGATAAAAAAATCATGCCCAATTTACGTGATGACCCGTAAAAGAAAATCGAGATTATTTTTAACCGTTTTGTCGGCGTGATTAATATGTACCAAATCACAGCTTTTTGGTACTAAAAGTCTCTGAGCTAAGCTGCAGAAAGACGGACATGGCGAAACTTTAACGGTTCCTTGTCCACGGAACCCTAAAAGCCAATGCTGTAAACAGGTTTAAGAAGCGCGACCTCCTTCGTATTATGACAGAAAATTTACTTTCTTTTGTTATTTTCATTCATTTTAAAACGATTTCTAAGAGTTTTTTTACTGCGGAATTTATTATGCAAACTTAATCGATGCACAACTCAAAAAAAAATTCATTTTCGCTTTTGTGATGAGTTTTGATATAATTTTTAAAGACTTCTTGGTGTAATTAAGTGATTATAATTCTATAGATTTCAACTGGAGTGCAATTCAGTAATTACAATGCAACTGAATTCAACTGGTGCAGCTACAGCCGTGGCTCCTTATGACCAGGGCTACTCGCAGCGTTACATAAATAAAATTCTGGGACAGCAAGTTGAGACCATTCAAGTTGCAATCAGGGGGTATTGGCAAAAAAAGATGCACAACAGAAAGAGAAGATACATTTTTAGTGAGCAATATCCTAAGAAATCCTTTTAAATAGCTGTGATACGCGAAATCTTCTTTTTAGGTCACCCAGAACAATATTTATAAACATGGGGGGAGAAAAACTTCTACCAATAGCACCGCAGGGAAAGGTTTAAATTTTTTCCATTAAATAAATAAAAACTAATAAATTGGATCATGGACCAATTAAATGTGATAACATCAAATTTCAAAATTATCATCTAAAGTAGCAGTGCTCTACCATAGTGTAGTTTGTTTAAAAGGTACAGATTGTCGACAACAAGCATAGAGGCGTGTAATTAAAAGGTTTATATCGTGAACCTTGGTGTGGGAGCAGTAAAGAGTACCAAAGAAGATCAATTATGCTTTTGGGAGGCATAAGTTATGAAGCATATGAGGAATTAGTGGTCCTTGAGAGAGGTGGAATTATTTCGCAGCGGTAGTTGCACGATGTTTTCAAAGAGCATGTGGTACCATTTATGTTGGCTTCTGTATGACGATGAGTTTCCAGGAGCGTTATGGAGGACTTGCATGTTGTTTGTATCAAGAGAATATCATGGCCAACTTGCAGTCCTCAATTCAGTCGAACTGGATATAAAAAGCGTTTTCGGGCTCGAAGATCAGCGCCAAAAACGACACAGGATCAATACTTTTATTAACCCTCTTGATTATTATTATCGTTAAGACAATAGTTCACAGTCCAGATCGTGCCCAGATCCATCTAATTGATTAATGAATTATTAATTTTTCCACGAAACATACTAATTCAGACGATTTGGCCTATATTAAAAGCCACCAAATACATCTTTGTTAAAAAATACTATCTAGTTAGATTTAGTTAATTTTTATAAAAAAGTTCACACAAATATTAGGAGGTAAGGGATCAAGGCTGTATAAAATAAACTAAAAACTAAAATTAAGATTATTCACCAATTATTCACTATATGTACAGTAATAAATCACCGTTTTTATATTTTCGTTTCAAAATTTCAAAATCTGCCGATAAAAGGAAACAATATGTAGTTGCGACACCCAAAAAACAACGCAAGAAATAACAAATTTCACAAAATAGAACCGAAGCCTTCAACAGCGTATATTTGTTTTTCCCTTGGCCTCGCTTTATATGTTTTACTTGGAGTACTCGTTTGTACGTTCACATGATTCGTATTTCAAGTTTTTTTTTTTACAGCTTTACGCGGTCTCAAGCGTTTTTAAAAACGATTTCATTTTGGGAAATGGCTTCGGATCGCCTAAAATCTCCAGGGAGATTGGTATGTAATCATCGTACTCCTTGAATTTGTATTTCAACAACATTTTGCGCCTTTCGTTCCTAAAAAAAATAGCCACATTAGACGAAAATAAATACCCTTACTAATAATAAAAAAATGTACAAAATACAATTGTTATACAAAGGCGATGAGGGTACTAATAATCAAACTGTGATAATTGGTATAATTTTTTCACATGATATATATATCTTGATTATTATTCTGGGTAAGGAAAAAAAAAATAAACCAAAATGGGAGGATAGAAAAACTCATTTGAATGTTTATTAGTTTTCTCCTACATTATTTAAATTATTTTTAAAAATCCCCTGGAACTTGCATCTTTTAATGTCTGCGACCTTATGTCCTACTATCTAAGGCTGATGTTCAGACATAGCAACAGATGTTTCTACAAAAATACGAGTAAGTCTTATTTACTTTAACCAATCAATAAGGTAATAGAAAACTGCAGCTTAAGTATATGAATTTGTTCATAAGTCGAAGTGAATCAGTATACGAAGTCTGAAAACTCTCCAAGTAGCAATTAAATCAGCTTTATCACATTTTAACACGGTAACTTGGCCAATATTGGCGTTCAAGAGCGATGGTAAGATAATTATTTTTATTAAAGTTAACCTCAATCCGTTATAGGTAATATTTTTTATAAATATGCTAGTGGAGAGACGAAAAATTTGAGATATTGAAACTAGATAAAATATAATTAAATTTTGTACACCGAGTGAATTTTATACCATCTTATAATCTTAAAAAAATGTAAGTAGTACTTTTTTTTAAGGAGTGGACACGGCGGAAGGCCATGTAACGAAACAAAAAATAAAACTTTACAAATAGTATGGGTTATTTAATAAGCTACTAAATTTAAAACCACCATGTATGTAGTCTATATACGAGTTGCCACAAATATTGAAAAGACAAACAGTCAAAATTACGGGCAAAACGGGCAAAACTATTGTTTAATAATTTGTAAATACTCTTAAAATGTCTATAGTCTTTATCATCCAACTTTGAGCAGCTTTGATCCCATTATGCAAATTAAATAAACCCTAAATAGCGTACTTTATAACCCGTTCCCCATTGAAACGAAAAAAAAAGTACCCAGAATGCCTGAAAATCGGGAAACAATTCGTGAAGAACATATAAACGAGAGAATACCATCCATTTTAACGTGTTCGAGATAAGCGAATGATGAATATGTGAATTTCATCTAAATTCGTAGCATTTACATTGGTAGCTTTGATGCTGTCTTTTGAAGATGAATTAGATTGCCATGACATACATTTGTGAATTCTGTACCTATTTGCATAACACCTCCATGAGTTTGACGAAAATATATTATTAACAGAAGTTCGTCTATTAAAGTGAGGGTTGGGATTGTATGAATTTTACTTATGCACTATTATTATTACGTATAAAAGTTATAATTTTGAAAAGCAATTAGTATTTTTATTACTTTTTTGAGTCTATATAAAGCATATCAAGGAGTAATCGGAGTCTTTGGTAACAGCATTAAAAATAATATTCATACATTATTTTGATTTTCACTATCAAGCGATTTTTGTATGTAGCAATACACTTTATAGCCTCTACGACATCTCTTAGAAAGAGCCAATGACATCGAATGAAACGCGCTCGTTTAGAAAGTCGGAGAAAATAAGCAGGCTGTATTATGGATGTTTTGTTTCTCTGGATTTCTTGAAATAAACAGAAAACTTTAATACATTTCTGGTATAGGTATGCATTTTGACTATATAATCTAGGGTTATCGTTTTTGGAAAACATGTTTGGATAAATTTTCCTCGATAGAAATAATTATTGAAATGATATATTCATATGCACTTTTTCAACTCGTTTGACGAATAGGAATCGCGTAAAGAACTCAATTATATTTTATTAGATGGGCTGTCTTTCAACAATATCTAGATTTTTGAAAATTTTAAAGCTATTTCATTTTTTTTTTATAAAATTAGAAAACGTAGATTTTTTCTTTTGCTCTGAATCAGCCCCTCTCGCACTGCACGTTTTTTTGCGGGGAGTGAGATTGACAAAAATAAAATTATCATAGCCTCTTAATTGATCTGACCGGGGCCTTTTTTTAGAAAGAAAAACCTTTATGCAACCTATGTTTATTTCATACTAGAAGCACGATTTGGAAATTTATGTGAGGTACGTCATACTCGTAGTAATAAAGAGGAATATTATAACTCTAAGGAATATTAAGATATTATCGAAAAAACTTTTTACAACTATTAAATTACCGATTTTCTGAAATCATATTTATTCAATTTATGAACACCACTTAAAAAAGGCCGGCTTCTGATTATATTATTTAAAATGTGTATTTCTGAAAACCTGAAAAAATTAATTATTTTAATAATTGTATTGTACAATTTGCCATTACAAACATGATCAGAAGTGTAAATTCAATCCACTCTTACGCCGATAAAGCTTTTTAGTGAAAGTAAACATAAACTGACAATAATTTTTACTTTCAAGCGTAACTTTCTTTTTTAGTTAGAACTGACAGTAGATACAAGAAAAGAAGAGTAAGAAAATGTTAAAGTGAATACGGTGTAGCAGGTTTATAACAAAAGTAGCTTTTACCCGTGGCTTGGTTCACCATAAGCCATGCTATGCATGAATATGAGTCATGTTTTTGACGGAAGTCTCCATCCATCCATCCATCAGCCCGTGTTCATCCACTACTGGACATAGGCCTTTCCCAAATTTCGCCACTCATGTCGGTCCTCCGTCCTCCTCATCCAGCCGCCCCCCGCAACGTCCTTCAGGTCATCGGTCTAGCGGGCACGAGGTCAGCCTACACTACGCTTTGCTGTACGTGGTCTCCATTCTAGAGCCTTTCGGCACCAACGGCCATCATGTCGGCGACAAATATTTGACGGAAGTAAATCAATTGTTATCGATAATCAATAACTCTACGTACTAAGATTAAAATACTTAATCAATGATAACTTTATTCTAAACCTGGAAGGGCTTTTTTGTAATTCCATTTCAATTCGTAACTTATTCTCTGGATCGTATTGTGATAATTTAAATATCTAATTAAAACTTTTTTTTTCTTTAGACAGACAACACACTACGTGCGATGTTATTTTAAGTATATCTACGTCGTAGACTGGCTACGAAGCAGGAAACTATAGCATTGTAGCAAATGCACATTATGTTTATCGGTTTAGATTATGATGTAGTGAGTTTAAAGCGAAGAAACTATGAAGATGTAGCGCTAGCTATCCCGTAGCAACTGCGCATATATTTATATGTTCAGATTACGACCTAGCAAGTCTAAAGCGGAGAAACTATGAAGGTGTTCCGTTAGCTACGCCATAGCAATTGCGCATATTTATCAGTTCAGATTGCGACTTAGCGAGTCTAAAGCGAAAAAAATATGACGATGTAGCGCTAGCTACGCCATAGTAAATGTGCATATATTTATGCATTGAGATTACGACGTAGCGCGAGTCTTAAACGTGGAAAAAATACAAAGACGTAGCGCTAGCTGTACTATAGCTAAAGTGCGTGTATCTATATTTATCCATTCAAACTACGACACGTACCAAGGCTTAAATGAGAAAAACCTATGAAGAAGTAGCGCTAGCTATAATGTAGTAAATGCGCGTATATTTAATGCTTTCAGGCTATGGCGTAGCAAGTCTAAGATGAGAGAAAACTATAGAATCGTAGCGCTTGCAATGTCGGAACAAAAAGCGGACGTCAACTTGTGAGTTTTACTACGCAACTTATTGGTAAATGTTTTGAAATATCTCACTAGTTCGAGATCCGGATTAAGTCTCATCCAAGAAAATGATTTCTTATTGTTAATTAATTAAAATTTGATTTTTCAGCCTCAGAGCAATTCCTTACATGCTCAATATCAGCTAAATCTCCCTTTCTTGAGTTACGCCGCGGACAAATATTCAGTGAATATTATTCACCAAGGTTACGCTCAAAGGAAACTGCAAAAAATTGTATGTATATCTCATATTTTTTATCGGTGTTATTTATATTGATTTTATTAAGCGGCGGTAGCTCAGGGATAGAACGCTAGCCTCTCAGCCAATGAGTTTGGAATTTTTGTGCATAGTATTTAATACTTAGCACTTCCTGAACGGTGAAACAAAACATCGTGAGCCTGCATGCCCTAAAAAGCGTGTATTTGTGCCCAAAGAACGGCGATAGGGCTGACACCACCCATTACTTTGGGACGTAATAATCGTCGGTGAAAAGCGGGTGAACCGAATGTGGATTGTGATTTGCATTTCACAATTCACACTCGGAACACCTCTGACACCCCGTTGGGGATTCATGTAGTGACGATATATTGTATATTAAATAAGATGTTTTTGCAGTTTTGGATTTAATAATTTATGTATTTTACAAAGACAATATCGATATTAGGTTGAAATATTGCAAGGGTTTGGCTCTGCATTTATATCAAACAATCATGTTTTATTATAATCGGCCGCAAAAACTAATAACAGTAAGAAGCTGGTAAAACCTCGTCCCGTTGTTGGATATAAAATAAAAGATACCATGAAAAAGGCTCCTTCATTACCAAGACAAATGGTGGAAAGTTATTTAGCAAACTCCCTTTCCTCTGAAGAAATTTTCATTTTCTGTTTCATTAGTAAAATTTAATCCTATTACGAGAGAGGAAAGAGATGCTATATCTTGAAAGAATCTTGTAACGACTAAAAAGAAATATGTTTCTTTTCAACGCAATAAATTTTCAGAGGAAATTGATGGTGGTCTTGGGGTATCCCTAATTGCCTTTATAGATTAAAATAGTTGTCTATATAAGAGATTTCTTCTGTAATGATATCAATTGTAATTGTAACGCCTAATACTTTGACATATTTCGTATACAAATAAAGTATAACAGCAGTTATTTTACCACGTCGATATTCGTATTTTTTCTGACCTCTTTGAAAATCCTTTTTTTAAAGGCCTTCCACATGTCAACGCCTTTTGCTTAGAAGTGTTTTTTTTAAAGTATCCTTTATTCATGGCCGTGTATGAGAGGTGGGTGTAGGGGGTCCGTTAAAGGACATTTATCCCTTAGCATACAAGTAAAAATAAATATTCGCCTAATATTTACATTTCGTATCCATTACGGATTATCCGTGCCAAATAACAGGTCGTTAACTTTGAAGTTGCCGTTTTGCACTACTTGCCATTTCAAATCAAAATTATTTTTGTTTTGTTAAGAATCCTAATTTCAAATTAATTTTATTTTATAAACATGGAATTCGTTTTTCAAAATTAGTCATTTGTTTATTGATAAGCGTTATGCATTTATCACATTTGAATTTTTTTCGTCATTATGGATACGTTTAAAATTCGACTAATTATGGAATATGTGTACCGTTGTCGTGACCGAAACAAGGCATAAGCGGCACGCAACATCAACGACGTTTATGGAGCGAACACTACAAATGAACGCACCACCTGTTATTGGTTTGTTCGCTTTAGTTTTGGAAATTTTAACCTGAAAAATGAACCCCGTGGTCGTCCAAAAACTTTGGTCAACAATTATATATTATAATAGAGGCGATTGTGGAAGCTGATGATACTCAATCTACGGCTGAATAAGCAACACCTTTCGAAGTTAGCATCAAAACAATATTGGTATTATACTTATATTAGTACGCATCGAGACGTGCCTTGCACTGCTCAACAGGCACACAAATGAAAGAATTTTGAACCGCTTGTTACCTGCGACGAAAAATGGATTCTGTTTGATAATCTCAAGCGCTCAGCAAGTTCTTTGGATCCTGGTGCAGCACCAAAACAATGCCCTAAACGAAAACTTACCCCTAGAAAAGCGATGGTCACTGTTTGGTAGTCTCATTCATAACGGCTTTGTACCAAACAAGATAAGCATTACTGCAGATGTGTACTGTAAAGAACTGAACACAATGATGTAGAAGCTCGCACGTCTTCAACCAGATTTGGTCAATCGCTCGTCCCCGCTGCTCCTGCACGACAACGCGCGACTTCATACTGCACAGCAGACGGTCTCCAAGTTACAAGGGCTGGGTTTGGAAGTTCTCCGTCATCCGCCGTACTCAAAAGAAATTGCGCCTATAGACTTCTACCTTTTTCAGAATTTGGATAACTTCTTGGCGGGAAAAAAATGCAATACCCGAGAGGCAGTACAAAGTGCTTTTGAAGAATTTGTTGCCTCCCGTCATTGACCTCTCATAAACAACTAGACTCACAATCTCGCTCAAAAAGTGTCCGCGATACATCTTGTCACTGCTACGACGTGACAGAATCGAATGACGATTGCGTACAACTGACATTGCATTTTATTTTAACGATATAACGTCTTAATTGGTTGAATCCATTTTTGCTACTATGCACGTTGCCGTTTGGACGCTTTCTGACGAACTTTTCTTAGAGACTGTGTGTTTAGTCGTTTATGAGAGATCAATACCTCCCATTCAGCTGATTTCTTCAAGAAGGGCACCAAAAAACCGCCACTGCGTTGGCAAAGAGGTATTGATTGCATGGGTGATTACTTTGATTAATAGAAAAAAAATATATAGAAAAATATTGCACTAACTTATTTCATAAAAGACAGCAATTTCATAGGTAAAAACCTAATAACAATCATCACACTAAAGTTTTGGTAAGAGCTCAGTATCAAGGATTGATGACCTTCAAAATTCGTAAAAAAAACTCTGCAAACGCAAGCCCAGCCCCGAGTCAATTACTGTGGGGATTAATATTTTACTTTGCGTTTTCGGTTCCCTTGACCCCCCCTGAAAAAGCTATAGCTACGCCTATGCCTTTATGTTAGCTTGAACAAAGTTCCATCCCACTGAAAAAGTTTTATCACATACTGACCTACTTTCTTAGAGAACGTTAATATTTATTTTTCACTTTTGCTTTTAAAAATAGGTTCTACTTAAATAGGTTTAAATTCTGCATCTGTAATACTTATCAGTCCTTACTAATGTGCCATAGAGTGAAACTAGGGTAAATTTAAAGAAACAAATTAATCACAAATACACACAAAAACAAAATCATGAATAACAGAATGAATTCTACCATTTCCGAATAAATATATTTTTCACTAGTTACCGTTAACAATACTCTTGTATCTCAGGTAGATTCTGCACCATTTCTAGGGTTTCACATTGACAATGCATTAACTTGGAACTCACATATCGACAGACTCTGCGGTAAACTGGCGGGAGCATGTTTTGCGCTCAGTCGCCTTTCATCATGTTTGCCGCGCGAATCTGTTCGCGCATGTTATTTCGCCTCTGTACAGTCTCTGCTACAGTACGGCATCGACTTGTGGGGACGCGCTGCAAACTGGGAGCGTGTGTTCCGTCTTCAAAAACGAGCTGTGCGAGCAATCGTACGTGTGCCGTGGGACGATCACGCCAAGCCCCACTTTATAGCGCTTCATATCCTCACCATGCCATCCCTACTTATTCTGCAAGTAGCTCTGTACGCCAGAGAAAGCTTGGATAAATACCCGAAACTCGGAGACTGTCACAAATACGACACGAGGCACGGCAACAAACTAGCGAATGTGAAGCGTAGGTTAGCAAAAACGGGGAAAACTATTGAAGTAATGGGACCAACTGTTTATAACAATCTACCTGAAGATATAAAAGCCGCACCTAGTCTATTTATATTTAAAAAAAACTAAAGAACTGGCTAGTCGAGAAGGCGTTCTACTCATATAACGAATTTTTAAACTATTGTTAGTTTAAATCTATTGACATCTACTATTTCAAGTGACATTAAATTTTGTTATTCTTGTAACAATGTAATTTAATTATTTGTAGTTTTGTTTAATTGTATTGTACATAAAGTTGACATTCCTGGTTACTACGAGTATTACGTGTTAATAGTATAATATTTAGTACGGCTACACAATATCGTGTAACCTCCTACTATTGTATGTGTGACAAACGCATTTTATGAATGACCTGTAATGAATATTACTAATAAATATATGTCTATGTCTATGTCTATTTTTGACATAAAAAATCGTATCGTCACGACATTAATCTCCCTGGGGTTGTTGGAAGTGTTCCCAAGTGAAATGCAAGTCACTTTCTGCACTTGGTACATCTGCTTTTCACTGACGATTTTTACGTCCTAAACGTGATGAGTTGAGACCTATCACCGTACACAAATGGACCAACATCTTAACATGCTTTCCTGAGTAAGCAAGCATACCAAATACAAATGAATGTGCACTACGGGGCTTGAAGCCACAACTTCTGGGCTAGCAGACGAGCACCTTAACCGTCGGCTATAGAGGTTGTCATTAACTGTGTAAGCAGACATGTTACATTTAATTAAGAAAATATCAACAAAGCCGAAAAATCGGATAATTGGATAGTCGGACCAAATAAAATACTTTATTTAACTCATCCCGAGATAGAAATGTATTCATGTAAACACGTGCGTTTTAGTGTACACGTATCTGTGTCTAATTTATTTATTATGAATTTTATTTATAATACTGGATTTGTTTGAAAAAAAAAAAACTCTTTTTTATAAAAACTCGCATATATACGTAATAAGTCCAAGGGTAATGTACGTATCTTTTGTTTTTTGTGTACAATAAAAAATATGGATGAAAACATTATGAAAATATTTTGCACCAGGTACTCATAGAAATGTTTGCAACACTCATATCCATGAGAGCCCTCGTGGTCTCTGATCTTTATTAATAATAGTCTTATTGTGTAGCAAATTTATGACCACTGTCAAAAGAAAATATTTGGCAACAAAACTAAGTGTGGAGGGTGCAAAAACCCCATGAACATTAAATACTATAAGGATCAATATAAGTCAAGTGTCTACGTTAATCTTGGTTAGGCTTGAAGTTACTCAATATAAATTGTAATTTCCTAAACAACAAACCCAATCGTAAGTTTTAACTAAAGTATGTGTTTTAAATTTATCTTATTAATAATACTAATTATAGGTATTTGTTTCAGGTAAGCAATGCATAAAGTGACACTAAACGCGACACAGGTTAAGGGTAAGTTTAAGTAACAATTTGTGGTTTTGCTTTCCAAATCCCAGAAAGCCTGTTACTGTTTACGGTTTCAAACAAAAGAAAACGACTGTCACCCCCTTTAACAGGAGATTACTCGTATCTGTAGCTGTTGTACGAGGGGTGGCTGAAAAGTAATCTACCTGACTATGAAAAAAAATACATGGATTAATGATTTATTTTTTATTTTTCAATATAGTCCCCTGCAACTGAAATGCACTTACGACATTTGTCAATAAGTGACATCATACCAATAAAATAATAATTATTATTTTGATCGTCAAAATAGTCATTCACAGCGTCCTTCATCTCTTCGTCTGCTGAAAATCTGCGCCCTCTCAAACTTTTCTTTAAATTTTTAAATAAGAAGTAGTCAGAGGGAGCCAGGTCTGGACTATAGGGTGGGTGGTTGATCTCTGTAAAGCCGTTTTTTGTCAGAGATGACCGCGCCTTAAAGGCCGTGTGCGCGGGTGCATTATCATGCAAAATCAAAACGCCTTTGCTAAGTTTGCCCCTCCTGTCTTCTTTTATTTTTTTGCATAGCTGGCCAAGTAAGTTCGCATAGTATTCAGCATTCATCGTGGTGTTTTTTGGCAGGTAATATATCATAAGAATCCCCTCAACATCCCAAAAAATGGTTGCCATTAGTTTGCCCGCTGACAGCCGGACCTTAAACTTCCTTGGTGGTTTTTCCCCTTTAAATTTCCATTGCATCGATTCTTGTTTGCTTTCGGGATCCCACTGACGAATCCAAGTTTCATCACAGGTCACTATTCGCAAGATAATTTCTTCCTCTTTATCCTTTACCAAGTCTAAAAATGACTGACAACATTCCACACGCTTTTGCTAATCAAACGGGATCAACATTTTAGGCACCCAACGCGCGCTCACCTTGGACATTCCCAAATGTTCATGAATTATTTCATGAACTCGTTCCTTGCTAATGCCAACATCTCTAGCTATTTCCCACTGCTTAATTAGCCGATCGGCAAGGATCAGTTTCTTCACTTTTTCCACATTATCTGCGGTAACTGCAGAAATGGGCCTTCCACTACGGGGATCGTCTTCTAAGCTCACACGGCCTTGTTTAAACTGCTTTGACCAAAACTTTATTACAAATTCGGAAAGACATGAATCTCCGAACACCTTAAACATGCGCTCTCGGACCTGCGTCGGCGTATTCCCTTCTTTACCGAGGAATTTAATCACAGCGCGATACTCAATTTTATCCAAATTTAATTTTATTGCAACTTGATGAAAACGAAGACGCGACAAAAAAAAAATGAACTCGTAGAAACAAATAAGTGTCATAATTTTTAAAAAAGGAATAAACAAAGAATACGAGAATATAGTGGCCAGTAACATTTTTTAAACTTTCTTTAACAAAGGAGATTTTATATCAGCCACCCCTCGTATATTCCCAGGATAGCGATAAGCTTAGCACCCGGCTACTCTTTACTCTTCGGTGTCCTTACAGCCCAAAAAAATATCTAAACAAAAGTAAATCTTATGTAAAATACCATGCAGCGTCTACGTAAAATAAGTCTGTTGAATAAAGGGTTACCATGACAAAAATACGGACATTTCAAAAAAAGTTTGGATGTTTTAGTCTCAAAATTAAATGATAAATAAATCGCATGCACAACGCACTTGTTACAGGGATATTATATCATGAGACTGATTTTCTAGTTGAACGAAGTTTATAAAAAAATTAAGACTTTATAATACTTATGTTTCATTTATAAGTAATTTAGTATAAAAATTTCATATTTATTCAATCTTCCTAAGTCAAAAATCCATACAGTTACAAAGTCCAGACAGAAAGCCGAAAGTGGACATGTCCGGAGAAATCCGTAAACTTATTTGAATACCAAAAACAAGAACATCAAAATTACATTGACTGTTCTATTAAGAATTGTTATCCGTTTTAGTGTAGCCAATCTTTCCGTTTGAGAACTTTTCACTTATCTTTAACCTTCCACCTTTGACCCGGTTGGCTGTTCAAAGGTCCAGGCTTTGCTGTTCAGCGGCTTTGAAGCAAATTACGTTGAGGTCGGCCGTCTGTTCCAAAATTGATTTACAAATAACTCAATTTTGTAACTTTTCGGTGGTAAACTAGAGTTTCCTAGTCGATTTATTTTTGCGTTGCTGTTTAGTAAACTGGACATGGCATTTTGTAAATACATCAAAATAGGCTTGCTAGCGTTATATTTTTTTCTGTGTTGTATCAGTACTGGTTAGTGTGAATTTATTGAAATCTGTTAAGCTATTGGCTTTTAAAATCACATTTAATGTTCCGCTTAGAAAATTTGCTAGCAAAGCCATTCGAGAAAATTGGATATAAATTTGCATGTCTGAAATATCCCAATCCCAATCGCTATAAAGTATATTAAACTTGAAAATCGTTAAAAATTGCTGTGCCCAAGTAATTGCGGCATTTTTTTCTTTGCATAATAATTTTCAAGCCGGACGGTATGCAAAGTGCTCGATAATAGCGCAGTCTATTCGTTCTCTACTTTATCCAATCGGGTAGCGCGACCGATATTTACTGGGAAATAGCGAAATATTGGTATTTTCAATGAAACGATTTTGAAGTTTATTTGTGGAAAATGTCGTAGTTCGTTTAAGTGTTTTATTTGAATGTTCTAGTAAATTCAAAAAACATCAAGTTTAAGGAATTATGAGTATATTCGCATATTAAGAAATTAATATCTTTGTCGCTAGGGATTTAGTGCGATTAACCGTTTGGAATTTGACTGTGAGCTCATATTTGGCACAGTTGTTCCGTTGGTGGTTCCGAGTGGATTTAGCCTGAGAGGCGTCGGGAAGCATTTCCGGGGTGACGAGGAGAGGGGGGGGGAAGTGTGATTCCGGCGCGTTCTCTTTTGAGCCATATATCTCCTTAGTCTAGGTACCTAGGGCAAGTTTGATATCATTTTCAGCTAAATGAAGTATGACGAATTCATTTCTGTTAAACAATATATGTGTTCCCCTACAAAAAAATGTAAATATTTGGTAAAATCTGTAAATCGTGAAGATATTTTTTCACATAATGGTCGTTTTCATTTTTACCAAAGAAAATATCAGTATCACACTAATATTATAAATGTGAATGTGTGTGTATGTTTGTTATTTTTTCACGCTGAAACGGCTGAACGGATTTGGGTGAAATTTAGAATGGATATAGCTTATACCCTAACTTAGCACATATGCTACTTTTTATCCCGGAACAAAGCATGTCGTTAAACCGAATAACACGAGAGAGGAGCCGCGCGGGCAAAAGCTGGTAAAAAATATAACCTAAAAGCCACATTTTTCCGTATTACAGAAATATAATTTTTATTGGAATTTCATGGCAAAAAATGAGTGAAAAAAAAAAGTTCGGCCCGGGGCAGAGTGGCGTATGGCACGCCGTTATTTTACCAAAACGAATTTGTATTTGTGTTTGAATCGTCTTGATGATCATTATGCTGGGTCCTATGGGGAGTATATATACCTAATACATATGCACGATACCATATTCATGTATCTCAAAGTGAGAAGAGTTGACTGTAGCTATGTATCATATTGCACTCAAGAATTGCGTATTTCATTATTTATTCTTGATTATACCGTCGTAATATAATTAAAATTAGAGTACGTAGACATCATCAATATTTTATAACACGGATAGGCACACTCAGTTTTGATCGGTATTGATAGAACTAGACTGCCGTTAATACACGGCTAAAAAAATGAGTCATACCATAAAATTATGGTTGTAAGTTTTTGGTTTTTAGGGCCTGGAAATAAACAACAAAGTGAGTACTATGATTATTTATCTTGATAAAAGGTGCCACTACAAAGGCACAACTCTGAGCACCGCAGCTTTTGTTTTTGGCTTCGTACTGCACTTCTTTCTTGCAATTGCACCTAACCATTTCCAAGCACGCTTCGGCAGCTACGAGCAAATTCGTCCATGTAAGTAGGCTGCCAATAATCACTGAGTTTAGTCCACCCCTAATCAGATGGCTTGGATGGGTAGATCTTGAGTTACTGACAACTGACCCCGCACATGGAACCCTTGAAAGACGCCTTCGCCTTAGAAAGTGCTTGTATAAAGCGGTTTTGGTGGGTGGGAGGTGTTTAAGTTGCCTGTGTTTTTTCGTGAATACCTAAATATTTTCGGCATTCGTTGACAGCCGAGCGCGAACTTGATCTAAAAGCACATTATTTTACACATTATTCTTACATCATCCTTTATATCTTTTTGTTTTATTAGGCTTACCTGCTGACTAAATCTAAAGATGTATGGCTTATAAAATAAATTAGATTAAAAAAAAAGCTTACCTACCTATCAACAAAATTATGACATATTTTTTAATGACCGTCATTGCTTCTTCTATCCGACCCTCGATCGATCCATGCTTTTAATGCATTGTCCTTGCCTTTCTTTACATTATTTTATTTTATCGTTTTGTTGACGTGAATAATATGTATACTCATGCCAAATTACAGCTTTCTAGTACTAATAGTCTCTGAGCTAAGCTGCGGCCAGATGGACGGACGGACGGACAAACGGACATGGCGAAACTATAAGGGTTCCTTGTTGGAATAGGGAACCCTAAAAATTATTCAGTAACACAATATCTATATTGACATGTTACATAGTTGATTATTTAAAACAAATAGAAAAAAATTACCTTCTTATTATCAGTCAATGCCTAAAAAATGCTAATTTGTTTTATTTTATTTATTTTGATTATGCCATAGTGAAAAATCCTGCGCAGTTACATAAAATTTCGATACTTATACATTTTACATTCTTGCACTTTGAAGTGGCTGAAAAAAATTTTTCCAGGCTGACGCATGGCAACCATTTTTTTAAATCAATGGGACCTTAAGTGCCATCATCCTGCACCGGTTTCATTCATGTATCTGATAAAAAATAATTAAAAATAGCACCATAAAACATGGCTGAATGAGGAACGTACCAGGGTAGGGGATGGCAACCATAGCGGGATGTGATCTCCATAGGGGTCTTTTTTACTACATTGAAGTTCTGGTCATGTATCTTTTGAGATATTTTTGGGGTCAAAATTGAGGTAAATATTGCTAATTTTTTCATGGTTCTTCCAGGTTACGGAATAGCAACCGTATGTGGTTTATTATTACTAAGTGCTTACTTTTTCTACATGATAGCCCAGTTCATGTATCTGGTGAGGTCACTTTTTTGCAGCGGGACCCTAGTTCATTAGTAAAAACTATAGCTTCGAGAAAAGGATGGTACGGCGTGCCGCTTTTTAGCTCGACTTGGCGGGGGCACGTATTAGAAACAAAACTACGTGCAGGATACAAACATAACACAATATCAACTTTTTTATAAAAAATAAATGCCATTATCAATAAAAAATAAAATAACAGTACTAACAATAACTTCTTGTTGAGAAAACGCAAGTTTTAAAGCGTTTTTGGCACGAATACCGACAAGCAGGCTGCCCCTCCTTCATGAAGGAGGACTTCTGGCCAAAGGGCGTGGTATACCGTCGTTTTCGCGGTAGACTTCCACCTACACCACCGGACCGGCACAGTGACGTTGTGCCAAAATGATATTTTAGTTTGTTTAGCATAAAAATATATGTATTATAGTATAAGGTATTTATTATTATGGGCCTTGTTGCCTGAAATAAAGCACTTTATTATTATTATTATGCAAGATTAAACAAAAAATAACATAAAAACAGAACACTTACTACTTTATACGTATATTAAAAGATACACAAGATACTTGGTACACTACTGAATTATTTGGCTGAAACAGTAGAAAATGGCACGAAACGTTTTATTTTTTTACGGGAGCTACGTGCATGACTCTGAGACGTCGCCGATGCACTGAGGTTGGAAAAGGGTGCGCTTTCAAATTATTGTGTCACAGGTTTGTCCACTCTTTGGTAAGTGCGATATTTTGACATTGGGGCAACTATTCCACTGCAGCATCTATTCTGGAATTACCCTAGTTTGTTTTTTGAAAACAAAATGTAAAATTACTTATATAATGAGCTAGCCAGCAACCGTTTTATTAAAATCTTTACAATTTTGTGTCAAAATATATATGTGTTTTTATGACTGTACCTACTATTGCTTATTACAATAATATACAATTATGTTGTTAAAATATTTCCTTTTTTTCTTTCAATATGAACACATATTGTTTTAGTCCGGAAACTATACTTGTATCTATAGGTCTAAGGTTTAGTTTGTGCCTGTGATAATTGAATTTATTCTAAATACATTATATAGTTATTCGATTTTCTAGCTTCTCTGAAACATTATCTATATGTTAAAGCTAGTTCCTTTAACTCTAACTGATATACGAGTAGTTGTCGCAACAAACTCTTATTGTGATTTTACTTACTGTCAGCGAGTTAATTTGTACTTAAAACACATACTATAAAGCTGATTCTAAATTTTTTCCAAATTAATATATGTACGAGTAGATTCTGTTGTTAATACTAAAAAACTGTTTTGGAATGAAGAAAATTAAGTTAGGACAGCACTAAAATTAAAATTAAAGTCTTCAGAATCGACTTTAAATATCTTGAAAGTAATAAAGTAATGAATTGTTTTGTTGTTTAACATTTTGAAAAACATATTTGGAAAGAAAACAATTTATTTTCGCAAGTAGCAATTTTTTTTTGTCTTTATGGAACATCCGTTTATTTATCTTGAACCAAGAAGATTTTTTTCATAATGATGATGATATTGAGTTAAACAGCTAAAAGATATTCTGATTTCATGACTGTCACTACATCTAGAGTAGATAGCCCATACATTTTATTATCGAGTTTATCTCGGGAGGATAATCAGATAGTGTCCAGCTAAAGCCTTCAGGGGTCAGTCACAGAGTGTCTCGAACCGATTAGGGTAACACGCAATTTTCCCCGGTTAGATAATTTTGTCTCGGGATCTCAAGAGGAGCCTAAAGGAATAGCTGGTCGGGTATAAAGCGTAATGATACCTAATCGAAATAAGCTCGATGGAGCAGGATCGCTTTAGCTTAAGTACCCAATCACCATATAAAGTGGCTGCCCGAATAAACGGAGCTGAACTCGGTTCAGCAGAGATTAATGAGCGTCATTGATTAGACACTTAAATAAAAGCTTTTGGACCTATATTATATTTTTGTAAGATTTGTCTTATCTTGCTCTTTGAGATTTTTTGCTGAGCTTGCTTAAATTTCCTTAATGTAGCTTTTGGGCCCACCTACGGACGTCCTGAAAACAATTTTTCACATCTGAACCTACAAACAAAGAAAATGTGCTAATAAAACGGTCAAATATACGAGTATCAGAATAAATCTGCAATGTTTTTGAAATACCTTCAGCAATAAAAAAGCGAATGTGAAAAGTTCAAAAGTTAAATTGTTAACACATACATACATCTGTAGGGTATGTTGATTTAGCGCGCATGCGTAAACCATGAACGAACTGGTGAACAATTGTTGAGAATAATTGCTTAAATAATTTCATTGGAATACAGGATCTTTTTTACTACAACGGACCTAAAAGAAAGCTTAGCAAGTTATCTCTCTGCCATCGAGTCCAGATATCGCGCTCTGCATTAATTACTCGTCCGTATTTTATATTCCCCGCAACGATATAATCGACACTGTACAAGCTATAAATACAAAAGGAAACTTCGCATTAGTTTTGACAAAATGATTATTCTTTTCATCTTTTTAATTATATCGTGGTCAGATCTAACGACGGCATCGTTATTACTATTAAAATTTAATCAAATTAAGCGAAAATTGTGTGAAAGAAAGTAATTAAAAGTTAGTTTGTTTCCCGATTTGCATACTAGTTGCCGTAATTACAGCAAATGCTTTTCGTGGTTTGAATGTAGGGAGAAGTTGCGCGCTCACCAAACAGAGCGGGGCCCATCGCTGACGCTGCTTACCTGAATTTATTATAAAAACTTTACCTGCTGTCAAGTTCCAGTAATAGTTTAATTTTAAATTAAAAGCATCTTTGTAAAGCAACAATGAGTATTGAGCACCCGAGTCACGGTATTGAGGCGACTCCTTCTGTAATTCTGACCGGAGTTTTCAATGCACGACCTAACGACTTTGTTTTCCTATTGAGTAACAGGAAAATCGTATAAAAACTTCAAACAAAACTTTGTCCAGGAACCTACAGTACTTTTGAAACTTAATCTTAAATGAGAATTTATTCTTGAGAGTTCTTTTCTGTTTTTTTCAGATCAAGGTTGATGAAATTGTAGTTTTTACCATTGCATTGTGTTGCTCGAAAAGAATATGATTTGAAAAGGTTATTTAATAGATGATTCAATACTACTTTTATCG
This sequence comes from Ypsolopha scabrella, assembly GCA_910592155.1. Classification (NCBI taxonomy): domain Eukaryota; kingdom Metazoa; phylum Arthropoda; class Insecta; order Lepidoptera; family Ypsolophidae; genus Ypsolopha; species Ypsolopha scabrella. The sequence continues at coordinate 12,093,615 of OU342965.1, forward strand.
TGAATAAAACAGAAAGAAATAGGACAAGGGACAAAAACAAGAGTCAATGGTTTTGGTCACTGCGCTCGGCGGCGACAGGACCTTTTTTCTTCTTTGTTTTTATAATTTGCCGTGGGCAGAGGCTTCAGAGGTTGCGCATTCATTGCGGGTTCACAGGTAAGATAAAATGTTGTTGATTAATATATTAAATTATGTTGAAAGAAGTCAAGTTTTCAGCGTAAGCGATTTATCAACCTTTTTAATCAATACCGATAATTATAAAACGAATTCATCTGATTACTTTAGCTTAAAGAAAATTTAATTCAAAATTCGAAATGGCCCTGTATTCTAGCAAACATCACATAGATATTACGCATTAGCTGACTCAATACTTAGCTACGGACTAAGTTGCTACGGATTAACTTTTAAAACGTATATAGGTACAGGAGATTAAGAAAATTCAAATTAGATGTATTTTTACCTTGTTTGTAAAAAGGAAAAAAAGAAAACAAAGATGATTATAGCAAACTTTTTACGATATGTAAAATCTTACCAGTGGATAAGAAAGTGAATTATTTATTAGCATTAGAAACATACTATAGTGAAGAGTTCAAGGAAAAAATCTGTTTACAACACTGTACTAGGTCGAAAAAGCAAGAAAAGTTGATACAGAGAGGAGTTAATAATTACTACGGCCAAAGAACTAGAAAATACTCAATCCCAAAAATATGTAATAAGTACGCGATGCTGTTGGATTCAAAAAAGGTGAATGTTTGCCACTTCTAAAAGAAAAGATGTTAGTGTAATAGATAGATAAGAGTTATAAAATGTAAGATATTGTGGTAGGTTTTAGAAAAAATATGTATTATAATAAGGTAGAATAGTGAAATTGGAAGAGCGTAGTCGCCAACAAACTACTCAGTAGTTTGGCGAAGATTATTATTTGTAACTACCCATGATACTTTGGTAAAAAAAAAAAAACATAATAAGGAAAATAAATGACTGCTAAGAACCGATTAAATTCCTTATTTTATTTGTAGCAATTGAACAGAGTTAGGTGGTAGAGCTAATACCTGGTTCGACTGTGGAGGTACCACCATCTTACTCGGAAATCCTCCCAAAGTTATTCGGGGGAGAGTAAGAGGACAGCTCTCAGGCAAAAAACCAGGCAGCCCACCATTGCCTGGGACCGATGGATGGTGGTATATCCATCCCCAATTGCCGGGCCTTCTATAAATCAGACTGGTGACGGGCAGCGGCGTCACTGGTGCGAGGGTTTCGGCACCGCGCTCACCAACCTGCCTGCCCAGCGTATATGAGCGATGGACCGCCAAAAGTGGCGAAATCCTGGAAAGGCCTATGTCCAGCAGTGGACAAAACAGGCTGATGGATGGATGGGTGGAACAGAGTTGCAAAATAGCTCCTAACAATACGGGTAAAATGAAAATCAAATTGGGAAATTACTAGAAACTTTATCAACAAAACACTTTAACAATTTATTATTAGTGTAGTTGAAAGAAACCGATTTTTGATCTCGCTCACGTTTTAAGTAACTACATTAATATAACGATGTAACGAATCTCTTTCCACTCGACGTAATAATATATTTATCTAGTACAATCACACTAAATAGGAAGGCAAAGGGAATTTAGCCCATCATACCATACAGTCAGGTCTGAGATTTGAATATAGTATAATACCAATCTTTCATATAATATTTACTAGCTTTTGCCCGCGGCTCCAACCGCGTGGTATTCGGTTTAACGACATGCTTTTTTCCGGGATAATAAGTAGCCTATGTGTTAAGTTAGGGTATAAGCTATACCCATTCTAAATTTCATCCAAATCCGTCCAGCTATTTCAACGTGAAATAGTAACAAACATACACACACACAAACTTTCGCATTTATAATATTATTAGTGTGAAGTGTGATAATACTTAATGCCAAATACGTGTAAAATAATATTGTGGTCTGACCAAGGAGGTTACAATTCAATCGGTTTTCGACCATGCGTGATGGACTGTTGGATTTTGGCGCCATAGTACATTTTTAATATGTACACTCAATTACACAAGACCGTACGGCCTATAACTCCAAAGTTAAGGGTCGGGGGTAGCGGGGGGTGGTATTTTTGAACTCAGGAGACACAGTTCTATCATGCAACGATGTTAACTCCCAAGCCGTTACGCTCGACCTATTAGAGTGCAGTATCTGTTGCACAAGTTGCAGCGTGACGCATCGGACCGATGTGCATATATAGGATGACACTTGAGAAAGTGTCATTGCTTGGGTTTTGCGACCGTTTAGGGTTCCTTATACGGCAATGACCGCAATAAGTAGACGTTTGTCTCAGAGTTTTTGTCTTTATTGGAATAACATACAGATTACATAGGCCGGAGCCATTTGCAAACATCAAACATTATTTATACATTTATTTAGAAATCACACATGTTAAAGATCCATGCAAGAGATGGAAAATATTTGTACATAAACCAAACATAAAAATCATATCTTTAAGAAATCACATAACATAATATTTCATTCAATCGATATGCAACTAGCTATACATGCCTATAGCCTGTAGGATTAGCGGTGATCCAAAGTTTGTGTTGCCAGTTGGCTCCTACAATTCTTACATACTAATTATTTCTAATAGCCTAAATGCGTGGCTGCAGCCGACTTGATACTTCTGTATCGTATTCACCGAGGGCAAGGGAAACTGCAGAAAACCTTGCCGATACAGGCGGTGGCCTGGCTAAATTTCCCGGGTGGCAGCGCGTCCATCCACGGCCACCAGGGACACTTTGCCAGCCACGTTCTTACTTACGAAGAGAAACATCCATGGGAGGCACACTGGGCCGTGCACGATCGGCTCAGGCATTACAGGTATAGGTATGGATGTGACTTGATGTAGATGACGATCGGTCCAGCGGCGTAAGAGTCGAAAGCCTTCATTTACTAGACCAACGGCTTCCCATGGAGTATTTTAATATATATGACATCAAATAAGCGTAATTTTTCCCCAACACCCTTAATATTTAAAAATATTTTTATACAGTATAAATTAAAACTATTCTCACACATGAGTTTCATAAGTGTTTGCAACGTGCAAAATCAACTCTTCGTAATGTAGCACATTAATGTTTTTGCGAAGCATCAGCAATATGAACCAATCCCCGATCTTGAGACGGTTATAGGCAAGGGCTATGGTGTTATCCGGGATTATACTGCATGATTTTCGGAACTTCAACCATCTTAGTGAGGGGATCAGACAAGTGGCGAAGCGATACAGAATCACAAATATACCATAAACAGTAAGGGACCACATCCAGAACCACAGACCAAATTCGATTTGCTCATTGACCGAATTCTGCGCTAGCTGGCATATTCCCGTGATGTTCCCTGGGTTCCCCGGGCCATCGAATGGACCAGTACATTCGGTAGTTATTGAACGCAGCTGTCCCGTCATGTGTATGACACCTGTTGGCTGCGCCGTAAACATCGCATAAATAACGGATAATTCAAAACGTTTGCTTGTAAACACATACAACAGCTGCAATTGTAACGCGAGGTTAAAAAGATTAAATAATTCACAAAGCATATAACGGTGTGCATAGTCGTCATGTCCATTGAAATGTTTACGAAAATAGAAGATCAGCGGTTGTATGTCCTTCTCGCTGCAGCCTTTGCCTCCGGTCGAAGTAATCAGCTCAGTAGCCATCATCTTCATTGTCCCTCCTTCCATCAAGTTCCACAGGTAGCGGGGGATGTAGAACATCACGGCCTGTAGCAGTAGTGTGGCGAAGCCGAGTTGGTAGTAGGTGAAGATCCTCGAGCTTGTGTCGGCTTGAGCTGCAGAACCTTCAACATCGGAGACGTCCTCCACCAGCGTAACTTTTCGTCTTAAATTCAAGACTGATTCGAGGGAACAATAACGGTTGAGTTCCTCCCCGGGATAGTCCCCAAAAGTGCATTCCATGGGATCTTGAAAAATGCCTTGCACAATCATTATCCATGCTGATGCCACGAGGATAATTACAGTGATCCGGTAATTCAGTCGGAAGAAAACGCTGTCGGTGACAATCGACTGACGGCTAAGTCGTCCGAAAATAGTTCCAAACACGTCCGGCATGCCGAGCGATTCAAAGTAAACTGGACAACCGGACAGTTTTTGAATTAAAACATTTAAGTATAGGCATCATACGTCGAGATAAGGAAAACTATTATTGAAACAAAACAGGTCAACTCCGCCATATTAATTAAATTGTTATCTTTCTGGATGACCGGATGGATTGACATGTACTCTATACCAATATCACGTACTGCTGTAATGACATGATAAGCGAATGTTAAGTGAATAGTTATCGCTTCGGTAATTGATTGTACAGTCAATTACACAAGACCGTACGGCTTATATAACTCCAAAGTTAAGGGTCGGGGGTGATGCATGATAGAACTGTGTCTCCTGAGTTCAAAAATACCACCCCCCGCTACCCCCGACCCTTAACTTTGGAGTTATAGACCGTACGGTCTTGTGTAATTGACTGTATTTACTGTGTTTTTGTGATTTAATAGTATTATTTTGCTCTAAAATGGCTGACAATACTAATACTGATGATAATTTGACGAACAATATTCAAGTAAAAAATGTCCTAAGACAAGTTTTACCGAGATTATAAAAACAAGTAGGTTATAAACACAGACATATAATGATTACTAGGTAGCAGACCAAACATAAGGATTAAATAGCGTGGCAAGTTTCCATACAAAAAATAAGCTACATTTAGGCTTCATGGTACGAAGAAACGTATAAAAATGGGTTGTTTAGGCTGGCTTATGCTTGGAACATATTTGTTAATTCCTAAACTAATCTGTAGTATATATTTTGTTTGGAAAAAAGCAAAATTTTTATTTAAAAGAGTCCATAGTTCACTGAGCTAAAATTGCCACGCGTCTGCGTCATGCGTTTATTATTAATGTTAGGTCTGCTACTATATTATACGTCTGTGGTTATAAACGAATACAGCATGAGTTTAGATGAATGAAGTAGTGTATATGAAATTGCACATAAATAATAGTGCCAAGGGGTCCATATAACACGATTTCCATCGGCTTGTTTGGGAAATGGCATCCATACTACATTTTTTTATTCCGTGCTCTTCGCTTTTTCAAACATTTCCATAAACCTCAATACGACAAACATTGACGTACTACCAAATGGACATTGGGTTTGTGCTCAAAAGTGTCCGAACTAAAAGAGAGTCAAAACCATTGAAAATTTAAAAATGTCAATCACACGTCAATCAAAATTAAGCCGTGCAGCAATGAAATACGGTTCAAATTAAAGTGTTTTGTTTCCTAATATTTTGTCACTTCACTAAGGACACTTTTTTGGTAAATTTTATACTAGACCCGTGGTCCATGGTTTGTAATTGCAATGACGACAAATACACTTGTTTCCTTGGTTGCTTTTCTGACCAGGGAAATTTTTGTCCGGCTTTCCTTTTTAAAATGTTCACCCTTCGCCACTGATAAATAGGTATTCAAACACACATGTGATGCGAGCTCGCCAACGCCTCGTTTTTTAATTTTAAACTCGTGTTTTAATAACCTCTTTATATACCAATTAGACTAGTTCTGGGAACATAGAAAATGCTTTTTAAATATCAAATTATAATTAATATCGAGACGTGCTAGAGAATTGGATATCGAAACACGACTAGTTTATTTTAATAGCACAAAGAATAAAGTGTCACTTACTAAAGCTTAATATAAGATTATGTTTTCAATGCGAAATCCATCGCTTTGGAATACTCTAAATATTATTAGAGTGCATTACAAAATAGAAAAGATAAATTAGAAACAAATGTAAAGACAAGAATTTGAAAAAAATCTTCTGGCCAGAATTCGAACCTGCGACCTCTTGGTATCAAGACAAGCGCGCTGGAATCCTGGCCCGAGGAATTTTTTGTAATTCTTGTCTTTACATTTGTTTCTAATTTATCGTTTCTAGTTTGTAATGCATTCTAATAATATTTAAATTATTGAGGATATATTTTAATAATATTTAAATTATTAGAATGCATTACAAACTAGAAAAGATATTATTTACGCATTAGAAACAAATGTAATTTTGAAAAAATTCCTCGGGCCAGGATTCCAGGGTTCTCAAAAGAACGACTACCCATTCCTGCAGGAAACATAGCTGGATTCATTTCACATAATAATATGAAAATATAATTATTTTGCTTCATGCGTCAACACGATGGCACCCATGTTCAAGGGACCGCCACCAAGGGGGCCGCGGCAGCTGCTACGGCAGAAAACTCTAGGCGGCATAAATAAAAAGTTCTGTATAAGGACTACATATTCATGGGTATACCTGTTCATGCCATTTGGCTTCGAGACTCTTGGGCGGTGGGGAACGGACGTGCGGTGACTTTATAAAGAAACTTTGTTGTTCCTGCCGTCGCTTCGAGCGACCGAAAGACGGGCCTATGCGAATATCGTCACGACATGAATCCCGGAAGGGGTTTCAGAGGTGTTTGCGAGTTTGGACTGTAGGTATAATGCATGTCTCAGTCCACATTCGTGGTGAATCCTACCATCACTGTATTTAGGCTCAAACATTCTTAACCGGATATACTAAGACTTTTTCAAGATTTCCAAATCACATTGCTTCCAAGGTAATGGTAAAAGAGCTTTTTAATTTTTTTGATTAGGTATATGCCTTAACGCAGTTTGAAATTAAAATATATCCTCAAATTATTATAATCACTCATCAGGAAATCTCGGAGACTTGGAGAGTTGAACATTTCTCCATGCAGCATCCGTTATGGGATTTTCATAAATACAAACTACCAAGGCTTTAATAGAGGATTAGCTTTTGCTCGCGGCTTCGCTTTTTACTTTTTTAGTATTTTATTTTTTACCTATTACCACTTCTGGCCGTGAGCAAAAGTGCTAGTATTGCACATTTTATGTATAGGTATATTAATAACTAGCTTTTGACCGCGGCTCCGCCCGCGTGTTATTCGGTTTAACGACATGCTTTTTTCCGGGATAAAAAGTAGCTTATATGATAAGTCAGGGTATAAGCTATATCCATCCTAAATTTCATCCAAATCCGTCCAGCCGTTTCAACGTGAAAGAGTAACAAACATACACACACTCACACACAAACTTTCGCATTTATAATATTAGTGTGATAAAATAGTTAAAAGGCGTGTCTATACATTGAGTATTTTTGCGAAATTTTTGCGTGTTCCTAGTATTTTGCTGATGCCGAAACTAAACATTTTAAAATTTTCGTCTCGCTGTATGTTCCATTTTAATTCACGAACCACTCGACGGATTTTGGATCCAATTTTATTTATTATCATCGTTATGATTCTGGGTAGCATATGGGCTATAATTGGTGTTGATAAAATAACCGCCAAGCCGAAAACTGTCGATACTGCTCCAAGATTGAAATACACATGCACGCGAGCGAGGCCGCGGGCAAAAGCTACTATTTCATATTGGTGTATCCAAGCCCTACCCTGGGTTGCTCAGTACGTTGAAAGACCCTTTTAGCTACGGCCAGCGTAGCAAACAGTTTTTTTTTGCTCTGTAGATAAAAAAGTCGAGTTTTTCAATAGAACACGAGTGCTTTAATCCCTAGTTATGTATAGTTTCACACACTACTTTATCTAAACTCATTTTAACCGGTTTTCATTTTCTTGATAAAATTTGTCGTTAGCCATTTTTGATTTTTCTTATAAAAGCTTGTTCTAAAAGTGTACGTAATTCCCGTCGTTATTTACAAAATGTCAGGTGGAGTCAAATATCATCACCATCCCTGCTGTCAGTAATTTTAGGGCAAAATAATTATTTTCACCCATAAAACCACAATAAGTAATAAATAAATTTCCTCGAAAATAGTCGAAAACTATTTATCTAGTTCATCCATTGACAAACCGAGTCCAACGCGCCGTAAGCCATAGACAATACCTGGTCAAAAATAAATTTGAACTGTAACCTCGTTACTATTTTGTACGTATTGGAGAACATTATATAAAAACCTCATTGGTATTTGATATTAAACCTCAGACATGGCTGTATGGATTAAGTTCCCTTTGCCTTCCTAGTTAGTATCACATGTACTGTAATCACAGAAAAAGTTATTTTATGGCATTATGTTCTCCGGAGACCTATACTATATTTTTTTTGTGTTTAAGAGACGTTAATGAAAAATATTTTTCATTATGCCCGTAGTTTTGAGTTTGTAATGAGGATTTTACGATATGAGGTTAAACAAAACAGATAAACATATTGATAGCAAAATGATTGCAATACAGGATTCCAATTAGGCAGTGGCGTGCATAGAACTTTTTGCTGGAAAAGCAATAAGAAGGTCAAGTTTGACGATAAAAATAACGTGAAATAAAAGAAAAACCAATTTGAAAAAAACATTTTTTGTATGCAATCATGTACTCTAGGGTAGGCAGTGCCTACCCTGGCGTCGTACAAATAATGATTTTTCAAAGTGATATTAAAAAAAAACATATTTTTTTTATTGTCAAATGTGACTTTCTCATTACATTTTCAGCAAAAAGCTCTATGCATGCCACTGCAGTTAGAGGTTAAATATATTCTTTGTACAAGTTGCGGTTTGATATTTGAACCATAAACTATCTGTGCAACTACAAGTTATTGCCGGTGGACTCGTAATTTGGTCTGTTCACCGTTTTGAATTTAAATGTATTATTGAGCCATAAATACATATTTATTGAGCCATGAGCATTTGGTCACGAATATTTAGAGTACCATACAAACCTTGATTTTTTAAAGTAAAATTTACGTCGCGTCGGAACGACATTAAATCTCTCTATACGCAATTGACGTAAACTTTGAAATGCAAGTCACCGTTTACACTTGTACACATCCACGTTTCACGGACGATCATTACATCCCAGCATGAAGGGTGGTAAGATCTATCACCGTAAGGTGGTAAGATCTATCGTGTGGCCGAAGCACAGATATGGATCCACAGCTAGTTGTGCCTTTTGTGCCCCAATGGGATTTTAAACCACAATCTCTGTTCGTACTATTAGACCTCAGAGACAGTTAAAGTGTGACTATTTATGTAAATTAACAATGTATAAGGAACTAGTCTTTATCCGCGCTCCACCGGCGTTTTTCAGTCTTTGCACCGTTTTCGGCTTAGGCGTTATTTTATGAACACCTATTGTAGCCTATATGTTGACCAGGGTCACTAAGATGGTAATAAAAAAACGCATCCAAATCCATTGAGTGGTTCTCGATTTAAAAGAGTTTATTACATTTTTGTCCCGTTTTCGGCTTGGTCTATATTTTTTGAGGACTCATCCTAGCCTGTGCGTTGACTAGGCTCACTAAGATGATAATAAAAAATCCGCATACAAATCCGTTGAGTGGTTCAGAGACAAAATTCTAAAAATTGTGGTTTTAGCCTCAGTACAATACTAATAACCTATTTAATTTAAAATTTCGCGACAGTAATACTTTCACTTTCGCAGACTTCTGAAAAATTTACAATTTCCAATAAGTTTAGAATTTTTACAAATTTTCAGATTATTTTGCAAGCAATATTTTAGTTTTTCCACTGATATTTATCGCTTGCAAACTCACAATAGCCACCCCGGAATTGTGTAGTTCAGAGGTTCCAGTCAATTAACCTTTCCCGGTGGTTTTCCTGTAGGTTTCTCTGTTCGAATAGATATTTGACTAGTACAAACAACGGAGAGACCACGTACTACGTCTGTGATGCTATTAAATATTTGTACAAGAATGGGTTAGTAAGTAGAGAGTCTTGGAGTAGTTCTTTTCTTTAAGTTTTACTTTCATTTTTATCGTAAATAGCTATAGGCATTAAGTAGTGTTAATATTAATGTCAGACGCCTCCTTATTTGTATATAGTGTGACAACGATTTAAATGAACGTCAAATGACAGCAATGAATGGCGCTGGTACAACATGGTGAACTGTCAAAATTTGACGTTTTATACCATTGCCAGAAGAAAAAGAGTGCGGTTATGAATTCACAGTAAACTACAATTTTCTAAAATTAACACCCACGATTCGGTCACGAGCTTCATCAAACGTCAAAATCGTTGGGAAAAATTGGCTGTCAAACATGTTGTGTTGGTAACTTCAGGCCACAACGAACGACCATGCTAAGGACTATAGGGGTCGGTTGAATGTGTTTCCATCCATTCATCCATCAGCCTGTTTCGTCCACTGCTGGACATAGGCCTTTCCAGGAATTCACCACTCTTGGTGGTCCTCCTGGAAGAAATGCCCATACTCACACACGCTGGGCAGGTGGGTTGGTGAGCGCGGTGCTGAAACCCTTGCACCAGTGACGCCGCTGCCCGTCACCAGTCTGTTTTATATAAGGCCCGGTAATTGGGGATGGATATACCACCATCCATCGGTCCCAGGCGATGGTGGGCTGCCCAGTTTTGCCTGAGAGCTGTTCTCTTACTCTCCCCCAAATAACTTCGGGAGTGTTTGCGAGTAAGATGGTGGTACCTCCACAGTAGAGCCCGGCATCAGCTCTACCACACTTAATGAATGTGTTTATTTGGTTTATTTTCGTGACCGACGTTACAACGACAGCTGAGGGTGATTATTCTGTTGGTAGTCATAACCACACCAAAGGCTGTGTTAGGTCCTTAGACAAAGCAAAAGGAAGACACGGTACCCCGATTCCCGCGCGTTGCCTTGCAAATAATAGGCCCAATGGGCCTGTTTTGTGTAGCCCTCTCGCTCGTGCCACTGTCGAAGCTTGTCGCTCTATCTCTGTCGTTCGGTGTCGCTTGTTTAAGAAAGAGGTAAATTTTTCAGTTGACGATATAAGAACGTACCGTATCTACCTTTTGTTATATCAATGGTTAGGTTTGTCATTCACATTCATTAAGATTGCTGTCGCACTGTAAACGATTTTATCTAACCTCATATCGCAAAATCCTTATTATGAACTCAAACACAATGCATTGACGAACATTTCTTTTCACGAACGCGTCTATCACAGAAAAAAAATATTTTTTTATTATATTACACTACAATCACACTAAGTGAGAAGGCAAAGAATACTTAGTCTATACAATCATGTCTGTCTATGGTTTTGATATCTAAAACCAATGAGGTTTTTAAATACCTAATACTGGCTAATACGGATAGTCTGTCAAAAAAGTGTTGAAACGAATATTGAAAAAACTATTTTTCTTTCGCCTGGTTACACCAAACAAATAAGTACAAAATCTGTTAAATCGAGTTAACCGCGTTGTTATTTAATAAATATATTACCTAAATTATACTACTTGAACGTTTAAAGTCCAATAAAGTTCATTAAAGTTTCATTTTCATTTCAACACTTTTTTGACAGACTATACAACAATACATTGCGGCCCGACCAAGGAGTTTACGTGGCGGTGCGAGACCTCACCGCTATATAAACCTCATTTGCCTAATACATAACCTCACGTGCATCCGCGTTGGACTGCTAGATTTTTATTAATTTAATATTTCTGTTTCTGTTAGTTAAAAGTTTTGATCTGGGCAAAAATATCTGACAACAGTGGTCGCGTGATATGAGCAACGAAAAATATGAACAATCTCATTACAGCAAAATAAAGAAAAACTTACGACAAATTGTACTAAGTTTTTATGGATTGGAAAATAAATTAGATAACTACTGTATGAGTTTAGATAAAGTAGTATATGAATATGTACATAACTAAGTATTAAAACACTCGTGTGATACTATTAAAAAACATGCTTCGTTTTTTAAATTCACACTCTAGTTTTAATACCCTCTTTATGTACCAGTTTCATAAAGTACTATTAACGCCCTCATGCCGGCGTCCGTATATAATAAATGCTCAACCAAGGAGGTCCATGAAAAATCACTGATTTATTTAAAATCAAAAACTCTTTGTTGAAATAGGTTAATTTAGAGTTAAAACAAAGAAACATAGTTCTCGTAATTTTTAGGGTTCCGTACACAAATGGTGCCTAACGGGACCTTAATTATTACTAAGCCTCCACTGTCTGTCTGTCTGTCCGTCTATTACAGGGGTCTACAGCTTCTACCGTAATAGGTAGAAAGTTTAAATTTTCAGAGAATATCTGTTACTATAGCCTCTATAACGACAAATAATAAAATAAAAAAACAAAAATTGAATGGGTCTCCATAATAGAAACCTCGCAAAAGTTGCATTATTCAAATGATATTCGGTTTGGCTCTTACCAACCAGCTATAGCTACCTATAGGTCGTTGGCTCTTACTTAAAGGCAGTAACATAAGCAAGTTTTAAATTTAGTCAGATTGTAGGACAACTTTTAAAGTAAAACAAAAAAATAAAAATGTAGGGTTCCGGAAGCAGACGGTGCCAAATTTTTTGTCAGCGCTACCATTTTAGCGCCTTGTTTTTTGTAGCCTTGATATTGCTTTGGCATGTATATTGTGGTTATTTATCATAATGTTTTAAGGATCCGCACTCGTACTGTGGGGAGGTACGGAACCCTTTGTGCGCGAGTTCGACTCGCACTTGGCCAATATATTTTTAATGGGTATTGCTTAGCGGTAGTTTAATGTGATTGCTAAGAGAATGATAAAGGCATGGCCGGCAATTATTATGGATTATATAGGTTATCGGATTACGGTTGTCACATTTTGTTGGAACCTAGAAGTTTGTTTTGAATTTATCGGGCAACTACGTTTTTAACTAAATAAATTGATACGATTTGGTATTCTCAAATTTAACCAATAACATACACACTCATCTACAGTCACACATTCACACACCTCTTACACTCACACTTTCTAATACCCCCTTACATACATACCTTGGTACCCGTAACACACATCCTCACAAATTTACAACATATGCGTGCGTTTAAAATTATGGTTACTATTTTTGTATACATCCCTACCAATTTTTTTTTTGCTACTGTCTTGCTTCGGTACGGGTATGTAGCCAGCGCAGATTTTACGGTCTAATTGTTTTTTTGTAATACAATTATTTTTATATTTTAGTTAAGATATGCTGTCTTTGATTATGTATGTATGCTATTTCTGTTTAGTCCAATAAACAATTTGTATTTCTATTTGTATTGTTTATTAAGCGAAAGCTTAGAGAACGATCGTCATAAGCATACACTGAACTAGGAAGGTGTCGGTGAATAACTGAGAAGATTTAGTTAGAGTTAGTACAGTCACCGTGCATGTAGTTTACCCTACCGACCGCCGCATGGCCAACGTAGCGTAGAGAGTAGGGCGGGCGGGCGGGGCGACACGAGCGCACCACTTGTACCCGACTATTTATTGCTGAAACTCGACCACTCCATACCGAAGTCAGCATAATCTACGGGCTCAACGTGTGCACAATATATATGACTTAATTATCGCAACCGTCCACTGTCAGATTATCGCAAGCGTTCTCACTAAAATTGTACAGAATATTGTGTTGGTGACCTAAAATAACAGTTTGCAATCAAAATTTGTCGAGAAAATATTTGTTTTATGGATAATTCTATTATAGTCAGTAATAACGTCATCTAACAAGGGTAAATCTCTAAAATGTGTTTATTATTCTAGCGAAATTTTTTGGTCTTTACTTTTCGTGACTAACATTTTAAATCAGTAGGTAATTTAGTTATGTTACTTCCAATAAATGACTATTTTGCGATGAATAAATTTAAACTTTGACAGCACTAAAACCAAACTGCATTATTTTAGATATCAAACCAGAGAAAATTTCTAACGAATGTGTTATGTTTGATTTTAAAGTTATATTAAAAGATTGCAACCAATGTACAGGTAACGATTAGGTCAGTTTGTTAGTATCTTTTACATGAGGATGTAAAAATCGAAATCACGGAGAAAAGCTGAATGATCATGTTGATTACTCACTATGGTAAAGCATCTTGTTCTTGTTTTCCAAAGAGTATTACAGCACATATTGGATGGATTCGATTGATGGTTCTTGGTGGAATATCATCTTGAATAAATTATACACAAATTCTTGTACTTTTATTCCACATATACTTATTTTTATTCTAACTTAGGCTACCGGTTTCGTATTACACATCATCGGGCCAACAAATTATTAATTATTTAACATGACAGAAAGAAAACAAAAGAAAACATTTTTAACAAGCTAATATACCTATAAATTCAGAACCTCTGTTTATTTTATATTTGCTTGTTAAAAATGTTTTCTTTTGTTTTCTTTCTGTCATGTTAAATAATTAATAATTTGTTGGCCCGATGATGTGTAATACGAAACCGGTAGCCTAAGTTAGAATAAAAATAAATATATGTGGAATAAAAGTACAAGAATTTGTGTATAATTTATTCAAGTATACAGCACAGTTTGTCAATTATATCTACTGTTCACAGACATGTCGAATAGTGGAATCTCATTACATTATGTACTCGTACATACCTTCATGCTTATGTACATTCTAGGAGACCTCAGGTGAAGACAAGCCGATAGTTCCCCAGGCACGCGTCACCTAGATTTAGGCGCATACCCTCAGTTGCGCTTTGTGTGTTTACTACTGTGACTTAGTTAAGGCTTACCTGGCGTATTGATCAAATATTTAACTATGATAGAACAGAGTTGCATCAAATCGGTTTCGTGTCTTCTGAAATATTTATTTTACACCCGTTGCAAACTAATGCCGTGAAACACGAAAATGTAGCGAATTGATGACAAAACTAGAAAATAGACTGAGAGCGAAATGCGACATACGCGATAAGTTTTCTTATATTTAGGCATAATTTATCACGTTTCGTGTTGTCGTCGATTTGCAAAGGACGTTATTAATTACGCGGAACTTGCAAAAGCACATAATATCAAATCTGTAAAGAACAAAATCTTTGTATATTACTATCCATCCATCCATCTATCAGTCTGTTTCGTCCACTGCTGGGCATAGGCCTTTCCAGGATTTCGCCACTCTTGGCGGTCCTCCTGGAAGAAATCCCCTTACTCACACACGCTGAGCAGGCGGGTCGGTGAGCGCGGTGCCGAAGCCCTTGCACCAGTGACGCCGCTGCCCGTCACCAGTCTGTTTTATATAAGGCCCGGCAATTGGGGATGGATATACCGCCATCCATCGGTCCCAGGCAATGGTGGGCCGCCTGGTTTTGCCTGAGAGCTGTTCTCTTACTCTCCCCCGAATAACTTCGGGAGGATTTGCGAGTAAGATGGTAGTACCTCACAGTCGAGCCCGGCATCAGCTCTACCATCTATACTATAGTATGTTAAGTGAATAATAACAAAATGTACTAAAACGAAACAAAAAAACTGGTCAAGTGCGAGTAGTTTCGTACCATCCAAATAAATCAATAGGCTTAAATGATTTGAATAAAAATTACAAATATATAATTACCTAGAAACGTATGAGACAAAACTGCAAAATTAAGTTGGTCGAGTATTCGGGTACGTTATGCTAAACCTGTATTAAAATTCGGCCTTTTCAGTATTTGTTGTTTAAATACAGTATACAGCATAATGTACGAAAAATCCAAATTAGTTTTTGAGATAGACACTGTAATAAAATGGTCTAAAACTGACAACTTTCATCAACACAACAACCATCAAGGCCCTTTATTTTTAGAGATAAATAATAATACAAAATGTTTTTGTGCTTCTCTCAATGAGTTCTAGAAAATTCATGAGTATTATTTTTTATATTACTGTATAGTCACATTAGAATACTATTTTAAAATTTAATGGCAGAAAAAAATCAATTTATTTAGTTAGATTTGTAAGAAATAAGCAAAAATAAACTTAATCATCAAAGGACCGCCGTCGCCGCCGCCTTTTGATCATCAAGTTTATTTTTGCTTTATTTTATTTTTTATATTACATAACATATCCAGATTTCAGATCTGTATCTCATTCCGTCTGCATGCTAGAGAACCGTGACATACGGACGGACAGACAGCAGTCTTGCCCCTTGGGCGCGGAACCCTAAAATACTATTTGGGCAACCAAACGGAAAATAATTGTGCAAGCGTTCTTTTTACCAAGAACAAACAATCAAAACCCTAAATCAATACATGTAATAAAGTAGTAAAAAAGTCATGTCTGTATGTACATTGAATATTTATGCGAAATAGGTAAATGAAATTGTTTATTAGTATATTGTACCGAGGCTAGAACTACAATTTGTTGAATTTTGTCTGTCCGTCTGTCGGTATGTTCCGTTTTAATTCGAATAGATGTAGTTTTCTTTGTATGGACCCTGGTTAACATGTATAGGATTGTTCATAAGATAACCGCCAAGCCAATAATAGTTTTTATAGGATACGTTGGTTAAAAAACACATCCACGCGAGCGAAGCGGCAGAGAAAAGCTCTAATTTCAATGTTTCAAAGTGTACAAGAAAGATTTAAAAAAAGATTTCCAAAGACGGTTGTAGTTTTGTTTTTGATACACATACGAACTGTATGTCACTGCAAGACTGTATTTTTTTTTGTGCATATTTCTTTGGGTAAAAGTTGGTGGTTCAATAATAAATGAGTTTCAATTTGTGGTAAAAGGTATATGGAACGCTCAGTGAGCAAGCACAATCTGTTTTTCTTGGGAAAAATATTATACCATTTTGAGACAAATTAGGTAATAAGAAATGAGATTTTAAAATAGTAAGTAGGATTCAGCAAAAAAAATCGCTATAAAGGTCTTTTCTAAGACAATAAGAAAGCCCAAAATGTGATAGAGAAAAGTTCAGGGGGGAGTAACAGACAGTTGCATAGTATCAGTCAGTTGTCCGTTACAAACTTCCGTAGATTTTTGCGGGATTTTCTGGAAAGACTGATTAACGCCTCGCCTACTGTCACTCTCCCAGTTTCTGGGCGAGCGTGCTTCATCCTAGGTATTATTAACGTTTTTCATCAGGCGTGATAATGACTAAGCGTAAGCCATTGCATAGGTAAAAATATAGACGACTTTATTAGTAGTATTATCTAAGTCAAAGGAGAAGGGAGCTGTATTTAAAAAAACGCACTATTTGAATTTATATAAAATCTTATTCATAAAAAAACTAGACATGTGCTAGTCAGACTCACCCATCGAGCGTTCCGTTAAAGACTATATTTTTTATGATTTAGTTTTCAGATTTTCCCATATAATTGTAGTATAAGACGTATTACTTGCAAAATTTCATAGTTCTAGGTCAACGGAAAATATCCTATACATTTTGATTCCCTTGAGAGTGTCGAAAAGTGTACGTTTTTTGCGGCATAAACGGCCGTATCTTTTTTTACGTTAACTTAAAAATTTGATTTAGTATATGGCTTCAATTTCAACTTGGTACCTCCACGCATTCCTGAGATAAGAGTTCTTGAACGGACGGACGGACGGACAGACATACGGACAACAAAGTGATCCTATAAAGGCCCCGTTTTTTTCTCTTTAGGTACGGATCCCTAAAACAGCATTATTCTCTTCTTGATTTGCAGCACTACTACTAAGACACACTTCTTAAGATATGTTTATATCTTTCGTTATGCGATGGACTATAACTAAGCCTTATGTAAAAATGTTAACTGTATGCTATCAAAAACAAAACTTGTAAAAAAAAGTCTCGCAATTTAGTTCTGCCACCGCAAAAAGTTGTGAGATCCATGTAAATCCAAGTCGGTTAATTTATTCAGTCCCTACTTAAGAGACCTTCTGTCTTAAGTTATTTTATTATATAATTAGCTAACCTAACAACATCTTATAGTGATCATATCAATATTTAAAAAAAAAAGTTTTAAATAAATATCGCTAAAATATCGCATAAAAACACAATGTATCTGACAAGTAATATATATTACATTAAATTAGATTATTTATTATTGTGCCAAGTCAATCTAATTATTTCAAACATAAAAGATTTTTAATATTGATATGGTCACTATAAGATGTTTTTAGGTTAGCTAATTATGTAATAACTTAAGACCGAAGGTCCCTTAAGTAGGGACTGAATAAATTAACCGACTTGGATTTACATGGATCTCACAACTTTTTACGGTAGGAGAACTAAGTTGCGAGACTATTTTTTTTCTACAAGTTTTGTTTTTCATGGCATCTCATTTCTTTTTGTAGATAGTCCTACCTTTTTTCCTTTCCGGTACCTTCTACTTACAGCTGAAAATGTAACTTTGTAATCCTATATATTTATATAGTATTACAAAGTTATTTATTCGGTTGATGTATCTAGAGCACTGGACAGAAATTTCAAAATATTTTAGTTTTTCCTTTATTTATACACTAAACACTAATTGTATTGCAAATTTTAAGCTTCTACGAGTATGTCAGCTAGAAGTGCCTTAGAGTTTTGATGATCGGTCAGTCAGTCAGTGAGTGAGTGACAAAATTGAGAAACTTTGACTAGTTACAATTCTGAAACCACTGGTTCAAATTGAATGAAATTTAAAATATACCGTGTTTATACAATGTCTGTTTGGTTACCGAAAATTAAGGCTTCTAGTTTTATCCACAACGAAGTTATAGGGTGTCGAAAATGGCCTAAGCTATTTTGAGAAAAGGATGGTACGGCCGTGCCGCTTTTTAGCTCGACTTGGCGGGGGCACTGCCGTGCCCCCAGATTACACCCAAAGATTTTCTTTAAAAAAAGTATTTGCTCAGCAATTCGTTGCTCTAAATTAAAATCTATCAAACAATAAATAAATTAATTGAGTACAATTTGATTAAAGCACTGTCTATTTAATTGGATTAAGCCAAGCCTCGAAGATGTTCTCTGAGCGTAAAATCAATTGTCTTACTTCACTGAATGACAGTAATTGGGGATTGAAAACCAACTAAAGCAGGGATGGTAAGCCTATGGAAAGTTTCCTTGTATAAACAATTAAAACAAAATGTAAGTTATTTGTTTCATCATAGCTCAGCAATTAATAGTCGTGGTAAAAGATTTCGTTGTTGCGAGATAGATCGTGTCCCTGGTATAAGTACTTATGCTACTTTTCACGCTAAGTCACACAAAACCAAAATTCACGCAGGCAAAAATGTATTTAATTGTAAATTTTATAAGTTTTATTATCGTGATCTTTGATCACAAGACCAATCGTGAGAGACAATGGAAACAATTTCTTGTTCCGTAAATCTTTCAAATTAAACAGTTTGTTTCACAGGCCCATTGAGATTGAGGTCGTAGCTTTCAACAGTTTGGTTCGACTGCATGATGCTGAATTTGTTTTTGTAGCAGCTGTCAGCAGAATCTAGTTCGTCTAGCGAAGAAGGAGCTCTTATTCCAGATAGCTGACACAACGTTTTATATTTTTAGCATTTGTTTTTGTGATTTCATTTGCTGATAAATTAAAATTTTATTTATTAAAGATTAAAATAAAATAAAATAATAAAAGTTTGACATTAAATAAAATAAAGCTAGGTCTGAGGCTACCCCACGTTTGAGTAAAATTTTCCTGCGTTCATTTTTTTCCGACTTGTTTTACCTAAAGCGCTTGGTACTGTCAAATGGCTCCTTTCTAAAGCTCCTCGTTCGGTGCTGTACCAAAAAGCTTAAATTTTTTGCATGAACTATTAACTATTTTCTTGTCCTGTACTTTCTATCTCTTTACTAAAACAATGTTCTAATATTAATATAATAAATGATGATCGAAAAAAAACAAGATCCTGCTAAGTTTCTTGCCCTTCTTCTTAGCAAGACTAATCGAATGGGTGGAGCTAGGCATATATTTATATATGTAACGTATTAGTATTTAGTATATGGTTAGCTATTTTAACATATATATAGTATAGGTATATATAAGGTCCTACAATTCAAAGTGAAAAAAATTTAACACATGATAGAGTATCCCTAATAGACCACATTCCACTCTTTGCGCGAACTTGTTTTTTTACCTTTCCATAGAAATTTAGTCAGCTGATTCCTTAGACCATATAACACGGGACTAGCCAAGCGCACTTATCCCCCTCTGCCGAAGTACATGAACAATTTGTTCATGTAAGTTTGCTTGTGTGCGCGTTTTGTGTTTGTGTTGCAGCTTTTGATTTAGTGTGACACATCAATTTTTCGCAAGAGTGTGCGTGAGTGTGTAAATGAGTGCTGTGCGTGTTTACCTCCCCTCCCGTAGAAAATGGCAGAGTAATTTCAGTACTAAGAGTCATGCGTTAAATGGTCTAAGGCTGATCCAATAACTTTGCACTGGGAAGTGAAAAGAAATTATTTGAGCAAAAACTTTTTTTTCTTTTGGAATGTGATCTGTTAACGATACATGATCTACCCCGGATTATTTTCACTTATTATTGTAAATAGAAATAGAAGAAATAGAAATATTTATTTGTTCCAAACATGGTTTACAAAAGATGTTAAATATAATAACAGTTCAGCATGTTTCACCTGCAGGAGGTATACAAATACTTTACTACAATTAAATTACAATGTCTTTACAATTATTAATAATCTCGGCATGCATGTCATAACAATTTCATTGAACTAATGTCAGGGTAGTATATTATATACATTTTTCAATTTAAGTTTTATCCTAATGCTTATAATTATTATAATTCATAAATTCTTTGACAGTGTAAAAACCTCTGTCAATGAGCCAGCTAAACAGTTTTCTCCTAAACAATGGTTCCGGCAATGTCTTCATATATTCTGGCAATAAATTATACATTTTTACAGCCATTGAATAACAATTTTTAGAGAAAAGAGCGCTTCGCTGTCTAGGAATCACTAGATTTTCTGGTTGTCTCAATCTATGTAGGTAAGGTGGTAGAGCTGATGCCGGGCTCAACTGTGGAGGTGCCACCATCTTACTCGCAAATCCTCCCGAAGTTATTCGGGGGAGAGTAAGAGAACAGCCCTCAGGCAAAACCAGGCGGCCTACCATTGCCTGGGACCGATGGATGGCGGTATATCCATCCCAAACTGCCGGGGCTTAGGTATATAAAACAGACTGGTGATGGGCAGCGGCGACACTGGTGCATGGGAATTTCTTCCAGGAGGACCGCTGAGAGTGGCAAAATCCTGGAAAGGCTTATGTCCAGCAGTGGACGAAACAGGCTGATGGATGGATGGATTATTGTAGGACCTTATATATTATTGTATACATTAAATATACCTTTAATGTAGTGTATGTACCTGAATTAACTTATTAAGTATACATACACAAATCTCAATTTAATATATTGCATTTCCCTGTTTTAAGTTTAACCATTTTACTTATTTAATATATTGTAACGTGCGATAGTGCGTGCATGTATAACTGTAGTAGCCCAACTTAAATATAGTTTTTTTTTTATTTCTCGTAAGTATCATATTTGTTTAAAATAAAATATTTTAAAAATAAAATTTTTAAAGAAATATATATATATATTTTTTTAATTATGATAAACAACAATAGACATGCCAAAGCAACATCAATGCTACAAAACACAAGCCGCTTAAATGGTACCGTCTGACAAAAAAATTGTCACCGTGTGCGTATTATTATTTTTTGTTTTACTTTAGAGTATTATGTCCTACATTCTGACTAAAGTTAAAACTTGTGTGTTTTACCGTCTTTAAGTAAGAGCAAAAATCAAAAACATTTAAAAATTTTTATTTTATTTTATATTATTTGTCGTAGTAGAGGCTATATGAAAATTTAAACGATCTACTTATTACGCTTGAGGCTGTAGACCCCTGTGTTAGACAGACCGACAGCGGAGGCTTAGTAATAAGGTCCCGTTTGGCACCATTCGGATACGCAACCCTAAAGAACCTCACGTTTTCTAACTAATTTTGAAAACCTGCTGATAATCTTGTGCAGGCAGGGAGTCTTTTTTTTCGCTTTCATGTTTTTTGGAATAGTTGTTCAGTATTATATGTAGAATATGTTGTTTTATGTAAATATAGCAGTTACTTACACCCGCTAATATACATATGTATAGATAAGAGAAGAAGAAGGTACCATAAAGCTAGTTTGTTTTCCTTTTCCTTCTAACACAGCTTTTGTTTGTTTATTTGTTCATTTGCTGAGTAAACATGAAGGGAACTTTATAAATTAATTGTATTCTATCACCGGTACCTTAATTAAATCTGAAGTTATTTTCCCTTTCAATTCCAACAATTGAAATCAATCAATTCGATATCCTTAGCCCGAATAAATACGGATTGCCCATCTGAATCCGACAAGCTATTGAGGCCACAAAACTAATATAGTTTAAGACAGTTTCAAGGACTCGTAAATTTCGTACTCAGTAATGAGTCTTGTAACCTTCGCTTGGTGCTGTATCTAAGCCGATAAAATGTTATTGGATCCCCACATCCACACTAGCACACTTAATGACTCAAATGAGACATTTAATTTTTACTTGGGATTACTTAATTTGTACCAATACACTAATAAATTTTCTTTGAAAAGTCTGAGTCATCAATGCTTAAGTAATCAAAACAAAACTATAATAGAAATAAATGTGTATATTTTTTAAACACTTCGATTTATCCACGCCAGGGTACAAGAGACTATGAAATTATATCATTGCGTTTTATACCATAATTATAATGTATACCTATAATTATAATTATAATCAGAATCAAGTGAAAGAAATTTTTAATATTTTTATTTTATTTGAGGTCTATTTTAACTTTTTACTTTTTTTGATTATTACAGCGCTTTAACTTTAAGGATGGCTTCGCCTCAGAGCTTTAAACCTTCAATTTAAAAATTCTCTGCGTAATATATCAGCAGCTACATTGAATAATTTAGTAAAATGTTTTTTTTGTGAGGTGGTAGAGCTGATGCCGAGCTTAACTGTGAAGGTACCACTATCTTACCCGCAAATCTCCCCGAAGTTATTCGGAGGAGAGTAAGAGGACAGCTCTCGGGCAAAACGAGGCGGTCCACCATTGCCTGGGACCAATCGATAGCGGTATATCTATCCCCAATTGCCGGGCCTTACATAAAACAGACTGGTGACGGGCAGTGGCGTCACTGGTGCGAGGGTTTCAGCACTGCGCTCACCAAAACACCTGCCCAGCGTGTGTGTATGTCCAGCAGTGGACGAAACAGGGTGATGGATGGATTTTAAAAAAAACCTTGAAGTTTGAATGGGAAATGTGGGAGCTCATGACTTTAAAATAACAATGGTTGTGATATCATTTTTCTACAAAATTCTAGGCTTTGAAAAATAAAAACTTCTTGTTAATTTAATATAAATGATAGGACGATCATTTCTTAAAGAACACATACTTAGTTCATTGTTTTTAAGTCTTGTATTAACTGTCTTAAAAATAAAAGATCTAAAAAACTTGAAAATCTACGGAAGTCGCTAACAGACGCATGACTGGTACTGCGCAACTGCCTGTAACCACGCCCCCGTTACGGCTACTTGTGACGTCATGCTGGAACAGGATGAGTTGCGGCATAGTTTTGTTATAAAGGTGGCGACAACCTACGGACGAAGCCTACCACCAGTAAATAGGTGCGTATGTCTCTGAGATTGCGGATCTGCAGATTTTATCAGCATCGATCATCTCAATACTAGAGAGACAGATTGTTGGCATACCGTTTTATAATCCCTGAGTCACCTTTTACGAAATCCACTAGAATACATGGAGGGACAATATTCTTTCTACATGACGCTACCACCCACCACAAATTATTCTATCTATTCATTTAGCAACTAGCCCTTTTCCCGCAGTTTCACCTGTGCTAACCTAATTAATGACTATATCATAATATGTCACCAGAGAACTGCCCGTCTCAAAGGAACAAACTACCTATATATGTCCAAATCAGTCTAATTACAACAGTAAAAGAATATTTGAAATGGGTTCAGTAGATCCAGAGATTACGCGTGCAAATGTAATTAATGACAATTTCCCTAAGGACGTGCTCGTCCCCATGCTAAGAATCTTATCATATTAAATCTGAACCGATGAGTTTATTTATTACAACATTGAAAGAGTTTTCAAAATCAGTTCAGTAGTTCCAGAGTTTACCCTCTAAATACAAACAAACGAATTTTACCTCTTTGTATTAGTGTAGATAATAAACCTCAGCATTTAGGGATCAAGTAGCTTCCTATTAGTGAAAGAATTTTCGGAATCGGATCCGTAGTTCCGGAAATCACCTCTTACATCCAACCTTACAAACAAACTTAACCTCTTAATAATATTAGTGTGGATTTTTACAGGGTTTTCTTTGATGTTGGACATATGTAGAGGATGAATGAAAGTAAAGTAAAGAAAGAAATTAATTGTGCGCAAGTGGAAAATAAAGCTTGACTGGGCAGCCCTAGAAGGACGTATGCAGACCAAATTGTAGACCTGCTGAAGAAGGGAAAAGTCAAAAGTATCCAGAATAGAAGAGCTTTTATGACTAGATTGATGACTGTAGAACAGGCGAAAGAAGTGCGTCAGGATCGTAGCAGATGAAAATCTGTAGTCCCTGCCTACCTCTTCAGGAGATAGGTGTGAGCATAAATATGTATGTTTGTAAATATGTTCTTTGGTGTGACTTCAAGTATCTATCAAACGCTGACATTAAAATTTTTTCAGTAGCTTTTGTATACATACATAGACTGTCCCTATAGTTTAGTGGTTTGAATGTCGCGATCACTAATCCGAAGGTCAGCAGTTCACATCCCGTAAAAAATTTAGGCCCGTTAAGTTGTGACCTATATTTTGTGCCCGATACCCGTAAGGCTCACCACTATTCTCGATGGGATTAAATGACATTAACTGTGAATTGCATTTCACAGTCCATCCTCGGAAACACATCTGACACTCCTATAGATTTATCATTTTAACATATATAGGTGTAATAAAATGAAAGCGCTACTCTTCTTTACGTTGTTTTAGAATAAATTGAAGGGAATTAAAGCTCTCCTCAATTAATTATAGAAAGTAAACGAGAGCAGTGTGTAGAATCACCATTCAAAGATATCATATCTTACCCTATGTAAATGACGTAAGATTACGCCTGCAAATGGGAAGGAAAATATCAATTTCACTCTAGATCAAGATTACAGGAACAGCTTCCGACATAATAATAAAATTAGCTATAGGTCGTGGCTTCAAGCGGTGCCCATTTACGAACAAATGGAATAACATGATTCAACACGTTGCGGAGTCTATTAACCATGGATGGTGACAATTTCTATAATCTTTTTCACTTTTACAAATTACCAAAAATTTTAAAACATAAGAAAAATACCCTTGTTACGCATAAACCATAAGTACTCGTATATATATTATGTTATCAAAGACATGAAAATTTAAAACATAACCATAATTGAACTTTCTACAACCAAATGTATGGCTTTCATGCTACGGCGTAGCAGGTCTACGAAGAGACATCTGCTACAATGTTGTTCATTTACCTCTCCTCAGAAAAATGGGCGTGGTTTGTTTAAAAATCGTATTGACCGTTAAAATTTCGGCTTTGGGGCCAAACAGGGCGCTGATAATTAGAGCGCTTGAGGTTCCCTTATTTCGGGACGGAAAGTTGAGTAGCAATAAAGAAAAAAAACAGAGGGGGGAAAACAATTGAATGCATATTGTCATTTCATAAAATGTACTCAAGATAAGTTAGAATAGCCATGTTATAAAGTAAAAATCTGAGTTTTGTTTATTTTTCTCGAAGTCAAAATTATATGCAGTGTGTTTATCACAACAGAAAGCATCAGTTTCATACATGAACTTTAGGCACCCTTGCCAGTTTGTCCGCCAAAACATGGGTAAAATTTTAATTTCATCCCTAGGTTAATAATGTCCTAGAATTAAAAAACTACTTTATAATATATTCGACTTTCTTGAATATAATGAACAATATTCAATATGTCTTCTGTTGGTGTACCAATTAAAATAAAATAAAAATAAAATAAGAAAGTAAGCTATGACAAAATCTATTAAGTAGCAATAATAATCAAAGATATTTGCAATCGGGCGCTAATCAAGATGGCGTCAATTTGCGGGACAAATGGATCGACATAAGCGTCTATCATGAGACATCGATTAACGTTAAACGGAACGGAATTGCGGTTCTTGCTCGAGGTTTATTCTAACTATAAATCATGTAACGCAGAGAGGATATCATTACAATATCAAACACTGATAAACCGGTCAATATGGCAATGAACTTAGTATAGTTTGATATTTACGAGTAAAAAGGTAATGGATAAATGTACTTTTGCAGACCTTGAAATACACGAGACAAAGCGTGAATTTATTATTCATCTACACGAATACACACATTCGGTCGTTTCTGCACGAAATATTTTTGTTCATACCTTTTACCGAGCAAATGTTTTGTCATGAGTCAAGTACCACCTATCTTTATACGACCCGGGAACCTTCTACAACTTGCCGCGATATGGCCCCTTAGTAAATCAAGGCGTTTTTTTAAAGCTGTTGTCCATTAAAGCACTTTCAATTTCAGAATTTGACCCAAAATATCCTCATTTGTTTTTAGGGTAGCCCACGGGTAGCCCAATGAGGTTTTGGTATAAAAGCTTGTCATATAATTATGCAAATATGACAACACCTTTAAAGAGGGTCACCAAAATTGCAAAGGTCCGTAGAGCTGACAGACCCAGGCTTGGAACAGATTTACGAGTTCAAGTAGGTACGTGCGTACGCCTCCGCCCTCTGTGCCCTTTCTGCAATGTGCGGCGAGCAACCCGGTACGGCCCAGCCCCTGAGCCTTTAAGAGGCGAATCCACGTCAATAACCTTGAAAACTGCGAATAAAGTCCGGTATTATTTAAATGTTCTGATAGTAAAATATATATCTAAATATTAGGGTGATTGAAATTTTCACTTTTTTCCGTTTTATTACGGGGCACACCCTCACTCGATGTGTTCTATGTAGCTAAAAATAAATAAAGTATATTTTTCATATTTTTTTAAAGAAATTTAGGGGTCGCTACCTCAGTTTTTAAAATTAAAATCCCCATAGATTAGGCAATTTCCTTTTATTTAAATTTTTTTCAAATCATGCATATATTAAGATTTTTATACGAAGATAATGAAAAACTTTTACATTTCAAAAAATTATCTGTGCATCACCCTTCAAAGTTCAAAAACAGCACATAACACGAAAAAACTCCCATTTTGTCAAAATTTAGCTCCATTTTGACAAAAAAACAGGGTTAAGTACAGAAAGTTTAAAAATGCTATAGTGTTTCATTATCTACGTTTCTGAGGCTTACTTTGTGTATTTTATTTATTTCAGTATCGGTTTAAGAAAAAAACGCTGGATGGATGGAGATTTAAATTTTTTAAACTGTGGTTACGACCCCTAAATTTCTTTAAAAAAATATGAAAATAATACTTCAAATGTTTTTAGCTACATAGAACACATTGAGGGGGTGCCCCGTACTAAAACGGAAAAAAGTTAAAATTTGAATCACCTTAATAAATATATAAGCTGACTTTAATTTATACAGCCAAAGTTATTACTGAAGATTCGGTAAGTGTTCAGTAACAAGGTTCGAAGACCCCTTTTTGTGAAATTCGTAAATTATTCTTTTCGTGTTCCTTACAAACGCAAGCCCAGCCCCGAGTCAATTACTATGGGACGTCAAGATTTTATTTTGCGAAATTAGCAAAAACTGTTGTCGACCCGTGTTACGGATCATTTACCAAGCCTCCAGTATGAGTTTAGCTGTTCAAATAAAAGTCCCTTGTATATTTTAATTATACTCATTTAATATCTTCAAATTGAATTTTATTTTTATTTACGTTTTAGTAGTAATGTACTATTTACGTATTATTTTTTCCTATTTTGCGCTATCCGCGATCGAATAGCCAGCTTGCAATGACTGCTGATATGAACCTTATTACAATACACATCGAGCTGCTAATTTGATATTAATCAATTTATTAATGATGCTGCCCTTTATTACAATTTTTTATGGATTTTGTTATTTAAATTCGCTTCAATCCAGTCTGCCAACAAAAATAAGTAAACCGACGATTAATTATGTATCTTGGAAATTAAAATGCGAGACTGAATTTTCTTCGCATAAAATAACAAGAGCTCTTGTTTCGCTAAAAAAATTAACTTGCGGTAAGAACCCTGTTATCAGCGACATCCCAGCGACGCTTACTTGGCGGCCTCCGGATGTAATTGCTTCTGTTTTTTTATGAATAAACTTAATAGGTACCTGTTCTGTTACATTTCAGAGAGAGATCCTTTGTATTTAAAATACGAGAGCATTCACAGGACAATACTAATAATATTAGTTCTCGACCAGCACTGACTTTAAGTTATTAACAAGCGTCTGCATTAAGAAATTTTGACGCAACGCTTTTACTATATCTTTATTTCATAGTTGCAGACGCTTTTTGTTTCTCCGTTTTTACTTAATTTGCTAATGGTTCTGCGAGAACATGGCTTAAATGTATTGTTTGCTCAAGCTTATTTTAGTATTTACAACTTGCAGAACATCCAGATACGTAAAGAACTGTTAATGTGTCCAAAATATTAATTAATGCTTGGTAAAATTGTATTCAAATAATCCTATTGCGATATTTATGGCAATTTACAGAAAAAATAAGCCATTTCGTTTGTATTTTATGATTATAACAAATTCCCTTTTCGGAATTGTAAATTAGAGAGTTTGTTGACTCAAGTTCGACTTACGTATTTAATTTGCAAATCGACAAACTTTCTCACAGTTATTATGTAATCAGATACGTAAATTATTATCGAAACAAATTAATGATTGATTTTTGAACGACGTTTCACGAATATAAAGTTTGTGTAACCATGAAAGAAATTCCCCGGAGAAACTTTGTTGAGGTCTATTCAAATGTTTATCGATAGTCGATAAAAGTGTCAACAAAACAAACGACAAAGTTAAAAGTTTATGGAGCGGTCACCTGACAGTCCCGCTTGTCTTTTACTTTAAAAAAGTAGTGTTGGCGCGTTTGTACATAAGCCAGGAAGGGTCAACTCGGCTCAAAGTGGCTTTGCTAAATTGATTTTATGTGTATTGCGGACTTAGCTGCCCGCCGCTATTGTTGCTATCCGCCTTAGGGAATATACTACTTTGGCTTAGCGAGAGATTTCCTTTGTTTTCCGGTTATTTCGTTCAGCTTCTTGTAGTGTGTTAGTCTTTGAATATTTCATCGAGGTCTTATCGACGTCCTGTAAGATGTAATAGCTTTCGATTGACATTATGGGGGATATGATGAAGGAAAATTAAAGCCAATATTAGAGAATAATGTTGCAGTGGATTATGTCGGGTTAATCTAGTTTATTCGGTGGCGAGGGTGAGCGGGTGCTCTCCGGAGAGCCCTTGAGCCGAGAGACTCCCGCCGCAAATAGCCTCACATTTCTTTCTACAAGCCACTCCAGACCGACAGCCGATATCATCCGATGCTCTCCACCTTTATGAGGTCTCACAAGCACCAAGGAGACGTGTACCCAAGTGGAGATTCTAATTTAGCGATTCATCATACTCGGATAACGTTTATGATGATGCTTCAACTAAGACAAGCTTGCTGTAGACAACGGTTTTTCAATTTGAATCCGTATCTTCTGACATTTTTAGACTGTTTGTTTCTTTTTTTCCGCAAAGAAGCCAAACTACCCTGGTTTTTTCAGAATACCAATAATAGATTTTTAATAAAAAATAAACGTATAAGCACGCTTTAGAGTTGTTATGCAAGGTCATTTACAAAGTAATTCATAAAATAATAAAATTTTGCTAGAAAGCCTAATTAACATCAAACTATTGTCGCTTATTGAATACTGTTAGAAACGTCACAACCGCACCTTAAAATAAAGATCACTAGAATATTTTTTGATTTCTTGTTATTGGAGATTTCATTTCTGCAATAAAACGTTGTTTGTTGCTTTCTATTCATGATAAAATATAAAAATAACAAAAAGGTATCATTCAAATTCAAGACATGCTTCATTAATGCTCTATGAAAGTTCGATTGGAAAATGAAAGGGCACTTCTACTACAATATCAATAAAGAGTGGTTATTCTTCTTTTAGTGCACGAAAACATAAACACGAACAACATTACAGTCAAATGGGATGCACATTGGTAACCTTATCTTTAAAAATACATTTCTTACAGCAAAACCATCTTTATAAGAAAAATTTAACGACCGAAGAACTCATACACTTGTACAAAGAGAAGAAAAACATACATAGGAGTATAACAATAAAAGCCTAATTACAAAATTTAAATATCAATCAGTTCTATAAATACCAATAAAATATTATAAATAAGGTATACTCGTACATAGTGTAAATAATTCAGACAGTGAAAGACAACGACTCTTAAGATTTTTCTGAAGAAGAAAAAAACTGATAGTAAGACAGTGGCGAAAACTATGTGGTATTCTACAGTCGAACTGATTGGATACTGATTGATTTTCCATAAATAAATAAATAAAATAAATAATTAAATAACTGTAATGTATGTATAAAGTGTAGGGTAGCTTTGCATACGTTCCCTAGCCCTTCACATACAATTATCAGAAATGCAACGCGCAAGGAATTTAATAAACGACTTCCATTCTAATCTAAATCAAAACATCTAAACACTACACACGTTACCAAGCGTTTGTTTTGTTCTACAAATGTTCACTAAAAAGTGTTTGTGTATGACAATAATGATTTGTAGATTTGACATGTTTTCCACTTAAGATCAAAAATCAAATCAAAAGTGGATCATAAGACCAACAAAAATCTCCATACAAAAGGTAAAAACTGATTGTGAAGTAAACAGCTTACTTTCTTTATATACGGTCCTACAATAGTAAGAGAAAATAATTCCAGGGTAGATCATGTATCGTTAACTGATCAAATTCAAGAAGAAGAAAAAATCTTTTGCTCAAATAATATTTTCGCTTCCCAGTACAAAGTGGTTTAATCAGCTGACTAATTTCTATGGAAAGGTGAAAAAAAAAAGTAAGAGTAAAAAAAATTTTGTTCTGTGGAATTTGGGCTATTAGGGATACTCTATCATCGGTAAAAAAAAAACTAACTTTTAACTGTGGGACCTTGTATATTTTAATAAGTTTTATCTAGCGACATCTAACTACGTACCTATTAAGCCCAAAAATCTAAATAATATTGCCTCGTTTTTACGCAAAGTTTAATGATTCGTACTATTTGTAGCTTTTTTTAGTTTTTAATTAAAAAAACGAGACATACCACGGTCGTACATGTAAAGAAGATTAAGTTTAAACACTTTTTTATAAATAAATACGTTCAGTTTTTGCCTGAAACCATTTTACTACTTTTAATATCGGGTGAATACCTCGCCATCATGCACCACTCGATGAGAGATGGGTCGGAGAACTGCGTCGGAGATAGGGAAACCTATCTGAAAACATGTGCAAAGTTTCATTACGGCGACTCTATTCGCCTGAACTCCCATACTAGTGCAGGTCGGTGATCATATCCTTATTTATAGGCACTTGCTCATTATTTTTTCTTTTTCAACATATCCCATACAATATTCATGACGTGAAACTAAAACATTTATCAAAACCAAATACACACAAAAGTTACAAGCGTATAAAAGTCCTGGATTTTACACATATTTTGATGAATCTTTATGTGCCGTAATGTCCTAGAAGCGATACAATAAATCAAATAATTTTAGTTTCACAGCATAGTATATTTTATCCATGCATCAATCAGCCTGTTTCGTCCACTGCTGGACATAGACCTTTCCAGGATTTCACCACTCTTGGCGGTCCTCCTGGAAGAAATGCCCATACTCACACACGCTGGGCAGGCGGGTTGGTGAGCGCGTTGCCGAAACCCCTGCACCAGTGACGCCGCTGCCCGTCACCAGTCTGTTTTAAATAAGGCCCGGCAATTGGGGATGATATACCGCCATCCATCGGTCCCAGGCAATGGTGGGCCGCCTGGTTTTGCCTGAGAGCTGTTCTTTTACTCTCCCCCGAATAACTTCGGGAGGATTTGCAAGTAAGATGGTGGTACCTCCACAGTCGAGCCTGGCATCAGCTCTACTACTTCAACTATATATATACTCAAACTATATAGTATATTTTATACTATTCAAAAATATTTTGGTTTCATTTAAATTTTTGGGATATTTCTTCTGAAATCATAGGAACCACCAAAACCTCTCTCGAGTATTTTCAAAACATGAATGTTGTCTCGCGTTAGCTTGCCTCTCACATATGGTTCGGTTAGTTCTGTACGAGCTCGGGAAATGAACGTTCGGGACAACCACAGACTAAGCCCAATTGTCGATGGGGCCAACCAATAACAGTCAGTCAGTACTCCTTAATCCGAAGTTGAATGTAGAATTAAATAGCAAGCATAGCGACCCCGTGCGCGACTGACTTCAAGCCGCCAATTACAGGCTTCTTAAGATCAAACCCACCAAGGTGTCACAAACACCAATAGCATTTTTATAGCAGCTGAGCGGGAAGGGCCACCTTGAGTAAAAATAATACCACAAGATTATCAGTTTCTTTTGAATATTAATGATCATAAATATGAATGATATTCTGCTGTATTTAAGTTAATACTAAGTACCTGTTTTCAAATGCAATGCATATTTATAATGAAATAAATAAATGAATAGAGTAAAAAGTTAATGAATATCAAAAATATATTGGAGAGTAGGCACATTGTAGTGTGTATTTTAAATATAATTTTCTCAATATTATGATTATGACAAAAGCGTGTCAATAAACTGTGTAAGAAATATTCAATAAATGTAACTAAAAGTAAATGGTAACTTTAGAGCGTTTCGTTATTTCACTTCATAGCATTTATCAGAAGCCTTCTCAGAAGCATTCAATCATTTTAATTTTTGTAACTGTCTTAATTGAATTAAAGTATACAATTTACTGCCGAACAATTGAAGCAATCAAGCAAAGGGAATAATTAAACGACTTTTTTATAAATTTATCTAGGTAATGCCAGACACTCTAATTCCATTTTCATGGCCCACAGAGAGCGACGAAGGCTTATTTTGGTGTGAATAAATAATAAAAAGTTGGCTTATGAAAGGTGGAATGATTTATGGTCTGCTGTTGACAGATCGTCAATTACTTTTTACGCTTTGGGAAAAATCGTAAAAACTTACCTGTTTGTTTTTAATTTTGTTTTTATTCAATACGACTTCGCAGTTTATAAGTATATTTTGGTATAGGTTTTGAAATCATTGGTATATAAACATTATTTAGAGTGCTATATAAACTAGAAAAGATTAATAGGAAGTAATTTCTAGTGAGAAAAGTATTTTGAAAAAGTACCTCGTGCCAGGATTCAAACTTGCGACCTGTTACTTACACG
Source organism: Ypsolopha scabrella (assembly GCA_910592155.1). Classification (NCBI taxonomy): domain Eukaryota; kingdom Metazoa; phylum Arthropoda; class Insecta; order Lepidoptera; family Ypsolophidae; genus Ypsolopha; species Ypsolopha scabrella. The sequence goes on from OU342965.1 coordinate 12,126,901, forward strand.
GCAAATCCACTGCCACTGCGCCGCCGAGGTTCAATTGATCTTTTCCAGTTTGTGATACACTTTAAATGTTTAGAGTATCCAAGGCGATGGATTTCGCTAGAAATTACATCACTAAAATTAGGGTGTGTTCATCATAGTGAAGTAGATATGACAGCTAAGACTGATTTTGATTTATAGGGTTGCCAATGGTGCACCTGATGGTGCCAAACGGAACCCTATTGCTAAACCTCCTCTATCTGTCTGTCCATCTGATATAGGGGTCTACGGCTTTAACCATAATTGGTACAAGGTTGAAATTTTCACAACAATTACTATGGCCTCAATCACGGCAAAAAATTAAATATAAAAGAAATTAAGACTGTTACCCGTACAAAAAACCTCGTTTTTTTTTTTAAACGTTATTGGTTTTTGCTCTTACTTAAAGACGGTAAAACACACAAGTTTTAACTTTAGTCAGATTGTAGGACATAATACTCTAAAGTAAAACAAGAAACAATAAAAAGTAGGGTTCCGTATATTTTAGGGATTAGTTTTTTGTAGCCTTGATGTTGCTTTGGCAACTATATTGTTGTTATTTACCATAATGTTTTTAGGGTTCCGCACCCGTATTGTGGGGTGGTATGGAACTCTTTGTACGTGAGTCCAACTTGCACTAGGCCCAATTTTATTACGAGAAAATCTCGACGTTCCCTTGCGAGAGTGTTGCGCCTGCGGGGCCTGCTGAACGTCACTCTTAGCTTTTTTATCTATTTCGTTATACGAGTACCTTGATTTGATAGCTTATTTAAAGCACGTTTCTTGAAGCTCTGTATGAGCATTGTCAAATGCTATAATTCGTTTTTTTGTTTTATTGGTGATAAATTTTTTATTTTCTATATTTTTGATTTCGTTCAACAACCAAGAGAAACGTACTGGTAAATACAGTTATAATAAATAAAAATACTTTTAAATTCATCTTGAAAGTTATAATATTTTATCTACATGTTAACACTAAAAGTACCACTAGGAAATATTTACGTGTATATATAAGGTGACTTTAATTTATGCAGCCAAACTCATACTCAAACTCATGCTTGGTAACTGATCAATAACACGGATCGATAATATTATATGCTAATTTCGCAAAATAAAATCTTGACGTCCCATAGTAATTGACTCGGGGCTGAGCTTGCGTTTGTAAGTAACACGAAAAGAATAATTTACGAATTTAACCTAAAGTATCATCGAAGCTCGTTACTGAGCATTTACAGAGTCTTCAGTAAGAATTTGGCTACATAAATGAAAGTCACCTTATGTACATATTAAATGATAAATAATAACTATAATTATTTATAGTTACTCATTAAAATAAATAAGTAACACTGACTTTTTAAAACACAAAATTATAATACATACATTTAAGTACCATCAAGATACGAAAGCAATTATTGTTAAGGGAAATGATATGTAAAGTTGCCATGTTATGTAAATATAACGCAGCCACAAGGGCGGTAAAACCGTAAACCGCTAAGACTTAACGGGATGCTGCCCATAAACACAGTTGCAAAGACGTTACCCGATGACTGACCTATTTTATAACCTATTACTATATAGTGGGACTTGGTACAGTGTTATAAACACATTACTTTTGGCCATGGCTTCGCTATTTTTTATGATAAATCTATTGCTTAAGATAAATACCATTATCGTCAGTTTTCTGCTTGGTGGTTAATTTATCAACACCCCTTATAGCTTATATGTTGACTACCATGATTATTATAAAAAAAACCGAATCCAAATTCATTAAATGGTTCTCGAGGTAAAACAGAACATACATACAGGCAGACAGAAAGACAGACAACACACAAAAATGAACAATAACGTTTTGACTTTCAGGATAATAACCCATTTTATTAAAAATTTAACAAAAATATACATTGTGCAGACAGACACGAATTTTTATAACTTAATTATAAGTTTTAATAAAACAGATAATATCCAACAATAAATACGTATTGTTACTTCTTACTTTAGATATAAGCATCAAATTTGCGTGTACAAATACCTACAAAATATTGTTTCACTAACCACTTTAATGTTAGGGTGGGTTCTAGTAAAGACGAGTATTCTCAGACCTAACTATTTTTTCTATTTGCAAGAGTATCAGTGGTTAAATAGCAACATCTCCTATCTTTTTTCATCAACCAATGGCTGATAGATCGAGCCATCACTCAAACCAAAACGAAGCCTAAATATCTTTTCGTAGCACAAATATGTCTATGAGCTTTAGGTATTTATTCAGTCAAATAAATTGTTAGTTTTATAACTTATTCAAAGTTCTAAATGTTTCCAATTTTTCCACGGGGAACTTTGAGAAATCCGTTGTCGTATTGCCTTAGCAACTACCTCAATTCTGGAGTATACTGTCTTACATTAGTCAGCCTGTTGTTGGACTTCAGATTGGGTTAGCGAGACTGAATTCTTTTTTTTCTCAAATAATTTTCTTCTGGGTTTTAAATTAGTAAAATATTTGTAAAACCATCATATGTTAGGACATTGAATAAGATTTTTTGAAATCGCAACCTTAATGTCCCTGAATATTATTATTAGCTGGTTGATGACTTGAACGAGACCTGCGGTAGTAAGAGTTGCAAGTTTTATTGTTTATCAGAGAATTTGTTTTCCTGTTGATTTTGGCTTGGAATGCACATACAGTCTTTTGAAATCGGATTCAATGTTTTATTTACCGGTTTATCAACACATAAAAGTCCTAACTTAATAAGTGGAAATAATTGTAGCATAGATTATGCGTCGTTATCCGATAACATTCCAAACAACAAATTATTTTGCACTATTGATCTGTGCTTATAGTTTGGTATAGAATGGTCATTCAATTTAAATTGTGCGTATGAGACTCTCACCTGCTGAATATAATAGTAATGTACTCGTATATAACTTGTTGTATACTAATTCAGATAGTAATATCTAAGTGCTCTTATTTGATATTTGAATAGAAGTAGCATTTAAACTAACCTACCATCGCAGCACCTCATAGAGTACGAAAAACTGCACAATTTATCTCATATGGAGTCTAGAATTCCTCTCCTCTAGTTATAACTACTATCACTACTTTTAAAAATAAGGTTTTCGTATCAACCCTCGATACGCGTTCGACTGAGGAATAACATTCAATCAGAGAATTCTGGGAAGATGTTCCTTAGCTTATTTAAACTTAACACTCATGTGAGGAGTCTAATGAATTACCTATATTGTGCGGGTAATTTATAATTTGTTTCTATTCAGGGTTCCGTACCCACAGGGTGCCAAACGGGACCTTATTACTGAACTTCCGCTGTCTGTCTGTCTCTCCATCCGTCTGTCACAGAGGTCTACAGCTTCAGCCGTAGTATAAATAAGTAATAGTATTCTATCTCCATACAAACGGGCCGAAACAAACCCCCCCAAAACTCGGTTTACGACAGTCGCGGTCGCACTGTAGTTACGTACGCACGTTGTCACTGTGACGCTCCCGCGTATTTTCGTAAATTATGGCACGAAAATACAGAGTATGTTGTGCACTGTATGGTTGCTTAAATACAACTTTTTTAATAATAATATAGCATTATAAAATACGTAAGCAGTCAGTTGGCAGCTTTAGCGCGTGTTTAGGCACCGATTGGCTGTAGGTATTGATTTCAAGGACACCGCCTAGTTAAACTACTGTTTTTACTTATACTGTGGTTAATAGGTAGAAAGCTCAAATTTTCACAGAACTCTCGTATTAAAAAAAAAACAAACCCTCGAAAAAACAGCATTGATTAACGTCATTTATTTCAGCTCTATCTTAAGCACGGTATCACAAACAAGTTTCAAACGTGCACACATAATTGAAAATAAATTAAAGTTAAATAAAAAAATATAAAATTAGGGTTCCATACTCATAGGCTGCTGAATTGTTTGTCGGGCGGTACGATTTTAGCGCCTTGTTTTTGTCACGTTTATGTTGCTATAGTATATATATATTGTTGATATTTATGTTCTTAGGGTTCCGTATCCATATTGTGCTGTGGTGCGGAATCCTTTGTAAGCGAGTCCAACTCGCACTTGGCCAAATTATTTAATTTAATTTAGCTGCTACTAAAACCTTGAACGACACTGAGCGACCTTAAAAATAAATAGTTGTCACGTTATTTAAAATGCATAAAGTTAAAGACAGGTTTATTTTATTCCGTAGCAGATTTGTATTAAAAGTTGCCTGTCGTTTTAATCTACAGAAAGGTAACTACGTTTTTAGGACAATAAACGTCTGAGTAATTAACTGCCTTTTGCGTCGAAAACACTAAAACTTTCGCGAGCTAAGATGTAAGAGTTTACTGGTTAGTTTGGCCACGTTTGGCGTGCAGTGGTGTGCAACCATTTACTTACGCTGTGGTGAAGCCTGGCGTGATTGATGATGCCAATCTGCCACTTGTCTAGCTTCGAGCTGAGAGGAGAGACCACGACGGACTGGCAGCACGAATCGGACCAGTTTTACGGTGACAGGATGAAATACCGTTGCGGCAATGCCGTTAAGTCTTCTTAAAAGTCAGAAAGAAAATTTAAAAGTATCTCGTGTACTGAAACTTCTTGGAATTGAATTCAAGACCCATTTAGTGGATTATGTCCTAATTTTATGCTTTGTTATTTTTTCCCTCTTCTTAAAAGTAAAAGAAAATATATAAATTATTATATATGTGGCATTTCGTAATTGTAAGAACCATAACGAAAGGCTTGATATTATCAAATGTTGTACACAATATTTCTTCGTTTTATTCAACATTAACTAATTAAGCAGCACCTGCGTCACAGAACATGAGAATTAATTCACGAGACATGAAAATTTCAAGCAAATAATGGAGACTCATACATTGAGAGCGTAATAAAGTTGGAAGCAAATGGCTGACGTCGTCGACGTATGTTCTATTTATCATTGCTAAAATATATGTTTAAGTTATGAAGAATTTTTTCCTCAAGCACAAAATGCACATAAACAAACCAAGTAAGTTCTACATACTAATTACACACAGTACTGCCACGATGAGTACAATCATTGATTTGCTACTGATTTTGATTTTCTAGTTTCTGGAAGTCTTTCTAGAATACGTCATGTACTACTCGTAAGTTCACAGACGCCGAGGATAGTGGTTTCTATATATATCTTATTTGTATGTCTATTATGCAGGAGTAATATTTAAAATTTGTAAATAAAACATTTTGTAAACGTATACGATAAAAATAAAAACTGTATTATACAAATATAAACGTATTTTGTAAAAACGTAGTTCAAAGTTTTAATTTTATCAATAAATTCAAATTTATATTAAGAACTCACTTCGTATTTTTCGTCTGTTTGATGCAAATCATCATTATTATAATTTATTTTTCTGTCCAAGCCGCGATGTTTTTGTAAAAATCAGGGACATACACCAGTCCATATTGGCCATCTAAATGAAGACCTAAAATTTATTTGATTCGATTGTTTCTCCTTTGCGTGTTATTTTGATACTTAGATATTATGAATAACGATTCGGAGCAGGCTCGTAAGTATCAAAATAACTCGAAAAAGAGAAACAAATCAATCAAATAAATTCTAGGTCTTCATTTAGACGGCCAATATGAAGTGGTGTATGTTTCTAGTTTTTCCTAAAACTTCGCGATAAAGGCCAGAAAAATATATAATATATTGCTTTTCATCAAAATTGTCGTCGTCGCGGACCGGGCTCTTAAAACAAACTACAGCCCTCTTTTTTGTACTTAAGCAAAACGTCAAGTTAAAAAGAAATTCATATCGTTAAGTAGAGGTGGCAGGTGATCGATCATTTCAGCTGGTCGCCGGTCGCCGTTCAGCAGCCGGTGAACTTAATCGCCATAATATCATAAGTGGGTGTAAGCGAAACTCGATCACGTTAAAAAGGTTAAAATCCGATATAGATCGATATGGTCTCTTTATCAAGCAATACATGTAGATTTATGATGGTATTTATTGAGACCCTTATGCAAATAATAGTTTTGGTATATGAGATGCTCATCATAAACCTTTTTACATTAAAACATAATTTTTTATGCCGATTATTAAGAAGAAATCAATCCCATAATCAGAGCGTTCAAGTTCACACCTAACAAAGACATCAAACGCCCATTTCACCGGTGTGAATAAAACCTTCAATTTAAATTATGAAAGCGCGCCCATGTCCCGGGTTCTTTCATTTCGCCGTCGTCGACAATTTTCGACCATTGCTGTGACTAACGACTCTAATTAAAAAGGTTCGCACAGAGATAATTTCTCTTATTACAGCAACTTGGCCTTATTAATTTGCAAACGTTATGAAAGAGCTTCCGCTATCATTACGCCGGTCACCATGATGAAACAAATATTATGTATGAAACTGAAGTATTTTCCGCAAAAAATATAGGCGTGTATGTGCTTTAAAACATTTTTTTCTATAGAGTCAGGCTATTGATGAGCGGGACCTCAGATATTTGTGGCTGCGTGGCGTGCAGCAAAATGGGAGGAGATCACAAAGCTTTTGCGTGTCACCGTCGTGATTGATGATGCGTCGCGGCGCGGGCTCCCTTCGGCGCGCTTTGTCAGACGCTTGCGCAATACTATCCACCGGGAATTCAGCTGCTCTAAACGACGCGTGTCACATGAATATCATATGCGCATGACACCCACAAAACAGGTGCAAACATTTTCATCAAGGATACCTAAATCTACACAAAAGTTTCACGTTTATTTTACCGCGATTTTTACTTTTTGTGCAAAGTCAGACCTGTAAAAAGATAAAGTTCGTGGATACGAGTTCTGTTTAAAGCTGAGTTGAGAATTTGACTCAGACAGACGTTCTCTGCTTTGTCAAAGCTTGGTTCCGTAACTAAGGAACACGACTTTCATTTAGAATTGCGACTTTGTTGTCATTTCTACGTTCAATTAAATTACACGAAGCAACAGGGGGTCTGTTAGGTGCACGTTTTGTGTACATTTTCTGCTTTTTTATCCTGTCAAAGTAAATGTTTAATGTCAATGGAAACTTTATGTTACTCTTAAATATAAACTTTCTGTTTTTACAGGTGAAACCAATGTTTGAGTGGTTGGTTCGCGTCTTGTCAACGATAGAATCATGAATCGGGTGAGTTATTAGACGTAAAATTATGTAGCAAATTAGAGTAATATTTATAGGTATATTTTTGTTTTATCCTTTCTTTTTATGAGTTCATGTGTGAAATTAAACAGTGGCCCCGTGCACGCGAAAAAGGCGTGTCGAGATGAGCTGGCGGCGCGAGGGGCTCGTGTGGGCGTGCGCGGCGGCGGCTCGGCGCGCGTGATGCGCCCGCGCGCGCGCGTAGCCGGCGGCGCGACGCCCGCGCCTGCGCCTGCGCGCTGCGCGTGATGCGCGCGGACCACGCCGCGCTGCTCGCGTGGCTCGCCTGCTGCGCGGCCGCGCTCTCCGCACACAAGTACAGCACTCGCGTCGTGCGCACCAAGTACGGGCCTCTCCGTGGAATCGTCGTGCACTCGCACCCTCAGGTCGAAGCCTACCTCGGGGTTCCCTATGCCACGCCACCGATGGGTAGCCTCAGGTTCGTTTAATCACATAAGAATATACTTTTTGTATCACCTCGTAGAAAATGTTCACTTGTTACGTGGGAAGAATACCGTCCCATCTGACACAGTTAGGAATTTAGAAATAGCAAAGGTCTAATAATTAAAAAAACGTTTTTTTTATTTCGGAATGTAGTTTGTTTACTACAAAGCATTGCTAGAAATTGTAGGGATTGTACCCGTGTTTTATATTTCCCTTTGAATTAAAATCATGGTAAGTAGTAAAAACGCAGTTTAATTAACAATGAGTGTCCGTATGTCAGATACATGCCGCCGGTGACCCCGTCGCAATGGCGGGCGACGCGGCTGGCTGACGCGACGGGGCCAGCTTGCCCGCAGGCGCCCCCCAGCCCCGCGCCCCGCGACGACGCGCTGCTACTTCACCCCCGCGCACGCCTGCGACAGCTGGAACGACTGCTGCCATTGCTCGTCAACCAGAGCGAGGATTGCCTCTATGTCAACCTCTATGTGCCTGTCAGTGGTATGTTGCTTCATTTGGAATACCTTATCCTGAGGTTAGGCCAAAAACTCATGCCAGATATTTTCAATTACTCCAGTGCATGACATGAAAAGTTAGCGTTAGCGATTTATTGCAGGCTACTGATAAACTCTATACAATACAGCTAACAGGTTTCCGGTTCTAAGCCAATAAATAACTCAAAAATAACGCACGAGTGCCGCCATGTTTGGCTTAAGGGCTTGTCTTTGGTTTTTCAACGGTTTTTGCTGAGTGACTTACTTATCCGATCAATGTAAAACTCGGACACATGTTTTTTCACGCCTTTATCCTTTTGTTGTCAGGTCAGTTACCTAATTGGACACATTTCAGTCGATAGATTTTATTTTTGAAAATGATGACTTTTTAGTTATTAATTTGTTTTATGTCTAAACGGCTTGAGTTTTGTCTGAAATTACTGCTATAACTAGAACAAAATGTTTATTTTCGGATTTCAGGTAAAAAACTCATAATTTTTCGTAATATCCAGAAAAACCTCGAAAATTCACTGATTATGCGTGCCAACAGCACGCGAAGCGAGCGTTCGAATTTAAATTCATACTGAAGTTCAAAATCACTCAGTAACATTACCTTGCACCATGGTCTAAGCCAGAGCCTCGTACCCGTCAGTGGCCATTATACAAAGAAAACTAATTTAGCTTCATATACCAACTTTTAGAACTGTCCAAAGTCCTAAGGTCCTAAAAAATCAAATCGAGTAGTGGCTGAAGCTTAAAATAATATTCTTACAAAAACTGAGCAAAAAGTTAAACCGTTTCCAGCACAGAATGTGAATAGAGTGTAATATGAAAAGGGTGATGACTATAAAAAACTCGGTAAAATCCCGTCTCGCGCCCGTCGGTGTCCCGGGGACTGTATGTGCTCTCAAGTGAAAAAAGAAAACCGTCTCTCTATCCCTCATTCATTTTGTATTATGGCCTAAAAAAAGGAAAAGAGTTAATTTTCGCACATTCGTTTTGTATTGCTTGCTATCAAACGTTGCTACGCGCAATTGAGCTACGCTTTCGACTACTGTTAGAGCGCTACGAAGCTACGTCGTAGCAAAAAAAATACGTTTTAAGGTAAGGTGAGAGCCAAAATAGCGGAAACTACTAGTGCTCCATATTATTTAATTTCATGTCCATATCGTAGAAATGACCATTTCATGATCTGCTCGACCATGTCATGAAATTTGTTAAAACTAAAAGGGTCAACTCGCTTCGCTCCACTTCGCTCGGCTCCCGAATTTAACACTACCAGCAAACTAACATGCTTCTCCTCGCCTCCGTGCGTCATTGCGCCTATTTTTATATTTTGTTGAAATAAAACTATCGTGAATATGATACGATATAGTAATTTTATAGTATGACCACGCCATATAAATGGTTGAGACATGTTTGCTTATATCTCGCTCACAAAAACCTCACACACTTATGCAACGAAGTCGTGTTGCGACTACCGTGTCGTCGTTGCGTCATGCACAAATATCACAAATGAAAAGGAGACTTTTGGTACGTTTCAAAGAACAAGACAATGCGAGCTTAACTCTCAAGATAATTAACTTTTACCTACATACTTGTTCATATATACGGAGGTAAACAAAGCAAATTAAATTTTATGAGCACCTTAATAATACGTTACCTTGTGAATTTTTGCACAGCTTTGTTAAGCTACAATTTCGTGAACCTTGATGGCCGTTTGCCGGTGACGTCAAGTGATATTACCTCAGTGAAGGCTTCTCGTTAATCCTGGCTGTAGGCTTATTCATACTTTATTCGCGTCATTTCTCTGCTAATTCAGTACTCGTCGAATAAAGATGTTTCGTTTATGGCTGAGAAGCACCAGAATTGCCAAGATATATTCAATTAAATTTCAAAAATTAAATATATGAACATTTTGTAAATAAAGGAATATTTTTTTTATTTTTCATTAAATATATTCTGTAATCATACTAGGCAGTGATTACAGCTTTCAGCTACTAACTACGATCCTGACATAAGTACAAATTTTCTTCTACTATATTTTTTTACGTTTAAGAAAACATAATTATAATCTGTTGCACATTAAGAATCTATAGTCATATTAATAGAAAAAATCGTCTTTAACTTTCATAATATTGCTTGTGTTACTTATACTAGCTTTTTCTCGTGACTTTGGCCGCCTTAATTGAGATTTTGGTTAGTCCTATCGAATCTGCAAATATTTTTTTGGAACAATTATTTTACTTACATATTTTAATTTGACTTTTAATTTTCATAAAAATTAATTTACATGTCTGATGCCCTATGTCCATGTACCTATAGAGCTACTCAATCCCAAGGAACAAACTATAGCCTATGTCAAAGTGACGAGTCAAACCATTAAAACAGTTACACTGAAAAAAAAAAAAGTAAATTGAACAACATCTTGTTAACCTTAAACAACTATCTTAACTCCTTATGAGCGCAACAAGATGTCAGTTTCCTGTACTAACTAAACTTGTTTACTTGATCATAAAACAACCAAAAAGTTAGTTAATATAGCCAAAATTGACAAACAACCATCTTGATAGGAACCTATTTGTTTCAGTGTAGTTTTCAAAATAAGCTCAGTAGTTATGAATGACTATGTTTCTAGGGAACTATCCATCCCCGGGCAACAAACTATATGCCTATCTCCAGGTGAAGAATCTGACCATTACAACAGTAAAAGAATATTCAAAATCGGTTTATTAGTTTCAGAGATTACCCGCTTGAATGTATTTAATAACTTTGTCCCCAGGGAACTGCCCGTTTTCATGAATACACGAAGTACAAATAAATTAGGTGGTAGAGCTGATGCCGGGCTCGACTGTGGAGGTACCACCATCTAACTCGCAAATCCTCCCGAAGTTATTCGGGGGACAGTAAGAGAACAGCTCTCAGGCAAAACCAGGTGGCCCACCATTGCCTGGGACCGATGGATGGCGGTATATCTATCCCCAATTGCCGGGCTTTATATAAAACAGACTGGTGACGGGCAGCGGCGTCACTGGTGCAAGGGATTCGGCACCGCCTTACCAACCCGCCTGCCCAGCGTATGTGAGTATGGGCATTTCTTCCAGGAGGACCGGCAAGAGTGGCGAAATCCTGGAAAGGCCTATGTCCAGCAGTGGACGAAACAGGCTGATGGATGGATGGATGGACAAATAAATTAAATAACTAACTCCGTTAGGAAGTACACCGTTCGATAAACCAAGATTATGTTACTATAGCGAAATTCACGAAATTACAACTTAAGCTTATACTTATTTAATTATAAGAGTCATGCAAACTCTTGTGATCCGGAAATATAACATAAGTATATCCAGTGTGTCAAAGACTTGGTTTTCCATTTGTGATCCGTATATTTAGTTTGGCATTTATCTCGTCAACCAAACTCTGTGTGTAAAAATATTTATTGGTTTTTTAGAAAATGTATTATCAACAGCAAGTAGTTTGTCTAGTTTGTCGGCAACAATATCAAAACAACATTTTAGAGCCCGTCTACTCGGAAAGTTTGTCATTCAAAAACTCGACCCAGGAAATTTTCAAGTTGCCAGCAGCGAAGCACTCAAGTTTTGTACGTAAACTATAAAAACATTTTTATAGCTATTAGTTTGTGCTAGGCAAATAACTAAACAACGGATTTCAAAATACTATAACTGTGGATTTTAATGTGTGGGTGGATTTTTAATTTATGTTTGGTTTGGATGGATACACGCGTATTATTAGGGCAATTAAAAAAAAAAATAAGTTTTAAGAATTATGGTAGGCCAGGAAAGCGTTCAGCAGGTAGACCGATGGCCCGATGACGGGACTATATTATAACTATATTGTCAAGGCTGTTGGTGGGCAATGGATGAGGCTGGCGAGAGACCGACGAAAGTGGCCTGGAGAAGGAGAGGCCTATGCCCAACAGTGGGTGGAAGCGGGCTGATTGATGATGATAATGAACGTAAACATTCCTACAAAGCATATTTATTTATACATTTATTTCATAAAATAGTACATTTTGATGCAAGTGCGAAAAAATCACATTTGACTTAAAAAAAAGTCAAAAAGAGAAATATCAACACTTTCACACATGTATCAAACGACGTTTTTTAATACACGTGCGAAAAATTACATGAAATATTTAATAAAATAAAGACAATTTTATTGCAAATCAAAACAGATACAAGTCGACAGATGAAACGCAGTCTGGTTGGCGCCAATCTGTACTACAAAGACCAATGTCTCTTTCTTTAATCTTTTTAATAATAATAATTTCTAAGATAGTTAAAATATAATATAAATTATGACGTCTAAAATCGTTTTGAATTTTTTAAACCTCTTTCAATGTACACTCATAATATATTTAATAATAAAATATAAACATTTTGATGGCGTCAGTAGTAAAAACCAAAAGCACGAGTGCGAAATATGATATTTTACGCACGCTAAACAGGCACGTAATCTGAATATATAAAAGCAATACCTGACTGACTCAATTATCAACGCACAGCCGAAACTACTGAACGTATTTCGCTGAAATTTGGCATACAGATAGTTGTAATGACGTAGGTATCCGCTAAAAAGGATTTTTGAAAATTCGCACCCTAAGGGGGTGAACCGAACACAACGCGGACGAAGTCCCGGGCAAAAGCTAGTCTATCATATTTTGAGCATGTTTACTAAAAATATTATAACATGACAGTGTTGAACCAAAAAGTTACAATCCATCCGCCTGTTTCGTCCACTGCTGGACATAGGCCTTTCCAGGATTTCGCCACTGTTGGCGGTTCTCCTGGAAGAAATGCCCATACTCACACACGCTGGGCAGGTGGTTTGGTGAGCGCGGTGCCGAAACCCTTGCACCAGTGACGCCGCTGCCCGTCACCAGTCTATTTTATACAAGGCCCGGCAATTGGGGACGGATATACCGCCATCCATCGGTTCCAGGCAATGATGGGCCGCCTGGTTTTGCCTAGGAGCTGTTCTCTTTAAAACGTTACAATATTATATTAAAATCTAAGCACTCACAAACATACTTTCATAAAGAGATGCCTGTTAATACGAAATGTTACTTACGCTTGGCCACAATCGTGCCTGATGGGAATTAGAAATGGAACGCGCTCGCCAAGGAAATGAAAGCATCATTGAGTCTTGATCTAACTATCCAGGGAACGACAAGTCTTTGGAGTGAAGGTTATGTACTTAGGGGATATACTTTTAGCGTTCCACTGGACCATTGTGAACTGGTTACTGTAATAGTACATTACATTATAGTGCTTTTCTCAGAAATAAATTGAGACATTTTCATGTTTTTCATGATAATGAGTGATACCAAATAAAATAAACTTACTAGGTATTACTAAAGTTACTTGCTCATATTTGGGCAATTAGTCATGTTTATTGTTATTGATTTCTTCAGCAAATCATTAGTGGAGTACAATTTATATCAGAGCCCTCTTCTGAACTTGTTTTGTAATTTATTTGAACAAAACACTTTCAACTAAAATATGTATAAAGCAATATAAATTCCCGCTTTTACGTAACTTTTTTCAATATTGCCATCTGGGCAAAAGTATTTACCGTCATGCAGCCTTCTTCATGGACAACGCCATCTAGAGGAACGCTAAGAACTAAGAAAAACAAAACAACAAGAAATACGCTAATTTAGGTTAAATTTTAAGTATTCAATGGTATTAAATATACCTATAAAACCAATTAAAGTCGGTTAGGTGGTAGAGCTAATGGCGGGCTCGACTGCGGAGGTACCACCATCTTACTCGTAAATCCTCCCGAAGTTATTCGGGGGAGAGTAAGAGGACAGCTCTCAGGCAAAAAAAAACAGGCGGCCCACCATTGCCTGGGACCGATGGATGGCGGTATATCGAAATAAATTATTTAAATTATACAAAAAATATCCTGATAATACTAAAATAAAAGGCAATTATATTAGCTATCGAAGGTTTTGCAATTCAAATATTAAAACAGCGAAAGAAAAATACTATAAAGTAAAAATAGATGAATGTGCAGGCAACCCTAAAAAAATTTGGAATGTTGTAAATGAAGTAACTAGCCGTAAAAATAACAAAAGTAGCAATATAGAAGAAATTTTGTGTAATGGGGAAACCCTCAAAGCATCAGAGGAACCAAAAAAAGTGACAAATGCTTTCAATCGATATTTTTTATCTGTGGGTTCTAATCTGGCCAAATGCCACTTGAGCAACCTAAACATCACTGAGGAATATTTAAGCAATCATGTAAACCTTGAAGGAGCAAATAGATCTTTCTATTTACGGTCGACGACAGCACGGGAAGTGGATTCTCTAATCACTAAATTAAAAAATACCAATTCATGTGGAATGGACGGAATCTCCTCAAAAGTCTATAAAATAATTAAACGTCAAATAACCTGCCCTCTTGTCTTTATTATTAATTTGAGCTTTAAATACGGTATTTTCCCGACTAAACTAAAAACTGCTGTAGTCGTACCTATTTTCAAAAACGGAAAGAAGAATTTATTGTCTAATTACCGCCCAATATCCCTTTTATCCACAACATCTAAAATATTTGAAAAAGTAGTAAAAATACGCCTAAGTGCCTTTGCCGACGACTTTCTGTCTAAACAACAATATGGGTTTAGGACTCAGCTCTGTACCAGTGATGCAATTGTAGAATTAAGTAAAAAAGTAACTGAAAATCACGAGGATAAAAAGAAAACCATCGCCGTATATATAGATTTAGCAAAGGCGTTTGATACTATATCACATAAAATCTTGCTAAAAAAACTATCGCTGCTTGGTGTCACTAACAATGCATTTAACTGGTTCAGGTCCTACCTAGAGGGGCGCAGCCACGAAACGCGTATCGGAAACACAATTAGTGATGACAAAGCAAATACTGTAGAATTCGGTGTTCCGCAGGGTAGTGTCCTCGGACCTTTATTATTCAGCATTTACCTCAACGACTTTTGTCACCTAATACCCGATTGTCACACTATTTGTTTTGCGGACGACACAGTCTTGTTATTCTCAGAATCTACTTGGGAAAAGGTGACCCAAAAGGCTGTTGAGGGGGTGGCTCGGGCTAAAAAGTGGTATGATTCTAACCTTCTGACGTTGAATGAACACAAGACGCTATTTATGTGCTTCGCCCCTACAAAAGCTGGTCTGCCAAAAACAGAACCCATCATCAGAATCCATAACTGCACTACTACATGCTTTTGTGAAAAACTTCAACGTGTTAGCAGCACTACATATCTCGGTGCTGTAATAGACGAGCACCTGCAATGGGAGAAGCACATAAATAAGCTAGCTTCCAAAATCAGAAGCATTGGTTATTTATATTGCGACTTAAGAAATATATTGTCAAAGCGTCTTCTGTTCAGTTTATACTATGCACTATCGCAGTCGCTGTTTCTTTACGGTATTCTGGCCTGGGGTTTATGTGGCTCTAATATAATCAAGAAACTTGAAATTGCACAAAAATTTAATTTAAAAATAATTTTAAGGAAGCCACGAAGATTTCCCACAGTACATTTGTTCCAACTTTGCAAAGTTTTGACTCCTCGCAAGATGTTTGTTTGGCAAACAATGATTTACATGTCGAGACATCTGAATAACTTTCCTCTGAGCACTAATACCCGATGTAAAAGAGACACTACATTAAAAAAATATGTCATTCCTCTTAGGTCGTCAGGATTCAGTAGTAAACACTGCAGTGTAATGGCACCTCGACTATATCGCTATCTCCCGGAAGAAATAAGTGTCCTGGTGGACGCTCCTAAAGATAGACCCAAACTAAAAAGGGCTTTAAAAGTTCATCTGCTGAAAATGGACTGCAACACTTTTGATGCGTTATGGAAAAAAATAGATATTTCTAGGTCACACAATTAAACCTATAATATATATGTATATATAATAATTTTAAATATTATATAATATATAAATTATAATATATAAATATGTTTGTATTTGATAAATGGTAGTATTCTATATGCATAAGTATTATGATTTGCATGTTCCCCCAAAATATCAAATAAATGCAAAAAGTAGCTTCATGTGTTCGTGACGGATTGACTGCTAATTCAACTGATCAAATTGATGTAGCCAGCCCTAGCACGGACCTCGGTCTATTTTGGGCTGCTACTGCCACAATTTATACATAAGTAAAGCAATGCATCAGTCAAACCCAGTTTCCATACCTATTGATCAGCGCTCTGCATGTACTTTTGCCATTAAATTTTGCGATAAATAAATAAATAAATAAATAAATAAAATAAATAAATCCATCCCCAATTGCCGAGCCTTATATAAATCAGACTGGTGACGGGCAGCGGCGTCACTAGTGCAAGGGTTTCGGTACCGCGCTCACCAACCCGCCTGCCCAGCGTGTGTGAGTATGGGCATTTCTTCCAGGAGGACCGCTAAGAGTGGCGAAATCCTGGAAAGGCATATGTCCAGCAGTGGACGAAACAGGCTGATGGATGGATGGATAAAATCAATATAAATTATATATTTTTGTTATTATTATTGCAATTGTAAAATATAGCAAACATTTTTACATTCTAAACATGAAATTGTAATTCATTTTATTTTTCTTTGTAAATTGGCCGTTTAAATCCTTGATTGGCAAACCCCTTAGTCTCTTAAAAACATAGACACGGATATTTTTAAAAAGAAAACATATGAAATATACTCTGCGAATATATGGTATGTAATGGATTTTCGTACGAATTTCCTGGACAGTTAATAATCGTCTCAGTCTTCTCAGCAGCGTTGGGCGGTGATGTTATTGAGAAAGGTTACAAGATAGATTTGATATTTTCAAAAGACCTAAAATAGATTCAAAAGAATTATTAACTGAAATAGGCGTTACCTTGCGGAAGTCCATCACTAAGTAAAGGATATATGAATATAATTTGCAATATTCCGCTAAACAATTCTTGTCGTGCTATTCAAAATGCAGACTCGTGCACCGCCCGCCCGCCCGCATAAAAACATGCAACAAGCAAGCAATACAAGCAAAGCAATCTTAAACAACAAGCAAGAAAACTTATCGACACGTGTTTCGCCTCTGAACGAGGCATCCTCGGGATGTGTTGCTAGCCCGGCTTCTCCGCAGCAACTGATGTGTTGCTCGCCCAGCCGCTCCGCAGCAACTGATGTTGTTCGCCCGACAGCTCAGCAGCTAGTGACGAGCCGCGATTACGATTTGGTCATCTCACAAACCCCTTTTTGGGGCGTGGGTATACAGCGTCGGGGCGGGTGCCCCCTTGCTGTGATTTCTTCCGATGCCCATGACAATGGGCATGTCTCTGGATTGTCTTAGTCCGGTGGTGATGTTCGCGGCTCTACTCTCGAGGAGCACGGCTCGACTCAGGGAGGAGCTCGGCTCTACTCAGGGAGGAGCCGCGGGTGTTAATTACTGACAGGCGCGGGCGCGCACGTCGTGGGTATCGCGGGCGCGCGCGGCGCGTGGGAGCACGGCACGGGAGCGCGCGGCGCGGAGGTGCGCGGCGAGGGGGCGCGTGGCGCGGGGGCGCGCGGCGCGGGGACGCGCGGCGCGGGGTCGCGTGGCGCGGGGTAGCGCGGCGCGGGGTCGCGTGGCGCGGGGGCGCGCGGCGCGAGGGCGGGCGCGGTCGCCGCGGACGCGCGGGTCGCGTCGGGCGGTGCTGAGGTCTCTTCTGGTGGTTGGAGGAGGTCCCGAGGTAGGCGTCGGTGGTCGGGGGGGCGCGCGTGGTGCGGCGCCAGTTCTCGAAGATGTGAGAACGGCGCATGCTCTGCGCGCGTAAACATCCCCGTCGCGAGCCGGCTGACGAAGTCATCCAGGCGTTCTATCTTCAAGTCCCTCGCGATCACGTCGTTCCTCACGTAGCGAGGAGCGCCGACGATGGTGCGAAGGGCTAGGTTCTCCTGTGCTCGGAGACGCTTTTTGTTCGTCTCCGAGACTAGGGCGTACCACGCCGGCGCAGCGTACGTGAGGCGGGATCTAATATAGGTCTTATAGATCCCGAGCTTCGCACGCAGAGGAAGGCTTGAAGATAGGAGCGGTCGCAGTTTTGCTCTCGCTCCTTTCACCTGGATGATGACGTTGTCCACGTGTTTCCGCATTGAGAGTCTCCGATCGATGGTGACTCCTAGGTACTTCACGTGGGGCTGCCATGGGACCTCTACTCCGTGGAGTTGGAGTGGTGGTGGTAAGCTGGTGTTTCCGGTAATGAGGGCCTGCGTCTTCCCGACATTGACCGACAGTCGCCATTTGGACAGCCAGTCTGGGAGCAGGTCCAGGGTGCGCTGCATCTTCGCCGCAGCGTGGTATGCCTTATATGACGACACGAAATAGGCCGCGTCGTCGGCGAAGAGGGCGAGTTGGAGCCGCCGACCGAAACTCGCCTTTTATACACCGGCCTGACTAGTTGTTTGGTGGGGAAAATGGGGAGACGAAAACATGCGTAACAGTGGGGTAGTGGTAAAGTTAGTTTGTTCGTTTAGTAAATCAGGGTCATTCTTGTTTTTTAGTATTTCTAATTGTTCTAACACACACACTCTTAAACCTTTTTTACAAATATGTTTTACTTCAAATGAATGGTTATCAGGCAAACTATGACCGGACTCTAATAGATGTTTTGCAAAGTGTGATTTTTCAGGATGATTATTTCTATGGGCTGAGATATGTTCTTTGTACCTAGTTTCAAAACTGCGACCTGTTTGACCTACATAGACACCGTTACAATCATTGCAAGACAATTTGTAAGAAGCCGGGGAAGCCGGGCTAGCAACACATCCCGAGGATGCCTCGTTCAGAGGCGAAACACGTGTCGATAAGTTTTCTTGCTTGTTGTTTAAGATTGCTTTGCTTGTATTGCTTGCTTGTTGCATGTTTTTATGCGGACGGGCGGGCGGTGCACGAGTCTGCATTTTGAATAGCACGACAAGAATTGTTTAGCGGAATATTGCAAATTATATTCATATATCCTTTACTTCAAAAGAATTAAATGGCTGTGAAGAAGGTTGAAGCTTAGAAGGTTCACTAGATTGTGAGAGAGCACAATCTTTTTTTATGGAGGCAGGGCAACTATTTAGGAGATATAATTTTATGTTATTTTAAGGTTTAGGTCTCTTTTGTATTACTTACATGTCATGTTATTAGGTTGCGTAAATAAGTTTACAAAAATATGATAAAAATCTTAATCATACTATAATTGTAATAATTTTAATGTCCGTAACGTGGGACCATAGATAATTGTTGAGATGAAATCAAGTACAGTTCAGGCCAGTCGGCGACTGAAAAAAACATAGAAGACGCTATTTTAACAAAGTGTAATTCGAAAATGTTACCAGATACTCAAAAAGGGAAAATGTTCATGATTGGTTCGTACTGTTTGTCGTGCGACACTGGGCCAGCCGTGATTGGCCGATTCATATACACAGTTAATGCCATTGGAGCCGTTGCCGTACTAAACTTTGTTAAACACAGTTTATCGTGGGGTCATTTTTCAGCGCTAATCCGACTTGTATGTTTTTTGTTCGCTGAAGACAGTACAGAAGGTGGACGTGAACTAAGTCACAGACACATCATAATTAAACTAAGTAGTATTTTGTCTCGGCAGTGTCCCTAAAATAATGACCTACGACGGCCGCTCGGTACGTAAACAGGCTGCCCCACTAACTGTCTCTCATGGGTTATTTCTTGTTCCGATGTAGACCCGATACATTTAACCATCCATACCCTGAAAAATATACGTATAATGGATAACTTCGTGCCATCATTTAGGTCAGTAATTACGCGGGAGCGTCTCACCCTGTCCGCGTCCATACGTATCTACGGCGCACTCGCGTGGGTATTATCTATGCTCGCGAATGTCGTGTGCCGTAGTTCACTGAGATTTAGAAGCGCGTCGTTTCGGCCGTTTCTATGAAATACTCTTTAATTTAATTATACTTTGTCACAGATGGCACCGCACTTGCATATTCCCGAAGCTTTGATAAGGAAGGAAAGGGGTGCGGGCGGTACTGCTGGGTGATAGAGAACTTCACAGATTTATTATGTACTGTCTCATCTATGTGACTTTTTTCATGTTTATTAATCACATTTATGATGATAAATTCTGTAGTTTTAATTAATATTATCTTAAGGGGCTTTTTAGTGCTAAACTTCAGTCCTACTCTAACGGTTTTGTTTTTAAATTGTCTATCCTGCTCCCATTAACTGCCACGCACGTAAATTTTAAGTTATTTTAAAATTGCTGTTACAGTAGGACATTAAAAAAATGTAATAAAGATGTTTCTTTTGGTAAGTATCTGCTTGTGTTAGTATCGTTTTATAGGTTTTGAAATATATCGTTTTTGTGAAATTTATACAATTTTTAAAGTAATTTAATTGTTAGAAGACTTAAAGTATGTATATTTATAAAATGTCATTAATAATGGTCTTGATACAAATGATACATCATGGTTTTTTCAAATTCATTATTTGCAAGTTTAACATCATGGAGCCCCTTAAAACACACATTTATTTGAATAAAACATACTTGTACTTTATTTAATTTCAAACATATCCGAACATAGAGATTATTTAATAATATTTAATAATGTATTTGTATCCGAAGCAATTCCCGTAACACAGAGTCATATTACACTGACGTTCAGCAAAAGAAGCCAAGGGGTGTCAAGGCCTCAATTCCGTAGTGCATTGCAGTGCGTGACGCTACCTGCAAGCAGTGCGGAAGTGAGGCTGAGGCATTCCGTGTCGACACGGCGCATCCTTCAGCGACGCCGGTATTCCGTGTCGACACGCCGCATCCTTCAGCGATTCCGGCAAATAATGTGCAGGAACTGAAGAATTTCCGCGCCTTCAATATGAAGAGAATAATTCTAGAACACCGCTCCAGAAAAGGTGGAAGATCAATCTTTGTAAGGAACTAGAAAAGTCTATGTTTTCCATCTTGTACAATAATAAATTTTCATTGTGAAAATAAAAGACCAGATAGTCAGCTATTGTGACCTATTCTCGTGCAGCAAACCTTAAATTCAGAGTTGAAAAACCTAAAATAATACAAGCTCATTTAACTTTTAACCATCTGCGTTAAAGCCTATTTTGCAATGAAAAGTTTTAGGTTATAGCAGCTCTAAATTTAATATTTGCTACACGAGAATAGGTGTCATTGTATTTGTAATAATAAGGCACAAGTGAGAAATTATATAGAATTTTATAGAGGTTGTGCAGATTTTAGGGTCAGCATAAATTACAACAAAATTGATATTTGGTAGTCAGATATTAAGATTCTGAAGGCTTTAATTTTGATTCCGGTGCTCTCAAATATATTTTTTTGTCATTTCAATATAGTTCTTTAGGTTTAACAACAGTAGCTACATTACGCTGGAAAAATTTAAGTTTTGACAGCATTTGAACTAAAATTAAAGCTTTCAGAATCGAGTTTATTAGGTTCATAAATTGCTACACGTGTTTTAAAATCAGCACCTAATACCAACTGTTTGTTTCTATTTTGCTAGTGTTACAATACATTTAATACTTTATATCACAAGGCATTTCACATGTTAGCTTTACTTCCCTGGAAAGTAGTAATACCTAGCGTTCTTGGTGGTAATATCTGATACTTAGTAGTTGTAACACCTGTCGATAATAAAGTTCACAGACCCGCAATAACGTGCCTTGCGGTTCATACTCGTATTACTTGAAAGGAAACTGTTATTTGCTGGGCTCTAAATCGTTTATTTTATTGCCATGTATGTGTGACTTATACATGTTTGGTACATTTCAGTTATATTAAAGAACAAACTCCAAAATGCATTGTAGTTGTAAAATTTAGAGCGATGCTTTATCCATCCATCCATCAGCCTGTTTCGTCCACTGCTGGACATAGGCCTTTCCAGGATTTCGCTACTCTTGGCGGTCCTCCTGGAAGAAATTCCCATACTCACACACGCTGGGCAGGTGGGTTGGTGAGCGCGGTACCGAAACCCTTGCACCAGTGACGCCGCTGCCCGTCACGAGTCTGATTTATATAAGGCCCGGCAATTGGGGATGGATATACCGCCATCCATCGGTCCGAGGCAATGGTGGGCCGCCTGGTTTTTTTGCCTGAGAGCTGTCCTTTTACTCTCCCCCGAATAACTTCGGGAGGATTTACGAGTAAGATGGTGGTACCTCCACAGTCGAGCCCGGCATTAGCTCTACCACCTAACCAAGCTTTGCTTTAACCAAGGGTCAAATATTTCAGTTCGTCTATACAAAGACGTCTATATAAAGAATCTTTCTCGTCCATATTCACTTCTAAACATTTGCGGTAAATTGATAGTTGGTGTCCGACCTTTCCTTTCCTTTTTTTGAGTCTTCATCGTCTTTATTTTTTCTCCAATCCTCATAAAATATAAAAATGTTGTACGGTAAAATTTATTCAACCAATGGAACTAAATCATGAAACAGTCTACCCGTTTATACGTATATCTACTTTGAAAAATGAACCAACTCTGATATCTTTAAGAATTAAGTGCCAATAATGACAATACCTTTTTCGCCAGTGTGTATAGATAAGCAGCTTTTTCAGCAGATCAAGTACCAAGCTTGACTAACACGATCGCACCATTATACACTCGCTTTAGTTTTATCTTTTACTTCTATACAATTTTACAAATTTCACTGCGACGATCTTTCATTTATCCTTTCTGTAACCCTCTCCAACTGGCTTTATACGATAATGCATTTGTTTATAAGCTCTCTGTTGTCTTAAGAGGGCATACATACAACTAAGCTGGTCTAACTTGTTAACACGCACGGCCTTATGATGACGCGTACGCGATACATATCGCCACCTACACATGTATCACACCTTTTGTTTATATATCTGATCTGGCTTATTAGCTGAACTGAAAAGGATATGGTCAATTTCCTAATCATACCTACTTTTTTTTTCGTTATTCCTAAACTCACTACTCGGATAAACCTGATCCATTTATTTACCTCCAAACTATTTTTGAGTTTTGTCATAGTTTCATCTTGAAAACCATCACTTTCGTTTTATCCACACTAAATTTCATTCCTTTCCTTTCCTTTTGAAAGCGTCATAAATTTCAAGTGTCAGCGTGAATTAATTGAAGGTTGAATTCTGAAATGGTATCTGTCTGCCAGGTGGTGAGGGTGAGGTGGACGGCGCTGGGCTGCCGTGTCTGGTCTTCGTGCACGGAGAGTCGTATGAATGGAGTTCCGGCAACGCATATGATGGCACCGCGCTCGCCGCACACGGCAACATTATCGTAGTCACTATCAACTTTAGATTAGGTGTTTTAGGTGAGTATGAGCATTTGGGATGGCTTTAGTATTAGGAAAACCTGGGTCTACACTTTAATTATAATCTCCATTATTACTAATACCTAGAGTAGAAACGGTTATTTACATGCATTAA
Organism: Ypsolopha scabrella; assembly: GCA_910592155.1. Taxonomy (NCBI): domain Eukaryota; kingdom Metazoa; phylum Arthropoda; class Insecta; order Lepidoptera; family Ypsolophidae; genus Ypsolopha; species Ypsolopha scabrella. The sequence continues at coordinate 12,150,429 of OU342965.1, forward strand.
TATTTAAAAATTTATACATTTTGTATAACTAATGTTAAATAATTACTATATTCAACTTTTTAGTGAGAATATCTGCTATAAAATTTGAAGCCGGTTCTTATTTTTTGTTATAAGTTTTTTTATTTCTCGCTTTTTAGTGTTGACGGGTTAAATTGTAAGAAATGGATAAACTACAGCGAGCACTCTGATTGCCTCATTTGAAGAGTTTCAAATTCAAAGGTCCCGTGGCATGATGACTATTTTAAAGTTATATCCTGCAGTGAGCACACTAACACAAAGCGATTGCCACCATTTAGAGTTATGTGCTGTCATCCGTTAAGGAGTTCTATGCTGATGAGGCCAGGATCGAAGGTTGGTGGGCATTTTGTCAATTTCCAAGTAATAACCTGGAATTGAGACTCTCACACAAAGTGATTGCCGAAATCTCGTGCTATGTACTGTCATACGTTAAGGAGTTCTATGCTGATGAGGCCAGGATCGAAGGTTGGTGGGCATTTTGTCAATTTCCAAGTAATAACCTGAAATTAAGACAGTCACACAAAGTGATTCGATTAGATAAATAATTACACACTGTTCGTTTCTATTTACTTTAATTGTGGTCTCGGCGTTAAGCAATACGATAAATTATAAAATCTGTCGGCTGGAATAACACTTACCAATTTTGAGGCAGTCAATAAAACCACTTGGGTAAAACGCCACATTGTGACGCTACAATAAAAAGGGCGAACGTATCGAGAGAGCTCTAGAGTTTCAAAATCGGATTTCAAAGTAAGCCGATATCGAGGATCTATTGCTTTTTTGGTAACGATTCCAAATGCTAAAGGTGCGACTTTAATTTCGGGTAAATTTATGCCCGGTCAATTGGTTTTTGAAACATAAAGCGTATACGAGTACTATGTATATAGGCAGGTGATGTATATTGATCAGTTAAAAATGGAGTACGCTATATCAATACCACCATTGACTGTTAAGTTGAATTTGCAATTTCACGACAAATAATAAAAGTTAAAAAATGAAACCGAAGGGTTGTCCCCATACAAGATTTTTGACGTTATTTATTTCAGCGCTATCTTAAAGATGAATATATATGAGTTTTTTTGGTCTAATTGTTGTAAATACTTTAAAATAAAACGAGAAGTAATAAAAAATTGTGTTCCGTATTCAGCGGGAAACGAATCGTTTGTCATGCGCTACCATTTTAGCAGCTTCCTTTGTGCTACGACATACATATATTGTTGCTATTTACCATGTTTTTAGGATACCGTACTCGTATTGGCCAAAATATTTACATGTTCATTCAGTTAATAATTTTGGTGCTCTCTATGTCTGGAGCATCTGCAGATTCTTTTCCGCCGGATCATATTTTTTAACTTTAACGGAAACCAGTCAGCTAGTATGTGTTAGTGACATCGCTTCAAGCGAGCAGTCTTCTATAAATTGGCTTTAAAATCTTCAAAACCCATAAAAATCGCAAGATTAAAGTTGCATACATTATATTACCATTACACCAAATCATCCGTTAGCTGTGTTACCAGATCCATTTTTTCAAATTTCAGGATGGAACGAAAAAATTATCGGGATTTTGATTTTCAAATCTGACAACCGAAAATCACCTAGAATTAAGTTACAAACGTTTTTTTTTAACATTCATTTATTAATAATGATAAATTTATAGGATAGCCTTCAATCTTCCAATAACGGAATGATAAAATAATCGGGATTTTGGTTTTCAAATCGGACAACCAGAAAAAAGTAGAATTAAGTAATAAACCTTTATTTTTAACATTCATTCATTAATAATGGTACATTTATAGGATAGCATCCAATCTTAAAATAAGACATAAACCAAACTTAAAAAGCCTAAATTTGAATAATCAATTTAATTCACTAATAAAACAAGTAAGACTGACACTAATAAGATTTAATAATCTTTAGATATATTTAAAGAGATCAACAATCAGAAGTGTTCAATAATTGTTTTCTCTTATATGACTAATATCATTGTTACAGTAATAAATACGATTTTCCTAATAAAGTTATTTCAGTAAAATAATACATTTAGTTTATATTCTGCGTTAGATTTTACAACTTTTTGAAGCGGTTTGAATTTGACAACGTGCAATTTGAAACTTTTGATGAGTTTTCATCATATGGTTGGTAAGACATTTGGCGTTTAGATCAAGGGTAAATCGAGACGTGTCCCCAGACTCCCGAAAATCGGGACCAGCCGCGCAAACCGGGACACCTGGCGATGCTAGTCACTACCAACCAATCTATTACATAACACTTACATACTCGTTTAGCAACTTCGTTTATAAGGGAAGCTAAGTTTTGCCGAGCAGTAGACAGTATAAGCAACCCGTTGATCCAAGCATACACAGGTCAAGGCATTTTGTTTATCAATACAACCTATGTTTACAGTGTACATGTGTATACAATGTAAATGTATATAATATATTCTTTCTACTGTTGTATTTCCTTCTGTTGTTAAAGTGAAATTTCCTTTGTACCGATTTATTTCCATTTCTATTTATTTATTATGAATAGTTATTAAAATAAAAACAAGAAAAACATATTCAATTTATGAGAGGGCCCGAAATATATCCCGGAATATTATTTTTTTGTTTTGTGTATTAACTATAATATTATAAAAAACAAACAAGCTATAAAATTATTTATACATTTATTATATTCAATTTATACTCGATATGTATGGGGCATCAGTCGAATAGAAGAAAATATTTCACAAATAAGAAAATAAAAATGTACAAAACATTATTATATTCTCATACCGTGGGCCAAAACATAAAGAGTATGTTTTATTAAATGTATCATCAATAATTATCCTAATAAAAAAAAACTTTAAAAGAGCAAAATGTTTCCATTTCTACATTCATAAAGAAACGAAATGTAATATCGAAAATTATTAGTGCATGTAAGGTACATGTACATACATTGTACACTTGGTTGCTAACAATAACATTGAACCTTTTACTGTCGACCTTGTCTGGGGACCTTCTCGTTTGAAGGTCTCTGTTTAAGTAACAATTCGTTTCACATGAGCGCTTTATCTTTCGAATATTTAGCAATTTGCTCGTGTTGGGCATGTAAAGCTCTTAGCAAAAAGGAAAAAAAAACATTTTGTTGCTTAGATAATAAAAAGGTTTTATATTTTAAACATGAGGCTTCAGAACCCATCCTGCTGCGTTTATTTTCTCGTGCTTCGGCTTAACCGAAGACAGCATATATATTATTATAAAAAATAAATAAAAAATAAATAAAAAAAAAACGATTTTATTGCAGACAATATTACAGTCCATAGAGTTGTTAGTAGGCCTTATAACTATATTAGCAAAACTTATCATATTAAATCAAATTAATTATGCATGTTTGTTTTCGGATTTCAAGCTGTATTACGATAAAATCTATAAATCTGCGAATCTTGTAAAACTATTTTACTACACGGGCAATAAACGAATTTAAGAAGTTCGTAAATTTCCTCCAATCTTCCAGTGAAACTCTCTTTTCTTCAATCCAAATTGCTCCAATTATAATATCAGAACTTAGAAAAAGAATAATTTCTCACAGACGCAAGTTTCACAAGGAATGGTCATATTGTGTCTTAAAATAGTTTCTTCTTTGAATTCAAAGCAACATAACATCAATGGCACAAAGATGTAAGGAATTATAAAGTCAGAGTAGTGTTACCTGCTATCCAAGCCCTCGAGGCGGCGTCAGGATTACAGGAGAAAACATTTTATTAAGAACGAAACACCCGGTGAGGGTCGTACTCGTTCATGTGACAGCAGGAAAGTGCAATACGCCAATATTGTACCAGCGTCTATGTATGTACATCCGTAAGTAAAAGATGTCTGATGTTTGCACAATTTATCATCCCAAGTCATACAAGTGTTTTCAAGGAGATGCATAATTATAGTCGCTTAAAGTTACGATCAAATCTGCCCAGCAATACTGGCACTATGCGAGATGATGCAGTTGAGAGATATAAACCAATTTGTCAAAAATGTCTATGTGTTCTTTCATTAATATAATCGTTTTTTATTAATATTTATATATGTATGTACACTTTTATATATAGGCAAAAAAATAAATAATAACTTCGAAATATATTTCAATCCACTCGGGGTTGTCGTCAGTCGAATATGGAACAGTAGATAAATATAACCATAGATATAAAATAGACAGAAAATCGATGACCCTTTTTGGGAAATTCTGAAATAAATTTTTGTCCTGTTCCCTACAAACGCACGCCCAGCCCTGAGGAGGTACTATGGAATGTCAAAATTGTCTTTTTCTAATTACGAATTTTATTTTATTGATCCGTTGTTCACCTTGTATGAATAAAAGATTATCCTGAAGGAGTGACTAGGTGACTGATTTATCAATACCTGGACTAAGCGGCTAGACCTATGAAAATGAAATAGAATGTTTCTTCTATGACGTAGACATTCACTAAGAAGGGATTCTAGATTATTCCCACGGTATCAAGAGAAAAGGGATCTCCACGAACAATTCTGCGGGGTGTCTTCTACTTATATACAGTGATGTATTTATATATGTCTGTATGTATAGACATATCTATGGGATCTAATTTATTTTATTAGAAGTAAAAAATATTTTCTCAAACAAAAAAAATAAAAGTAAACGTGTGTGTAAAATTTCAAACGAACAAAGTGAAATTCAACCTCTATAGGTTAGTCCGTTCATAAACAATTTCCCCGCCATACCGAGCATTTTGTTTGCCTCAATAAGCTACAATATTTCATACCATAAAGTCACGAATGATAGCACAAGAAATATCTACATGGTTATAAAATATTATTAAACAAGTAAAAATGGTAATTTGCCATAAAACGGAGCGAGATTTTACTGTCTTAAAATTATAAATAGCTTTTTTTCCTTGGATCCCATTTTTAGGGCTCCGTAGTCAACAAGAAACTTTTAGTTTCGCCATGTGCGTCGGTCCGTCTCTCTGTCCCCGGCTTAGCTCAGAGACTCTTAGGCTGAGATTCAGAGTGCATTTTGAGTCCGAACTCGATCTTATAAACGTCAAAAAGCGATGTGATCCCATCTAGAGTGACGTTTGTAAGATTGAGTTCCTCTTGAGTTCTGACTCAAAAATGCACTCTGAATCTCAGCCTTAGTACTAGAAAGCTGTAATTTGGCATGAATATACATATTAATCACGGCAATAATGTGGTTAAATAAAGTAATGTAGTTTTTTTATTTATGTTGCTCTTCCTACACGTAAGAATTTTGAATTTTCATTTCGCGTCTACGCCATGGTGTGGGGTGTCGTTGGATAGGTCTTTTAAAATATTGTGGGTGTGTATAAACCATATTTTGATGCCAGGACCCGTTTGCGAAATATTAAGCTTTCAAGTGCTGATTTTTGTTAGAGTGAAGTATACCCCTTTCGCCAGCTAAAGGGTTATTTTTGGAAATTATCACAGCTAAGTAGGCCTTACAAGTTAACGAGTATTAGTCGACCAACTTAGTTTTGCAGTTTTGTTTCATACATTTTCATAAACTTTGTTTTTTTTTTAATAATTTGAGTCTATTAGCTTATTTGAACGCTACGGAACCCTCAAGCGCGAGTCCTACTCGCACTTGACTGGACTTTTTCATATTATATACAAGTCTAATACAGCTGTAAGTTCGAGTGAACTCAAGTCTAGCTGTGGAATATTATTTTTTAGATTTTATTTAATTTTATTGAGTATAATTTAATGTATTATAGTTAAAAATAAAAAATAACCACTTCTTTACTATGATAACTGCCCTGTGTCAACGCCACCGCAGAAAATAAAGTTAATACCTACACTGCTACGCTCACATCGTAGCAAATGCAATGTATTTTAACTGGGATTAACAGGCCAATACGGTTCATCCATTTTAAATTGTCGGGCTTAACCTTGCTCTACACACAAATGATTTTCATTTTCCCGTACAATAATGTGTAAGGGGTAATTCTTTTCTTCATTTTCCCAGTCCCATTTTTAATCTTGCAATAAATTAATAGGTACTTAGTGAATTATGTCATCAACGTACGAAAGGTACCCTACTAAGAAATTACTTCTTGAAAATGACTAGATTTAGAGATAGAAATAATGAACAAAAGGGTTCTCGTGTTTTATGGATACCTACTTATTTAAACAGCTTGATAAATTCCTTAGTAGTTAAGTGTGGAATTATGATTTTCTAATTTCGTTATATTCTGCACGTTATTTTCAAATATATTAGGGACCTGTGATTTTATGAAAACAACGCTAAGAACGCTAGTATGCTGGAAGAACGCTAGTATCGTACCAAAGAACGGATGTGCGAGGTACGCTTCTGGGAAAGAAAGAGTGATCGAAGCAGCCTTGTGCGAAATGGATGTTCGTTCCATTTTGATTTACTGGAACTGCAAAATAATATAGCCTTTATTAACACGGTAATCAATATTAAGTATATAATTGCGGTATAGCAACACAAAAGAAAAGTAAATCTGGAAGTAACGCGCTCTGAACTTGGTAATAAATCACATAAACATGTAATTATGCCGACATACTTATACATACCTATGTATATCGTCACGACATGAATCCCTGAGGAGGTGTCAGGGGTGTTCCCGATTGTGAACTGTGAAATGCAAGTCACAGTCCACACTCAGTATACTCGATTACTCGCGTTTAAAAATAAATAAATAAATAATTCAGTACTACATAATTTGCACAAGCATTCGTCAAAACTGCGTTTGACGTTCTGTGATGAAATGTTCTCGATCATTTAGCTGTGCACTCATATTTAAATTGTTTTATTTTCTACCCAGGTTTTTTAAAAACTGGTGCTAAAGGCTCGGCCCAGGGTAACTTCGGGTTGATGGACCTGGTGGCGGGTCTACATTGGCTGCGGGAGAACCTGCCGGCCTTCGGGGGTGACCCTCAGCGAGTGACGCTGATGGGACATGGAACTGGGGCTGCGCTCGCTAACTTTCTTTCTGTGTCACCTGTTGCGAAAGGTAAAACGATAAAAAAAATCTCATAAAAACACTTGTATCTTTTTGAACAGTCACTTATTATTTTAAGGATTATAGTGTTTTATTTAGTTAGTTTGTTACATGGACATAATAGTCCATGGTGTGTAATATTATATTTTATTTTAAATTCTTTAATTGAGTTTTTTAGTATTTCGTAGAAATATTTAGTTTTAATTTTAATTCGGCTTTTGTTATTTAAGTTTAATTGTTTATAAAATTATTAATAGGATAGAATTAGATTCAAATTTAAAATTGTATTATGATAAATTCATTTGACAGCCAAAAATGTACGATTTCAATTTGAATACGATTGTCTTACACAATTGCACGTGTGATCGTCAATATCGTAAAGTAAATGAGAAATTTACGATAGACTTCCAACAAAAAGTAACAAATAAAAGGCAGGAACAGCGTGTTGGGTTGCTTGTGATCATAAATTCGGGAGCTGAGCGAAGCGGAACGGAGCAAGGCGACCCCTTTAGTTTTTAAAGATTTCACGATATCTGAGCAGATCATAAAATGATTAATTCTAAGAAATGGCCACGGCATAGATACAATCTCTTACTTTACATAATTTTCACATAATTTCACAATAAGTATCATGTGATCGATGTTATGTGTTCAATTTTTTATTTATTTTAGGCCCAATTTCACCATACTCTGTTAGTTAGTTGACACCCCTGTTATATCATTTAACGGACTGTTAAAGTTAGTGAGTGTCCCATCATGCTATAATTTCCTTAATGAATTATCAAACTTAATGACTCTATGCTTTAGGGGTTTTTTAGATTGGTGACAGGCGATTAGCTTACTGTCACACAGACCCACAGCTGTCGGGATTGGCCATGTTTGATATTGTTTACATTGTTGTCATGGCTACCGGCAACTGAACTACCTCAAAGACTCAAAATTTTTGACATTTGAACCAGCAAAACGAAATGTAAGCCGATCTCTATTGAATTCAACAGAACAAACGGTATTTCAAATCAGTCACCTTACCAAACACGAAATTTATAATACGACTAGTGAAAAAAGTGCCCGTGTGCACTTTACAATAATGACAAAACAAATAATGACCTTTTGTTTTTGTTGGCTTAGAATGTGAGTGAATGATTTTTGAGTCATTCGCTTAGTGTTTGATTTACTAATGACTTGTTACATTTTCGCATGGGACATACAAAATTAACAGAGATGTTAGTGTTCTTGTTAATTTTAATCCCTCATTAGGTAATGTCTGATTCATGAAATAACTAACAGGGTATGGTGAAATCAGGTCTTAGCTTCATAGGCATTTCAAGGCATTTTCAACATTCTTTAAAGAAAAAGAAAGCAAATGATTAAAAATGTAAGATTTGCGAACTGAGTAAATAACAAAAAGACTTAAAGCAAGTGGAAAATTTCCATTATCCTTATGTAGATGGGTAAGTATTCGTGGGCCCGAATTTTTCGAGTGTTTCGACGCTTAGTCAGAGGTATTCGGTATTCAGCACCCGATTTAAATACTATTTCCAGACCTTTGAAGTGTAATTGTTAATTAAACACTTGAGCAGAGTTCTAGAGCAATGACCTACGAGGGAGACCATCCCGGAAAGGACACGGGAACCCAGCTTTATTTGATAACTTTTCCCTGTTTCACCTGTTGCGAAAGGAAAAAATGTGAAAAATAAAATATAGTGTGTTTCGTTTCAGAATGGGTGTTTTTTGTTGATGATTTGCACAGTTATACAACAACAAGATGTAAAAAGTCATCACTAAACGAGTACGTACACAGTGGTGAAAAGTTACAAAAATGTTTGTACAGAAAATTTCTAAATTGTATTGATAAGACTCACCACCCATCACGTTGGGACGTAACAATCGTCGGTGAAACGTGCGTGTACCGAGTGTGGATTGTGAACACCTTTGGCACGCTTTCGGAGATTCATGTCTTGGCGATTATATTATATTTATTATATGTATTTACAATACTATTTATGCCATTTCTGTGCGCTTAAAGGTTGAGAACAAATACCTAACATGGCAATAAAATTATATATTAACTGCAGAAGTTCCGAATGAGGCAAGCTCAACCAAAATGAGTTTACAAACGACAAATAATATTTGAAAATTCACCCCTGCTTCACTGTAGAGCACTTTTGCAAAGTGATATCTAGAGAGCACTTGTCCAAATCTGAGTTTGAAGGAGAGCGAGGCCGAGTTAAAAAAAATATTTCATAAACATATAGTTTAGTTAGTCATTTCATTTCACTACCAAACTTAATTTATTCTTGGTTTCTAAATGAGTAAAGAGAGCTCATAGAGCGCATTTATTTTAACAATGTTTACTTATTTACTTAGTCGGGACTTTTGAGACTCGACGCTTAACTTAACAACCTGAGTGCTTCTCGTTATGAACCTTGTGTAAATCTTATGTATAAAGTCCTTTCCAAGTTTCAGTTTAACCAAATTCCACCAAAAACATAAATGTGAAAAAAGTGCCAAGTTCTCTTTGGATAATCACTGAGGTATACATAGGTAACACTAAAAGTTTCCGGAACTGGCCACTTACATAAAAAATATTTAAAAATTTATTGCAACATTTGAAAATAGAACTCTTTGGCTGTAGAATGCAGTTTGTTTCATCTGACTGTCTTTTATTTTTACCTTGTGGCGCCATTTAAAAAATTGTGTGTCTGCATCAACATGGATTTAACTCGGGAAAATTTTCGTAGTATGATTTTCTACGATTTTAAGTGTAATTTGACAGCTCAACAGAGCATCGCTCGGCTTGAAACAGCTTTTGGCAATGAAGCACCATGCAAGACGACTGTTTATAGCTGGTTTGCAGAATTCAAGCGTGGTCGTATCAATCTCAGTGACGAATCTCGCGATGGTCGGCCGTCCACCGCTGTGACCAACAAAAACATCGATGCTGTGCGCCGTATGATTGAAACAGACAGGCATGTGACCTACCATGAAATTCGCGCATCCTTAGAAATAGGCATGAGTCAAATACAATCAATCCTACACAAACATTTGGGTGTGAGAAAGCTGTGCTCGCGGTGGATCCCACACAACTTGACCGAGGCTCAAAAAACGGACCGCGTCACTTGGTGCAGTGCCATGCTTACCAGATTCAACGAAGGTGCGTCAAATTTGGTGTGGGACATAGTAACAGGTGACGAAACATGGATTTATTGCTACGATCCCAAAACAAAGCAGCAATCGAGCGTATGGGTCTTTCAAGATGAGCCAAAACTAACCAAAGTGGCGCGCGTGAAAAGTGCATCTAAGCGGATGATTGCTTCTTTTTTTAATAAAACTGGACACGTGGCTACTGTTGCTTTAGAGAATCGTCGTACCGTGAATAGTGACTGGTACACGACCATTTGTTTGCCAGAAGTTATTGAGGAACTCCGTAAAAATAACCGTAAACGCCGTATCATCCTGCACCACGACAATGCTAGTTCTCACACGGCCAGACAGACAAACGACTTTTTGAAGACGAAAAATGTAGAACTCATGAGTCATCCTGCATACAGTCCCGACCTGGCACCTTGTGACTTTTTTCTGTTCCCAAAAATTAAGAACCAATTACGCGGTCAACGATTTTCATCACCAGTAGAGGCTGTCGAGGAGTATGAAAAACACGTTTCAGAGGTCACCACAGGGAGTGGCACAAAAGTTTTCAAAACTGGTTTGATCGAATGAAAAAGTGCATAGACGCCAAGGGAGATTATTTTGAAAAACAATAAATTAATTTTGTACCTTTAATAGTATTTTTTCATATTCATTCCGGAAACTTATAGTGCGTCCCACGTAGTATAAATTTTTTTAAATGTCGGAATCGGCTTAAGACCTTATCTTTCAATAAATGGCATTGTTCTATTGTGAAGTTCCACCACTAATTAGCAGTGCACAACGAAACGCATAAAAAACTAAATATTTTATGTTAATAGCAACTTTAACGCTGGAACAAAAAGGCTCAAATTTGAACGGCAACCCATTCCAGATAGTACTTTTTGAAATTGAAAGCCGCAGCAAGGTACAGGTGTGATACAGGTGAAACGATTTAAGATTTTTACATAATTTTATATGCATGTTATTAAGAAAACAGTATTTAAGTTTTGAAAAGTTCATTTATCTTTTTGATACTTTAATTTAACACACATTTGTTGTTTATTGAATAACCATGTTTACTTATACTTAAATAATTCCAATAAAAAACAGTGAGTTAACAAATACAAATTAAAATTGTATGGCTACAATCTACGGTAATTATTGAAGTTACATTTTAAATTACATACATTACATTTTTGTACTTCTTATTCCCGCTAAATCAAAGTCCATACACACAGCCGTGTATTTAGGCGGTAGAGCTGATGCCGAGCTCGACTGTGGCGATACCACCATCTTACTTTTATTCGGGAGAGAGTGAGAGAACAGCTCTCAGGCAAAACCAGACGGCCCATCATTGTCTGGGACCGATGGATGGCGGTATATCCATCCCCAATTACCGGGATTTATATAAAACAGACTAGTAAGGAGCGGCGTCACTGGTGCAAGGATTTCGGCACCGCGCTCACCAACCTGCCTGCCCAGCGTATGTGAGTATGGGCATTTCTTCCAGGAGGACCGCCAAGAGTGGCGAAATCCTGGAAAGGCCTGTGTCCAGCAGTGGACGGAACAGATGGATGGATGGATGGATACACAGCCGGGGTCGTTATCGAACACACTTTTCACAAAAACCCAAATAGCAAGCAATCAAAATCCTATAAACGTAGGCCAGGGTCAAATTTATGAAATATCCAGAATAAAACACAGAAAAGTATACTATATTAAGATCCGAAAGCCACTACTTAATCATCCTGTAACTGACAGACAAAATGGCTGCCGCTTGCAATTTCAAAACTGGAATGGAATGGAATCTGAAATTCGTTGGCGACTTGGCGTTCAAATTTGAGCCTTTTTGTTTAGGTGGTAAAGTTGCTATTAACGTAAAATATTGTGTTGTTTATGCGTTTCGTTATGCACTGCTCATTTAGAGGTTGAAATTAACAATAGATAACAATGCCATTCATTGGAAGATAAGCTCTTAAGCCGATTCGGATATTTAAAAAAATTCCTACTATAGCATAAGTGTTAAATTCTTACCCGATAAAACGTCACTTTCTGTATGCATTACTTTAATTCTGTTTTAAATGTTAAATTGTAATACTTTTAAATTTGAACTAATAAAACCAAGTACGAAAACCTGCACAGTTCAAATTTATCTGTAAGTAAATATTACGTGTCGTGTAAAATTTGCATCTTTTCCGCAGGTTTTTTGTGGGATTGGAACAATTTTAGTTAAAAAATATTAAATTTAATTAAATTATAGCGTTTGTCCTCGGCTACATCCGCGTTTATTAGTTCTTGGTTGAAAATAATGTATATAATATATATTTTTATTTCAGGCCAAAAAAAATGCATACAAATATTTCACAGTCCATATACAGAGATAAAAATAAGTAAAATTAATTAATAAAACTAAACATATACTATTAAAAGTTTTCAATCAATAAAATCGACATATATCTGTCCAAAATCCATTTTAAAGTCACCCGCAATCTGCCTGTCGAATATTTGCACACATGGCAGATTTGAGGGTCTGCCCGTCCCAAGTACATAGCTTAAGTCCACGTGAAGATACTACGCATTGCAACAGTAAAGTATTTTCAAAATAAGTTCAATAGTTATAAATGACTATGTCTCTAGAGAACTGCTTGTCCCCTGGGAACAAACTAAACTAATGTAAATTAAAAATTAAATAGTATCAATCATACACCGACGCTTAGTGTAAAATTATGATTGAATCGGACACAAAGTTAGTATCTACGAGTATGTGGCCATGTAGAATTGATCATTTACATGATGTGTTCAAATACCGTAAAATTAAAAAAAACACTAATGTGTTCGTTTCGTTCCGCTCCGCTTCGCTCGGCTCCCGACTCTGGTCAACAAAATTGTAGAAATTTTCTGTCCCAGAAACGCATATCCATTTTATTTTAGAAATTTTTGTGCTGAATCCGAATATGAACTCAGATTTTATTTATCACGTCGTAATTTTTGTCTAAGACAGACTGAATTTTGAAAAATCTCGCGTTTTTGCTTCTGCTGGTTGGGCTTTACGCTTAGTACAGTTAGTTTTTCGGCTTTAATTGCCATTAATATTCTTCCTCAGTAGTTTTTTTTAATAGTATGATAAAAATATTCACGTAACCAAGCCTAGTTATTGATTTAATGTCTTAAAACAATCACACCCAATTTTTCATAGTAAAAACTTGGTATGAAATGTATGGACAGAACAAGCTCTCATAAAATATTGTTTATTTTGAAAAATAAGGTTCAATCGCGAATTATCTTATTGTCACCTTGATAAGTATTGATTAAGGACTTGTAATGATGAAAAATAAATATATAAAATACATTTTTTATAAGTAAAAAAATTGTTAAAAGGCATTAGAGAAACGTAAAATTTCAATATTTAAAGTTGATTTCACAAAAACTGAGACCTGCTCGAAAAAATCTGAGTTCAGATTTGGTTCCAGCACACAGTTTTCTGCAAAAATTTCAAAATATCGTTTCTGGAAAAAAAAATTGTTGATTAGTGAATCTAGCAACCTAACACGCTCCTCGTCGAATTGAATTGTAGTTGCAGGTCTATTATAAATTTGTTATTTAATACTTTACGATATTGTCGATTAGATCATGAAATGATCAACTGTACAATTCTACAGAATATTAATAAAGTTTTAACAACAATATATTAACCATTTACTTTATTCAGGATGATGAAATAAAAGATAAAGTGTGCTCTAAATGCAAATATAAACCGACGCACTCATTACAGCAGCAAGCGTTATTACAGAGAACAGCCAGATTTGTTATTATTCCACGTTTTTAATTTCGCAAACGAAATGTTCTCACTTTTCTTTTGCCATCAACGTAATTAGTCCCGTCCCCGACAGTTTCATTATTTCATGACAACGTATACCCGTTCTGGCTGGCCCTAGTCACTTTATACGATTAAAAAGGTCGAAGCAAACACACAAGAGCTTTCTTAATGTACTTTTATAATCTAGGATGTTTTTACGACTACTTAGAATGTATTTTATGCCCCTCACTTCCTGAAAACATTAATGGATGAAAGAAGAGTTGCTTTTTATTTGTGCGAGTTAATTATGACATGGTAAATTGCTTCTCTATTTTTTGGGTTCCTCTTTTAGTGAAGCGTTCTTTTCCGAGCTAACAAATTAACATATTTATAAAAAAATGTATATTTTAATCCATTTTTTTTTCAAATAAAACTCTCCATTAACGACTCAGTGATGAATATTTAGCTGTATCATATTTTTACCTTATAAAAATTGAATGTGTCCCATTATATGAAAACACTAGCTTTTGCCCGCGGCTCCGCCCGCGTGTTTTTCGGTTTAACGACATGCTTTTTTCCGGAATAAAAAGTAACCTATGTGTTAAGTTGGGGTATAAACTATATCCATTCTAAATAACATAGCCTTGTCTTATTTCTCCACAAAAGATTAAGGACCGCGCTAATTAGACACCTGATGTATGAAATAACAAAGCTTTTTCTTATGTCACCACAAACGATGAGGTCCGCGCTAATTAGACACCTGATTTTTCAATGATATTGATCTATCCTACAGGAACCATGCATTTTTCCGGGATAAAAAATAGCCTTTGTATTAAGTTAGGTTATAAGCTATATTCATTCTAAATTTCATCCAAATCCGTTCAGCCGTTTCAGCGTGAAAGAGTAACAAACATACACACACACACACACACACACACACATACACGCACAAACTTTTAGAAGGATAGTAGGATAATCTTGAGATACTACGAGTATGAATAGGTAGGGATCAAATCTGGAAATCGCTTTTTAATAAGCTTATAGTAGAGAGACCTGATGGCGAAGATTCAATATCAAATATTAAGATTAAGCGAGGAAATATTAAAGCAGGAATATTTTATCCGATTTTCCGATTTGAGAGCTAAGTCGAACAATTCTTGTGTAACATTTAATTAACCTGTTGGGTCGCACTGCAAGTAACAATGTTAAATAAGGTTATCTATTTCAGAGCTGCTGAAGCGAGTGATTTTGTTGAGCGGGTCCGGTTTGAGCTCATGGGCGCTGCAGAGAGAGCCGCTCACCATAAAAAGAAAGGTATTTGCAATACTTTTTTATAGGAATAAAGTTTTTAGGTTTCCGTAGTCCGACAAGGAACCCTTATAGTTTTGCCATGTCCTTCTGTTCGTCCGTCTTTCCGTGGCTTAGCTTAGAGACTATTATTAGTAATAGAAAGATGTAATTTGGTATGGATAAACATATTAATAACGCCGACAAAACGGTAAAAAAATCTCGAAAATATTTTATTAAGGTTCTCTCTAACGTAAATTGGGAATGATATTTTTTTCTCGTCTATCCCATAGCGTGGGGTATCGTTGAATATAGGTCGTTCAAAATCATTATGGGTTTTTCTATTTAGGGATCCGTTGGCGAAATATTGTTAGAGTCAAGTGTTCTCCCCGCCGGCTAAACGGTTGTTTATGAATATGTGGAAACATTCACAGAAGTAGTATACATAATGAACTTAAAAGGAAAACTATCACAGCTAAGTAGGCTTTACAGGTTTACGAGTACAGATCGCGCCAAACTTTAAGTCCTCTCTAAACACGACGATGTGTTGGCAGTTCTTCAGGAGAGCGACTTCCGAGCGGACTAGAAGCTTTTACCGAAATCTGTATTAATAGACCAACTTATAAAATGTACTGGGCAACTACGGAACCCTTCACTGCGCGTGGCTCGACGCGCACTTGGCCGGTTTTTATTTTATACCTATACGTAAACGACTGGTACAATGACGGTTTTTAGTGTTCTATATTTAAAGGCTGACAGAAAGGACCATATTACCAATTTTCTTCGCTGTCCGTCTGTCCGTCTGTCCGTCCGCCTGTCACAGAGGTTTAAAGCTTCAGCCGTCATAAAGGCACTTAGAATTTTCATATAGCAATAAATAAATAAATAGTAAATAATAATAATGAATCACGACAAATAATAAAAATATAAAGTAATTCTATGTTGGCAAAGAAATTGCAAAAAATGGATATTTTTCAGCGTTATTTGTTCCAACTCCATCTCCATAATTTGGCCAAGTGTGAAAGTAAAAGGGTCTCGTTTGGCATCCTTCGGATAGGCAACCCTAAAAACGGTAAGACAAATAAATTTGGTCATAAACAAATAATAAAAATTAGATTTACATACGCAGAGGGTGCGAAATGTTATAATCCATTTGTTTTTTGTCGCCTCTATGTTGCTATGGTATACATATGGTTATATACCATAATGTTTTTAGGGTTACGTACCTGTGATGGTACGGAACCCTGTGTATGCAACTCCGATTCGCACTTGGCCAATTTTTTAAATTATTTTTTAGCAATACGAATTTATAGGTAGGCCACTATATTCATAACTACTATGCACGTCGAGATGAAGCAAAAACATTCATATTATTGTTTAGTTATTAGACTGTCGCACTATACCACAGAATATGTATGAATCAGTACGTAAACTTAAAAGAAACGCCCTGAATTGATTCGATACATGCACACAGACGCGTGCTTTTACACGCCGTCTTGGCCATTGTCGCGGAACGTTAGTGTCGGATGGCAGTCGCGAGGGCTGCACCGTGTCATGAGGTTGCGTTTAGATTTCACCCGGTATTCATGCGTGGCCAGCCCTAACGCGCCGACCATGCGTAGGTAATTATCTCAAAAATACCGTGGGATTTTCCTACTGTTTATATATCTACTGTGACACTACTTTCTAACTGTCTAATAGCTACGAATAAAGATACGTCTAACAGATATCGCGCGAGTTGAATGAATGCAGTAGGGGGCTGAGGCTGAGGCGAAGGGAGGGAGCCCGTCCCACCGCTATCTGCACACCTTCTTCGTACGCCTGCTGTGTAGTGTAGTGTGCGTAGAGAAAGGCTGTGTGTGTATATCGCATTCCTTAGCTCTGCATTCAACTCGTGCGCTATCTCTACATACATACGTGTTACGTTAGTGAGCTAGGTAGTACGTTTTAGACACGGAGGAATTCGTTTTCCATCTTGGGTAATATGCGGACCATCTGCAATTTACAAAAAATAATTATATTTATGTTGTTCATTGCTATATTTAATTATTTTTTTATTATTACTTGATAATACCGTAAGGCGAAACCGGTTGGAGTTCTTAAATTTAATATTAGTAAAATAGTACAAGTGTTTTTATCAAGATGTTTATGCATAAATTTTATCCGATTGATATTTTATAGATACATTCAAATAATAATCTGTACGCAGACTAATCTGTTTTTATTCACCGCAAAGTAAACAAACGATAGGAAACAAAAATTAAACCAGTGAACACATAGGTATATAGCTTAAATGAAACGGTATTCACTTATTTTATTTTGTTATGTCCATTTCCTCATATGATTAGTTTTGTAAGACTTTCTTATGAATGTAATCGGTTCTTTTCTTTTGGTTTTCCAAATCATCTAAACAAAGAAAACTATTAATGCAATCATAGTTATTTATTCGTCCATGCTATGATCAAACAAAGCTCATGTGGGTGGTCGGTCCAAGCTCAATAATACCTTGTTCATATAGAAGGTACAAAACTTTGGTCGTTTTGCTATAATTTCGTTGCTAAATATTTCTGGACCACATTGACATTGGAGAAATGTACCTTGTTTCAGTTTAATATTCAATCCTAATGTTTGGACAACTGACGTCAGCTTGTTCCAATATCATTTCATAAATCAGCATTAAGATTGGTCAAAGCTTCGTAGCTTTTTAATGTCTTTGAAATATCCACTTCAATTGCCCTGACTACTAAATACACCTCAAAGAAGCACCCCAATTGGGTTTACCGTGCAACTTTATTATACATCATACACATGAGCCATAGTCTTTGGACAAAAGTTGCAAACAAAAGAAATTTGGGGGCCCAATAGCCGGATGCTTACAAAACTTTCGCTCTTCTAGTTTGTAACTTGACTTTATGAAATTTCGAAAGCAGATTAAGAAACCATCAGCCGCAAGCCATGCCTAAACGTTTTTGAATTTCAATATTAGCTTTGATGCTTTGTCTTATGGAACCAAAAAGTTTTAAAGAAAGTTAATAACTAAATATTTGAATCAAAAATAACAGCGTCGTCTTTATTTGTCAGGTTACTTTGTGTACATACTCGTTTATTCCTGAGATTTATGTTTGCATAATTATAAGCGGGAAATAAAATTATTGATTTTGAATTTTTGGATAATATCCAATCTACCGTTTTGGAGACTTATACGTCCACAAATTCTAATGGCATCACTTTAAACCGAAAGAAATCCTCCTATCGTATTATACCATAATATTTATTCTCCAGGTAGCAGAACAAACGGGTTGCCATGGTGATTTGCTCGAAGATGACCTTGCGCCGTGCTTACGAAACAAGCCCTTGGCAGAACTTTTAGCTGTGAGACTTGACCCACCTCGGTTTTTGCCTGGATTTGCGCCATTTGTAGATGGCACTGTCATCGTTAACCCTTCTTCGGTAAGCCCATTTCTTTTCTTTCATTACTTTAACTGTGTTTCCACACTTTTTTGGAAGTTAACACGTTTTTCTAGATAAATAATAATTTATGCGAGCCTGATACAAGTATAGTCGTAGTTGATAAACCGACATAAAATTGCATCATGATATCTGTTTTACATATTTATTTATTTACCTAATATTAACCACATACCATTTTGTTAGCTATTTACCTTTCATTGTTAGAAAGGGTATGTCTCAAAAGTTATGTAGCTTTTGTTCCTTATAGAACATTTTTCTAAAAGAATTCTCTTAAATATCCTACCATTAGTTCCATATAGAACTATTACGACACTTTTTAGGATTCGACAAAGTTTGTATCGATGAGAAGTTTTGAAATCAAGTATTGCAAGTCGAACTTTTTGGACAAGCATGCGATTTTCTTGGTCCCTGCCTAAGTATCTATTGACAGATGATTTATCGATATACCTACACTGTAAACGAAAACCAGCCAAGTGCGAGTCGGACTCGCGCACAAAGGGTTACGTACCATTATCTATAAAAACGGCAAAAAAATCATGTCTGCTGTATCGGAGTGCGTGGGTCCGACTCGCACTTGGCTGGTATTTGTTGTTATAGCGGCAACAGAAATACATCACCTGTGAAAATTTTAACTGTCTAACTATCACGGTTCATTAGATACAGCCTGGTGACAGACGGACGGACGGACGGACACCGGAGTCTTAGTAATACGGTCCCGTTGGTTACCCTTTGGGTACGCGACCCTACTGACATTGAGTACCTCATTTTGCGTCAAGTACAACTGAACTCTATTACGTTTCATTATTGTTTAAAATAGCGCAAATAAACAAAACCAGTGGATTTTTTGGGACACTTTCATAGTTGTGATTGTCTCAAAAGTTCCATATGGAGCTGAGAGTATAGAATTTTTGGGACGTACCCGTCAGAAAACTATTCGGACGTACCCGTAAGTGAAATACTACTTTTAACTGATGAAATTGATGCTTGCTTTTAGGTACTTTCAGTTAAAAGCCACTGAAAAACAAAGTTTTGATGATTTGCGGTAAACAACTCAAAATAATATAACTTTCCAGTTTCAATAAAACCCTTTCTGGGTACATTTTGTAGTTTCGTAGCCAATTAAAGCGCAGTAAAACTGCCAGAGTCATCTATAATTCATATTATATCAAGGTTTAACAAAACGTTCGATTTAAATATGTAGTTACTTCTTTTGTAACAATATTTTATTTAAAACATATTAGGCATTATGATATATTATCCCAAAGTTTTTCCGTTTTCAAGGGCTGTTCACTTGGACTCCAAGGCTGTTCATTATTAATTAAAAAAAGTGTTTATGAAAAATTTGAATTTGTTTTTGTTACTTTTACAGAAAAGACAAAATTCATACAAATTACAACAAAGATTATAAATAATAAGTAATTGAAAATTAACGTGGAAACATGAAGTAGTTATTTTTCAAAGTGGAACTGCTAGTTTGATTTTTTAAATTAGAGAGGGACACGGATCTACTATCCGTTTCAAATGCTATTAGGATAGGACCTTGTCACACCTGATGCCTGTGTGCATTAGTAACGTTGACTGAAGTATGTGAGTGAATGAGATGCAAATAGTGTGCAAATAGTATCTGAAACGGATAGTACCTATTTTTACAATTTCAATTCAACAAAGATTTCCAGAAGCTTCGTTCAATTTACAAATTGCTTTGTCTGCTATTTTCAGCACACTTTTTGAATTAAGAATGACCTACTTTCTAAGAAGAAGAAAAAATGTATACAGCACTGTCTTTTTCCAATTTTAAAAACCAAACTGGCCAGTCCCGCTTTAAAAAAGAGTTATCGCATTATAAACGTTCAATATTTATTGAAAATCTGACTTTTGTTTGCTTTTCTCGTACTCGAGTCAATGATATTATATAATATATTAATGAAACCTCGTTGTATTCTAGATAAAAAGCAGAGTGTTTTACTATAGGGCTATTTGTTTAGCTCGTGTGCCAAACATGTCCATTGAAATTTTCAATTTTTACCCATATTAATCTACCATTATTGACCAAAGTACATTTTTTCGTAAAATTGTACACGTGTTTCCGGCAATACCGTGAATTAATAATCCTGTTTGTTTTTATTCTCCACAACGCAGAGTAGATATCTAAAACATGATACACATATATGAAACCCTGTGCTGTATAAAAATTTAAACGATACGAAAATAAAATACAATCCAGTATTATCAGTATAGCTAACATAGATGACACGAATAGACACATTGTGTCTCTCGAAGAAACGTTTGACTGATGGACACGCAGGTCGAGTCGTTTTATCGAGCCGATAATCACGTGATAAAGCCTACCTGTGTTTCCATAGGTCAAACGTTTCTTCGAGGAACAAAACTTCTCTATTATTATCATCCATGTTAGCTATGCAGGTAGCCACGTAGCTCCTCTACGCCGTAGCTGTTAGACTGAGCTAGGACGCTACGACACATAATTAACGCAACTTAGACAATAATAATTACGTTCAAGTTAAATTAGAAAACTTCCACAGTATCAAGTTTGTTAGTCAAGAAATGTACGGTTCCGACAAAAACGTCTGTTGACCCCTTTTATAGAGGCTTTCGATCACAAAAGCAGCTGAAAAAGTTCCATCTTGAAAGGAGGGTCATTCTATATTTATTGAGGTGATAAATCTCTGTTTTATTAGAAGTTATTCGTATTCTGATCAGTTGCGATTGCTTTGATTGATATAAATGCTCAATGTTCTTCGAAAAGTGGAATAAATACTGAGTTAAGTAGCTGTTCTAAGCCGTATTTATGGGTAATAAGTACTTGGTTGAGAAGCGATCGCTCGTTTGGTTGGACATCGGTTTTTATCCTTCGATCTGTGTTCGATTTCTACCGGTCCGGCCAATGAGTTATTTGGAATTAATGTGTATAGTACAGTGCTTGCAGTGAAGAAAACTGGAGGCATACTGGAGGCTTGGTAAGTAATCAGTAAACTGGATCGATAACACTTTTTGCTAATTTCACAAAATAAAATCTTGACGTCCCATAGTAATTTACTCGGGGCTGGGCTTGCGTTTGTAAGGAACACGAAAAGAATAATTTACGAATTTCACAAAAAGGGTCATCGAACCTTGTTACGGAGCACTTACCGAGTCTTCAGTAAGAATTTGGCCGCATAAATTAAAATCACCTTATATAGGCTGAAATCAAATCAACCGACCAAATTCATACTGGAGACTTTAGTCATTAAGAACTATAATAGAACGCGGCTATGAAGTTAATCCTGACACATTGCGCAACTATGAAGTTTCTGAATAATGACAATGTCAACCACATAGGAAAAAATTACATAATTACTTATTGCGTGTGACAGAATAGTGAGTGGCAATAATATCACAGACAATATATCGATACACGTTAAAAAGTTCGTATAGCTAAAAATATTGTTATGTTTTATGATGATGTGCATTATTGTAAATAAAACGTAAAATTAGATATATTAGTAATATTCTCCTTCAGTTAATTATAAATATTAATGAATAAATGAGTTTGTTTCTTTATTACTAACCTCTGGGAATTGAACTCTTTTTACCTAGAGAAAACTTTTTGAATTTGAATGTAAAGTACAATATTTCCTGTCAATTAATTCAATGACACGTCAATAGGTATGATAAAACAATTTTAAGTATTGCCTTGATCGCTTTTCCAAAGGTTGATACTTTTGATTGTGCTAAACTTGTGCATGTTTTTGGCTATTAATACCTAGTGCCATCCCCCATCTCACCCATTGACCAAGGGGCAGATTGAAGCAAGGGCTTGAACTTGGAATTTGAAATGCTTACTACTTGGAATTGTTAAAATGCCAAAACGATCGAAGAAATTCGTTCTTAACAGTCAGTCTCGTGAGCTTATCATACGTGTTCGTGACTTTTTTGAACGAGAAGCTCAAAACGGCGGACCGATATTGCCCGTGACATCGGTGTTGGATCGAGTTGCAGATGCTCTCGATATCAGCAAAAAAACTATTATAAAAATCACGAAAGAAAAATTGGGTGAGACTGGCATCGAAGATAATGTTCTATATTCTCCCAACAAGAGAAAAAGAGCGAAGCTTACCGATGTAGATAATTTTGACGTTGACGCCATCCGCAGGCATATTTACAATTATTATTTACGTAAAGAGTACCCAACGTTGTCGAATTTAGTGCAGACATTAAAGGAAACTGGATTATTTTCCGGATCAAAAAAGTCATTGTCAAAGGTTTTGAAAAACATTGGATTCCGATATAAACAATGCAACAAACGAAAGGTGCTAATGGAAAGATCGGATATTGCCATGAAAAGGACTGATTTTTTACGCGAGGCGAAAGCTATAGATGATTGGGATAATGTAGTTTTTTTGGACGAAACGTGGCTAAATGCGAATCACACAGTTGGTCGCTCGTGGACGGACGATACGGCGGCATCGGCATCCAAAGTCCCCTCCGGAAAAGGAGCCAGACTAATTATTTGTCATGCTGGCAACGCCTGTGGTTTTATAGACAACTGTTTATTGGCCTTTGCGTCTAAAACCACAGGTGATTACCATGAAGAAATGGATGGTGAGAAGTTTACCCAATGGTTCACTAATATGCTGACTAGCCTTTCTGAGCCATCAGTTATTATTATGGATAATGCACCTTATCACTCCATGTTAGTTGATAAGCCACCTTCAAACTCTGAGAAAAAAGCCCATCTGGTTGCATGGCTTCAAAAAAAAGGTGTAGACGCAAGTATGTCTATGTTGAAAGGAGATTTGATTAGATTGATGAATATTCACAGATCGAGAGTAAAACGATACGTCATTGATGAACTAGCACTGCAACATGGGCACCGAGTACTTCGTTTACCGCCGTATCATTGCGAGTATAACGCCATCGAATTGATATGGGCACAGATCAAAGGACATGCGGCACGCCATAATACTGAACCTCCATTTTCCACAGCGAAAATGATGAAATTGTTAGAAGAAGCGTGCAATCACGTAACCAAAAATAATTGGAAAATGGTAGTGAATAAAACTAAAGCCAAAATATGGGACGATTGCAACAGAGACATTAAAGTGGATAATATTTTAGATAATGACTTTGAGTTAGTTATTAATACAAACGATTCCAGTAGTGATAATGGTGATGGTGCTTCGGAAAGTGATACATAATAAAGTAAAGAATATAAATATTATCTCTACCATAGAAGTATTAAGTAATTAAACTACTTCTATGATCTCTACCTAGATGTTTTTTTTTTCACTTTCTTCATATACTTACATCTGATAACTGCATTCGACTTTACTCACACTTGACGAATTTTATCGATACAGTGATCGAACGTATAACAACCCTAGAGGCATGTGTCAGGATTGACTTCATAGCCGCGTTCTATTATAGGTTCAGTAATCCTTTTGGCTAATTCCGAAAAATAAATATTTTTGCTCCCTTACTGGTTGGACTAGTTTAAGTACAATTCCTAGTGCAGGCACTCTGGGGCAAAAAAATTTTTTTTCGAAATTCACCTTGTGGGTCAATAAACCTTGTTCCTGATGACTAACTGAGTCTCCAGTATGAATTTGGTCGGTTGATTTGATTTCACCTAGTATAGGCTGACATTAAATCAACCGACCAAATTCATACTGGGGACTCGGTTAGTGATCAGGAACTAGGTTCAGTAATCCTTTTGATCAAATTCGAAAAATATATTTTTTTGCTCCCTTACTGGGAGTAATTGGTAGTTGAAGCTTGTTTCTGATCACTAACCGAGTCTCCAGTATGAATTTGGTCGGTTAATTTAATTTCACCTTGTATAATACGCAAGTCCTAAAAACTGAGTGTATGTCTGAAGTACGGCAATATGCCCATCACGTTGGAACGAATGTACAAGTGTACAATGATCGAGAGCCAACGTCTGGTACCTATGATACCCTTTAAGGGATATGGTATGTCGTGACTATAATATCAGTATTTATATTTCTCGTACGTATAACTTGGGCGTCCCTTTTCAAATAACAGTAAATAAATGTGTAATAATATAGCCTTTAGCAAATAACACACTAGAAATATAGTCTCGGGGCCGAGATCGGCTTCCAAATTGAGGTTTCAAGTTCAAGATAATTTTCACTCAAGGGTCATATTTAAGGCGAGGTTATCCAGGAAAATCTGTCCTGCTCCAACGCTTTCATTTTTCACATGTTTATCCTGCTCAGCGAAAGCGGGCCGCTCAGAAAATTTACGGTTTTGAGGTGTTTTATTTATTATTTTGGAATTAAAGGGATGGGTTTAATATGATGGCCGTTTTATTTCACATTTTTCACAACGTTTATTTTGATGTAAGTGTTATTGTCCAAAACTTAATATAGCTCAAATGAAATGATATTTAGATCATAGTTTAGACCTATCTTTGCGATTTAATCGGATCGAGGAGAATATAAGCAATCGTGTATCGAACAGCTGAAATATTAGGATCAAAGAATTAAATATGACATATGTTTTTAATTCAAAATTCAATCGCCGCTTTTTTTTGGTTTAAAATGAATTTGAAAAGAGACAAAGTCTGGATAACCCCTCCTTAATGTACTATTTTTGGCCTCTTTAGTACGCCGTACATTTGAAATGTGCTGTTGTCGTGTTTTTTTGTAGGAAATGAAAAAATACGATCAATAAGACTACTTGCGATGGTTGGCACTTGATGAAACATCATGAATATGAAGATAAAAATACCTCCAACCGGTTTCGCCTTATTGCATTATCAAGAATTTACAAGATACTTGCAGGGATATGGTTGCATTGCAGATGATAGTATAAAGTTATTAAAGTGATAGTGTTAAATGGCACAAGTGTTTTATCTAGATATAGTAAAATTCGTTTTACTCGAAAAAAAAAACAAAATGTTTATTTTAGAGTAAGATCTCTCATTCTTACCCAACTAGAACCTGCGGTTTGCTTGGTTCCATATTATCTTCACCAATTTGGTGTTTGTACAAGACTTTGGTCGAATTAATTGGTAGCTTGAGATTGACCATTTTCTTGATTTTCTTGTAAATAAATAATGTTTAATAGCGACAATACTAAAAAAAACATCTGTCCGTAGTAAGCTTTTAGAAACTGTTCACCATAACTAAACATTTATATTATTATTACCTGTTACTAATTACTAGTAAGTTTCAAATAAAGCTGTCATTCAGTGCCAGGTCACTCAATTTGTTATCTTATCTGTATTAATTTCTGTATTAATAAATTACTTATACATAAATACTATTTTGAATTCAAATTTTACCCTATGAGTGTAATTAATCTGTGTAACCTGCCAAAATCTGTATAGTAATATACCCATTTTAAGGGTTAGTTTAAATGAACGGGTAGAGAATGCGCTGCTCGAGAGCGGAGGGGTGGGATGGTATGTGCAGAATTAACTAACACAACCACATTTCTGCGATTAGGATGCATACCACCTTTAAAATATCCCGACAAAATTAACTGGTTTTTGTCAAATAGGTAGTGTCTATTGTGTAGTCGTTTTTTGACCCTTAGCAGCTAAATAAACCAAAACATATTTGGTTAGATGAATCACCAAGTCTTTTTTTACTTTCTTCAGCAAATTTTCGAACTACTGTTACTAATAATAATACTAACTATAATAATTTAAAGACCTCTTTTGTCAATTTTTATTTTTGTTCTGTTCTATTCAAATTCTTTATTGCCCACCCAAAAGTAATAATTACATTGAAACTTACAGTCTATGCAAATAGGCAAGCTTATTTCTTAAAGAGATTTCTACGAGCAAACCCTTGTTGATAAAAGCAATTAACTTAGATATACATATGGTATGAGTACCACAAATATGAACACAAAAAAATACAACAAAATTTTACGAACAAAAAGAAAAAAAAACAGAAGTAAAATATGTAATACTACTTGGTTAACAGAAGCTATCAAAATACATACAAAATTATAATAAAATAAACAAATACTTTTAATAACAAAATAAATACTCAAATACAGAATATATATAAATTGATAAATATAAATACATATACCTAGAGGTACATGGGTGACAGGAAATACTTATTGAAAGTGCTCTTTAATTTTCCTTTTGAATAAACTGATAGTTGAAATATCACGAATAGTGTGCGGTAGTGAGTTCTAGAGCCTGATCAACGCTACAGTGAAAGAGTTACTGAAGGCACCAGTGTTGTGAGATGGGGTTTTCGTTCCACGATAGGAAGGTCAAAACTGTCCTCAAATGGCTGTAACGGATTCTGTTATTTTTCAAGAAAAAAGGGGAAATATATGTGTATTATTTTGTAATAACAAAAGTATAGTATAGAAGCAAAATCATGGAAAGATAGATAGAAGCAAAACTTTTAACTCCTTTCCAACACCCTATGCAATAGTTGTCATTCACTGTCAGTATTTACATCGTAAATAATAAAAAAATCCAATAAACATAGACGTTAATGCCAATAAATGATCATTCTTATGCCTCGTCAGCATTTTATTTTGCATCCAAATGACTTTCAAGGCTGAATGGTTAAATACTTCGTTGTTAAATACCTATTAAATTGTCTGAAATAAAATCGAATGACTCTGTTTCTCTCTTTAGTGTCATTACTCTGTCGGGACCTGTATAAAGAGGCGACATAATCAAATTTCGATTTCAGCGAACTCTTTTCCGATATTTATGAAAGTGATTACTACTCAATGGCTTTCACTACCAGTTATCCGAACCAATTAAATTCATTTGCAGTTTTTTGTTTATTATGAAAAACATGAACACGAACGTGATCTCGGAGACTCTAATTGCTATCCTGTTCTCGTGAATAGTCTACGAGCCAGATAAATTATGTATTTATCCAGGGTGTCTTCTGTGAAAAGAACGTGTAAATCTGTTATTTATTTGGTTTCATATTTACAAAAACAAAATCTGGTCTCACAATGTAAAATTTTACACATATTATGTTATTGGATTTCTCCTTATAATTGAAACAAGAGGATCTATAAATTTACGAAACTACTGCTCCATTACAATGTGACGGAATCATAATGGAAGTATTTCGCAAAAAAATTAGAAACATTCGATTTAGTCTGAACATTTTATAATTGACCAGGCACCACCACCGACAGACAGCTCGCGTCTCGGAGCGGGGGCGGCGGCGGTGGCGGCGTCGGCGGGACACGAGCTTGCTGACTTTCCTCATAGAGAATTGCTGTTTGGGCTCACCACTACAGGTATATTTGGATGATCTCAGGAAATCCGTTTGGCTATGGTAGTAGTAGTGCGTGGACACGCACTATTTTCTAGTGTGTGTAACCTCGAGAGCGCTACAAAACGAGCCACAAAACAAAACATGCTTATCTGTACTCATCTCATCACTACTACAACCATAGCCAAACGGACTAAGATATAATATCTGTATATCTCATCTTTGAACATAGAGGTGGTATAGAAGGTATTTGGCCGACAGTGACAGAATCAAAATAAAAAAAAAACAAAAATCAAAATATTTATTTTGCAAAGTAGATACATAAAGTATACTTTCTACAAGTCAAAGTTAATTTTAACAATATATATCTTTAGAATATAAAAAAATATATAATAATACGGGACATAAAATATACACCTGCATAAATAGAGGAATCTAGGAATAAAAATGATAAATATACATAATGCAATGAACAAATAAGTTGATAAATAAATACGGGAAATACATAAAAAAAATATGAAGGTTGGGCTACTAAAATGTAATAAGGTTATACACCTGCATAAATTATAGAAATGTAGGAATAAAAATATTATATATACATAATGCAATGAACAATTTGTTGAAAAATGAACTAAATAAACTATAAATAAAAATAATGCCTAACCATCCGCACCATTTGATTAGTCCTTTTTTTCAAAAAAAAACATATGATACAAAATCTAATGTCGCAATTTGATTTATAACCGCCAATGTAAATTAACATAAGTTGACACTACCGCGTTAAATCTAGTACAATACTTTCAGTAGTCCATCTGAATTAATACTTACAGTTTCATATCCTGTATTTCTATTGAAACATCAAAAAAATTATTAAAACAGTTCATTACAATTTACATAATTATGTGTCTCCGGTTATTTGTTTTCAAATACCCAGTAAAGTTAGTTTACCTTGTTCTAACCAAGTAAACACGTAGGTAGTTATTAAACCTGTTCGTTACGTCGCGTCGCTTTCGAAGTTTAATACCTACTCCTTAAGCTTGGAAGTTCGCTTGTGATACGAGATTCTGTAGCTTATTAAGAGTTTCAAAGAATTCAAATGTGCGAGAAATAGCTCAATAAATGTTATTTTTGAGCCTTCGAGAGCTTTTTATAATGGTTTAAATCGACTGTAATGTATGTAAGTAAAAAATGTTTTTTTTTTTCATTCGACTGACGACGATCACTAGTTGGTAGAAATATATAATGGAATATATTCATAATTTTTTATTAACGTTTTACAATATATTTAGAACAATAATAATGAATTCAAATATGTGATAATGAACTTCAGAGACACATTATTATTAACACATGTATATTTGACAGAATTTTATTATAATGTTTTTTAATAGAAATTCAATATCAAAAGAGAATATTTAAATCCTAAATTATCCGCAATCTTCAGTACCCGTTGTTTCAGTCTTATTAGAAGGAGGCATATTTGAGCAATCCATTTTGTCGGTGACAAATTCATGGCCGAACCACTTCGTCCCTAACCCTTTGTATCCCGATTCACGACCGCATTATTCGATAACTCTCATTCATTAAGCGTTATCGTACGGATACCCATTCGAAACGCATGCTTTGTTCTGGGGGATTATTCAATTTTGTGGTGAATTAGGGAACTGCCGCCATTTATTTTGGGACTTTCTTAGCGTTAGATTCTAATTATAACTTTTGATACGTATTTTACATTAATTCTCATTTTATTTTTAAAGAAAATTTTAAATTCTTCCCAGTAGTTTAAGATGTTGCTTACTATTGGCGCAACTAGCCTTGCCCCTTTCGAAAAATTCAAGTCCTGATCTACTTGAGTAAGTAGGTATGTACGAGTAAGTACCGCATACAAAATTGTCTGGGATAGATAAGTATACCTATATAGTATATAGTATGTTTGGAACGGGACGTATTCTACAATAATTATATTGTACTACTGTTTTTGATGTAATTTATCCTTTTTGTGAATGGAAATAAAAGTCCTGGGCCGCTTAACCGCCAGGGGGGGCTTCAAAGCTACTGTTGACTCTTCTTCTGTCGTCGGTTTTTCTACCATGAAATATGACTTAAACAAGGAAATTAATAGAGGGAAATGCGACGGGTCTGACCAAAATTGATGATGGTCGTCGGTGGCGTGCGGTGGATGAAGATGCGCGGGCGCGGCCATGAGTCTACACCGTACGGTAAACGCTTCGCGACCCTCATGACGAGATGTTGAATAAACCGGCGGTCGCGCCAGGGTACCCCCCACCACTACGGATCTAGGATTCCTACCTTATAAACATAATATTATCTGTTTATGAGTGACTTAGAAAGCTACAGCGAGTTTTATTTAGTAGTCAAACCATAAAAAATTGGATATAAGTTTATGTGAACCAGACATGGCAAAATAAAGGGCAATCAAATTCTAAAGACAAAAGGAAATGATAGATTTTCTAAAACGGACCAAATAAAAATATGTTCTTCCAAATACCCAAAAATCAATAATTAAATCCCGAAATGTGTTTGTTTAGAGTACACAATCGATAACTCGGGTACTTACACCAATAAAACAATAGCAGCGCAAACCGTCAGGTAGATTTTGTCGAGCCCTTTTCTTAGAGTACCATGAACATGAGTGTAGCGTCAGCCATTTAGGAAATATGGGCCGTTAAAGTTTCGCTCTACTTCCGGTAAAAGTTCAAGATCTGATTTTGAGTTTTCGGTTTCCACTTGTTCTCACACACACAAACGCCGAAACCGCAGAGCAACTACACCTCTAGTGCAATTAATTACACACAATTCGAGACCCGACTCTCAGCCATTAATTCCTAAGCCAAGTCCTTACAAGCCCATTAAAAATTCTTTTTCAAAAGTATCAATGGCACAAAATAAATAGGCTACTTATACTCGTAAAATAAATGTGTGGTAGCATGGTAGCATACATTGTACTATTGCACCATTTGTAAGAATAACAACCCTTTTTTTCAATATATTATCTGCAACAAGACAGTAGGTACTGTTCAACTTAAGTAATCATAAATGGTATAACAAATTTTTTATATATATTTTCCATACAAATCAAAAAACTAACACTGTACAAAGTAGGTTTTGTCGTCTTGTAGAGTCTCAACTCTGGAGTAGCAAGTATAAGATTATTTCTAGTACCTAGTATGATTTGCAAGAACTATTTTTAAATACATCAGTGTTTTCCCCAGCATACACAATATTTTCATAATATAATTTTGAACATGATAAGGAGTAGTAAAAGTTTTAAAATAAATGAAAGAAATTTTAAAACATTTACAAAAACCCTTCTTTGAATTACTCCTCACCAAAGCCGTTTCGTTAGTTTATCTTTTTTCCCTTATTATTTTGCGGTAGAGTATTACTGGAGGGCTCAATGGATTAACTTCAGTTTCTAGAGGATTGTATTAGGTATTAATTTTCTCGGCTTCGCGAGCACCAATGTCCTGAAATATTCTCTACCAAAAATACATTTTTCCCTTCATCTCTTTATTAACGACCGCCAGGGAAATTCACAGATGAAGCCTCTAATATTCAAATTAATGATAAATTCCTTTTGCAGAATCTTACTTGGAATTCAACGCTCAAGATATGGAATTCGGTTTCAACGAGAGCCGCAGGGACCGGATTCTGAGGACTTTTGTCCGAAATGCGTACTATTACCACCTGAATGAGATCTATTCCACTTTGAAGAACGAGTACACGGATTGGGACAAACCTGTGCAAAATCCGCTTAGTGTGCGTGACGCCACACTCGAAGTAAGTGTCTTAGAACTGTCTTTGTTACGTTTTAACAATAAAGAAAATTTAATGCAACCAACAATTATTACAAAACCAATATTATGTAACGTAAATCATAATAACTACCAACTAAGATCTGTTTAAATTCATAGATTTTAAGGGAGTAACAGAGAATCTCGGTACAAAATGCATATCTCAATATTGTTTTTCATATTTTTGATTAAAACGTATGCAATGGATGCATTTTATGTGTATTCGCGAAAATTTTGTAATGTTTAAATTTAAATTATAACTACAAAAAAGTTTTGTCATCTTATGCATTATTTTTTTATTGCATTACATTAACAAATTTTAAAGCGTGTTTACAGATATAATGAAATTAAAATGTAGTGCATAAAATGACATCATTTTCTTGCGAAAAAAACGCATTTTTGCATAATTTTTATTCAAAAGTATGAAAAACAATGATATGATTTTTATTTTGCACCGAGATCCTCTGTTGCCATCTTAAATAAAACCAATATACTTAAAAGATTCGTTTAAAGTTTCGTTAACATTGTTATTATTATATGTACCTACAACAACAAACTAACTTCAACTCGTGACAGCATACACATATATTTAGTTTTACTGTTGAATTTATGCTCTTGATTGGGTTTTATTAAAATGTTTGAATTCGGAAGAGGAGTTCCACACGTGTTCACACTGCGTAAATATTCAGCCAACAAAACTGATAGAAGTTGTCAGTTTAATCTGAACCCGATGGGATGGTGTGTGCATTTGTAGAAAAAGTTTGCGACACTCGATCTATTGTTGTAACACAAACCAATCTGAATGGGATTTTGTTTAGGTTTCGTTTGCACTCACAGCAACCACACCACCGGCACAATAAATATATAAAGCTGCGTTCATAGGTCTTCTGCTAACACGATTTTAAACTGTCCGCCAAGATCTCAGTATATGTGATTGTGTGTGTACCATTACCGTCACGCTGGACCGATTCCACCTTAAATGCCTGCGAAGCATCATGAAGATCAGATGGTCTTGTATGAAATACCGAAGTTCTGTGACGAGCCAATGTCATAGGCATTAAGTCTTATTAAATGCGTCGGCAGCTTCAGGGCGCTGCGAACACATCTCACGAATGTCTATGGAGCGAGTGGCGAAGCGCATCTATTCTGAACTGAAGGAGAGTAAGTGGAAACAGGGCTACCAACTCTTCGGGTAATATGATCAGAAGAGACACATGAAAAGATGCAACATTGATAACTTTAAAAATGGAAAGGATTAAGAGCACAGCACCCTGAATATCGCGGGCTTTTATAGAGGCAAGTACGCGATTTTGAGAAGCAGCAGAAATCTGGTCTCGACGCCAAACGCGAATGGTTAAAAACCCGACCACCGGCGGCCATTCACGTAAAATATTTTGACAGTATTCACGTGCCCTCAGTGTACACGAAGGTTTACGAGAAAGGCTGCTACATTAGCCATCTTTGACACACTGGCGCCCCACTGACAAGGAGTCGAAGCGGTCGCCTTGACCAAAAGTGGTCGGAGCTAATAATAATTTGATTTTTAATACAATACGAGTAATGAGTATGATTATTAAAAACAAATAAATACCTACCTTCTTAAATAAAAATTAGTAGCGATGGTATACATACACTAAGTAATTTATTGGTGATTAAAAAATGGGGTATTATGCTGCACAATGGCTACAAAAACCGATGTTTGGAGCAGACGTTTATAAAGCTAAAACAAACTAAAGCTCCCGTCATCGTACAAACTAGGTAGCAACATTTTGGGCTAGGAAGTGTTGTTTTTGACACTTATTTATGGTCTGGGCTAAAATTACTAATCTTGATATACAAGCATAGAGGAATAATGTTAATCAAAACTGTTTCCCAAGTAATATAAACACGCCTTAAAGTTATTGTGCTGGATCATTTCCAAAAATAACACAACTTTGCTTGAATATGCTCGAGTAGTGCCATAACTCACATTTTATACAAAACCTTTCTTTGAATAAGAAAAATAATAATAATTTAGACAATTTTGGAACGAGACCCACGCATCCACCTTAAAATCTATAATTTTGCGTAAATTTGTACAAAATTGATAACTGTCAGTCGAGTAAGCGATTATGAGTCTCGCCATCGAACCGTCTCTACATCGTGATATCAGGCAGACAATCTCAATTACAGACCTAAAACTCAACCTCTGACATGAAAGCATTCAAAAACAGCCTTTACGGCTAATGAAATAAAAGTTTTATGGTAACTTAGGTATTGGGGTTTGATGGCAATGGCAAGTCTCAAGTGGTTTTCGCAAGTCATCGATCGTTCTTGTACTGCTCAAAGGAATATAATGACGCCACGCCGGTAGGATGCAACTAGAATACAAGATGGGCATATTGCAGGAGCTTTGTTAGGACGGTGCACCACTGAAGTAGAAATTAGAGTGTCATCTCCTCAATGAGTTATCGCTTCATGAGATATGAAGCGCGGTGCTCCGTGAGCCTCAGCTATCGATAGCGGTACGTGATATCGGGTAGAAATGATTTAGGTATTACTGGAAGTCTATTGGAAGCGTACGTGGGGAAGATTATTTTCTATCTCTGTAGTTCTGCTTTGAAGTAAATAGAGATTTAGCTTTCGATTTTCTTGTTGAATGGTACTTCATTTCTATCGCAAAATTGTCTAATGTCGTTTACAGAAGAAGAGCAGCACAGTTTACTCAGCTTTTATATGTCTCAATATCCTTACTCCGTTTAAATAAAACAAAGTAATTTAGTCAAGTGCGAGTCAGACTCTCGCACAAAGGTTTCCGTACCACCACACAATACGGGTACGAAACCCACATTATGGTAAATAACAACATATAGTACGAGTGGATGCTATAGCAACTTCAAAAATTATTCGGTACCTTTGAGTAACGAACCCTGGTTTTTATTGTATGTACACAAATTTGATTAAATTTAAAATCTGTATTTAAGTTGGTCCAAACAAATATGCAAAAAATTGAATTTCTTTGCATATGCGTTGTATATGCTCCGAAAAGTTGCAAGTATTGATACAGTCATTACTGCATATCATGGATTCGTGGCATCTACTTTAAGGTATGGAGTTATTTTCTGAGGAATTGCACAGGAAAAGCTTCGGGTTTTTAAAGCCCAGAAAAAAATTATTGGGGCTATGTTCTGTGCACAACCTAGGGATTTCTGTAAGCCGCACAAGATATTTCAATCGGTTTATATTCTGGAAATGGCAGTCTTTGTAAAATCTAACCAAGGTTTATTTGAATTCTACAATAGTAAAATACACAACACTAAAGTAAAAGCCTTCCCTCGGAAAACAGAATTATTTAAATCCAGTATATTCGGCATGTCAACTAGCATTTATAATAAGCTTGCTCAATCTTTTAGGGAAATAGATAATATAGGTATTGTTACATTTAAAAGAAAATTACGAGAATTCCTATTAAAAATACTTATTACTCTGTCGCGGATTTTTTAAATGATGACGTTTGATTTTATGTTTTGCTTTTTATAAATTTTCCTTATACATTACATTTATGAATTGTATGTAATTGTGTGTCGTTAATATTTTAGATTAAAAAAAATAATTTGTACGCCAAACGGCAGAGCACATCGGCACTCTTTGAATTGTTTGTTACACCTGTATTTTTAACTGTGGCTCAAGAAATAGAACATTTTGATTTGATTTGTATTACATATTACTTCCTTCAGATAGAGCTGAAACAAAAAATGTAAAATAAAATGCAATTTTCACGGTTTCTTGTATGGGACCTGCTTTGGTTTTCAATACTTTTTAAATTTTTATGCCGTGATGAACCATAGTAACACATATTCTGAGAAAACTTCAATTGGCTATCTATTACGAATGAAGCTTTAGACCTTTGTGACAGACAGACAGACAGCAGAGGTTTAGTATTAGGGCACCCTTCGGATACGGAACCCTAAAAAATATCAATGGAAAAACAATTACACATGTAGGCTTATTGATAACAATTTAAACTTCTAGAGCTTAATCTGTAAGATTGATCTGAATTACGATTTGGACTACGATCTATTCTTAAACGAGCACCTACTAGTGCTTAAGCGATAATGAGGAATAGCCCGGTTAAATAAAGATTAATTCGTTTGATTTTACAGGTGTGATCATGACGTGCTCATTAAATTAAACTACATGTTCTACTGATCATTTTGAACACGTCTATAGAAAAACTTTTAATAAAACGCGAAATCACAAAAAGTTCCCATAGAAAATTACAAGGTATTGAAAATTTGTAGTGGGAAGTGAATTTTTATTTCGCGTTTTTTTCAAGTTTTTCTATGGAACTGGTTTAGGATGATCAGTAGGCCACGTGGTTTATTTTAATGAGCACGTCATGTTTACATCCTGTATAAGGTGACTTACGTTTATATAGCCAAATTCATGCTGGAGAATCGGTAATTGGCCAGGACCGAAAAATTAAGTTTTTATTTCCTATACTAACTGAGCCGACATTGTTCTCGAACGGCGCAAAAAATATTCAACCTTGGTCCGACTACTTACCGAAAACAAGCATGGATTTGGCTACATGAAAGAACATCAACTTTTAAACAGACAAACAAAATCATAACTTTCTTTGCTGCAGTCGGAAAAAATTTAAAACATCATGAAACCAAGGTAAAGCAACTTTTTTTCATAATATTTTTGCATCAAGATAAGAATCCCTCAGAGTGCAGCTCTAAAACCATTCCGTTCGTAAAACACGTACGTAGTTCTTTCGTAGCCAATGCTACTTGCACTGCCTGCTACGTCGTAGCACCTGGTGCGGAAATAAAATGTCGCTGAATTGCCACTTTCCTTTATGTAGTAGTTTTAAAAGTCGTATTTGTCTTCAGATATGTTATTATAAGTGTGTTCTTTTATGTGGTACAGGGAGATGGCATATCGTTAAGTTTTTATTTTGACTATAATGATATCACGCTACAAAGGTTTCAAAAGAGTTGCCACCATTTGTAACTTAAAAAAAAAATAACTGCACATTCCACTCGCGATGATGAATATCTATTCTTTGCCACTATTTATTGACTGGTTAACTCAAAAAAAGTCAAAAAAATTATTAATTGCAAAATAATGATACTGACAAGTTATAATTCAAATATTGTAACATACACTGCACAAGAGTTACTTACACTAAAATCTGCAAGACCAGTAACGCGGTGTACCAAAAACACAAAGCTGTGATGATGGGTATCTAAATTTATAAATATAAATATAAAAAAAAAAAAATATAAATTTACTTTGACTGGAAAAATATTTTTAGTAAAAATGTATACTTATCAAGAAACAGTTTAAAATCAATATTAGAATTGCACAGTGTGATAATAAATTAACGAATGTAAATTAGAGCCTTTATTATCAAGCTATCTAAAAAACGAACAATAAAAGGTGTCAAAAAAAAGTTGAACGTCTATTTATATTATTTCCATGCATATAAGTATAGGGAAATCCATGTCTTTTGATATAAAATTTAACCCCATTTACCCCATTATATTACCCTGATTTTCGAAACATTATTTCTTAGTGCACCTTTGCCTTCAGCGGTTTAGACTGTGCCTTGTCAGTCAGTCATTCTCGGAACCGTTTAAGGCGAGGCATTGATAAACTTTCAAGCTCAAATCGGCGCCGTAGAGGAGTGGAGTGAGGAGGACTTACTCCATACAAATATGCGCTCACGGACTAGCTTATGCCGTAAGGTCGTATGCGGCAAAAAAGTATTTTTCATTTAAAATGACAACTATAAGTAATTTGATAAACCCAATCGGCCATATTGAAGTGTGCTTGTAGACTAATTTAAAAAAAAAACTTAAAGGCTTCATTCGCTCCCGTTTGTCAGTAAGATAGAAATCTCTGTTTTAAAGGAGGTTTTCTAAATGTATTTTTTTGTGCTATGAAAATTAAATATTCGGGCAAAATGATGTCAATGAAATGCTTAATCTAGTACATAAATTATTCTTTTTTTTATTGCTGAGGAAAATTGGGATCCATGTCGCCAAAATTTCGTGGCGTCGCCTTAATATAGCTACGAATATCCATCCATCCATCAGCCTGTTTCGTCCACTGCTGGACATAGGCCTTTCCAGGATTTCGCCACTCTTGGCGATCCTCCTGGAAGTAATGCCCATACTCACACACGCTGGGCAGGCGGGTTGGTGAGCGCGGTGCCGAAACCCTTGCACCAGTGACGCCGCTACCCGTCACCAGTCTGATTTATATAAGGCCTGGCAATTGGGGATGGATATACCGCCATCCATCGGTCCCAGGCAATGGTGGGCTGCCTGGTTTTTTTGCCTGAGAGCTGTCCTCGTACTTTCCCCTGAATAACTTCAGGAGGATTTGCGAGTAAGATGGTGGTACCTCCACAGTCGAGCCCGGCATTAGCTCTACCACCTAACTAGCTACGAATATATAGATCGATAATTTTACTTGTTTATTTGTTACTTCACAACTATAGAAAACACATTTATTTTGAAGTTACTATACAATCAAGAATAAAAACCGATAAAGTGCAAGTAAAATTCGCGTCCTATCCTGAATGTTTTGTTCAAATAAGTAAACGGACTTAAATAATTGAACAAAAATTATAAACAACATGTATGAAATAAAACAGCAAAATTAAGTTTGCCTGAGTATTCAGGTACGTAACCCTAAAACTGCATTATTAATTGGCGTGTTGAGTATTTGTGGCTTATATAAATTATATGGTACATAAAACACAGAAACTCCAATTTCCTAACTTGTCTAGTTTTTGAAATAGACCACATAACAAAAATAGTCTAAAACTGACATCTATGACGGCCTCACATCTCGTTATTTTTAAAGATAAAAAATAAAAAGAAATACATTGGTACTCTATCTACTCAATGAGCTCTAATGAACTCTAGACAATGATGCCAGGGTAAGAAAAAAGATCCGTCCGTCTACGAGCCAGGAACCCGAGACATAAGGACGGACAAACACACGGAAAGACGACAGACGGACAGCAGAGTGACATCAATATTAATATAGGACTCTGTTTTGCCCTGTGGTTACCATTATCTAATATACTTTACTAATTATCATTAGCTGGAGTTGTTTTTTGAGTTCTTTAATTATTTCTTACGAATTTGCTACACACCCCAAAGATAAATAAAGTATAACGACATCTTTAAATTCTTTGAATCAATGATGTACATTTTAAGGGAGATCTCACTATAATGCACACAGCTCGCCAGTAAAGTGTAGGCTACATAGAATTGCATTGGAACATCGCCAATGTGGTTGCTTTGGCGTCAACTATTTTGACACAATCACCTAAAGTTGCATCGTAAGCAAATGAAAACGATGACCGAATATTTGTGGAACACTTGGTCACTGATTTTCGATGCAATTTTATAACCTGCCTACCTGTGTACTTGTAATAATAATTTTGCTAAGATTTTTTTTCTGTTTAGGTTCTAAGTGATGGCCGAACAGCAGCGCCATTAATCAGACTGGGGTACTTACATGCACTGAGAGGAGGCACAACTTATTTCACGCACTTCCATCATCTGTCAGCTGATAAAGACTATCCTCAGGTATGTTGAACTCATGGAAATGTGCATATATGCATATGTAACGCATCTTAAAATTATATTAGCCTTTGTTTTCTAAAATAAGTTATTTAATTTTAAATTAATTGAGTAACATGTATTGCAACTTGATTTTTTACAAAAATACTTGCAGACTTGTTTCATTTACACAAGTGTTTAAAAAAAATCAAATGGCAACAATTGCAAGTATAAATTATACATCATTGCAATTAATATACTTTATTTACAGTAATTATATAAAATTAACATCCATCCATCCATCAATCAGCCTGTCATCGTCCACTGCTGGACATAGGCCTTTCCAATATTTCACCACTCTTGGTGGTCCTCTGTCCTCCTCATCCAGCCGCCACCTGCAACGTCCTAAGATCGTAGTTCCAGGCAACGGCACGAGGTCGGACTAAAAAAAATAGGAATATGTAATAAAATAAAATTTTAAAATTGATTCATAAATAACACAATTAAAAAAGTCAGTGTGTCGTTGGTGCATAGGTTCCCACTTCCATTGGTATCTTTAGCCGTTCGTGACCATAATGGCTTCTGTAATAACAATGATCTTCTTTACGCTTCTCTTTCCTGGTTAAATTAGCTACGAGCATCAGTAGAGCGGCGTAGCAGGTGTACAGGAGGTCTTATCAAAATGGCTTCAGTAGTTTTATTCTTTTCCATTCCAGAGATTACCTGCATAAAATGTAATTAATGGCTATGTCCATAGGGAACCGCCCGCACTCAGAGAATAAACTATAGCCTATATCCAAGTGAAGAGTCTAAACTATTACAACAGTGAAGTAGTTCCAGAGATTACCCCTTACAAACAAACAAACATATATTGACTCAAGAATAAGGTAGCTTTCTATTAGTGAACGATTTTTTAGAATCAGACCACTAGTTTCGGAAATTACCTTTTAAGTCTAAACTTACTAATTTTACCTCGCGTAATATGTGTGTGTGTAGAGATGTGTTTTATTGGACCATGATCTCCTTAAATTAAGAGTTAAAAGCAGCCATTATGACTTTATATAAATCATAACGGCTGTCTTGTGGCTACTTTCACCTTGCCTACGCTTGATGAATTATTTGGTATTATTTGTTTAGTTGCTTTTTTATCGAGTCAAACGAAACATTTAAAATAAATATTTAGCCGCTATTTAAAAACTGTCATAGAAATACATTTTTATATAATAAGCACTTTGCAATTAATCCATCGCAAGGATATAAAAGTAGTTATTTAAAATCCTGTTTGTTTTTTATCCCTGCCCTAGTTGCGACATTACCTACATTTGTTTTCTGCTGTTGTTATGTTTACGAAACCTATTCCTAGCTAGGATTGTTGATTTGAATGAATCATTAATTTTTTTAGCTGCACTATGCAGCTTAAAGTAGCAAATAATATAATGTTTCAAAACGCGCCAATATTATTGAATTCATTCCACAATACGTTTATCCTAATCAACTCTATTGATTTAATTTTATCCATTTGCTTTTTCTAGGTTAGTCTAAAATAACTTTCAGAACCGAGTTTAATCAACAGACATCGCACCCTACTTAGGGCGTATGAAATTTTTCTTCATATTTTTATGTCGAGTTGTTCCTCATATATAATGTGAATTTCGTTTAAATAGCTAAATTCATACTGGAGACTCGATAAGTCTTGAGGACCAAGATTTGAAGACCCTTTCTGTGAAATACGCAAAATAAAATTTAGACATCCTAAATATAGACTTCTTTTAAAGGATGAAATTAAATTAGTAAACTTTAAACTTTCGCGATTTTTACACATTATTAACTTTGTATTGGGGTCTTACTCGCGATAACTAACAACATATCTTAATAGAATAATGTGCTACCTACCGCCGGCTCACCAAGGACATTGTTGCTGCTACTCTCGTCAGTTAGCTTGTGAACACGACAGCCTACGGAGGCGTGGAAACGTCAAGCACATATCTATTAAGGTATGTTGTTAGTTATCGCGAGTAAGACTCCAATACGAAATTAAATTAACCGACCAAATCCATACTTGAGACTCGGTTAGTGATCAAGAACTAGGTTCAGTAATCTTTTTGGCCAATTTCAAAGTCTCCAGTATGAATTTGGTCGGTTGATTTAATTTCACCTAGTTATAGAGTCTAGGTTGTTCTTGAAAAAGTATAGAGCTATAATTAATATTATACAATTTGGCTATATAAACGAAAATCACCTTATAAAATAGGTATCGAGGAAAATGGGTGGTGTACTTTTCACAAAAAATTCTGTAGCTCTTTCCTCGATGTCACACGTCGACATTAGTTTATTGTTTGAATCCAGAGACCAGGCTCGGTCCACGGGGAGGAGCTGCCGTACTACCTGGGCGCCCCTTTGACGCCACAGCCTCATTATCAGCACAACTTCACACAACAAGACCTGCGCGTCGCGAGACTCTGCGTCATTTTTCTTGCCAACTTCGTGAGATATGGGTATGAGAGTGAATATATATTGTCTAAGTAATATTCCTTATAAATATTCATTATAAGTAAGGGTGCAAGTATGACAGGCGTCTATTGGCATTTCTTTATTGTGGCATCACAGCCGTTAAAACAGTTTACAACTAAGAGGCTATGTATTTTTTTTAACTCACACTCCAATCGAAAAAACGCACAGTGTAAGAGGGCGGATTCGGTGCAAAAGAGGAAAAAGTATGTTTTTTAATTTTATAAACGAAAATTAAATTAGTGACCAAAAAATATGTTTGACGTCTGTACATGATTTCTATTTGTCAAACGATGAGAAAAAGTGTGTTAGAAGACCTCGTCTCAATAAGGAAAATCAAGGAAAATTTCCTAAAACAAAACCCTAGATTATGTAATCGAAATGCATATACCAAAAGTCTATTAAAATCTACTGTGTGTTTCATGAAATACAAAGCGTGCATATTTTATTAACGTAGCCCTTAATATAGGGAGCTTAAACTGCAAGCGACTGTATATATTTTACACTAGCTTTTGCCCGCAGCTTCGCCCGCGTTCAGTGAATCTTTGCCCCGTTTCCGGCTTGGGCGTGATTTTACGAACCTCCCTTATAGCCTATGTGTTGATCAGGGTCACTACGATGATAATAAAAAAACCGCGTCCAAATCCGTTGAGTTATTCTCGAGTCAAAATGGAACAGATAGACAGACATAGAGACAGACAGACAAAAATTCTAAAAATTGTTGTTTCGGCCTCAGTACAGAACCAATAACCCATTTCATTTAAAATTTAGCGAAAATATTAAATGTACAGACACGACTTTTTTACAACTTTATTATTATTATGTTTTTCTTTATTTATTTTTTTCTCTCTTTTTCTGAAAAGAGGTTAGAAGAGCACGGGCCGCAGCCAAGTGCATAAACTATATTATAGAGTGTTCTGTGATAGGTCTGCCTGCAAAAATTTTCTCGTGATGCGGCATGTATTTAAAATTACTGCTTTTTGTATGATATGGATTAAATATGTGGGAATATTTAGAATTTTTAGGCTAGTCAGAATGGTTTTTGGTATGACTCCTGTGGTTGATATAATTATTGGGACTATTTTTACGGTATTTGCTCGCCACTGTGTTTTTATCTCAACGGCTAGGTCTTTGTATTTGTTCATCTTTTCTGTATGTGTAGCTTGTATATTATGAGTATTTGGGATTGCTATATCTATTAAGTATACGGTTCCATCTTTTTTGTCATGTATTGTAATGTCCGGTCTATTGAAATAAACGGTTTTATCGGTAATTATGGTCCTATCCCAATAAATTTTTATTGCGTTACTGTGAAGAATTTTTTCCGGTATGGACTTTTGCTCTATAAATTTGTTTTTGTGGGCAAAATGTTGATGTATAATGGAGGCTACTTGGTCGTGCCTGTGTTTGTAGTCCGTTTGTACTATAGTTTTGCACGCTCCAGTTATATGTTGAATGGTTTCCGAAGCGCTGCTGCAATGTCTGCACATATCTGTAGGTAAGTTACGTTCTTTTAGGATATATTTTTTGTAGTTCCGAGTGTTAATGACCTGGTCTTGAATCGCTATCATGAAAGCTTCTGTTTCTGGGAATAGTTCTCCTCGTTTGAGCCATGCGTTTGACCAATTCTTGTCAATATGTGATTGGTCAAGGTCTTTGCGGTGTCGTCCGTGTAGGGAATTTTTCTTCCATATTTCTATTTTTTCTGTTGCCTGTGTAAGTGATTCATTTGGCTGTATGTTTTTGTTACTTAGATTTAGTGGTGTTAATTTTATGTCTGAAGCTGTAACGTGCTTATGCAGCTCGGATTGTTCGGATTTTGTGTGAAAGTATTTTCGTAGTATTGTTATCTGTCTATTGTGTATGTTTGTTATGTCAATTATTTTTCTTCCTCCCTCTAAGCGAGGTAAGGTAAGCCTTTGTTTACAGGATTTTGGGTGGTGCTTACGAAATTTAGTCATTTGTACATTAATTATCGTTTGTAATTTCTGTAAATCAGTTTTGGAGCAGCTTATAATTCCAAATGAGTATGTTAGTATCGGAATGGCATAGGTATTGATAGCTTTAATTAAGTTTCGTGAATTTAAATAGGTCTTCAATATGTGCGTCAGTCTTTGTTTAAATTTCTTGATAAGATCACTTTTTGTATCCTTCTGTTCAATACATTTCGATTGCTCATCCATTGGCTCAATCTTTTCAAATGTAGTAAGAGTATAACTATTTAGTTTAACTTTCCCTTTTTTAATTGAGTTGATTTTACATTTGTCTATACCAAACTGCATTTTAATGTCATTAGAAAACGTCTGCGTAATATTTGCAAGTTTGAACAGTTCTTTTTTGTTGTTTGCGTACAATTTGATATCGTCCATGTACATTAGATGTGTGAGACTGTGTGATAATTGTGAGTTGTTAACAAGTTTAAATCTTGCATTTGTAGTATTAAGAAGATTAGAATGTGGGTTGAGTGCTAAGCAAAACCATAAAGGACTCAAAGCATCTCCTTGAAATATCCCTCTTTGTATTGTGATTGGTGCTGTAGAAACTTCTCCAACTTCACTATTTATTTTTAAATTAGTCTGCCAATTGGTCATAATTTTTTGTAAAAAATCCACTATTGTTTGATTGATTTTGTAGTGTGTTAGTACTTGTATTAGCCAGCTATGTGGAACCGAATCAAATGCTTTACGGTAGTCGATAAACATTGTATATATATTGCGTTTTGTTTTTCGGGCTTGTCTCATTG
Source organism: Ypsolopha scabrella (assembly GCA_910592155.1). Classification (NCBI taxonomy): domain Eukaryota; kingdom Metazoa; phylum Arthropoda; class Insecta; order Lepidoptera; family Ypsolophidae; genus Ypsolopha; species Ypsolopha scabrella. Next base: position 12,194,994 of record OU342965.1, read on the forward strand.
CTACTGAGTCAATTGTCAGTTGCTCTTTGCATCCTTGGCAATTTTTTCTACTACCTTTCTGTTGTTCAGCTAAGATGTTATTATCGGTGAGGTGAGTATAAATTATTTCACTAATGCATGATGTCATTATTTTATAAAAGGTTTGCAAACAAGTTATTGGTCTGTACTTTGCAGGATTTGCCGTGTCGTCATCTTTTGGGATCATATATGTTGTGCCTTGTGTTAGGAAAAGGGGTAATGTGTCTGGAGATTCTATAAACTTGTGAATGTGAGTGTGTAAATATGGTTGTACGCTTTTTAATTTCTTGTACCAGTAGTTGTGTATTTTATCAGATCCTGGAGCTTTCCAGTTGTGAGTTTTATTTATAACTTTGACATAGGTCTCAATCGGTATAGTGTCAAATTTCATTTGTGTTATGTGATTACCTCATTACTTTGTTTATCTATCCATTCCGCATTACGATTATGCTCCACTGGGTTCGACCATATCTTAGACCAGAAACTGTGTTATTCTTGTGGTGTAGGGGTGTCATGTGGGATTTGTGTTTGTTGCCTAGTATTTAATGATGATCTGTAACATTGCTTCTCATTGTTCCTGAATAATGTGTTTTGTGACTTCCTAAGTGTACATGTTTTGTATCGTCTTAATCTGCTTGATGCTGCATTCAACTTTTGTTTAAGTGTGTCTAGATATTATTGTGTTGTTTTGTTAACATTTTCATACTGTGCATGAGTTCCATGTCTTCTTTTTATATCTTCAACAAATAGTATTACATTTCTACTTCTATTTCCTTGTGCATATTGAGTCATTCTACCTAAATCCTGCCTTAATTTCCTTATTTTCTCTTCTAATCTTGTTTGACATGATGGTTTTCTGTCTGATTTTGGTCGTTTAAATTGCGTATTGCTTACAAAAATTTTAGTTCCATTACAGGTTGCTACCGTAAAAGCTGCACAGTAAATCAGGGTATGCAGAGTAAAAAAATCTTGTTCAGAATTTAGGTATTTGGGCAAAATAGTGTTGTCAATGTATTGGGTTAGTTGGGCTAATTTTTTGGTTGATTTTTGTTTAGGTATGTAAGGTCTTTGTATGGGGTCAGTATCTTTATATTTTTCTAACGTTTCCTCAAATATTTCTGTTAGTTCTCTTTGAGCATTTTCGTCGGTTAATTCTGTTTGTTTAGATGTTTGCTGAACGCTGTGTTGTTGTGTGTTGTTTAAAATGATTATTTGTTCATTTAGATTGTTATTAGTCAGATCAGTTAAATTTTCTGTTATTTGGGATGCTTCTTCCTCTTGAGTTATTGAATTTTGGGTTCTCATGCTATTATCATTTGTTATTTCTATTTCTACCTCTTTTTTTATTTCTTCTAACCTGTAATCCGGTATGTATTTGTTTTTTATAATGGCTCTTCTCTGGTCGGCAAGGCGTTGTTCTGAGATGTGAGATAATTCGGGATAGCTTTCGATAAATTTAGAATAAAGTTGTTGGCAATATGTGGTTTTATTTTTTTCTAGTTCTGTAATCCGGTAGTAAATTTTCATAATACTTTCATTTGTTTCGTTTGACCATCGCATACGTGTTAATGAACGGCCTTGTGTTGGTCTTATTGTGTTTTGGGTGTAAGCTGTATTATTAGGTAAATACTGAGTCTTATTTAAGCTTTCTTCTACTTGTTTTCTTATTTGGTTAAGTGTATTTTTGGGTAATAAATTATTTTGTACAGTTGCTCTTCTTTGATCGCCTATTCTCTGTTTTGAAACTTGTATTTCCGGGAATTTATGTATGAATGCGTCATAAAGTTTGTCAAGAAATCTTCTTGTATCAGCTTCAAGCATAGTTATCTCGAGGTACGTACGCCAAATGAAAGTGTTCGTTTCTTCACTCCATCTTCGTCTTGTGCGTTTTTGGGCAACAGTGGGTTCAGGGTTATCGGCATATGCCTCCTGTACAACATCTGCTGCCTCATCGTTTTGTGATGAACTTGATGACATAGATGATTGTGATGCATGAGAAGGTGAACGTGAAAAACTATAGCGGGATGAATCTGATGCAGCGAATAAACTGATGGGTGATGTAGTCGATGATGTGGGATGACATGAGAGCATGTTGGGTGATGGTGAGTTAGTTTTTTGTCCTACAACATTTCTTGGCTGTTCAGAACATAGCGATACGGTGCCCACCCCAGAGTACGTAGGGCTGCCCGGGCGTTTCAGCTCGGGGCGGGATTCTCCATTACTGGTACCCGCCTGGGGTAATATATTTCTACTTCTTAACCGCATCACTACTTCTGGTTTACTAGTGCTCCGTTGGTCATTGGTAAGTATTTAGCTAAATGCTGCCAATGTCCGCCCCTCACGTGGCATAAGATGGTCAAGCCGGACGTGGAGTTAGATTTGTGAGGGGCTTATTATTATTATTATTAGTAAACTGGGTGTTAATATGATGTTGGGGGAGCCGTAAACTGGCGATAGTACTCGTCGATATGAACAACTTTTACTATGGCGCCAAACCTGAAATCGCGAAAGAAAATTATCTGCTCTACAGAAAAGTTAAATACCTACTCGACTGAAATGTATGAAACAGCTGATATTTTTTTCGCGGTTTCAGGGTTGGCTGACGAGTACTATCGCCAGTTTCCGGCTCCCACAACTTCATATTAACACCCAGTATAGCTAACACGTCTTTTGTCAACCTCATGAATTCTAGTATTAGTATTATTTATATGTTACTTACTTATGAGTGTAATATAATATCATATAATATTTACACATATATACATATATATGTATGATATCATTTATCATTTTAATAAATTAATCACACTAATATTATAAATGCGAAAGTTTGTGTGTGTGTGTGTGTGTGTGTGTGTGTGTGTGTGTGTATGTTTGTTACTCTTTCACGCTGAAACGGCTGAACGGATTTGGATGAAATTTAGAATAGATATAGCTTATACCATAACTTAACACATAAGCTACTTTTTATCCCGGAAAAAGCATGACGTTAAGCCGAATAACACGCAGGCGGAGCCGTGGGCAAAAGCTAGTAAATAATAAATCTTCATTCAAAAACATACATTAAGCAAATTGACAAATAAACATTATGAGTTTCCTTCTGAAAATAAATACAAATATTGGTCAGCGCTAGAAACCAAGATAATAATCGAGGACTAACTTGTTTTGGTTTCTAGCACCTTCCATCGGCTTAAGTGCTTCTGAGTATGGACATATCGTCAAAAAAAAACAGACTATTAATTTTCATGATAGATTTAAATGTAAGAAACAAAATATATATTCGTTTAGTAGGTATTTAATCCACTATGCTTAAACACCTAAAGCGGAGATTAGAGTAGGGCTTTTTCTAAGGTTTTTGATCAAATATGGTACGAAAGAAAGATTATAAAAAATATATAATATTTAAATTTAATAATGAGGATAATTATTTTAACGTTATTGCTGCCTATGTACATACTTATTTACAATATACGAGAAAAGGACTGTACGATCTCAAGACCATTAAGTATCAAGTTTATGCTAAGGGTTACAATAATAAAGCTAACTATAGTGTTAAAAAGGGTATATTTTGTTACACAAGTGCGGTATCACTTTACAAGGGATTATGATAATAAACCCTTCTATATCACCTACCCAAGACGTTTCTACTGGCGAGATATAGCATAGCTAGTTTTATTTACTATGTCCACAAGAATAAACATATTTTACGATCAATATCATACACCAATAACGAGTGTACCACTCTTTGACATTTCATATTAGATAAAATAATCAAGTGTTAATAGACCGCCTTCTGTGGTGTAGTGATTTGAACGTTTTGAGCATTAATAAGGAGGTCGCGGGTTTAAGTCCCTCAGGGGCAACATACTGCCTTGTGTTCGGTCTGCATCTATTGGAGAGCACGTTGAGGTGATATGTGAATTTTTCAACGATCACTGTCACTCCAAGTGGAAAAAAAACCGGCCAAGTGGATGTCGTGCCACGCGCAATGTAGGGTTCCGTAGTAAATTTTATAAGTTGGTCTACTAATACAGATCGAGCCAAACTTCTAGATACGTTGTCGTGCTTAGAGGGGGCCAAAAATTGACGCGACCTGTACTCGTAAACCTGTAGAGCCTACTTAGCTGTGATAGTTTTCCTTTTAACTTCATTATACATATTACTTCTGTGAATTTTTTCACATACCTAGAACGACCGTTTATCCGGCAGGCTTAACGCTTGACTCTAACAAAAATTAGTACTTTAAAGCTTATTATTTCGCCAACTGAACCCTTAATCGAAAAATGGTTTGGGCTTACCCACAATGTTTTAAAAAACCTATCCAACGATAACCCACACTAGATATATACGAGAAAGAAAAAAAAATTTTTTTCGAGATTTTATTTTACCATTTTATTGACGTGATTAATATGTATATCCATGCCAAATTACAGCTTTCTAGTACTAAATAGTCTCTGAGCTAAGCCGAGGACAGATGGACAGACGGACATGGAGAAATTATAAGGGTTCCTTGTCGAACTACGGAACCCTAAAAACGTGCAGCTTGAAAGGGACGGATTCAGGGCAAAAGAGAAAAAACTAGCTTATTTATTTTTATAAAAAAAACTAAAATAGCTAGCAAAATTTCCTTTAGCCAATATCCAGATATTGTTGAAACCCATACAATAAACTATATTTAAATTCTATACATGGTTCCTATTCTTCAAACGAGGATAAAGAGTGTGTTTGAAGACCCCATCTCAATAATTATTTCTATCGAGTAAAAGTTTTTCAATCGCGTTTCTGTTCAGTAGGAGTCTAGAAAAAGTTTCAAGAATGTTATACTAATTTTTCAACCCAGTAACTTCTTCTTGGAAGTAGTTGCAGGATTCCAAAAAGTGACAATATTTTTGCTGTAGCACCTTAAGCCTAGGGACCATATTTGTGGCAAAAGTACGGATAGGGCGCTTCTCCTATCATGCTGGGACAAAATTGTCGATGAAATGTGGGTCTGCAAGTGATTTGCATTTTACAGTCCATACTCAGAAACACCCCTGTCATCCCTTCTGAGAGCATGTCGTGATGATGTATTTTATAATTGACCAATACAGAAATATGATCAAAAGAAGATGTTATTGGAATGTTGTTGTAATCAGTTTTATACTGTTTTCGTGGAATATAAAAAGTTGTATGGTTGAAAGAAGAAGAAATAAAAAAAAAATTGGTTGAAACTGCAATGCTTTGATTAATAAAAGTGTTGTCTTTGTAAAGAAACCCGAATGAACCATCAGCGACGCCACCTCCCAGCCCACTGCTTGGGGAAGCCCCGCGCCTCGGCCCCGATCAGCTGCCCTACTGGGACACCTACGACACCATCAACCAACTCTACATGGAAATCAGTGCGTAACTATCTTACATATTTACTACAAAGATACTCGGTTTCGTTCTTACACAAACGCAATCCAGACGAAGCATTCGAGATGCTATTGGATGATCAGCTGATCTACTATGACATGACACCATAATTCCACTTTACAGTTAAGGCAAGATTATCCAGAGAAATCTGTCCTGCTCCAACGCTTTCATTTGACACATGTTCATCCTGCTCAGCGGAAGCGAGCCGCTTAGAAAACTCGCGGTTTCGAGGTGTTTTTATTTATTATTTTGGACCTAGAAGGATGGGTTTTAATATGACGGCCGTTTTATATCACATTTTTTGCGACGATCTAAGTACAAGTTTTACTGTCCAAAACTTAATATACCCCAGATAAAATTATATTTGGATCATAGTTTAGACCTATCTTTGTGATTAAATCGGATCGAAGGAAATGCAAGTAATCTTGTTTCGAACGGCCGAAGAGTGAAATATGACCTATATTAAAAAAGAAAAATCATCGCTATGTACTTATTAGTTTAAAATGAATTTGAAAAGAGACAAAATCGGGATAATTCCCACTTAGGACATTAGTGCGTAGCACCCAAAATATACTGGGTAATTAATAGACTGCCCGCCTGGATTGTCTCTGACATTTCTGGACGTCTTCACTTCAGTCATGAAAAAGTAATGGGAAAGCAACCAATCACCTTCATGTGATACTGAACCGTGTTTGTTTAGCTAATCTGTATATGAAAGTTATGTCTTACTCTTAAAAAAGTGAAAGTAGTTTTATTCTCGACAAATCCAGAAGTAGTTTCTAACTTAGATTAAGGTATCCGAGCTAAAGTAGGTTTTTCCAGGATTACTTCATAGAGTCGTAAAAGGAACTATAAAGTCACAGATTTCATTTTATTCATTGCATCTGAGCATTATTGAAATATACGTGAAAGTTTAATTTGAATTTTATTACCGTTGAAAGGATTTCGCTATATCAGCTTATGTCGTATCCTCGACGAGTTAAGGCAAGGCGGAGGGAGCAAGAAAATGTATTTGAGTTCCTCGTGTCACTTCACCTAGGGCGCGAGCCACTCATGATGAGCGGGCGCGGGCGCTGACATAACACGGGCGTCATTTATATTTCGTACAAAACGCATGGAAATAAAGTCGCAATTTGAACACGACTTTCCGACTTTTAATTTGCGTTTGTCAATTTAAATGGAATGGACATAGGCCAGTACCATGTCAGCGTCCCCACCAAATCCTGTTTGGCTTGCGCCTTACGCACTGCCTGGAATCTGTTTTTTGGGCGCGAGGCAAAGGACACAAGTTGCGCGGCGGGTTGAGGCGAGGGACAGCGGCTACATTCTCGCGCTCACTCAGTGTGCCTATAGATTTTATAGACAGAAGTCTTTTCAGTTTTTATCATTTAACTATGTTGAATTTACTTTTAACGTAAAAACAATAGTATGTAATAGATCGCTTATGTGTCGCCTGCTTACCCAGAGGTCGTGGGTTGAATTCCCGTGATGTACAGCTATAGAGTAAGAAATGTTGCGACTTCGTGTTTTGTCGGCTAAGTTTGTTTTAAGCTTATCTTTTTGCAAGTTCATAAAATTTTGTATTAAGTTGTCATGAGACGTCATAAAATAAATACAATTATTCATAGATTTCACGAATGCCGAAGTCACAATATTTTTTGCTAGACCTGTACATTCGGTCTGAGTGCTTCGGAACGCACATTAAGCTGTTGGTTCATTTGTTCCCGAAGTAGAGCAATAGAGCTCACAACCCATCATATTTGGACGTAATAAAAATGAAAACCAACTGTGACTTGCATTTCACAGTTCACACTTGACACGATACCCAGTATAAAACATTTAAGAAAACAGAGGTAAAAATACTTAATCGTATTTATACTTGCAAAATATAAATTATGAAAACAACTTATAAGTTTACAAAAAAATACGGAAACGTTCAGTCATCAAAGTTCCCGCCTGACCACCTTAAGGCCCAGTTTAGTGTGCAGTGGCTTTCGGCAACTTCCGCTAGTTTCCACCTTGCTAGTGTTTGTCTACCAATAGTCTGACTAAAGTGACCGATGGACTTCGATGAACCCAAAAACGTCATAAAAAGTGTCTCTCATAAACTCTAATTGGTAAATGATCTGAGATCGCCACATGCAAGCAATAAGGTTTTGAAACTGGATAGGCGGGAGCCTTGGTGTTGGTAGATAAAGTCGTGGCAGCTGCCTCTTCAAGCACGTCCATTATCGACGACAGACGAGGAGAAACTGAGTGTGTAGACGGACATTCTCCTTGCCTCGCCTCGCCTCACCTCGGCGAGAATGAAGAGCTAGCATTAAGATCGGATCATAAATGGCTTATGGCATCTTAATCTTCATAATTTATGCAGACGCGATGCTTATACTTTAAATGTAAAGATTTTTATCCTTTATTTGATCCTTTTGAAAAATGCGAGCAGCTTGGATTTATAAAATGGTGAAAAAATAACTTTTTAAAGCTTTCTTGTTTTATATTAAGGAAAAACAATATATGTAGTATGTATATGTTACCCGCCAAATCCGATTTCAGAATAAAATAGTTAGGCCTAAGTCAAATTACTTTGTCCAAGATTTTCGGCCCTTAAGAGAGCTGCAGGTTAGGATAGGTTAGTATGGCAATGGCATATGTTGTCAATAAATGGGCAGATCGTAAAGTTAGAAATCGAAAATCTTTCACGTAAAGTTAAAAATAAAATTAAAAAATAGATGACAAGTGGAGCGAGAAGGAGCGTGTTACATGTAAATAAATTTGGGTGCCAAGCGAAGCTGAGCGGACCTGGTGACCCCCCTAATTTTAACATAAATACGATCTGCCTAGGCATATGCCGAATTCTACGATATGCCGACGACAAATACATGCAAAGCCTATACTTTGTGAAAAGATCCAAAATTAGATCTAGTGTAATCATTAAATTTATTGTAATCATTAGACACGGTTATGTAAGTCAAAAACCCTGACCAAATAGCAGCCGTATCTTTGTATTCTATGTAATATTAAGTACATACAAATAATTGTCAATAATTATTAATAAATTGCCTTTTGGTTAGTTAATTTGTTAAAAGTATTTTCTTTTAACATCTTAATCATTTTAAGAACCCGTGTGGATTTAAAGACTCAAAGATCTAAGTTTAGAACCAGTAGAGAGTAAAGTTTGTTGGCTGCATAGTGTCGACACTCTACAAGACAGAGCGAGTTATTAGTGGGGTCTTGTGGGGCATGGAGGGTCAGGGGTGTAAAGGGGTTGGGCTAAGTTGACTTGTCCTCTTTGTTGCTGCAACCAAGTGTCAGACGATCAAACTTCACTTTCACCGTAGGGCTGGCGATATTTAATTTAGGTTAGATTTCTCATAATTTATGAATAAATGTTGTTGTAACTTTGTGATTCTATAAAAGTTACGTTAACCTTTTGCATATTAGATCTAGATCATTATCTTGTTGAAGAAAGAGATGTGCTTAAAATTTTAGGATGGTTGCTGCAGGTTTAGTTACTTGGTGTACATCATTTACAAAGTAAAGCATAAAATACCACAATTTAGCTAGAAAAGCCTAATTGGCATTAAACTATGGTCACGTAGCGATTTTAAACTTTTTATTCAAAAATAAGAAAAACAATAATAGGTTGTGCGTTAGGAACGTAATATGGAGCATCCAAAGCCGCTCTCCATACATACTTGTCGGAAACCATAACCACGACAAAAGCATTATAATTTCGTTGTGTTACTTTTTTTCTACACGACTTTGTGTTCGTTGGGTTCCATTAAATTGCAAAATTAGATTGTACAAACGTTTTTTTCCAGAAGATTGTTTATTCGCGGGTGTAGAATTGAAGGAACATGTAGAAAAAGTAACACAACGAAATTATAATGCTTTTGTCCTACAATATCTGTGAAATGGCGCAACTTTCTATATAAGACATAAAAAGTGTACAAACATAAAAATTTATGTATGTTTTTGTTGTTGTGGATAGAATTTAAAAAAAGAGTTGCTAAATTTCTAATTAAAATGTATGACTCATCTGTGGCTACATAATAAATTACCATCCGTGACAAGAACTTTTTAGGTGTCCATTAAAGTTTAGGGTCGCAAAAGTTTTAGGGTTCGTTTCATTTATTTCAATTTGTCTGCGGGTTCCAGGTAACAAGCCGGAAATGCGGAGTCACTACAGAGGCCACAAGATGTCGTTGTGGCTGTCACTTATACCGCAGCTTCACAGGCCAGGGCCGGACTTGCCGGACGCTGCAATGAGACATCACCATTTCCAGGATGATAATCCTACTCATTACGAAGGTAAATAATACTTACTTGCAGCTCAGAATGGAAATACTCACAAATTTATTTAATTTAATTATTATGTGGCAATAGTTACTACATTATTTATTCTACCAATCTGGCATTATAACAAGAAATTAAAGTCTGTAACTGGTTCATTGTCTTTTAGGCGCTGTGCGGCCACAATCAATGTCTCGAGCGCACGTGCCGCATGTAGTCAACGTGGACGGTGGCGGGCGGGGTGGGGAGGGCGGTAGGAGCACGTCCCCCCCGCGCACCGCAGCACCCCGCCCGCTGCCCGCACCCTCCACGCCCCCCTCTACCGAGTGCCCCCCTAACGCCACCGCCACTCCTACGCATCCTGATGATGCACTACTCCGTCGGCTGGCTTCCTCACATTACCAATCGTACACTGCCGCGTTAACAGTTACTATAGCAGTAGGGTGTTTCTTACTACTACTCAATGTACTAATATTTGCGGGGATCTACCATCAGCGTGGCTCTCGGCCTAGGCGCTCGAAGGACGACCTCGCCGAGGCCGGGAGCTCTTCTTCTTCAGATAACTACGACGTAAAGTTAGACTACGAAGTGCGCGCGTTCAACGGCAAAGGTTTCGGGTTTGAGTGCAAATCGGCGCATGTGCCGCGCGGACCAGGGTCCAAGTTTGACTTGAGAACGTTGTCCGATTGCGGCGAACCTACGTTTGGGGAGTACAGCTGCTACGATGAGAAGCACAGAGCAGCGCGGCGCTCTCTGCCAGATGTGAGTGTGGGGAGCGCTATCGAAGCTGGCAGCGTCGTCTGCATTGACACTCAAAAACCTGATATTCAAAAAGTAGACGGTAGGGTTGCAGACCCCGTAGGACGAACTAGTACTTTTGAACCGCGTTTGAGTACAGTGGACAGTTCGACGCAAGTGAAGTTCGGCCCGGGGCAAGACGCGACTGAAGTGGACGGTGAGGGGATGGGGGACGATGGTGCAGGAGGGTCAGGTATCCTCCGTGCTCCCCCCGCAACCACCTCGCAGGTCCCACCCGGAATCATGAAAAAAAGAGTCCAAATCCAAGAGATATCCGTATGAGGTTTGATAGACACTGCCGAGGTGGTTGTCAACAAACGGACTAAATTGTGATTTATATTACGTGTAAATATAGTTATCAGTCATTCAACCTTCCATATTTTGTATTAGAAAACAAAAACAATAAGGTGTATATATCACACAACATTTTTAATGTAAATACTTAACATTTTATTTATAATTCCTCTACAATTAAAAATATTTGTTGACAAACCAGCGTGAACTAAAGCTCAAGATGTGTTAAAAAAGCTTGTCTTTTTAAAAAAAGTAGAGTTTTTAGGAGTATGCAATTGAATGTATAAAAATGATTTACACGAGCAGCTCTCATTGCCATCTTAAAATATTTTCTAGTTCTTAAAAAAAAGAATGTCAAAATTCATGTGAGTGTACTCTACAATATTGTGAATAATAAGTACTTAGATAAACATATATATAATAAATAAGAACTTATAATTTTAGCGAAAAAAGACTTGAAAAATAAACCCGCTATAGATGTACTGTACATAAACTAAACTAATATCAGTGAATACGTTTCAGTAGTACATAGTGTAGTAAATAAATTCACATGTGTATGTTGTTGTAAAGTTATTTTAAGTGAGTTATATTAACTTTGAGTAGGTTTTGATAAGTAAATTACTGAAAACTAATTAATTACCAAGGATGTTTTCATAGAAAATTTGACGCGTACTTGAGTACTACGCCTTATAGGTTTTATTTTATTTTCTTGGATAGTTATGCCCATAAAATCACAAGCTTTGAGGATTTGAAACACCAATAATAATAATAATAATAAATTAATGGAGGTAATCAGGGTAATGACTTCAGTTGCTTACCTGTAACTAGCTTCAAATAACAAAGTCTATTTAAAAATTAATAACATCCATTTCTTACTTCTTATACCGATGCAAGTAAGGGCCGTTGAATGTTTGTCCTCTAATGTTACGTAAGGGCTGCGTTCAGTTTGATTTTCGGACGACGACGCTTGCCTAGCCTAACATACCGTCTCTTTTGCACGCGTTGAATTTGTATAAGCTATCCAGCTGTCAGTGTTAGATAGGCTTCGTGCTACGATCAAACTGAACGCAGCAAAGAGCCATAACCAAAAGTCTGTCTGTCTGTGTAATTATGATTAGAGAACTTCATAAGAAATATTCTCGGAAAATATTCATGGTAATTCAAGTTAGGTAACTATATTATTATTTATGTAAATGTAGATTAATAACTTTTTGACCAAATGCTTTTTTTAAATTTTATCTTTATTCTGTGTACCGCTTACATTACATTTGCATCTTTTAAAGAGTTCTTCCATTCAAACGTTGTCTGAAAGAAATCGCATTCAATGATAAAACCACCGATTTCCCTATCTTTTTTAAGATTTGTTTGGTGTACAATTAAGAATATTTCAAAGAGAATAGTTGTAGAAATAACATGTAACGCGAGTGGGCAGAGCCGCGGGCAGAAAGCTTATTTAGAACGAAAATAATAAATCACAAAATATAAAATGCTCAAGTACTCGTCTCTAAAACTAGCATCGGTATCTTGTTAGTTTTTTGACGTTTCATTGAGTAACTCTTATTTACTTCGCTCTACCACGAAATGCCACCAAAATTTGGACGACCCTGCCCTAACCTTTGATGACAAGCGTTAGAGACCATTTTGATAGAGCTCATGAAAAATTAAGACGTAATAAACTGATAAGATACCGATTCTAGCTATAGTTATTATATTATATTTCAGGGAATTGACGATGTAATACATTATTCTTTGAGTGAATTAATATTAATTACGTCATTTTGAGCCATGTTGTGACAAAATGTGAATATAAACCAGTATTATTAGAAATGTACAGTTATTATCTACAAATATTGCATCTTATTCCTACTGCCTAGTTAAAAGTAAGCCACATATAATGTGTACTCTAGATAGGTAACATTTTATTAACATTGATGGAAATGAGGCCCAAATTCATATACTACAATTAATTGTAAAGCTCACACGTGTTTCATAACATCTACCTATACAGTTAAATTTTCGTTGAAGTGACAACTAACTGTCGATACAACACATTTTAAAATTGGAATTGGTTTTGGGTACTACCCTTTTTGATACTCATATCTCTGTTTATAGTCTGTATGTATTCCATCCACGATGTCTGCAAGAGTAATTCATGTACTTCAAACATTGGCTCTAATTTAGTATTCATTAGAAAATATTCATTTAGAGAATTGTTAGGTTGATTGTTGATAGTTTTTTATTGTACAGGGTGTATGTTACGGATCAGACACTGTTTAAATAGAGTCTTGTAAAGGTAAACACAAAATATATTTACATTATGTTATTTGCACCCTGTTTGTTTCTAGAAGGGAATTGAATAATTTTATCTCATTTGTCTAGAGATTTATTTATTCTTGGAATTGTTAGCATAAATACCTATAAACATATTTTGTTGATTTTGTTATTTGAATTTTTTATAAAACGTTGATAACACAATTGAATTATTTATATTCTAATATATCAGCATTTTGTTACAATTTGGTGTGTAAATGGAGTTCATAAAATATGGTGTCGAATTATTAAAATAATCGAAACTATACAGTTATTTCAGTGGTTGTCCCTTCGTTAGATCTTATTTAACCCTCTTATCATTACCGCCAAAACAATAGACTACAGTCCATCCATCCATCCATCAGGCCGTGTTCGTCCACCGCTGGACATAGGCCTTTCTCAAATTTCGCCACTCTTGTCGGTCTTCATAATACGATAGTGGTAAATACGAAAAGATATTTATGTTATACTTGTATTTTTTTGTGGTCCACTTACATATGTAATTTATCATTATCCAAGTATATTTAGCCAGTCAACATAAATAAATGATCGGTTGAAAGATCCAGAGCCCTTAAGTAACTAAGAAAATACAAATTAAAGACGTTAGGCGCTTACTCCTATCTATCAAAGTAAATATTGATTTAACTTTATGAAAGCACAAGCAATCTCGATAATAGACACACTTTTTAAACGAAGCTCTCTTGACCTTTAGCAATAAAAAACATCAAAGAAAATGAGAACACAGAGATTTATAATTTCAATTGAATCTTTTATGAAAAAGAAATGTGTTTCTGTGGAAGATTACGTTTGATATGTCTTTATCATGTTAGTGAGCACAATCCCCGACGCTACGTTTCTACTTAGTTTAGGTTATAGTGGACCGCCGATATCAACCTTACGTTATAAAAGGAGGTCCTCTGTAACTTCAACTCAAACTTGACTCAAGAATGAGTTCAAGTAATCACTTTCCCACTTAAGGGCAGCGGATCGCACCGCTGATGTTATTGACTACTGTCAACTAACAACAGTACCTGTGATCGTCACGTTTTACCGCAACAGGCACAGGTCACCCGACATCGCACCCTCCTCATCCGCACTCTGCCTACCTGTGTATGCAACAGTAACGCCTTAAAAGGGTCAAGACAGGATAGCCCCGAGCAGTACCAAGCGCTGCTCCTCCGCCGTCAAACAATATATGACATGATTGACTCAACTAAGTGTTGTTGGACCCGCCAGAGAAGCTGGCTCCCTCATTATCCAAGGAGGTACTCGGAGCTGCACGCACGCTCACCTCGCGGAATAAAAATGCACGAAACATAATTACGCCAAACCCTTGTTCCAAACGCTATCTTGACCTTGCGGCTTCGATAACTCCTACGCGGACGGGTGACCCGGACAACACCTCTAGCGTAGGGTTGTCTCCTCTAATATCCAGATAGAGTGCCGGAGATGAACTCAAACTCAAACTCAAACTCAAAATATTTATTGCAACTAAGTGTACACAGATGTTACAATTTTATAAGAACTTAATAACTTAGCTACCCTTATCAGGTACAGCAACACTACTTATACTATATATTATTACACAATTCTTTTTCACAATTCTTCTGAAGTCCTCCCACTGAAACCGCACGGTCGCGCACACGAATGCACGCGTTCATACGCCAGCAGTGTTCATCGGACAACTTGAGGACAACTCACGTGCCCCGCATAACCCGTTCACATTGGTGGCCGCCCAAGCGCCGCTACTAGGGAATGCTAACTGCTCACGGAGACGAGCGTCCGGTGACAAGCTATACCGGACAGACACGTGCTCGAACCCCTGCAGTTCAAACCACTAAGTTATTAGCCGAAACTAAGAACATGCCACTACGAGTCCAAACCCATGTCAGACACCTTGCGCGAGCGTAAGCAAGCATCAGGTCGGCTCAAGTCTGACTCCCGTAGTACCCAATAAAACCCAGCCGGACCCGTAGTTCCAGCTAGGGTGTCTCCAACCCGAAAGTCAGAGACTTCTTTATAAATCTGGGTCGGATAAATAAAGAAAGTTTGTAACTCGTTTAGCACCACCCGGAGGTCACGTGTCAGGTCTCGAGGGTAAACTGACGGACGCGAGTTACGGCCAACCTCCACTGACGGACGCGAGTTACGGCCAACCTCCCTTTAGTGAGCACAGTGGAAAAAAATCTTATGAGCGAGAACCTTTATTAGGAGTTAAGATAATTCAATATAAGTAATAAATCCGTTGTCAGTAAAAAATCCCATCACTTCGATTAAAAGGTTTTGTATTAAACGTATTTTGTTAAAAAAAACACATAATGCGATATCTCAGTGTACGAATATAACTAAACAGAAAAGGAATTTGGCCAACACGACTCAACTGTAGCCAACGTGGCTCAAAGCAGCTTGGCCAAAACGACTGTAGACATCGATAGTTCCAAGGAACTTGGCCAACATGACTGTAGCCAACGTGGCTTAAAGCAACTTGGCCAAAACGACTGTAGACATCGATAGTTCGAAGGAACTTGACCAAAACAACTGTAGCCAACTTGTGGGTTTAAGCTAACTTGATGAGTCTCGTTTTGATCGTAAATCTACATGGATAGACCTGAATTAAATTAAGACATGAATAAATGATTAATTACAGCTTAAATTCTACCATAAACCGCTCCCGACTCCCGACAAATAAGTTAAAGTGCTGATTTGTGGCAGCTGCTTCGGCGTCATATATCTCTTTTATTATTTTTTTTCATAAGTCTATACATACGTCCGTGTGTTTGTATTTTCTATTATTCATTTTTGATATTGATTGTTTTAGATAATTTTGTTACTTCTTTTCACAAATAAATTAAACAAAAAATAATATTTGGGCCCATTTTGAACAGTTTTTGGCGTGGTTTTCACCTAGTGAATAAGGTTTTTGTATTATATTACCTGGTGAGTATTCGGAGCTGAAGTAAGCAGTGACTTTTTAATCTATTAAGTAAGTTAAAATCACTTGAAGGATTTGAACGCCTTCATTGCCACCGTTTGCAACGATGGTTCGTTTCCCGTGATTCTTTCGGTCACTTTTATCACCCAGAGAACCATTTACTTGCGCGCACTCCGACATATAAAACTAAAAAGTTCACCAATTCTTTCTCAGTTTCCGCAACACTTCTTTGGAATAGTTTACCGCTCGCATTTGACTATATGTTTTAAAAACCGGCCAAGTGCATGTCGGGCCACGTGCAGTGTAGGGTTCTGTAGTTGCCCAGTACATTTTATAAGTTGGTCTACTAATACAGATTGCGCCAAACGTCTAGTCAGCTCGGAAGTTGCTCTCCCGAATAACGGTCCATACATTTTATCGTTTTTAGAGGGGACTAAAAGTTTGGTGTGACCTGTACTCTTAAACATGTAAAGGATACTTAGCTTTGATAGTTTTCCGTTTAACTACATTATTATATTTTATTATTTATTTATTTATTTCCAGTTAGAAAAACAAAAGTTTTTACAAATAATCAGTACCATGAAGCTATGTTTCGTTTGTCTTGGTCCTGGAGTCAACGATACAAAAGAATTAATTATAATCTAGACTCTAGGTAACGAGATAAAGGCACTTGAAAAAATTCATATATAATGAAAAATGTTTACATTTATTAATTCTGACAGAAAACGTGTCTTGTTGAGATGTATAAAAGCGTCTATAGTAACTTGGAACAGGTCATTAATATTACATTCGGATTCACATAAAACAAATTGGCAATATATCATAGGTATATAGGTACATAATATTATACCGGGTGACTTTTCGAACATCGTCCAAATTTTTTTATTTTAATCTTTAGTGAAAATAATGAAATTCGTGTTTTTTCTTTATTATCACCCAGTACTAAAACATTAAAATATGGCTATGCAAAGTTATCCCAAGTTTCGTCGTCGTAAGGTAAAATCGCACTAGGCGGAACAACATTGAGTTGCAACGGAGCGACGCGGTACGGCGCAACAAAATATAGTTTATGAATTTGAATGAACCATGCCGCACTAGCGGCACGTAGCTGCAGCGACAGTTACGCTGCCGCTAGTGTCAAATCCATATACCTATATTTTGCCACACCACCGCTCCGTTGCATCTCAGTTCCGTCTAGAGCGGTCTTTAGTCTGGGTACATTTATGTGCCAGAGAACGGAACGTGACGATGCGGCTTTCGTTGGCACCTATACTTTGTTCGGAAATGTTTGCGGGTAACTAAAGGGAGCAGAGAGCGTGGATGGAGCCACAAGTAAAAACTGTGTTATTTAGAAATAATGAATTACGTAAATTCCCCAGACCTTATTGAAAAATGAAAATAATAATAATGAGGAACAAAGCTGGGATTATTATTTAGAGTGTAGATATAATAAAAATTAAAAGATAAATTGTTATTAGAAACAAACTCCAAGTAAGAAAAATATAAAAAATAAATCGAATAAATCTTTTCTCGTTAACATTTAGAGTATCCAAACTCACGGATTTTGTAATAAATCATATAACAAAGCAAATCATTTTCACAGACAACTTTTACACAGCCAACAGTAAGAGATGAGTTTGAACAAGATTTTTAATTAATACATGACGCATGTAAATAAACTGATAGCTAACTAATGTAAGATAATATGTTTTAAACATAATTCATTGCCTTGTTACCTTAAATATTATGAGAGCGTATTATAAATTAGAAAATCAATAAGATGAAATTTTTTTATGGTCATTTTGAACAATTTGACCTATAGCGGTTGGCGAGTTTAACCAACTTCTCTATCGGCCGGTAAAATTCTCATTCGAATTTAATCACTATTAAGGGATATGTTCTCGGTGCAAAATGCTGAACATCTGTCTGTTTTTCTTATTCTTTATTATTTATTGAATTTCACGACTGGATTTAATGTCAGTTAGTCTGTTTAGGCAGAGAATTAGGCAGAGTTTAGGCAGAGAGTATTACTACTTAGGCAAAGTTGTGTTATTTTATCATTGTAAATTAATTTACACAACAAAGTTAATGAAATAAAATGAATATTTATTTATTTCAGACCATACAATACAAGTATAATCCATAGGTAAATTTATATTTAAATCAATAAAAATAAAATATCATAAAAACACATAAAAACACATAAAATCAATAAAATACTTAATTACTGTTTGAGAAGACGTGGGTGAACATCCAATGTATTGTTATTGGACTGTCCATCCTTTCTGCAATCACTTTCAGGAGTGTATTGGTGCTACCCCAAACCCTCTTCCACACGGAAGCAATTCGTTTGCGTAACACAGCATGAAAGCCGTCAGTGTTCAACGAGGCGAACATTCCAGATGCACTTCATCGCCAGGGCAACCCCAACAACCTCCTATAGGCGTTGTTGTTCTGGACGCGCAGAGCACAGTACGATTTTTTCGTGTAATTATTCCACAGGCTGCAGGTGTACATTGTTTGACACCTTGAAGAGCGAGATTTTAACGTCCCTTGAACACCGTGCAAACCTGCGAGATAACATGTTACATCTTACCGACAGTGCTCTTGTGCTCCCTTTCTATGTCTAGGTCATCAAGAAGGTTATCTGTGATCCAGTGACCCAAGTATTTAAAATTCGTAACCCTTTGAAGCGGGACTCCGCTTAGTGTTATTGGCGGGACTGATTACGTTTTTGTGCCAGATTTAAAAATCAGTATCTCACTTTTTTTACATTATACTTGAGTCCATGGTCCACAGCAAATCTTTTACATATTAGCAACAACCGTTTTAGAACATTGATTGAGGGGCTCAGAAATACTATGTCGTCTGCATAATTTATGTTGTTGAAAGAATAGCCATCTACCGAACAGCCAACATCTACACTGCTGAGCTCCTCAATTAACCCATTGATGTACAGTTAAATACGCTATAAAGTTCACGCGAACTATACCCAGATAGCATGTGAAACTGTATAACAGCTTTACTAGAACATTTTTTTTTACTTTAGTCTGTATAACAACGCTGTACAGAGGCTATAATATCCTTCTACTCAGCCGTTGTTACTCCAAAAGGGACCCCAAATTATGCAGCGTTAAGTGTAGATCTAGCTGGGTAACAGCTGTAATATCGCTATATGGCTGTCTGGGCTTAATTTAATTCCATTATACAGCTACAGTTCTACAATTCAGCCTCTTTTATTCTTGTATACAGTCTCAAGCTGGGTAAAGTCTTAATATAATACTACGAGTGTAATGTTTATCCTCTTAGTATTTTCCTACTGTTATTTTCTACATTTTATTAAACGAACGTAGCCATTAATTACAATTACTATTATATTACTATAATTATAATTAATTACTCTGTTGAAATTTTGCTTGCGGTTGCTACTTTTTCGTGCATGTGTATATTAATTACAAGTAAAAAACTCACGCGCCCAGAAACAACAGATATTATCGATATTATCGAAAAACGATGTGTCCTACCGGTCGTTTTATTGGACCTTAGACCGAATCTATTGTGTTCTTAATCTTTTTTGTTTTGTCTGAAACAGACTACATTATTAGTATTAGCTTAGTAGTCTCTGTGAATTCTAACGAAATAATTACTAAACTATCTTACGTATTATAAAACCAATAAAGGTTATGTTTTAATAGCGTTTCCCATTTAAACAGCTGTTGCTCTTTTTGTACTCTATTGTAAAGTTATTTGCTGAGAAAAGGCTTAATATTAGAATAATTTTTAGCCTGAGGAACAATATTTCCGTTTATTAGAATTTGTTTAGTATAGAAGCTGGGTAGAAGTAGGTGTTAAGTTCATAGTACAGTAATAAAGGGTTAAATTTATACTGAAGAAACCCAATCTGTATGTCCAATGTAACTTGTGTTTTTACATATAGGTATTGCCCACAGAAGCAGTTTGATGTTTCCCACGCACCGTTTAAAAGATCTGCGTGTGACCGACAACGTCATAGTGATCAATTGCACGTCGTTTAGTCATTCATATTTAGACCAAAAACTAAACCGTATTCTGTTAATCAAATTTTGTAACTTATATTGTGTAAATTTTAATATATTATAATTGTAATATGAATATTCGAGAAACTAAAAAAAAGACGATGACGACGACCTTAACCATTGATCAGCTTCTATCAAGCCTAATATGATGTCATTACAACAGAGTAGGTTTACACCATTACTCAGACGATAGCAGTTTTCAATGCTCTTGTACAGAATTAAGCTGAACAAAAGAATAAATCAAGAGCATTATCCAGTCATCACCAAGCCCTCGTACTTGAAACCTGCTTAAAAGTATTTTTTACACTAGATGCTGTAATAAGTGTTTTGCAATGCTATTTTAAAGCTTTAGGCAATAATTTTGACTGTTATACATCCGTAACCCAGCTGTACTGAATAAAACTGTACAATCATGCTACAGTACAGCTCTAAGAACTTTTTTACTCTCTTCTTCATCCTTTGAAAAGCCTTTAGCTGTTAATGAGCGGGCTTAGATAATTTTTTTCAGATCGAATGTTACAGAGACAAGAAAAACAATGATATAATAACTTGTGTATTTTTCGTTCGTGTTGTACCGCCGCCAGTCTTCTAGCGAGATCTGATAATGATAAGTCATAATTTTACTTAAATGTCCATTACTATACTACTTAAAAGGAAAATATCAATATACATACTTAAACTTAATAAAATTCCAAAAACCATATTTAAGAGAGACATCGAAGAGTAGAAGAGTATCGCTTTAACTCATTACGTCGCCGATTGTTCGCCAAGAAGTTCTTTTGTGAGGATTTAATTTACCTATTAACGTCACTCTGCTGTCAGTTCGTCTGTCCGTCCGTACGTTACTGGTCTCTAGCTTGCAAACTGAATGAGTTATAGATTTTTTTGTAAGTTTTGTGTAAAATAATAATCCGAAACCGATTAGTGAATTTAAAAAAAAAAAAGTGGAGGAGGGGGCCGAAAAAAATGTTTTTTCTTTCCTCTTCATACAGGATGTCTTTGTCTACAACTTATTATAAAGAGTACCAATGTACTTTTTTTTTCTAAAAATAAAGAAATGGGGACCATTTAAATTGGCAGTTTTATACCATTTATGATACGGGGTCTATCTCTAAAACAAAACTAGTTAGAAATTTAGATTTTTCTGATGAACAAAAAATACTGAAAACGCCGATTTTAATATAGATTTAGGTCTACTTGACCGAATACTCGACCAACTTAATTTTGAAGTTTCATTTACATTTTCACTCATTTTATAAGATTATTGATTTTTATTCAAATAAAATAAGTCTATTAACTTATTTAAATTATACGGCACCCTCAAGGCGTGAGTTCTACTCGAACTTGACCAGTTTTTGATGGCTTTGCACTCTAATGAAACCGTGTGACTCTATTTTTTGTGTATTACAGTCACCTTTCTCCGAGAGGATTAAAGTGTGCTTGAAATTTGGAACAGTTATAAAGCTTACTTAATCTAGACCTAGTGAAGAGCTTCTTGTCTCAAAACTATAACAATATTTATAAAACTTGATATGGATGTCCGATAGTCGTATTTGAAGTACGACCTTCCCCAGAATTTATTAACAGAGATGCAAGTGAAATAAGGTTTTGTTAATTTGATTCCATGTCGAAGGCTTCGACAATGGAAGCTGCAACAAGCGATTCTGCCTCGGTTGGTGTACGACTACGTACACAGCCCACTGATTGAATCTGTTCAAACCAGACCGAAGTCGCTTTTAATTGGAGCAGGGAATTTTTGACTTTCATGCAATTAATGGGCATCAGGCACACATAGTTAAAGAGATAAGCTTCAATTGATGGCTGTGACTACTTTTGCGGTGCTTAAAAACGTAAATCCCCAATAAATTCCTGCCTAAAATATCAAATGGAGCTTGGTAATTTTGTAATTACTCGAAATGTAGCCCTGCAGTCAAAAAATATGCTATAACTGCCTGAAGCAACATATATTGTATCGACGACAGCGCCAGCTGTTTCCTAAAGGCAAGGCCTCGCCCTCGTGAGCGTTCAGTATGTGCCTTACAAGCTGGTTAAATCAAATAGTTACAAAAATATTCGGTGGACAAGTATGGTGAAAAAATATAACGGTCTAGGATTAGTTCTCCGGCGGCGCAATTGGTAGCGCACTTGTCTTGATAACAAGAGCTCGCAGTTCGAACCCTTCCCCGAGGAATGTTTTCAAATTCTTGTCTTTAAATGTGTTTCTTTTTGATCTTTTCTAGTTTATAATGCATTCTAATAATAATATTTAAGTATGATTTAATTTCCCTCAGTAATCCTCTCATTTTTCGCGTCATATAATATTTAGTTGAAAAACATCAGGTTAAGCAACAATAAAAAATACGTGAGAATTGTTTATTTCATAAATTGAAATCTTTCTCATTTTGCCGAAATATCTTCCACCCAAAGTTTATCTAGAAGATATCACTCTAACCGATAAGATAACTCAGCTTTAATCTAATAAACTTAGTATTTTTCTGTTGTTTTTTTTGCAGTTTTACGTATATTGTAAATTAATATCGTCTTTAGTGAACTTTTGTGCCTTCCTTGATATCTGGGCATTAATTATACGAGTATCGAATAATGTTATTTATGAAATGCTGTCTATAAATATGGGATCAAAAATTGAAATGGTTCCTGCTCAACGTCTAATAGTAAAAGTAATATCACCGTGCAAAATATTATAGCTGTTTTTTTGATATGTTAAAAACTTTTTTTTCAAATATGTAATTTTTATCTACATTATAGAAATAATATACTGCATATAGTTTAAAATTAATATTAAATCTAATGGAAAGAGTACATCCAATTAGTCTTCCCGATCCGATGAAATAGCGCACATTCGCTACGACTTCGTAGCCGCGTAGCAGTTATAGTAATCCAGTTACAAATAAAAGTCCACAAATATTTTACTATAATATATTTTTTAATACACCTGCTCAAAAAATGACAAATTACGTGCCTGTTTAGCATGCGTAAAATGATACATTTCACACTCGTGCTTTTTGTTTTTACAACTGACGCCATCTAGGGGAAACCTGCCACATCATTTAGTAAGCATGTAAGCCTTTGTTATACCGGATAAACTAAAACTGTTAAGATTTGTATTTTCAATATTTTATTATTAAATATATTTATTGTATATGTTAAATTGCAAAAGATGTTTTAAAAAATCAGAACGATTTTAGACGTTATAATTTATATTATATTTTAACTATCTTAGAAATTATTATTAAAAAGATTTTCAGATTGGCGCCAACCAGACTGCGTATTTTTCTGTCGACTTGTATCTGTTTTGATTTGAAACAAAATTGCTTTTATTTTATTATTTCGTGTAATTTTTCACAGGTGTATTAAAAACGTCTTTTGATACACGTGCGAAAGTGTTAATATTTCTTGTCGCGACTGTTTTTTGACTCGACTGCGTTTCGGCAAAAAAGTCAATTACTCTAAATATCAACCTTTTCGCACTTGCATCAAAATGTACTATTTACATCACACTAGTACTGTTGAATTATTTACTGCTTCATACTTATATGGCATATTGAATATTTAAATGTACATTTAAAAATATATTTTCTACCAAATTTCCTGGAATTGGATGTACCACTTAATAATTTTATAAATAAATAACAATAATAATGTGTAATTTTTTTACATATCTAGTGTTCCGTTACACCAGATATTATCTCCACCAAACATCCTTTATCTCTACATAACAAACATACTTATGTCCACATGCACGTGCGCCCTCGTACATACTCATATGCAGATTATGAATTTGTTAATTTAAATTTTAAATTTTTCGTCAGACAAAGTCACATTTTAATAAAAACAACAGTTACTGAATTTTATTTAAAATATGGGTAGTATCGAATGATGATCGAAATCGTTTTCAGCGGCGGCGGCGGACCGACATTCACCGTGTTCTGTTATCTTTTAAACCGAGCGTGAATAGGGGCCTGCCAGATATTATAGTACCACATAAAACCAGGCATCAAAATGCCTTTCGAAACTTGGCATAGAATTTATTATGGCATGGTTCAGTAATCTAAATATTTTGGACAGCATGTACTATGTTATCGGTTTAGCCGTGCAAGTAAGCCTGTTATGTGAGCTATATTGGAAAAGTTAGTAAAGAGTTGAGGATTAGACAACTTACAGACGACAAGGATAAGAAGAACGGTATGTTTACTTGTCTTAAGGGGACAACTACCGTTTGTGACCTTGAAAGTCCAGTTTAATTCAGATGTCATGAACATAAACATATTGAAAGAAATAATATGAACTACAAAATATCTGAAATGAGGTGGCTTAATAAGTATTTTTAATTTTTTTCAAGAACTTTAACAAAGTTACTCGTAATACCAAAACAAAGTCCAATTTGAGGCTAAGATCCGATTAATTAATAAAGTATGCAATGTATCAAAACAAAGTCAAATTAAAGAAATTATAACAACAAACAGGTTGTTATTGACTAGTTTTAAAAAGTTTTGTTTTAATATTTTCAATTATTGATTAAGCTATATTTGACCACGTTCACAGCATTCCTTTCCGAATAACAGAGAGATCAGTGCGAGAAATAGATGTATTCTCTATTGCCTTTATATAACCTAAAATTCCTCCTAGACATTTTTTAGACACTATGAGACCGTATTTTCGTCGACATTGATGAAACCTAAAATAATGAACACTAATCCAGAAAGTACTTAAAAAACTTGGCCAACTACGACTCAGACCACAAAAAATTGATAAATAATAAAACAGGATAACAATAATATAAATGCCATAGCAACATCAAGGCGTCAAATAAAGCCGCTAACATGATAATGCCTGTCAAATAACTCGGCAACCTTTGAGTACGAACCATATATATTTTTTTTTTTACTTTAGAGTGTATGTAACAATGGGACCAAATTTGAAACTAGTGTGTATTACCGTCTTTAAGATAGAGCTGAAACAAATAAACTTGAAAAAAAAAATAGGTTTTCATATTTTTTTATTTTGTATTATTTGTCGTGGTAGAAGCTATATTAATACGTATTCTGCGAAAATTTCAACTGGATGGATACCTGTTACGGCTGAAGCTGTAGATCCCTGTGACAGACGGACAGGCATAGACAGACAGCGGAGGCTTAGTGTCAAGATCCCGTTTGGGTGCGAAACCCTAAAAAAAGTTTATTCACTGCCAGGTACGGCTTCTCAAGACATTATTTTAGAACAGGACGAGTTGCTTGACATCATGGTTTCGTCATATGGGCGGTGCCGTGGGGCGGTGACAAGCCACAGCCACAAAAAAATACATACAGAAGGCCTGCTCTCTACAACCAGCGATTTCGGGCGCACGCACACATACACGTCTACGTACGACGATCTCGGTAGAATTCGGCAGAGTGCCAGTACGACTAGTCACGAGTGCATGCGCTTTCCGATACATCTGATGAGTAAGTATTTAATCAAGTTCAGCCATAGTTGGATTTCTGTACTTTATTTTGTGCCACAGCCAAAGTTGAAGTGAAGTGATTTGTTTGGGTGTGAAAGGCGTATTTGAAGTAATCAGTGGCTGATTTTCAGTTTGTTCCTTTTAAGGCACCTTAAATTCTCATTCTCAGGAACAAATTTAATAAAAGTTATTATCGTTCTTAACTAGTCTGCTTGCAGTTAAAAAATATAACAATAGAAATGTATTATTATGTCACATGAATTCATCTCCCTGCAAGCAGTTAGATTATGAGATGTTACTTTTATTGAAAACTCGTCTTTTGAACGCGCCTCCGCCCGCGTTGTTTCAATCCCTGCCCATTAAACGGAACATAGATACATATATACAAACAGACAGACAGACAAAAATTCTCAAAGTTGTAATTTTAGCTTCAATACAAAACTAATAACTCAATTTATTTAAAATTTTGAAAAAAGTATTTATGGAGCAGACACAAGTTTTTTACTACTTTATTATTCCTTAGCCCGTGGCTACGCCTCGTTTTCATCTTGTCGTTGTTGTATGAAATAAAACGTAAACCGAAAACGGGGCAGATTGAATAAGCGCAGGCGGAGCCGCGAATGAAAGACTAGTGACTGGAAGTTGGCACACTGGCAACGGTTTTTTTTGTTTGAAACTTCAATCTCGTTGGTAATATTAGTTTCTTTTATCACTTTAATCAGACTGTCAATTCCAAAAACCAACATGACTCTAGCCGCTTGCCCAATGGGGCTTATAGATCTTTGATCGAGTAATCTTGAAGACCAGCGACAAACAGAACTCAGATCACAGATTTTAGCCCTGTGCCCCGGGGGGAGGGGGAGAAGTTTCATCATATATCATTTATTATATATTGTCTAGTAGATTAATTATTATGTAAATATTTCGTGTGTTTTTTTTTCATTGTTTCTTTTTCGTTTAATATTTTTTTATATAATATAATATTACTCGTAGTGTATTTAAGTTGCATTATCGTATTAGGCTAGCCTGTAAGGAGGATGTACCTGTTTAAATAATAATAAATAAATAATAATAATAAAATATTTCTGAAGTGATGGCAATTTTAATTTTGTTTAAAATTAATTCTTACGATATTTTATTAAACTTCAAAATACATAAAAAGTAAATTCCTTTTTATAGGTTAATATAGTGTGACTTTCGTTTTCATAGCCAAATTCATACTGGAGGCCCAGTGAGTGTTCAGGGCCAAGGTTTAATTACCCTTTGTGTAAAATACGCAAAACAAAATTTATACTTCCTTTACTAATTGAGTCGAGATTGTTCTTGAACTAGTATAGAGGCAGAAAAAAATATTTTTCGTTTTTCACAGAAAGGGTAATTAAACCTTGGTCCTGACCACTTACCGAATCTCCAGTATCAATTTGGCTGCATAATACTTGGCTGGAAGTTACCGTATATAAAAAAAATCCTTTAATTTTTTTTATAATTATTTTTGGGGTTCCGTACCCAAAGGGTAACCAACGGGACCCTATTACTAAGACTCCGCTATCCGTCCGTCCGTCCCTTTGTCACCAGGCTGTATATTATGAACCGTGATAGTTAGAGAGTTGAAATTTTCACAGATGATGTATTTCTGTTGCCGCTATAACAAAAAATACTAAAACCAGCCAAGTGCGAGTCGGACACAACAGATATGATTTTTTGCCGTTTTTATAGATAATGGTACGGAACCCTTCCTGCGCGAGGCTGGCTCGCACTGGGCCGGTTTTTTTTAGAACCACTTAAAATTAAACAGACGAAGTTTTTTGCTTGTTTATTATATTATCTAGGTTTTGCTTATTTAAAGAGGTTCTACAAACAAGATTTTAAAGTAGAGAGCCGGGTTGTATCTAAAGGCTTCGTCTTATTTTCCGGCCCCGGGCAAAGGATAGGATCAAGTTAAGAGAAATTCGATTCCTAAACAAAAAGGATTGCTTACATTTTAGAATTACGTGACCGTGAGTATCGAAATTATTTTTTGCTAAAGAATATTTAGTATTGAAGATTTTTTTTGTAAATGAGTGATAAAATTAAGCTTTAATTATTATAAATTATGAGTAAAGCAACGATCACCACGGAAATGTTTTCAAAGCGCGGAAAGATAAACTTTATTCGCGGAAGTAGGTACGTCAGTTGAGAACTTCCGTCACTAGTTACTTTTACTTAAAATTCTTGATGGAACCGCATCACAATTTCCGCTTTGTTTTCAAACTCTCTTCTCCAAGTACTTTTAGACAATTTCCAGTACTTTTTATCTCAAAACGACTAGGAACTACTTACTTACGAAATCAGGTGACTAAAGTCTTGATTAAATTTCAAAATCATGAAGTATATTGTTTTGTTTTGTGCTCACGGAGCACGGGCTTAACCCATTATACAAGCAAAACATAAAACCGAAAGCTACGACAAAATAATTGTGTTTCCATTTGAACGTGTGAGTGGGTCCAGTAACGAACGAGGCGGGCGATTGAAGCGGACCGCGAAACCTTCAAATTGAATTTTAAGCGTCCAATTTGTTTGCGCGGTGGCACCGCTCGCTGTAGCGGGTTATATCATCCAGCGAGTCGCGCTCGCTACAGCGTCGTTAGCCGCCGCGTGTCGCTTCGCATCGCTTCCTCGCGCGGCGCGTCCCTCGATGCAAGTTTCCAGCACGTAAACCGATATTTGCCTGCCACCACTTGAGTTCTGATCGGATTTATGATCAATTTATTTAACTACATGTGCAGTTTACATAACCATCATATTTATATCGTACATTTTTTAAACCATGTGTCTTTGATTATGCTCCTCATCGGTTTGCAGGAACATTTTAATAACGGCAGCAAATTTATATTTTCCTCGTCTTATTCGTTTCTGTACTTTGATAGAAAATAAATACAATTTTGATTGAAAAGCTCCAAGCTGTTAACCGCAAACCTTGCAGTTGTATCATAAAGCTAAATATGAAGACGGAAGAGGCCGAAATATATTGAAAATTCTGTTTTTATTTTATTTATATTTTTACTTCCAATATTTAAAGAAAATAAGAGGCTTAATATAGCAATTATATCTTTATTTATATTAAAGCTAAATAAAGCTATTGAATGCTCCGATGTCATATTATTGTCACGCATTGTTTTTGTCAGCACTATGTGAATAAAACAGTAGTGGTCAAATATATGGTAGAACTCGACCGAGCTGTCCTAGAAAGATGTAAGACATGTATTTACGTTGTGAATTGGTGACATAGTCAAGAAGAGCTGAATCAAAGGCATTGATGGATATCAATCAATCAATATACCATACATAAAAGGCTTTGTCTTGAGTGACTGGCTGAAAGACAACGTATAGCCCAAACCTCTGGACGTAGAGTGGGTGTGCCGTGAATGAATGAATAAATTAAATTTCTGGAAATTACATCGTTACAAAAGATAAATTTTATTAAGTTACGTGTAAATTTAAACTTAATTTTGTGTATAAAATGATTAAGAAAGTAAAAGAAAAACTCGTAAAAGATTTATCTCATCTTTTAATGGACACATCGGGTGACTAGAGGGCTGGCGCATTCCTCGGCCACCGTATAAGTTTGGCTATCCAAAGATGGCCAGCGTTCTGGGCACCATGCCGCAGGGGACAATTTTAGAACAATCATTTTATTTGTAGGTAAGTTATTTTTAATAAATTTCAAGATCGTATTTTATATTGCTAGGTAATTTTCGTTTTGATTTGTTTATGTTGTAAAGAAGGTATAATGTTTATAAACTTATTACAATTATTAAATTTAAAAAATATACGTTAATATTTCGTCCGTTCAATATAGATTACTTGCAGCTAACTGCATCCAATAAAATCGCAAAGATAGGCAAAAACTATGATATAAATACCATTTCATCGGAGGTATTGACGTTTTAGGCAATAAAACTTATACTTAAATAAACGTCGTAAAAACGGCTGTCATATTAAAAATCCATCCCCTTAATTGCAAAATAATAAATAAAAACACCTCGAAATCGCGAGTTTTCTGAGCGGCTCGCTTCCCACTTCACTGAGCAGGATAGAAAAGTGTAAAATGAAAGCGTTAGAGCAGAACAGATATCTTTGGATAACCTCGCCTTAAAGTAACGTGTGTGCTTAGTGTAAGGATTACACTAATTTACTTATAATTTATTTATTTAGGATTTTAGAAAATTCGTACTTCAAGGTTGAACTCCTTGAGTTACGAATTTTCAAAAGGAGTTGCAAGTATTAACAAAATACCTCCATTTGCCAACACCATTCCTGTTAGGCAGTCGAAATTTGGAATGTTACCCGAGATAAAATAAACGTGTACATGTTTCATATATTATTCTCCGAAATTTGCTAGAGTGAAAGGTTGCTCTTCGTTTTTCATTAAAAAATAGTTTTACAAGACTGCGTAGTGAGTGAGAATACTCATCGAGATTGAAAAGTGGAAACGGAACTTTCAATCGATAATAGTAGATAATTTTATGTTTGGACTTTTTTGAAACGATTTACAATCCACGACAAGTAGGGTCTCATGATGAGGTCCTGACAGTTTCAATGGAACTCCTTAACGGGCGTCGATAAGGAGATCTTGTGTGAGTTATTTTAATTGTATTTGGAGGAGTTTTCTGAAACGTGATCTTTTAAAAAATATCCATTAGTGATTAAAAAGTAAGTAAGGAAAGTCGTATGCCCTGTCTGTATTAACTTAAAACTAAGGCTGATTCCCATATCTGGAGAACCTAACGTAACCAGGCCCCTCAGATAGTATTGCAAAAAAAAGTTTTTATATATGGGAGATTGGCCAGTTATAATGTTTTTCGAAAATATGGTTATTTATAAATAAAAAATTTAACTCCACATTTTTTGCGAGCTAATTCAAAGTATTGAGTGTCGCCGAAATATGGATCTGCGCTGGGAACATTTTAGAGGGTATGATTTTTTACGATTTCAAATGTCACCTGAAACCGGATGAATCGTACGATAGACTTCAAATGGCATTCATGGATGAAAGCCTTTCCAAGGCAACCGTGTATCGTTGGTATAACGAATTCAAGTGCGGTCGACCAACTTTGGGGGATGAAGAAAGAAGCGGTCGCCCTTTGACGGCTGTTACCGAAGAAAACGCGCTGGCAGTGAAAAAATTAATCCAAGACAATAGGCGAATTACATATCAGGAGTTTCAACACATATTGAAGATTGGATCGGGAAGCGTTCACGAGATTCTACATAGCCATCTTTGCGTGAGGAGGATAGTATCACGCTGGGTGCCGCACAACCTCACCGATGCTCAGTAGCAGGCCCGGGTGGAATGGTGCCGTGATATGCTAAACAAATTTGAAGCAGGCTCGTCTCGGCGTGTTTACGACATCGTTACAGGTGATCGTTACCTGATCTAGCACCGTGTGACTTCTTTTTATTTCCAAAAATAAAAAATCAGCTCAAAGGAATAAAATTTTCGTCGCCGGAAGATGCGCTGGCTGCGTTCGAACAGGCTGTAAGCGAGGTGTCTGCGGCGGACTGGAAAAAGTGTTTTGAAAACTGGTTTAGACGCATGAAACTTTGTATAGAGGCTGGTGGAGAGTACTTTGAAAAGATTTAAAAAAAAATGTACCTATAGAACAATTTATTTTGGTTTCGCAAAACTTTTTGAGTATCCTACGTATATAGAGCAAATGGGAAACAGCGACACTCGCTCCATGTTATTTCCTTTCTGTATTTTTTTTCTGTATATAGTATTTCGTATTCTACATTTATTCGACCGATGACGGCCTCAGAAGAGGCCAAAATACATCGAAAAATGTATTTATTTATTTATTATTATTAGTATATTTTATCAAATATTATATAAATTTTACCTAAATAATAAAATAAAACATGTATTTTAGAATGACAAGAAATTATGACGGGTTGTTAAAACTCTACGGAAAAACCTGATTCGAATTTTTATCAGAATTCTACGTGAACGAAGTTGAGGGCAAAAGCTAGTGTATATGTTACCGTTACAGCTAAAGTAATTAATATACAACGTGAAATTTAAGTCATTTTGTTAACAAAAACTGGTGATAGTACTCGTCCATATGAACAACTTTTACTATGAAGCCAACCCTGAAACCGGGAAAAAAATATCAGCTGTTCCATAGAAAAGTTAAATACCTACTCGACCCAAATGTATGAAACAGCTGATTTTTTTTCGCGATTACAGAGTTGGCCCCATAGTAAAATTTGTTCATATGGACGTGTACTATCACCAGTTTTCGTTAGCATAATGACTTAAATTTCACGTTGTATACTCTCCAGCCGTTATATACATATAAGGCCCTAAAATTAAAAGCGAAAAAAAAATTAATACATGGTAGAGTATCGCTCATAAACCACATCTTACCAAAAAAAAAACAAACTTCTTTTTCACTTTTCCATAGAAATTTAGTCAGTCGATTGAACCACTTTGTTACAGGGAAGTAAAAAAGATTATTGCACAACATTTTTCCTCTTCTTTGTTAACGATAAACAATCTACGCTAGAACTTTATTTTTCTTATTATTAGGACCTTTTATAATGTCTATCCAATTTATACAAACTGATTATTGGAGCAGAATCTAACTCGTTGGGCAGAATCAATCAAATCGTTTGACTATTTTATATAAATGCCATTAATTTATATACTTAACCAAATTCATACTTGGTGGTTAGTAGTGACCAGTATTATAGACTGATAACAATTTTTGTTAATTTTGTAAAATTAACTTTTAACCTCCCATGGTTATTGACTCGGGGCTGGGCCTGCATTTGTAAGGAACACGAAAAGAATAATTTGAGAATTTCACAAAAAGTGTCATGAGCACTCACCAAGTCTTCACTTTATATTTCTTCACTTTACACGCATTTTTTTTTTTACTTCTTTGTTGTCTTTACAACTTATTCCAAGAGCTTTTAAGAACGCCCAACTTGACACTTATGACTTATTCAATTCTATGTAGGTATCCAAATGGTCTTAAATAAGTTGGTCGATAATTTCTTCTTGAATAATTATGTTTTTTTTTTGTGGATGTTGTGTGGGATTTGTGAACGGAATTTCAAGTCTGAGTTAATTAAGTACCCTACACTGGGTGTTAGGAAAAGTACTTCGTTCCTTTAAACCACGTGTGCTCTAGGTATAACAAAGTATGTTCAGCGGGTATATTATATTTTTAAATAAATAAAAATATATATATTTATTTATATTACTAAATCAAATTATTATTCCTTTCTCTTACGCGCCATTTTTTTGCCATTGTCTCTATCTCTATATAACTATTGCGTTCTGAACTAAATAGGGTTGAACAATTTAATGAAAGTTTATAAAAAATATAATATGTATAAATATATTTTTTTTATACCTGCTTAGCACACTTTGTTATACCTATAGCACACATGGCTTAAAGGAACGAAGTACTTTTCTTAACACCCTGTATAGTCTTTATAGACGGACAACAAAGTGATCGAATAAGGGTTTTTTGCATTTTATGGAACCCTAAAAAGACAAGTATATGGCGCGATCCAGATGAGAACCTAGATGGCTCAATTGGAAAAGCACTGGCCTTGTAAGCAAGAAGTAGCAGGTTCATAGGAAGTTTTTCATACAATATTTTGTCATTTACTTATAACGGGTATACTCGTATTTATGCACCAAACTTGTTTGTACTGTATTAAGATTGTAGATCCACACATTGCTTTTACATTTCTCTATCGGCTATGATACAAATAAGTCTGATTGAAATTGTAATATCGCTTTGTACCTGATGTTGGGTATTTCATATTCCGGTCGGGATTGGCACGTTTACGCTTGGCTTCTGAACCCGATATTATTTGCCTCCTTTCAGGTGGACGAAATCGGTATACGATATTGATTGTGACCTCAAGGTCTGATGGGTACGAATACCTGGAACTATTGAGACTCTCAATAAACGTGACATCAATATGAAAAATAATAAAAAGCCGGTGTGACTGCGTGTTGGGATGCATAGACGAGTGGCTGACGTGGACAATTTATATGTCAATCAAATGTCGTTAGTGGCAGCCAATGAGGTTAAGAATGATATAATATCATTGGCCAATTAGACAATAAATTAAGAAAAAAATAATTAAAAAACGCACCCGCATTGTACAATTATATGTACCAATGCTACGGCAGACCTTAAAATTTAATCTTTAAAAATAACCTGATTAAATCAGCAGTTGGCTGTCAACAGGGTGACCCACTGGGACCGGCAATTTTCAGTTTGGCTATCAATCCGATCATCTCGGCACTAAATTCGAAATTCAACGTTTGGTACTTCGATGACGGAACCATTGGATGTGAAGCCACATCCGTCTTTACCGATTTAGAAAACTTAATTAAAAAATTTAAAGATATTGGACTAGAAATAAATTTTTCGAAGTGTGAACTATTTATTTCGAACAATTTAGCATCACTAAAAAAGATCAGATTATTAAAAAGTTCAACAGTATTGCCCCAAATATTAAAATTCTAAACAATGATTCGCTTCACCTCCTTGGAGCTTCGGTCCTAAACGAATCGATCCCGGGGTATGTGAATGAGCAGATAACAAAATTAATTGGAATTTCCGATCGCCTTATCAAAATTAACCCCCATATTGCCCTTTTTATAATTCGTTATTGCCTTTTTGTACCTAAATTAACTTAATTATGTCCTCCGCTGCTGTCCTCTTTGGAAACATGAAAACTTTCTAAACATATTTGATAATATTCTACACAAGACTCTAGAAACAATTTTAAACTGCTCACTTGCAGATCGGTGCTGGAGCCAAGCCACCCTTCCAGTCCATCTTGGTGGCCTAGGGATCCGCAAAATTTCTAGTGTAGCGCTCCCTGCCTTCTTGTCCTCCATTAACAGTACGAACGACCTCTTCGGTACTTTAATACGCCCATCACTTGGTGATGTTGAGGCTTCGTGCTTGATGGAGGCCAGGGATGCATGGATGCTTGCCTGTCCTGGTAAAAATCTACCCACTGATTTTAACTCCCAGAGATTGTGGATCGAGCTCGTCTCCTTGCTTCCGGCGAGCGGGAGTCAGGGTATTGGCTACACGCACTACCATCCGCAAATATCGGCACCCAGCTGGACAGAGAAACTTTTACTCTGGCCGTCAGCCTGCGGCTCGGTGCTAGGACTAACGAGCCACATCGCTGCCGGTGTGGCACTAACGTCAATCAGCTCGGACACCACGGCCTATCTTGCCAATGAAGTGCTGGCCGATTGTTGCGGCATGCCAGCCTAAATGATGTCATCCGAAGGGCCTTTGCTACAGTTAGTGTGCCGGCTATCTTAGAGCTGAACGGAATCGCACGCAGCGATGGCAAGAGGCCCGACGGTATGACACTCATTTCTTGGAAATGTGGCAAGTCATTGGTGTGGGACGCAACATGCGTTGACTCTTTTGCTCCGTCCCACATCCAAGCGACAGCCGCCAGGGCTGGCGCAGCCGCGGCAGCGGCTGAGGCAACCAAAAGGCGTAAATATGCAGAGTTTGGTTCTGAATACATGTTTGCGCCTTTTGGTGTCGAAACATTTGGGCCGTGGGGTCCGGACGCGAAACGTCTCTTTAAAGAGATTTCTTCGCGGCTGGTTGACGTTTCCAGGGACCCAAGGGCTGGGGCATACCCCGGACAACGCCTAAGTTTGGCAATCCAAAGAGGGAATGCCGCCAGGCTTCTGGGGACTCTGCCACATGACGGCGGCGATCTGGCAAACATTTTTTACTTATAGCTTTTATTTGGTAAGTATTTTAGTTTTTTTAGTTAAATATTTTTAAGTATTTTAGGTTACCTTTTTATGTTATTTAAGTTTCTATTGTTATTTAAAATAAATCATTAATTAAGATCATCTATTCCTTGGATGAAGCCTATTGATACATTGGTACGGATATTCTATATCACGAAGTCCGTTTGGTTATAGCTGTAGTAGTGTGTGCAAAACGCGCCACAAACACAAAACGTGTCTATCTGTACACGTCATTACTACAACCATAGCCAAACGGACTTCTTGAGATAGAATTTCGGTAGAATACATAGAATCTGTACACGAGTATAACATACATCCACAGTTGGATACATATGTTTGGTTGAAAAGCGCCAGTGCCTTTGCAATTGAAAACCTCCATCTCAAACCACTGTTAATTGATCTAAGGGTATAGTAAACTAGTCAACAGATTCATTGTCTTCTTATTTCAATTTATCTTCATATTTGCAAAACATATATAATTTTGCATTTGATAGGATGGAAAAAACTGCTTTTTCGCAAAAAAAGCGTCTTTTTCTTGAAAAACTAAATACAGTCCGATCGGCGATCATATGAAATTCTTTTCTATTTAAACCAAGGAGTCGCTTAACTCCACTCCGCTTCGCTTTGCTCCCCAAATTTACATGTCATTTACACATTATGAACCTAACACGCTCCTCCTCAATCAGCTTTGCTTTGCTCGTCGTCGCTCCTAGTGTTGACTTTTTGCTGAAAGACTTTTGTAACTGTTTTAATCTCGTTTTTTCGCGAAGACGAACTTTTTTTCGACGATTTCGGAACAATATTGTATGATCGATTAT
Source organism: Ypsolopha scabrella (assembly GCA_910592155.1). Taxonomy (NCBI): domain Eukaryota; kingdom Metazoa; phylum Arthropoda; class Insecta; order Lepidoptera; family Ypsolophidae; genus Ypsolopha; species Ypsolopha scabrella. Next base: position 12,231,172 of record OU342965.1, read on the forward strand.
TTGAATTTGATATTACAATTTACATCACGTTAACTTGAAATAAAAGGAACATAATTATAATTAAATAGATATAAAAAAATATAGAAAAAGTAGTTACAGTTCATATGATTAATATTAATTTAACTTACTCGTAAAGTACTAACATTTGCAAAGAGATAATAAAAAAATAAAAAATCTTATATAAGTGGTACCACTGCTCGCATCTCGCATCATACTCCTGGTTGAGTTGATAAACCCTCTCACCTGCACTGGCATAGAGAAAGACTGTCCCACGCATAGAGAAAGTTATTTTCTCTATGGTCCCACAGTATGTTTTTTGACTTAAAAAACGGAAATCCTCGTGCTAATATTAGTTACAAAATGATTTGCTCTAAAACGACTAAGTGAATAAAACGGGAATGTCCGTTTTTCACGTCGAAAAACACATTGTGCGTCCTGCAGAGTGAAAGTTTCACGATTTGGATACATGTTTTATCTATTTTTAGTTTTTTGTATCTTTTGTATCTGTTATCGCAATCGCGGAACCAACTTTTAGACGTTATTAAAAAAAAGTAACATCGAGCAGATTTGTGAAGTTTCACCCAAGAACGGATTAAACATTTGTATCTTACATAAAAACGTTGTACAAAGCAGATCTCTAAATTGTTACCCAGTAATGGAATAAACTTTTGGTATTTACCAACTCAAAAATGTAAACAAAAACCTACTGAGCAACTTTCCCAATGAAACTGTGCCTCCGAAACAAGAAAATATTCCTTAGGTACTCTAAATAAAACCTACCTTGAAATATGGGCAGCAAAAATCTTGTTTCCATTAAAATTTTCGGTGGCTTATTTTATTGGAAATGTTTTGAGTATGTTCGGTCCCTAGATTATGTGGTTCCATGTTAAGATATTGGTCCTTTTACACCCGGTATGGTTCTAGTTCATTGTTTCACTAGATGGTACAACGAATAACGACAAATATTGGATGGAGTACGTTTACTAAATGGCGCTGTACGTTGAGTCACGTACTGGGTGGTCCGGCTGTAGACAAAGTCGCAGGTAAAATTAGTTCTAAAACAAGATTATTTTCCCGGGTCCTAATATCAATAGCCGTCACAAAGTTTTCCGAAAAAAGTTCATGATAAAATTAATAAAGCAAGTTTAATATTGAAAAGATTTCATCAAAATTTCCAAGTTTCGGGCAATGTTTGTCTTTATGACAACGTTGTTGACGAAACATATTATTCATAAAAACTATTTCTTCTTTTACTTTTTGAGTTTCTAAGAACCATCCAAACGCGAACAGGGCTCGTACCCTGACGGTTCCGTACATACCGTTTAAAACACAAACTTATTACACGTGCAGTTATGAACTAACAACTTCCAATTTACTTAGATACATACTTGACACTTACGATCGTATTATGACTCTATGGTTCCAAAAGCTCTATGTAATTAAGTTACTTCTTGTATAATTAAATATAGGTTATTTTCCGATTTCTGACTAAAGATTTCTATCTACAGCGATCCTGACACACATCTTGCTAATTAGGTGTTTGAAAAGTGATTACGGCCGGTTTACAGGTTAAAGTAATTATACAAATCAAACCTTAGTTTATGGCTCCCAAATCTTCTTCTCTATACATAAAAATGCAACGTCTATCTGTCTCTCAGTGCGGTGACTATAACTTGAGAACCACTAAATGGATTGTGATGCAGTTTTCTTTGTAAGGTAGAGCATTTCTCCGAAAAGGTTTTGTTACATAACATCACGCTATGACAACCTCATATGTTTAGGCTTATTTGATCGGAATTGGTGGGTATTTTTGTAAAACATGGTGACCAGGGTCTGATGTTGGGACTGTAAGGTGGATACAGGATTTTCTCAATGGACAACAGCAGAACCTTTGAGTTTGGGCTTATTTGAATGGTATTGATAAGAACTTTGATAAAAACGGTGACCACGATCTGAAAATGGGACTAAAAGGTGTGTTCAGGATCTCCTTAACGGACAACAGTAGATCCTTCGAATTTGGGCAAACTTGATTGGTCTTGATTAGTACTTTGGTAAAAATTGGTGACCAGGGTCTGATGATGGGACTGAAAGGTGGATACGGGATCTCCACAACGGACAACAGCAGACCCTTCGAGTGTAAGCTTAATTAATTGGTCTTCATTAGGACCTTGGTAAAACATGGTGACCAGGGTCCGATGATGGGAGTGGAAGGTTAATACGGGAACCAGTGAACAAACAACAGCAGACCTTTCAAGGTTGGGATTACTTGTTCGGTTTTGATGAGTAATTTTGTAAGACATGGAGACCAAGGGTTAATGATGGAAATGGAAGGTTGATACGAGAACTGCTTAGTGGACAACAGCAGACCTGTGAGTTTGGACTTATTTGGTCGGCCTTGATTAGTGCTTTGGTAAAAAATTGTGATCATGCTCTGATGATGGGACGATGGGACTGGAAGGTGCGTACTCGCGAACTACACAGTAAACTTACGGAAAAATATAGAATGTCGTGTCCACGGAGGCGATTATATAATATTTATAAATAAAACTGTCGACCTTGCATGATATTGTCATTCGAAAAATTATGTTCCTTTGTTTTCCTTATTTTCACGAAAATCTCTTCGACGCGAGCGGAGTTGCGGGCAAAAGCTAGTCTTCGAGTAATCCATATTAGATTTCAATAAATCTTATCCAGATAGATTCAAACCTATATATGCTTACAATAGGAATATATCGTAATTGTTACTGCTAAATCCTTAATAATCCCTTTAGGCTATACTAATTAATCGTATTAACTACAAGATGATATTTGTATGTGTTGTATCGATGTATTGCAATAATATTGGCATTTGGTTTTTAAACCGGGTGTCTATACACTGCTATCTTTAAATGAAACCACATACTCTACTGATTATACTGAACAACTCTCCCAAAGAAAAATACCCGCAAATGAAAATAAAATGTCACTTGCACATACAAAATGTCCTCCCAGCCGCAATGGCAACTGAGTTTCATAACCAGTTGACAAACAAGAAAAAAAAGTCTTGCTACGCGATCAGTTGCCGATAAAGATGTTCTATTCGTATTACGTAACCAGTTGCCAACTAAGAATTTATTTAATTGCTATACAACCAGTAGATACTTGATTTTATGATTAACTACTACTCAGACACTCGGTTAAAACAATAAGCCGCATGACAGATTGTAACTAGGAATGGACATACCAAATCACCGGAATACTGATTGATGCCTAACATAGTACGAACATACAACATTGTATAGTAGGTTCTTAAAGTACGGAAAGGAGAAACATCATTTATCATTTGGTTTCTTTAGGAACGTTGTTCAGTAAGATCAGTTTATTATGTATTGAAATATTCCAGTACATGTTTGTTCACCGAGATCTGCAAGAATCTTCCGAATTTTGTAAATATGGCCTGCTCCTACTGAGGAGAATTTGTTTCTAATCATTGACCTCTCATAAACAACTAACAGACTCACAATCTCGCTCAAAAAGCGTCCGCGATGCATCTTGTCACCGCTACGACGTGACAAGATCGAATAACGATTGCGTACAACTGACGATATTATGTCTTAATTTGGTTGAATTCATTTTTGCTACTACGTATGCACGCCGCCGTTCGGACGCTTTCTTAGAGACTGTGTGACTAGTTGTTTATGAGAGGCCAATGTTTCTATTGATACTTTAGTTAATGAAGTTTTTTTTTCAAGTTTAAAGTTTATTTAAGTTTCATGTATTTAATTATTAAACGAATAATGACTGTTTTAAATAAAATAAAATATATATACTACCTGCACTCTAAACATACTAATTTTCCAAAGCGATGGATTTCGCAATAAATCATATAACATTAATAATTAGTACTCTGAGAACACAGAAGGAATGCCTATTCTCGATATCGAACCCTGTCTCTTTAAAAATAACCCTCTACACATTTTGTAGGTGAAAAATTTTAAAACATTTTATCATTCCATCCATCCATCAGCCTGTGTTCGTCCTCTGCTGGACATAAGCCTTTCCCAAATTTCGTTACTCTTGGTGGTCCTCCGTCCTCCCCACCTGCAGCCTCCTTCAGACCGTCGGTCTAGCGGGCACGAGATCGGCCTACGCTTCGCTTTGCTGTAAGTGGTCTCCATTCTAACGCCTTTTGGCCCCAACGGCTATTATGTCGGCAGCATGATGTTATCATTACATAAACATTATTTTGAAAAATCAGCTACACTGAGTTGGGTCAAGTTATTTCCACGTTGAGTTAAAACGTGGTATTAATTGGTAACTTAACATAAGTTTCTAATACTTGTGCTGTAAAATCTTAAAGCCTTTCAAGAATAAAGGAAGTAATTTTGAGGGTGAGTCAGTACGTGATCTGAAAAGTTTAATGCTTTGTTTACATTTAGACAGAAACCTGATTATTAAAATTGTATTTGTTGCTGCAGATTTCAGTATTTGGTTTTAAGCAAAGTAGCGTATCAAGGCAAGAAGAACAATCTTATTAAAAAATCCACGAGTAAAACAGTAACAGATTTTATTATTAGAGTGCATTACAAACCAGAAAAGATAAATTAGAAACAAATGTAAAGACAAGAATTTGAAAATATTCCTCGGGCCAGGATTCGAACTTGCGACCTCTTGTTTCCGAGACAAGCGCGCTAAGAATTGCGCCACCGAGGTACTTATCTAGACCATTGAATTTTTCCACCATACTTGTCCACCAAATATTTTTGTAACTATTTGATCTAACTAGCTTGCAATGCACATACTGACGCTCACGAGGGCGTTATGTGATTTCACGCCTTGTTCTTAAGAAACAGATGGCGCTGTCGTCGCTACAATATGTGTTGCTTCAGACAGTTAAGAAATTCACAGTTCTCATTAAATGAGATTATGTTTTTATTGCGAAATCCATCGCTTTGGAATACTCTAAATATTATTATTAGAGTGCATTACAAACCAGAAAAGATAAATTAGAAACAAATGTAAAGAAAAGAATTTGAAAAAATTCCTCGGGCCAGGATTTGAACCTGCGACCTCTTGTTTCCCAGACAAGCGCGCTACCAATTGCGCCACCGAGGTACTTACCTAGACCGTTGAATTTTTCCACCATACTTGTCCACCGAATATTTTTGTAACTATTTGATCTAACTAGCTTGTAATGCACATACTGACGCTCACGAGGGCGGTCTAGGTAAGTACCTCGGTGGCGCAATTGGTAGCGCGCTTGTCTGGGAAACAAGAGGTCGCAGGTTCGAATCCTGGCCCGAGGAATTTTTTCAAATTCTTGTCTTTACATTTGTTTCTAATTTATCTTTTCTGGTTTGTAATGCACTCTAATAATAATATTTAGAGTATTCCAAAGCGATGGATTTCGCAATAAAAACATAATCTCAACATATTTTATCTACATATACTCATAGTGTATAGATTAAGTTTATGTTACAACTGAAAAAAATCATGTTTGCTAAGTTTCTTGCCCTTCTTCTTAGCAATACTAATCGAATGGTGCGGATGGTTAGGCATTATGTATAATAATATTTGTATTCCTATATTTCTTTATTTTATGCAGGTGTATAACTTTATTACATTTTAGTAGCCCAACATAATATTTTTTGGGTGTATTTCCCGTATTTATTTATCAACTTGTTTGTTCGTTGCATCATTTATATATAATATTTTTATTCCTAGATATCTCTATTTTATGTAGGTGTATAATTAAATTTTGTAGCCCAACCTAAATATTTTTTGTATGTATTTCCCTTATTTTTATATTTTTTTATTCTTAAGATATTTATTGTAAAGATTAAGTTTGACTTGTAGAAAGTATACTTTATGTATCTATTTTACAAAATAAATATTTTGATTTGATTTGATTTGTGTGAAATCCTGATCATGAACTCAAAAATAGTGCAAAATGACCTACTTTATTTACGAGCGTCTTAAATATGAAAAAATATATATACGAGTATATTATAGTTTTCTTGAAAAAAATATGTTTTTAGTAAATTACAAAACTGGTACCTACAGAGGTTTGAATACCTAGTTTTGTGCATTTTTATAAAGTACTTTGCTTAAACTTATGCAATAATTAACCCATTTGTCTTATCTTTGTCCTAAGCTTTTTATTTTTTCTTGTAAAATATTTTTTGGAATTTTCGCCATTATGAATTACACTCGTGTTTTAATAACCTCTTAATTTAATTTATGTACCAGTTTCATATACTACTATTATGCTTCACATTTTTATTATAATACAACGACTATGTCGCTTATATTTTTTGTGTCCAGCCGGTTCATATTTCATACATAAGCTTTTCTAGACTGCGGAGAAAATTTTATGCTTACCGAACTTTTAAGAGCATTTTCAAAGTGAGTTCTAGCTACGGCTTTTCAAATTATTCAGAGCTTGGTGAACTAAAGTTGCGCAAAATAAATTAGTAGAGATACCCTTAGGCAGTAGCCCTGTGCTTTAGTTGGGCATTTCTGAGTATCCGAAATGAATGCTTGCGCTTTATAATAGCTATATAAAAGTTCTAAATATACCTTTATAGCTAGACACTTAGATAACTAAAGCAAATTAGCACTAAGGACAGTTTGGTGCTTTAATCAAGGTAATCGGCAGTTATCGGTTGTTGTAATAGTTTTTTCACTCGAGAACTTTATCTGGGCTTATGGAATATTTATATAAAGTAAAGGTTGTCTCCATCTTTAAGGATATTAAGGCTGATCCCAGTAAATATTGACTTATTTCTGTAGCAAGTAAAATATTTGATTTGCTTAAGTTGGGTCAATTGTTAATTTAAAAAATAATAGTATCCTACAAAAAAAATTCCTTAACTGATGATGCGACTACTCTAGTTGAGTTAAGATATGATATGACATATTACGGAGAAAGTACTTATTCATGTTCAATTCAATTCAATTCAAACCCCAATATATACGAAAGTTGTTTTTTTATTTAGTTAGAAATTGCATGATAATGTAAATTGAGACCCTTGAAATATTTGAAATATTTGTTTAAATTAGAAATACATAACATTTTTGTTCATTGACAATTTACCTGTTATTTTTTACGCCAATATTTATGTATCAAATACCGTTTCGAGGAATAGCTTTCCATAACTGTTTTTAGTAAATAGATTTTAAAATAAGTGTGCATATCCTTTATTAAATAGAAAAGCGATATCTTTGATTTAACCTTCAGTGACGTCAACGAAACATATTTAAATACGAAGAAAAATATTTTTCTTGAATATGATAATAATATTTTTCTAAAGTCTGGCAAGGATCCGATCATGAGGGTTCCGTATCGTACCATTCTGATGAGTTAATCCCTTAGAGAAAACATAATGTATACATTAAGGTTAATCCCCCAAAAAATATAAAAAGGCTACTGAATATTTAGAAATTGTTATATTTTTCATATTTTTTTTGCTATGTTTTTCACATTCCCTTTTCAAGCTAGAGACCCGTGACATACAGACGGACAGAAGGATAGATGGACAGATGGAGAGACAGACAGACAGCAGGGGTACATTAATGGGGCTCCATTTTCCCCATTGGGCGCGGAACGCTAAAAACCATCGAATTGCTGTTCAATATGACTTGAAATGACTGCAAATAGTACACTTTAAAATACCGGACAGTTTGCTTTGTAGAGTAAAAGGAAAACCCCTTGCAATGGCTTCTGAAAACAATATAGAATTAGAGACGTAAGAAATGGAGAACGTTGTTTGCATTCTGAAAGCAGCAGAAAACTAAATGGATGCGAAGTAGTGCAAAAAGGTAAGCTGCAAACAAAGTCATTTTCTTAAATGAAATGTCTATTTGTAGTTTAAAAGCCGTCTGGAGGTCGGCACGTAATGAATATATCTTACACTGGTTGCTATGCAGGCGGGGGCTGCTATGTCCGCCGCACGGTGCCACCACGTCGTCGGAAGAACGCTTCGGCGCCACCAATATAACTCGTGAGTCGTGTTATCGCTCTTCGTGGATCTTTAATGCACTGGTCAGTGTGACAAAACTTTTTACTTACCGTTTTTCAACCAACATCTTTTTGTGATGGACTTTGTTTTTGTCCTAGTTCCGCTCTCAAAAAGCGCGCTTTTTCGGGTTAAAGCTGTTTTCACCATACGATGACTATTTAAGTATTTAAAAAAGTCTTCAAATCAAATATTTTTATTTGTTCAGCATAGGTTGTAAAAAGATGGTGGGTATAAATGTCCGCCTGTCCGCCTGTCCGTGGCTTAGCTCAGAGACTTATAGTACTAGGTAGCTGTAATTTGGCATGAATATAAATATTAATTACGCCAACAAAATGGTAAAACAAAATTTTGAAAATATATTTTTTTATAAACTGGGGATGATTTTTTTTTCTAGCCTATCCCATAGTATGGAGTGTTGTTGAATAGGTCGTTCAAAAACATTGTAGGTAGGCGAAAACCATTTTTTGATTTAGGGATCCGTTGGCGAAATATTAAGCTTTAAAATGAAAAATTTAGTTAGAGTGGAGCGTCCCCCCCTGCCGGCTAAACGGTTGTTTATATAAATGTAAGAAATTCACAGAAGTAAAGGAAAACTATCACAGCTAAGTAGGCTTTACAAGTTTACGAGTACAGGTCGCGCCAAACTTTTGGTCTCCTCTAATGTATGGGACTAGAAGTTTGGCGCGGTCTGTATTAGTAAACCAACTTATAAAATGTACCGGGCAGCTACGGAACCCTACATTGCGCGTGGCCCAACACGCACTTGGTCGGTTTTATTAGTTACCATGGGGTTGGGAGAAACGAGGACCAAGCGAGCAACGCCGTTCAAAGTCCATTATTTGCATGTATGACGAAAATTTAAAACGTTTAAACTTTACCTTAAAGACTTGTCAAGTTTTAAATATTCATTAGCAAGGACTAACAAACGTTATTTTAAAACAAATGAAGAACGTTGTACTCATACATTACTGCAGTTATGACTGAAGGAACCTCCTTACGCCTTGGCACCCAATTTGATCTCAGTTCTTTTTTTGGCGAAGCCGGCAATCCTGCACTGCCTTTGTACTGAACTCAGCCCCTTTTTCACATTTATGTTTTTGGTGTGATACATAAGAGTGAAGTTATCCAGGGTACTCACTTTTTCATTAATTACAATAAATTAAATACGATTTCTGAAAACGTCTACAATAAATCAACACACATTCAATTCAATTTCGAATTATTATGGCACAAGCAAGCACTTTATTAATGAAGCTGAATTTTACACGGATTTACACAGAAACAGTGATTTTAAAATGATTCATATGTTTACTTGTGGGTAGATGAGAAACAATAAAGCAATAATATAGTTTATAGCACACCGTGCGTAAAATGACCGCTTTACGCACGCTGCGCTTGCGTAAAGTCGGAATTTTCCGCACTTGTGCTATAAAATATTATATGAAACTCGTGCGAGAAACTTTTTCTCGACTAGTGTGATTGCAGCACTCACCTTCGGCTCGTGCCGCAAACTCACATTCGTCAGAAAACGTTTCATCGCTCTCGTATCGTAATGTACTATTTAATGTATCAACTTTGTTTTTAGAAGTAAAAACATCATAATAAAATTATTTGACTTCAAAAATTTCACGACTATATCCCTCCAACTTTCATTATAAAATGCAAGCAAAGAGTATAATAACAGTAACTGTCCTATATAAGATGTAACTATTTTGATACAAGGTCTATTGATCATGTGCTTGGCTGCATTTAGATCCATATTCTATGGGTAACCAAGCAGTAAGCTAAAGGAACGCTTATAATTTTAATTTATGCATGTCTGTTACACTTGGATTTTATATAAACTCGTCCTTTATACGATACCTAAAAATAATAAGTGTGTGAAAAAATCTGTCTCCGCTGCCAAAGTGTATTTTTCGCAATTTTTTACTAAGCTCATTCAGTAGGGGCTCGTTAAAAAGGTCTATAAAAGTGACTTTGGGGTTCGTTGAAACATTTTTTAATTTGAGAGAAGAAAAATTTGTCAATGTTTTGAAATAATCCCCCTGTTTTCCAGGGGAATGAAGAAATCACATAAAATAGAATGGCAATAAAATATTGAAAATACTACCAGACTAAATACCTTCGTACTATCTATTCTTTTTAGGCCGCACATTAAATTCCTAACCAAAAATATTTATTTTGAATTGATTGTTGGTGCTTTACATGTCTTTTTAAATTACTTTGAAGTAAATTAAAATGATCTAGGATTTTTAGTTCCGTTCAGAAGAAGCAGTTTTTAAATTTAGCAAAATTTTGCTGAATAATGTTTTGTTCAAATCGATTCATTAGTTTCGAACTATATTTATCATTTATTTGAACAAAAGCAGACCCAGGATAGGGCTCGAAATATATGTAATAAATTTTACTAATATCCTTAATAAATAATATACAAACAATGCATAAACCTGACTCACTTTTGATCTGTTTTTTCATTTCATTCTCATAAACAATGGACCATCGATGACTAAACATAATTTATAGCCAATCGCTATAAAACATTTTATTGAAAACAAAATACAACTTTTCTTTTATCTCATTGGATAAGAATTTCCAGAATTAAATTGAACGGTGTCGTGTCAGCCATTAATCATGAGGGTTCAGACTTCCTCGGGATCTCTCCTGAAATTTCTTTGGCGTATTTTTTCATTTCTTCAGTGGAATTACTATTTCAATGATAAATACATATTGAATATGTAACTATAATATTGGTAAGTTGACTGCGCTGGTTTTCTTTAGTTTAAAAAACAGCCATACAATCGGAAATGCGTCATTGAAACTGATTTGTTAATAATATTGTCTTCTATGTACCAAAAATGTAAATAAATTACTTATTTGTTTTTTATTATAGTGTGGTTGTGGCTGATGCCGATCATTCAAAAATCCTCGAAGAAGTTGCATTTTTTTCACGTCATTTGTTTCAGCTTTGTCTTAGAAATTTGGTCAAATTGTTGTACATACTCGTACCGAGTCGTACCCACTCTAAAGTAAAAAAAAAAAAATAGGTTTCCGTACTCAACAGGGCTGAATTGTTAGTCAGGCGCTTTTACTTTAGCGCCAATTTTGATGTTGCATCTACCGGGTGTAAATAGACTGCTACCATTAAATGAAACAACATATTCTACTCTACTGACTGAACCACTTTTCCCAAGAATCATGTTCGCGGCCACCCTTAGCTTAGGAAATAATTGAGTTCGAAACAAAAATGCGTGAGCCCTAACGCACCGACATACGGTCGAGTATCGCGAGAGCGTCGTCCGTAAAACAGCTGTTCCGATGCAGCGTTCTAAAATAGAGATTCCTACGAGATAAGGTCTTTAAGTTACTGTTGAATATCTTTTTCTCTAAAGATTTGGGCGGGTTTTTTTTTCGAATAGTTGTTCAATATGATCAGTAGAGTATGTGGTTTTATTTAATGGTCGCACTCTGTTTACATACATCCTGTATATTGTTGTTATTTACCTTAATGGTTTTATTTAGGATTCCGTAACCGCATTGTGTGGTGGTATAGAAACATAAAATGTTGTTGCTTTTGCAAGTGTGGTAGTAAGTAAGGGAATCGATTCAGTCCTTTTAAGGTAATCTGAATATGTTTTAAATAAACAAACTGACTTAACATAACGTTAAAAATCTTTTAAATTAACAACTGGACTTATATCGATCCCTACTATGAAATTACTTCACTGAATAAAATTATTTTGACATTTTACATAGGTACAACATTTAAATAAAATTGTACATCCTTGACTTTTACATTAGTGCTATGTAATTATTTGACTTTAATTGTACATGAAGGAAAATTTTCCTGAATTTTAGCAAAAATAATTTGGCGGTGAGATTTATCTTTCATTTTGTATATATTTAGCAATCATTACCGTCATATTTGTTTTGACGATAATTTCATCCTGTTGTTACGACAGCATTTGTGTGATATACCATAGGTATTAAATCCTTGGGAATGCCGTTAAGGCTAAACTAATCGGAAATGCAATAGTTTGTGAAAAGCACAAGTGTTTTCTTCATCCATGAATATGTTTCAATATTATCACTGTTTGTCTTTGGACAATGTGAAGTATTTATGAAAAAAAAAATGTTTATTGTTTTTTATAATTTGCCAGGTGAAATACATTACTATTCACCCAAAAAATGATAATAACAACATACTGACTAAATTTTCATGCAAATCTATCAAGGTCCTCTTCGTTTCGTTCGCCATCGCACGTATTTTTTTGCTTTTGGTGAAGCTTTTCGATTTCATACTTTACGACCTGTCGGGGCAAATCATGATTATGCCGTATTCTATGATTTGCTGACTACATGTAAGTTTTTTCCCTACTTTATGTAACTTTTATTCATCTTTGGATTAATAAATTATAGGTATGTTTGTTTATATACCTAAGAGCCTGGTTTTAATTACTGTGTGTTGTAGTTTTATAATTTTGGGAAATCCTTTTATTAGAAATTTTGAAACAAACATAATATTTGCTTCAAGTCAATTCCTAATTATTTTATACATTGGTCCAGATTACATGAAAGATCATTGTTATGGTCTAATAAATTACGCTTTCTAGCGTTAGAAATAATTAGTTTATCCCAAGCATTTCTCAATGAAAATAATAAATTCAATTTTACTTTATCTTATAACAAGCTTTTTGCTCGCGTCTTCTTCAGCGTTGATTTCGTTATTCAAATTTATCGATAACTGGTACTTGTAAAATGGTCTACTAGACACGGTAATAGGGGTAAATATAGGTACTTAAACATACAAAGATCAATAAATGACATGAAAAAGAAAACGTTTACATATTCCTCAAAAATAAACTGGGTCTAAATGAGCAAGATAATAATTCCACATACATTCTGCTGATCAAAATAAACAGCTTTCCAGGAAAAAAATACACAAACGTATTAAAACAATCGAAAATAGTTCAATTAATAAATACGATCTGTATATCCCAGTATATATAAGGTGAAAGACGGGTAAAATATAATTTTCTCTCTTTTTTTAACTTCCTTTTCTGACTTGATTTTTTGCATATAACTCAGCTGTCGTGTTATAAAAATATCTCCTAAAATGTCTCCTTTATATAGTTTACGTATTTTTTATATATATATGTGATATTTAATTTATTTTATTTTATTTATTTATTTATAGATCAAGGAAAACTTACAGCACAAGGTGACTAAAAATATAAACAGAGTAACTATAGTATGGCCAATTACAAGTTTTCACTAATATGAATATATATTAGTTTATAAAACTATTCTATTTAAGTATTTGTGTGTAAGGTTTGTTTTGTATAGTTTGCTTTTATGTACATAGCCTTCGCGTTTTTCCCGTACAACAATTCCACCCAAAGGTTGTCTGGAAGAAACAGCTTTAAGCGATAAGACCGCCAATTGTGTCTTTAACTTTTGTTAACTTTTCTATTGTTATGTATTTTTTTCGGTACACACTAAAGAGTATTTGTTTGTGACTTTCATTTATGTAGCCAAATTCATACTGGAGACTGGGTAAGTGGTCAGGACCAAGGTTTAATTACTCTTTCTGTGAAATACGCAAAATATAATTTGGACGTTTTATACTAATTGAGTCGAAGTTGTTCTTGAACAAGTATAGAGGCAAAAAAAATATCATTCGTATTTTGCAAATAGTGTCATTGAACCTTTGTCCTAACCACTTACCGAGTCTCCAGTATAAATTTGGCTATATAAACGAAAGTTACCTTAATGTATGCCTACTATCGGTATTTTGCAACAACAGCTGCATTCTGCTTTATTGCGCTTGTAATAAACACAAATTGAAACCTTTATACGGATTGCGTTTACACGTACGTCCTCCTATAGCACCATTTGCAATGTATTTATCTTAAAACGTACGTGTTCTGTATGAAATAAAACCTGACAAAAACCCAGATAAAACAGCAAAATCTATTGTTTACATTATGTAAGCAACTGCAGTAAATTAAATACGTGAGTATCTAGAATTCGAGCGGTTTGGTTAAGGCGACGACGCGGCGGAAAATTGGCACATTTTGGAGTAATTTTACTACTTTCAGTAAAGAGCTACTACTTCAATAAATTAGTATAACATTTTTGGAACCTTTTCTAGTTACCTGAAGAACAGAAACGCGATTAAAAAGCTTTCGCTCGATAGGACTAATTATTGAAATGAGGTTTCAAACACACGCTTTCTCACAATTTGACGAATAACTATCATATACAGAACTCAAACATATTTTATTAGACGGGTTTTAATAACATTAACATTTTGGTAATTTGAAATTTTGCGACAACTTTTTTTTTGTTTTTTCTCTGTATCGTCACTCTTGCACTGCGCGTTTTTCCACTTGGAGTGACACTGGCCGCTGAAAACTCGATGCCTTATCTTAAAAACTGCAATACCACTGTAACATTATCCGCTTGGAGTGACACTGGCCGCTGAAAACTCGATGCCTTATCTTAAAAACTGCAATACCACTGTAACATTTTCCGCTTGCAGTGACACTGGCCGCTGAAAACTCGATGCCTTATCTTAAAAACTGCAATACCACTGTAACATTTTCCGCTTGGAGTGACACTGGCCGCTGAGAACTCGATGCCTTATCTTAAAAACTGCAATACCACTGTAACATTTTCCGCTTGGAGTGACACTGGCCGCTGAGAACTCGATGCCTTATCTTAAAAACTGCAATACCACTGTAACATTTTCCGCTTGGAGTGACACTGGCCGCTGAAAACTCGATGCCTCACCTTAAAAACTGCAATACCACTGTAACATTTTCCGCTTGGAGTGACACTGGCCGCTGAAAACTCGATGCCTTATCTAAAAACTGCAATACCACTGTAACATTTTCCGCTTGGAGTGACACTGGCCGTTGAAAACTCGATGCCTTATCTTAAAAACTGCAATACCACTGTAACATTTTCCGCTTGGAGTGACACTGGCCGCTGAAAACTCGATGCCTTATCTTAAAAACTGCAATACTACTGTAACATTTTCCGCTTGGAGTGACACTGGCCGCTGAAAACTCGATGCCTCACCTTAAAAACTGCAATACCACTGTAACATTTTCCGCTTGGAGTGACACTGGCCGCTGAAAACTCGATGCCTCACCTTAAAAACTGCAATACCACTGTAACATTTTCCGCTTGGAGTGACACTGGCCGCTAAAAACTCGATGCCTTATCTTAAAAACTGCAATACCACTGTAACATTTTCCGCTTGGAGTGACACTGGCCACTGAAAACTCGATGCCTCACCTTAAAAACTGCAATACCACTGTAACATTTTCCGCTTGGAGTGACACTGGCCGCTGAAAACTCGATGCCTCACCTTAAAAACTGCAATACCACTGTAACATTTTCCGCTTGAAGTGACACTGGCCGCTGAAAACTCGATGCCTTATCTTAAAAACTGCAATACCACTGTAACATTTTCCGCTTGCAGTGACACTGGCCGCTGAAAACTCGATGCCTTATCTTAAAAACTGCAATACCACTGTAACATTTTCCGCTTGGAGTGACACTGGCCGCTGAGAACTCGATGCCTTATCTTAAAAACTGCAATACCACTGTAACATTTTCCGCTTGGAGTGACACTGGCCGCTGAGAACTCGATGCCTTATCTTAAAAACTGCAATACCACTGTAACATTTTCCGCTTGGAGTGACACTGGCCGCTGAAAACTCGATGCCTCACCTTAAAAACTGCAATACCACTGTAACATTTTCCGCTTGGAGTGACACTGGCCGCTGAAAACTCGATGCCTTATCTAAAAACTGCAATACCACTGTAACATTTTCCGCTTGGAGTGACACTGGCCGCTGAAAACTCGATGCCTTATCTTAAAAACTGCAATACCACTGTAACATTTTCCGCTTGGAGTGACACTGGCCGCTGAAAACTCGATGCCTTATCTTAAAAACTGCAATACCACTGTAACATTTTCCGCTTGGAGTGACACTGGCCGCTGAAAACTCGATGCCTCACCTTAAAAACTGTGCAGTACCGCTGTAACATTTTACGGATGTCAATTTCAGTGGTGGATGGCGCAGCGCGTGTAATAAACGGCTGCCTGCTGCGTATAGTATTTGATTTAAGCTGTGCAAGTACGCGGCTAAATTGTCTCGTCTTATTTTATTGCATGTTTATATAGCGTTACGCTGGGAACAGCGACATTTCAAAGGGACTTGTTTTTGTCGAAATCCTTCATAAAATAAGGCAGAAGGGTCTAGTCAAGTTTTAGTATACATCCTCGCTCCCAAATATCATATGATATAGGTAGTGTTTTGTGTAGTTCGGTGAAAAGGTCGGCCTCGGCTGAAAGTGGTTGTAGCTTTAATATAATCACGGAAAATTGCTCCAAGTTATAAGGACCTAATCTAAACAAATAGAAGCAGGCGGTTCGCCATTTGGAATCTATTAAACGTCGAAGTTGTAATATTGGATCCCCAGCCGGCGCCGTCGTCGTCTTTACTATCACTTAACTCATTTTTATACTTGCCATTTTGGCTTACTCGGTGTCCCAGATTCACCATGAATACAGAGTAGAGTCTCCCGTAACGCGATACACGACCTACTTCGGGAGTTTTCAAGTTTATTAGTTGTTTGCTTCTAACTTACTGGGCTTACTTGTTAGCTATCTATGTTCTTCTAAAAGGAATCTCTTAGCTTACGTGTATTGCTTATTCCGTTCAACCGAAGAAGCTTAATATTTTGTAGTAGCTTTTGGCCGCGGCTTCGTCCGTGCGGATGTGTTTTTCAATCTCTAACTAGTATCGACAGTTTTTGGCTTGGCGGTTATAAGGTGACTTACGTTTATGTAGCCAAATTCACACTGGAGACTTGGTAAGTGATCAAGACCATGGTTCAATGAACCTTATTGCGAAATAAGAAAAATATTTTTTGTGCCTCAATACTCCAATACTCAGTTCAATTTGACCATAGGAAGTAAAACTTTTATTTTGCGTATTTCACAGAAAGGGTCATTCAACCTTGTTCCTGACCACTTGCCGAATCTC
This sequence comes from Ypsolopha scabrella, assembly GCA_910592155.1. NCBI lineage: Eukaryota > Metazoa > Arthropoda > Insecta > Lepidoptera > Ypsolophidae > Ypsolopha > Ypsolopha scabrella. The sequence continues at coordinate 12,248,234 of OU342965.1, forward strand.
CAGTATGAATTTGGTCACATAAACAAAAGTCACGGGCAAAAAATCTAAAAGCTGTAGTTTTTGGCTTAGTATAAATACCAATAACCCATTTCATTTAAAAATTCATAAAAATATTTAATGTGCAGACGTTACTTTTTTACTGCGTTATCACACTAATATAAATGCGAAAGTTTGTGTGTGTGTGTGTGTGTGTGTGTGTGTGTGTGTGAGTGTGTGTGTGTGTGAGTGAGAGAGAGAGTGTGTGTGTGTGAGTGTGTGTTTGTGAGAGTGTGTGTGTGTATGTTTGTTACTCTTTCACGCTGAAACGGCTGAACGGATTTGGATGAAATTTAGAATGGATATGCACAGTACAAAAATACAAAAATCTTTATTCATCTTAATACTTAGCTTAATATGACAAGTTCGTACGGTATCTCCATTTAGCTGGAGTGGCCTGTGTTTGGAGACACCGCTCTTCCACAACAATCAGTTATATCGAGGTTGGCCGTATGGCATACAAAGACAAACGGTAGCTTAACTATATCTAAGTTATTATTAGTAATGTAATATACAAAGTTAACAAAGGTTGATGTAATCGGCAGATTTGGAGGTATGTGAGTAAGGGTGTGTTTGTGTGTGTGTGAGTGTGTGTGTGAGTGTGTGTGTGAGTGTGTGTGTGGGGGGGGAGATGGTGTGGGTGTGTGTGAGCGTGCATGTGTGAGTCGATGTGCAGCAAATGTATTTGTGTGTTTATGTGATGCATATAAATAAAGCCTCTGTTTTATCGTAGGAGAAAGGTTGAACAAAATTAGTAAGTATCTTTTTGCACTCTCGAAATTGTTTATCATAGATATAGATTTCTTTATTTATTTTATTATATAAAAATGCCGAACGAGTATAATACTGCATGCTGCCAAATTTAGTTCTAGGGGGTCGTAATTTTACTATCATGTCTTTTCTTCGTTTTTTTAATAGATTAGGGTCAAATGGGAGGGATTTATGAATTTTAAGGATAGTAGCTATTATATAGGTATATAATTTTCGCACAGAAAGCAAGCCGCTAATATTATACAGTTCGTTAGTGGAGAAAAGCCTGTTTTTGAAGTACATTGTCTTGATAAGGTTACGTTGCGATCTTTCTAAATTTAGAAACTGTGTCTTTGATGCACCACCCCATATTGTTATGCAGTATGTAAGGACGGATAGTGCAAGTGTAGCATAAATTTGATTTAATACAAATTTTGGGGAATATTTTGAATTATCAGGTACAACATGTCGAAGTGTTTAAACATCCAGGTAAGTTTCCTAATTCTGTTACTCACATGCTCTAAGTGTGCATACCAAGATAGTCTCTGGTCTATGAAAACGCCCAAGTATTTGACTTTAGAGACATTATCGTCGTTAAAACTATGAATTTTTATTGTGAATTCGCCCTGTGCTTGTAAATTATCGTAAATTCCAAAGCAAATGTCATTTGTTTTAATTGTATTGAGAGATAGCAAGTTGTGTTTAAGCCAAAGAGCAATCTGAGCTAGACCAAGTTTGGCACAATTCCTCACTTCAGGCCAGGATGTGCCTGCGAAGGCAATAACAGTGTCGTCGGCGTACGACATTATTTTAGCATTTTTGATCTTCAAGCCACAGAGATCATTAATGTATATGAGGAACAAAGTTTATACCCTAACTTATAGGTTACTTTCTGATCCGGAAAAAGCATGTTGTTAAACCGAATAACACGCGGGTGGAGCCGCGGGCAAAAGCTAGTTGTTAATAAGGATAAAAAAGAAGGAACCAGTGGATGTCGGAGATTGGTAAATCAATACAGTTTAGGCAAAATAGCTATCAGAATTTCAGTTTAAGACGGGGCGGGCGACGGACGACCACAAGCGGGCAATAAGGCGCACCGAGCTACGGTGCCTTGTCTTAATTGTCAATAAAAGTGAGTCCCGGCGCGCCTCCACTTGGCCCCGTCGAACATAATTAACGAACTTCCGCGATTTTCGACTTTGTAAATTGCCTCATGGTTTCGTCGACCCGCGTCCTGGTTTGCTGATATAAATTATGTACCCAGAAAATCCATCTTACATTTAAGAATAGCCCTTTACGGTAGCAAGAAGTTTTTTTTTGTTTTCACGACAGGAAGTTCATAACTCTCTTAGAACACAATTGGTTTGAATTCAAAATGTACTAAAGGCACGATTCCTTAATTTTCTATTGTCTTTTCAAACCAAAATAAAATACATTTACATTTTTATTGAAACCGAAATCGTGTAACAAAGACGATCTCAAAGGAAGCCTTAATCTTTTGATATAAATGTAGGCACCAAAAGATTGTCAGCTGGTACGAAATGGACTGAGAAGGTTTTATGTATTGAAAAAGGCGGCGGAACGATACTTATCAATAATGTCACCAACCCTCAGGGGATTCTCGAGGCTCAAAAATAAAAGCCCGATGAAAGACAGTGGGACTCGCGTTCTTTGACGTTTCATATATTCTGTGAGTCTGCGATGGATGACACTTAAAAAGTCACTGTTCCCCAACTGCCAACTCCGCATCGCCAGACAATTTGTTTGAATACTACTCATGTTGCGGCTTTGCTTTTGTTTCTGCAAAGAGTCAGTCTGTCAGTTGATAACCTATAGTCTGTCAAAAAAGTGTTGAAATGAATATTGAACAATGAACTTTATTGAACTTTAAACGTTCAAGCAGTATAATTTAGGTCATATATTTATGAAATAACAACGCGGTAAACTCGATTCAACAGATTTTATATTTGTTTGTTTGGTGTAACCAGGCGAAAGAAAATTAGTTCCTTCAACATTCATTTCAACTCTTTTTAACAGACTGTAATAATAGTGGCAGGCTCTGTATATTGTTGAATAAGACAGAAGACATTTAAATAACTCAGATACAATTTATCCTTCTCATAAACACATAGGTTTCCCTTTTAAACCTTATCACTTCACATTACACTATAATTTCTGAACAATCGCTAAGAAATTACTTTTAATTTTTTTAAAATTAAAAGAAAATTCCTCTAAATATTCCTTTGCATGTACAACAACCTGACCAAGTTATTAACTTTGTATTGGGGTCTTTTCGTTCGATCAGAATTTCGACACGCTACTTTTTACGGCTGAAGCTGTAAACCCCTGGGAGAGACGGACGCACAGATAGACAGACAGAGGAGGCTTAGTAATAGGGTTCCTTTTGGTACCTTTCGGGTACGGAACCCTAAAAATGAGAAACTTGCTATAAAATCTTCCTTAGGTATAAATAATTCTGTTGCAAAATAACGGAAATATGAAATTCGAAACAGTACTGCGTCTCGGCAAAAAAGTCAATCGTGACTCTAAATATCAACACTTTCGCACGTGTATTAAACAACGTTTTTTAATACACCTGCGAAAAATTACATGAAATAATAAAATAAAAGCAATTTTGTTGCAAATCAAAACAGATACAAGTCGACTGAAGAACACGCAGTTTGGTTGGCGCCAATCTGTACCACAAGACCAATGTCTCTTTTTAATAATAATTTCTAAGATAGTTACAAAATAATATAAATTATGACGTCTAAAATAATTTTGAATTTTTAAAACATCTTTTACAATTTAACATACATAATATATTTCATTATAAAAAATAAAAGTTTGAAAATACTCATCTTAAAGAGTTTTTAGAGGCACAACAACAACAACAATACAACTTTATTTGTACACCATAAAAGGAAACAAAAAAGAAAAAAAACATTAACATTTAAATATCTAACTTAGGAAACAAAGAAATATAACTTACTAACTTATTAGGTAAGCACAAACAGGCGGCCTTATCGCTTAAAGCGATCTCTTCCAGACAACCTTTGGGTGGAAGAAACTGTTCAAAAGAATTACTGACATGGCGGTGTACTAATTTTGTGTTAAATACATATACAAACATGTATCAATGGATATATAGTATTAAAAATGGTAATATACTAGTAAATAAATACGTAATAATATACATATATATATATATATATATATATATATATATATACACATATATATTTATATACTACATACATATTTTATTATATATAGAGAAATCACATTTCGGTAATCAGAGTGTGAGGTAGTGATATTTAACTAGTCTCTTGAAGACAGGCAGGGAAGGGGCTTTTCTGATAGGCACGTAATCTATCATATTATATTTTGAGCAGGTGTATTAAAAAATCACTTTTCGTTGCATGCAACAATGAAGTATTCATAAATAATAATTAGTAGGCTTTTAAACGTCATAGTTGCCAGTTCTTGTTTAATTAGTTTTAAGTAATATTAATATATAGTAATAGTAATAATATATAAATTATATTCATATATCCATAAGTTAAGTAATATTGTATGTAATATCCTAAAAACCACATTAATAGCTAACAAACTATATTCTTTTCTTCTTACGAATGGTAGTGAAAGTCCTAGGGGCGCCACTTAGCCACCGGGGGGGCTCGAATCCACCAGGGGGGGCTGGCTACCCCCGCCCCCCAGTTTGTTGTGCCAATGTTTACGCGGAAGACCTCGCAGTCAAAAGTCCGGTTATTAAATTATAAAGTTCTCATTTAGCAAGAGTAATAAAAATTAATATTCGTTGATTGACCAAAAGTCCCAAAAGTTCTAATATACGACATTAAAAACGCGAAGTAAAAGAGTTCAGCAAATTTTTATGACCTTAATATTGTAATTTAGGGCCCCACGTTTTATGCTTTTAATGGTCGCAGTTAAAACTCTCCACCTTTCTAGAGGAATTAATAAAAACCGGTAAAGTGCGAGTGGGTGCCGCGCCCCATAGGTTCTGTAGCATTCTAATAAGTTAGTAGATTTGATACAAATTTTAACAAAAACTACAAACTTAGCTTTGCTTTTTATTATTTGTAAAACAAAAATGCAAAATTAAGTTGGTCATTAATTACATCTTCCATAATTAAATTTCAGCAAGGTATGAATACATAATTCCAAATTAATTAAAAGTAAAGAACATTAAAAAATCAATTTTTACTCGACTCAATGAGCTCTCGACAATGACAGTCAACATGCTAGAATTTTTTATGAGACAACCGCTGAAAAATAATTTCTAATAAATTTGGGTTTAGATCCTACAAAAAATATCCGAATTTCAAGTCCGTCTTCGAGCTAGAGACCCGGGACATACTGACGGACAAACAACAGAGTGACATTTAATATGTCTCCGTTTTGTATTTCGGGTACGTAACTCTAATAAGGGGTAGAAAAATGTTCGTTACTTAATTTAATTTTATGTTAATGTAATAACATCTCGTTTTCATAATTCTTATTTTTGTTCTTAAGAAGCTCAGAGGGTAGAACGCCGGACTCTCAATCCTGAAAGCAACCTGCTGGTGAAGAATGCGCCAGTGGAATTTATGTGTATAGTTTTTAGGGTTTCTGTTCTCTGTCTGCCTGTCTGTCAGTCTGTCTGTCCGTCCGTCTGTCACAGGGATCTACAGCTTAAGCCGTAATAGGTACACAGTTGAAATTTTCACACGATATGTATTACTACGTGGGACGCACTATAAGTTTCCGGAATGAATATGAAAAAATACTATTAAAGGTACAAAATTAATTTATTGTTTTTCAAAATAATCTCCCTTGGCGTCTATGCACTTTTTCATTCGATCAAACCAGTTTTGAAAACTTTTGTGCCACTCCCCTGTGGTGACCTCTGAAACGTGTTTTTCATACTCCTCGACAGCCTCTTCTGGTGATGAAAATCGTTGACCGCGTAATTGGTTCTTAATTTTTGGGAACAGAAAAAAGTCACAAGGTGCCAGGTCGGGACTGTATGCAGGATGACTCATGAGTTCTACATTTTTCGTCTTCAAAAAGTCGTTTGTCTGTCTGGCCGCGTGAGAACTAGCATTGTCGTGGTGCAGGATGATACGGCGTTTACGGTTATTTTTACGGAGTTCGTCAATAACTTCCGGCAAACAAATGGTCGTGTACCAGTCACTATTCACGGTACGACGATTCTCTAAAGCAACAGTAGCCACGTGTCCAGTTTTATTAAAAAAAGAAGCAATCATCCGCTTAGATGCACTTTTCACGCGCGCCACTTTGGTTGGTTTCGGCTCATCTTGAAAGACCCATACGCTCGATTGCTGCTTTGTTTTGGGATCGTAGCAATAAATCCATGTTTCATCACCTGTTACTATGTCCCACACCAAATTTTACGCACCTTTGTTGAATCTGGTAAGCATGGCACTGCACCAAGTGACGCGGTCCGTGTTTTGAGCCTCGGTCAAGTTGTGTGGGATCCACCGCGAGCACAGCTTTCTCACACCCAAATGTTTGTGTAGGATTCATTGTATTTGACTCATGCCTATTTCTAAGGATGCGCGAATTTAATGGTAGGTCACATGCCTGTCTGTTTCAATCATACGGCGCACAGCATCGATGTTTTTGTTGGTCACAGCGGTGGACGGCCGACCATCGCGAGATTCGTCACTGAGATTGATACGACCACGCTTGAATTCTGCAAACCAGCTATAAACAGTCGTCTTGCATGGTGCTTCATTGCCAAAAGCTGTTTCAAGCCGAGCGATGCTCTGTTGAGCTGTCAAATTACACTTAAAATCGTAGAAAATCATACTACGAAAATTTTCCCGAGTTAAATCCATGTTGATGCAGACACACAATTATTTAAATGGCGCCACAAGGTAAAAACAAAAGACAGTCAGATGAAACAAACTGCATTCTACAGCCAAAGAGTTCTATTTTCAAATGTTGCAATAAATTTTTAAATATTGTTTATGTAAGTGGCCAGTTCCGGAAACTTTTAGTGTTACCTATGTATCGATCGATCGATGATGTATTACTATAGTATCAAACACGACAAAAAATAAAAATTTGAAAAATATGAAAAGCAAAGGTGGTCCAATACAAGAAACCTTGAAAAAATGTCATTTGTTATTTGTTCCAGTTCTATCTTAAAGACGGTAGGTAATACGTACTAGTTTCAAATTTGGTCAGATTGTGATACATACTCTAAAGTAAAATAAAAAATTATAAAAATTAGGGTTCTTTACTCAAAGGATGCAAATTATTTGACAGGCGCTATCATTTAAGCGGCTTTTTTGACGCTTTTATGGTGCTTTTGTATCTATATTGTTGTTTTATTATCAAATTAAAATTTATTTATTGCATAATTAAATACAAAGCCAAAAACATCATCATACATCATGTTTTTAGGTTTTCTCGGTGGTGCGGAACCTTTGGAGCGCGAGTCCGACTCGCACTTGGCCAAATATTTTATACTTACTACTTGATGAACGGTAAACGACCGTTCTTTATACTGTGGGGTAAACACTAATAATGAAATAGTAAAAAAAGTCGTGTCTGAACAGAAATATGTTTAAAAAATTAAATGAAGTGGGTTATTAGTGTTGTTATACTGAAGTCAAATCCAGTATTTTTTTATTTTTGTCTGTCTGTCTGTGTGATGCTCCGTTTTTACTTGAGAATCACTTAACGCATTTGAGTGCGGTTTTCGTTATGTCATCGTAGTGACCCTGGTCAATATATAGGCATCTAGGGGTGTTGATAACATAACAACCAAGCCTAAAACGGAAATATGAAAAACGCGAGCGGACGCACGTTCGTCGGTGAAAAGACACCTCACAGAGATATGATGGTTCAAAAGAAAAAGATAAATTTTAACCATATTATAATATTTATAATTAATTTTTTACAAAACTTGACGTCTATAGGAGGAATCTGGGTTATAACTATCCGGAAATACGGACGCTCTGGCAAGGAATCACACGTCAGCTGTACAAATGATGAACGAAGATTTGAAACGGTGCGTTCGAATTGGGGGTGCTAACTTTCTGGACAAGAACGGAAATCTTAAAACCATTTCGAGAAATATGTTTTCTGTACAGTTGCTACTTATCAGATTAATAAATAAATCTATACTTTTAAAGATATTTTAACAAAACACAATGAACTTCATTTGACTTATCTATGACGTCATGACATGACATTTGACATGCAGTGCATTCCGTGTCGCGACATAATCGATTATATCGCGTCTATCATCATTCCGAGTCACTGTGAGCCCGATAATTAATGAACCGCCAGAATTCGAATCTACTAACAGTGAGAAAAAACATATAGTACTACTAGTATTTTTAAAGAAACGAATCTACTAACAGTGAGACAACTATATATTGTGTCTTAAAAATACATAAACACTTAATACCTAATCCAAACATTAAATATAAACGTAACCCTTGTATAATTAAATCATCTTCTGTCAAAACTACTTTTGCGTCAAATCAATTTTCATCTAGATCAACCTATTTGTACAATAAGATAAACAGAATACTAAACATTTATTTACTAAAATACACAGATTGTAAAAAGACCATTACTACTTGGATAAAACAACTTAACTACGAAGATACTGAAAATTTACTAAAACCAATATCATAAATATTCACATGTCTCAAGTTATCGCAGTCTAACCCTACGGAGAACAACACCGACAGGCCTACCCTAACCCTGCTTAATCTAAACTTTTATAATGTTACTCATAAGAGTCATTCTCAAACGGTAATACTTTTATAAACTGGCTTCAATTGTCTTTTTTCTTTGCACCTTGGAACAGTTGATACTTTTTGCTACCTACCCTATTTGTGTAAATTGTGATAAAATTGGTGGTTATATCTCACTTACATCAATTACTACTATCCAAATTTAAAATATATAAAAGTATTAATATTATTATTATATAGGGTCCTGAAATTCAAAGTAATATTATTAAGAAAACAAAAGAGGTGATGGAGTATCGCAAATAGACCACTTTCCGCCGAAAGTTCATTTAGCGATACACACTCTTCCCTAGAATTATTTACACTTATTTATCGTAGGACCTTATACCTATATTTAAGAGAATTACTATTAGTTGTAAACTATATTTAATACTTTTTTAAACATATTATTATACATATATACCATGGATTCTTAACCACGCAAATGCAAATACGTTTACACACGCACACAGACACACACCCTCACACACACCTACACACCCTTTCACACACCACACACAAACATATTATGTATGTATAACCTCTTATCTTTTTTTCTTCAAAAAAAAGATTTCTGTTAATTTATTAATTTATATAATCTGTAGTTGTAATACCTACAAACAGCACAAGAATAATGTAACAACTAGGGAAGAACGGTCCCTTCTAATACAGGTTTTGTTAGCTTAAAAGGAGGGTCCAAAGTACTTATAAATTACTTGTGTATAAATAAATAAATTTTGTATTTGTATTCATATTGGAGACTCGGTTAGTGAGTTAGTTTAATGAACCTCAAGGTAAAACTGAAAACAAAAAATTGCTCCCGTACCTACCTACTGCCTCTTCAGTCAGTATGGAAACAATTTTTTTTATGATTTCGAAAATAACGATCATTGAATTTTGTTCCTGATCACTAACTGAGTCTCCAGTATAAATAAGGGTGATTGATTAAATTTCACCTTGTTTATCATAGACGAAATCCTTAACGACGCCATGTTGTGATATGCCTATGCTTCAGAGCGTTTGCACTATGAGCGATCTATGAAAAGTGCTAGCTGGCCGGTGGCAATTTCAAAAATAGGTTTTTCGAAGAATAAGAGCATTAGTTAAATCATGATTAAAAGATTGTAGTTAGAAGAAATTACTTCTTGGACCTAGTAAAGTAGTATATCCTTTGTATTCACGTAACTTAAATGAATTTCTACAAATTCTGTCATCATTCATGTTGCGTTCAAAAGAACCCTAAATGGATTATAAGTATAAACAGTGATGGACGCCATTTTTCATTCGGAACGACTTCATCATCATCATCATCATCATAAATACTTTATTGCACAAAAAATAAGTACAAAAAGGCGGACTTAATGCATAAAGCATTTTCTACCAGTCAACCCACAGATGGTACAAGATAAATAGGTAGGTGGGCGTGCAAGAAGAGTAAAAACTTTAAAATTACAAATTAAATGAAGATACTACTCTAAATTAATAACTATAGGTAACAATACCTAAAAAGAATATATGTTAATACATAAATAAATACAAGTTTTAATAAGTATATTGTAAATAAATACATAAATAAATACATACCATGACTGCAAAAAATAATAAGAATTAAAGAAGTTCATATTTGTGTGTTTTTGGAGAGGTAGTGTCTGTGCACAGAATACTTAAAAGAGTTACGGGAGGGGGCTTTTCTGACATCGTCGGGAAGTTCGTTCCAGAGACGAACAGCAACCACACTAAAAGAATTGGATACAAATCCGGAATGATGCAAAGGAATCGAGAGAAGAAGGTTATTTGAGGATCTGAGCATTCTATCGTGATTGTCAGACAAGAGATGTATCATTGACTTGAGGTATGAGGGGGTATTTGGATCGGTAATTATACTATAAAGAAGGCAAACAATTCTTAGGTTTCTACGGTCGCGAATAGGAAGCCAGTTGAGTTTTGCACGAAACTCTGAAACGTGGTCATATTTCCTCAAGCCAAATATGAAACGGATGCAGGTGTTAAGCAAGCGTTCCAGTTTATTGAGATGCTCTTCTTTAGCATCCAAATAACAGGTATCAGCGTAGTTAATAATAGGGATGAGAAGGGAATTGGCGATAGAGATTTTCGTTGAAATAGGTAATACGTTTTTCAGACTTAAAAGAGAATGGAGAGAGGCATAAAATTTTCGAGAAACTTTTTCGATTTGAGCATCCCAATTAAAATCCTGATCGATAACTAAACCTAAATCATTAACGGTAGAAGAGAAGCTGATACCGCAATCGTTATATTTCAACTGTGGCAGCGTGTCAAAGTCAATTTTTGTAATTTGTTGTGAACTTCCGACAATGATAGCCTGACACTTGATGGGCGTGAGAAGTTTGATGATAGTGTTAGCACTATTAGCGCCATGCAGAACGCCTCTAGTAACGTCACGTTCACTTTTGGCGGGTAAAATTTAAGTTTTTGTTTTTAAATAGATGCAATGAATAAAACCCGAAAATAATGAAATTAGTTTCATGAAATAGTCTACATTTTCAAACTAAATTATTAAAAAAATATATATCAGAAACATGCATGGCTAATTGTCGGATTACTGACAACAACGGGTGAAACTTTGTTGAGGGCTGTCGATTATTATTTCGTGCGTTTCCGAAACTTGCAAATATCTTAAAATAAACTCTGTACCTCAGAGGTAAACAATAGTAAGCGCCAAAATGGAAATTTTACGGAAGAGGCACAAATAGACGGAAAGTGCTTGATTTGAATTTTGAATGCAAAAATGCATGGGATTTACAGGAGATATTGGAGATATTATAACTGTATTTTATATAATTTAGATAGCTTTATTTACACTGGACAGTGATTTTTTTACTACGATGCACAAAAAAGAAATTCTCAAAAAGTGGACTCAGTCTACCTCTGAGGTACGGAATTATCAATGTGATTAAAATGTAAATCATAATGTATAGAATCTCTTAGATATCTTAAATATTAGCTCAATCCATTAAATTTATATAATAGGTAGGGGAAAAACTCTTTTCGAAAATAGTATGTATGAACTTATAATAAAATCTCTTTGACTATACCATTTGTATCTGGTTGGTTTTGGTATTATTAAAAAGTTTAAATTTTAAAAAAGATAATTCCAAATTCAAATTAGGTAAAATGTGTGATTTTCATTTGTTTTTGTTACTGTTAAGATGAGTGAATCTAATGGAGAAATTCGATACATTTTAAAATTTTACTACAAAAAAGGTAAAAATGCAACGCAAGCCGCGAAAAAAATTGTGATGTTTATGGACCTAGTATAGTGTTTGTGAGAGTAGCACAAATTTGGTTTAAGCGTTTTCAATCCGGAAATTTAGATGTCAAAGATGCACCTCGCTCTGGGCGCCCTGTTACGGATAAAATGGATGCCATTTTTGAAAAAGTGGAGCAAGATCGGCATATCGGTAGTTACGATGTATCTGAAGAACTGGGGATTGATCACAAAACAGTTTTGGTGCATTTGAAAAAAGCTGGGTACACAAAATGCTCGATACTTGGGTGCCTCATGAGCTCACTGAAAGAAACTTAATGAACCGTGTACTCATTTGTGATTCTTTATTACGACGTAATGAAACCGAACAATTTTTGAAAAACCTGATAACTGGTGATGAAAAGTGGATCACGTATGACATGAACGGGCGAAAAAGGTCGTGGTCAAAGGCTGGTCAGGCAACACAGACTCTGGCAAAATCCGGGTTATCTCGCAACAAGGTAATGCTGTGTGTATGGCGGGATCGGAAGGTCATTATTCATTATGAGCTGTTACCGCCAGGCAGGACCATCGATTCTGAACTCTACTGCGAACAACTGATGAGATTAAAGCAAGAAGTTGAGAGAATGCGGCCGGAATTAGTCAATAGAAGGGGTGTGGTTTTTCATCATGATAACGCTAGACCTCACACATCTTTAGCCACTCAGCAAAAATTAAGAGAGTTTGGCTGGGACGTATTAATGCATCCGCCGTATAGTCCTGACCTTGCACCTTCAGATATCCACTTGTTTCGGTCTCTTCAGAATTCTTTAGGCAGTGTCAGGTTAACATCACGAGAGGACTGCAAAAACCACTTGTCGCGGTTTTTTGATCAGAAGCCCCAGAATTTCTATAGTAATGGGATCATGTCCCTACCTACACGATGGCAGAAAGTTATCAAACAAAATGGCACCTACATACTTTAGTTAAATGTAAATAAACTTTATCAAAAAATTATTTGAATTTTCATATAAAACGCGAAGAAACTTTTTCTCAATACTTTTATCGATAATATTGCAGATACCTAGTCAATATTTCAAGAAAATAAATTTTATTAGCAAGCAGAAACTTTGTGACCCATTGTTTTGCTTATTAGGAGGACTTTCAATTATTGCCTGCATATCTTGGGCAATAGAATGGTACCTGTTTCACAACAATCTTAATATCCGGAAGATTCACTTTACCTTATCATATAATTAAATAAATAATAAATTACGTACCAGCATGGTTAGGTCTTATGAAATTTCTTGATCACTAACCACCATAAATTAAACTTTCTATTCGTACACCTCTAAATAAGGAAAATCTTTGTACTTAAAGGTCCCAAGAGCCTGAAATCACTGCTAAAGCAAAGGGTGAAATATTGTGAACTCCGGCATAAACTGCTGCTAAGGTAGGCATCCCGCCCACTCACCTCATCAAAATGTAAACAAGCTGGTATATAATTTACACCGAGTAAAATATGTGAGAATTACTCAGCTTGGTAATATGTACTAGGTTACTTAACCAAACCTTTCGAAATATTTGTGAAATCTTTTTCCGTCATTTTAATTATTTAGGAAATTAGCCTACAATTGCATTTTGACATTGTTTTTACTTTTATTTTATTTTTTATTTGATTCCGTATGACGAACCGTTTGTCTTTAAATTTTACATTATACTCGTGCCTCGTTCTCGAGATAAGTAATCTGAAATATTAAATTAGTTATATATATACACATGTAGTTTCACCTAGGATTCACCACTTAGCACTTTATTTGAGAAATAAGACGGTAATTTGACTTTTTTTTTTGTGTTTGTCGACCTCGTCGTCGCCATCTTTTTCTCGTTTGCCATTCACGTTAAAGTGCTTCACCACAGCACAGGTCAGTGCGCATAATAAAGGAGTTTTTTGAGAGTTTTGAAGTGTTTTTTGGCGATCTAAATGCCGAAGAGGAAGCGTGATAGTGAGATTGACAAAATAAGTAAGAATTGCCTTGCCGCCTGAGCATAACAATGAGGGTATGTTTTTCACTGTTAAAATTTTTTCATTTTACATCTTTTGATCTGAACTCGCACTTACGCCGTGAGTGAAAAGAACTACCTTTCAAGTAATTAATATCGTCAATTGCACATATTATCTTTTCTAAGGTTCGTTATTTTCGGTGGAATTTAACATATACCTACTACTTATCTGATATGTCATAACATAACTCAAGCAGTACAAAGGTCTGTTCACATTTATGTTATATGGTGCGTTCAATTCATCGGAATTGTTACATCTGCCATTTTGTAAAAAGAAAGACGTTCAATTCAGTGGAATTGTGACCTTTCTTGTTACTTGCAGCTGAAGAAGAACCAACAGAGCATTCGGTACATTCGCGGTCACTGACACCAGATGTGGTACCAATGTACGCGTCCCCGCCACCCCTCCCGCTGCACGTGCCCGCCCCCGCACCGCTCCTCGCGCCATCCTTGGCAGCGCCACCCGAACCGGCCCCCGCACAGATGCCCGCGCCGGTCCCCGCGCCACTACCCTCGCTAGCCCCCGCCCCACAGCCCGGGCCCTCGTCGGCGCAAAGCGCTGAATTTTCTTCAACAGCTGCCAACTCTAGTGAAGCGACTGTAACCATCGATGATGACGTCATTGAGATATTAGGTAGTGATCCATCACAAACCATAGAATATGGCAAGGATATTCACGTTGGTCTAGCCAATCGCCTTGAGCATATAATTGTTAATGGCTTAGAAAATGACACAAGGAAGGAATTAAGTAAAAAATACTTAATTCCAGCAAACTGCGTTCGGATCATCCCGCCGTTACTCAATCCTGAGATAAAAGTCGCCTTACCCGATGCAAGTGTAAAACGTGACAAGGGCATAGAAAACAGACAAAAGCAGCTTGGTACGGTGATAGCCTGTTTGAGTGACATAATCACAACGCAGATGAATGAGAAGGATAAAAACCCGGCACTTTTAAAACAACTAGTGGACGCGATCAAACTAGTATGTGACACATTGCACTCTGACTCGGTCAAAAGACGATAATTTGTGTCGTCTTCCCTAAAGAAAGATGTTAATGACCATTTATTGCAGACTAAGATAGATAAGTATCTTTTTGGAGAAAGCCTTAACGAAACTCTTAAGACTGCCAAAGCAGTAACGAAGTCCGGTGCCTACATCAAACAAGTTTACGATAAAAACAAGAAACTGACGCAACCGCAGCCTTCCACTTCCCGTGGTTTAAACTGGAAGGCTCCCCCTCCGACTTACAGGCAGTCGGGGCAGCATAGGAGCCGGCAGCCATATCCGCCTGCTGGACCGAGGGCGCCGCCGCCGCCACCGAGCCGGGCGCCGCCGCCGCATGCCGCCTCGTCGAGGACATCGCGCTATCAGCCGCGGCAGCCCCGCCGCCAGTAGGGGAGGTACGTTATGCTGGACGTTTAGCCTTGTTTGCAAGACAATGGTCTCTTCTTACACAAGACAAAATTATCCTTTCTTGGATTGAAGGCTACAAGTTACAGTTTTGTCAACCTGTTTCACAAACAATCTTACCTTCTACACCTGTTTTGACACAGCGTGAGTTGAATGATTTTTACAAAATCATTAATAATCTTGTCAGTATTGCCGCAATTTCGGAATGTACATCAAGTGATGAACAATTTATATCGAGCATATTTTTAGTGCCTAAGCCGAACGGCAAGAAAAGATTTATTTTGAATTTTAAAAATCTGAATAAATTTATTAAAACCGAGCATTTTAAACTAGAAGATTTACGCACGGCAGTGAAACTCATGACACGGGACTGTTTCATGGCCACTTGTGACCTTAAAGATGCTTATTTTTTACTTAAAATCCACCCTAGTTCAAGGAAATATCTCCGTTTTCAATTTGATGGAAAAATATATGAATTTAACGTCTTGCCGTTCGGTTTAAATACAGCTCCATATATTACACTAAGTTAATGAAACCAGTCGTTAAATTACTAAGATTAGCTGGTTATATATCAACCATTTACTTAGATGACCTACATTTAATTGGATATTCACATAACGATTGCTTAAAAATCATTAATATAACCGTAAAACTGCTCACAGCCTTAGGTTTTATCATAAATTATGATAAGAGCAACTTACAACCTTCTATGAGAAGTAAATTTTTGGGTTTTATTCTAGACTCCCACAGTTTCCTAATTATTTTGCCTGACGATCAGAAAGAACGCTTTTTTAATTAAATTATCAAATTTATGAAATTAAAGCGTTGCAAAATAAGAGACTTCGCAAAATTAGTCGGTTTGAT
Source organism: Ypsolopha scabrella (assembly GCA_910592155.1). Lineage (NCBI taxonomy): Eukaryota > Metazoa > Arthropoda > Insecta > Lepidoptera > Ypsolophidae > Ypsolopha > Ypsolopha scabrella. The sequence continues at coordinate 12,264,362 of OU342965.1, forward strand.
AGTGTCAGATTGTCCAGCGATAGAATACGGCTGGCTGTATACTAAAGAGTTAGAACGTTGTAAGTACCTAACTTTAAGAGAACATGATGATTACAATCGTTATATGAACATACCTGATCACTTACATGACGACCTAAGATGGTGGTTAAGGGCTTTACGAAAACCCGAAAACCGTATCAAAGATGATACTTACCGGCTAAAAATATTCTCTGACGCCTCAACTAAGGGGGGGTGGGGTGCAGCGTGTGGCTCAGAGACAGCAAGTGGTCAGTGGTCACCAGAAGAACAAAAACAACACATCAATTACTTAGAGCTTCTTGCAGTCTTTTTTGCGTTAAAAGTCTTTGCACGGGACTTACATGACTGCCAAATACTTTTAAGAGTCGACAATTCAACAGCCATAAGCTATATCAATAGAATGGGCGGAATCCAGTTTCCCCACCTTACAAAAGTAACAAAAGATATTTGGCAGTGGTGTGAGTTAGGAAAATTTTTTGTTTATGCGTATTACATTAAATCCTCAGATAATAGCATAGCAGACAAGGAATTAAGACGCATTCATCCGGACATAGAATGGTCCTTATCTAATGAACTTTTTTCTCATATAATTCTGAAGTTGGGTGCGCCGTGTATTGATTTATTTGCGAGCCGTGTTAACACGAAATGCATAAAATACGTTGCTTGGCATAGAGACCCAGATGCCTACGCAATAAATGCCTTTACTATTAGCTGGTCTAATATGTTCTTTTATGCATTTCCACCTTTTCCGGTTATCCTTAAGATGCTAAGAAAGATAATAAATGACAAAGCAAAAGGCATCATAGTAATACCATTATGGCCTACACAACCGTGGTTCCCTTTGTTTAAAAGCTTGCTTGTATCGGAATTAATAACTTTTAAAGCAGACCATTGTAATATAGTTTCTCATCATTCCAGCAACCACGACATTCGAAACCATCTTACCCTGGATGTAGGAATTTTATCAGGGGAGCCTTATCGCGACAAAGCGTACCAGAATCGTCCGCACATAAAATGCTCGCCTCACTGGCCGACAGTTCCATCAAGCAGTATGATGTTTGTTATAAAAAATGGTTTGATTTTTGTTATCAAAATTCTATTGATTTTTACGACTCGTCAATACCAGATGTATTGAGATTCCTTACATTGATGTTTGAAAGTGGCTATCAATACGGTAGCCTTAATAGCTTAAGGTCAGCTTTAGTCTTGATTTTAGGACCTAGCGTTTCCAAGGACGATAGAGTAGTAAGGTTCTTTAAGGGGGTTTACCGCCTACGTCCACCCACACCTAAATACAATGTTACATGGGACACCTCATGTGTATTATCCTACTTGTCGTCACAGTATCCAAATGAAACGCTGGGGCTTGATCAACTGACCAAGAAATGCATAACTTTGTTAGCTCTTGCTACGGCTCATAGGGTCCAAACATTTTCAAAAATAAATATAAACAATATTGAATTTAAACCTAACGAGATCATAATAAAGATTCCTGATTTAATAAAAACTTCGAAAGCTGGATCCAATCAGCCTCTCTTAGTATTGCCTTTTTTCTCGGAGAAAAAAGAAATATGCCCAGCTCAAACACTAGTTGTTTACATTGATAAAACCTCACAATTACGTAAAACTGAGAGATTGTTCATAGGATGTAGAAAACCCCATGGCGCAGCGAGCACACAGACATTATGCCGCTGGATCAAAGGCACGCTACATGCGACCGGTGACGACGTGTCTGTCTTCTCAGCACACAGCACGAGGCACGCCGCCACGTCTAAGGCTCATCAGTTAGGCGTGAATATTGAACTTATTAGAAAAACCGCTGGCTGGAGCGATAATTCAAATACAATTTTTAAATTTTATCAAAGAAATATAAATATATACGATCCATCAGCTGTAGCAAGAGCCATAATTAATAATGCTAACGATTCGTAGTTTTGATTAAGTACCTATAAAACTTTGTATTAGTTTACATAGTTATCTAGCTAAATAAGTTTATGATTATTGTTTCATGGCATGGCCATTATGTTTAGTTGGTTTACCTCAGAGGGGTTAATTTATTTAATTTATTTACAATAAATACAAATTGATTGGAACAATTGCGTAGATATTTTCAGAACTCTCTCTCAAAATCTACATGTGTATATATATAACAAATTTAATATTTCAGATTACTTATCTCGAGAACGAGGCACGAGTATAATTAATGATTAAACGAACTTACCTGTACGTGAAGTTCTTTCATAATTATACGAAGTGCCCCGTTCGAAGAGATAAGTAAGTTCCTCCCGCCCTACCCTAAGCATTCTAAAAATATCAACGATGCTACGCGGGAATACACTCTAAACTAAATGACAAACGAGAAAAAGATGGCGACGACGAGGTCGACAAACACAAAAAAAAAGTCAAATTACCGTCTTATTTCTCAAATAAAGTGCTAAGTGGTGAATCCTAGGTGAAACTACATGTGTGTATATATTGGTATATAACAAATTTAATATTTCAGATTACTTATCTCTTCGAACGAGGCACTTCGTATAATTATGATAGAACTTCACGTACAGGTAAGTTCGTTTAATCATTAATTATACTCGTGCCTCGTTCTCGAGATAAGTAATCTGAAATATTAAATTTGTTATATATATACACATGTAGATTTTGAGAGAGAGTTCTGAAAATATCTACGCAATTTTTCCAATCAATTTGTATTTATTGTAAATAAATTAAAGAAATTAACCACTCTGAGGTAAACCAACTAAACATAATAATATTTTTAATCATAAATATATTGTCATTTTAACTTGGGTTGCCACGATACGAGTAGCTTACTACTCAGCTTGGTAATATGCACTAAGCAACTTAGCCCAACCATTCGAAATATTTGTGCAATCTTTCCCCGTCATTTTAATTATTTAGAAAATTAGGCTACAAATGCATTTTGAAATTGTGTTCACTTTCTTTTGTTTTTTGTTTAATTCTGCATGACGAACCGTTTGTCATGAAAGCGTTACATTTGAAGTCCATACATTGAAGTGTGCTATGTCAATAATAATATTTTTAATCATAAATATATTGTAATTTTAACGTGGGTTGCCACGATACGAGTACGCTTGCATCGAGTAAGCGTTTAATTCGAAATGAAGTTCACACGTATGAGCGAGTTAGCTCCGAATAGCTATTCTAACAATACGTTTGTAGCGAGTTCCATTAAATTTTTCATGTAACGCCTTTTTGTTATGACAAAACTACCAGTAACAATTTAAAGCATGGTCAGAGTTCCCTGGGTCTGGAGCTTTCATCTAAGTGCACTCGAATCACTCGTTACCACGTACTACTGTACTAGCACGCGGTCTGAGGAACTTTTATTGTGTTAACAAAGCTTTTTATGAAATACCTGATACAGTATTAAATTTCAATACATCATTGGCAAAATTTTAGGTAAGGAGTGTTGGAACATGAAAATCTTAAAAATCAATAAGTGTCTGTAACCACTTCTTTCCGTAAGAGCTTTCATTAAATATCTTTTATTTTAAACTTTGAATTATGATATAATATGAATAAAACTAAGAAAACACATTAATTCATTTTTGTGAGATATATTTCGGGCCTTTCGGGCCCGGCATCAGTCACAATGAAGTAATAGAAGTAATTCATTTTAAACCTTTTAATATATCTGATATCCTTGAGAAACTTTAAATCTTTAAAGACAAAGGTCTAAAAATAATTCGGTACCCTGCAGCGAACCTATTTTACAATTTAATCAAGTTTCTAATAAGAAGCCGTGTAATAATTCTTGAGCGGGAATATATCGTGGAGGGTACAAATTGTGGGCTTGTGGCCTCCGACGGCTGTTTGTGGGTAAGAATGATCCTTAAAATATGCGGTATGCGTGCTCCCTAGCCCACCCAGCCCTGAATCTACTCACTTATTTATTTTATCACGATTCAAAACCGGGTCGACGTATCTATTCGTATATGCAAAGTTTATGGTTTCAATGGGATAAACAATATAATATTCCACCCGCAATATTATGTTTACAGCAGAGTACCATTTTTTTTCTGACATGATGATTGAACAGCACTTGTACTTATTTCACAGTATGAATTAAGTATAAGTGCTCTCTGCCTTTCGCCTAATGCCGACAATCGCAAGTACTAATCACAATTTTTTATTTCAATTTTATCTGTCTTTTGATTATAATCAGGTAAGTAAATGGTGCCTGAATTATGTAGAATACTCCCTTAAGTCGAGTACATCTGCTTGCTTCTATCGCTATATAAAACTGGACACATCGAGTAGTGTCTTTGTATGTTTAGGTTTCTTTCTCAATGGTTCGTTCTCCCAAGTATTTATGATGACCTTAAGTTGTTATACAAAATCATGGGTTATTTTATTACAGATTGGAGATTGTTGAAACATTTTCAAAATGCAATTGTAACCTAACTTTTTAATTTCTAAATAATCAAAATGACGGGTAAAGATTGCATATTATTATAATTAATTGAAATAGGCGTTACCTTGCGGAAGTTCATCACTTAGTTATGGATATATGAATATAAATAAATTAATCATATAAATTGTAATAAAATATAAATGAAACAAGTGTACAAGTGCTTTTGTGAAAAATCAAGATGCTGTCTACGTATCATCAAGTGCCGACCATCGCAAGTATACATTATAGCCCGGGAGGTACCGTTACAAATACAAAAGTCATAATAAGCCGGCTGATATTGACATCGATCGTAGATCTCACATGACTAATATGTGAATCGACCGACTACTGCTCAAGTAGCGGTGGGTGTGGGTGAGAGAGGTTGCGAAAGTGGTAAAAAAAAACGAATGATTCCACGATGCAGCTGACGATTTTTTTTCAGCTCAGTATTATGTCAACTATCTGTGAGAAAAGTTTCAGTCGGCGTACTAATACTTTATTTTACCACTTTCGCAGTCTCTCATATCCACACCCACCGCGGGTGCGTCAGCTGACGCTTGGTTCTGTTATTACCCATTCCAGATCTATTAAAAAAGATGGAAACCAATCGGTGTAAAATCACTACCTAAAACGCAACGCTACCGCCCGGGCTATTATGTATAGAACATTATTTTGAATTCTTTGGGGTAGGGACACACGCTGGTTCTATGATACTGCTGTGAATATTCATGTAGCAAAGTATATGCTTTCTCACAGTTCTATAGTACAGGAATAATGATTAATGGGGAAGTAGGATGTGACATCATGAGGATGTTGGAGTGAAAATATTTGTATAGGTAGTTGGATTTTGTTCATACTGTCCAGGTTGTGCCAGGCGTACCTATTTGGCGTTTACGGGGAGGCTCTTTTCATCAACATCTTTAGAAATGAAAATTATATTTTATTCGCGTATGACTCGAAGATCTTGGTGCCGAATTTCGTCCGAATATAATGTTTCTTTTGATTTCACTTGAATATTACGTTTTAATAGGACAACTTTTGCATATCTAAAGGGCCGTACCACATGCGAGTAATCTAAAATTTCAAGTGCCTAATTTACCATTTTAGAAAATATTTTTATTCTGTTGAATACAAATTAATAATAATAAACCAATCTTTCGTATTGACAGTTAATCTATCACAATTACAAATACTATTTTATAACTTTTTGTAGTGATTAATCTTCCACACCTTGTTTACGGAAAAATAATCATATTGTCAATCTACTTCAAATCTTTCATTCAAATGCTATATAACTATCTTGAAGAAAATTGCTAAAACATCAGACATATAAATTTGTTGACACATAATCTACGAGAACCAGAATATTTAATATTCACCACATAAACTGCTAAAAACAAAAGACCCGTCAATTTTTCCGATTAATGTTGCAGTTTACCACAGACATATAATTATTACGTCTGTGCAGTTTACCACGATTTCTGATATTGAATAAAGCATGATTACAATCAAAATTTAGAAATTAATTTTCGTAATAACTTTGACCAATCGGATCAAGCAATTTTATTAACATGCCTTTCATTTAATTAGATCGAAAAACATAAATTCCAAGAAAATTACGATTCAGAAAGGCGCGCCATACAAAAATCGTTATTTTAAAGCAATTTTGTTAAGGTAAAAACTCGTTTAACGAAACGCCACATAGATTGTTATAAGTACATAATCGTATAATAAAATAACATTTACTATGTGCATAAACATGAGGAACACATTGTACCTAATACATAGATATACCTCTTTTGATGAGAGCATCTCTCGGGTATAAAACGGGCGGTAATTAAAAATTAAAACCGTACAAGTGCCTCTTGCGTCCAAGATACTCGTACTTACTGTGTGCAAATATAACACATTCTACGTAACAACCCATTGACCTTTCACAAAGAACTAGACACACAGTCTCTAAGAAAAGTTCGTCAGAAAGTGTCCGAACGTACGAAATCGTCATTTGATTTTGTCACCCCATAGCGGTGACAAGATACATCGCGGATACTTTTTGGGCGAGATTGTGAGTCTAGTTGCTTATGAGAGGTCAATGTAACAACCGTGTAAAATTCTGTGTTACTTATATGCTACTATACATTCATACATTTACTAAATATCGTAATTATATGACTCATTTCCTAAGGTTCCGTGCCCTAAACCTCCGCTGTCTGTCTGTTTGTCATCTGTCTGTTTGGCTGTCCGTTCGTCTGTCACAGAGGTCTACAACTTCAGCCGTAATAGGTAGCCAGTTGAAATTTTTACATAATACGTATTACATAACACGACAAGGAATAAAAATTTAAAAATTCCCATTCAAGAAACCTCAAAAAATGGTATTTTTCTCTAGGTTATTTGTTTCAGCTCTATCTTTATAAATACGATAGTACATACAAGTTTCAAATTTATTCACATTAAAAGTACAACAACAAATAATGTAAATTAGGGTTCCGTACTGAAAGGATGCTGAATTATTTGACAGGGACTGTAGGCATTTCTCGTATTAATAGGCTCTGAATAAAGTTTTAACAATAACCTATTGATTTTTTATGCTGTAGATAGCTATGTTTCATTGTTAGATGCAGGATTGGCAAAAACATTAAGTAAAATAGTCGGGTAAGCTAGGGCTTGATAAAGCGGTGACGTCACGAATATCGATAAGACAGAGTCGATAGTAAATATGTAACTGCTTTGGAAATTACTTACTAATAATTCAGAATAAAATGAAAATATTTTATGGCCCATCTATAGTGTAGTCAATTATTTCGTAAAGCAAATAATGTTTCCTTGTAAATTTTTAACGTTAATTTAGTTTGAACGGTGGTTTGCCAGAATCAACTCAATTGTCGCGTTTAACAACTATCACACGAATTACCTGTCATTTTGACGTTTCACAGAAAGGGAAACTGTTGTTCAAGTAATGGCGGTCGCAATTACGTGTAAAACACGTCATTTTTTTTATTTTTTACTTAACGGTGGGCTCCCCACGTGAAACTGAATGGATTTAAAGAAAATCGTTTAGGTAGTTTGAAGTCAGTTATCGATGAAAAGTTGTAACTTAGACAACACTATTGAACTCACACATGTGCATTTAATTTCTTGTATCATTTTCAATATGGCATTGTTCATCTTGTACATCCTAAATCTATGATTTGTAGCCTATGTGTTGACCAGGGTCATTACGATGATAATAAAAACTGCATCCAAATTCGTTGAGTGGTTCTCGAGTTGTAAGTTTATAAGTTGTCGAATTTTCAAAAATTGTGATTGTGGCCTCTGTAACAGTAACCAATTTCATTTAAAATTTTAAAATTTATTATTAGTATAGATAGATATAGTGTTCTAAATGGTTTTTATTTAAATCTTGAATTATAAAATAAAAAACCAAAAAACAAGGCGAGGAATTGGTAAACTTTTAATTTCAAATCGGCGCCTTAGGGGAGTGGAGTGAGGAGGACTTAATCCATACAAATATGCGTCCACGAACTAGCTTATGCCGTAAGTTCGTATGCGGCAAAACAGTATTTTTTATTTAAAATGACAACTATACGTAATTTAATAAATCTAATCGGCCATATTTAACTGTATTTGTAGACTGAATAAAATACTTAGAGGCTTCATTCACTCCCGTTTCCCAGTAAAACTGTTTTAAAAGAGGTTTTCAAAATGTTTTTTTCCCTGCTGTGAAAATTAATCAATCAACTAAATCTTCGGGCAGTATGATGTCAATGAAATGCTTAATCTAGTATATAAATTCGTAATTGCATTTGTTTTTTTATTGCTGAGAAAAATGGAGATCCATGTCGCCAAAATTTCCAATGCGTCACCTTAACGAGAAAATCTGGTCTAACCACTGCTTTCACCATCGGGTATTAACTCATCTGGCAAATTGTTTTACACACTCTTGTAGACCTTCGTCTGGTTGCGGAAATCAATTGGTTTTGATATTTCAAACGTTATTCTTCGTCCGACGACGAGATGTCCGGAAATGTGCTTTATAATGATTTATTTTAGCTAAAAATATGGTTTGTTCAAGTTTGAATAAAGGAACTAAAAATGTTTGCTCGAGAACTGAAACATAAAGAATTTTCCACGCTTTTGAAATAAATATGTGTGTACATATCCTCGTAGTTGTTTCATAATTGACTTAAATACAGGATATTGGGTCGATTACCGTAGTTTTGCGGCTAAACAAGGTTTGAATTTTAAAAAAGCTGGGGGTGTTTCAAACATACAACCGTAAGTTATTATTAGTAGATATACACATCTTATGCCATAGATATCTTATTAATATGTCAGTGATGGTGGCGCATTCGCTTACGAATTATCATTCTTTTTTCATTATTTAGGTGAAATAAACATTAAGCTATTATGAATGAGAAATAATGACAAATAATTAACGGTTAAAAACGTAATAATCTATAATCAGCAGGCAATCAAATTATCCTAAGCTAAAAAATCTGTTGCGGAAGTGACATTCAAGTTCTGATTCAGAAATTTAGAACTTCTGAACATGTCCAAACAAATGTAACAAATTAAAAGAAGTATTCACTTCAAAATGATGAATAAATTAATATAAAGACGAAATTGATGAAATAAAAATTATAAATCTTCTAAATAATGAAACTTTTAAAATGTTTATCTAGAGAAACAGAACTTGATAATAATAGTCTTTGTTATCGAGATAAAATGTATTTTTACTGAATTAAAATACAAGCTGTCAAGAAAAAAGTGGATTAACTCTTCACATCCTCATAAAAATTATGAATCTGTTGCAGCTACAAACTTTAATATATTATATAATGAACATAAAATCACTTGTACTATTCCACGAATTTATTTAGTTCCACCAAGTGCCAACAATCAACAGTAAACTCGATTCTAAAGGCTTTAATTTTTGTTTCAGTGCTGTCAAAACTTATTTTTTTCCAAAGTAATATAACTTGTGTTGTTAATACTAAAGAACCATTTTGGAATGAAGAAAATTTAGTTGTGACAGCACTAAAATTTAAATTCAAGCCTTTATATTTGGTTTTATTATCAAAATTCACAAACTTTAATCTTTAGCCCAGTTTTTAATTTCGTTTTGAGATGTACATATAATTTATGTTTTTCTTAGAAAGATTATAAATAAGTTTTAAATTTTTAAGTGATAAAAATTAAAATTGACAAACACACACTTAAAAAAATATATTAGCAGGTTTTATTCTTTCTCTAAGTTTAAACCAACTCTGAAAATAAAGCAGCAGTAGGAGCGCTTCGTTTCGATACGATAATGAAAAGTCACAATGACGAATGTTTGAATAAAAATAAACAAAGCCTTTTTTGGGTAAAAGTATCTTCAAAAAGATTAAAATTTTATAATGGTTTATTCTGAAAATGCCCAAACTTGTGTACTGATGTTTCAGGCATATCACTATGTTTGTTATTGAGAAACCAAAGAACCTTGAGATGTTCTGTTTTAACGAGTATGATGTGATTATACCATCACGCATCGATTTTCTGCTTGCACGAGTAGATACCTATTGGTCCCAGGGCTTAGGAATTGAATTACGTAATTTCTTAATGCTGATAGAATATTGTACGCAGAATTTTCTAAAAGGCAGGTATTGTTTTATTGATTGTATCCAGCGAACTGTTTATAAACATGTTAATTTAACAATGTCATTAATATTAACAATGTTATAATATTGTAACAATTTTATTTACTACTAACCTTTTGCTCGTGTGGCTTTGCCCGCGTTTATTTAATCTCTGCCCCCTTTTCAGCTTGGGCATTATTTTATCAACACCTCGTATAGCCTTTATGATATCCAAGTCGCTACAATGATGATAAAGAAAACTGCATCTAAATCCCGGTTCGCGAAGACTTTGATGAAAAACAATAAGTTAAATATTTTTCTGGCCTTTATCGCGATGTTTCTGGAAAGACTAGGGACATACACCACTTTATATTGGCCGTCTAAATAAAGGCCTAGAATTTATTTCATTGAATTGTTTCTCTTTTGCGAGTTACTTTATTACTTACGAGCCCGCTGCGAATCGTTATTCATAATATCTAAGTATCAAAAAACGCGCAAAGGAGAAACAATTGAATCAAATAAATTTTAGGTCTTCATTTAGATACCCAATATGGACTGGTGTATGTCCCTGATTTTTACAAAAACATCGCGGCAATGACTATAGAAATAATTAAAATAATGCTTCGCATTAAACAGACGAAAAATACGGAGCGGGTTCTTAAGTAGTGCTCGAGTTCAAATGGAACGTAATTTGTTTTGTTCTCAGAACAATTCAAAAAATTCCCAATTACTTATATCCAATGTACAGACACGACTTTTTGACTGCTTTATTATTAGTATAGAAGATATAGATTTATTCAGAAAGGTAAGTGAAAGCCTTCAATGAACTTGGGATATCTGTTTTCATTGCTTACAGTAAAACTATCGAAATAGACTTTCTGTTGTTCTTCTAAATAGTAAATTTTATGTGGAAACTAATTTAGAATAGTTTGCACACAGATTACAAACACGTAGGTAGGTAGTAGTTTACTGGAGCACGTGAAAGTTTTTAGTGTACATTAATTAATCACGTAAAACGTTGGTTTAGTTTAGCCGCTTCTTAAGTCCTGTGGAGTGGGGGGCGGGGTGCGGGGTGGGTGACTCAACGGTTTAAACAGTTGTGATATCTAACTATACACACTTCTATATACATAATATATATATACCGGGTGTAAAAGCAAAGGCAAGAATCCCTTTAGGGTGTGTTAGTATGATCGGTAAAGATATTATTTTTTATACTGGGGTCTCTATTTTTTTTTTATTTACCATTTAAACACAATTATTATTATAACAAAAAATAACAACAGCAGCTAAAAACCACAAAGGTTTAGATTTGTGCTATCATGAGTCAAGTAGTTGTTAATTAGGTACTTTGTTACTTTATTTGTACCAGTACCTCATATAAAGACGATTTTCTTTACTTAAAATACACTTATCGCGTGGACACCCTCACTGGTCGCTGGCTGGATGCGGGTTGCGGGGTGCCATTAGGTGTGCGGAGAGGCCGGTGAGCTGCGTAGCTATCTATAGCTTAGAAAAATTATGGAATTTTTTGTGAAAATTTAAGGCATATTTTTTTTCTCGTTATGACATCAGAATCGTGTATACTTTCATACCCTAAAGGGATTCTTGACTTTGCATTTATTTATTACTACTTTATTATTAGTATATATATATATATTTAAATACTAATAATAAAGTAGTAACGGTCGTGTATATATAAACATTGAATGTATTTACGAAATTTTAAATTAAATGTGTTACATATTCGTGTTGTGCTGAAGCCAAAAATACACTTTTTTATTTGTCTGTCTGTTTCATTTTAATTCGAGAACCACTCTTTAGATTTTTAAGCAGTTTTATTTATGATCCTGGTCAACATATAAAGAGTTTGATAGAATTATCGTTAAGCTGAAGCTAAAACAAAGGAAACTGTTCTAAGTTCGAAATAAAAAAATAATGTTTTGTTACTTTTGTCATGATTCATAATTAAAAATATATTATATCGACCGTCAAAAGAAGAACTAATACTCCGGTGACAGAGACGATGCTCTACAAAACTTATGTGTACATAGCCTATATACCGGGTGTAAATACCAAATAGTGCGACAACTAAATGAAACCACATATTCTACCGACCCCACTGAACCACTTTTCCCAAGAGTCATCTTCGCGGACACCCTTAGTTTAGGAAATAATTCAGTTCCAAACAAAAATAAGTGAACCCTAACGCACTGACATACGAGCGAGTTTAGAGAGAGCGTCGTCCGTGAAACCTGCAGCTGTTTGAGGTCAACGCTCTTTCTAACCTCGCCCGTATGTCGGTGCGTTAGGGTTCACGCATTTTTGTTTGGAACTAAATTATTTCCTAAACTAAGGCTGTCCGCGGGTATGACTCTTGGGAAAAGTGGTTCAGTAGAGTCAGTAGAATATGTGGTTTCATTTAATGGTAGCAGTCTATTTACACCCGGTATATAAGCGACGTGCATTATTTACCTCCAAGAATGTGTACTGTAATATTGTAATGTGTAATGTTGCGTCGTTTAGGTTGGCCATTTCTACGAAATTTGTAAACCAAAAAAAAAAAATTTAAAAAATAATACTTTTTGAAGGTTTTGTATTCTCTTTGTGATTCTGATTAATTGATTTCAATATAGCTCAAGGGTTCATTTTCAACCTGTACATACATATGAGGTGACTCCCGTTTACACAGCCAAACCCACAAAGGAGACCGTCAAGTGGACTGGACCAAGGTTTAATGACCCTTTCCGCGACATAAGTAAAAATAAAATTCAAGCCTCCTATACTATATATATTGAATCGAGGTTGTTCTCAAACAAGAGTATAGGCACAAAAAAAAATCTCGCACTTCGCAAACAGGCTCACCTAACCCCAGCTCCAACCACCCACCAACCCACCGATACTTAAAATAAAAAACCGGCCAAGTGCGAGTTGGACTCGCGCACGAAGAGTTCCGTACCATTATCTATAAAAACGGAAAAAAAATCATGTTGTAGGGGAGTGCGCGTGTCCGACTCACACTTGGTCGGTTTTAGTATTTGTTGTTATAGCGGCAACAGAAATACATCATCTATGAAAATTGGGTACGGTACTCTAAAAAATATAAGAATAAAATGAACATTACATGATTGCGACATAGAAAATCAGAAAAGTAAGACATACCTGACATACCTATGTATAAATTATATACAAAATACATAAAGTGTGAGAGTCACGGAAGAAAATATAAATTGATTATAAATTGAACATAAAGGTGGCTTTATTTTCAAATTCACATGTGGTTCTAGACGAAGCCATGTAATCAGGCCGAAGCTTAGTGGCGGCGCCTGGCGACAACTTTAATTTATTGTCTTTGTACAAGCTTTACTCGAGTAAGCGAAAGCTAAACTTGGAAAAGCTTTTGTCTCTGAAAGCTCTATGGGTCCAGATTATATTATAAGTTATAGGACTTCCTTATTAAAGCCAATGTAACCTGTTAATTATTAAGTTCGTGTAATCTGTCGTGCGTTCTGGCTCAAGGTTCTCTTTTTGCTTGCGAAAAACAGAAAAAAAATTATTTAAGATTTCTTAATTAATGTCTTCAAAATATTTTTTTACATCCTGCAATGCGGCAAGACAAAATTGTGAGACTTCAATAAATATTTTTGCTTATAGAATGGAAACTCGTGTCTATAATTAGGTGATTTTCGTTTATATAGCCAAATTTATACTGGAGAGTCGGTAAGTGGTCAGGACCAAGGTTTAATGACCCTGTTTTCGAATAAAAAAAAACTTTTTTTTTGGTCATATGTGCTTGTTCAAGAATATATTCGACTCAACTAGTACAGGAAGTCAAAATTTTATTTTGCATATTTCACAGAAAGGGTCATGGAACCTTGGTCCTGACCACTTACCGAGTCTCCAGTATGGATTTGGGTACATAAACAAAAGTCACCTTATATACTTACTAAAATATGTAAATTTATAAAATACCTCCAGAAAATTATAGTGTTTGTTTGAGCACTATACTATAGGTTTTTTGATCTTCGCCGCAATTCTGATGTGAGGTGGCTGATTGTAAACGAGACCACACCATCGAATCTTTACGATATCATACGGTTTAGCAATTTTTCAAATTGAATACATCACACAAAGCGCTCAAATAATTAATGGAATCGATGTTAAATATTAACAGTTTCTGAACAATGCAACTGATAGCTTTTGTTAATAGACATCTAAACTATAACAGTTCCTCTAATTGACCTGGTAATTAAGTGAACGGCATGACAGAGCGGAGGATGATTATGCAAACCGTTGTTCATTATAGAAATATCATTGTTAAGGTTCACCTACATGATTTAACCCGCAGTAAGCTAACTAGGAATGGTCAGTCGCCTGATGTAGTTCAGCATTCCATTAAACAACCATTCAGTAGGTTGGCTTGTCGATGATCAAAGTTAGCAAAATACTAATAGATCTACGTAATAACAGAAAACAAAAGTTTTTGCATTGCTATAATGGAGTTTCATCAAAAACCATCAATAAAATTAATTAATTAAGAAATCATAATGGTATTTGCGCCAAAAATTTTGCTTGGAAACCTAACCCTACAACCTTTCAATAAAAGAAGATGATTACAACAAGAAGCTCACCAAAATTGTCATTTTTGCTGAATCTTCTCCTTCTTATAAAATTAAAGCGACGAAGATACTGTGTTGTAGGTAAATCATACATGATAATATCTAAGTGTTATTTTTCGCATAAATATACAATATTTGTTATTTAAGTCTTATAATTTTGTTATTTGCATTTTTTATTTATTTTTCAAGTGCCTGTGTATTCTTTTGAGTTGTTGCGTTAATGTGTAGTGTAGAGTTATTTTTGTGTGTCTTTATAATTATGGTACATAAGGTTTATTTGTGTGTTTTTATCTTTATAATTACTATTTCATTATATTGTGACTGTTTGATACCTCAATAAATGAAAATAAAAAGAAAATAAAATATGAAAACAGGTTTACACTAATGTTTATCGTGCCTCAGATGATCAGATTATAAAGATGTTTATGATTATTATATTAGATATTTAAAATTTATTATATCGAACATTAAATTTTACTTGAACAAAGTAAATGCACTGGCACTAAAAAAACGTTACATTCGTATGTAAAGGGATATGGACAAACTGAGACGGGTAGACAGCTAAATGTGAGCAGTAGTACATATTACGTCCGGACCCTTTCAGGTTCTGGACCCTAAAAAGATGATGTAGACAAGTCCGTCAAATTCGTCAGGATCAAAGCGCGGGACACTTAGGAAATACGAGAAGGCCATAACTCCCGTAAATGAAGGAGGGACGGATCATAACGATCGTCCGCGCCGAGGGACGAAATGGAAGTGACAAGGGATGCTAGAAATGATGGAAGGAATTCCGCGGCTCAAGATACGGAGCCGCGTTTTACGACTCCGCTGCGAACACATCTTATCCTAGAATGACATCTGCTTCGCACAACCTATTTTTGTTACTAGTTAGCTGGGCAATGTTGATTAACTGAACAACCCTAAAGCTGAACTCGCAAGAGTATAAAGAAACTACACACTTAACAAAATAAAACGATTCCCATTGCCTTTACAAAATCAAGTTGAACAGCGAAAGTCACCAGTTTTCCGTTTGTTTTTCCCATTTAATTCTTATTGCGGGGTGGCAAGTAATTGTTTCATCGTGTTCACCCGTTAATCCAACGGCCGTAGTTTGCTTCTACGCCTAAGGGAAGGAATAAATGAGCCCATTGTCCCGAGCTCGAACCCAACCTATTTAAAGAGAGACAATACCCATTGTCGTGCAGTCAAATAATCCTAAATTTGTTGGGATGTCTTTCTCTTTTGCTTCAAAGTTTAGAAACTAAGTGCGCAATGAGCGATCCTATTTCTCTAATTTTGCGGTCGATTTTTTGTATGGAAAGCTCAACTTTGGTGGTTTATACTGGCGTATTTATTACTTTTGCAAAACGAAAAGCGAGATGATATACGAACTGTAAATTGCCAGAGATTGCAGTAACTGTATGAACTGGCTCGTAAAGGAGATTTTATTACGTCTCTAAAACTACGCCTCGTAAAGTTGAAAAGATGCGCAAAGAAAACTATTGTAACCGAATGCGTGGAGCCATTCTTCTATAAACGGGGGTTGGGGAGCAACCGAAAAATCAAACGACAAAGGAGAAACTTGGTGTGTTTTGAATTGTAAATATTTGATATTAGTTTCGTGCCGAGAGAAAAGACGCATTGGCTATCCAGCAGCTAGAAAGTTTCACGTACATCTTTAGGTCGAATACGTTCTCATTTCTAAGAGTAGGCAACAGATTGGACGTCAACTTTTCCTCTTTTTCCTTTCGTGACACAAAGCACTCACATCTCTCGATGCAAAAAACTTTTTTCATCTGTATACCTGCGGATTTCACTATGTTGCTTCGTAAAAAGCGAAGCTTTACTACACCAGAATCCCTGCCGCTTTATTCCTACAAAACGTTGTGGAAATGCAAATGATCCCGAAATAAGTAGCTTGGTGTTTTAATTTAATTTGATGGCTAAAATCGTTCGGAAGTAGAGGCTGTGCTAAGCTCTTCGCCCTGTAAGTTAATTATTCTATTTAAGTGGCAGAGATCGTGCGAGTAAATGAAATAACCGCAGTTTAAATATTTGAATGGTGGCGAAGCGGCCCGCTTCTGAGTAGTAAAAGATAATAAGATATTTAAAACAGGAAATGTACAGCTCTCGAAATGCTCATTTTAGAACGTTGAATCTTTTAACATGTACAGATTTTTAGAATACAGTTCTTATGGCTAAGTCTGTAAGAGAGTACTTGGTTATCCGAAGCTTGTTCTCCGTCCTTGACAAATTAGATCGACATCCATTATTTCGTGCCATTGTCTCAAATGTCCTTGAAATGTTCCACAAAAGATCTCCCTGTCGATAAGACGTTTTGACAATGCATAATGTAGGTGTCGATGCACAGTGAAGGGGAGATAATTCAGTGCGCTCATCCTGTGTGACAAGCGTGTAAGGTCGAAGCGGGGCGCGACTAGAGTGCGGCGGGGCGGGGTGGGTACGACGCGTGCTACGGCATAAGCCGACGACAACGGCCGGGCCGCAGCGTCTTATTCCTCATACACTCGCCACCACTCGAGTCGACATCGTCTACGTGACCGTGCAGACAGCTCCACTAATCTCATTCCTGAGACAGCATCCAGCTCGCGCCGCACTGATATGTCAATGAGAAGGCTCGGTGTTGGAATCCACACAAACTACTCCGTGTCCCAGTTTTCGTGTACATTTAAAATGAGGTCATCCCAAAATTGTTTTCACGATAAACAAGTCACGTGCCTCGACATACTAGTTTGGAGTCGAAACTTTTTTCGCACACACAGCGAAACGAACAACCCTTCTATCGATCTTGGCAAAACACTGGCGCAAAACGAGTAATAAATGGTGTCGAAATATCGAAGCGAACTGTTTTCTATTCAAACTTTTGTGCTAAATCAAAAACTACTTTCAGAGCTTGTTATATTAGTGTATTCAAGATTATGTTGTCGCATAGACATGTACAGTACATTTCCTCGTAGTATTGTTAAATCTGATCTCGGAATGTAATAAAAAATGATTTATTTTCCGTATAATATAAAGGTTTTATGGTATCGCTGTGTGTGGCTTCAGCGTAATGTTAGAGTCTGAGGTTGGTCGTTGCTAGGGCAAATTTAACCTCGTTATTATATTTGTTTGCAATCAGAGAAGTTCTCGGAACATCAGTCAGTCGTGCGATATCGTAACAGCGTAACGACTGAGACCCTTCGAGCCTAACGACGTTTGCCTTGTTAACTAAGTTTCGACCACGTTCCAACTATTAGTGAAAGTAAGCGACGGCTTACAAAGTTTATGTGCCAACTTATTCAAATTAGCTATTAACTTACCTGATATAGAATTAGGTACCTTAAGTCAATATTAGCTCACAGGAATATTATCGAAACTACCTCGGTATTCCTATACCCGTTGCCTAATAATGAGAAGTTGAAAGTAAAATGGAGAGGAGTTTGAATCAAGTTCTGCTTTGTGATGCAAAATTCTTTGAGCAATCATCTCAAAGGCTCTACTTATGTACTTGTCGTTGAGTTAAAGCTTGCGGGAAAAAAATAAGTATGTCGTCCAGATTTGATATTTCAGAAAGGGAGTACCAGACCTGTGTGTAGTTGTACGCTTGTATGAATGAAACAGGGTTGTACAGGATTCATCTGTGTGTCACATGACGGGATTCATCTGTGTGCGACATGTCGGGATAAGCAGCACTTGAGTGGTTTATGAGTTTTCTGAGGGATTGGAAAGCAAATTGCCGAGGCATATTTACTTTGACCGGAAAATAAGGTCATAAATAAACATACTAGAAGCCCGAGATAAGATTAAAATAAACAGATTTTGCGATAAACTTATAAATGTTACCGGCCAATCCCGATTTTGGAACAAACTACTTTGGCCTAGGACGAAGTTAATCTGGGTTGTCATAAAAAAAAAACAAGGAGGTATATACATATCTATTGGCTCTCTTCTGCGCTGAAGGACAAACTAGTTAGGCCTAGGCCTAGGCCAAACTAGTTTGATGTTCTAAAATCCGCTATGGCGATAACATATTCATAAATCACCTTTTAAAAACTATTAACCTAAAAAAAACTTTTAAAATATATGTAAGTTGGTATATTTTATATCTTTATTAATTTAATTCAGCAAGTAAACAAGTACATAACTCATAAGTACACTGAGATAGTTTCTTATAGCGAAGGAGGCTATAAACCCGATTGAAAACATCAATTGCTCATTACCAGCGTCAGTTAGCGTCGCAGAACATATCTATAAAGCTGATAATTCCAAACAAGCATTAGCGTATCTCATCGCAGTGAGGACATTAAGCCAAGTGTTAATGTTGTCGGCATGTCTTGCCACCAGTGTTGCCGTGTCGAGCACAAAATTTAGCAACGTATATAATTTGATCTGATAGTTGCCATTTCTGTTGAAGCGGTGCGATGGGCGCAGCAGAGCATAAAACTTATTTGGTTTTAGAACGTGTTGCCGAAAATTCAACGAGATATTGACCCTGTGCTTCTGTTCTTGTTTTTACTATTAACTTTCTATAAGTATGCAGCTATAGTATCAGTAATCAACATTGTTAAGACATGTAATCATATTAAAAACTGGGAAATAGAGAGCTCGATTCAAGCTCCGAGGGTTCCATACTATATAAATAGAAATATTATAAGTACTGGGTGGCTATTCCGGCATTATTTCTCACTCGCAATATCAATCATTAGATATTTGTTTAAAGTTAGATAAATGCCATGCGATGAAAATTAGAGTGACTAAACTACATCAAATAGAAACTATAGGATATAAAGAATGCCCACTATAAGTTTTCAATCAAATTAATCAACACATACCTGTACAAAATCCCCTTTAAAGTCACCCGCAATCTGCCTTCGCAATTTTTACGCACGTGCCAGAATACCCGCCCTGATATTGAAACGGCTCCTCACGATTTTATAGTCAGATTTCGCCTGACTAGAGCGGGGAACCGCCGCATAATCATGTTTGCCTCCGGAGAAACTGTACGAATACAGTGAAACTAGTCAGGTGAAATCTGACTGTAAAATCGTGAGTAGCCGTTTCAATATCAGTGTGAATCTAAACTACGAATCTCTTAGTAGTAAAAATGTTATAAGTAGATTGGACATACACCCCAAATCAGGTGTAAAAAACCTAATTTTGAATGTATGTATCAAATGTATTTTTATTCTAAAAAGAGATTTAAAAATTACAAGGTAAAAACTAAGAATTGAACTGACTCATAGACGAATAACTAATGTAAAGCATCCGAAAACAACTTACAAAAGGAGAACCTTTCATAGACGTTTGTTTCATATGAACAGGGCGTTTACAGCGCGACTCAATTTCAAAATTTTACATATCTACAGTAAAAAAAAAATTATAACATTTTCTTTGATAATGAAAAATTGTAACCGCCTCAAAATAAAACAACAAACATTCACTAAAAAGTGTAAAATAATTACCTATACAGGGTATAATCATGACGTGCTCATTAAATTAAACCACATGCTCTACTAATCATCCTGAACCACTTCCATAGAAAAACTTTTGATAAAACGCGAAATACTATAATTTAATAATTTGTTATCATTGTTTTATCTATTTTTTTAAATATTTTTGTTGCATGCTCATTTGTGGATAATTTTAAGTATAGATGGGTTGGGGCACACTAAAAACCGCTGTAAAGTTGATTTTAACTTTCGGCAAATGCTGAGATTGTCCCATTTTGTTGCATGCGTACCTATTTAATCGTCTAAATATGTTGTAATTATTTTTTATATGTTGTGGCAAATTCATCCATCCATCCATGAGCCTGTTTCGTCCACTGCTGGACATAGGCCTTTCCAGGATTTCGCCACTCTTGGCGTTCCTCCTGGAAGAAATGCCCGTACTCACACACGCTGAGCAGGCGGGTTGGTGAGCGCGGTGCCGAAACCCTTGCACCAGTGACGCCGCTGCCCATCACCAGTCTGATTTAGATAAGGCCCGGCAATTGGGGATGGATATACCGCCATCCATCGGTCCCAGGCAATGGTGGGGCGCCTGGTTTTTTTGCCTGAGAGCTGTCCTCTTACTCTCCCCTGAATAACTTCGGGAAGATTTCCAAGTAAGATGGTGGTACCTCCACAGTCGAGCCAAATACATAGAATGGCAAATACGTAGATATATTTCTATAAATATATGAGTTATATTGAAATCGTTATTTTTTCAGGGAATAAAATTCCTGAAGTATCGGTTATAAGATCGCACAAATGTGATAATTTGAAATTCATCAGGGAACTTGGTCTTTTTAGGTCGACGGTCGTCACACTCGTCGTTTCTCAAATGATGAAAATATCTCCTAAGACGGCAACACCATCCCGCCAAATTGCGTACCTTCGCCCTAAATTACGTCTTAACTTCGGCAACACGTGTGCTATATTGGTTTAGCATTATCATGGCAACCGTCGAAAACTTTTCAATTTACAAGTTCCCTACAAGCAATTGGTTTTGTTACATCAAATTAGGAAGTCGCTGTTTTGTGTCTAATTAAATTAATTATCCAGTTTATCTTTTGTTTGTTACGCGTAAAGAGAAGGAGAATTAGCAAATGCGCAATTAACACTGGAAAAATATCAAGAACATACAGGTATTATTTATTACGCACATATAATGTGAGCTTCTGATATTTGGGCGAAACTGCAGTCACCTTGAACGCCGGTAAACAAAAATTTCAAGGATTGTGGTAAGAACCTGTTAACTCTTAATTTATAATTAGTAAAGTGAAATATTAAATAAAGTAAAATAATTTAGTTCATGTACGTGCACTAACTATTAAATATAAGCAAACCCAAAAACTTTATTTAATATATAGAATACTCCTCCTTGTTTTTTTTTAAATTATTAAATAAATCCTAACATGCGATAAGTGTACATTTATGTTTGTTTAGTCGTGTGTATTTATGTACCTACATTGCAAAATAAAGTATTCATTATCATTCTCAATACCCACTTACTGACTCATTATGATATCTCTGGTACTATAGAGCCTATAAGTTTTTTGGCATATATACCGGGTGTAAATATACTCCTATATACCATTAAATGAAACCACATATTCTACCGACCCTACTGAACCACTTTTCCCAAGAATCATACCCGCGGACACCCTTAGTTTGGGAAATAATTGAGTTCCAAACAAAAATGCGTGAACCATAACGCACCGACATGCGGGCGAGTATCGAGAGAGCGTCGTCCGTGAAACAGCTGTTCCGTGCAGCGTTCTAAAATAGACCTTCCTCCTACGTGATGAATTCTTTGAGTTACGGTTGAGTATCTTTTTCTCTGAAGATTTGCGCGGTTTTTTTTGTCGAATAGTAGTTCAGTATTATCAGTAGAGTATGTGGTTTTATTTAATTGTCGCACTCTATTTACATGCTGTATATGTTTGGGCAAAAGTACAATGAAAAATCTATGCATTACGATTTTTTTTATAATTATAAGCATAACAGTTGCAAATTGCATTAACGAGCTTCGTTTTATTCACATGGCACGGGTAATGGGCTTTGGTTAAACTAAATTATTCTTATGCGGAAGCGGATACACAATGTCGCACTGTGTTACAATTAAACTAAAAAAACGGATTACTTTTTAACAACAAAAAAAGGTACTTGATTTATGATGTACGTTTACCTATATATGTAGGTATGTAAGTGTTGTCTTTTCGCAAATATATCCGTTTAACCATATAAATAACGCATAGGTATGCCTTAGTCATCGATCCGGACAATAGAAACAATTTACTAAATCGTTATATTTTTATTTTTAGGCAGATATGCTAGTTAATTTTCAATCTGATATATCTAACATAGGGTTAACCATTAAATATAAAATACGAGTACGTAGAATTATTAAAATCCTACATACATTTTTGGAAATATCGTTCGAATAAGGGATCAAACAGACATTTTAATGCTTTTGAACAGTAAAAAATTTAATTAGCTTTAACATTAAGGTTCAAAAACGTATGATAAGAACGAAACCAAAAAATCTTAAACGCCTTGTAAACACATTATAGTTTTGTATGTTTAATTAGTAACTGCTTCAAACACGGTCAGAAAATGGGTCCTTTCTATTGCGCCTATAACTCCTTTTTGTGCATTTGTTTATTGGATAACTGGCTATTCTTTGTCCGCGCTGAAAAACAGTTGACCCATGGTCAAGAGCCGTTGCTTTGAAAATCTAGTTCAAGCAAGCAAGGACTTATAAGGGATTGAATTAATTTGTGTTTGTTTTGTTTCAGTAAATGAGCTCGGAGTTTTTTTTTTAGATTTAACCCAAACGAGATTTTCTGAGCAGTGTGCATGTGCAGCGCTGCTCGGTTATTTGCATTTATTTGTACAAAATTAAGATTCGCGGTGCAGCCGCCCGCGCCCGCCTCTCCGCCTGCCACCCGCGCTACCGGCACAACCAACGTCACGCAATTTCCATTCGCTACAGATAAGCAACGCAATATTTTATATTACACACGACGCGACACGACACCCATGCATCGTTGCCACTAGCTATACTTTGAAACTGTAGCTATGAACCGTAGCATTTTATCAACTTCAATGAAATGCAGAAAATGCCGGAGCGTTCTTTGTTTTATCTTTCGTGACTCTAAAGCTAGGCAACACAGACAGTTGACAACTTAACCAGTCTTTTAGTGAAATTTATTATATGTCAGCTTCTGACTGTTGCCTCGCTTGTGTTTATTTCGTTTTGTGTAGTCCAGATACATAACACGCGATTGTGTTTCTGACCGAGAATATTTTTCATCAACTCCTTTAAATACGGAACTTTAAACTCTCGCGTTTCGTACACATATATTTATTTAGACGGATCTACGGCGATGTATTTTTATTACCTTTTGTTTGAGAAAATGTTTCTAGGGAAACAGTTTACCGTAGACCACGAGGTATGCAACTGCCTCGAAACGTCGGGTGCCTTTTCTCAAACAATGGTAATAAAAATACATCGCGGTAGACCCGTGTAAATAAATATTAAAATCCTATATATACGGTTTTAGAACTACCTACCTACATAGTTTGTCCGTTGTTAAAAACCGATGTTATAATGTATTGCGCTTCCATCCATCAGCCTGTTTCGTCCACTGCTGGACATAGGCCTTTCCAGGATTACGCCACTCTTGGCGGTCCTCCTGGAAGAAATGCCCATACTCACACACGCTGGGCAGGCGGGTTGGTGAGTGCGGTGCCGAAACCCTTGCACCAGTGTCGTCGCTGCCCGTCACCGGTCGGTTTTATATAAGGCCCGGCAATTGGATATACCGCCATCCATCGGTCCCAGGCAATGGTGGGCCGCCTGGTTTTGCCTGAGAGCTGTTCTCTTACTCTCCCCCGAATAACTTCGGGAGGATTTGCGAATAAGATGGTGGTACCTCCACAGTCGAGCCCGGCATCAGCTCTACCACCTATTATGCGCTTTGATTGGGCTTATTAATTATTACATGGTTTTGAAAATCAGCTACTAATATTTCTAATTTTGCCTTGGGTGAGACTCAGGTACGAGTATCTCTATAATGCAGCCTCAAATGCTCTCACAGAACATCTTCAATATGTAAATTACTGATAGTTAGGCTGAACAAAGATTCTTGCCTAAGCTTACAGGATCAAATTAAAAAACGCGTTTTCTTGTTCTCGTGTACATGAATTTTATAGTTGAAAAGATTAATAAAAGATGTCATGCGAAGACGATATTTTTGATGGTCGTTCATAAAGTATTGTGGACATGACTCTCATTATGTCACAGTTGCACAGAATACTCTTCTGTCCTCGATTTAATTTCTTGTTCTTCTAGCAATTTTTGGCAATGCCAAGTCAAATTTTCAATTATTAGGGACTTGGATCAAATGTTGTGGTTAAAAGAGTTTACAGCAGGGCGAAAGGCCGAGATGAGCTAGTGGAATGGTCACATGACCCGCAGCGTGACCTTACTTTTCTTTCTGAAAACAGCTGCATCACCTAAAATATTTGAGCCCATAATATACTCGCAGTAAGCTATTCCGGGGCCAATATTCTTTAAAATTGATAAAATTAATAATAATAATAATTAAATTTTATGTTGACCAAGTGAGGTATCCACCCTTCAATCCATGTCGTTAATAAATAAATTAATAACAATGATTAACTATATACTTTTTATTTAGCTAGGATTATGTGGTTGACTTAGGTACACATACCTAAATAGGTTAAACTCCATAGGTATTAACAATTAATAGGAAAATGCCGGGGATACCTCACGAAAAATTCGACTGCACCTATACCTGTATCGGTTAAATAATTTTAGGATGGTTAGTAACAAGCATCTAGATATGAAAACATCCAAACCTTCGCATTTATAAGTAGGATACTAAAGTACTTAACTTTACTTATTTCCATATTTTTTTTTGTCAACATCAGTCCTATAGTTTGCAACATATTTTTTTGTATTAAATTTAATAGTTTGTGTTTGCATAAGGTTTTATCAAGCTATAATTTGCCACAGTCAATCTTCTGTCGCTATCGCTTTCGTTCATCCCTGCCTTGCATAAGCTAAGCTTGTAGAAGCGGAAATGGGGTGACAAGTGATTTACCAAGTAATCAGCAATTCATCACTAGATTTACTGACGTCTTGTGATCTACAATCTATGTCTGGCTTTGACGACAGCAGTTGTATTGCTCGTAGTTAGATATCAGTGGCAGTAAGTCAGCCATGAGTAATAAGGGGAGCCTTGGGGTAATTTTAGTCTTCCCATTTTAGCTCTCATTGTTGATGTCCCATGTGAATTTATTTATCAATTTATTAGATAGGTCGGAAAAAATATTCATAATTTCTCGAGGCTTGGTGTGCACCACTTTGTTGAAACCAAAAACAAACTAGCTTTCCAAAATTAAGACTTGCCAAAGTAGGTACCTCTTTTGTAGGACATGGTATAAGATTTTACAATAAACTCTCAGAGGAGGTCCTTAGTTTGCCTGAAAATAAGTTTAAACTAAGTAATAAGTTTAAAGTTATATATTTGGACGATAATGAAGCATGGTGTAATCTAGATGGTCAAGAAAAACTCAAATTCAAATTGTTTATTTTGTAAAATAGATACATAAAGTATACGTTTTACAGGTCATATCTAATCTTTATAAAAACACTATTATATAATGGAACAATTGTAATACGGAAAATATTTAAATATATACATATATTTAAGTTGGGCTGATAAAATTATACATCTGCATAAAATAAGGAAATATAGGAAAAGAATATTACCTATATGTAAACATAATGCAATAAATAAATAAGTTGATAAATAAACTAAATAGACCATACATAAATATAATGCCTAACCAAATATATACTAACATAAGTAAAAAATTAAAATATAGTGGATATCTAAATAATGCAATGAATAAATAAGTTGATAAATAAATTATAAACATAGATATAATGCCTAAATCCGCCCATTCGATTAATTTTGCTGAGAAGAAAGGTAAGAAGCTTAGCAAGATCATGTCTTTTCATCATATCATCATAACCTTCATAACCTTATTAATATAGATAATTGCAACGTTTTGAGTGAGTCAGCAGCTATATCTAATTTGCGCATTATGTTAAAATCTACACATGTTTAGGGGAAAATTACAAATTACACAAGTAATATACCTTGAAATTTGCTTAGTGGCGGAACGTTTTAGGTGAATTTTCAATAATATATTTTCTCAGTAAAATAATCAGGTATGTGTAATGAACAGATAATAGGACATTATGATACAAGTGAGTGTAATGTCTAATGTTCACGCGTTCCATACGACGTTTTTCAACACACTTGTGAGAAAAAATGATAAAATTTCACTGTCTTTTTTTTCCACATAATCAAAACCACAGCTGACTGAACTGAACTGACAATTTTCTTTGAAAAATGGCGGAGATTTTGTTTTTTGCGCAGATGGTAATAGAGGCACTGACGCAAAAAGCCAAATGTTAAATATAAAAAATCGGCCCCGAGACCCCTTTGAGCATTTTTCGCTATTTCCTAGTTACGAATTTGGTTACCGACGCCCACTTGAAAAATTGACATTAACCTTGTACTGGTTTACTAAACCTAAACAGGGAATTTAATGATAAATATTTTAATGATTTTTACCTACTCCAATAAGGTAAATACAACATCAAAAACGATTTTACAAGTACCTTTGTTGTTTATTAGTATTGAAAAAACCAAAGTTTCATCCACAGGATGGAACAAAGACTGTGGTTCGTGGAAAATTACCCTGTTAATGATAAAAGCAAATTTTATTGAAAGGGAACATTATTATTTTCAAAAATTGGCAAAACTGCATTCGAAGATTTTTGATATATTATTTGTTTGAGCCCGAATTCGGGCCGAAAATTTTTTTCTGCTGCATCACATCGTACTCGTCATATCTTTTTACTCGATGGCGTAATTTTACGAACTGTGCGCCCTTATTCTAAGGTTAGTCCGTAAATAATTACCGACAATTATTAGGGCGAACAACTCGTTGGGGTGAACAGCTAAAATCCTTGCCTTAGCTTAAAGACCGAAAAATAAATGAATCCCGCGATTTCCTTTTCTCATTTTTCTTGAAAATGTTATTTGAAAAGATGGCCGTAGATAAAGTATTGTGTCCAACTGTAACATAATTAGCCATTGGGTGGGACACTCGTGTAGCCTATAACGAAACTTAGCTTCGAATGTTTCGTAAACATTATGTCAAAGTTGCACAAAATGCTATTTATTTACTATACCATAAAATCCGAATCTAAATGCCTGATAAGTATGTACAAATATTGTTGTCCTTTTTAGGGTTCCGCAGTGCCTGAAAGGTAAAAGGAACCTTTATGGTGAGACTCCGTTGTCCGCCCGTCCGTCCGTATGTCACAGCCTCATAGCTTTAGCGCCGTTAAAGATAAAGACTTGAAATCTGCTACAAAAATAGCATTCATTTGCATAAAGGTATAAAAAGATATATTTTTTTTAATTGTTCATAATATTTCCAATACTTACAAAAGTGAGAAAAATAAAAAAATATATCATAAAAATATAATATGGGTATCAAATTGTAGATATTAAAGAGTTGATTATAAATATATATACTTTTGCTATATTTACTGGCACCTTTGAATAATCACAAAAAAATTTGTCCTCCCCCCTTATTTCCGAAACTAATGAACCGAAAAATATGAAAAAGATCATGGTAATTTGGGATTACGTAAAAATTACGGGAAAAATATAGCGGGTTAGAAATTCACGATACTAAAATCCATCCATCCATCCATCAGCCTGTTTCGTCCACTGCTGGACATAGCACTCTTGGCGGTCCTCCTGGAAGAAATGCCCATACTCACACACGCTGGGCAGGCGGGTTGGTGAGCGCGGTGCCGAAACCTTTGCACTAGTGACGCCGCTGCCCGTCACTAGTCTGTTTTATATAAGGCCCGGCAATTGGGGATGGATATACCGCCATCCGTCGGGCCCAGGCAATGATGGGCCGCCTGGTTTTGCCTGAGAGCTGTTCTCTTACTCTCCCCCGAATAACTTCGGGAGGATTTGCGAGTAAGATGGTGGTACCTCCACAGTCGAGCCCGGCATTAGCTCTACCACCTATACTAAAATCGATACTAAAATGACAAAATTTAATTTTTCATTCACGAGTTTTATTTCGAGTACGGTATAAAAATATTTACAGTTAAAATGGGCATAATTTTAAATACCTTCGTCCTGTCTGTTCCCAAAGCTGTTGAATTACAGAACCCTAGGTATGCGAGTCTGACTCGCACTTGACCGGTTTTTTATTATCTTGATAAGCCATTACAAAACCCAGGAATTATTTTATAAATATATTGTCCTATAAAGATCGTGGAGGTGGTAGAGCTGGTCCCGGGCTCGACAGTGGAGGTACCACCACCTTACTCGCAAATCCTCCCGAAGTTGTTCGGGGGAGAGTAAGAGGACAGCTCGCAGACAGGCACAACCAGGTGGCCCATCATTGTCCCTGGGACCGATTGATGGCGGTAAATCTGTTACGGGTAAAGTCAAAAATAGGTGCGACGACGAGCGAAGCGAGGAGGAGCGTGTTGAGTTGACATGTTAATAAACATGGGGCGCCGAGTGAAGCGGAGCGGAGCGAGGCGACCCCCGAAGTTTTTTAATAATATTACCCGGGTAAACCTAGGCTTACCCTATCTTCTAGTATTACCCGTAACATATCCATCTCAAAATGCCAGGCCTTATAAAAGAACAGACTAGTGACGGGCAGCGGCTTCTCTGGTGCCAGAGTTTTGGCACCGCGCTCATCAACCCACCTACCCAGCGTGTGTGAGTATGGGCATTTCTTCCAAGAGGAGAACCACCGGCAGTGGACGAAACAGGCTGATGGATGGATGATAAAGATCGTGAATTACCTGAAGGACATCTGAAAAAAATCGTCGGTTAAATGTGGTTGTACGGATGTTGACTTTTCAAGAATGAATCTGCACTAAAAAACACTTCTGATATTATGCTCGGGGATATTCATTATCGTGGAGATACTCGTATGTAATGTCTTTTATGTTTGTGTTTACATAATTGTCACTTAATCTTGTTGCTTGGATTATTAAGAATTTAAGCGTCATTTAATCTTACTGCAACGAAAATTTTATTATTTAGTATCAACCCACTCAGTTGCATTATATCGGAGAAAATAGCTGCACTAAAATAAGAAGATACTTCTCAGTCTGTATGGCGTATAATTGATAGAAAAAGGCCATAACGAGTCCACAGTCACGGCAAGATAAAATAATCATCTTATAATAGGTTGGGGAAAAACTCTTTTCGCAAATAGTACGTATGAACTTATAATAAAATCTCTTTGGCTATACCATTTGTATCTGGCTGGTTTTGGTATTATTAAAAAGTTTAAATTTTAAAAAATATAATTCCAAATTCAAATTAGGTAAAATGTAGGTAAAAATTTCGTTTGTTTTTCTTACTGTTAAGGTGAGTGAATCTAATGAAGAAATTCGATACATTTTAAAATTTTACTACAAAAAAGGTAAAAATGCAACGCAAGCTGCGAAAAAAATTCGTGATGTTTATGGACCTAGTGCAGTGTCTGTGAGAGTAGCACAAATTTGGTTTAAGCGTTTTCAATCCGGAAATTTAGATGTCAAAGATGCACCTCGCTCTGGGCGCCCTGTTACGGATAAAATGGATGCCATTTTTGAAAAAGTGGAGCAAGATCGGCATATCAGTAGTTACAATGTAGCTGAAGAACTGGGGATTGACCACAAAACAGCTTTGGCGCATTTTTAAAAAGCTGGGTACACTAAAAAGCTCGATATTTGGGTGACTCATGAGCTCACTGAAAGGAACTTAATGAACCGTGTACTAATTTGTGATTATTTATTACGACGTAATGAAACCGAACCATTTTTGAAAAACCTGATAACTGGTGATGAAAAGTGGATCACGTACGATAAGAACGTGCGAAAAAGGTCGCGGTCAAAGGTTGGTCAGGCTTCAAAGACTCTGGCGAAACCCGGGTTATCTCGCAACAAGGTAATGCTGTTGGAAGGGCATTATTAATTATGAGCTGTTACCGCCAAGCAGGACCATCGATTCTGAACTCTACCGCGAACAATTGATGAGATTAAGGCAAGAAGTTGAGAGAAAGCGGTCGGAATTAGTCAACAGAAGGGGTGTGGTTTTTCATCATGATAACGCTAGACCTAACACATCTTTAGCCACTCAGCAAAAATTAAGAGAGTTTGGCTGGGACGTATTAATGCATCCGCCGTATAGTCCTGACCTTGCACCTTCAGATTTCCACTTATTTGTCTCTTCAGAATTCTTTAGGCAGTGTCAGGTTAACATCACAAGAGGACTGCCAAAACCACTTGTCGCGGTTTTTTGATCAGAAGCCCCAGAATTTCTATAGCAATGGGATCCTACAAGATGGCAGAAAGTTATCGAACAAAATGGCACCTACATACTTTAGTTAAATGTAAATAAACTTTATTAAAAAATGTTTTGAATTTTCATATAAAATGCGAAGAAACTTTTTCCCCAACCTACTAATAATCTTCAATTGTCACTTAATCTTATATCTTGCCATGACTGTGGACTCGTTATGGCCCTTTTTCTATCAATTATACGCCATACAGACTGAGAAGTATCTTCTTATTTTAGTGCAGTTATTTTCTCCGATATTATGCAACTGAGTGGGTTGATACTAAATAATTCAATTTTCGTTGCAGTATAATTATTATACTCCAAAGAAACTTGAATCCAAATCGCACCCAATATAACCATCCTGTTACACAATAAATCCGTGTAAAGAATTCACCTCGGAGTAAACTAAGCATGTCCAACATAGATTAATGCCGTGTCAATTACAGCGCTCCGACACGAGTGTGGGAAAAATCGGGTAATGGTTCGAAACAATAAAATACTTTACTGGTTTACATAAAACGTGAAACAAGCCCTTTCCTTGTAAAGTTTACGTTAAAATAATAAAAATAAGCGCCATGAATAAACTTTTATTGCACAGAAATAGAAGACATTTATATAGTTATACTCGTATATACCGGTTGTAAATAGACTGCTACCATTAAATGAAACCACATATTCTACCGACCCTACTGAACCATTTTTCTCACGAACCGTACCCGTGGACACTCTTAGTTAAGGAAATAATTGAGTTCCAAACAAAAATGCGTAAGCTCTAACGCACCGACATACGGGCGAGTTTGGAGATATATATATATTAAAAATGTTTTTCCCACTATATCAGTATTGCCTGCAATACTTTATTTATTAACTTTATTTATAATACTTTTTTTTGGTCGGCGGATTAGCCTCGCTATCTAGCGAGGCAATACCGCCCGCCTTTTGGGTACCTTGCCCAACGACGGTAGCAATCTGGCCAGCATATTTTATCTGTTCTATTAAATAGGTGGCAAAAATTTCCTTTTTTTTTATTAATTTGTATAATTTTTTATTTTTATTTAGTTTAGTTCAGATATAAATTGTTATTTAAGTTTTAGATTTGATTGTTGAAATAAAAGAATGACAATAAACTTCAACTTCAACTTAAAAAATAAATTTAGGTTGAACTATAGCAACATAGATAGAGCAGTAATTCAGGATTTTTTTGTCAAAGTAGGTATAAATAGAGTAAATAACGAAAACTGACCAACAATCCTTTAGATGTCCCCATAAAAACATCAACGCCAAGTAATATTTCTGGTGGGCATAACTCTTTCTTGTCTCATCAGGATGTTATTTACGCGGTGATTGATAGAGATGAATACCCGGACTGGCGCGCGAGCGGCCATCGACAATCCCGCAATGTTCCCCGCCCTCCACCGCTACCGTAGAACAACCAAATTACATATTTCATAAATTTACAAAATATAGAACATTATTTAAAACATATTTTTATTGATTTTATTTTTATCGTTCTAAAGTAAAAATAAATATAAAATTATATATATGTTGGTATTTTTAGGTTTCCATACCTAAATGGTAAAAAAGAAATCATTATAGTGAGACTTCGTTGCCCATTTTTATGCCACAGCCTCGTAATCAAAACTATTCAACCGTTAAAACTTGAAACGCGAGAAAACTTTTGCCTGCAAAACATAAAAAAAGTTTGAAAAGTTTTAAATTACTCAAAACTCTTCGAAGAGAGCAAAAAAAATATTTTCTATTTTGGGTCCAATATTTAAATACTTGAGATTTAGTAGATACACGTTTGAAAAAACACGAAAAAATTAAGGGGGCTTATTGTGGACCACATATATAATTCTCGATTAAAGGGTATTATGTAAGAAGCAAAGAAAACTATAGCAAAAAAGAACGAACAAATTGAGAAATTTTAAAAAGATTCTAAAAATGAAAAGTAATTATTATAAAAAATAATATGAGAGTCAATTTTAGAATTTCGAATTCTTACGGGAGACTTGGTAAGTGGTACAGGAGGGTACTTAATAATAAGAAAAACAATCGTAAGTTCTGTATTTAGGAACGCGACCGTGACGAACCACCTTAAATCTGTATATCCGCCAATCGGTCTACCTACACATATTTTAGCACCGACAGGCAGCGCCATCTCTGTTCCATAGAAAAAAGCATGAAATGCACTGAGCGCGCATTTTACGTGCTTTACTGGGTGGTGTATCAATTATTTACAATATTCGAAAGAGTCTAGTAAATCACGGTGGGCAAATTTAATAAGTCCCTGGCCCGCCTTAGGCAGGTACGGGTTTGATTTAAGCCCCGTCCAAAATTTGTTATCTTCTCGCATGTAAACATAATCATAATATAATAATAATTTTGAGTAGTTTTGTACGCGTCAATATAATCAGCTTGAGTTTATTTTAGGAATACTGTGATACTGTTATAAATTAGATATCATTATGAATCCAAACCGCTAGAAGGTTATTCCACAAAATTATTTAAAAAAATTGCATTGGTATGTATTAATTAATTAACTAACACTAAAACAAACTTACAAAGTTTGTATTTAGGTAGATTTATGCAGAACTTTCGAATTATTTAAGCATTTCATTTAATTTGTTTGTCTGTCCCAAAAACACATTAGTGATATAAAAAATCCACATTAAAACAGACACTTCTAATTTATAGAAATTAAAAATGTATAGCATGCAATCGAAATAATAATAGGCGTTTCATTTAAATTTGATTAAATATGATAACTATATCACTCGAAATTAATTTGCTTTGGCTTGGGCTATCTAAAATATTAATATATTTTTAGATACAGATTTTTGTTTTGGTACGGCAACTCAGTAATGGCTTGTTTCTCTCACCTTCTGGAATTGCACGATAAATCTCTGTCTAAAATGGATACTTTGCTCTACATCATTGCTTTCTGGCGTTAACAAGTGGTACTGATTGAAGGTTTTCAATGTTAATTTTATTTAACCTATAAAATTGTTATTTCCATTCAATAGTGATCTGATGTCTACGATTTGTGCACTATAAGTATGTTTGAGTTATCATGATATGGGTGGCAGTTCAAAGTTGACAGTTATAGTTATGTACCCTAACGAAATTGAATCGATTTTTTTAGTATCGGGAACGTTAACAAGGGCTATCAAATCGATTTTTATTTGACTGATCTTTAATTTTCCAAACGACTTTTTGTTAATTTCTAAATTAATTAAATTAAAGGAACCAATAACTCCCAAGCTTGAGAGTTCGAAGATTTTTTTTGTTTTTCTCGGCATTTCACTAAAAACGAACAACAATAACAAACTAAAATCCACAGAAACTGTAACAAACGTCAAAACAAATAGCACGTAAAGCAACCGCAACGAAAAAACAAACCGCATACAAGATGAACTCATACTGACGCGATCCTATAAGATGGCCGCACCGATTCATCGATGTATTTTCGATTATGTAGTGTCAGTTTCTATGGGTTAACGTTCCGACCCACGCATTAAGTAGCAAAAAAACATTATTCTTTTCTGAATCTTTTTTTAATTAATTTAACGAATACACTGTGATTATTGTTTCGATTTATAGATAAATAATAATTTATTGTATTTTTGCAATAATGATATACCTACATTCTTTCTAAAACGTAATATTTTCTTTTGTACCTGGGTGTATGTGGTATGGTGTGAGTAGTATAGGTGAAACGGAAAATTACGAGCTGTCACCCATATCATGCTATCTCTCTGATTCAAGTTCAAAACATGGATGTGTTGATCAACATTCAGATAGAAGCAGTGCACAATCGCATTTATGGCGTTTCGTTACGAACGTCTACAAACCGGGTGAAATAAGTACATTTTATTTTGTAACTAACCTTTGCCCGCGGCTCCACCCGCGTTTATTCAATCTCTGCCCCGTTTTCGGCTTGGGCGTTATTTTATGATCAACCCTTTTGGCCTATATGTTGACCAGAGTCACTACGATAATAATAAAAAACCGCATCCAAATCCGTTGAGTGGTACTCGGATTAAAACGCACGTGACATACCTACAGACAGACAGACAGACAACTATTGACCTTGTTTTGATCTTATTAGTAATAACCCAAATCATTCAAAATTTTGCCAAACTATTCAATCTATGGACACGACTTTTTACTTCTTTATTATTAGTACAGATAAAGAAGATAGATTACCCCACTACTTTTTTACCGCTGAACATCGATATAGCATAATTATATAAAGTTAACTATTACAACTTTTCTCAAATAAACCAGTAAAACCCGAAAATCAAAATGGCAGACAAACAGATATTCCACACAATCGCAAAGTGAGTGCTTGAAACCTGAAACTAAAAGTAACACACACGTTTACATAATATTCAAACTTGTGTTCTCGTGCAGCAATTTTAGTAGTTTGAGTAGAGTTACACTAACTGTTCAATAATCAAACTATCGACAGAATTTGGTAACGATCCACCCTCTATCAACTTCACCGGGCCAGTACCTACGTAATGGAATGAGTTTACATGGTTATGCAATACCCCTAATTAGTTATAACATCAATGTAGCAGTTCGCAGAGTGCTTTAGTTTGGCCATTCGGCAAAGTGGCACCTTCACTATTTCCTGGGACCATACTGACTGTTCGTGGACTCAGGTCATAAATTCCGTGGACGGAGACAGTGTTGGCAACTGCCCGGCTTGGAATCCTACCAAAACGTCCTCTTTTCAAAATCATAAAGATCAAATTACGAATGATGGAGCGCACTGCAGGACTTGCTTAGGTGTCTATTCAAGCTTTGTGAAACTATCGGTTCTATGCGTACGACTTGCTTGGACTTGGTCAGATTTATCATTATTATTATCGTCATGTTTCCCAAATAAACATTTACTATGTTGATAAAAACTTAAAACGAAATCGTATTGAGTACGATTGGTCAGTATACCTCCATCCATCCATCCATCAGCCCGTGTTCGTCCACTGCTGGACATAGGCCTTTCCCAAATTTTGCCACTCATGTCGGTCCTCCGTCCTCCTCATCCAGCCGCCCCCCGCAACGTCCTTCAGGTCGTCGGTCCAGCGGGCACGAGGTCGGCCTACACTATTCTTTGCTGTACGTGGTCTCCATTCTAGAGCCTTTCGCCCCCAACGGCCATCATGTCGGCGACAAATATGGCCTGCCCACTGCCACTTCAACTTACTGATTCTGCAGGCTACACTATACCTATGCAGAAAGATTTTTTCTCTATGTGAGCATTAAAAAAAAAGCCGCGGGTGTCAGAAATACAGCCGTAAATTATTTGGGTGGATACTTCTTATGCTGCCTCTCTACTCAAGGAAGGAATAAGAAAATATGTCATTTGTGTCAATGGCGGCGTATTCGCTTTTATTATTCGGATCAAATGAGCATCAACTTTTCAGGAATAATAAGTGAATAACAAATAATAATGAACGCTTAAAAAAACGTTATCACTCTATCACACTAATATTATAAATGTGAACTTTTGTGTGTGTGTGTATGTTTGTTACTCTTTCACGCTGAAACGGCTGGACAGATTTGGATGAAATTTAGAATGGATATAGCTTATACCCTAACTTAACACATAGGCTACTTTTTATCTCGGAAAAAAGCCTGTCGTTAAACCGAATAACACGCGGGTGGAGCCGCGGGCAAAAGCTAGTAATAAATAAACTTATCCTTCGTCAAAAAAAATCCTTCTTAAAGTGAAGTACAACTTTTTATTCATAACATGACAACTAAAAACTTAACGAATATAACAACAAATTCTTTGTTTTGTTGCTATATTGCTGAGTAAACAATGTTTTTTACTCTATTTCCACGAAAAGTAAGGGAGTGAGCTGACTGAAACACAGCAATAAAAGGAAAAGGCATTGCAGTTTACTAAATCGCTACTCGAGTAAATGCTCTGGTTTCCAGTTACAGATGCAAGTGGAACGGAACATCGTGCGGGATAAGGCAAACCTCTCATAACGGTTTATGTCGACAATTTACTGAGGTTTAGCTGAAACGGGCCGCGCTCGTATAGCAGTTTGTTTGAAGTTCAACGTCAGGCGCTACGTAGATGCAGCTTGACTTGAGCGCAATATCGCTCGTCACTGATAGGTTATTCAAATTGGATGATATTAAACTGAAAGCGTTGATGATTCATAATGGGTATTACAAGCAGTTTTCAGTGTCCCAAGCGTGGGAAACACTGCCGAAGTGTTTTGATATAAAAATGAAATTTTGGTGTTCCATGTTGATTGCCTCTGTAGTTTTACTAGGTATATTCTTATTTCTTTTCTAATAAGTACGAAATTGTTCAATCTGCCAAATAGTTTGCGAAATGATAAAGAAGACATTTGGAAGCAATAACCACAACGCAGTAGATCGGCGAAAAAAAAACAAAACTACACAAATGTTAGTTTTGGATTATAAGGAAACCGTCAAATTAAGATCGTCAACGATTTACAATATTTTATCTACTCCCATACTACAATTATAAAATCAAAAATGGTTTTATCTAATGTTTAAAACCGATGTCATGACATAATATTTAAGGTGACTTTAATTTATGCAGCCAAATTCTTACTGAAGACTCGGTAAGTGCTCAGTAACAAGGTTCGATGATCCTTTTTGTGAAATTCATAAATTATTCATTCCGTGTTCCTTACAAACGCAAGCCCAGCCCCGAGTCAATTACTATGGGACGTCAAGATTTTATTTTGCGAAATTAGAAAATCGTGTTACGATCGATCCGTGTTACTAATCACTTATCAAGCCTCCAGTATGAGCTGTATAAATAAAATAACACCGTGATTTTGCACCATGATTGGCTCAATTTATTATAGCGCCGATTAGAAAACGAATCGGCGACTAAAAATTACTAAAAATAAGGCTGAACAAATAAATATCTTTTAGAGGGATAAGTATAAAAAAAGAATTCCGCTTTTGCTGTTTCTCATTTTTCATAAAATTATTGGTTGAAAAGATAATAAATAATGTCACGTGATGACGATATTTTTGGTAGTCGTATATATACTAGTAGTATTGTGTCTAACTGGACATAATTAGCAATTTAGCTCAGTTTGTTTGTTTCGTAAATAAAATATTACATTTCATATACGTAATATTGGCTGGAACCAACCTTATGTCGCGAAATAAAAATCAGCTGTTCCATAGAAAAGGTACTTACTTGACCAAGACGTATCGAACAGCTATATATTTTTTTCTTTATTTCAAGTTTAATTCCAAGTAAAATTATTAGCATACATACGAGTAGATGAGTAAAACTCAGTATTGTACACACATCTAAGTATTTATCTATCCGTTGATATCCCACTAATCCCACTATAATATTATAAATGCAAAAGTTTGGATGTATGGATGGATGGATGGATGGATTGATGGATGTATGGATGGATGGATGGATGGATGGATGGATGGATTGATGGATGGATGGATGGATGTATGTTTGTTACTCTTTCACGCCGTAACTACTGAACCGATTGGGCTGACATTTTACATGAATGTAGTTCTAGACCTGGAATAGGACAAAAACTACTTTTTCCCTTTGTTCCCACGGAAAACTATAAAAGAGACACACAAAATGGGAAACAGAGGCGCATAATACACACATTTCACCAGCTTTGTTTACGGTAGGTAACAGTCCGAATAATATTGACTGATTTTATAGGAGTACACAAAAATAATATATAATTATTGGAAACCAGTTGTTTTACTAACCATTGAAATTTATAAAAAAAAACTTTTGCTATACAACATTTGAAATGGCACGAAAAATAGACAATTACATGTATAAAATCCCTGATCGCAAATACTCGCAGAGGAAGGTAATTTTTATTGGCTTAGGTTTAAAGATCTAAGAGTAAATGGCTAAGGCTTGTTTACATGTGAACGAGTTAAGGACAGAAGATAGAAGGCAGATCAACTCGTTCTTTGGTCAAGTGGTAAGTACCGTCCAAATAATGCCTGGATAGAGTTAGTTCCAAGTTACATTTGCTATCAAGGTATGATTATCAGTTGTCACTATGCCTGTGAAACATGGAAAAAGAAATTTGTAATAAACTTCGTGAAATCATAAGGGAAATAGTATGTGGTCGATTCCGACCACTTTATTTTAAATATGCACAAAAGATAACTGTCCAAAAAATAGAAAACGATTCTAATCGCGCAGCTTAACGGGTAACTTACTACTGAACTCGTTTTTCGCTGTCCAAACGGTCGCTAGGTATGCCAGTTAACTCGCTACTAAACTCGTTCAAATGTAAACAAGCGAGTAATTGGCTTTACTCGTTTGTATCCAAAACATGATCATGATGAAAGTTATTAGTAAATCAATAGTTAAAAGCCCGTTTAAAAGCAATTAAATGTCAATACAATAAATAACTGAAATCTGTAAACAAAATGTTATCTACTTAATTTATTGTTTCAGAAGATAATTCTTATATTATAGTAAAGGCACTTACTATATGTAGGTACTTATGTTTACTGTGGAGAGGTTCCAAGTGGGTCTCGTTTAAGTTCTTACTACTACCGCACTACACTCTGCAGTTGCAACTTTGTTTTACTTAAATCGCAAGGAAAATGTTACATCTGATTTAAGACTAGGTAAGGAACTTTTAGCTTAAAACCTGTAAGTTCTTAACTCTAGATTTTGAATAAAGATTTTGCAA
Organism: Ypsolopha scabrella; assembly: GCA_910592155.1. Lineage (NCBI taxonomy): Eukaryota > Metazoa > Arthropoda > Insecta > Lepidoptera > Ypsolophidae > Ypsolopha > Ypsolopha scabrella. The sequence goes on from OU342965.1 coordinate 12,303,730, forward strand.
GGTCCGTGTACTAAAAATTCAAATAAAAGCAGGTAATACCGTTTAATAAAGGTACGGGTATTGAATAAAAATAAAATTTGTCCTGACATTAAAATGTTAAGAAGCTTAGCCGTAAAAAAATGTTTTCTTTCATTTTATACCCTAATATTTTCTTATTAATGCCAATGGAGACGCCATGAGCCGCAGACGACGGAGGCAGGAAAAGAAAACTTTTTTATTTTATGTCGTCGTAAAAGTGACCATTTTTCTGAGATAACAACGCCGCAGGCTGGCGTAAAGACGTGTCATTATCACTCGCTGTCCAGAATACATCTTATACCTACAATGGCATACTTATAATAACTCATGCAGGACAGGGTAACTTTCATTTTGTGGCCAAATTCTTGCTGAATGGCCTATAAACTGAATTATAAAACAGAATAAGTCAAAACTTAATACGTTTTTATAAGTCTCTTTAATTTTAATTGGCTATTTGATATTAAGTAAATCAAATAGGCAGGGCATTATATTTAGGCAAATGGGTAAGTAACGGAAGAGGAGAAAGTTGCGATATCAATAATATTCTAACAATAGACTTGTATTTTGAGAACCGGGTGGAGTATTAAGCCCAGGTTTCCTAAGACAACGGTGTCGTAATAGTTTATGACACTGTTACATAAAAAGGTTATTAAAAGCACGAGTGTTTTAATACCTATTTATGTATAGTTTCATACACTACTTTATCTAAACTCATGCCTACTAACCTGTTCTCATAATTTTTGTAAATTTGTCGTTAGCCATTTTTGATTATTCTTGTAAAAGCTTGTTCTGAAAGTGTTCGTAATTTCCATCGTTATTTCCAGAATGTCAGGTGGAATCAAATATCATCAATTCATCACCATCCCTGCTGTCAGTAATTTTAGGGCAAAATAATTCATTTGACCCATAAAACCACTGTAAGTAATAAATACATTTCCTCGAAAACTATGGCGCAACAAACCGTTCATCCATTGACAGACAGAGTCCAACGCGCCGTAAGCCATAGACAATATCTGGCCGAAAATAAATTTGAACTGTAACCTCTTGACAACGGATTAGACGCATATAAAACAGAACTTTACGAGCACTTGGATTGAAAATACTTATATCTGTCACTTTCATTGCAAAACATTGACAGATCATCATAACGACCGCTATATTACGGCACCGGTCTCTAGGAAAACCAGAGGTTTAGCTTTTCAGAACTTGTGTCTATAGTATATTTTGTATACCTTACACTTGCTGGTGGTCAAGGAAATCACTGTCAGGTAATCCTCATTTCTTAAAAGCGTGTATCCGTGCCCGAAGTACGGCGATTAGGCTACCCATTCACGTTGGGACGATAAAATCGACGGTGAAAAGTTGACGGTGACGGAAATACGTCTCCTTACACCCCTTTGGGAATATATTTCGTTAGGGTAAGCGTACGTTTTTATTTGGTGTTTCAAAAAAATCACTGTATTATTTTACAATACAAAGTCTACCATCTGGGGGGACCAGTTAGGCCCACGCGTACTACTAAGCGTAGAGAATAAATTTTGTTATATTTTATTTAACAAACAGTGGGTGGTAGAGCTGATGCCGGGCTCGACTGTGGAGGTACCACCATCTTACTCGCAAATCCTCCCGAACTTATTCGGGGGAGAGTAAGAGAACAGCTCTCAGGCAAAACCAGGCGGCCCACCATTTTCTGGGACCGATGGATGGCGGTATATCCATCCCCAATTGCCGGGCCTTATATAAAATAGACTGGTGACGGGCAGCGGCGTCACTGGTGCAAGGGTTTCGGTACCGCGCTCACCAACCCGCCTGCCCAGCGTGTGTGAGTATAGGCATTTCTTCCAGGAGGACCGCCAAGAGTGGTGAAATCCTGGAAAGGCCTATGTCCAACAGTGGACGAAACAGGCTGATGGATGGATGGATGGATGGATATTTTATTTAAAGTTGGAACAACATTTGTTTTTATTTTTACAAAAGGAGACCATTTTGCCAACCGAGTGGAATGAAACAGAAGACGGGAAGCATATAAAATTAAGTACCTATATAAAACTGTTCAAAACATTGATAGAGAGAAATTTTATTGAGGTATATAGAGGTAATAGTTTACTATGAAATAAATTGGAAGTAAAGCCTCGTTTGTTTGGCAGTTTTCTTGTGTAGAAACTTTTAATAAGATGGACACGCTTGTGTTGACACTTCTGCCCTTGAAACTTGACAAAGCCGACCCACTACAATCTGTTTAGTTCTAACTTCGTGTAACAAGACTTTTCAAAGAAACCAACTGTGCTACTAGGCTCAATATCAAATTATACAGTAGTTACAAAGTTAAGTAATTAATATTAAAAATATTTATTACGATTTAGATCGCTATCAATAATTTCGCTTTTAGTTCAAATACCTCATTTACACTTTCGCGAGATTATTGCCATAAAGAATACAAAGTATATGAGTAAAGCGAATGCGAAATGCAATAGAGTTCATCTCCTTTACTCACATAGCTTGGTCTCCTTCATAACCACGAGTCTCGCGAGAGTGTAAATGAGGTAAGAATTTTAGGCTGAATGAACAAGATACGCGTTTTTCTATGAAGTTTACCGCGGAAAACAAAGAAAAAACAGATCTCATGAGTGCTTTAAAGGTAGTATTTGTTTCTTTTATCTTGCTTAAGACTTTTTCCGGAGCTACTGGGCACAAATCCCGAATATCTACAGCAGTGGACGAACACGGGCTGTTGGCTGGATGTCTATTTAAATGGTACGGAACCCTCAGGGCTCGAGTTCTAGTCGCACTTCACTGTTTTTTTTTCTTCCCATTTCTTACAGGATGTAATATTTCCAGCCAGTCCTGAGAATTCAGATTCAGACAGATATGATACAAAGTAATTTTTTAAAGGTTTGGTTTTTCTGTTTCTAAGTATGTTGAAATACTGTTTAGGGTTTAATTCCTCTTTTACCTAAAGATTTTTATCAAATTAATCAAAAATAAAAGCCTCTAAGATCTAAATTCAGACCGTAGCAGTACCCAAACAAATGAAGCTAATAGAATGACGGATTTAAAAATCGCACCAACAACGGTCGCTGAAAGCTGAACACGTTGATTTTATTGTAAACTGGGTTCTGGGGATGCGCGGCATGTTGAACAAATACGAACCTGCTTGCTGTACCGGCCACTGGCCTGTCACCGCAAATTGAATTGACTCCGCTAGATAGAAATGTATGTCCTCTCCTCTTTGTCGTTACATTTTTGACCGAAGAAATGAAATTTCTTTTCGGTAGCACCAGAATACTTCTAAGTAAAAGCTAGCTTTTTATTAAAAGTTTACGGAAACGCTCGGGTTTTATCCAATCGAATCGCATAATGGACTTAGAGGCAATCTAATTACGGAAGTTTTACTTTTCATGAGATAATCGTGCGGAGCAGTTTTTTGGGGTTCCGTAGTCAACAAGGAACCCTTATAGTTTCGCCATGTGTGTCTGTCTGTACGTGGGTAAGCTGTAATTTGGCATGGATACACATATTAATCACGCCGAGTATTTATTGTTTCTTTGTTTCTTCAACTACTATTTTTTTATTTACCCACAGTATGCAGTAAAAAACGTAGTATTACGATACACGTGGGTAAGGGCAATACTCGTAACGTTTTAAACACTTGCTTAATTATCGCTTGTGTTTCAATTCAAATCGTCCTCGTAAGCTATTGCCTCCTTACTGCCATTATAGCATAAACTACTATTTCAATGCAAGTGCTCGTAATATAAAGACCTATTTTATATGCATCGAAACTCTTCAAAGTCAACTTTACCACACTATTGCTTTATAGTTTACCAGTTGCAGTTTTTTCTTGTGTACCATGGATAGACTTGACAAAAATGAGCTGCTTTCACTTTGATGCGTTCGTAGGCTGCGTTCAGTTTGAACGTCGGATGACACCTGCCTGCCTACTGTTGACAGCAGGACAGTAACAAGGTACTCGTATGTTATGTAGCAGCCTCTGAACGCATCAAACTGAAAGCATTTCATTTCCGTCAAGTTGCCAACTTGCGAGCAAAGAAAAAGAAAAATGCCAGCCTAAAGTTCATTTATTGGAGAATTTATTGTTTGTTTGTTTCTTTAATTACGTTTCATTTATTTACTCACACTATGAATTAAAAACATAGTACGATAAACGTGGGTAAGGGCAATGACCCACTCGTAACCTTCAAAACACTCACTTATCGCTTGTGTTTCAAATCGTCCTCGTAAGCTATTGCCTCCTTACCGCACTTATAGCATAAAGTACTAATATACTCGTATGTATTAAAAATAGATTGAAAATTGAAATGTCTATTTAGCATTTAATAATGCCTTAAAATTCGTGCAGTTTAATGGCACAGTCATTTTATTTCAATAAAAAATCAACAAGGTTAAAAAAATACGTTTCTCCATTGTAACCTACCACTTTTTTTCGTTTTATTCGTTTATTTTTATCATTCGTTCAGTTGAAAGTTGTCCGAAAGAATGTTATATTAATTAAAAGGGAGGCTTAGCTCGCGGGTTAATCTACAACCGACCACGGTCCGATAAACTGCGGGCCTTTTCTGAAATATTTACTTATGTACTTCGTCATTATTTAATTCACTTGCAAACATAGGACCCAACCTCTGGGGCGAGTATAATAGGATTTCGGATAACGTTTTGATAATTGAGTATCTATTCAAAAGATGGGATAGACGTTATTACCTGGATGAACATTGTATGGGGCACGGCACGGTGAGCAACGCTTTTGTTGACATATTTTCCGGATACCTAAAAGATGTGTCGGGTTTTATATTTGTTTGCGCGAGCCAATTGTACAATTTTAACTGAAATTTAAAGATACATAAATAACAAAATAATAGATTCGTTGATTTGTAGGCTAGAATATTATTAATTTTCCTGGATCTTTGTCCATCGAAGTTTATTGCGTTGTTGTAGGTACCTTTTATTGATATCGAGCTTCAAGACTTTGTCAATTATTAATACAATTTTCGCAAGTATTTTTTTTCCATACTCTCTTCTCTGATGTGTGTATCAGCCAAAAGGTAACTAAATTTTTTCCTAATATAGCAAAATTTTGTCTTACTTCAGATAGTTATATGTACTCAGTCTATGAGTAAGATTTTTTATTCGTGTATTACATTACAGAATAAAGTAATTCATTATCGTAGTAGAACTTTTATTATGTTTTTTGCAAGTTCATGTAGTCGGTATCTTATGTTTATTTAATGGGTTCCTACCATATATTTTTTTATGAAATTAGATTAAACTTCTCAAAGCTTTATTAAGTGAATTGATATGAAAGTGTGTACAAACAATGTATGGCATTGAATTTTACAATTTTAGACGTAAGTTAGATAACAAATTATAAGACCAATTATAAGGTCCAAGGGGATGACAGTATTTCGTGCAACTGGCACATAATGAGAGATTTTGATTGGGACACGGGTGTTAGTTTGCAATTTTTATGAAGCCTGGCTGCATGGCAGGGGTACCTTTGCCTTGCCAAACAATAGAAGAAATATTAGTCGCTGATTCCATCCATCCATCCATCAGCCTGTTTCGTCCACTGCTGGACATAGGCCTTTCCAGGATTTCGCCACTTTTGGCGGTCCTCCTGGAAGAAATGCCCATACTCACACACGCTGGGCAGGCGGGTTGGTGAGCGCGGTGCCAAAACCTTTGCACCAGTGACGCCGCTGCCCGTCACTAGTCTGTTTTAATAAGGCCCGGCAATTGGGGATGGATATACCGCCATCCATCGGTCCCAGGCAATGGTGGGCCGCCTGGTTTTGCCTGAGAGCTGTTCTCTTACTCTCCCCCGAATAACTTCGGGAGGATTTGCGAATAAGATGGTGGTACCTCCACAGTCGAGCCCGGCATCAGCTCTACCACCTCGCTGATTGGTTATTATCATTACGTTGTTAGTTTTAGTAGCTAGATGTTAAGATGAAATTTAAATTATGTAAATTATTAATGTAATTTTAGTAATTAAGAATTTAAGATATGTGTATATTTACATGTTATACGTCACTTATATAAAATGCATGCTGTGATTACCTTAACAAGTTAGAAGTTTAGCAGTTATTTAAGTGCAATGTGTAGTGTTAAAATTAGCTAACTAACTACTGGTTTTCCTAATAAAGAAAATAAATAAATAAATACATCGGTGTTATAATAAATTGGGCCAATCACAGCGCAGATACACGGTGTTACAGTTACAATAATTATTGTTTACATTAGCTTTTGCAAAGTTTTTGCAAAACTGACAAACAACATATGTACTTGTTAAATCGTTTGTGATTTTATTATTAGGTCACTGCACTATAGGAGTAGATAGTTACAATTTTGGTTCTTATTTGTTAGATAGTTCCGCAAAAAATGCGAGTATTTATTAATAAGAAACGCCAACATAATAGATAAGCTAAGAAATAATAAATCACTAAACCAAAACAAGATAACCATTAAATAATTTTATGTTACTCATAATTTTGTCATGTTTATGTTACGGGTAATACTAGAAGATTAGGCAAACCTAGGTTTACCCGGGTAATGTTATACAAAACTTCGGGGGTCACCTCGCTCCGCTCCGCTTCGCTCGGCGCCGGTTTATTAACATGTCAACCTAAAATGCTCCTCCTCGCGTCGCTCGTCGTCGCAACTATTTTTGACTTTTTTCGGACTTTAGCCGACTTCGGGCTTTACTGGTAACATTTACACCAAAGATAAAACTTGCCGCTTCGGTTTTTTATAAATCAGCAAGTAAAAAAGAAAACTTAACTGTTATAGAGCGAGGTCAATAGAGGTGGTCAGATTTACATGCGGATGTCCCTTTATTGAGGGGCTGTGGCAGGAGATATCGCCCGAATGAGGCTACCAGGTGACGCGGTATGACTCAAACTCCCGCCATTTACCCCAAAGTATCGGGGTGAGTTTGCTCTTATTTGGTCCAACCTAAAAAAGGCAGGTAAGCTGTGCTTATCTTTAACTATGACTCGCGGTCGCGAGTTCTAATTTATCTATTTTTTCTGAAATATTATCATGCTCATCATAAACAAACCACTTTAAAAATTTGTCTAGCTATTTTGACTGTTTGATTTTTTAGCTTATTTATGACTTTGGTTCTACTTTCTTCAACATGGCAACAGATAGTGTGGCGACGACAGCGCCATCTTTTTTTTAAGAACAAGGCGTGAAATCAGATAACGCCCTCGTGAGCGTTCAGTATGTGCATTACAAGCTCGTTAGATCAAATAGTTACAAAATATTCGGTGGTCAAGTATGGTGCAAAATTTAACGGTCTAGGTACATAAGTACCTCGGTGGCGAAATTGGTAGCGCGCTTGTCTTGATAACAAGAGGTCGCAGGTTTGAATCCTGGCCGGAGGAATTTTTCCATATTCTTGCTTTAACATTTGTTTCTAATTTATCTTTTCTAATGCACTCTAATAATAATATTTATATAGCGAATATATTCCAATAAAAAATAATAATTATATATTCTAAAGCGATGAATTTCGCAATAAAAACATAATTAAAAATGTATAAGGAACTTTCATCGCGCCTGGTCGACGTCTCGGGTAATCAGAGGGCTGGTGCTTACTTCGGCCAGAGAATTAGTCTGGCCATCCAGAGAGGTAATGTAGCCAGCATTCTGGGCACCCTACCGAGGGGCAGCGACCTGGACCCAGGTTTTATCTATAGTTTTTAGACTTATTTGGTTATATTTTAGATTATTATTTATTTGTAGGTATGTAATTTGTTTATATAAGTTTTTATTGTAAAAGTAAACAAAAAAATTTTTTTTTCATGAAAAATTAACTTGCCGTGTAACACGGAAATAAATTAATTGAGTATGAACAACAATTTGCCGAAATTTGAAACTTGTATAAGCCGGGTGTAAATAGAGTGCGACCATTAAATGATACCACATATTCTACCGACCCGACTGAACCACTTTTCCCAAGAGTCATACCCGCGGACACCCTTAGTTTAGGAAATAATTGAGTTCCAAACAAAAACGCGCGAACCCTAACGCAGCGACATACGAGCGAGTTTAGAGAGAGCGTTGACAACAGCTGCAGGTTTCACGGACGACGCTCTCTCTAAACTCGCCCGTATGTCGGTGCGTTAGGGTTCACGCATTTTTATTATTTACGTAGAAAAAATCGCGGGAAAAAGCTAGAGTGATATAATTTTACTTTACATATTTTTAATTAAAACTCATATGATTACCTACTTTTGTTCACGTTTCGTTGGACAGTTTTCCCGTTGCTTTATAGATAAGATAAGATAAAAAGATAAAAATTTGCTAAAAAATTTAATCTAGGTTACATACTTATCGCCATTGAAAATACTAGTAAAATTACGGAGATACATATTATATTTATTTACCTATTATATTTCACATAATACCTAATTTCGTATTATGATTACAAAGACTAGAGAAACTTGGAAACACCCGATAGTTTTTGTAGCCTGTATGACTCCGACCGACGCTAGCAACGCTGAATTTACTACAATTACTGAATTTACGACAGGTGACTTCACCCCGCCAGCCATTTCACTGCACTAGCCTAACTGCGGTTATTGCTTACTGGCTTACACTAAATATTTTCTATTGTTACTCTCATTGCAAAAAATGTCAAAGCGATCATACACGTAACTTTAAGTACAAAACTAGACGAATTTTACAAATGTGGGTTGTATTGTATTTAACTTGCAGCGAGCGTGGCAACGAACGGCAATTTCTGAAAGCTTTTGCTTCCCAAAATGCCCTCAACAGGCTTTTGTTTGAAATCCGTCTTACTTTCGTTAAATACAGCTCCGGAATACCTTAACAGGATTCAGTGCGCGACATTTTTTGTGAGATTAAATTTTAATATTTGATGAACTCGGTAAAATATTACGGAAGCTCTTCGTATTTTTAAATTATTCTTTTCAAAACAAGTTTTATCTGCAAAACGTGCTAGCAAATCTTTCTTCAACCAGGTGCTATAAAATTATAATTTTAATAAAGGAGATCATGGCAATCATTTCAGATCTAAATTAATTTTATAAAATTATTTTTGAAAGTAATTGAATAAAAAATTGAATGGCTTTTGTAGTTCATTAACTAGTCGGATTTCTGACCATCTGTTTTGTCACATTGGGTCACAGAACACCATAGCAGTTCTTAATACAGCTACGTAAGGAATATAATCGAACGAGTCTTAAACTGAGCTACTGTTTTACCGTAGAGTACACCGTGACGCCCAACGCAAACGCAACACCGCTCACTAAGACCACAGATTTGCAATCCGAGTCGCATCTAGTATTACTCGTAACTCTGAGCTCTCTGAGGATTTGCTGGCAGATACACCGTTTCATTTACTGTAAGTGCTATTAGAGGGAACATTCATTTAGGAATGAAGGTATCTTCTCAATAAGGCGTTTAAAAAAATCTTTAAGCGCAATAATGTGGATTTAAAACGAAAACTGGTGATAATTCTCTCCCGTAAAAACAACTTTTTCTTACCATAGTAAGAAACAGCCACATCCGGGCTTATTATAGTACCTGCCTAAAAGGGTTATATTAAATGGTGATCTAAACCTTTACATCAATATTGTTAATAGGACATTTTTATCGTTTATGCCTATAGAGCAAAAAGGTATTTTCAAATGCTTTTATACAACTAGCTGGTACTGCTAGAACCTTAATACAACGTTTACTGAGCCTTTTTGGGATATAAGCTTTTGTTATAGTACTTTTTTGTTGGTTGGGTTATAATTTTAATAAAAGACCGTAACAATTACATAACCATATTTACTATAAAATTTACACACCACACTTTTAAAATTAATTTAAACGGTAAAAACTAATGAGGCTGTCAATCCTAGCAATTTCCCATAAGTTCCCCGGAACTAAAATTTTCACCAAATTTGCAACAAAAACCCTAATCTGAAGACCCAGTAACGACTATATTGTATCCATTTAGAGTACGGAATCCTAATAAAATTGTAGACAAGCAAGATTAATCTCATACAAATTAAAACAATTTTGCTACGGCCGCATTACACAAGGTAAAGATTACCTATACAAGCGCGACGTCACATCGGCAAGCAGCTCTCTCTCGAAATTATTTACAGCCCTCCTTATAAAAAATTTCATGAGGTCTAAAAACTTTATATTAAAAGCTTCCCTCTCTAATCTATTCAGAGAAAATTTAGAGAGCAGTTAGTGTCAAAGCCGTGCCTTCACTCTTTTCTTGTGACTGAGATGCCAAGAATGTTTTTTTGGAATTATGAAAATTGCCGTATTTCAGCGAAGGAATTTTATGGAGGGATATTTCTTATCGTTTGATATGTTTTGGATAGCTTTTTATTGCCAGCAATATTGGTTTATATCATATTGATGATAATAAGTGTGTATGATAAAGTATTTTATTACAAGTAGAGACCACTATTCTTAAGTTATAAGTCTTACAAGAACTGTTTAACCTTAAAGTGCTTAAGAGCCATTTAACAAAGTTACGCTTTTTGCATGGCACGCCTTTATGAGACCCCAGTAGGTGTCAAATATATTTCCGAGTATGTACTGTGAATTACCAGCTTACACTCATACACACACGATTCAGCGACGATTTTTACGCCTTATAGATATCGTCACGACATGAATCCCCGAGGGAGTGTCAGAGGTGTTCTGAATGTGAACTGTGAAATGCAAGTCACAGTCCACAACCGGTACTACCGCGTTTCACCGTTCTTCAGGCACAAATACACGCTTTTTAGGGCATGCAGGTTTCCTCACGATGTTTTCCTTCACCGTTCAGCAAGTGACAAGTTTGTATGAAATACTATGCACATAAATTCCGATAAACTCATGGTGATGCCCGGCCGGGGATCGAACCTGGGTCTCAAATATTGAGAGGCTAACGTTCAACCCATGAGCGACCGCGGCTTTTACGTCTTAGTGTAATGAATGTTGGGTCCTGTCGCCGTACTTCGCGCACAAACATTGATCCACAGCTTAAAGTGCCTTCCGAAGCACGCATAAACAAATGTGTTCCTACGAGATTGGGACCCGCGACTTTCGCGCTTTTTAGCTAAAATGTTTGAACCACTTACCAACTTACAGTGCTTCTACTGCTTCTATTTTCAAACTTCGGGTTTCGTCAGTCGTCGGATTTCTATCAGTTGCCCTCCCGTTGCACTTGGTGCAGGCCGGACGCTCTCAATCGACTTGGAAGTATATAGAGTTGTTACTACTCTTTTTACTTATTATGTAATTTATTAAAAACATGGGAGGAAAGCTGCTAAAGTCGCAGGCAAGACAGACATTTTTTTGCGTATACTTGTATTTTTTACAACAAGCCGATGAATTCAAGAAAGAAAACAATAGTTATTTTCAAAAAATCCAAAAACGTGTTTCTGAAGCTTTTAGTGTTTATACTACATATATTTTTATTAATTTCCATGGTATGCGTATATATTAAAATACGTTTACTGATTTATATAGTTAATATATATGTATATATTGAAAAGGAGTAAATCATACTAATATTATAAATGCGAGAGTTTGTGTGTGTGTGTTTGTTACTCTTTCACGCTGAAACAGCTGGACGGATTTGGATGAAATTTATATTGAATATAGCTTTAACCCTAACTTAACACATAGGCTACTTTTTATCCCAGAAAAAAGCATGTCTTTAAACCGAATAACACGCGGGCGGAGCCGCGGGCAAAAGCTATGGTTATTATAAAAAGGAAAATAGTTTTACAGCACTATATAGTTCACACGGAAATCAACAGAAAACACCAATAAAGTTCTTAGTTTTACATACATGATAAATTCATTAATTCATCGACATGAAAATTACCATTCGTTTGTATTCGGAAATGCATGATTGCCGAGAGACATTAAGAAAATAGAAGCACTTATGTACGTATGATTTGACAGCATTAAATTTGCTGAGTTTTTACAATAAATAACATTTTCTTGCTTTCTTATTTCAGACCGTAGAGTAAATCTTGACTCTTGAGCTCGCTTAATGATCACAAAGGTGATAAAATCTTAATTTACACTGCAATTTACCTAGCTAAGTGAAAATTATGCAACGTAATATTTTATGATTCGGACACGGATAAACTAATAAATTTACAATGCCATCATCATCAGCCGTTTGACTTGAACGAAGCTCATTTTCACAAAAAGCATCCAATCGAATTGTCGCTTCCTCGTTATTTTACTGAATATTTCTTCGTCTTTTTCCAATCCTTTATCGACTGAGAGCACTCTTAGAGAGACCTTTTAGCTTGGAACTGTAAAAGCTTTTCTTTTAAACATGTGAGTGTTAACATTAAGGAAGTGGCGAGAGGGGGCTGAGCAGATTTAATTAAACTAATAAATGACCGCAAGCTGCGAGTAGGAAGCACTTATCTGTTCACCGCGCACTGCCGGAGTGAATCTTCTTAATTGTACAGGGGAGTAATTGGAAAAAACGGTCAAGCGCAGGTCTTTACGTAGAGAAAGGTTCTGTCAATTAATCTGAAAATACAAGACCATTAAAATCATTCGTACACGAGAAGGTATATCAATAAAATCCGCGAAGTTGTACCTACCAAAATGCAACAAAAGTTTGGTCGTAGGTATCTCGTAGCAGTTTTGATAATCACCTTTATAACTCGTTTATGAACTATTGGCAGTTTTTAATGCGGCGTCATAATAGTTTAATTAAATCGTTTACAAATATGGAGTTTGGAATCCAGGTGTATGTACTTAATTTTTTAAAGTTGTTGTTAACTGTTTTATAGCTAAGTTGTGAAGTAGATTTTCACATATACCTAAACGTTATTTAAATTAAAACATGTAATTAAAAAGATGAAAATTCCCGAAAATCTCACGTTAAATTCAAAACTTTGTCACTTCAGACAGTCTCTCAGGGATACGTGTCGAATTTGTATGTTTTATATCAAATATCTAATACATTAATTAATTATAAAAGTTATACTTTGTTACTTCTCAAACACACAAATTTATTAAAAATATATATTTTTATGCTTACAAGGAAAACAACTTATTGTGTCCTTGTAGCGTGCATAACGAAAAGTGTACTGCGAGTAAAAATATGTTGCTCAAACGAAAATCATAAAAAGTTACAGGAAACAAAACAAAACAATGAGCTATTAAACACCACGGAATCCTAAATGGGCCACGTTTCATTGAATGCTGAGTCGAACAAACTACGATATCTCGTTAATTAAGATTTGAACTTTTGATATCATTTTCAAAGCTCATTGCGCAAGCAAATGTAAGTATATAGTTTCAAATAAACATTGTACAGTCGACACTGTATGGTACATAGCCGCAGTTGTCAGTAGTAAATATTTAAGTGACAGGAACTAATTAAACAAGTTCTTCGAACGAGATATGTATATTGTGTCAACGAAACGCACTAAGAAGTTAGTAATATGTAGCACCAAGAAGTAAGTTAGATAGCAATAAGAAATAATCATCATAGTACAAAAACGAGGGATTCAAATTGGCCCGGGCATTTTCAAGTTGGTGGGCCTTCTTGTAAAATTTTCTGGGCTTCACCCACACCATAGAAGAATCTTACATCAACCTCTCACCAGCAGTCAATTCTCTTCCTGTGCAAACATGTCCAATTGCCTTTTGAGATTTTTATGTTCATGTTAGTGAAAGTCCGGAATGCAGCAAAGTCCGCATAGCGAGTCCGGAAAAAGTAGTCGGATGCAGAGAAACTTTACGATGCTCGTGCCCAAAAGCACCTTTTCTCGTGTTTATAGATCTCTTATTTTAGTCATAGTTGGTTGACTTGGTTGGACCAAAGTAAACCGTGCGATGTACTTAGGAAGTATAATAAAAGAATAATACCTCCTGGTAGCTCATTTATTTATATTACGTTACGCTTTACTATTAAACATCAAGCTAAGAATAAAGCGTCATACATTTTGCATATACAATATATAAGGTGCTCTAAAACTATCTGCCACGGCCGTAATGGGAGAGTGTATTGTGTATATAGATTACAATAGTAACGATATTTTATTGATCTAGCGTCATGAATTTTTTCATACAAAAAAATGTGCGTATAGGTAGGTGGTAGAGCTGATGCCGGGCTCGACTGTGGAGGTACCACCATCTTACTCGCAAACCCCCCCGAAGTTATTCGGGGGAGAGTAAGAGAACAGCTCTCAGGCAAAACCAGGCGGCCCACCATTGCCTGGAACCGATGGATGGCGGTATATCCATCCCCAATTGCCGAGCCTTATATAAAACAGACTGGTGACGGGCAGCGGCGTCACTGGTGCAAGGGTTTCGGCACCGCGCTCACCAACCCGCCTGCCCAGCGTGTGTGAGTATGGGCATTTCTTCCAGGAGGACCGCCAAGAGTGGCGAAATCAAGGAAAGGCCTATGTCCAGCAGTGGACGAAAACAGGCTGATGGATGGATGGATGGATAGGTAAGAATTGATTTACTTGCATGAAACCGTCCTGTAATAACACAAAACAGTTGGAAAGAGATAGAAATTATTTTCATTGATGAAACGAAACATCACTCGTAGTTTGTGAATCACTTTATGCCAAATAAAGTAAATATTTATTTATTTACTTTATTTTCTCAGGCATAAATAACTATTCCGGGGTACAAAATTTCTTCACTTTTGTAATCTACATACACAATACCATCTCCCATTGCAGCCGTGGCAGATATTTTTAGAGCACCTTACATGTAGGTACATGCGTTAATTTTCACTTAGTATTTGTTTGTCAAATTTTCTATTTCATCATTTTTGTTCAGCTTCGTGGTTTAATGGTTCTAGTAGTCGACCACTAAGCTGTAGACCACGGGCTCAAACTCCGTAGGGGCACATTTTGTGCTCGGTTTGTGTCCTTCAGATGTGGGTCTAATTTGTGCTTGAAGAACGGCGATAGGGCTCATTACATTACCGATCACGCTGGGATTATCTTCGGTAAAACATAGGTGTTCGTGCTGGGGACCAGCGTTGCCAGATAGTACTTTTAAGTACGAAAATCGTACTATTTTGCCGTTCGTCGTATCTTTGGCGTACCTTGCTTTAGATCGTACTATTTCATACCTGTTTAAAACTTGACCCCAAAGTGTACTATCAACTCCGTGCTCGCAATAAAGTAAAAAGGTAATTCTAATTGTCACCATGTCTATGGTACCTTATTGCGCTTGTTCTACCACGACAATTTCGAAGGAGGTAGAAATATCCAATTCTTAGATAATTGAGACGACGTAAATAAACGTTTAAAAGTGAGCCTACAAAGCATTTAAAATTTGTGAGTCTGCAAAAGCTTGTATAAGAAAAATATTACATACTTACTTATTAGTTGCATGTACATAGTTGTTGTTTAATATTAATATTTTTTGCCGAAACCTTAATACAAGCCTTATAATTAGGTATGTACGTGCACGTGTCTACTAACAAGCTTTATTCACATACATATTTTAATGGAAAATATATTGCGTACTTTTAAAACGATTTTCGCACTATTTCTGGTATTGAGTACTAGTATTATATTATCTGTGACAATAGTGTGCTAACGCACACAGGCATCAGGTAACACAAGGTCCTATCCTAATAGCATCTAAAACGGTTGTATTCCAAAAGTATGAGAATGTAAATTGTGAATACCTAAATTCTTAGACTATTACGAAAGCAGCCAAACATTTTTCCTTTTTCTACAAAATAATATTTTTTTTAGAGACTTATTGTTTATTTTTTTTTCTTTTGCCTTTGTTCCTTTGTTTTAACATTTCAACACTATTCATTTGTTTTAGACTTTATCTGTCGAAGAGAAGATTGAGTAAACTTCTAAACAAACTAATTTTAAGTTTTCAATCTCTTGAAAGTTATCGTTAATGTCAGACAATAAAGTTGTTACTCGTACTTCTTTTGAACTTGAATTTATCAGACAGTTTCATCTCTTACCGAAACGTACATTTGTTTGTGTACTCGTGCTTCAGTGGTACTTACACATAACACATAACATTTTTAATACTTTGGTTTATTTTCAGTGACTACTAAAATATACGAGTGCAGTGCTAATAGCTAGAAAATATGACGCACACATTAGCTGTCCTGTAACTTTTCTGTACAAAGTGGTCCAGCACCGAGCTGCTATATTTCAGCGGAGTGGCAGCGCTGCAAACGCTGTGGGCGCTGCGCCAGCGACGTGCCTAAGCTTTTCCACCTGAAATTACAACACCATTGTCTAAATGAACTATATCCCCAGACAAACGAACCATTGTACGAGGAGTGATATTGGCTTGATTTAGACGGATCGATGAAGCTCAGAAGCTTCGTTTCGGTGAAGAAAATTGGCTTTCTGCCGATGGATTTAGATTCAGAATTTCACGAGGCATCTGATAAAAGTACGTTTATTTATAACATTACTTCAAAGTCTGAAATGTATTTAACTCTTATTACGAATAAATTTTCCAAAGGCGAGCCAAAACGCTCGCTTATTTTGGTACAATGAAAGCATTTCTCATACAAACTACCCAAACTTTCGCATGAAACACAACTTTAGCTACGAATAAATAAACAATAATTATTCGTAGAACAAGCCATAAATGTTGAATAAAACAGTAAAGAACGAGATGTACTATAAAATATGTAGACGTGCGCTATACAAATTCAGCTAACTTGAAAACGAATGCAAAACTTGAGCGTCGCGCCGCTAAGTGCGAGGCCGGAGCGCCCGCGGCCACGGCCGCCCCGCTCTCGCTAATAAGGACGGACTTATGGGTCTTATACATGCAAACAACATTTACTTTATAACAATATTGTTTTGTGTAGTTAGAGTCTAATTCTGCCCACTAGAGTATGTGATTTGCAATCTCACCCCGTGTTGATAGTTCGTAAACTTAACCGGATAAGCTTTATCTCCGCATAACTATGGTAATAGAGAGCCGCTCAGCGTTTCGTTAGCATAAAACTAATGAGCGGAGCTTTCCTTCCCATTTAAGTTCTTAACGGCAGAATAATACCTTGAACATCTTGAATAGTGTTGTCGACTTCACGGGCTTTTATTGAAGTCCATTCAGAACACCAAATTGAATCATTTGCATTGCCGACGTCGAATGCTTTCAAATATTGTTAAAATTACCACATTTCATACGTTATGAGCCTTTTGTAGCACAGTTATTGAAGGAAATTGCAAAGAAGCTGTTCTCCGCTCGCGTTTCTTTACACGTTTATAAGTTATAACGGTAATAAAAAGATTGTTCCTATTTATTTCATACAAAAGGGTTAAATTACGAGCAATATCCCAAAACAGTTCTATTAGGTTTCTTTTACACTCATAAATAAAGCGGAGTTATTACTTATTTGTATGCATAGATACGTTAATCGATATGAATAGTTACTGATGGAACAATTATTATTTCTTCTTTACTCGTTTACTCGAAACTCTATCCGGCATCATCTTCTGATGACGTCACCGTGTACCCTTTCAGTCCCCCCTCACCCCAGTTACCGCGCTGCGCTTCGTTCCTCATTGTGCCCGTCCCACTTTTTAATCTGGAGACTTTGAATACCGGCACAATGCCCGTCAGATATGTCTCGTTGCTGCTGTTTGTTTGGCTTTTAATCAAGGAATAGAAAACCGGTAAATTCTGCCCACTATCGCAAACGTAGCGAACGAACTGTTTTTGTCGCCGCAAAGCATATTTAATTGATTATGAAGAAAAACAATAAAGCGTGTCTCATTTTTGCCTTGTTCATATTAATCTACGGGGCTGCGAGTGAAACACATTCTCCATGCTAGGATTGTCCTGCGACGTGCTGATAAATCATAGTGATATTACCAAGTCGTTGTGTGGCGGCGTGTAATATATCAGGGGCATAAAAGAGGGCTCGCGACCGTCAGCCTTCCTCGTCGCTACTTCAGTCTTCCCTGAAGAAATCCCTCTCGTCTCGAGTGGAATAGAGACAAATGTTGCCGTACTACCGCTACTGCACAAACCATCTGTCAGCAAAATAAAGAAAACTCCTTATCCGTTTTTATTTCAAAGTGAAATATGTAAATGGGAAAAAAACACCGACGACTTTATAATTTTTATCAAGCACTGTGGATGTGAGCGAACGCTTAGTAAGGCAACAAAGCCTCCAAGGGACTCGCATAACCAAAGCTTTTAGGCGGGCAGTTATCGTGCCAACCACAAATACGAATTTACGCTTTGCATTTTGCAAAATTAAAAGCGACATTTTCAATGCAATTGCGAGCGTTCTTTCCACAGTCGGCGCGGGTAATGGCCACTCCAATCCAAAATAGCGCGTTCTTTTTTTGCAGACGCTTTCGTAAACACTCATTTTAAACTGTTTGCAGTGCACTTCAGTTTTTATTACATAACTATGGTATGTTTAAATTTGAACATTTGTTTTGTACTTTTCTAAAGATGTTTTCGAGTAATAAGCATTGAAAAGATTTCCTTCAGCTATTTTAGGGGAGAGTTTAGATGAAGGTGTACGGATATACTTGTATTTTTGAATAAAAATCCTAAATTAACATTGAAAGGATTTTCGTTTAACAGAGCTCGTCTGTGCAATTTATTTATAGTCATCGTTTCCCTCTCGATCCAAATAGAGTTTAATTAGTAAGCCTAGATACGCAATCTGAATAACCGGGTGGGTTAAGTCGGATAACTAAGCAGGAGGGCTCAAGGCTTAACGCCTACGATTCGGTGATGTGTTTTTTTCTCGTCTTGACGAAACATGTTTTTTTTTATTTGTAGGAGACGTTTCGTCTGTCGACATATTGAACTTAAATTAAATTTAAAAGTTTACTGAAATAATATTTTACATTTATGAACTATTTTATTGATTACTTTTTGCATTTTGTGTCAAACACATTATTAATTTTATTGTATTATTATTCCACTGGTGCCGACAACACAAACTTGTTGAAATTTATCTGCATGTCTAAATTTCGTGTTTTTTATACATATAAAGATATTATTAACTTTGTATTGGGGTCCTAATCGCGATAACTAACAACATACCTTAATAGATATGTGCTTGACGTTTCGACGCCTCTGTAGGCTGTCGTGGTCACACAAAAGCCAAATTTTAGCTCAGTTAGCTTATAATCTCAGTTAGCTTGTGACCACGACAGCCTACAGAGGCGTTAAAAAGTCAAGCACATATCTATTAAGGTATGTTTAGTTATCGCGATTAAGACCCCAATACAAAGTTAATCATGTGTGAAAATCGCGAAAGTTTACAGTTTACTATAAAAAGATATGTAAATAAATATAATGAATTGACTTCCTTGTCAAGAGAGTAGATATCTTAGAGTAGATATACTGTACGATATACTTAATAATATAACATTTAAATTGAGTGTGAGATATATTTCAAGCCCTCTCCTAGGTCCGGCATCAGTCACAATGACGTATAGAAAAAAAATAACAGATAAAATAAAAAAATAAAGTACCTACTAACCTAAATCTAATCTATTTAAAAGTACAATATGTGCTATCAAAAAACCTGCCACCAAGCTCTTATTAATGCTCCTGTACTGCTGGAATTTCACATCATAATTTAGGTACGTTATCTTCGATCAAATTCGAAGTACGTTACCTATTAATTTAATATTAACTGGGTTTTTGTTGGTTAAAAGATTCTAGCCAAAAATGTCTGACAGCAGACGGCTTTCATGCGATAATTCGTAAGAGGGTGGCATCCCTGTTGTGCAGGGTTAGGGATAGCTCTGACAGCCTCCTGAAAGTGTTTGCCGAGAGGACGAGCGGTCCCATCTTGCGTCACTGGGTGTCATTGCATACCACTTCGACAGGCAGTGGCACAAGATTCAGTTAGATTAAGTTAAATTAATTACACCATTATTGTAATACTAATATAGTTTTTAAGACCTTGTTACTAACACTATGGGCACTGCCTGAAATAAAGATTACATTATTATTATTATTATTAGGACAAATATTTTTATGGATTAGTAAATAGGTAGATAATGACCTATTGGACAAGTTTAGATAAATTAAAAAAACTGCACATAACTAGGTATTAAAACACTTGTGTGATACTATTAAAATATAACCTCTGTTATGCACCAGCTTCATAAACTACTATTATTAGTTATTACACACATATTTGACAACACATTTTAACATACAGAACCTTCAGACATCGCATCAGACATCGTGTATAATAACAAAACCATCAGAAATCGTGTATAATATGTGTTTTTATTCAACAATGTCCCGGTTTTTCTATTAACTAACACATTTATTAATTTCAGACTATAAATATCCAAAAAAGCGAGTTAACTACTTATCTGATCATTGTAAAACTTGAACACGTGTTTTTTCAGACCTTTTTCTTTCCGTTATCAGGTCGGTTACCTAACTGGACATACTTCACACGATAGGTTTAATTTTTGAAAATGATGTCTTCTTAAGTTATGTATTAATTCTCTTTGTGTCTAAACAGCTTGAGTTTTATGTCTGAAATTACTGCTATAACACGAAAACATGTTTTTTTTCCGATGTCAGGTGAAACAACTCCTACATCAAATACTTTTTCGTAAAATCCAGAAAAACGTTCTAATGTAGACTTTCTGACAACATATTGAAGTTCAAAATCACTCAGTAAAATTATCGTGCACCATGGGCCAAGCCTTGAATGTAAACGTCTACGCTATACGTCAGTGGCTATACATAATAGGGTAGTGTAGAATTAAATATTATCTGTGGAAAAGTACAAGTGTTTTTTTATCACAACAATACATAATACACACTCGGCTGGATCAGCGACTAGACTAGAGGTTTTCGGCACCAGCTCTGTCCTGCACGATCCCTTGCCAGTTGCTCGCATCGAGCTCACTCGATCTGCAGCCACTTGATCGGTCCAGCGGTATCAACATCGACGTCCAACCAGCTATTGGCCTTTTGGTCACCCCTCATAGGCTCTTTTTTGCAACATGGTCTTTCCCCATTCCCATGTTTTACGAACTCATTTTCGGTAATACTGATTATGTTGGGCTCGTACCTAAACTCGTTATGTTTCTGTAAGCTTAAGTATCTTGCAGGTGCTACCGTCTCTGCAGGGTAAGATTTTGGTAATCATTCAATTATTAAAACCAAATTTTAAAACAGGGTTCAACAGAATACCAGCGCCGTGGTACTTACTGCAGCATTAAACTATTTTTTATACACCACCTTTTTTTTCTAAATGTTACAATCATACTATATTTTATGCATACTCCTTACTGTTTGTAATTTTTTTTTTATATTTCTGTATTTAGTGGTATCTGAAATAAAGTGCTTTTCTTTCTTTCTTCTTTTATTTTTGATATATATCCAATATCGTCATGAAAAACAGTTTTATTGTGGTTAAATAATTAAAAGATTACCTAAGTATTAATAAGATTTACAATCCTGTAACCGAGTGGTTGAAGTGCGTCAGTAATCGAGAAGTTCACGTGAAGCCTTCAGAAGAATGGCGTTCGTAATGGCCACTAATAATAAAAGTAAATGAGCGAACGACTTGTAACAAATTGCATTATCTGCCGGAATGGCTCTTAAAAAGCGCTTCGTGTCGCCGCTCCACAACGTTAACTCTTTCCCGCTCTCTGATCTTCTATAAATTAAGTTTGTGAATTGGTCTCCGGACGAATTCCGAGAGAAGACGTCATTTCCGCCAAACAAAGAAAATTTAATTTTGGCGCAATCAAAATTAGTGAATCGGTCATGGAAGGACTTTCAATCGTTATGTTTAAATAATATCGCCCTCTTGGCATAAAGATCAAAGATAAAAGATATCTCTACTCATTTTAAACCTACCAAGAAAAGAAAATTCTTTCTTTAAATTCAAAACGTTTCAATCCCTACATCACAGAATACCATTAAATAATTTTTTCTTTTTGTTATATCAAAAATGTCTGATGCAATTATGTACGGCTTTTGTCAGAGCTCACGTTTACTAAGTGCATCGTAAAAATGACACATGGAACCAAGAATTATCCGCGTTCATTAGACTGGTCAACCTTTGAACCATCTTTGTAACCCTAAATAACTTCACTTTGTCTAGACCACGCTACAGGTTAAAGTTGTGGTTAAACTAGACAGTTTTAGTACTGTAAAACTACAGTAAAATAGAGTGATTATAGCTCACAAATGCTTTGATGTATCTAAAGCAGCATTGACCTTATAAAGCATGTGATTCATTCATCAAATAATTCAAAACAGCTATTGACTATTAGCTCTGATTAAATCAGCATTTTAGTGTAACTACGAGTAACTAATGATAAATTAATCTTTTTATGATATGGAAGAGTACCTCTATAGAGTGAAATTAAATCAACCGACCAAATTCATATTGTAGACTCAGTTAGTGACTTGGCCAATTTCGAAAATGATTTTTTTTTTGCTCCCTTACTTGTTGTACTAGTTTAAGTACAATTCCTAGTGCAGGATTATAGGGCAAAAGATTTTTTTTTTCTAATTTCGCCTGAAGGGGCATTAAACCTTGTTCCTGATGACGAACCGAGTCTCCAGTATGAATTTGGTCGGTTGAGAAAAATTTGTTCCAAGGATTGGAATTTCTTTTCTACAAATAATCCAATCTGTAGGTTATATAACCAATTATTAAAAAAAAAACATTGTTTCCATAAAATTGAAAACTAAGCCAGGGATTTGAATGATAGTTTCTCATGACCTAAAATCAAATTTAAAAAAAAACATGAAATGACGACTATTACCAAGAGTTTTGCTCGTAGAATTTACTTTCAAATAGAAGCTCTGCTATTAGCATAAAGGTAAAATTTGGCCCAGCCTAAACTTGTATTTAACTAGAAAATATTAATAAGGGAAGAAAAAATATGAAGCAATAGTAGTTTATGCTACGAGAGCGTAAAGGAGGCAATAGCTTGTACGAGGAACGATTTGAAACACGAGCGATAAGCGAGTGTTTTAAACGTTACGAGTAAGTTATTGCCCTTACGCACGAGTATCATACTACGTTTTTCAATGCATAGTGTGAGTGAATAATTTATATGTAATTATATAAACAAAGAAACAATAAATACATACTCCAAATGAACTTTAGGCGGGCATTCTTTTTCATTTTCTTTGCACGCAAGTTGCCGACTTGACGGAATTAAGCTGCTTTCAGTTTGATGCATTTGAAGGCTGTTTTCAGTCATTCATACATAACATGAATTCAACTTCAACAGATTATTCAACATAATAATGTAAACAACAATGGCTGCCCGATATTGTCTATTCTTTAGATACAAAGAATGTTTTTAACAGGGAAGACTGATCGATAACATTATATTTTTCTTAAATATTGTACAGAGAATGCAAGTGGCCAGTATCATTTTGCGAACTTCAAACTTTTTGTCTTTTGGCGTTATAATCAAAAAGTAAGAAATTTATATTACGATTAAATGAGGTTACCTATCAAGAAGTTTGTTTTAACCAAATCCTCCTTGTTACCTATATAAGGTGACTTTAATTTATTCAGCCAAATTGTTACTGAAGACTCGGTAAGTGCTCAGTAACAAGATTCAATTACCCTTTTTGTGAAATCCGTAAATTATTCTTTTCGTGTTCCTTACAAACGCAAGCCCAGCCCCGAGTCAATTACGATACGATGAGACGTCAAGATTTTATTTTGCGAAATTAGCAAAAACTGTTATCGATCCGTGATACTGATCACTTACCAAGCCTCTAATAAGAGTTGGCTGAATAAATTAAAGTCACCTTATATATATTATCAAAAGAAATTAAAAAGTAAAAATTAAAAAAATCAGGCACTAAATGGTTGATTAAGTTTCATCTGAATTTTCAATTTGTAAAGTTACTACTTACGCAAAATGTCGTCTAAACAGTTTTCATTTCATCAGCCTACGAATGCATCAAACTGAAACACTAGTCTAGCATAGCAAACCATATCGAGCTCGATGGCGCTTGATACAGTGCTCTGTCTCACTCTTTTGATCTACCTAAAGAGGGACGGACAGTGTATATCGAGCTGTCAAAGCTCGATATGGTTTACTATACTATGTACCCAGCTCATTTCTGTCAAGTATATGTATATGTCTATGTATGGTACACAAGATAAAACTGGCAACTATTTCGATAAATTAAAAAAATAAAACATACCTCAGACATGGCTGTATGAGCTAAGTTCCATTTGCCTTCCCACTATGTAGGGGAACAAAACTAAAGAAATAAATTTGCATTGAAAAATATTTTACATTGTTTTTGAACTTTTTTTCTGCTTATTAGACACGACCTAGTTTAAAATTGATTAATATTTAATTACGAGGTTTTTTTAAACAATTTGCAATTTTAAACCCCATCAACAAGATTCTTTTTGAGTTTTAGACAACGTTTTTCCCAAAAACTTCTTTTAAAAACACATTCAAGTTCTTCAATGTTTTAGTTACTTTAAACACCGCTTAGGCATAAAATAAGACAATGTTTAAAAAAAACAGGGACAGAAATAAAATAAAAAAAAGATCTATATCAAGTATGAGTATCTGAGTATGAGTTTTGAAATTAAGAGTCGTATCAAGACCTTTATTGACTTTATTGAGTAAACTTTAAACTTTCGCGATTTTCACACATTATTAACTTTTTATTGGGGTCTTACTCGCGATAACTAACAACATACCTTAATAGATAGATATGTGCTTTATTGACATACACATTAAGAAAATACAGTTGATAACCAAAGTTTCATAAATACTTCAATAACAACAACACAACAACAACCTCAGTAAATGGTTATTTAGAAGGCTGAAATTTACCTATTATAACTTAAGACAATAAGTTAATTTCTATTTAAATCTTATGTAATTATGAATATAATATTTATGACATGAGTATATTTTTTTTATAGGATTAACATACTTTTTGTAATCATCTAATTTGAAGGTAGAATATATAAGAACTTTGTAAATGCGGGTAGCTTTCATTTAATTGTTCGAAGCGACATACACCAACATAAACATTTCACTTGTAGGATAAAAACCTTTGGGCGACTACGGTGTAATAATACAAGGCCTGTGTACGGACTTTGTCCACACATTTATTATCTTAACACAATTAATATTTCCTAATAACATAGTTTACTTAAGTCAAGGTTGCTTACACGGCATCCACTAGTATTGAGGCCAATTTCTAGTGCCATACGGAAGACGATGTCCAAAGAATACTGCTAGCGACACATAATCAAGCAAGTTCTAAATTCATGTCCAAAAGTGAGTTGGTTTCGTGCCGCTCACGAACAATAACTTAACAAATTATTTATAATATAATATTGTATATCCTTTCTAACAGTGTAACATTTATATTATATTAAACAATATTATTAACATTAAAATAACAATTCTTTCCACTACTATCCTGCCAAGGCATTTGGACTCGTGGTATCGCTCGGTCGTCGCGTGCGGATCACGAGTACTTTCTGTAAGGGTGCGCTAGTCCGATATTAGCCCCTACCCTTCCAGCCTGTTTCAGGCTTAATACAGGAATCAAGCGCTTAAGATGTCCCGAAGATTGTAACAATATATAAATTATAGATAGAGATAAGTGGAGCCTTCCTAGGTAGGTATTTCACGTCAAATGCATCCGAAACCGAAGAGCTTGTATGACTCAATTTAGGGATGTGGAAGGTGGAAGAAGCACTAATGTGTGATAGGATTGTAGCAGATGATAGATCTGTACTTTCTTCTTATTGCTATAGGTGACAGGTGTTGATATACGAGCATCGAGCATGTGGTGTCGTATGTATTATGTTTGAAGGAAAATAGATTTCCAAAAATATCTCAATAACATGCAATAATACAATAATAATATGTATTAAATAATTTCAAGTAAGTATGAACGTAGGATTTCATTTCAAAATTAAAATTATATCATTTTCATTACGCTTTTAAATATAACGAAATAAAAATTTAAAATATACCAAAATATGAATGTTTTCCGTGATGAGAAGTTAATTCCAGCCTCAAGCATTGTATGTGATAAGCCCCCCTCTCCACAGATATGATTTAAATCTCGCCTGCTGGGCCCATCTGAATATGAACGAAGACAAAATCTGTCTGAAAGGGGCTTTCCACACAAAAGGGGGGTTCTTATATACTAAATCCCTTTCTGAAGGGTAAGCGATTAAACACTCACGTTAGTGTTGAAGTCCACGTCCTTGACTGGTCGTCGAAACTGCATTCGGGTGGCCAGATTCAACCCTGGCTGATAGGAGGTCAGGGGTCCGCTCGTTGACCTTTGTCGCCCTCAGCACGTTACAGGTCTGTGTTGAACTACTGGCTCATCCAGCAGCTTTCGGGAGTTTACCTAAACACCAATATCTAACCCAGGCATGCCAACCCCTTAAGAAATAACACTTGTTAAAACATGAAATTGCAAATCGGGTTGCATCCCACTCCACTTGTAATAATATTTCGCGAAACTTTTCACGCACGACTCGGATCGCGATTGATGCTTATCAATAGAATTATTTTACCACTTTTCCACTGTTTATTTCCTTGAAATACCTAATTACTTCAACACTGGTTGATCCCATTTTTACACGCATCTCCTTGAGAGCAAAATTGACAGTAAACCGGAAAAAACAACTTTGACATTTCACTTTTTTACAACTCGTGTTGCCATATCAAATAAAATAGAATCTGACACATATTTGTGCGTTCCGAACGCTTTTAAACCGAACAATCCCCCGCTCCGGGCTGTTATCCTTATCAGACCGCTAGCTTACTCAACCGGGAGCCGGGAGAGAGTCGCCAAGGCTCGTCACAGAATCAAACCTTCGACCAATCACCTCAGCGGCGCGAGGAGTCTCATCCCCGCCAATTATCAACTTAAGAATGCGACCACGTCGCCAATACAAAGAATTCCAAATTCGCATCTTTCAATAAGATTACATCCCCGATGACGCGGCGGAGGTGGGTCTTGGCCGATTTCACATAATAACCATGACTTAACTAAATACAATTATCTTCTAAAATGTATACATTTTTTCAAGTAATTTTCGGTACCCTTGTAATTCGTGCCGTTGTCTGAACTTATTAAAAAAGCAAACCTCTACGCGATACTAATCGGTCTAATGCAACGACGAAGGCCTCCGCGGACAACGAGGACTCTAATCCCAAGTGGACGGCCTTGGAGTACAGACACACGAATACTCACAGGTACGCTTTAACAGTCCGAGCGTTGCGAAGGCTAGACGTTCGGACGAGGAACGGTCCCCCCACGTCCATAGCCACTCCATCAAAGGGTCTCGACTGTGTGATCCCATCAGCTGGCAGATCTCCTATCTGCGGCTGCATCAACAGGGCTCGCAGCCTGTAACAAAGAACACAGGAGAAGAGAACATTGCGGATTACCCGGCGAGTAGACAAAATCCAAAACTCTCGCTGTAAAATCGCCAATAACACGTTTCATCCCGCGTGTGAGTTACGAACATGTCGGTCGGACAGCAAACGCCTCATCAAAGGCCCTCCTTGGGTAACGACAAAGGATGGCGACTTGCGTGCTCCGAACCGACGCACACCGTGCCGATGCCACCGTCACGACGCCCCAGCGTCTCAACGCACGGTGACCCAACTCACGGCGTCCAATCAGGAACCAGTTTGGTCCCCAGAACTAGAGCATGCACACGCAACCCGGGCAAAATCTGGGGTGTCTTATCCAACTGCTGGACCGGCCAAGAAATCTGTTTCTTTAAACCACTCCGGCCCCCACTATAGATGATGCGACACCAACTCCGGCGCTGTGCAGCCCCTAGATGCGCACTCTGCAGGATTACATTCACCTGGGACGTGCCTCCAATTTATTGTGAATAACTATATTCTGAATTTGTGAAACCCGGTTTCCTACAAAAATCTCTAAGGTATGCGGAGCCGCGCGCAACCATGCTAGCGCGACCTGACTATCCGACCATGCATACACGTCCCGAAATTCAACAGTGGTCCTTACTCTAACTGAATCTCCCCCCGGGGGGGCCCCAACTACTAACTAATATGGTGGGCCGAAGAACTGTCCTCGGCTCCGCACCGGTAGAGGGGCAGACAAATTATTGGGGGCCCGGCCCCTCCAATCCAGGGTGCATCCATTGCACTATATATGGTGAGCGTATACACAATGCCATCCGAGGTGGTGCGTATCCCGCTGCCCTACCATATCTCGAAAAAGGCGGGTGATACTCTAACCGCGGATACTCGTGTATCGGCGGAGAGTATCGCTGTGGCTCCGCCCTGCTATACTGTCCTACAGTGGGCGCAGGCACTGGTTTGGCAAACTGGGGTCCACTCATACAACCTTGAGTGGGGCCCCCGCCCGTGGAGCCCCCCCCCCCCCCCCTCGGGGGGTCCCTACTCGGGCCCGCTGTCGCGGAAACATGGGGTCCACTCCTAATGTCCTGAGTGCGGCCCTGACCCGTTGAACCCCCCCCATGAGGGGTCCCCCACCCGGGTCCGCAATATAGCCTCGTACCGCAGGCGCGCGATTCACACCACTATCAAACTGAGCACGACTCACGCGAGGGCTCTCTCCACTCTCTGACGGGTGCGCTCCTCGTCCTTGAGAGGGGCCACCCGACGGACGTGACTGATAGGTGGACTGCGCCGCGGCTCCCCCGCCCGTGGCGTGACCGTAGGCTCCAGACCTGTTCGCACAAATTAAATCATTATGTGGCCGGCCACATTCTCTACACATTCGCTGTCTGGAGCACTCGCGCGCTAAGTGATCCTCTAAACAAAAATAGCACAGTCTATTAATTTAAACTAATCGCCGTCTGTCCACTACCGGTAATGCAGCAAAATCATGGCACTGCGATAACACGTGTCCTGGGCGTCCACACTGGTGGCAATTTGGGCTCTCAGCCACAGCGGCCAGTGCAGCCAGACGTGCAGCAACGCGTCCCCGAAGCGGTTGCACTCCCTGTGGCCCCCTTCGCCCCGAATTACCGGCAGGTTCCCTGAAACTTCCGGCAGGTGGCGCCACCTCCGAAGTCGATGAAGATTCCACGGCCCTAGCCTCAAATTCTAAAAACTTCATCAAATCAGCGAAAGTAGGAAGAGCCTTGTCCTCCCTTTCCGCGGTCTCACGTTCGAAACGTGAACGAGTATCAGACGGTAACTTACTCAAAATAATGTGTACCAACAAGAACGACCACTCATCCACGGGCAAACCTAACATTTTTAACGCGTTACAGGCTACTGTAACCGGGGTCAGTAACTGAGTTCGAATTTGAGCCTTATTACCTACCCTAGGCAAACTTAACAATTGGCTCGTATGAGCATCGGCCAACAGACGGACATTCTGATATCTATTATTTAATAACTCCCAGGCTATACTATAATGATCGTCCTCTACTTTTAAATGTTGCACTAAGCTCTTTGCCTCACTTTCTAAAGTGGACATCAAATATGCCATCTTTTGAGCGTTGGTTAAATCCTGCCTACTGTCAACCAACGAGGTGAACATATTTTTATATGCCACCCATAGCTCCATGGTACCGTCAAAATGGTCTAACTCCAAAGTAGGGAGCCTACTGTGCAACGATGTACCTTGCGCTGCATGTCTTACATCAGGTGTGCTTGAAACACCTGACTGTCGCTTTTTAATCTGACAGGCGACCTGTGTGACCTCGTTATAAATATCCATTATTTGATCCATGTCATTATTAGGGCTAGCCATTACCTCCGGTGGCAGCTCCTGGTCCAACAGCTCGATGAGCGCCTGCTCAGCTTTCTCGAGGCGATGCTCCATCTGTGAGTACCGCTCCAGGACTGCATCGCCCCGATCAGCTCGAGCCAACAAGCCTTGAACGCTGACAAACCAGCGCAGCTGGCTGGCCAAGATGTTCCTCGGAGAAGTCCTCGACATTGTAGACCGGGAAATCAAAGAAAATACCAACATTTTAAAACCGAACTAACTCTGGCACGAATCACAAATGTCCCCGTATACAATCCTATTGTAGACCCAAATATACTAGACTCTAGTCAGTATGTTAATTTCAGTACATTAATACACAATACAACCCTGTTGTTCAATTATGCGAGTTCAACCAAAACCAATTTTTAATACTCAAATGTGTACAAACAAACACAATATCATAACTTTATGAACAAACAGACAGACCTTTTCTGTTGCTATATATCACTCAAACACTTTCAAATAAACAAAATATCATAACTTTATGAACAAACAGACAGACCTTTTCTGCTGCTATATATATATAATCCATACAACATAAACCAGTTAGTTACATTTATGCTACACTTTTGACAAACAACTATGTCCAAGCCTCAATCGCAAGTGTCAAGAAGTTTTCCTTCAAAATAAACAATATAAACACAAACTGTAGCAAAAACTAACAGTATATCCAAAGGTAATTGGCTTCTGAAAGTATGTAATCACATTAAACACTTGTTAAAGACTAAACATACTCCAAAACAAACAAATTTTAACAATTCCAAGTTGTAACATAACCTATGTACGTTGTTATAATATTATACCTAAGCGCTCGCTTAGTTAATATGATTCACTAACCAAAAACTACACATTACACATTAGCCCTGCTATGTACTTTGTAATTTATATAAGCCGAGGCTTTCAACAACTATATATCTAATAATTAAGCCGCTTCGCTTGCTAGCAATGGTTATGCTGTATGAATTTACAAACTATTATAGTTTTGTCGCCGGGTTCACTAGACTTAACCGCGCTTATAAAGTTATATGTTTATCCACAATACAAACATATAATACAACACCTAAAGCTAAAGGAGCTGTATAAATAACCTTCCAGCTTACATAAACCTATTCATATACACAGTCCGAGTACTGTAGTATGAGAAATAACAAAATATTCTATTTGATCTCGCTTTAGGTTACAAGGTTCCAAACTACCTACCTAAAACAAAGTACAATTCACAAATTAACTTACAAGGCCAACGGAGCTACCATTTCGGTTCGGCTTATATAAACAGAATATATCTTGGTCCGGGGTTGTTTAATATCCGATATTAAACAACAGAACCGCGCTCTGCTACCAACAAATTGTATGTGATAAGCCCCCCTCTCCACAGATATGATTTAAGTCTCGCCTGCTGGGCCCATCTGAATATGAACGAAGACAAAATCTGTCTGAAAGGGGCTTTCCACACAAAAGGGGGGTTCTTATATACTAAATCCCTTTCTGAAGGGTAAGCGATTAAACACTCACGTTAGTGTTGAAGTCCACGTCCTTGACTGGTCGTCGAAACTGCATTCGGGTGGCCAGATTCAACCCTGGCTGATAGGAGGTCAGGGGTCCGCTCGTTGACCTTTGTCGCCCTCAGCACGTTACAGGTCTGTGTTGAACTACTGGCTCATCCAGCAGCTTTCGGGAGTTTACCTAAACACCAATATCTAACCCAGGCATGCCAACCCCTTAAGAAATAACACTTGTTAAAACATGAAATTGCAAATCGGGTTGCATCCCACTCCACTTGTAATAATATTTCGCGAAACTTTTCACGCACGACTCGGATCGCGATTGATGCTTATCAATAGAATTATTTTACCACTTTTCCACTGTTTATTTCCTTGAAATACCTAATTACTTCAACACTGGTTGATCCCATTTTTACACGCATCTCCTTGAGAGCAAAATTGACAGTAAACCGGAAAAAACAACTTTGACATTTCACTTTTTTACAACCCGTGTTGCCATATCAAATAAAATAGAATCTGACACATATTTGTGCGTTCCGAACGCTTTTAAACCGAACAAGCATCCATAAAATTTTCACATTTTATCAGTAGCAAAGAAATAACATACCTTTATATAACCAGTCGGTATATGTAAGCCAAACGACCAAAATTCTATTCCAGATGCAGCGAGAAAGAACTTTCAAGAGGACGATTGCCGCGGTGCACAATTTTGTAAAGCGACACAAGTGCGGCCAAATGGGCTGGCCGCTGCGTCGGAGTTTGTACGAGGAGGGCGTGGCTACAAGGGATATTTTACCGTACATTTTTCTACCCGGAAGCCATTCCGCTATCTGCCTAATGACTATTGCAATAGCTCCGGCTATACTCTCCATACATCTCACCTGACAAGTATAAATGCACCCACTATTATTCCGTAACTTTTCTACTGTGCACATGAGTGTAAGTACTCGTATGCCAGATATTTTTACAGTTTTATATTCTTGTATACAATGTTACTATAACTGAAAATCCATGTTGGATGCTTCTATAAGAAAGAGCTGCTATACATTAGAAGAGAATGTTTTTAATCATTCACGAGTATTAGTCAAATTTATATTATCGGTCTTCATAAGAATTTTTCGTCCGTCCTAAAAATATTATCTCCTGAACAAATATAACTGATCACTTTATTACGCATTTTTGTGGTAAGTATATATTTTGTATTCTCTTACTATAATTTTTAGGGTTCCGTACCCGAAGGGTGCCAAACGGGGCCCTATTACAAAGCTTCCGCTGTATGTCTCTCTGTGTGTCTGTCTGTCTGTCCGTCTATCACAGGGGTCTACAGCTTCAACCGATATAGGTAGAAGGTTGAAATTTTCACAAAATACGTGAAATGCGCACTCTACCACGTCAACTAATAAAATATTGAAAAAAAATATTTAAGGGTGGGTCCCCAAACAAGAAACCTCGAAAAGTTGCATTATTTTAACGTTGTTTTAGCTCTTACTGAAGTTGTACAAGTTTTAAATTTAGTCAGACTGTAGGACATACTCCGAGGTAAAATAAGAAATAATAAA
This sequence comes from Ypsolopha scabrella, assembly GCA_910592155.1. Taxonomy (NCBI): domain Eukaryota; kingdom Metazoa; phylum Arthropoda; class Insecta; order Lepidoptera; family Ypsolophidae; genus Ypsolopha; species Ypsolopha scabrella. Next base: position 12,336,560 of record OU342965.1, read on the forward strand.
AAGTAGGGTTCCGCACACAGACCGCGCCAAACTTTGTCAGGCGCTACCATTTTAGCATCTTATTTTTTCGTGTCCGACCCGCACTTGGCCAAATAATTTTCATTTATTCTCTATCACCTTTCTATTTGCACATAGTATAAAAAGGTCGCAATTGGCGTTTTTTATTTCTTATATCTTCTAAACTTTTAAGTGGATTTAGAATATTTCATGAGAAAGGTTTATATGTAGTCTCTAAAAGAAGAAGAATACAGGTAAAAAACCGTGCTTTTATGCGATAATTTTATTAATATTAATTCTATATAGAGAAACACAAAATACCACTCATTCGCTGCATAACAACTTTCAAGCATGTTTATAATTGCTGTGCGGGATCATTTAGAAATTAATGCACGAAATGACAAAACTTTGCTAGAAAAGCTTAATTGACATTAAAATATTGTCGCCTAGTGACATTAACAATATTTATTTGAAACTTTTTATACTAAAATAACAAAGCAATCGTAAGTTGTGCGTTTGGAAACGAGACCTGTAGCAACCACCTTAATACAAAATCTCCAATACCATCCAACCTCCAAACTTGGAATTTAGCAATTTTCCTTATACGACGCAAGTTTCCGCTAAAAAAGGAATTTATTTATCCCATATTAAGTACACTATGTAAAGGGTTTTACATATGCCTACATTGTTTTTCAGTATCGCAAAAACCGGTGTTCGATTATAATGAATATTTTTAAAACTGATTGGACTCACTTTTGTAACGGTGCAAGGAGGCACAGAACGAGCTTTCGATGAGATTACGACTTATCCATCATCATCGGGCCTCCAAACCATTTTTAAAATACTCATGATGGAAACTCCATCTAATTTCAACAAATAGATTATAAAATTGCATTGTATTATGCCCAATTTATTATAAACTTCTTAGGTAAACAATCGGCGACTAATATTTGTTCTTTTGTTTTTTGGCAAGGCAAAGAATATTTCTGCCATTCAGCCTAGAATGCTCCCATAAAACAACTTCATTAAGAGTAAGTCCTTAAATTATAGACAGTAAGGGTGACACGTAAGATTCTTACAGGTTTGGCCCATGGTGCACGATAATACCATTGAGTGATTTTGAACTTCAGATGTTGTCAGAGAGTCTACATTAGAACACTCGCTTCGCGCGCTGCCGGCACGCATAATCAGTGAATTTTCGAGGTTTTTCTGGATTTTACCATAAAGTGTTTGATGTAGGAGTTTTTTCATCTGAAATCGGAAAATAAACAATGTTTTCTTGTTATATAAGTAATTTCAGATATAAAACTCAAGCCGCTTAGACATAAAACGAGTCAATAACTTAAAAAGACATCATTTTCAAAAATAAAACCTATCGAGTGAAATGTGTCCAATTAGGTAACCGACCTGACAATGGAAAGGTAAAGGTCTGAAAGACCAAAGGTAAGCCCTTAAGCTTAAGGGGCGATATCAATAAGATAAAACTAAATTTCACGCTTTTTTCCCCATGAAATTGTTTTTTGGGAAGATGCTCATAGATAGAGTATTTTGTCCAACTGTGGCATAGTAAATAAGCCATCAGTAGCATAAAATACTATCATGGTGCAGAATGTTTAAATTTCTTATTTTTCCGGCACGGGTGGAGCCACGGGAAAAATACTAGTATGAATATAAAATTGATGTACATATTTTACAAACTTCACTTGAAAAATTTGAAGGCATACTGCCAGAGCTTGTACACGGGGAATCTGTGGGTCAAGTATACCAAAAGGTCGCTGGACACCCTGCGCGTCCAATATAATAATGTATTTAGGATGTTGATGGGTCTGCCCCGCTTATGTAGTGCGTCAGGGATGTTTGCTGAGTACCAAACTGATGGGTTTGCAACCATAATCCGCAAAAAGACCATATCCTTGATCCGCAGGCCGCGCGACAGTCCCAACAGCATCCTGGAAACCGTCGCCGACAGGTTTACGTCGCCACTGTGGAGGTGCTTTGTGCGGAGAGTGATCATGGAGACCTCATCATCTTCACGGAGCACTAAGTTGTTTTGTGTTTTTGTATAGATATAATTGTTAGGTTTTTGCGTATTTGTATTTTGTTTCATTAAATTTTTCTTTTCTTTGTTACTAACACATTATTAATAAGTCTTACTAACATATTATACTATGGATCTAAGTTGTCCGAAATAAAAGATTTTTTTATTTTTTATTTATTTTTTACTACTCATTGCAACCGATTAACCTACTGAATGAACACCATGACATTTTTGGGTATTATTATTATTGATAAAGACTAAAAGTTTGGAGCAAATTAAATAGATTTGTTTTTGTGTTAAATAAGCTACGTAAAACAGCTTCTATTTGTACTGCTGTCACGGCCTATCACGGATATGTTGAGTCTGTTTATGAATCTATCTAAGGATACGGACTTATTATTTGGGGGACTCAGACCAAGGGGGAATGGAACGGACTTACAGAAGGTGTTCAAAGCACAAAAAATGTGTTCGTGCGATTTGTGGTATAGCACCAGACCATTCATGTAAATCATTATTCAAAAAATGTAATATACTCTCACTGCCCTATCTATACGTTTTTGAAATTTGTAATTGGATTTATTTACAAAAGCGGATAATTTTTATCAAAGAAATACGAGGAACCCTAACAGACTAGTGGTTAACTTTACAGCATGAATTTTGTATCAAAAAATTGTTCATATATGTGCATAAAAGTCTACAATGGCAGTCCTGAACACCTTAAGTCAAGTCACTACCGATAAATAAATTTAAAAGTAAACTTTTCGAATGGTTACAGGGACTTTGTTTCTATTCAATAAAAGAATTTATGGATCTCCATAATTATAAACATACATAAGACATTAAAAACCATATCGTTGTAATTGTATATAATTGTAAAATTGTAAATAACATAATGACAAACATAATTTTAAAATATTTGCATGCTATAAATAATACTAGCTGATTAAGGCGTTTATCTTCTAAGTATACGTTGGGGAAAAAGTTTTTTCGCATTTTATATGAAAATTAAAAACATTTTTTAATAAAGTTTATTTACATTTAACTAAAGTATGTAGGTGCCATTTTGTTCGATAACTTTCTGCCATCTTGTAGGTAGGGACATGATCCCATTGCTATAGAAATTCTGGGGCTTCTGATCAAAAAACCGCGACAAGTGGTTTTGGCAGTCCTCTCGTGATGTTAACCTGACACTGCCTAAAGATTTCTTAAGAGACCGAAACAAGTGGAAATCTGAAGGTGCAAGGTCAGGACTATACGGCGGATGCATTAATACGTCCCAGCCAAACTCTCTTAATTTTTGCTGAGTGGCTAAAGATGTATGAGGTCTAGCGTTATTATGATGAAAAACCACACCCCTTCTGTTGACTAATTCCGGCCGCTTTCTCTCAACTTCTTGCTTTAATGTCATCAGTTGTTCGCAGTAGAGTTCAGAATCGATGGTCCTGCCTGACGGTAACAGATCATAATGAATAATGCCTTTCCAATCCCACCATACACACAGCATTACCTTGTTGTGAGATAACCCGGGTTTCGCCAGAGTCTGTGAAGCCTGACCAGCCTTTGACCACGACCGTTTTCGCACGTTCTTGTCGTACGTGATCCACTTTTCATCAATAGTTATCAGGTTTTTCAAAATTGGTTTGGTTTCATTACGTCGTAATAAATATTCACAAATGAGTACACGGTTCATCAAGTTTCTTTCAGTGAGCTCATGAGGCACCCAAATATCGAGCTTTTTTTGTGTACCCAGCTTTTTTCAGATGCGCTAAAACTGTTTTGTGGTCAATCCCCAATTCTTCAGCTACATCGTAACTACTGATATGCCGATCTTGCTCCACTTTTTCAAAAATGGCATGCATTTTATCCGTAACAAGGCGCCTAGAGCGAGGTGCTTCTTTGACATCGAAATTTCCGGATTGAAAACGCTTAAACCAAATTTGTGCTACTCTCACAGACACTGCACCATCACTAATTTTTTTCGCGACTTGCGTTGCATTTTTACCATTTTTGTAGTAAAATTTTAAAATGTATCGAATTTCTTCATTAGATTCACTCATCTTAACAATAAGAGAAACAAATGAAAATCACACATTTTACCTCATTTGAATTTGGAATTATCTTTTTTTAAATTTAAACTTTTTAATGATACCAAAACCAGCCAAAACATACTATTTGCGAAAAGAGTTTTTCCCCAACCTATTATATCATAATAACGTTTTGTACCCTTATTACAGCAAATAAATATTTTCTTTCTTTCTTTCTTTCACTTGTCTTGAATCAAATATATGTATGACTAGGAGACGATGTTTAAGATTCAAAGCAAAAAAACGTCTAAAATCTACGCCTGAAAGCTGCTTTCTCCCTTAATAACAAAGAAATCTCAAAATTTAAACAATGTGTGTCGTTAACATGCAAGCAAAACAAAACAAAAATTACTCATGTGTAAGCCAGGCGGTTTAATATACTTTATGGCATGAATAGACTTACAACGTTATCAAGTTTAATTCCCTCAAACAATGACGCAGTTAATTTAATTTTAGGTCAGTTCTTTCAAATTTTCAGTCACAATTGGGGACTGATTCTTCTTCACGTCTACAGAATATTTTTAAGATATCTCCGTATCTATAAAAAGTAAGTTGTACCCAGTAACAGAGGGTACTGTAGCAACCAAAGTTGATACTTTTGGCTACAGTACCTACTCATAATATTCAATTATTTATTTAACTATTGGCCCCGTCTAAATGTGAATTTCAACTAACTTAGCCAGGGGCGGGACCAAAATTTATTATCATAATATCGACTTCGATCCTATGTCAGCTGTGTTTGACTTCAAAATGGAGTGTTTCTTTAATCCCTTGCGATGTTTTAAATTTGGAATACATTGCGCTTCCTAAGAAGTCGACTGTGCCAAATCTATACGGATTCCATAGCATTTGTAACCTTATAGCTATAGCGACATAAGTGTCGTATTGTTTGGAGAGGAGACGATAATTTTACACTCTTTCTGTGGGCAAGCTTTCCTGTGGCGCCGATATAATTTTTTTCAAAGTTCTCAGGTCATAAACCAAACGAATTTATTGCCATTTGGACAGGACGTCAAAGGTTAGATTTCAGAAACATTTTAATATTTTTTTTTGAAAGCAGAGCACTTCCTAGAAATTTACATTGAGGTAGGAAGCGGCATAGCAGACAGTTTAAAAATAAATAAATTATACTTAAAATCAGAAGCGTAAAATTGATGTAATCTCTTATGTAAGAACGTTGAATAATAATAATAAAACGTAATAAAACATATACATATAATTTAGGAGTTTGACTGGTACTGTCTTCCAGTTTTATTGATGAAAGGATTCCTAAGAGAGCTCAGAATTGGTTACAAAGCATAAAAACAGGAACGAAGTTCTTTGATCTAGAAATATATGAAATTTTATTTATTCTATTTTTTTTCAAATCATTTGCATCTTGGAAACTTGTTGACAATATTATTCCTACCTCTATGTTCTTCGCCATTACAAAAAATAGAGCCATCATGCCATTAATTCTGATTTGACAGGATTTTTTTCAGATTGGTAAATACACTTCAGATAGGTTTTGACAGGTCATAAAATAGAAAATTAATGTGTCTACGGGGGCGTAACCTGAAATAATCTGGGTGGGAGAAGGAGCTGATTTAAAGGAAATCAGGGTTTTTTTAAGGACAGTCAAGCGCGGATCGGAGAGTGGCGTTGCTCTCGAAGCGCGAACGGGTCGTCAAATCACGGAATAAAACCTCGGAGGGATATTGGTCTACGTCGCGCGCGGATTTCCGAATCTATTAGAACCAAAATCCAATCGTACGAGTCGCGTAACGCGTTATAAAAGTGTCGAGTATCGAAAGTGCGGATTTGCAACGAATAAAGCTTCGTTATTTAAATATAGTCTGAAAGTGTTTACAGTGCGTCGGTGAAGTGCGTTCGTAATTGCGTAAAATTGAAATAGCTAATTTAAATTTTACCCGCAACGGTTTTCTCATGAAACTCAATAGAAACGAAATATGACTATTTCGCTATAGAGGCGTCGCGAAAATAGCGGGTGTACAATATTTATAAATATCAAGTATCTACATCAGAAATTTATTTATGTAACACGTTTTATATTTATCCTTTATCCCTATAGCTATCTAGGTCCTGAAGGAGATTATATTATATTATTTTAGCTTTCCTTCGTCTGGCAGAGATACTTATATTTTGATCTAGTATAGACGGTCTGTGGAAATTACGACAATTTTAGGTGAAGGAGCTAGCAGAAACAATTCTTACCTTTTTCCCTATATTTAGGTTTTCTTCATACAGGTGTTTCTTTTTTTTTTTATAGCTTTCCTTTTTTATTTATAGCTAGATCAACGAGATCCAGGGCAGAAAATTTCCACATGACTGTTCTCAAACTTCTGTCTTTAGGTTTTATTTTAGAATCTTTTGTAAAAATGGAGCGTGTATCTAAGATTATTTTTAGGAACCAAGGGGTTTAGGAACGTAGAGTGTTTCCAAGGGTAAAGCATTTAGGTGTGTGACCGGGCTAGGTATGCAGTTGGATATGGAGGGAAGCCTTACTTTTATGTTTGTGTCGGAAACCATATCTGCCTAGTCGAGCAGGACCCCATCTGTGAGTATCTTGTAAAGGCTCTACGTTCACCAGTCAAGCTTAGTAAGTTAGAAAACTTAAAACTGACTTGGCCAGGTCTTTAGGAGAGATGTGTGAAAATTGGAGATGTTTTGAAAGGGTTTTTAGTATGAATGAGTAAAATTCTAGGGACTTAGGTTTTAAATGGTAGTCTAGATTGGCGCTGGATTTTGTTTGGAAGCGTATTATTCCGTGTAATACGTGGGCACGACTATTAAAGGTTGGCAGGGAGGTCGTTTCTAAATCGTTAGGGCCCCCACTTCATTCAGGATTTGCCAAGAATCTCGAATTCCCTCAAATTTTGATTATAGCTGCAGCTACGCTACGAGTATCGACGACCCTTCAATATTCTTTATAAAACCATATATATATATCCCTAATATTATACCTAACACACATATACAAAATAATTATATAACACATTATGTTTACACACTGAATTCATCTTCGGCTTACATCAAATTTCGTATTTGCGCGGGTGTATATCATTTTTGTATCAAGGCGTGTCAAATTAAAGTGTTATGCGGTGATACGGTATGTAATAATAAAAATACAGTGTAATTATTGGAGTCCTGGGAGTTGCTGAAACTTGTTGTTCCTGAAGGAGCGGTTTATTCAGCTAAGTCGCATGAAATACTTCAATCTTACGATTTCTCTCCTTCCATTTGATAAATTCTGAACTTGTGTACCTGTACCCATTTATTGCGGCGTCCGGATCAGAATTCTGTTTCTCTGTTTATTTTAACCGTTATGAATACAATGTAGAGGTCCTACCAAAATAGATACTAGATGATCACAAATTACTATGGCCATAATATTAAATAAATAAATATTTAAATATATAGATAAATATTTAAATAAATAAATAGATAAGTAAATATATAAATAAATGACGAATAAGTACTCGCATAGAGTCATTTATTTTGTTACAGTGGTTGCCGTGACGTCAGGATGAGTTGTCACTAAAATCTTAAATAATCTTATTTAAGTACCTCATTAAAGAATTTGGGTTACATTAGAACATAACGGTTATAAACTTTAACATAAAACGTGGGGTCATTCATAAAAATAACAGAGAATTATCTATTACCTTGATGCTTTAAATTATACTTTAAATAGTGTTAAATTTAACTTTCTATAAAACCCCTTGCATAGAAATAGGGGCGAAATACGATTTTATTTTTGCTATACCCCAAAACTAGTAATCTATACAATTAGGGGCGTAATAATCAAAGAAAATATTCCTAAATAAACCAATTATGAACACTTTCAGTTTCGACTAATTCCAACTCAGAGCTCTTTTAAAAAAAGCTTTCTCACAACTTTTCAAACCATAAAACTTTACAATCTATTTGTGTCATTTGTTCTTGGAATTACGTAACGAAAAAAAATATAGACCCGAATGTGGGTCGGTGCGAAACATATGTTCGCATACGGTATATTTTTTTTCTCCTTGAAATATTGTGATCTGTCTGCGTATTAATAAATCACGAAAACAATTTTATTTTGTGTTAAAAGTATGCCAAAATTGTTACGTAACTTATTTAAATAATTGATAACTTTATAGTCGAGTTAAAAATCGAAAGTAGAAAGATCGCATCTCAGACCTTCACAATTATATTATCTGTGACAAGAACAACAAGATGTTCGTACTTATCATTAGTTCGTGGTTATGGCGCTTGAATGACAGGGTTGTAAAGAATGAAAAAAAAGGGGTAAACAAACTGTTACTTACAGTTGCAGTACAGCTGACGTTATCGACCGGAAGTTTTATTATTTGTGAGGTAACTGACACCAAGGACTAAAGTTTTTTTTTTTGACGGCGTTACAATTGCCATTTCTTTTGTTATGGGGCGCCAACATTCCTAAGTTAATGACGGTATGGATCAGTTGCGTAAAGGGAATCTATATATGGTGGCATTAGGATAACAATGTTTTTTTTTCTCTTTTACCTTCTAATGGCCTTTAAAGATTTATTATGTAGTTTTTTTCTTCATTTGTGGATTGTAACCTCTGTTTTCATAACAAAGCAAAACCGCCTCATTGCAATTTACGATTAGATTAGTTACAATTAGGTTAAATTAGTGCTTATATTATAGAGTGTGTATGTTGGTGATAGAATGCTAAAGCGGGTGTGCTAACTTTGTCCGTCTGTCTGTCTGACTGTCTAGTATACCTAATATTTTTCATTTTTTTTTGACCCGTCTGTTTGATTGTCTGTGTATCTGTCTGTCTGACTGGCCGATTGTCTGATTGTCCGTTTGACTGATTTCCCGACTGTCTGTCTGTCTAATATAATAATGTTTTTAATTTTATTTTAATCCGTCTGTCTTATTGCCTGTATTAGCATCTGCTTATCCGTCTGTCTGTCTGACTGTCTAATATACCTAATAATTTTTAAATTTTAATCCGTCTGTCTAATTGTCTGTATTTGCGTCTGTATACGGCCGTCTGTCTGTCCTTTTGTCTATCTGATTGTCTATCCGTCTGTCAGTATTTGCGTCTATTTATACGTCTGTCTGTCTGACTAACCGTCTCTCTGACTGTCTATCTGTCCGTCCGTCTGTTTGTCCGTCTGTCTGTCTATACGTCTGTCTGTCTTTGTAGCTGACCATCTATGTCTGTCTGTCCGTCCGTCTGTTCATATGTATGTATGTGTGTTCGATCGAGCACATACGCCGGAGGTGTTGATTGAAAAAGCGAACGGTGTCGCGGGCTAGAGAGAGGCTAGCAAAATATGTATGAAATTATGTTGACGAATAAGAGCGACGATGTAAATGGTATAAAACTATGTGTTAGTGAGGGTTCGATAGTCTGATTATGTGTGGTTTATATTATAACTTTGAGTTTTGCTTTGTGGGCTACTGAGATTATGATTATAAAAAAATATCGCGTTCAAGCGCCATCTATACGCACTTTTGTGAATTACCACGTCATCCCTTAAACTACACAGCCGGTGAGGGTGGCTTCGCGAAGGGTGCGGACTGCGCGGGCGACGATGTAAGGTTGCGATAGCAGTCTAAGAGAGGGCGCTCTGTGTTGTATTTTTGGTATAAAGTTGGCAAATTTTATTTATGGTAGAGGTTCAATCATAATACCTATTGTGATTTTAGCAAAGTTTTTCCTTCCTTCAAAAATTAAAACCGTGCAAAAATCAAGGGGCGTTCTGTAGCAACCAAAGTTGATACTTTTGGCTACAGTACCTACTCATAATATTCAATTATTTATTTAACTATTGGCCCCGTCTAAATGTGAATTTCAACTAACTTAGCCAGGGGCGGGACCAAAATTTATTATCATAATATCGACTTCGATCCTATGTCAGCTGTGTTTGACTTCAAAATGGAGTGTTTCTTTAATCCCTTGCGATGTTTTAAATTTGGAATACATTGCGCTTCCTAAGAAGTCGACTGTGCCAAATCTATACGGATTCCATAGCATTTGTAACCTTATAGCTATAGCGACATAAGTGTCGTATTGTTTGGAGAGGAGACGATAATTTTACACTCTTTCTGTGGGCAAGCTTTCCTGTGGCGCCGATATAATTTTTTTCAAAGTTCTCAGGTCATAAACCAAACGAATTTATTGCCATTTGGACAGGACGTCAAAGGTTAGATTTCAGAAACATTTTAATATTTTTTTTTGAAAGCAGAGCACTTCCTAGAAATTTACATTGAGGTAGGAAGCGGCATAGCAGACAGTTTAAAAATAAATAAATTATACTTAAAATCAGAAGTGTAAAATTGATGTAATCTCTTATGTAAGAACGTTGAATAATAATAATAAAACGTAATAAAACATATACATATAATTTAGGAGTTTGACTGGTACTGTCTTCCAGTTTTATTGATGAAAGGATTCCTAAGAGAGCTCAGAATTGGTTACAAAGCATAAAAACAGGAACGAAGTTCTTTGATCTAGAAATATATGAAATTTTATTTATTCTATTTTTTTTCAAATCATTTGCATCTTGGAAACTTGTTGACAATATTATTCCTACCTCTATGTTCTTCGCCATTACAAAAAATAGAGCCATCATGCCATTAATTCTGATTTGACAGGATTTTTTTCAGATTGGTAAATACACTTCAGATAGGTTTTGACAGGTAATAAAATAGAAAATTAATGTGTCTACGGGGGCGTAACCTGAAATAATCTGGGTGGGAGAAGGAGCTGATTTAAAGGAAATCAGGGTTTTTTTAAGGACAGTCAAGCGCGGATCGGAGAGTGGCGTTGCTCTCGAAGCGCGAACGGGTCGTCAAATCACGGAATAAAACCTCGGAGGGATATTGGTCTACGTCGCGCGCGGATTTCCGAATCTATTAGAACCAAAATCCAATCGTACGAGTCGCGTAACGCGTTATAAAAGTGTCGAGTATCGAAAGTGCGGATTTGCAACGAATAAAGCTTCGTTATTTAAATATAGTCTGAAAGTGTTTACAGTGCGTCGGTGAAGTGCGTTCGTAATTGCGTAAAATTGAAATAGCTAATTTAAATTTTACCCGCAACGGTTTTCTCATGAAACTCAATAGAAACGAAATATGACTATTTCGCTATAGAGGCGTCGCGAAAATAGCGGGTGTACAATATTTATAAATATCAAGTATCTACATCAGAAATTTATTTATGTAACACGTTTTATATTTATCCTTTATCCCTATAGCTATCTAGGTCCTGAAGGAGATTATATTATATTATTTTAGCTTTCCTTCGTCTGGCAGAGATACTTATATTTTGATCTAGTATAGACGGTCTGTGGAAATTACGACAATTTTAGGTGAAGGAGCTAGCAGAAACAATTCTTACCTTTTTCCCTATATTTAGGTTTTCTTCATACAGGTGTTTCTTTTTTTTTTTTATAGCTTTCCTTTTTTATTTATAGCTAGATCAACGAGATCCAGGGCAGAAAATTTCCACATGACTGTTCTCAAACTTCTGTCTTTAGGTTTTATTTTAGAATCTTTTGTAAAAATGGAGCGTGTATCTAAGATTATTTTTAGGAACCAAGGGGTTTAGGAACGTAGAGTGTTTCCAAGGGTAAAGCATTTAGGTGTGTGACCGGGCTAGGTATGCAGTTGGATATGGAGGGAAGCCTTACTTTTATGTTTGTGTCGGAAACCATATCTGCCTAGTCGAGCAGGACCCCATCTGTGAGTATCTTGTAAAGGCTCTACGTTCACCAGTCAAGCTTAGTAAGTTAGAAAACTTAAAACTGACTTGGCCAGGTCTTTAGGAGAGATGTGTGAAAATTGGAGATGTTTTGAAAGGGTTTTTAGTATGAATGAGTAAAATTCTAGGGACTTAGGTTTTAAATGGTAGTCTAGATTGGCGCTGGATTTTGTTTGGAAGCGTATTATTCTGTGTAATACGTGGGCACGACTATTAAAGGTTGGCAGGGAGGTCGTTTCTAAATCGTTAGGGCCCCCACTTCATTCAGGATTTGCCAAGAATCTCGAATTCCCTCAAATTTTGATTATAGCTGCAGCTACGCTACGAGTATCGACGACCCTTCAATATTCTTTATAAAACCATATATATATATCCCTAATATTATACCTAACACACATATACAAAATAATTATATAACACATTATGTTTACACACTGAATTCATCTTCGGCTTACATCAAATTTCGTATTTGCGCGGGTGTATATCATTTTTGTATCAAGGCGTGTCAAATTAAAGTGTTATGCGGTGATACGGTATGTAATAATAAAAATACAGTGTAATTATTGGAGTCCTGGGAGTTGCTGAAACTTGTTGTTCCTGAAGGAGCGGTTTATTCAGCTAAGTCGCATGAAATACTTCAATCTTACGATTTCTCTCCTTCCATTTGATAAATTCTGAACTTGTGTACCTGTACCCATTTATTGCGGCGTCCGGATCAGAATTCTGTTTCTCTGTTTATTTTAACCGTTATGAATACAATGTAGAGGTCCTACCAAAATAGATACTAGATGATCACAAATTACTATGGCCATAATATTAAATAAATAAATATTTAAATATATAGATAAATATTTAAATAAATAAATAGATAAGTAAATATATAAATAAATGACGAATAAGTACTCGCATAGAGTCATTTATTTTGTTACAGTACCGTCAATGTATACGTTATTTATTTAAATTTTTAATAGAAAGAAATAAAAGCAATTTATTTTAAATACCTCCAGACATAAAAAAATCATACACAATTAAAATTAACAAAGAGTATGAATGGGTAAAATAATACGAATATAATAGGATTTTAACATTTAGAAAAAAAGTGGTAAATAAAAATGGATTCAACATAGCTTAATGCTGCGGTAAGTGCCACAGCGCTGCTATTTTGTTGAACCCGGAAACTAAAATTAGAACTTAACCTATACCTACGCTAGGTGGCTTATGTCATAGACTTGTATTATTGAGTCGTTGCTTATATCTAAAGATTGATTGATACACTATGAATTGGATTGTGCAGGAAGTATGTACCTACATATAGGGTGAAATTAAATCAACCAACCAACCAGTGTTTCTAAAGTGTATGATTTATGGAATGAAACCTTAAATATCTTGCATATTAATTGCATAACTAAAGCTCAAGTAATAACGATACAGCAAGGGATGAAAAGAACGTAATTATTTCGCTAAAAGCTTGGTACCCCTTTAAGCAAATCCAACGAGATAATACATTCCCATTGACGTACTCCCAAGTGGACATCGGGTCTGTGCTCAAAAGTGTCCGAACCAAAAGAGACTCAAAACCATTGAAAATTAAAAAGGGTGTCAATCATACTTCAATCAAAATTAAACCGTGCAGCAATGACATACGATTCAAATTAAAATGTTTTGTTTCTAATATTTTGACAATTCACTATGGACATTTTATAGTAGACCCGAAGTCCATGGTTTGGTACAAGTTTGGTACGTCAATGAATATTCCTGACCATTCTGAAATATGTCAGCCGGCTGTTGACTGTTGATGGGCACAGGATAATAAATTTAATTATTTGTTTGCCCGGCTCTTTGTCAATAGTATTTAAAGGTTAGGCAGCGAAAATTTGGATAGTGACGTCGAGCATAAAACGGCACGACCGTACCATCCTTTTCTGGAAACATTTATGCAATGGCCGAGTCAATCTATTTATTTAAAACATCCATCCATCAATCAACCTGTTTCGTCCACTGCTGGACATAGGCCTTTCCAGGATTTGGCCACTCTTGGTGGTCCTCCTGGAAGAAATGCCCATACTCACACACGCTAGGCAGGCGGGTTGGTGAGAGCGGTGCCGAAACCCTTGCACTAGTGACGCCGCTGCCCGTCACCAGTCTGTTTTATACGTGTATAAGTCCCGGCAATTGGGGATGGATATACCGCCATCCATCGGTCCCAGGCAATGGTGGGCCGCCTGGTTTTGCCTGAGAGCTGTTCTCTTACTCTCTCCCGAATAACTTCGGGAGGATTTGCGAGTAAGATGGTGGTACCTCCACAGTCGAGCCCGGCATCAGCTCTACCACCTCTAAAACCTATAAAACATAAAAGATTTTTAATATTGATATGTTCACTATAAGATGTTGTTAGGTTAGCTAATTATGTAATATAATAACTTAAGACAGAAGGTCCCTTAAGTAGGGACTGAATAAATTAACCGACTTGGATTTATTTTACATGGATCTCACAACTTTTTACGGTAGAAGAACTAAGTTGCGAGACTTGTTTCTTTTACAAGTTTTGTTTTTGATGGCATTCATTAATTTGGTTCTTTTATAACAATCAATGATATAAAATCTCCTTTTTCAAAGAAAGTATTAAAAATGTCGCTGGTCACTATATCCTCGTATTCTTTGTTTATTGCTTTTTTTTAACTACCATGGCACTTATTTGTTTCTACGAGCTCAAAATTGTTTGTCGCGTCTTTGTTTTCATTAGGAAGCAAAAAAATCACAATTGAAAAAACTGGGCATCGTGCTGTTATTAAATTCTCCAGTAGAAAAGGGAATACTTGTTCGGAGATTCATGTCCTTCCAAATTTGTAATAAAATTTTGGTTAAAACGGTTTAAACAAAGCCGTGTGAGCTTGGAAGACGATCTCCGTAGTGGTAGGCCCATTTCTGCAGATAACACATAATGTGAAAAAAAAAGTCAAGAAACTGATTTTTGCCGATCGGCAAATTAAGCAGTGAGAATTAGCTAGAGATGCTGGCATTAGCAAGGAACGTGTTCATGAACATTTAATTTTGGGGATGTCCAAGGAGATCGCGCATTGGGTGCCCAAAATGTTGACCTCGTTAGATAAGCAAAGGCGTGTGGAATTAATGTTGTCAGTCATTTTTAGACTTGTTAAAGTAGTGATGAAATGAAACTTGAATTCGTCAGTGGGATCCCGAGAGCAAACAAGAGTCGATACGATGGAAATTTAAAGAAGAAAAGCCACCAAGGGAGTTCTAGGTCCAGCCATCAGCATGCAAACTAATGGCAATCGTTTTTTGGAATGTCAAGGGGATTCTTATCTTATGATAAATTACCTGCCCAAAAACACGACGGTGAATGCTGAATACTTTGCAAATTTACTTGACCAGCTTCGTGAAAAAATAAAAGAAAAACCGACCAAGTGTATGTCGGGCCACGCGCAGTGTAGGGTTCTGTAGTTGCCCAGTACATTTTATAAGTTGGTCTACTAATACTGATCGCGCCTAACTCGGAAGTTGCTCTCCCGATACCGATACATTTTGTCGTGTTTAGAGGGGACTAAAGTTTGGCGCGACCTGTACTCGTAAACCTGTAGCTTCCTTACCTGTAATAGTTTTCCTTTTAACTTGATTAGAGGTATATACTACTTCTGTGCATTTTTTCACATATTCATAAATAACCGTTTAGCCAACAGGGATGACGACACTTGACTGTCACAAAATTTTGCTCTTTAAAGCTTATTATTTCGACAACGGATCCCTAAATTGAAAAATGGTTTTCACATTATCTGCAATGTTTTTAAACTACCTATATCCAACGATAGATAAAACAAAATCAATACGGGTATTATTAAAAAAAAAACGATATTTTATTTTATCATTTTGTCGACGTCCATCCATCCATCAGCCTGTTTCGTCCACTGCTGGACATAGGTCTTTCCAGGATTTCACCACTCTTGGCGGTCCTCCTGAAAGAAATGACAATACTCACACACGCGGGGCAGGAGGTTGGTGAGCGCGGTGCCGAAACCCTTGAAGCAGTGACGCTGCTGCCCGTCACCAGTCTGTTTTATATAAGGCCCGGCAAGTGGGGATAGATATACCGCCATCCGTCGGTCCCAGGCAATGTTGGACCGCCTGGTTTTGCCTGAGAGCTGTTCTCTTACTCTCCCCCGAATAACTTCGGGAGGATTTACGAGTAAGATGGTGGTACCTGCACAGTCGAGCACGGCGTCAACCACCTTGTCGACGTAATTAATATGTATACCCATGCTAAATTACAGCTTTCTAGTACTAATAGTCTCTGATCTGAGACGGAAATGGCGAAACTATAAGGGATCCTAAAAAGGAGGGGCAAACTTAGCAAATGCGTTTTTATTTTGCATTATAATGCGCCCTTGCACATAGCCTTTAAGGCGCGGCGCAGTCATCCCTGATATGACAAAAAATGGCTTTACAGAGATCAACCACCTTGCCTATTAGTGAAGAACTGGCTCCCTGTGACTATTTCCTATTTAAAAATTTAAGGAAAAATTTGAGAGGGCGCAGATTTTCAACGGACGAAGAGATGAAGGACGCTGTGAATGACTATTTTAACGATCAAAATAAAAAAATATGGTTCGCATAGTATGATGTCACTTATTGACAATTTCAGTTGCAGGGTAATACATTGAAAAATAAAATAATATATCGATCCTTTTTTTTTAATAGTCAGGTAGATTACTTTTCAGTCACCCCTTTTTCTTTTCAGCTTAGTAATAAAAACAATAAAAAGCACTTTTAGATATTGTATAGGTATTTTTATTGTAATGGCGGCACCACACTGCGTTATGCGCTATTCGTTATGCGGCTTATGCGTCCTTATGCGACGAAGTGTGGAGCGTTTATTCGTCTATATTTGCTTTATTCGCACGTATAACGCATAAGCGCGAATAGCGAATACGCGTATCCGTCGACTTGTCGGTTTTTTGACAAACACCAAAGGACACGAATATGCTCGTTGACTGCCCACACATCGTTGACTCATTCGCTCGCTTGCGGCGGTCGTGGATTGACGTGTGCTGTGCTGTCGAATATGGAGTGGTAATAAAATAATTTACTTTGAGGTTATATAAAACTTATTGGATATAAGTAGTTACTACTGTAAGTACTTACATAGTTCGTTTCCTGTGACGTGTGATCATCCACCAGCGCCTTCGCTTAGGTCTTTTTGCAACATTATGCTTTATAAGTAGGTATTGGTATGTTCGGTTTAAAAGCGTTCGGAACGCGCAAGTATGTCTCAGATTCTATTTTACTGATATGGCAACACTAGTTGTAAAAAAGTGAACTGTCAAAGTTGTTTTTTCCGGTTTACTGTCAATTTTGGTCTCAGGGAGATATGTGTTAAAATTAAGATCAACCAGTGTTGAAAGAATTATGTATTTCAAGGAAATAAACAGTCGAAAAGTGGTAAAATAACCCAATTAATGAGCATTAATTGCGAGCCCTATTGTGTGTCCGAACAGTCTCGGGAATCGGTCGCCGGTGGAAAGTGATGTGTTTGGATTTTCATTAGCACGATTCACGGAAATCGTGGTAGAGGTCTGGGTCGAGCTAGCTCGGGGTTAGGGGTTGAGTTTAGAGAATTCCTCCGCAAGCTGCGGGCGGGGCCAGTAGTTTGTTGAAGACCTGTGACGCGCCAGACCGACGAGAGGACAACGCTGTCTGCCCAGACACCAAGATTGAGTCTGGTGGTCTGAATCCAGCGCAGAAGTTCAAGAAGTAAGGCTGCATCCAAATGTGAGTCTTTGAACCATTTACCCTTCAGAAAGGAATTGTAGTATATAAGAACCCCCTTTGTATGGGAAGCCCCTTTCTGACAGGTTTTAACCTCCTTATAATATTCAAATGGGTCCAGCACGCGAGGTTTAAACCATATCTGTGGAGAGGGGGGCTTTTCAAACCCATTTGCTGGTAGCAGAGCGTGGTTAAGTTGTTTAATATCGGATATTAAACAACCCCGGACCAAGATATATTCTGTTTATATAAGCCGAACCGATATAGTAGCTCCGTTGGCCTAAGATAATTTGTGAATTTGTGAATTACTTTGTTTTAGGTAGGTAGTTTGGAACCTTGTAACCTAAAGCGAGATCAAATAGAATATTTTGTTATTTCTTATACTACAGTACTCAGACTGTGTATATGAATAGGTTTATGTAAGCTGGAAGGATATTTACACAGCTCCTTTAGCTTTAGGTATTGTATTATATGTTGTATTGTGGATAAACATATAACTTTATAAGCGCGGTTAAGCCTAGTGAACCCGGCGACAAAACTATAATAGTTTGTAAATTCATACAGCATAACCATTGCTAGCAAGCGAAGCGGCTTAATTATTAGTTATATAGTTGTTGAAAGCCTCAGCTTATATAAATTACAAAGTACATAGCAGGGCTAATGTGTAATGTGTAGTTTTTGGTTAGTGAATCATATTAACTAAGCGAGCGCTTAGGTATAATATTATAACAACGTACATAGGTTATGTTACAACTTGGAATTGTTAAATTTGTTTGTTTTGGAGTATGTTTAGTCTTTAACAAGTGTTTAATGTGATTACATACTTTCAGAAGCCAATTACCTTTGGATATACTGTTAGTTAGTGCTACAGTTTGGTTTATATTGTTTATTTTGAATGAAAACTTCTTGACACTTGCGATTGAGGCTTGGACATAGTTGTTTGTCAAAAGTGTAGCATAAATGTAACTAACTGGTTTATGTTGTATGGATTATATATATATAGCAGCAGAAACGGTCTGTCTGTCTGTTCATAAAGTTATGATATTGTGTTTATTTGAAAATGTTTGAGTGATATATAGCAACAGAAAAGGTCTGTCTGTTTGTTCATAAAGTTATGATATTGTGTTTGTTTGTACACATTTGAGTATTAAAAATTGGTTTTGGTTGAACTCGCATAATTGAACAACAGGGTTGTATTGTGTATTAATGTATTGAAATTAACATACTGACTAGAGTCTAGTATATTTGGGTCTACAATAGGATTGTATACGGGGACGTTTGTGATTCGTGCCAGAGTTAGTTCGGTTTTTAATTGTTGGTATTTTCTTTGATTTCCCGGTCTACAATGTCGAGGACTTCTCCGAGGAACATCTTGGCCAGCCAGCTGCGCTGGTTTGTCAGCGTTCAAGGCTTGTTGGCTCGAGCTGATCGGGGCGATGCAGTCCTGGAGCGGTACTCACAGATGGAGCATCGCCTCGAGAAAGCTGAGCAGGCGCTCATCGAGCTGTTGGACCAGGAGCTGCCACCGGAGGTAATGGCTAGCCCTAATAATGACATGGATCAAATTATGGATATTTATAATGAGGTCACACAGGTCGCCTGTCAGATTAAAAAGCGACAGTCAGGTGTTTCGAGCACACCTGATGTAAGACATGCAGCGCAAGGTACATCGTTGCACAGTAGGCTCCCTACTTTGGAGTTAGGACATTTTGACGGTACCATGGAGCTATGGGTGGCATATAAGGATATGTTCACCTCGTTGGTTGACAGTAGGCAGGATTTAACCAACGCTCAAAAGATGGCATATTTGATGTCCACTTTAGAAAGTGAGGCAAAGAGCTTAGTGCAACATTTAAGAGTAGAGGACGATTCTTATAGCATAGCGTGGGAACTATTAAATAATAGATATCAGAATGTCCGTCTGTTGGCCGATGCTCATACGAGCCAATTGTTAAGTTTGCCTAGGGTAGGTAATAAGGCTCAAATTCAAACGCAGTTACTGACCCCGGTTACAGTAGCCTGTAACGCGTTAAAAATGTTAGGTTTGCCCGTGGATGAGTGGTCGTTCTTGTTGGTACACATTATTTTGGGTAAGTTACCGTCTGATACTCGTTCACGTTTCGAACGTGAGACCGCGGAAAGGGAGGACAAGGCTCTTCCTACTTTCGCTGATTTGATGAAGTTTTTAGAATTTGAGGCTAGGGCCGTGGAATCTTCATGGAATTCGGAGGTGGCGCCACCTACCGGGAGTTTCAGGGAACCTGCCGGTAATTCGGGGCGAAGGGGGCCACAGGGAGTGCAACCGCTTCGGGGACGCGTTGCTGCACGTCTGGCTGCACTGGCCGCTGTGGCTGAGAGCCCAAACTGCCACCAGTGTGGACGCCCAGGACACGCGTTATCGCAGTGCCATGATTTTGCTGCATTACCGGTAGTGGACAGACGGCGATTAGTTAAAATTAATAGACTGTGCTATTTTTGTTTAGAGGACCACTTAGCGCGCGAGTGCTCCAGACAGCGAATGTGTAGAGAATGTGGCCGGCCACATAATGATTTAATTTGTGCGAACAGGTCTGGAGCCTACGGTCACGCCACGAGCGGGGGAGCCGCGGCGCAGTCCACCTATCAGTCACGTCCGTCGAGTGGCCCCTCTCAAGGACGAGGAGCGCACCCGTCAGAGAGTGGAGAGAGCCCTCGCGTGAGTCGTGCTCAGTTTGATAGTGGTGTGAATCGTGCGCCTGCGGTACGAGGCTATATTGCGGACCCGGGTGGGGGACCCCTCATGGGGGGGGTTCAACGGGTCAGGGCCGCACTCAGGATATTAGGAGTGGACCCCATGCTTCCGCGACAGCGGGTCCGAGTAGGGACCCCCCGAGGGGGGGGGGCTCCACGGGCGGAGGCCCCACTCAAGGTTGTATGAGTGGACCCCAGTTTGCCGAACCAGTGCCTGCGCCCACTGTAGGACAGTATAGCAGGGCGGAGCCACAGCGATACTCTCCGCCGATACACGAGTATCCGCGGTTAGAATATCACCCGCCTTATTCGAGATATGGTAGGGCAGCGGGTTACGCACCACCTCGGATGGCATTGTGTATACGCTCACCATATATAGGGCAATGGATGCACCCTGGATTGGAGGGGCCGGGCCCCCAATAATTTGTCTGCCCCTGTACCGGTGCGGAGCCGAGGACAGTTCTTCGGCCCACCATATTAGTTAGTAGTTGGGGCCCCCCGGGGGGAGATTCAGTTAGAGTAAGGACCACTGTTGAATTTCGGGATGTGTATGCATGATCGGATAGTCAGGTTACGCGAGCATGGCTACGCGCATCCCCACGTACTTTAGAGATCATCCACCAGCGCCTTCGCTTAGGTCTTTTTGCAACATTATGCTTTATAAGTAGGTATTGGTATGTTCGGTTTAAAAGCGTTCGGAACGCGCAAGTATGTCTCAGATTCTATTTTACTGATATGGCAACACTAGTTGTAAAAAAGTGAACTGTCAAAGTTGTTTTTTCCGGTTTACTGTCAATTTTGGTCTCAGGGAGATATGTGTTAAAATTAAGATCAACCAGTGTTGAAAGAATTATGTATTTCAAGGAAATAAACAGTGGAAAAGTGGTAAAATAACCCAATTAATGAGCATTAATTGCGAGCCCTATTGTGTGTCCGAACAGTCTCGGGAATCGGTCGCCGGTGGAAAGTGATGTGTTTGGATTTTCATTAGCACGATTCACGGAAATCGTGGTAGAGGTCTGGGTCGAGCTAGCTCGGGGTTAGGGGTTGAGTTTAGAGAATTCCTCCGCAAGCTGCGGGCGGGGCCAGTAGTTTGTTGAAGACCTGTGACGCGCCAGACCGACGAGAGGACAACGCTGTCTGCCCAGACACCAAGATTGAGTCTGGTGGTCTGAATCCAGCGCAGAAGTTCAAGAAGTAAGGCTGCATCCAAATGTGAGTCTTTGAACCATTTACCCTTCAGAAAGGAATTGTAGTATATAAGAACCCCCTTTGTATGGGAAGCCCCTTTCTGACAGGTTTTAACCTCCTTATAATATTCAAATGGGTCCAGCACGCGAGGTTTAAACCATATCTGTGGAGAGGGGGGCTTTTCAAACCCAGGTAACATGAAAAAAAGTAAACATAAGTTGCTGTCGCTGTCACTCCTTTTGCTTTGTGATTACACATATTTGGCTATTCGGCATACCGGCATACCGGCACGAAGTGTGGATGGCATGTTTTTGTTCGCGCACATAACAAATATTTTGGCGAATACGGCGCAGTCGCATAACGCATAGCGCATAACGAAGTGTGGTGCCGGCATAAGAATTTGTGCTAAAAAGTTAAAATTATCATATTTCCATTTCTTTTTACTAAATAAATATGTCTGTTAGACTGTTTGTAAGATTTTAAAATCCCTAACATCAACCTAGGACTAGGAAACTTCTAATTCCGTGTAAACTTTTAAGGATAATGACTCTGCATTAACATTATGTAAGACAAAAAAATGTATATTGTCCTTTTTATACGGGCTTTAAAAATAATTACGAAAAAAGAATTAAGCAGTTAAATTAATGTCCGTTTACGAAAAAAGGCACTCTTAGGATTTCAGCACCATCAATCAAAAAGGGGTATACCAGAATTTGGCTGCTTAGTCAACTGAGACTTTATACCCTCGAGACGACATATTGTACATTTACATAACATAGGTACATCATTGATTAAATTAATTAATTAATGCATGACTTTGTTACTGCAAAGGACAAAATGAGGTATTTATAAGTACATAATGAAGTATTTAACACAGTAAATTGTAATATTACTTAACTTATATCTACATTTAATTCGCTATACAAAGGCCAGATTAACAGTTAGCAATAAAACATATACAGAATACCCTAAATATTAGAGATACGAGGGGGCGTTTTTAAGTTCACGGAATCGGGGGTAAGACGTGGAAATAAAAATACAAGTTTATTTTTCCTTTTCAATATATTTACCTGTAACCCTAATACATTT
The DNA here is from genome assembly GCA_910592155.1 of Ypsolopha scabrella. Lineage (NCBI taxonomy): Eukaryota > Metazoa > Arthropoda > Insecta > Lepidoptera > Ypsolophidae > Ypsolopha > Ypsolopha scabrella. The sequence continues at coordinate 12,359,214 of OU342965.1, forward strand.
TTCAGATCTTTCGATTAGCTCATGTATACCCTCGAAAAAAAATGTTTTTTCCTTGTCTGAAAAATAAGCTGAAACTGCTTCCTTCACTTCTTCATCGCTTGAGAACTTCTTCCCCCAAAGTTCTTTTTTCATTTTTGGAAAGAGATAATAATCACTGGGAGCCAGGTCAGGACTGTAGGGTGGATGAACCAAAATATCGAAGCCCACCTTATGCAGGGAAGGCAACGCAACACGGCTCTTGTGCACAGGCGCGTTGTCGTGCAGAAGGAGGACACCTTTGGTTAATTTTCCCGTTCTTTTTGCCTTGATTGCTTCCTTTAATCGCTCTAAGATTGAAGCGTAGTATTCTCCGGTTATGGAGACACCTCTATCAACATTTTCCGGAGTGGTCACCTCGATCGACCGTCCTGGCCGAGGATCATCTTCAAGTGAGGCCCTGCCTTTCTTAAAAAGGGTCTGCCACTTATAAACCATGGTTTTACCGGGGCAAGACTCCCCGTAAACGGATGACATCTCTTCTAGTATGGTTTGAACCGATTTACCTTGCTTGGTAAGGAACTTTATGACAGCGCGGTGCTCGATTTTCTCCATTTTTCACAATGTTCTCCCCAACTGAGTTGTTTGATCGACGATAATTCAAATAGTAATGGCCCGATTAAAACAAAACATTCTATTTATACTAATAATGAGGTACTTAACCAGTTACGACTAAGGAAAGTACCCTCATTTATTAATTACCTACCCATTCCGCGAATATAAAAATGCACCCTCGTAGCAAATTTTACTTAATGGAACCTTTATTTTATTTTTAAAAATAAGGAAAACTATATTGAAACAATTAAAAAAAATCACTTCCTTGAACCGGGAATCGAACCAAAAAAATGTGTAAAAAAACAACCTGTATTTTTATGATACCGATCGAAAGGTTCAAGCATGAAAACCAAATTCTTCGAAGTAACATTGTAACGTAAATTAAAGGACGACAATTTTACATTTTAATAACAAAACTCTTAAAGATATCACAAAATTCAATATTGTTAAAAGTACGAAAAAGACGCAGGTAAAAAGTACATATTCATTTTCCTGAACAATATTTTAAAATTACATCCTGATTTGATCCTTATGATTTACTGCACATCGATGCGCCATTTGATTAAAATGTTGTTCAGGAAAATGAATAATACGTTATTCCTGCGTCTTTTCCGCACATACTTCTAATAATATTGAATTTTGGAATCCCTTTAAGAGTTTTGTTATTAAAATGTTAAATTTCATTGTCTTCCTTTAAATTACGATACAATCTAGAAGAATTTGGTTCTCATGCTTGAATCTTTCGATCGGTATCATAAAAATACATTATGTTTTTAACACATTTGTCTGGTTCAGGTCCCGGTTCAAGCAGGTGTTTTTTTTAATTCTTTGAATGTAGTTTTCCTTTACTTTAAAAATAAAATTAATGGTCCTTGAAGTAAAATTTGCTATCTTTAATATTTAGCGTACTTTCGCTCCAGGGGGCATTCGTTTGGTTTAACCTGTATAATGATTACATAATATTACTTAGTAAGCAAAACTCAAAACATAAATACCTCTAGTAATTGTCTATATGAACAGCTTTTGCTATGGTGGCCAAGCGAGTTCGCTACTTTTTTTTCACCACTTTCTATCATTCAATCTAGCCCGATCAGCCAGATATTCTATAATGATAAGCCAAAAAAAGGTGCAATTTTGCTTAGCCCTCATAGAAAAAATTGCCTATATGGACGAGTATTACGCATGAATTTCCCTTACTAATATTATTTAGCCACGTAAGATTATCTAAACAAAGTCAAAATACTTAAAATTTGGTTGAAACATATAAACTAATATCAAAAATCTGTCAAAACACCTGCACCTGAATTATTTACTTTTAACAAGGGCCGTATAGTCTTATACTACACAACGTGCTAGTATAAAACTGCTTGACGGTCGCACATAGGAGTATTTGAGCTCAAAACTCGCACAAAAGTCCAAAATACAAACAGCATCGATATGTCTATTGGCATGTTGTTCTAAAAAGTAAACAACCGGTAGGTACACTAAATAGTGACCACGCCTTGCCCTCCTCCCCTCCTGAAGACATCTCAGTCAGAACTTTGAGTTTTATATTAAACTAGCTTTTGCCCACGGCTCCGCCCGCGTGTTATTTGGTTTAACGACAAGCTTTTTCCGGTATATAAGTTAGGGTATGAGCTATATCCATTCCAAATTTCATCCAAATCCGTCCAGCTGTTTCAGCGTCAAAGAGTAACAAACATACACACACACACACAAACTCTCGCATTTATAATATTAGTGTGATTTAAAGCTAAAATTATGACTGAACAAGGTATAATAAACCTTTGCGCATTTCATAATATCTAATAGTTTTTATATTTGTTTCTACATTAACAGATATAATTTTCTTTAAAAAAAGTCCATTTTTTCGAAGAACAAATGTTTTGTAATCATTACGAGTAGTATAGAAACTCCCTTGAAATCAACTGTTATTTTATACTATTTGAAACTCGTAAAGCTGAGGACTCAGACTACTAAATACTAAAGAGAACCTTTCCACTTTTTTCCATTTTTTATCATAATACTAGAGAAAGATCTAATAAAAACGTAAAGCCAAAGTAAAGGAAGCTTTAGATTTTTAAAGCAAGAAAACCCAGGCAGTATATCAAATCATGACGACACTGACTGATGAAAGCACTGCAAACGACTGCAATTTTTTTTTGAAAATAATGTAATACTTTTTTTTACAAATTCAAAACAATTTGAAATACTTGTCTTTCATAATCGGGCGAGAAACCATTTTTATTGATGTAATATAAAGCTTTGCTTTTATTTTAAAATAGTGTTTCCTTAATTATATCACAAAACAACTCCTAACATAATTTTGTCTGGTTTTTCCGCTCAAATACAGTATTTAGGGCGTATAGCTCGCCGTTCATAACCTTTCTTTGTCTAAGATGTTGCGTAGTAGGGTTTTTGTTGAGATAACATTTTGTAAATAAATAAGTGGTAAACAAGCTTGTACATAGTATAAAAAGATATGGATTCATTATGCATTAAAGGGCCGCTTAATTCATAGGTACTGGTATCCCATAATAACTTTATATAATCTGAATAAAAATACAATTCACAAAATTTTGCAAGAAATGTATTAAAAATATAGCTGGTGGAACTGTGTAACCTACGGCTCAGCAACCTTGAGAAGCATCCCAGTGAAATAAGGCTGCTGCTGCGCGGACTTCTCGTCGAAATTAAATTCCAAACTTGTCGCCCTCCAGTGCACCTTTCGACGTACGTCTCGCCTTCGCGACAATACTCGTAAATCTTTCAGGATAACGTATGCCATTTTCTTAAGTCTCGTATTGAGTACTTCTTTGAATGAAAAATAAATTCACAGTTTGAATGCATAATCGAGTGTGTCAAACAAGACTTATGTTAAGATTAGCAGGAAGATAATATCTATAATTTATTGCACCCGTAATTGAGGCGGTCAGCGCTAAAGTGACTTATTGATTTTCAATGGTAACCATATTTTCTGTCATCAAAGTTTATATTTGTCATCAACTTGTATGATCTTAGTAATAAATATGTACCCACGAAATATTTTTATTCTCAGATCAATAAAAAAATATATCCAAAATAAAATATTTGAACAAAAACAGATTTATCGCAAAATAATAGTTTCATCCAGGGAATAGTAGATCTGTCAGTAAATAAATCGTATAATCGTAAATACTAAATTAATCATTTTGTGCAACGACGAGCAAAGCGAAACGGAGCAAGGAGAACCGTGTTAGCATGAGAACCGAGCAAAGCGGAGCGGAGTAAAACGAATCCCCCTTAGTTTTTAGCAGTGGCAACTCACACTTAGGAATATGAATTCCAGATGATAGTTTTCAGTTACTTTGATCATACAGTTGTGCAAACCTATTATAATAAAAACTATAACTTTTCAACTTGATACTTAATCTATTACCTCTATTTTGGGTACAAACCCTATTAGATTATGTTATATTGTAACGAAATTCAAAACCCATTGAATTGGTAACATAAATTTTTAATTGTGTCTGGGATATGATAGGTCACTTGAGTGCTAATCGTCTCAATAGTGCTAGCGTTTTTTTTTTTACAATTTACTGAATTATTGCTTAAAAAATAAATATTGTAGTTGGTAAGTAAGCTTTGTCTTTCGCACAGCTACAGTGCAGAAGGTGAGACTGTAGAATTGCGATTATGTGCGTGCACACCATTGGCATTGTGAAAAACAATTCTTATAGCAGTGCAGTCAAGGTCTATTTTTGAAAAATCATGAAAACTTAAAGTTTACATCGTAACAAAAGAAGACTAAGATAAAAGTCAAACCATAATTTTTTGAAAACAAGCCTTGCCTGGACTGCTATAAGAGTTGTTTTCCACAATGTCAATGGTCTGCACACACACAATCGCATCGCAATTCAACAGTCTCACCTTCTGCACTGTACCGCTTAGGTATTAATGGGAGAGGGTCAGATTTTGATGCTGTACAAAAAAAAGTCGTCTTATATACGTAATTGCATAAAATCAAATAAAAATTAGAATAACTTCATCTTTCACCCAACCTATGTTTTTTATCCGTCTTAAAATGTCGGATAACCAACTTAAAAAAAAATACAAACAGAATAATCTTCAGAAATCTTGCATTTTAATGCCCAAAACGTCCCATTTTCACATAGATTTATCTTAAATAATATTTTTTCCTGTGTCAACTCCATGGTAGTTTATAAATATTTGAAAAATGCAGTTGTTTGGTATGTAGAATATATAATATAGGATAGCAGTAAAACGTTAAGCGATATCACGGTAAAAAGATATCGTGTAGCAGGCTTTCAAGCGAGTACTGGAGACGCCCAAAGGCATTACAGCTCCACGAAGTCTACTTTCTGTTTTAGCGACACTTTAGGCAGGTAAGAATAATGTCTTATTATTATGTATTTAATTATCTTGGTTATGTGACACTTTTATCCTATCAGGGTACCAAGTATGAACATGCTATCGACTCGACATCGCTTCGATGAACAATGTAGCACTTATTTAATAGAAATAAGAGACTTTATCAAGTTTATCTGTCAAATTTATCGAATTGATGCTTACGTACTTGCTATGGTTGATCCATATAGGTTCCAGAAGTGGCGACAATAACAATAAGATAATCTACGCATAAGTTTATAATTTATCAGGGGGCTCTACGTTATCTTATACCACACACTTTAGGTTCTCGCTAAATATTTCAAAATAAAGGGGTAGATAGGCACAGGTAAATTCATAAAAGGCTACAGTTTGTACGTGCCCCTCGTCAGTAGTAAATTAGTGTAATTATCCCTCCAGAGAGCCATAACTGTTTACCAACTCCGATTCAACAATGTTCGGCTTCAATCGGTTAGATGCGGGACCCTTTTGTTGCCGTGCGATTAAAGCTGGAATCTCACTGACGCTTATTATAATAGTTGCTATTTGAATGTGAGAATTAAAAACGTAAGAGATGCAGATCACTTAACACTTTTTTATTTATTTTAATACAGCTTATTAGTAACAGCGCAGGACCAAGTATAATAAGTGAAGAGGGTCCAAAGTACTTGTAAAAATTACTAGTGTATAAATAAATAAATTTAGCATTTTGTAATTGTGCACACTTATATTGCCTCTGACACGTATTAGCGTTCAGTCTACGACGTAGCAAATCTACAAAGCAGAAAAACGTAGGGAATTGTAGCACTTGCTACGCCATAGCAAACAAAGATGCAGGTGTGTTAAGGGTTTCCCGATATTGTCTCTTTTCAAATTAATTTTACACCATAAAATTCTCACATTTTATGTGTGAAAAATATACACCTATGTTTAAGATACTAGGGGGGATCAAAAAGTAGTGAGAATGACATAATAATACATTATATACTCCTTAGTAAGAAAAATAATAAATACTGGCAGGCATAGCTCAGATATTTGTAATATTTATAAAGAAAAAATCTTTGATTCTCTTCTGTTTTTTTTTTTCTGGATGTAGTCATTTGTTTGCTTCGTGTCGGAACGTGTTCTCGAAAATGGAGAAAAACGAAATGCGAGCCGTTATTAAATACCTCTGTTTAAAAAAGTTAACGACGCAAGAGATTCACTGCGATTTGAAGGCAAGATTAGGAGAGTTTGCTCCGCCGTATTCTACTGTGGCAAGGCAGGCTTTTCAATTTCAACTAGGGAGAATGAGCACGGAAGACGAACATCGTTGCGGCCGTCTATCGACGTCAGTCACCCAAGAAAATGTTGTGAAAGTCGAGAAAATTGTATTGAGCGATCGAAGAATTACCATCCGTTACTTAGTTCAAGAATCGGGCATTTCTTATGGAAGTATTCAATCCATATTGAAACAATCTTCAAATATGAGAAGAGTCTCCGCAAGATGGGTGCATCGACTTGACATTTCGATAACATTGTTGGACAAGTTTCAAGAAGATTCTGAAAACTTTTTGTCCCGTTTCGTAACAATAGACGAAACATCCATCCATCCATCCATCAGCCTGTTTTCGTCCACTGCTGGACATAGGCCTTTCCAGGATTTCGCCACTCTTGGCGGTCCTCCTGGAAGAAATGCCCATACTCACACACGCTGGACAGGTGGGTTGGTGAGCGCGGTGCCGAAACCCTTGCACCAGTGACACCGCTGCCCGTCACCAGTCTGTTTTATATAAGGTCCGGCAATGGTGGGCCGCCTGGTTTTGCCTGAGAGCTGTTCTCTTACTCTCCCCCGAATAACTTCAGGAGGATTTGCGAGTAAGATGGTGGTACCTCAACAGTCGAGCTCGGCATCATCTATACCACCTAAACATGGTCAAACATGGGTCCCTCATTTTGATCCCGAGACAAAACAGCAATCTTCGCAATGGAAACGGCCATCATCACCGACCCCAAAGAAGTTTGGTGCCGTGGCATCGGCTGGCAAGGTTATGGCCTCAATATTTTGGGACTCAGAAGGGATATTGTTGATTGATTACCTTGAGCGTGGAACCACTAATACTGGCCAATATTATGCAGCTTTAATTCCCAAGTTGCGGAATACGATCAAAGAGAAAAGGAGAGGGAAACTTCGAAGGGGCGTGCTTTTTCATCACGACAACGCACCCGCGCACAGCTCGGCGGTTGCGATCGCTGCCATTCAGCAAGCTGGTTTCGAATTGGTTGATCAACCCCCTTATCCACCAGATCTGGTGCCTAGCAATTTTCATCTGTTCCCCAAAGTGAAAGAATACTTGAGGGCAAACAGGTACGAAGACGATAACGAGGTGATGGATGCCGTGGAGAGCTTTTTGCAGGACCAAGACAAAACCTTTTTTTTTAAAGGGTTTGAAGCCTTGGAAAAGCGCTGGATTCGGTGTGTAGAGAGACTCGGAGACTATGTAGAAAAATAAATCATTTAATTATCAATAGTAATTTTTTTCTATCTCATTCTTACTACTTTTTGATCCCTCCTCGCATACCCTTTCTGTAGACTTTTTACAGTTAAATTTGAGACACGTTACACTTTCGGTAGAAAAAAAAATGGAAAATTAGTAGATTTTTCAAAATTTTACTAGCAATCATTTTACTAACGGATACTTTTTAAATTTTATCGTAAAAACGTTTTTCGAGAGTAAAACAGGATTTTTGAGAGCGTGCGTTGTTTCGGCCGTCGTAACCCTTCCGGCCACAACGGCAACTGAGTTTCTGAGGCCAATTGCCGAAAAAGATATATTAACAGCCAGGGCTCAGAGCGCGCTTTTTTAACAATAATGAAAAATAATAGCGTTCAGTTTTACCTGCCGCAAAATGAGATGCTGAATTAATAAATCTCCTCCTGACGGAAAATATTCTTCGAATAAAAAGTAAGGTTAACTTTTAACAAACTTCGGTCAAATAGCGCAAAGCTATTGCAAAAGGATTTTGTTTGTTAACAGCTAAATATATAAATAGTTTTAGATAACTTTTGAATATTCCCTACACGCGTTAGATCCTAAAACTGAATAGTGCGTGAATAAACGGTATTATTTTACTTTAGGTTTGTTAGTGAACTAATTTTGTGCATAATAAATAATCGTTAAGATTAAAAAAAACACTGATATTGTTTAATTTAATAAATAGTAATATATTTTCTTGAGGATCACTTCTATAAGAGGCTTGAAAGTAATCCCTACATTTTAATTGTAATTGTATTATTTTTAAATATTAAAATCATTTTATAATTATTAATTTTTGCTTGTTTGTAAATTAATCAGTTTATAATCAGTTTCATTTGGTATTTGTCAGTACTGTCAAACATATATTAGACTATAGTTTGAATATTGTCTACCTTATCAGACAGTATAGTAGATACAGTATCCAAAAATTTACACAAGTATTACGTTTTTTTTTATGATTCGTATCCCTAAAATATTCATGAATGTCTTTTGTTACTAGTTTTATCTATCTTTTCACTATTTTGAATTTTCCGACCTAAATGAAAATGAAACTTTAATTTGAACATAACCATATACCGAAGTTTCAGGCACTAGAATTCAGAGCAGTAACAAGAGTAAAATATAAATCCCTCAAGACGTGAAACGTGTTAAATCTACTTTACAGTCGCTAGTTTGACAACACTAAGCGTGTTGAAAACTTAAAATCGAAGCACTTGGAGTTTTCTTGGAAGGAAAAGATTTTAAATTCTGTTACAGCTTTGTGTACCTACGATTTAGGCAACATTTCTCTATAGGTAAGATATCAGTGAAACTTGGTGTTAGTTTAGTGCGCTGCGACCGTTTTCAACATCTTTACAAACATTTTATCAACAAAAATTTCACTACAAATTCAGTGAAGTGACTTAACAGTCACCCTTTTGTAAATTCGAGTAAGCCGGGCGTCTTTACAAACTCTCGGGCGAGTCGTCCGGGGACAGAATGGTTTGTCTACATAACACATCGCTTGCCTCCTCGACTGCAATCTAGCGCTGAATAGAGTATCCCGGCTGAATGTCTACCATCACCCTGCACTCCGATTGGGCGGACGAGGACCCGATGAATAGAATGATTTTACATAAACAGACGACGGTTACCTGAAAGCTCTGTTATTCAAAAGCCAGTAACGTCTTCCGTTGAAAAATCCATTCTAGCTGAAAGAAAATGACTAAACGCACAGAATTTCAAGTAAAGTGTACCTTCATCTCTTTTTAACCGACTTCGGAAATGGAAAACAGCCATTCGTCATACAGATAATTTCCTATGAAATTATGTTGTTGGATGGTATGTTAGTTTATAAGTATACAGGCTGTAAATAGAGTGCGACTATTTAATAAAACCACATACTCTACTGATCATACAAAAAAAATATTAAAAAAAAACCGCGCAAATCTTCAGGGAAAAAGGTATTCAACTTTAACTCAAAAACTTTATCTCGTAGGAGGAAGGTCTATTTTAGAATGCTGCACCGAAACAGCTGTTTCACGGACGTCGCTCTCTTGAAACTCGCCCGTATGTCGGTGCGTTAGGGTTCACGCATTTTTGTTTGGAACTCAATTATTTCCCAAGCTAAAGGTGGCCACGGGTATGATTTTTGGGAAAAGTGGTTCTATTTACACCCGGTATAATATCACAAAAAATGGAAGTTTTTCTTTTTGGACATTATGTACTCGTATGATTGTTTTTCTAAGCCAACCTGTGCAATCATTGAATCAATTGTAATGAAAGTTTGTGTTTAATGGACTTAAAAAATTCATTAAAACTGGCGTTTCTTTCACTTAGGTCCCAATAGAAAAATAATCAAAATCAGTGCATTCAAAGTTATTTAATTCTACTTTGTAGAAATATAATTACTCTGCGCTATTATTAATAGCAATATTTTTAAATGTTTTTTTTTTAAATAAGCAATTTAAACTAAAAAGTAAAAACGGCAAGTTTTAAGAAGTACTACTTGTAAAATAATCGACGTCTTTCTTTTGTTAATGTACAGCACTAAGTAGTATATCAACGCTGATTATCAACCGTAAAAACGTTAAAGGAATTAAAAAGAAATCGACGAAAAGGTTGTTTTTTAGTATTTTAAGCTTTGAAGTGAGTGTAGTTTTTCTTGAAACAATTTTAGTTACCCTTTTAAGAGATTTCCGTCAATTCTGTGCCCAATTGATGCTACCTCAATTGATACGTACATAGAATTCATCCTCAACACAGTAAAGGTTCATTAAAATTCATCTCAGTAGGCCTATATTCATCTTTTCGACATTGATTTATGGGCATTGAATCCATACGTGACTGTACATGAAAGACTGATGCGAAATTTAAAATATATTATGAATAATTTCAGTTTATCGTGCCAACCACGCTCGTCGAGGTTGTCATTTTAACAATGTTAAAAAACATGAATATATCTAATTAATGTCGAAGCACATCGAGTTACGTGAGTGAAAACTTAGTCAGGTTGTGTAGTCAAAGTTAAGATTGTCGCCTTAGCGAAGCTAAACTGAGTAAATGACAGAGCGAAGCGGAGACGCATGGAGCAGCAAATTGTTCGTCCTGTGCTCTACATTTTCTCTCAATGATGAGGGAAGTTGCTCTTATGCTGGATTCATATTGCACGCTGAGGTGCACCTTGCGACTTTGATTAATACGTTGAATTCCGTCATTATGAAACTTGTTGCAGAAGGAGTCTCGGAGTCTAGGAAGACTGAATCAATTGCAAGTTCAAATGCGGTTTAAACTGTACCAGTTGCCTTTTTCTAGCCTGGCGTAGGGCATAGCCTGTCTGGAGTTTAAAAACTTTTGAAGATTATACGAGGATACTCGAGCTCAAAAAGAGATCGTTTGGCACTTTTCACTACGTTTTATCCATGCGGAAATTGGTTTTTACTTCATTCTTATCTATTCTTGGTCTTTGAATTTTCTCTGGGATAAAACTAGACTATGTTCAACGTAGATTACTGCAATTACAACAAAGAAATGATATAAAATTCGGTTCTATAGTTCCAAAAGCATGCTTTTCAAGACACCGTAACCTTTATGATATAGAAATACATTACGATGTAAGAAATCTAAACAATCTCCTCTGGTTTTTACATTACTTTTTTAACCGCTCTACATCAAATGAGTTATTTTTATGAAGGAGTTGTTTATTTTAGTTAACCAAACATCTCAATAAAATTAATGAAGGAAGAAATTAAATTTTACTACTCGGCTGAATAGACGCTTCTCATTGTCGTTGTTCCGGCCATAAAGTTCATTTTAATTGTTATTTTTCTTTTTAGTAGAAGCTCTTTAAAGGAAAAGCTGAAAATTTTGGTTGCAAAACAACTATAAAAAGCATGGTTCACTTTAGGATTCAGTTGATTGCTGTGGAAAACATTTAGATAACTTTGCTTAAAAGGTCATATTTTAGACGGTAATTTAAAGCATCTATACAAGATTAACTTTAAAATAAGAGCGACTGGTATTAGAATATTGTTAAGAAATTAGCACCTGTAATACAAATACTTCGTTTAGCTCAGGTGTCTAGGATTTATATTTGTGTAGTTTAATATATAATTATTTTTTTTCATTTGTTTTCAAAATCATAATTTTATTTAAAGCTTACCTAAATTAAAAGGGTAAAACTAACCTAAAATCCTTGACAAATCTCTAATAAAAGTAAACTAAACTAAATAAAAAATCATATCTAAATCGCTACCGTCATGTGGGAGGGTACCTAGAAGGCTGGCAGCGTTTTCCCTTTGAATGGCCAGGCTGAGTCTCTGGCCAAGATACGCGCCAGCCTTCGGGTCCTCACAAACGTCAATCACCGTGCAGATATTTCTTTAAAAAAGAGTTTTGCATCTGGACCCCACAGCCCGAGAGTCTCGACCCCGAAAGGCACAAATATGCAGTCCGAGCTAAGGGCTGCATACTTGCGCCTCTTATTTCCCTCGGCCGCTGCCGCAGCCGCACCAGCCCTAACGGTAGTAACACCGGTGTGGGACGGTACTAGTGTGTCAACACATGTTGCATCTCACACCAATGCTCTGCCGCGCCACGCCAGTATAAATGATGTCATCCGGCGGGCTCTTGCCATCGTCACGTGTTGTGCCCTTCGGCTCTAGAATAGCCGGCACGTTGACGGTGGCAAGAGCCCGCCGGATGACATCATTTATACTGGCGTGGCGCGGCAGGCGGCCAGCACTACGCTGACAAGAAAGGCCGTGGTGTCCGAGCTGATCGACGTTAGTGCCACACCGGCAGCGATGTTGCTCATTCGTCTTCGCGCCGAGTCTGAGGCTGACGGCTAGGGAGAAAGATACCCTGTCCAGCTGCGTACCGATGTTAATAGACGGTACAGCGTGCAGCCAGAATCCGGACTCCCTTTCACCGGATGCATGCCAGGAGGCGGGCTCGATCTGCAGGATCGGTCGCAGTGTCAAGTAAAGAACTTTGAACTTGTCTGCAGATCGGCTGGTCCCACTGTTTTTGTTTAGTCAAGTCAGTGGGCAGATTCTCACTAGGACAGGCTAGCACCCATGCATCCCTGGCATTCGTCAAGCATGATGCCTCAACGGCACCGAGTAATTATAGTACTGTAGAGAACATGCGTGCTATGAACGGATGACAGGAAGGCTGGGAGTGCTACACTGGAAATTTTGCGAATTCCCAGGCCACCAAACCGGACTGGAAGGGTGGCTTGTGCCCAGCACCGGTCGGTAAGTGAACAATTTATGATGGTAACAATTGATTGCTGTAGAGTATTATCAATAATTTTTAGAAGTGTAGTAAATTTCCAAAGTAGGCAGCACCGTAGGACGTAGGTTAATTTGGGTACAAAAAGGCAGAAACGGATAATAAAAGGTGAAATGTGAGGGCTAATTTTTGTTAAAAGGTCTGAAGTATGGAGAAATCTAGAGATCTAGTCGTTCACATACCTGGGAATCGATTCGTTTAAGACAGGGGCACCAAACAGGCACAACGACTCATTATCTAAAATTTTGATCTTGGGAGCTACGGCATTAAATTTTTCTATTATGTTATTTCTTTCGAAACTCGAAATCGATTTTGGTAAAAGCAATTCACATTTTGAGTAATTTAGTTCTAAACCAATTTGTCCAAAATTTTGAATTATGTTTTCCAAGTCATTTAATACAGATGATGAATCGCCTCCAATGGTGCCATCGTCTAAGTACCAATTATTAAATTTTGAATTTAGATCTTTGACGATTGGATTGATGGCCAAACTAAATATTGCTGGTCCTAGGGGTCACCCTGCTGACAGCCGACTACGGATTCCAGTAAGTAGTCTTTGCATATTAATTTTGTTGGTCTGCTGTAACATTGAAAAGCGTAATTATAGATAGGGGCACAGTTATTTTTGACTTCTGTCAGCAGAGTACCTCTGTCCACCGAGTTGAATGCGTTTTTCATATCCACCTTCAATAGAACCTCACCAGCATCGTGCTCAAGGAAGGTACGGGCTGCATGTACTGCAGCCTCGCAACCCCCTTTACTCCCGAAACCTAATTGTGTAGGTCGAAATTTTGTGGATAAATCAGCTACAATATTTTTACAACAAATTTTGGACACCATCTGGCGGAATGTGTTTCCCACCGCGATGGGTCTGATGCCGCAAGAGCAAGTCCGTAATATCCTCGCAGACCCCACCGACAGCATAAGGTTGGCCAGTCGTGTAATATCTTCCAGGAGGGCACGGCTGGCGACACCAGCAGTGGTTCTGCTAGTGAGATCTTTTAAATGCTGCGGGCTTATACCATCAAGTCCACCAGCCGAACCATTCCTGAAGGACAATATTTTAAATGTCAAAACTTGCTGACTTCTTTTTAGGGTTCCGTACCCAAAGGGTAAGCAACGGGACCCTATTACTATGACTCCGCTGTCCGTCCGTCCGTCCCAAGCTGTATCTCATGAACCGTGATTGTTAGACAGTTTAAATTTTCACAGATGGTTTATTTCTGTTGCCGCTACAATAACAAATACGGCCAAGTGCGAGTCGGACCTGCGCAGTCCCATACAACAGACATGATTTTTTGCCGTTTCGTACGCGAGTCCGACTCGCACTTGGCCGGTATTTTAGTATTTTTTTTTTCAATCATGTTATTCTTTTATTAAAATATGGCGTGATAATATCATTAAGTTCTAGAATTCATTGTTCTCTAGAATAAGTTCTCTCGTGTTATATTTGAATTATATTATCACAACTTATTTTCACTGCAGTCACAAACAAAAATAAACCCTGCCGTCAACTAACTTCCCTTTTAAAATTTTGATTCTGTACTTAGAAGGTGTCGATTTTAGTGGCTCGTTTTTTGCCGCTTCGTTGTTGTAATGGCATCTATATTTTTGTTATGAAGCATGATGTTTTAGGGTCCCTTACCCAATGTGGTGGTGCGGAACCCTTTATCCGCAAGTCTGACTTCCACTTTATTTAATTTGCGTTTAAAACCAAAAAGGTATTTACTATGTTAACATGAAACAAAAGTAATTTTATATGAAGAAACTATTTACGATATTTGCGTTTTACTTATTCTTTGGAAATAAGTTCAACAACTGAAGTAGAGCGCAACATATTAAATAAAATCAGTACTTGAAAGCTTGTTTCCACCTAAAAGCCTACGAGAAATATTGCTACGAGCAATTAATGACCAAAACGCATTCCTTGAAAAAACACTGTATTTGTTTGTGAAAAATTGCTTTCTTGAACTCGTATCATAGCAGTCTTTGCTATCAGCTCATATTTCCAAGTTATAACGAAGGGTGTTTTTTTTAGAGGTATAGAACTTTGAAATAGAATAAAACAAAGATGTTTTTTTTTATTGATATGAAATTTATTTTATTCTAAAGACAATCTTCTGGCATTATAATTTAAATATGACTTCTGGCATATGTCCGCCACGGCTGGCTCGGACGTAGTCTAATCTGGAGGTCCAATTTTTGATGACTTTTTCCAACATTTGTGGCCGTATATCGGCAATAACTCACCGAGTGTTGTCCTCCAAGTGGTCAATCCTTTCGGGCTTATCGGCGTAGACTTTTTTCGTTCATCAATTGAATAACCATGATGTGCAGGAGTTGTGGTTTCAACAAGACGGCGCAACATGTCACACAGCTCGTGCCACAATTAATTTATTGAAGGAAAGGTTTGGTAACCGCATAGTTTCACGTTTCGGACTCGTGAATTGGCCTCCAAGATCGTGCGATTTAACGCCACTTGACTATTTTCTGTGGAGATATGTGAAGTCGCAAGTCTACGCCGATAAGCCCGAAACAATTGACCACTTGCAGGAAAACATTCGGAAAGTTATTGCCGATATACGGCCACAAATGTTGGAAAAAGTCATCGAAAATTGGACCTCCAGTTTAGACTACGTCCGAGCCAGCCGTGGCGAACATATGCCAGAAATCATATTTAAATATATAATGCCAGAAGATTGTCTTTCAAATAAAATAAACTTCATATCAATAAAAAAAAATCATCTTTGTTTTATTCCATTTCAAAGTTCTATACCTCTAAAAAAAACTACTTGTCCAGCAAATGCTCAATTCCTGATCGCAGCAATAAGTAATGTAGTATTATATTTTCAGTCTACTATTTCTAAGGCCGGGTAAAAACAATTTCATTAGAGTACAACTTTTATTTATGAGCAGTAAATACAAGCCTTAACCAAACTGAGCGTAACATTGTAAAGTTCTTGAGGAGACTCGAAGAGACAAAGCACTTGCTATGAAGTTAGCAACTAGTCTTGAACAACTGTTCTCTTAACGCTGCGATTGCACTTGCTTAAAATGTACCTATATATTAAGTATACATAGTTGTAGATTTAAGTTTCTTGCCAAGCAATTATATTCTACTAAACTATACAGGTTGAAAATGGACCCTCTAGCTTTATTGAACTCTATGAATTAGAATCACAAATACCTAGACCACAAAACTGTACAAAAAAATGTTTTTTTTTTTTTTCATTATTATTTTAGTTTTCAAATTTCGAACAAATGTCCAACCAACGCGACGCGACATATGACTGACAATAGATAATTTCTCGACGGTAAATAATGCACATAGGCATAAGGTGTATATACACATAGGTGTTTTAGAGCGGAGTATTAGTGCTTCTTTGGCGGTTGTTTTTTTTTAATATGAATCTTGACAAAAGTAACAAAACATGTATTTTTTATTTTGAACTCCCAACAGTTTCCTTTGTTATAGCTTGAGGGTTCATTTTCTACCGGTATATCATGTTGAATTTAATACCAAATATTCATTATGGTCTACAGCTCCATATTTTTGTAAAAGGAGAGGCTTCTAGCTTAATACAAAAGTAGATACCTTTTCAAATAAGTTATTTTTAAAGAAAAACCTTTCAACCAAAATATAGGTACTTGATGAACCAAATTTTTATATTTTTTAAATATAATTTCAATTTGAAGTCAAAATATATTAAAAATACAGATCGGCATTGATAATTTATTTGGGAATCGCACGCGGCTTTTTGGGAAACGCTTTCGTTTTAAGTTCTAAAAATTGTGGTTTCGGCCTGGGTACAATAATTTCTATTTCATATAAAATTTCACAAAAATATTCAAAAGTACAGACAAGACATTTTTCCTACTTTATTATTAATATAGATAAAATGTATAAAAATAATACTACTAAATAAATGTGAAACCAAAATTGTCTTCCTTCCTTTTTCTTTCTTTCCCCCTTATACTTGTTCTTGAAGTCAAAATTTTATTTTGCGTATTTCACAGAAAAGGTCATTGAAACTTGGTTCTGCCCACTTACTGAGTTTCCAGTATGAATTTGGCTACTTCAACCAACCTTATATAGGTTTATTGGTAGAAAAGATAATTAAGATGCGAAATATTTTCTACCTACTGTCTAAAGGGGCGATGTCATATAGAATCCTCAAATTAAAACAAAGATGCAGATCTCTTAGCTGCATTAATAGTACGTAACCACAAGCTAAGTTCTCAAGTGTGAACATTTCCGCAACTCGAATGTTCCTCACATAGAGATAATAACAGTTTTAGAGCTAGAAAACCAGCCAAATACGGTGATTCCAAAGATTCATACCACCCTGGTTCAGGTTCTCGTTGTAAATAGCATGAAGCTTTTATAATAAGAGAATTCCGATTGAAAGAGCTCTTATTTCCTGCTAACCCAGAGATCATGCGTTGAATCCTCGTGGTGCACATTGATTTGTGTTCGGTCTACAGGCTTCGGAAGGGAAGGCACGTTAAGCTGTCGATCTATTTGAGTCCACGGCGATAATGCTCACCATCCATCATGTTTGGGACTTAATAATCGTCGATGAAAAGTGGGTGTATCAAGTGTGGACTATGACATTTCACAGTTTACACTTGGGAACACCTCTGACACCGCCTCGGGGATTCATGTCGTGACGACATGTATGCATGTATTTTCTGTTTGTTCCCATGTACTTCAAAGTAAGGACTAATTATATTTGATGAAATTTAGGACCACCCTGACATTTGTCGGTTCGAAAATCACAAAAATAGCTGTCTATATCTCTCTAGGTACTATGTTCTACCTCTATGGTTCCTCTTCACGACCGCTGTTGGTGTGCCGCCACAGTGCAACTTGTGTGTTTGCCGGCTGCACGCTACCCTCCACTCCTAATTGGCCAAAGTTCTAACGTTTTCGGACAATATGTGTAATTTGGGTTAAGATCTACTTGTAGTTTGAAATACATGACGCAGAATGCTGTTTTTTCAAAAATACATAATATTTACTTGGAATTATTCAGTTTGAAGATATTTAAGTGTTGAAAATATCAAGGGGCGGTATCTCAGACGGTACAGTACGATTAAAATCAGTTAACGATTCGGCCAACCTCGGTAATTGTCGTGAATCCCTCATCTCTCACATAGATTTATCAATTTACAGATATGACCTTTAATTATATTATTCGTTGTCTTATTGAATACAATACAAGAACGATATGAGCAACAAAACCTCCTTTGTAGCTCAAAACTAACACAACCTTTATATTGAAATAAGAAAAATAATTGACTATTTTGACAGTATGACTTCTTAGTGTCAATAAAAACAGTTTGACGTACATATATGATATATTTATGTTTATGAACGCTAATTTGATTCGTGAAAATATTCGATTCTATGAAATTTTATCAAAATAACTTACAATAGTTATGTATCTGAGCTTCAACAAATTTAAAGCGTGGTAAAAAAATTGTTGCTCAATCTCGTGAAATTGTAAATAATGTATATTACTATTTTAGAAAAGAAGCTAATTTATTTAAAAAGGAAGAAAGTAAATATCATATTTTTTTTATTTATAATATAATATACAAGTATAGCTTCAGTAAATAATGAATGTTCAAATTCATGTCACTTCTGCATAATAAATTTCTTAGGTCTACCGGTTAATAATGTCATCTTGGCAGGTGCTATACATTGCGTTTATGATACTTCAAATTGAATGCTACCTAAAAGAAATCGCGGTAATGTATTTCGTGTCATTTCCGTCTCGGGATTTAGGCGATGATATCCGAGAAAAGCCGAATCTTTAACTGATTTTAATCGTATTGTAGAACGCTGGCCTCTCGGTCGGACATGCACCAATGAATTTTCCGAAATTTATGTGCATTATAAATGTGTTTTTATCTAATACTTGCCATTTGCTGAACGGTGGAGAAAAAAATCGTTAGGAAACCTGCATGCCTTAAGGAGCGTGTATTAAGAGAATAGGTTCCGATTGCATTGATCGCTGTTACTCCATGCGGAAAAACCTGCAGTGCGAGAGGGACGAATTCTGGAAAATTATAAAATTGACGAATTTTATCACGAATTTAATTATTTATAAAAACACTAAAGTTTGTATCAAATATCTTTTCAGATAAAAGTTTAATTAAGTCTGTACAGATTTTAATTAATAATTAATATAATATGATTTTGCTCAAATTATGTAAAGACTCGACATGAAAACTTTTTTTGGAGTCATCTTTGATTTTTTCTGATTCAATGTTGGAATGACGTCTGAAGATTCTGTTTCGATAAGAGTGTGCAGTATATTCTTGACAAAAGCCCAATTTTTTTTCAAATATCTAGTATTGCTAGAGTCTTCAAACAAGGAAAAATAAATTATGGTTTTTCGGAACCTATCCTCCCTAAGCACGGCGTTAGGGCTGACCACTCATCACGTGTTTCCAACATAATAATTGTGAATCGCGGGTGTACCTAGTGTGGAGTATGACTTCTACGTGGGACGCACTATAAGTTTCCGGAATGAATATGAAAAAATACTATTAAAGGTACAAAATTAATTTATTGTTTTTCAAAATAATCTCCCTTGGCGTCTATGCACTTTTTCATTCGATCAAACCAGTTTTGAAAACTTTTGTGCCACTCCCCTGTGGTGACCTCTGAAACGTGTTTTTCATACTCCTCGACAGCCTCTTCTGGTGATGAAAATCGTTGACCGCGTAATTGGTTCTTAATTTTTGGGAACAGAAAAAAGTCACAAGGTGCCAGGTCGGGACTGTATGCAGGATGACTCATGAGTTCTACATTTTTCGTCTTCAAAAAGTCGTTTGTCTGTCTGGCCGTGTGAGAACTAGCATTGTCGTGGTGCAGGATGATACGGCGTTTACGGTTATTTTTACGGAGTTCGTCAATAACTTCCGGCAAACAAATGGTCGTGTACCAGTCACTATTCACGGTACGACGATTCTCTAAAGCGACAGTAGCCACGTGTCCAGTTTTATTAAAAAAAGAAGCAATCATCCGCTTAGATGCACTTTTCACGCGCGCCACTTTGGTTGGTTTCGGCTCATCTTGAAAGACCCATACGCTCGATTGCTGCTTTGTTTTGGGATCGTAGCAATAAATCCATGTTTCGTTACCTGTTACTATGTCCCACACCAAATTTGACGCACCTTCGTTGAATCTGGTAAGCATGGCACTGCACCAAGTGACGCGGTCCGTTTTTTGAGCCTCGGTCAAGTTGTGTGGGATCCACCGCGAGCACAGCTTTCTCACACCCAAATGTTTGTGTAGGATTGATTGTATTTGACTCATGCCTATTTCTAAGGATGCGCGAATTTCATGGTAGGTCACATGCCTGTCTGTTTCAATCATACGGCGCACAGCATCGATGTTTTTGTTGGTCACAGCGGTGGACGGCCGATCATCGCGAGATTCGTCACTGAGATTGATACGACCACGCTTGAATTCTGCAAACCAGCTATAAACAGTCGTCTTGCATGGTGCTTCATTGCCAAAAGCTGTTTCAAGCCGAGCGATGCTCTGTTGAGCTGTCAAATTACACTTAAAATCGTAGAAAATCATACTACGAAAATTTTCCGGAGTTAAATCCATGTTGATGCAGACACACAATTTTTTAAATGGCGCCACAAGGTAAAAACAAAAGACAGTCAGATGAAACAAACTGCATTCTACAGCCAAAGAGTTCTATTTTCAAATGTTGCAATAAATTTTTAAATATTGTTTATGTAAGTGGCCAGTTCCGGAAACTTTTAGTGTTACCTATGTATTTCACAGTTCACACTCGGAACACCTCTGACACCCCCTCGTTGATTTATGTCATGACCAATACATAATAATATTAAATTGATAATTATTTCGCTGAAAAGTCGTAAGAATTTATATAAATATAAAAGTTTCATAACCAAGCTTGAATTAAAACATTTTTCTGCCAGGTATACTTTTCGTATAAAACAGGGTTTCTTAAGCTGGGGTCTATGGACCCCTTGGGGGTCCGTGACATGAGTGCCAGAGGTCCACAACCACTCAGTTCACTCTTAACATATTCATTATACTGAGTCCATACAACAACAACCTTTTCATTATCTCAGTTTTGATACAATTTAATGAAGTTTTAATGTAAATTAACCGCAAAAAGTGATTTTTAATATTATACTTTATTTTCGTTTCCTAAAACTTTCTTCGACAGGGGTTTGTGGTATCTTTGAAATTCTGAAAGTGATCCGTGGCTACAAACAGTTTAAGAACCACTGGTATAAAACCTTCGACTAATTAAAATGTTTTTGTTTTTCTTCCTTTCATCTCAACGATATTGCGAACCTAATGAATCCAAACTTTTTTATTTATTTTCCAGCTTTTATATTTATAACGTAAAAATATTTCTAATGATATCTGAGTCATTTTACTTAGTACCGTGTAAAGAAAAATATTTGGGAAGCGTACGTCTTGCGAAATACAGGGGTTCCGTTATAACAAAGAATATAACGATTAGGCACCTCGCTCAGAATGTACTCCCGTGGTTAATAAATGGAATGCTGCACAGCTAGAGTAAACATTTATGGTGAATTTGAGATGCGTTTAAAAAAACCGGACAAGTGCGAGTCGGACTCGCCCACCGAGGGTTCCGTTAAAGACTATATTTTTTATAATTTAATCACAAATGTATAGTTTTCAGATTGTTCCCTATTCTTGTAGTATAAGACGGTATTACTTGCCATTTTTGATAGTTCTAGGTGTACGGAAAATAATCTATAGATTTTGATTCCCTTGAGAGTGTCGAAATATGCGTTTTTTACGGCCTAAACGGCCGTATCTTTTTTTTCGTTGACTTAGAAGTTTGATTTTTTCACAGCTTCAAGGTACTGTAGACTTGAGTAATCTGAGTATACGATTTTAATTTCAATTCGATACCTCCACGCGTTCCCGAGATAAAAAGTCTTGACAGACAGACGGATGGACGGACGAACAGACAGACGGACAACAAAGTGATCCTATAAGTGCTCCATTTTTTCCTCTTCAGGTACGGAACCCTAAAAATAACAAGGATATTTTTTATAAAATTTGAGTCGGATGAATTGCAGTTTATACGTTTGTGATTGTTTTGAATTGAGGTTTACTTAAGTACAATAGATAGATAAGTTATAATTAAAACGACTAAAATCCCAAAAGGCTTTTTTAGATTTTAGATAAGGTGTACCGGGAGAGTGGTGCAAGCAATTGCATAGCATCTTTCATCCATCTGTTATCAACTTCTACAGATTATCGCCTCATCTGCTTTGATTCTCGTAATTTCTAGGCGAGCGCGCTTCATCCTAGGTCTTATCTACGCTTTCCATCAGGCACGGTAATGTCTAAGCGTAACTTCCATATTTAACGCCATCAATCCATCCGTTTTAGAGTTTTGTTTTGTCGCAAACAGATACCATAGCTTCAGATTAAAGGTTTCTTTTCATTATTGGAACACTGAAATTCCAAATTTGTTAGGTTACCCATGCGTATATCATGAAATGGCGGCCCACGCACCCACCTTCAATAAATTATAATATACAATAAATTATATTACTATATACAAATGCTACCCATCGCAATAACATAAACCCAGATGGGACTTATCTTTGTGAGATATTCAAATTCAATCCTCAAATTGACTTGATACAAAAGGCAATTAATGCGGGGTTAGCAGGAATTTCATTTTGCTCGATAGACACTTCCAAGGTATTGTGGCTTAGCGAATATTATAATGTTGTATTTTAATGGGACTCCCAAATAATTCCTACTTATTAATGTTCGAATGATCATTTTGTCATTAAGTTATATTACCATACCTATCAACTTTTATATGTTCGCTTTGATTTGCCATTAAGGAAATTTTTGCTGGCCCACTTTACGCTATTATAACTATTTCAATAAATATGAAAAATACAAATTTTCCTGAATCTACAAGGTGAAACGTATAATAAAAAAAAATATACAATGAAACCATGTATTTTTTTACCCAGGAGTCATTCTGGATCTTTGCCCAAATGGGAACCATCTTCAATCACAAATCAGCATCAAAAAAGCAGACCATAAGTTTTAATACATCGAATTTTCACACATCGCCTTTAGTTCAGCGACTTCTATGGCCCGCATCAGATAGAACTTTTAGAAGTGCAACGACTTTCCCGATCTAGTTCGAAAATGCTACCGCGAGTTATCCAGTAAATAATTGTACATATGAGGTACATACTTTATATAATGTATTTGAGATCTGATGAAAACTTTAACCATGTTGTAGAATTGAATCTTTTTTGTGTTAAGACTTTAATAACTCGACAAATAGTACTACCAATGGAAAAGTAATAACAAGATTTTTATTTTAGACCACAAAAATATCCCTTAAAATAATTCTAAAGTCTATTTAAAAAGAAATAGAAGCAAGCAAGTGAAAAGTTTGGCATGGAATGTCAAATAGAAAATGTACAATTGAGATAAGAAATTAAATTAAAAGATAAAACAATTGAAGTAAAATTATAGTATTAAAGTAAAAGTAAAAGTTTTGAAAGTTGACAGCAGACCACGCACGGCTTAACTTACATAGCGCGTCACTGAAATCTAATTTTACATCTCCACTCTATACACTATTAAAAAACTGTAGAAGGAATGTGTCCGTAGAACATTGGAGATATTTACAAAAAAAACGCCTAAATTCAAACGAACTTTGGCAGCTTATCTTGTGACCTCTGTATGTATGTAAATTTGTATTTTATCTATGTTAAATTAACTTGAAAACTTGGATATGAACTGAAAACAAACGTAGAGACAAGTTATTTCTAACAAATCATGGTACGTAATCATTTTATACGCTTGAAACTAGGTTGGTTGGATGCGGGAATACTAGAGGATACCATTTCGTGTTTCCAAGCTTTGAATAATCTACTATAGGTAGGTACATAGAACCACATGTGAACTCGCAAGGTAGGGTTCCAAAAGGCACGTGTCGCATTCCGGAGTAAGATATATGGTTTACCTGATTTGTTCAGTTGCGTATCGTAAACGTGCCGTAGGTTCTACCTAACAAATATTTAGAGAGCAACGTGACTCTGTGTTTGTCTGCTACTTCAAAATTATGGCCACTGCAGAGATGTTGAATTTCCACACTGTCAGCACACCTCTGATGTGCGAGTAGATTTTAATCTGGGCACTATTTATTTGACTCTTATAAATATAATTTAATCCCTGAATAATCTAAAATGTCAACGAAATTTAAATAAATAAAGTCGTTATTTAAAGTTCCATTTATCTTTTAAGGATTTGTTAATAGCAAAGTGCATCTTAAGACCAAAATCAAAAACAAGTCAAAAGTGATTTCAGTCACGGTGAAGCGATAATATTTTTTGTTGCTTCCATGTGCATTGCCACTTAGTTACACATAAGACAGAGTTTTTTTTTCGCATAAGTTTGTGTTGAATATCATGAAAAATGTCGCATAAATTTCTTATCTTGGTTTGCAGTGCGTCTTATAAAAGCAAATGTACATATTATTAATAATACCAAAAGTTTTAATTTGTTTTATTGGCACGATAAAAGAAACTATACGGCTGATTTCTTATCATAATCAAAGCAACTGTCACCCGTTCCTTTGAATTACTTAATTCGATACAATAATGTACATACTACGATAATACGTAAATATAACTAAATAAATGTTTGAATAAAATTTGTTAGTTGTTTTTGTTTTAAGTGAATTAGGGTGAATGGAGCAAACAGGGTCGAGTGGATTGCAGCCCACAGCCGCAACAAAGGTCCCTCAAACACGTTAATTTAATGTTTCAATCGATCCTTGTCCCTAAAACTTTTGTCCTTATTCTGTGATTTATCTTGAGGAAACTCAAGGATTGGTTTTTTGTTTATTCCGTGACCATTTTTGGTGATACAAAAAGACAATGTCAGTAGCTTTTTCCGCTTGATTCTAGTGTTTTTTTTATATCCATACGGAACTGCCCTGTTACAGGGAAATAAAAAAACCGGTCAAGTGTGAGTAGAGCTCTCCATTCAAATATGTTAATGGACTAAATATAAATTACAAACTTATCATTAACTAAATAAAACATCCCCACTGTACGTTTAGGTTCCCTAAAAATTTTTTTCTTCAAGATTTTTTTGTCAGTCTCTTTGTCGGCGTGATTAATATGTACTCATGCCAAATCACAGCTTTCTAGTACTGAGTTTTATTGCGATTGATTGGTTAAAAATATTGATGAATAACAAACAAAAAAACAACTTTCACGTTTGTGAAAATAAGCAGAGATTAGACTCTTCTTCTTCGTGTGGAAACTAGATGAATGAATGAATAAACACTTTACTGCACACAAAACAAGATATTTACAAGAGATTATATAAATTATGTGTAACCACCGTAATGGCTTTGTCATTAGCCTGCATCAGGTCTTAGTGAATGCAGGAAGCCGGACACAGTGGGCAGTGGGCACGACTTGAGATGGTCTGTCATTTGTGGAACACTGTATAGACGGTTCGTGTCAGTATTTTCTTTAGAAATTCCCCAGCGTTTGTGGTTATCGATTCAAGGATTTCCACACTGGCCAGTCTTGATCAAGACCCGATGGGGTGCACATTTCTGGTTTTCCCCAGTCAGGACTCAGATATGGTTAAGGTGCTTGTTCCCAGAGAGACAATCCGTTTTCAATAGGTGTTGAAGTTAGAGCAATAATATTGGGATATACTCATATAGAGATTAGGATAAAAGAGAAAAATGGGGATATAAATAAATCCACGTCAATTCCCTGTATCTTTTCAAAGTTGAAAGCTGAACTTTAATTTCAACTTTATAAAACTATTTACATTTGACTGGAAATTCTTCCAATTATAGCACCAAGAAGTATCCTCAGGAGTTTTGCGACGTAAGTTCTTGATCTAACTCGAACTGCACTGTATCACGTAAATTGAACTATATGTACCACGTACATCGTAGGTACTTAAGGCCGGCCGAGCACGGAGTAAGGACTTCGAGAAAGCCATTAATTTTGTTCAGCGCCTTGCAACTGGGCGCTAAGCTGCAGTCGCTTTAGCTCCTCTGCAATGTAAAAAGAATATTAAGAAGTGTCTGCAGCTTGCCAGATTACACTGACTGGAGTTGAGCAACAGCTCACGTCGCTGACAAAAGATTCGCCTTTATGAATCTCTGTTAATCCACTTGCTTAAAATAGATAAGATAAAAACCGTTTCTGACTGTTTTTAACCGACTTTAAAAAAGGAGGAGGTTCTCAATTCGGCTGTATTTTTTTGGGTATTTTTCTCCATAACTCTGGCAAATCTTAATAGATTTGAATTTTTTTTCTTGTTTGCGTGGGTTTGCTTCCAGGTAGCTTCCATTTTTGTTTGGTCATGATCTGCTAACGGTATTCAATGATAGGCTGCAGAACTCTTCAACGTATGACGGCATTCACTCGATATTGAGCAAATAGCTCCGGCATTTCTTAACCGATTTGAATTTTTTTATTTTGTTTGTTAGTGTTTGCTTCCAGGTAGGTCTCATTTTAGTTTGGTCGTGATCTGATGATAGTCTTCAGAGATAGGCAGTGGAACTCCTCAGTGGATGACTGCATATCACTCGATATTGCGGCAAACGCTTTGTACCAGAACGCTTATTGCCAGGTGTTTTTTGAAAATTGAAATATATCCACCTGACCTTCGATCCTGGCCTGATCACCATAGAAGTCCTCAACGGATGACAGCACATAACTCTCAATGGCGGCAATCGCTTTATGTTAGTGTGTTCATTGCAGGATATAACCTGAAAATTGTCATTATGGCATAGGAAAGCAATACCCATTTTTCACTGTTTGTCCCGTCAACACTAAAAAGCGTGATATAAATGAACTTTTGACAAAAAAATAATAATCGATTTCAAATTTAACAGCAAAAATTCACTAAAAAGTTTAATATTATGATTTATATGATTTATCTATATGAATTATCTATATGATTCGCCTGATGACAATCCCACTGAGAGGTCGAAATATAGCACATTTTTCGTTATATTATTTATGTGTGTTAATTAATAAAAATAAAAACTAACAAATAAAAGCCATTAACTGGTTTTTTGAAGATAATTATATTTATTAAGCTATTTCTAAAAAGTTTAAAATATATTACATACATGGTACCAAAATAACACGTTTGCAAACTTCTTTCTTCCTGAAACATAATGTTATCTAGAAGTCGGCGCATTCCCCTTAGTATAGAACACAAAAACCAATGTGAGAGCGCCGACTTCTAGAGAACATGTGTTTCAGAAAGAAAGAAGTCGGCAAAAGTGTCGTTTTGGTACCATCGGTCGGTATGTAATTATTTTAAACTTTTTAATGAATGTCTGCTATTAAATTTGAAGTCGGTTATTTTTTTTTGTTAAAAGTTTATTTTTATGAATAAAAACTTAATTTATTTTTTGAAGTAGGTTAATCTTTCTACCATGTAAGGTATGCATATGTCAGCGTAAAATTGTAAAATCCGTTAGTTTATCAATTCACTGGGCTAGTTTAGTTTATAAACTACCTAACTAAAACCTACCGACAAGTGGTAAACTCCCTAGTTAAATTATCAACTATCGTATCGTACAATCTTACGGTGACATATTATATATTTCTGAAAATTTAAAATTTGATTAAAATGTACATACATACATAAATAACCTACATATACCCACGCCTGTTTCCCAAAGGGATAGGCAGTCAAATTAAAGTCGTCAAAATAACTGGTCTTGGAAAAACTTAAATTTTATATCATTGCGGTATAGAAAATCAGAAAAGTAAATCTGGACGTGAGGAGCTCTGAACCGGGACTTGAACTCGGAACCTCTCGTTTACCGGACGGTTGTTCTTCCACTGAGCTATCCAGTTATCAACACAACATGCGAATTTACCCATGTGCTTTCCCATACCGCAACGATATGTATAGATATGCTCACTTAGTAGTGAGCCTCTTGGCGCGTAGAGGGCGCTTAGTGTATTCAAGACGAGTCTGAGACTTATTTCCTTACCGTCACCTGTTACAGCATCGGGTAGTGAAGAATACACTTTACTCTTATCGAAACTATGATAGAAATAAATTTATTGATTTTCTCACTAGTGCGAAATATCTAATTTTAATTAATTTTGAGCAAGTGTATTAAAAAATTAATAGTGGTTCCCATTTTAAGAGGCTCAGATTTAAAATTATTAGTTTGCACTTTAATTTTACTACTTGTAACTTTAAAATTTCTTTTGTTTAAAAATTATATTTTTAGATTCCAATAAAACATTCAGATTTGAAATTTGTCGACATTAAAATTAATAGTTTATAATAAAATTAATTATTTTGTTTTCCATATTGATGTAGAGTCCTCAACATATTCATAGTCATAGTTAAGGTATGTGTTGTTATAATCCTGAATGTAACCTGGACTGAACTCGATGGAGGGATCTTTTGATGATACTATAGAAAATACCGACTCTTTGGAATTTATTGTTACTATTAATTCTTATATTATGCTCATTCTCTCATTATCAAATATTTAAGGGTTTTCTTTTAGCCACTGGCAGGTATCAGGGACAGACAAGACATCCGGTACAGGCTTCAGGCGTATAGAGACATCATTTTTGTTGATTATAGTGCGAAACATTAATTTTGATCTGGAGAGTATTATTTTTGAAGCGTTTCAAATATTTTGTACTCAGGAACATTACTTTGTAGTGCAAAGGGATTATTTATATATTTATATGTTTTTTTTAAAAGTGGTAATATTTATTCGGAGATCGAAAGTAACCGGCATAGCCTGCGGAATCAGTAAGTTGAAGTGGCAGTGGGAAGGCCATATTTGTCGCTGACATTATGGCCGTTGGGGCCGAAAGGCTTTAGAATGGAGACCACGTACAGCAAAGCGTAGTAAGCCGATCTCGTGCCCGCTGGACCGAAGACGTTGCGGGGGGCGGCTGGATGAGGAGGACGGAGGACCGACATGAGTGGCGAAATTTGGGAAAGGCCTATGTCCAGCAGTGGACGAACACGGGCTTGTGAATGGATGGATGGAATATTTATTTATTTATGTATTATTTTTTTGTAGTGCCTAACTCTTTTTTTATTGTTATTTCCATTCATTTTAATGTGTGTTTAAATACGTCCCCTAAAATTATATGAGATCATATTATTTGAGCCAGTTCGTTTCCGCAGCGTCATGTTGCGAGACCGTGCGTACCAAGAAGCTTAAAACGGATGCTCTGTTTGGCAATCTATCAGGTTCCATTAGATTCATTGTTTTTTTTATGTAGGCGTGTATGTAAAGGAAGGACTTTTAAAGTCTATACACGTAATCCTCCTGCATGCTAAAAGGCGCGGCATTGAAACGTGATGAGACATGTCGAATATCTCAGGCGACCCTCACGCATGCCAGCCCAGTGTCTCGAAAGAATTTAATTTTTCCCTCGAGATTCCTTACAAGCCTGTACCTCGCTGCACTCAATTTACTACCACTTCAAGCTGAATATAGATTTGTTGGCACACTATAACGGAAATACCGTCAGATATCTGATTTCTTAGCACGTATTTTGTCTGTAGATACATCTTGTTTGTGTTTTGGGTGATGCATCCTGGACATGGAAGTAATTTTTCCCTAACGCAGCTGGCGAATTGATAAGTGGCAAGCGTCTAGTTGAACATACGTATAATTAAAACCTCAAATCACGCATTTAATTAACATCACGCGATACTAAAAATTCAACGCCTACACGCTTTAAACGCCTCTACAAGGACACAGCCCTAGATATTTATAAACATGTGAAACACAGATGGGTTTGGATGACAGTCTTAAAGACATTAATCTTTACTTACATCGCGGAATCTCCGGAACTATAAAAACTACGAACTTTATAATTGCCACAGATGGGCTTCTAGATTTTTTTGTATTTCTGCATTCGTTATTCACAACACCTTTTAAATACTAACTGGGCGTTCTTATATTATCAGTAAATTGATAAAAAAACAGTATCCACTTAATAGCTTGCATTTTTATGCCAAGAATGACTTTCACGAAATCGAGTTATTATTCTGATAAACTACGAGTATTAGTTTATATAATCTGACAGCCCCACACGCAAAAAAGTTAGTCAGTCACTATTTTAGATCACCTGCTATGTGGACAGCAACCATTTTCATGTTGACCTAAAGGCCGACTTTTTTGTTGTGTGTCAAAGTTCGGCATCCACTATTTTAGCTAAACTAAATGTTGACTGCAACCTAAAATTGCCTATTAATACCTACATTTTTGGCGTGCACACCTAATAAAATATTGTTACACCTTACGTTGTTAAATTGCCTCAAAAATCTGTGTTTCTCGGTGCAACTAGGTTCGTTATGCCACGTAAACACCCGATAAGACACGATTTTGTGATACAAGTTTTAGCGCGGGTTGATGTAGTCATTTTTGTAGGAAAAACTGAAAGTGAGTAACATATATTCCTAAAAGGACGCGCGCTACTTATGATTCAATTAAACGTACATAAAATAAAATTGCGTACAGTACATTTGTATTTTCATATGCCATTTCTAAAGGGCTGCATAGGGAATTGGTCGTGTATATTTCTTTGCCCTGCTTTCGAAATATTATAAAAGTTAATAAGCTTACCAATACATTTTGGGTCCTTGTATCACCCACAATCCAAAGGCGAAATTTCACTCACATCTATGTCGAAATCAACATTAAACGTAGTTGAGCAAAAACGTTCCAAACCACATGAAGCTAGTTTTGAGATATTGACTTTTAAAGTTTATTTTTTACTAGGTGATTCTATGATTTGGGTTGGAATACTATAGCTACGCATATCTTCGCACACATAATCGATAGCTTGGAGTGTTTTTGATATACTCGTATGAAAATTTGGCACCAGCTGATTGCTTTGGTATACATAACTCATTTTTGTCTATCTTGTGTTTTTGCTAAACTACGTCCAATTGACCCCTGTTCATAAAGAATAATAGATGTATACAGAAAATACATAAAGGAATCTCATATCAATATCCGGTGTATTGTTTCTCGTACAGCTCGGTAAAAAACTAACAAAAGTGAGGCAGTCTATTTCGATCAGTTTTTGACGGCTGTATTCCAAAACTACGAACAATTAAAGTTCAGTGTTGCGTAGTGTGGGACCGACATTGTTTCAATACTACCGTCATAAGAAAGAGT
The DNA here is from genome assembly GCA_910592155.1 of Ypsolopha scabrella. Classification (NCBI taxonomy): domain Eukaryota; kingdom Metazoa; phylum Arthropoda; class Insecta; order Lepidoptera; family Ypsolophidae; genus Ypsolopha; species Ypsolopha scabrella. The sequence continues at coordinate 12,390,232 of OU342965.1, forward strand.
GCTGTAAATCGAGTTTTGTGAAAATAGCGCTTTTTAACTGCAGCTTGAAAATAACATTATTATCACATGAAAAGTTCAGACTCCTTGTAAAAGTTAGATACAAATGCTACCAATCTCAATACTTTTATAGGTCTTCTATAACTGCTCATGGAATGAGTTTGTGTTTAAAAAGGTATGTACGGAACCCTCAGGGCACGAGTCCTCCTCGTATTTGACCTGTTATTATACTAGTAACTATACATTTGGATCTCTTAATTCAGGTTGTGTTACCGTTCATTGCTACACAGTTATAGTGTTTATTTTACTTGATAAATTTGTAATGAAATATTGATATTTTACGTTATGACTTGTTATTGAAGGAATAATAGTATTGCAATAGCTCTCGTGATGATTACAATTTTCACATTTTTTCCTGACACATACATAATGTTCTCTAGAAGTCGGCGCTCTCATGTTGGTTATTGTGTTCTAAGTATATCATAGGGAACGCACCGACTTCTACATAACATATGTATGTTTCAGGAAGAAAGAAATCGGCAGAAGTGTTATTTTGGTACCATCGGTCATTATGTAATTATTTTAACTTTTTAGTGAATGTCTGCTTTAATATTTGAAGTCGGTTATTATTTTATTGTTAAAAGTTTATTTATTTCACGCTTTTTAGTGTTGACGGGTTAAATTCTGAAAAATGGGTAGACTACAGTGAGCTTTCTGATTGCCTCAGTTGAGAAGTTTTAAGTTCAAAAGTCCCGTGGCAAAATGACAATTTTCAAGTTATATCCTGCAATGAATACACTTACACAAAGAGATTCCCGCAATTTAGAGTTATGTGCTGTCATCCGTTGAGGAGTTCTATGGTGATGAGGCTAGTATCGAAGGTCAGCTGGGCATACTCTCAATTTTGAATGAATACCCGGGAATCAGCACACTCACATAAAGTGATTGCTGAAATCTCGTGTTATGTGCTGTCATCCGTTGAGGAGTTCTATGGTAATGAGGCCAGGATCGAAGGTCAGGTGGATATATGTCAATTAGCAAGTAACACCCTGCAATTAGCATCCAGGTGCAAAGCGTTTGCCGTAATATCGAGTGATATGCTATCATTAATTGAGGAGTTCCACTGCTTATCTCTGAAGACCATCATCAGATCACGACCAAACTAAAATGTGACCTACGTGGAAAAAACTTTTCCGAACAAAAAAAAATTAGATCGGTTAAGAAATGTCGGAGATATTTGCCTCAATATCGAGTGAATGCTGTCATACGTTGAGGAATTCCACTGCATATCTCTGAAGACTATCATCAGATCACGACCAAACTAAAATAGAACATACCTAGAAGCAAATTCCCCAAACAAAAAAAAATTCAAATCGTTTAAGAAATGCCAGAGATATGGAGTAAGTAACCAAAAAAAATAATAAAAAATATAGTCTCCTTTTTTGAAGTCGGTTAAAAATCTGACGCAGCTTCCCGAATGCTAACCCACCGAATACAAATTCTTCTGTCAGTCTCGGCCTTACTTAATCGTTGTTAAAATACAGAAACCGGTGTTAAATAGGATTACGCGTATTTCAAAGCGAATTCATATCATATTTAAACTCTATTTCACCAAAACAATGACTTACTGCACTCTTTCTCTTGACGGCGGAATAGTTGTTTTGCTTTACCCGACTGTGTTAACAGCACCACAGGAACGATATAGCCTATAGCCATTTGAATAGGACATTATACTATATTGGGCTAGTTATTTTCTTTTAGAACTTTCTTATGTCGAAGGTTGCATTCCTTTTGTATGATAAAAGCATTTGAGAACTGCACTAGATGCGTAGGCAAACTTCCAATAGACAATTTAATTATAGAGTATAATAAAAAGGATTTTTTGGTAATTATGAATTTAAAAAGTCAGTGGAGAAAGAAGCTCTCCTAAAATAAAAACAGAAACGTTTAATATTCGTACCGAGTAATTTTATATTTTATTACGAGCACAAAGATTAATTAAATATACGTAAATGTATTGTATTGTATGTATTGTTTTAATATGAATTAGGATATGTTCTACTCCGTTTAAGCTCAATTTATTTTTTGGGATAGTTAGTATAAAAAAACAGTAGAACATATTTTAACTTAATATATAGGTATTTCAGCGTACTACCAAGTACGCCATCATCAGTCAAATCAAAGGGCCGGCCCAAAGAACAGAAAAAAAAAAATTTTCTGTGGGCCGGCCCCATGCCGTTGGCCGAAATATATCAAGTTTAATTTATGTTTTAATGTTTAAATTTTAATGTTTTTATTAGACTGCTAATCGGGACCCTGTTACTAAGCCTCTGCTGTCCATCCGTTCGTCTGTCATTGTACGCCTTCAGCCGTAATAAGTAGCCAGTTGAAAGTGTCACAGAATACGTGTTAATAATAAACTTCGAAATGATTTAGAGATTTAAAGATTTAGGGTTCCGTACCCGAAGGATGCCATACGGGACCCCATTACTAAGCCTCCGCTGTCTGTCTGTCCATCCGTCTATTCCAGGGGTCTATAGCTTCAGCTTTAATAGGTAGCCAGTTAAAAGTTTCACGGTATGTGTGTCACTATAACCTGCATCACGGCAAAGAATAAAAATAAATTATACATATGGGGGCTTCTCATACAAAAATCCATAGCTTTTCTTTAACGCTACTTAATTTGCTCTATCTTATACACACTTATACATGAAAATTTCAAATTTGCTTAGATTATTAAACATACCCTATCAAAACAACACATAATAAAAATTTGGGTTCTGTACCGAGGGTGCCGAGTTATTTACAAGGCGCTTACATTTTAACGCGTTATTTTGTCACCTTGATGTTGTTATTTACCATATTTTGGGGTTCCGTAACCGTATTGTGTATTGGTACGAAACCCTTCGTGCGCGAGTCTGGCTCGCACTTGGCCACATTATATAAATACTCACTATTCTAATTAAATGTATATATTTCTTTGATTCGAATGTTATAAAATATAAGTTTATTAATGTGCCCTTATTATTTTTCCTACAAAACTGAGGTTCTATTTAATAATGTTTTACGTGTGAGATTTTTGCTAAGATAAAAAGCTAACCACAACTAATTCGCCAGGAAACAAAAAGCAGCTGCTGCAGTTTGAAGCCATTTCCATTGTTTTCCGAATCATTTTACTTTTTTAGCACAACCACCGAGCGTCAGTTTCTCTTTGAAGCTCTCTTTACATGGATTCATACAGGTGCATTGTATTTTGTAGCTATTCATGGCTTTGTCTCTATGCAAGTTTTCTCTTTTTGATATTTGGGATATTTTGCACAGCTTTGAAAAAGCAATCTCTTTATGAAATAAGCAGTCAATATATCTTTTTTTATACATTTCTTTTTCTTGTCTTGGCCTGAAAAATTATTATTGAACTCTATACTATGTAGGTACTTTTATAGTGGTATGTGTGACTGAAGAAAGGCTCAGAATGGGTCCCTCAATATTAAGGTGACATTTCTTTACCCAGCCATATTGATGCTGAAGACTTAGTAAGTAGTCGGTATCAAGGTTCGATGACCCTTTTTGGGAAATTCAACAATTTATTATTTTCCACCTACCAACCCAAGCCCAGCCCCGTGTCAACTATTATGGGAGATCAATATTGTTTTTTGCGAAATCAGCAAAAAGTATTATCGGTCCATCATACTGATCACTTACCAAAGCTACAGTATGAATTTGGCTGCATAAATAAATGTCAACTTATATACCGGGTGTAAAGAGAGAGGTGCTTAGAGTATACATAAGCAAGCTTATATATACTCTAAGGAGATGTGTATTTACATCCGGTATATGTATATTAGCGTTTCGTCCGCGGCTTTATCCGCACTTTAAAAAATCCCTGCCCTCCGCAAGCCCTCCGTCATCTTTCTCCGACTTGTTCTACCTAAACGTACTATTTAATCCCAATAAGAGCAATGTTAAAATCTTTTATAACAAAAACAAGCACTGAAACCTGCATTCAAATCCGTTGAGGGTTCTCAAGCTATAAACTACATATCTTTAAACACAGACGTTGCATTTTATATATCATGTATAGAAATTATAGGGAAGAGAAGATAAAGATATCTAAAGGAGAAGACATTTCAAAGAAGCTAGGTTAAAAAATGTGGAATATAATTATTTGAAAAAGGAAAAGAAACCCAATTTGTATGACATTTTTAATTAATATATGTATGTAATGAATGATTGATAAACCCGCACAAGTTTCTTAAGGGCCCATAATACCTCAATTCGCAGTCCTGCTCTAACGCTTCTGCTTTTTAACTGTCTATCCTACTCTAATCAGATGCCGCGCATGCAAAAACATCAGTTATTTTGAAATCGCGGCTACACTGATGTTTTTTTTTTCAGTTTTATGTTATTATCTGCATCTGCTTTATACTAATATCAGTTATATTATGCAAAGTTTCAAATCTAATTTCAAGTATTCATTGAATGCTATTGGTTTATTGTACGGTTTGGAGGTAACTTTGTAATTTTTTTCTATCGAGAAAATGTAACGGAATCAAGTTTTCACCATTGTGTTGACATAGCATTAGTTCTCAACTGTATCGTGTATCAATTTCAGAGTGATTGTTGCAGTAGTATAGTTATAGTATGTTAGTATAAAGCAGGATCATTCGAAGCGAAGTGAGGTATTATACACTCATAATCATAACGTGCTTTCGTATCAGAAAATCCAGTAATCAATTGGGAATAATCATAGACATTGTATAATAATTGTCTATGTGAATAATAGTGCAATTTGTACTCGTCAGTTTATCCTCATATCTACACCGACGTGCCATTCATTACGATGGTGGAGCGTGGCTGTAAGATCTGTCAGCAATGTGACGCAGCCACACAGAAATTAGGTTATGCTAATGGGGCAGTGCTTGAGTGGATACTGCCTTCACAAGAATTGTCAGTTAAATTAAAATGCAAGAAAACATATGTAATTTTAAAGTATCTTAATCATTTTAAAGGTAAAAAATCACAAGGTAAATGTCTCATGTATTTTTTTTAATAGACCATACCTTTTTAAAGGATTTTGCTATCTGACAAATGTTATATGCCAAAATGAAAACAGAGGCGCAATATTTTCAGCACCTTAGAGGGTGAATTTTCAAAAATCCTTTCTTAGTGGATGCCAACGTCATTACAACTATTTGTATGCCGAATTTCATCAAAATCCGTTCAGTAGTTTCGGCTGTGCGTTGATAGATGAGTCAGTCAGGTTTGCCTTTAATATACCTATATTCAGAAGATTCCTCGTTTATTTTTTGGATATTGTAGAAACAGTATGCTTAGACTTGTCTCGATGGAGAATGTTTATTTAGAATTATCTGTAAATGAAACGAAGCGCGTGGCAAAAATTTGAGGCCATCTCCATACGGAACCCTACTTTTTTATTTTTGTTTTACTTTAGACTATTTCCTAAACTTGTTTGTTTTACCGTCTTAAAGTAAGAGTCTTTAAATAAATATATCGTCACGACATGAATCCCCGAGGGGGTGTCAGAGGTGTTCCGAGTATGAACTGTGAAGTGCAGGTTATTTAGCCAAAACTAATAACGTTTTAACAATGCAACTTTTTCGAGGTTTCTTGTATGGGGACCCAACGTAACTTTTTTATTTTATCATTTGTGGTGGTAGAGGCTGTAGTAACATGTATTTTGAGAAACTTCAACCTTCTACCTATTACGGTTGAGGCTGTAGACCCTTGTGAAAGACGGACAAACAGACAGTAGACGCTTAGTAATAGGGTCCCGTTTGGCACCCTTCGGGCAAGGAACCCTAAAAAGCGGTGCAATTTATTCATTTTCTGTTCAGAATACAGAAAAACCTAGACTGCATACATTAGTATAAAAATTCACGAATGTTTCAACACTAAACCAACAGATTTCCCCGATGAATAAATAAATTTATGCGACTGGGATCTTAATTAAAATCATTTAACATTACTTTTAAAATTTTAGTGTAGCGCTCACTGCTTTTCTGTCTTTAGTCAATGGTAGCAATGTGCTCTTTGGTGATATTAATTAGTTCATCACTTTGTGGCGTTGAGGGCTTGGGCCTGACGGGTGCCAGAGATGCTTGGACACTAGTTTGTCCAGGCGATCTCCATTCTATTGTTTAAATCGCAAAAACTATGGGTTGAGTTGCTCTGCAGAAAGCCTAACAATACTTATAGAAAGCTATAAACCGCCATGAGCTATGCGGAACGATTCCGTTTCCTTGGTGTCGGGGAGCATAAAGTTGGTGTCAAGCAATAGCATTAGCTACAATCAGCACGAAGTTATTAGGCAGCCCACCATTGCCTGGGACCGATGGATGGCGGTTTATCCATCCCCAATTGCCGGGCCTTATATAAAACAGACTGGTGACGGGCAGTGGCGTCACTGGTGCAAGGGTTTCGGCACCGCGCTCACCAACCCGCCTGCCAAGCGTGTGTGAGTATGGGCATTTCTTCCAGGAGGACCGCCAAGAGTGGCGGAATCCTGGAAAGGCCTATGTCCAGCAGTGGACGAAACAGGCTGATGGATGGATGGATGGACAATCAGCACACTATTAGACAAAACCACTTTTTCAATGGCTATCGGTTTGTGACTCGGCATTCCAGTAAATGAAACACATCGGATAAACCAACACGGGTTTAAAAATGAATATAATCTTTAATACAACAATACTTATAATCCATTTATAGGATATAAATTATAAATAAAACTTACCTAAATGAAAAGGGTAAAACTAACCTAAGAATAAATAAATAAATAATAAATAACCAACTTGAGGCCACCTGGCCCGCCTAGGAGAGAGTTATATTTTTGCGCAGTTTGGCGGTCGAAACCCTAAGGCCGCGAGGGACAGAAGCGCGTCGACAGTCTCACGAACTCTGGCAGCAGTTTGGGAAAAATATATATTTAGTATAATATTAGGTCTAGTGTCTAATTTTTCTTATATAAGCTTTTACTTTAGATTTACTTTTTATTAAAAATTTTATTTTTCAATATACTTTCCCTACTTTTAAAACAAAACCGAAGATCATTTTACAAAGATACATTCAATGTCGATTATTTTAACTTTTAATTGCATATGGACGTGATTAATACATACATAGATTTTTGTGTTACATTGATAAGCTTTGATGCATCTTTTAAACCCTATAATAACGCATATTTCGTATATCTTTAAGAATAAACAAGGACAGTACTTCTTTTTGAACAGGAACAGTACTTCTTTTTGCGATTGTTGGTTTGATTAAGTAACTAAAGTTTAATTACTAGTACATGTGGTTACAGTAAATGCCAGGAGTATATTATGCATGTAAGTAAGGACAACAATGCCAAAAACTCGAGAATTATTGTTGCAGAAAAACAATTTCCCGAATATTCAGGTTATCCTTTACCGAATAGTTGGCACAAAGAAGGATACATATTACTTATACTACAAGGAGGGTAAGAATTTGTCATCACCTCTTGTTGCAGGAATACAGTTCCAATTTGAACAAACAGGATAGCGCTATATAAGAAACGAGAATTGTAATTTCCGCCAACAACTTCTTGACATAAAGTAAGAATAAACGTTACAGTTTTTCCCTTTTCGAGGGCGATATCCATTTCTAAGTAAATAAGCTATTAGTAAGATAACAAAGCGTGGAAATCCTGGGAACCGATACTATAACTATTTGTGCTCATCTTACGCCGTCTATCTTAACAAGAGAGTCTTATCTATTCATTTCAATGATACATAATTTTTATACTTTTAAACAACTACGAATCTACCCTTACAAATTTAGAACAAGCAGAATTGTTCTGTAACTAATGCTTGTAATACTTGACAAAAGGTTTTTTTTTTTCATGATGGCAATATCAACTTAAGAGCACTGTAGTCGGTGGCTTGGTTGTCGCTATGCTTGCTATTTCATTCTACATTCAAGTTCGGATTATAGAGCACAGACTGACTGTTATTGGTTGGCTCGTACGGAACTAACCGAACACGCTGTGAGAGGCAAGTCAACGCGAGACAAAATTCATGTCTTGAAAAAACTCGAGAATGGTTTTGGTTCTTCCTATGATTTCAGGAGAAATTTCCCAAAAATCAAGATGAAAAAAAATATTTTTGTAAAGTATAAAATAAACTATGCTGTGAACTTAAAATTATTTGATTTGTTGTATTGCTTCTAGGACATTACGGTACAAAAACATTCATCAAAATATGTGTAAAATCCAGGACATTTATACGCTTGTAACTTTTTTATGTATTTGATTTTGATATTTTTTTTAGGATCAAGTCATTAGTATTGTATGGAAAATGTTGAAAAAGAAAAAAATAATAAGCTAGTATGGGAGTTCGGGCGAATAGAGTGCTCTTAATGTTATCTTTTACGTTGCATAAACAGACACAAATGAGTTTAGTTGTCCCTTTGATAGTTTTTAAATTAACTTATCTGATGATTTAATATGTCCAAATTATGCCGACATACTGAGAAAAGCGACTGGAGTCTGATCTCCCGTCACTATGGCCCAGCCAGTGATATTATGTGATACTAAAACATCTTTCAGTACAGCTGAAAAAAATGTTGGTATTATTGGACTGACTGGGCTTTATATTATTAAAAGGCCTTAAGTTTAATTAATTTTGCACCAGTAGTCATTGAATAATACCAAATATTCAGATTCAGAACATGTTGAACTGTTATTATTATCTACTTATGCCACAGTAGCGAACGAGAAATTTAGGAGCTATATGATCATTTTCTTTAATCGGACTATATTTTATTTTTTTCTACACTTTCTGATGATGAACTCAAAAGTAGTGCGTAATGATATAATTAATTTACGAACGTCTCTCATATAAAAATATGAAAAAGGCGCATGCGTCGTGGACTGTTGGATATTGGCGCTATAGTTTATAGGGAAATGTATTATTTACTGTGTTTATGTACCAGTTTCATAAACTACTATTATTTAATCGCACTAATGTGGAAGTTAATTTCAAAGCTAATAATATTATAAGTAATATTATTAATAAATAATATTAGTGTAGTGATAGAAAATTAAACTATCAATTTGATAATGATAAATATATATATTCGCCCGCGTCGAAGAGATTTTCGTGGAAATGAGGAAAACAAAAGAATATGATTTTTTGAACGACAATATGCAACGGTATCCAGGTTTTACCAAAGTGCTAATAAATACCAATCCAATAAGCCCAAACTCAAAGGGTCTGCTGTTTTCCGTTGAGGAGATCCCGTACCCACCTTCCAGTCCCATCAGCAGACCCTGTCACCATGTTTTACCAAAGTGCTAATAAAGACGAATCAAATAAGCTCGAACTCGAAGGGTCTGTTATTTTCCGTTGAAAAGATCCCGTACCCACCTTCCGGTCCCATAAGCAAACCCTATCACCATTTTTTACCAAAGTGCTAATGAAGACCAATCAAATAAGCCCAAATTTGAAGGGTCTGCTGTTCTCCGCTGAGGAGAACCCATACCCACCTTCCAGTTCCATCAACAGACCTTGGTCACCATGTTTTACCAAAGTTCTAATAAATACTAACAAAATAAGCCTAAATTCGAAGGGTCTGCTGCTGTCCGCTAAGGAGATCCCGCACCCACCTTCCAGTCCCATCATCAGACTATGGTCACCATATTTTACCAGAGTGCTAATAAAGACCAATCGAATAAGCCCAAACTCGAAGGGTCTGCTGTTATCCGTTAAGTAGATCCCATAACCACCTTCCAGTCCCATCAGCAGAGCCTGGTCACCATGTTTTATCAAAGTGCTAATAAATACCAACAAAACAAGCCTAAACTCGAAGGGTCTGCTGTTGTCCGTTGAGGAGATCCCGTACCCATCTACCAGGCCCATCATCAGACCATGTCACCATGTTTTACCAAAGTGCTAATAAACACCAATCGAATAAGCCAAAACTCGAAGGGCCTGCTGTTATACGTTGAGGAGATCCCATAACCACCTTCCAGTCCCATCAGCAGATCCTGGTCACCATATTTTACCAAAGTGCTAATAAATACCAATGGAATAATCCAAACTCAAAGGGTCTGCTGTTCTCCATTGAGGAGATCCCGTGCCTACCTTCCAGTCCCATCATTAGACCCTGGTCACCATGTTTTACCAAAGTGCAAATAAAGACCAATAAAATAAGCCCAAACTCGAAGGGTTTGCTGTTATCCGTTGAGGAGTTCCCGTACCCACTTCTCAGTCCCGTCATTTGATCCTGGTCACCATGTTCTACAAAAATACTCATCAATACCGATCAAATAAACTTAAACTTGAGAGGTCTTCTAAAAAAAACATTTACCAATGGATGATTGAAACCCCGATGATGAGACTACATACGACTACGCAAGGCGTACATACCACATGATTAACTAAAAATTTTATTGAGTGCATAAAGAATTTTTATAGTCAGTTCAGTAATTCTAGATATTACCCATTATATGCAAACAAACAAACAAACAAATCTTTCTTCTTTATATAATAGTGTAGACAAACATTAACGTGAGTTGATTTGAACCAGACTGCGTCAAATTCAATATTTTGAAACATGCAGCGCCACCTAGTGTATTAAAATAAAAACAAATACAACGCCAGCTTACTGAGCCGTTATCCAGGATAGCTTCACAGAGATGGCGTTTTCTAAGGACTTGAAAATAAAAATATTTTAGTTACTGGTCTTTGTTTAGTCAAGAAATATAATTTCAGCTTTAATATTTTTTTTACAAAAGGAAATATTTATCTGAAAATAAAATAAAAAAATAAAAATAAAAAGTGAAAACAAATTTTACTAGTCGAGGTTTGAACCCGCGACGATCGACTATGCTGCGGCGGCGAACCTTCCATATGTCTCACTAAAATTCTCATTGCGCTGCTCCCTTTTATTATAGCGTGATGATACATAGCTTTAAACCTTTCTGAAGAAATTTCTTTCAGTGAAAATTGCATCAAAATCCATTGAGTGGTTCTCAAGTTATAAGCGAACGAACAGACAGGCAGACAGACGTTGTATTTATATGTATAGAGAAGAAGAGATAAAGTACACAAAATTTACCGCACTGACGAATGTGATTTATTTAAACATTCAAGACAGAAAACTGCACAATACATTACGACTAGCTTTTGTACATTACGATACACATCTGGTTTTCATCTTTGTCGCTTTTTTAAGCTTCCTGACTGGATATTTTTTTCCAAATTCTTTGTGCTTCTAAGAACATGTTATAACTTTTTTGGTCTCCTTTTTCAAAGGAGTGATGTTTCTTTTCCACACCATTAATTATTTCTTCATATTTGCTCTTAGTTTACTAATGATTAATTAATTTACTGCTGTACAACACTGATCATCCTTAGACAAAGAAGTTCCTTCCCTTCATTGGCCTACAAGGCTACAAGTCGCACACGAGTCACGCACGACTGACTTGTTGAAAATTTGTATGCAAATTCTCCTTTTCAGTGTGCACAATTCGAATAGAAGTTAAAGTAATAGTACATTACTGCTAAGACCAGTAAATAAGCAATCTTGGACGAGTAAGTTAAAAGTCCGTGCCCGTACTTTTATATACGAGGCCAGGATTGCTATTTAATGGTCTTAGTAGTAATGTACTATTGCTTTAACTTCTATTCGAATTGTGCACACTGAAAAGGAGAATTGGCATACAAATTTTCAACAAGTATAGTGCTTTTTCAAAAATAAAATGAGATATTTTCATGTTTTTCATGATAATGAGTTATCTATATCAAATAAAATAAACTGAGTAGGAAATAATAAAAGTTACTTACTTACTCATATTTGGGCGATTAGTCATGTTCATTGTTAATGATTTCTTCAGCAAAGCATTGGTGGAGTACAATCTATATCAGAGCCCGCCTCTGAACTTATTTTGTAATTTATTAGCGCAAAGCACTTTTAACTAAAATATAAAGCAACATAAATTCCCGCTCGTTGGCGTATAGGCTATGTTCCCGCTTTTACGCAACTTTTTTTTTACTATTGCCAACTGGGCAAAGGTATTTACCGCCATGCAGCCTTCTTCATGGACAACGCCAACTAGAAGAACGCTAATAACTAAGAAAAAAAAAACAACGAGAAAAACGCTCATTGTGGTCAAATTTTAAGTATTCAATGGTTTTAAATATACCTATAAAATCAATAAAAATTACATGTTTTTGTTATGTCCTTGTTATTGCAGTTATAAAATATAGCAAACATTTCTGCATTCTAAACATGAAATTGTAATTCATTTTATTTTTCTTTGTAAATTGGCTGCTTGAAACCTTATGATCGCCAAACTCCTTAGTCTCTTAAAAACATAGACACGGATAGTTTTAAAAAGAAAACATATGAAATATACTCTGTGAACATATGGTACTCGTATGTAATGGATTTTCATACGAATTTCCTGGACAGTTATTCAGATTTCCCGAACACTTTTAAATAGCTCGCCAGGATGAAATATTTTCCGGTAGGTCTTTACAGTATGTAATGGCAATATTACAGTGTATTTTTGAGAAAAAAATATATAATATAAACAATCTTTTTCACACTCCCATAAATTCACGTATTACAGATTTTATAGCTCACGCACCAGGAAACAGCCTTATGTTTCCTCACGCAGCGAATTCCCAGAAAATATCAACTGGTAATATTTATGTTCGAAGCTATTACAAATTATCTACGTCATTATATTTCTTGAAGACGTACGTATCCAACCTGGAAAAAACACGGTACTAGAAGTACAAAAATGAATTATTAAAATGTTGATGGTTGTGATTGTCGGCACTTATTAGACATCTTAGATTACAGACATATTAGAATATTAACACAATATTGTGTAATTACTTCCAGTTTTCTTAAACCCTAGAAAATGCTTGTAGGCGAAACCAGTTGGGTGTATTCAAATATATAATAGTTTTGTGGACAAGTACAAGTGTCTAATTAAAACGAATAAATGATTAAAATCTGAATTTAATTAATAAGCAATCAGGTTTACTTCCACCTCTCATTCAGATCCAGATGTATTCTTTACAATTACTTTTATTTTTTTAACCATCTTGAAGTTGTTGCAAATATGTTTATTATTTTCTAATACAACGGTACCGGTTGATTGGAAGAAATATTTCGTAAAAATAAGCTCGCCTTTATGCATTTTTATTGGAACATTATAAAGGTAGCTAGTATAGAGATTATTCTGTGTAAAATAATATAATAAGGTTGAAGACGAGGGAGTGGAATAGTTTAAAGAATATGTCTATCTAGGTTGTCTATTTACACGCGATGGAAAGAAGAAGAGGAAACAAAGTGAACGGAGCCCTGCACTCCTTTATGGGCAGAAAAAGTGTAACTGCAAAGGCACGATTGGCGGTTCATAATGGAGTGTAGGCTCCTACGCTTATGTATGGTAGTGAATGTTGGGTCTGGCAAGATGAGCATCGCAGTAGAGTGAATGCGTTCCTTACGGAGTATGTGTGGTTTGACATTGAATGATAGAGTGAAAAATATCAACATAAGGGATCTTTGCGGTGTAAAAGAAGATGTTGTGACTACAGAATAGAAAAAGGAATGCTTCCGTGGTTTGGGCATATAGAGAGGATGAATGAAAGTAGAGTGACGAAAGAAATTGATGCTGCACGAGTGAAAAAGCCCAAATAGGCGACATACTGCTGAAGGGCAAAGTAAAAAGTACCCGGAATAGAAGAGCTTGTATCACTAGATAGATGGATGTAGAAGAAGCAAAGGAAGTATGTCAGGATCGTAGCAGATGGAAATATGTAGTCTCTGCCTACTCCTCTGGGAGACAGGCGTGAGTATATGTATGTATGTATAATTATTCCTTCTATCATCTTCAGTTGTAATATTTACGATTTCAATTAGATGTCACTTGATCGTTTTAAGCTTTCCGAGTAAGTTTCCAGTCGGTATAAAATTGTGGCTGACGACATTGTCGCAATTTCAGACGGCATTAAGCACTCAGTGACAAGTGGTCGTGAACATCGACAAATACCGCTCTTTGTAGATTGTAGAGGTACATGTCGACAGTGACGACGGCGCCGGGTCACTCCAAACTACGCTTTTCTTCACAAAACCAGACCTTATCTTTTTTTATTATTATTATTATATTTTTATTTTTATTCACTATTCGAAAACTGTTTCAAGAAATAGCTTGTAGAAACATTTTGAAATAAGCGTTCATAATTAAATAGTGGTGAGATTCTTCTGTCCATCCATCCATCCGTAAATCGCAGCCTCATAATTTTTGAACCGTTAAAGAAAAGGAGTTGCAATTTGGCACAAAAATATAATTAATTTGCCCACATGGTGAAACGGAATAAAATTTTATTAAAATTTTAAATCTTGCAAAATATTGTTACTGAAAAAGGTGCAGAAAATTAATATCCCTCCTATAAACCTAATAACGATATTAAATTGTAGGAATTAAAGAGCAAATTGTAAATGTATACTATTCTCCTATTAATAGTTTAATAGGTAAAATCACATGATCATTTGGTAAAACTTCTTACAAAATTTACATTTTGTAAATTTCAGCTGATGACGGCGAATTGAAATATTTTTTTGTATTTCTCAATATTAACATTAATAAAATTTACATTTGTAATTATTTCGTACAATTTTTAATAAAAAGTGGCGAATTCACATGTTATGGACAAAACTGAATACTGCTTTCGTTTTGAATTTGTAACTGTTAGTATTTAACGCAGGTTGCACATAGTGAGTTGAAAAAGTGTGTATAAGCACTTAGCACAGTGGAAAACTGAGGTACAATTTCGCAAAAATGGAAATGATATAATAATGGATAAATCGCCAAGTGTTATATTATAGAATTTTTTTTATAGTTTTACGAAGAATACTCAAAATACGATAAGAGAGGATGGCACTGCCTCATCCAGCATCGTTTTACACAAAGGTTTGTCTTTTCTTTTGTTTTTATCTAAAGGTCCGTCTTTCTATCTGTTTGCTAGTTGATCGGATTTATTTTTTGCACAATTTATGACGAAAGCCCGTGTTCTTTTGTAGATTAACTTGAAATGCTGTTACATAATATAAAAACACGAGTTTGTATTGATTATGTTCGTTCTGTAACGACACTGATTAAATATATACTTAAATCACAAAAATAAACATGAACTCTTGACGGCAACATGCATGCGTACTCTCATATATCTCTACTATCTTAGTCAGGCAGTGTTGCCAGATGAGAAAATTGAAAATGTGGTAGCCCTGCTTTAAAAACGCGGATTTTTTACAAAACCAGCGGAATATATCGTTTTAATAACATTTACATGAAATTTTCTCTCTTAATTTATACGCTTATTGATGTTTTTAATTACAGTATTCTCGACGCAACGTGTATAACTAAAGTCTTAGACCATATAACACGGGAATAGGCAAGCGCACTTATCCCGCTTTGCCGAAGTACATGAACAATTTGTTCATGTAAGTTTGCTTGTGTGCTCGTTTTGTGTTTGTGTTGCAGCTTTTGATTTAGTGTGACATATCAATTTTTCGCAGAAGTGTGCGTGAACGAGTAAATGTGTGCTGTGCGTGTTTACCTCCCCTCCCGTGGAAAACGGCAGAATAATTTCAGTACTAAGAGTCGCATTTGCCAGGTCCCGTGTTAAATCGTCTAAGACTAAAGTATATTTTTTTGCATGAAAAGGGAATCGCGACATTCAAAAGTTCGCGACAATGTGAAATGGCTCATACATGCTTCATAGGAATTAAAACGCATTTCCTACTATCACCAACTGTCAGTTCCCCGCTTCGTGCAAAAAAAAAATACTTTAGTGCCTTAGTGTAATCGCCATGAGTAATAAAAAAACGGGTTTATATAAGAGATCCCGAAAAAAGCGGAACCGCGTGGATTAAAGGCGGAAGGCGGATCCATTGTCAAAAAGGCGCGGTTAAAACGCGGAAAAGCACTGTAGTCCAGTCATTATATACATTTGGAAATGCAAATGAACCGAGAAAGCCAAATTTTGGATATAACGTGGGGGGTGGCTAGAAAAGCTTAAGTTCAAATTGTCGACCAAAAAAACCTTGTGGGTTTTCCGCCATCTTGAAAAAAGGGTTAAACTCAGTTTTTTTATCATAACTCGGTTCCCCGTCGAGATACGAAAATTTTTATAGAATACTTTTTTGTTGCTCTTTGTACGATCTACAATTAAGGTCCTATACATTTTTCACGTATCGACCATCGTTATCGAGATATCGATAAAAAAAGCCACAAATTTTGGGAGAATTTTTTTTTTCGCTATTTCCTTCCTTCTCGCGAAAAATATCGAAAAATGTTTCGAATAAAACTTGTAGAGCCTGTTCAGACCTACAAATTCGTTTTTATTTTCGATTATGACCTGCGAGCCACATGACCAATTTCTCAACGTCACAATTGTCTCGAGCAA
This sequence comes from Ypsolopha scabrella, assembly GCA_910592155.1. NCBI lineage: Eukaryota > Metazoa > Arthropoda > Insecta > Lepidoptera > Ypsolophidae > Ypsolopha > Ypsolopha scabrella. The sequence goes on from OU342965.1 coordinate 12,406,695, forward strand.
TTCGCGAGGGTCTCATGTCGACGTGCTGTTCGGTTGTAGAGCAAGATACTCCAGAAAAATTTTCGATTTGTTCGCAAATGTTTTGAAGTTGAACCATGCCCAAAGTCCACGATGCTATTGTGCTGTCTTAATTCCTCGTCCCTGAGTCAGTCCTCCTGTTGTCTTCATGGATCGCATAAGAGTCTGCTCTATCGTCATGTCTGACATAATTCCAGACCAAAATTTTTCCGAGCGACGAATCGTAAAATAGCCACGTCTAGTGAACTTGACATAATCGTCGATGGGTATTTGTTCACTCAGAACTCGCATATCTTGTAGGTATAAATGAGCAGACTTTGCATACAGGAAGTGACCGCTGGCATGAAAGAAAGGAAGCATTTTTTGTATCGTATCGAGATGAAGTTCCCAATTACCGGATCTTTCTGCTTCCAGGAAGTTCTTCACTAGAGAAACCATACGATGGTACTGTATCCATAGCTTTGCCGTAGGACCTCTGCTCTCGATGGCTACCAATCCTTTTGCGAATTTGTCGTGTATGCTTTTCACTCCATTGTTGTCAGCGGCAGTCATGATGGTAGGTCGATTGAAAACATCTTCCGCATGGTAGTCTAGTTCATCACGTTCCTTTTCGTCTAATTCCAGCGAGTCCAGTACAATTTTTGTCAAAGCTGCGTGTGACAAAATGTGAGCGCGAACAGCCCTCGCATATGCATGACCGGCGAGAATTTTTTCGACACAATTTTCTGCATAAATGAGCTTGAAAAGCTCTTCAATCCCACTACCGGACATAATCGTGCCAATTGATGTTGTTTTTAATTTTATTTGTGGAAGCTTTATTTTATTAAAAGAGTTTTTTATTAGGTATTGCGTTTTAATGTTTTATTTGAACCAACATCTTGGTTGACACATGCAAGCAACCAAAAAAGCAGACAGAGACAGTCATAGACAAAATTTAAAAAATAACATTCATTGTTCGGTGTACATTGCTTGGTGATAAATAAATTTATACATTGATGGTTTTAGATTATTGTATCTATTTAAATATTCAACACACCCCCGTAATCTAAAATCCTCAATTTTACAAATTAAATTTTCATGTTTTCAAAGTATCTAATTTTTTAAACAAAAAGAATATTATTAACTTTTAAATTGAACATTTTTTTATGCAATGGTAAAGTTGTTTTCTGTCTCTATCTTTATATTAACACTGATTAATAAAAAAATCCTTTTAGTAAAGAAACATAGCAGTCTTATACAAATTAACAGATACATAAAAAAAAAATCATGTCACTATTTTAGATGCAAATCTATCAAACTTAATCTTTTGCAAAGGTTTAGTGAATAAGTCTGCAATTTGCTCATTAGTTGGACAGTAATATACTTTTAGTTCACCATTACAAACTTTCTCATGAATGAACTTGAATCGGACATCAATATGTTTAGACCGTCTATTTATCACTCCGTTTTTTATCAAATTTATGGCACTTTGATTGTCCACATATAGCTTTACACTAACACTTACACTTAGTAATTCTTCACATACACTTTTCAGGTATAACAGTTCTTTCAAACATTCAGCTGCTGCTATATATTCTGCTTCGCTGGTTGAGAGTGCAACAATTGGGCCCATAACCTGTTGTTTTCTTGTGCACCAGCTTATCGGGTTACCACAAAAATATATAATGTAGCCAGTCGTGCTTCTTCTTGTCAGGGGATCACCGGCATAGTCAGAGTCACAGTACGCTGTTAACTCAACTAGTCCATTGCCTTTTCTGTATACTAACCCTTTTTCTTTTGTTCCTTTCAGGTATTTTACTATTCTTTTTATTGTTGTGACATCAGAATCCGTAGGATTTTCTGTTCTTCTTGCACAATAGTTAACTGCATAACTTATGTCTGGTCTGGTTTTATTTGAGATATAAGTTAAGCTTCCAAGTAGTTGTCGGTATGGAAAATTTGTATTACCATTACTTTGTTCATCATTGTTGTTTCCTTCCATCGGTGTGTTTGCTGTTTTTATATCTGTCATTTTATAGTCATCTAAGATTTTATTTATGAATTTTGCTTGTTTTAGTTTCAGTGTGTCTTTTGTCTTCTCTATTTCCATTCCGATGTATCTTTTGGGGTTTCTGTCGACTTTCATTTCAAATCTTTTGCTTATTCTTTCCAATATTTGTTCAATTTTTGTATCATTTGTGCCCACAAGAATGCCATCGTCTACATGTATGCCCAAGTAGATTGTAGCATCTTCGTTTCTGAATATACATGGTTCTGCTGTTGTTTGTTTCAGACCTTCAGACTCTAGAAAACTTGTAAAAGTCAGATTCCATTTTAAAGGGGCTTGTTTCATGCCATATAAGGCTTTCTTCAATTTGCATATTCCTTGTAGATCTTCCATTCCTTCTGGTGGATACATATAAATATCCTCATCGATCTTTCCATACAGAAATGCTGTTTTTATGTCAAATGATTTTATGGTGAATTCTTTCTCTTGTGCTATTGCAAATAGTAGTCTTAATGGGCTACTGTTAATGACAGGACTAAATGTCTCATTATAGTCAATTCCTTTTTCTTGTTCGAAGCCTCTTATTACTAATCTGGCTTTATATGTTCCATCTTCTTTGATTTTTAATACCCATCGGCTAGTTAGGATTTTCTGGTTTTCAGGAATTTTCTCTTTTGGTACAACTTTCCAGGTTTCATTTTTCATTAGGGATTTCTTCTCTTCATTGATAGCATCTATCCATTTACGTTTGTCTTCTCCATTTATTGCATCTTCATATGTGATCAAAACATAATCATTATATCTAGTTGGTATTTTTCTTTCTCTAGTTGGTCTCTTTTTTGTATCTTTGTTTTCATTTTCTTGTGTAGAATTATTTTCAGTTCTTGGATTTTCTTCAGTATTTTCTTCCAGTATTGGGATTGGGACAGGATTCTCTTGGACGATTTCTATTTCAACATTTGTTTCAGAGCAATTTTCATTATTTTCATTCTCATCTTGTAGTGAGGTATCTTCGGTTATTTTGTTTGTTGTTACAGGTTCTTTGTTTTCTTCAATTTCTTCATGAACTACAATGTTTTTAGGTTCTTCAGTAGGATCATCATCACCGTTCTTTTTTGACTGAAATAAAACATCTCTTCTTATTATTATTCTTTCTTTTTCTTCATCAAATAGTCGATATCCTGTTGGGGCATACCCAACCATTATTAGTTTTTCCATTCTAGATTCCAGTTTTTGTAAGTGTCCTAGCCTTTTGCTGTATGCATCAGACCCGAATATTTGTATGTTTCTAAGATCTGGTCTCTTTCCCGACCACATTTCAATAGGTGTCAAATTGTTTATTGACTCAGATGGTGTTCGGTTTATTAAATATGCAGCAGTTTTGGCTGCTTCTCCCCATAAGTAAATCTCTGCTTTAGATTCAAAGAGTAGAGCTCGCACTTTTTCCATAATGGTACGGTTCAATCGTTCGGCCTTGCCGTTCAGCTGGGGGCTAAATGGTATAGTGTAGTCTAATATTATTCCTTTGTTCAGGCACCAATTTTTCATTTCATTACTGGTATACTCACCTCCATTGTCACATCTTATCATACTTATTTTCATCCCTTTTTCTCTTTCTTTTTCTTCAACATAATCCTTGATATTTTTAAATGCTTCACTTTTATTGGATAGGAGTTTAATTTCAGTGTAATTTGTGAAGTCATCAGTAATAGTGAGTATGTATTTCTTATCGTCATAGGTGTTTGGCGAAATTGGGCCACAAACGTCGCTATGAATGATTTGAAGTAATCTTTCTGCCTTTGTTCTTTGTGTACTGAATGGCAGTCTTGTTTGTTTAGCTTGTAAGCATACTGTGCAAGTTTCTGGTAACATATCAATGTCTTTATCGGTTATGCTTAAGCCTTCAACACATAGTAGCATTTTTCTCATAGTTACCTTGCCAGGATGTCCCAGTTTTATATGCCATTCAAGTGCACTGTTATGATTAATTGTTACTAGAGAATTTTCTGGTTTTGTAGTTTCTAATTGTATTGAATACAGTCCGTTGCTCTTCTTGTTCCCTTGTAGTATTATTTCTTCATTTCTTTTAATAATGACTTTATTTTTTGTGAACAATACTTCTCCATCATTTTCTGTAATTGCATTAACAGACATCAAATTCTTTTGTAGTTGAGGCACAAAAAGCACATTTTTTAAATCACATTGTTGTGTTTCTATTTTTCCTTTTTCTGTGGACTCGATTTTTTCATTTTTCTTTGCCACTGTAATATCGCAGTTGTATTTTGTAACCTCGCTCAGTAAATCCAATTTATTTGTCATATGTGACGTACATCCTGAGTCTATTATGAACTCTTCTGGACTTTTCTGTATTTCAGTAATAAACGCTATCTTATTATCCTTCTTCCTGAAGTAGCACTTTTCTTCCGTGTGATTATTTTTTTTGCATATTTTGCACATCTTTACTTCTTCTTTCTTTTTATAAAAACAATCATTTTCATTGTGATTATTCTTTTTACAGATCTTGCAGAACTTTTTATTATATTTGTTTTGGTTTGTCTTTCTGAAGCTCGCTTTGAATGCACATTTTTGTTCATAATTATCAGTAGATTCTTTACCAAGTCTTTGTTCTTCTGTTAGGAGCCTTGCTGTCAGATTCCTTAATGTTTTTTCACTTAATGGTGATGAATCCCAGGCTGTTGCAAAATTATTGTATCCATTCGGTAAGGTGGATAATATCTTTGACATGATCATGTTGTCATTAACTTTTTCATCAATGGAATTTAGGTGGAAAGCTATGTTTTCTAGTTTACTTATGTGGTATGTCATATCTTGCCTGTGATCATACTTGTATTCAAAGAAATCTTGCAGAAGTTGACATTTTTGTTGTGTTGTACTTTTCTCAAATATGAAGCACAACTTATCAAACATTTCTTTTGCACTAGGGCAGCTCATAATCAGGGGCATGTGTTTCTTGTCAATTGTGTTCATTATTATTTTCTGAGCTCTTGCATCATTTTTTTCATGCTCCTTTCTGTCACCACCCAAAGCAATTGCATTTTCTTCACCGTGCACTATTTCGTGCAACCCATAACTTTTAAATATTATGTTCAGTTGGAATTTCCAACAGGAAAAAGATTTCTCATCACAAAGCTTCTGAATGCCTGCAATTTCTTCGTATTTTTCCATGTTTTACTTTCGTCGATTTTGTTTCACAGGAACACGCCACAATGGCGGCACTTTTTACTTGTTATTTTCGTTATAGCACTGGTTTTTTTATTTTTTTTTAGTTTTCAGTGGTAAGCGGGGACTGGGCCCACAACCTGTTGTTTTTAATTTTATTTGTGGAAGCTTTATTTTATTAAAAGAGTTTTTTATTAGGTATTGCGTTTTAATGTTTTATTTGAACCAACATCTTGGTTGACACATGCAAGCAACCAAAAAAGCAGACAGAGACAGTCATAGACAAAATTTAAAAAATAACATTCATTGTTCGGTGTACATTGCTTGGTGATAAATAAATTTATACATTGATGGTTTTAGATTATTGTATCTATTTAAATATTCAACAATTGATCCCATAAACGACATCAGAAGATGAAATCCACCAAGTCTCACTATGACGTTTTTTAAATCAGATGTTGGGTCAGCAGCTCCCACGATGTCGCGAGCTTTCCAGTACAGCGGTTGATCAAATGTGATGAAGGTGGTTTTTTGACTGCAACGCTTTGAATTCTCGACAGCTTCGAGAAGCGATGTGAGAATCGTGTCATAATTCGATGGCGGCGCGTTGATAAACGGAAGACAGATAACTTTTGAGCGTTCATAGTGCATATTGGCTGTTATACTCTCCATAAAGCCATTCCATCCCGGAATTCCAACAGAGCAACTCCATTTTCCGTAAAGCCAAATTAAATCTGGTATCGTTGGTAAAATGTCGCCCGAAAGTTGACGAAGAGCTTCGATATCGGAAACAGTGATAGCCTCTAAGCCCGCCGATTTATGTTTATTGTAAGAGAGTACAGGAACCATGCCCAATTGTGCAACTTCTGAAGCTGATTTTATTTCGACAATACGCGGAATTTTTTTCTCACGCTGGATAGCTGTGAAGGGAGTCACGCAATGTATTCTTCCCATTGCATGGAACGTTCCATGACCGTCAAGGGTGTTGATGTTAAAATCTGCATTGTCAAATACGAATTGACTGAACGAATTTTCCAGAATTTCACTTTCAGCTCGATGAATGCATGAATTCTCGAAAATTGTTATTTCTCGATACGGTGCACTGAATCCCATTGCTGATAATATGTTGATGAGACTCTTTGAACCGAATTTCTTGTAAAGAAAAGTCCCGACACCCAATTGCGGCGCAGAGAAAAACGAACGAGGACGTACGGCTGTTATTATGGAGTGAGCTATCGCTGTACATTTTTTTTCCATTGCTCCAATGCACCACGTTTATCTTTTATTATCATTGTGGCAAGAAAAACTTGCAACGTTGCAGGAACAGCGGCTTCGACATTTTTCACGAATTCATCCGATGGGGGGTAATTGTTTTTATCGTAAACGACACCTCTAATGTCCTCACGAATTATCGCAGCAGCTTCGCGAATAACTCTTAATCTTTCTTCGTGATAATCCTTTTTTTTTTTCTTCGTACCATTTCTCCGAAAGAATTTTAAAGCCGGTGTTTCGGAAGCACACCACGCAATCACGCCCTTGTTTTTCTATTATCAGAATGTCGTCTCCATACTTCTCTTGCAAGTGTTTTTTAACAGTTCTGATGTCCGGAACGAAATCTCCATTTATTTGGCGCATTAACTCGCTAATAGAAAATTGACATTCGTCGGAATTTTCTCTCAGAAAGGAGTAAATTGCCTCCATCGCCTCGTCTACTTTGTCCCCCGTAGGTCGTCCTTTCTTATTCCTCTCCTCAGGTAGTGCATGATATACGTGAGAAATACACGTTCTATGGTATCGAGCTCCTACTGCGACGAGATCAGGTATACCATGAATACGCTCGATGATGGAAGTGGCAAATTCATCGTCACGTCCAGACAAGTATCCCATAATTTTTTCATTCATTGATATTTCTACCACGGAATGAATTTTTTTCCGTCTGTGCACTGGAAGTCTTGATTCGTCGCAAAATATTTCTCCACAAAATAAGCATCGATTTTTAAAATCAAAAGTAGGAACGACCTGTAGTTGTTCATCGGGTTCTAGTTCCTGCGATGGAGACTCGCTTCGTCGAGAAGCAATGAACGCTAGGCGTTGGTTGCCATATTTTTTGTAGCACGAACTATGAACACTCACGGAATCAAGATCTTGTAAAATCTGCTGATGATCCACACGTCCTCTTTTCACGCTCGCCACTAAAAGAGTCTGTACAGCTCTCTTTTTAGCCACTTAAACATTTTCAATGAGAGGTTTTTTGGCATATAAAACAATCACCCATTTTCACACAAATTTTTCAACACGTACGCTCGCTTCAAAAGACTCGAGACAACTGACTGGAATGTTCTACGAGAAGAAGCAGATGTTCCGGCACGTACGCCAAAAAAGGGTCTTTTATACCTGACCCATGCCGAAACTCCAACCATCGCACGTCCGCCATGGCGCGACGCACATTCCGGCGTCGGGTGCATTGGCGCCGACTTTGCGGCGCGCTGGAAGTCGTAATTTTTCTCGAAAATGGAAAATTAAAAAACGGATTTGTGGGTCTGAACAGGCTCTACAAGTTTTATTCGAAACATTTTTCGATATTTTTCGCAAGAAAGAAGGAAATAGCGAAAAAAAAAAATTTCTCCCAAAATTTGTGGCTTTTTTTATCGATATCTCGATAACGATGGTCGATACGTGAAAAATGTATAGGACCTTAATTGTAGATCGTACAAAGAGCAACAAAAAAGTATTCTATAAAAATTTTCGTATCTCGACGGGGAACCGAGTTATGATAAAAAAACTGAGTTCAACTCTTTTTTCAAGATGGCGGAAAACCCACAAGGTTTTTTTGGTCGACAATTTGAACTTAAGCTTTTCTAGCCACCCCCCACGTAATATCCAAAATTTGGCTTTCTCGGTTCATTTGCATTTCTAACCCGATTTTTCCGACGTAATGACTGGACTACTGTATCTGGCAACGCTGCAGTCAGGTATGCGTAAAAGTGACATTATTGCCTTCTTTCAAATGAAACTGTTAATAAGTAGAACAAAAAGGCAGAGCCCGCGATCTTGTCTAGTACCGCAACGTAGCCCACATCACTCTCGGTAATTTATCACACCATTACTCATAAGCAGGCGTGCTCTTCAGCCACTCCTACTATATCTACATAGGAGGAACTTGAACTGATTGTTACAGTCTGTGAAAACTAAAACCAATCCCGTAGTAAACACATGTCGATTAGGGATTCTCAGAGGTGTTTCTGTATGTGGTTATGAACCGTTATTAAATCAACACTTTTTAACCAACGATGTTTATGTCCTATCGCAATGAAAAAAATAGATAAAGATATATAAATGCTATTTTATTCAATAATTACAAACAAATTTTAATTTAAAAAACCGGTCAAGTGCGAGTCTGACTCGCATACCTAGGGTTCCGTAATTCGACAGTTTTGGGAACAGTCAAGAAGAAGATATTTATAATATTGCCCATAACTGTTTTTATAACTAAAAAAGAATTGATTTTACCACAAAAGAGAGACCCAAATATTTGTATACCGTGCTCGAAATAAAACTAATTATAGGTCATAACTAGCCAATCACGGGAAAAATATAGCGATTAAGAAGAAGTTGATAACAAGTGAGAAATATAAAAAAAATGAAATAAATAACAAAAATATTTTATAAAAATACAATATGGGTATCGAAATGTAGATATGAAAGAGCTGTGATTATATAAATATATACTTTACCACAAAAAAATGCATATCCCCCCCCCACTATTTCCGAAAATAATGAACCGAAAAACATGAGAAAAAATCATGGTAATTAAGGATTACGTAAAGATTACAGGAAAAATAGTGCGGCTGAGAAATTCACGATAGCAAAATGACAGAATGAAATTTTTCATCCACGACTTTTATTTCGCGTACGGTACAAAAATATTTGGTTCCCTCTTTTGTGGTACTAATCAATTCTTTTTTAGGGTTCCGTAGTACCTGAAAGGTAAAAGTAACCTTTATGGTAACCGTCCGTATATCATATCACAGCCACATAACTTTAGCACCGTTAAGGGTAAAGATTTGAAATTTGCTACAAAAATAGCATTCAATAAAAAAAATTAAATATTTTAAATTGTTGAAAATATTTCCAATACAAAGTAAGAAAAATAAAAATAATATCCTAAAAATACAATATGGATATCAAATTCTACATATTAAAGAGCTGATTATAAAAATATATACTTTTACTATATTTACTATCACTAACTTTGAGAAATCTTTGAAAAACCAAAAAATGCATGTCCCCCCTCCCTTATTTCCGAAACCGGTGAACCGAAAAAAATTTAAAAAATTACTATTTTAGGCCATAACTCAAGCAAAAAAAAAGTTGAACACTTAAGAAATATAAAAATTAATGTAAAATAAATTAAAAAAATATTTTATAAAAATATAATACGGGTATCAAATTGTAGATATTAAAGAGTTGATTGTAAAAATATACATTTTTGGTATATTTACTGGCATCAATTTCGGGAAATCTTTGAAAAAACACAAAAAATGCATCCCCCCCTTATTTCCGAAACTGGTGAACCGAAAAATTTTTTTTTTAATTATGGTGATTTGAAATTATGTATAAATTACAGGAAAAATATAGCGGTTGAGAAATTCACAATAGTAAAATAACAAAATTAAATTTTTCATCCTCAAGTTTTATTTCGGTATAAAAATATTTGTGCCTCTCTTTTGTGGTAAAATCCATTTTTTTTTAGTTAATATCATTATCAGCTAAGGGAAAGATTTTAAATACTTTTTTCCGGACTGTCCCCAAAACTGTCAAATTATGGAATCCTATATAGCTTGCTTTTTATTTTTTATAATATTATAGTATGTTCATAAAAGAAAAAATATTTCAAGATATATTTCGGGCCTTACTGGGCCCACTATCAGTTGATATAATAATGACATATTTACAATGAAATGATGGCAAATAAAAATTACATGGTGACAATGAGGATTAAAAAAAAGAGATGAAAAAAAAGAGATAGAAAAAAGATATCTACCTACTTTCTTAAAATACAAACTTTACGGAGACTATGAAGAGGATAGGGGTGAGGATGAGTATGTGAGTAGGGTAGAGAGAGAGGGTGTTTGTGAGTGTGTGTGTGTGTGTGTGTTTGTGTTTGGGAGGGGGTGTAAGAATGTTTGTATGAGAGTTAATATTAGTGTATAAGGGTGATTTTTCATATTTTTTTATACTGACTCGTAAATATCTTGAAATATATTTTCTTTTATATTATATTATAAAGAATGAAAAAAACAAGCTATAAAAGTTTATATACATTTTTTTATTGGAATCCTATATAGGTATGCGAGTCTGACTCGCACTTGACCGGTTTTTATTTCATATATTATACTAGCCTTTCACCCGCCGCGTTAAGTAAATCTTTGGCCCCGTTTTGGCCTCTTGTCTTGTATTTTTGTCTTTTTACATAGTTTAAGTACATACCTAAATAAGAAATGATTAAAAAAACGAAAAATATGTACATATATCTAAACGAAAGTATTAAAAAAGTCGTGTCGGTACACGGAGTATTTTTTCTAAATTTTAAATGAAATAAACTTGAGAAACACGCAACTGATTTGGATGCGATTTTATTTATTATCATCGTAGTGACCCTGGTCAACACATAGGCTATGGGTTTGTTGATAAAATAACGCAATAATTGATAACGGGGCTATGATAAAATAAACACGGATGGAGCCTCGGGCAAAAACTTATTTTCTGAAAAACTGAGAATCTCCTTAAAAAATGTTTGTTTAGTTTTATTATTTTCCCAGGAAAGAGCTACTTTGGCAAGTCTTTTGGAAAAACTAGTTTATGTTTATTTCGAATCCAAAAACACGCTTTTTAGAGCAAGGAGGATCGTATTCGAAAAAAATGAGTTGTACATAGAAACTATTAACCCGTGGTACCAAATTAAGCAAATAAGAAAGTAATAAAAACTCAAAGAATTCTTTTTGCTTTTATCACCGATCAAAAACAAAGCGAAAAAAAAAATTGTAACTTGACCCGCACCCAATCAGAGTTTCTTTGAAACTCTAGTTTGAGCAATAACAGGCTTCTGATAACTTTGTGGCATGAAAAGTCCCATGAAAATCCGTTTGATAGTATTTTCGAGATACTTATAGCCTCAAAAATATATTTTTATCTTATCTTATCTAGCTTATTCATACGTTTATTGTTACCAGTACCTCGTAAAATTTACAACCAGACGAAGAAAAAGTATCGACGTTTGTATTTTATCCATGATTTTAGATGTTACTAATAATAATAGACTCGTAAATCGCAGATAGAAACTCGTATTTATTTTTCATTGAAGTAGATATTCCTATAGAATATGTCGAACAAACGTAGTCACTTTCAATATTACAAAAATAAAAGTAAAAAAGCTTGTAAGAATTCTCCGTTTTATTGCAGGAATAGATAACATATGGGAGAAATATATATCTATTAACTACCACCACGTTCGTTTTAGAAACACTTGGTAAGTATTGCAGCATTTTGTAAGTAAGAAAAAACCAAACAGTAGTACAAGTTCCTATGTATAGTCTGTCAAAATAGCGTTGAAATGAATATCGAACTTTAATAAGCTTTATTGAGTTTTAAACGTTAAAGTAGTATAATTTAGGTGAAATATTTATGAAATAACAATGCGGTAAACTCGATTTAACAGATTTTGTACTTGTTTGTTTGGTGTAACCGGGCAAAAGAAAAATAGTTTCTTCAAAATTCATTTCAACTCTTTTTTTACAGATTGAATTTGGCAGATAATATCCATAAACTTTAAACGACAAATCTTTTTTGTCAAGCGATAAGCGTCACGTTTAGTTTATCGAATCGATGTCGTTTCGGTAGCATGTTCGTACTCGTGATACAGTTTCGAATTGGACTATTTTTAAGGGAAGTGTACGTACAAGACGCACAAGATATATTGGATGTTGGATCTTGCGTTTGTAGACTGTTAATCTCTTCTAATTGGTTTAAGTTCTGAAGCGTTATGGCAAGCGATAAATGTTTGGTGTAGGTCTAGCGGGTGACTATAAACCTTTATGTCAGCGTGTATTACACTCGGTTGGTAATGTTGTTTAATCTGATAATTATCACGAATTCTGAACGCCCTTAAGTTAGTTTGTTTACTCGCTTCAACTGTAGAGATAGCTGGTTTTAGTACTTTGAATAAATTTTACACGCTTTCTCTATTATATCAACTCTATAATGATTTTAAATTTATAAATCGTATAATTATGATGTTGATAAGGAACTAACTAAATTATACGGGAGTTTCTTTTTTATTGGAAACCTTAATTCATAGTTTAGAATGTAACAAATTCATGATTTACTTTAAAATAACGAAACAAACGAGGTCCAAAAACTTTTTTACCCTTGCACTGAACATTGATCTGCTTGTAATTAAAGAATAAAAGGGAAAATTTCTTACTTTTAATATAACATAATTGAAATATGCAAACTTAGAGGTCGTGGATTCAATCTCCATAGTGCGCACATTAATTGTGTTCCGGTGTACTTAGGAAGGCACGTCAAGCTGTTGGGCGTAATATTCGTCGGTAAAAAGCGGGTGTACCAAATGTTGACTGTGACTTACATTTCACACCTTGTGAACACCTCTAACATACATAACATCTAATGTCGTGACTATATGTATGTTTGGAAATTTGAAGTAAAGAAAATAACGGCGTCACGCGTCGCTTTCATTTCATGCACTCCACGCATCCGCCACTGGGCAACTTGCCCACTTGGCTAAGCTATGACACTACAACCTTATCTATAAATACATGCCAACCAAAACTGGTCCTTATACCCCAGAACTATAAAATCTAGTAGATGGTTTCAAAAGTTGGTGGCTCGAGATTTATTGGTCCCGTTATGTTTATACTGTTCAGTTCTTTATGAAACAAGCGCAAAATAATGTACTTAAGAAATGGCTGCAACTGCAGCTTTTGTAGTTTTGAGTAGGAATGTATCCCGTAGAGCTGAGATGCAAACAGGCGCTAGTAGTGCACTATTATCTGTTCTTACACAACAGTTGATGATCCTCCCACACTCGCGCTGGCGGCGCGGCACCGTACTGGCATGCATTGCTGCGGTCGCACCATCATCTGCATCTCTTCGCAACGGGTGTGGTTCACACACAGCTATTCGGTACGCGTCCACATTCGATGTGTGCACAGAATCATGACGCGGCCAACTCAATTGTGAGGGTGGCCAAGTGTAATGCTGTTTCATTTCGCTATTACATGCACGACGCTCCACGAAACTTGCAAAGGCAATACAATCGTGTCGATTTCCTCGGGGACGCAAAACTTAAAATAATAATTAATAATCTAGATAATATTTTTTTGTCCATCCATCCATCAGCCTGTTTCGTCCACTGCTGGACATAGGCCTTTCCAGGATTTCACCACTCTTGGCGGTCCTCCTGGAAGAAATGCCCATACTCACACACGCTGGGCAGGCGGGTTGGTGAGCGCGGTGCCGAAACCCTTGCACCAGTGACGCCGCTGCCCGTCACCAGTCTGTTTTATATAAGGCTCGGCAATTGGGGATGGATAAACCGCCATCCATCGGTCCCAGGCAATGGTGGGCCGCCTGGTTTTTTTGCCTGAGAGCTGTCCTCTTACTCTCCCCCGAATAACTTCGGGAGGATTTCCGAGTAAGATGGTGGTACCTCCACAGTCGAGCCCGGCATTAGTTCTACCACCTAAGTGGTCGATCATTAACACCAAGTAATAGAAAAATAGAATTGACTTTTGTTTTGTGTTGCACTTTTCATGCGCCTCTGTTTATCGCATCATAATGCCGTGTGATGATAATTTAACCAACATGAACCAACGATCTACTCCGCGTAAGCAAAAATATGAAGTGTTATCTATTTTATTTAACACTAGCCTTTGCTCGCAGCTTCACCCGCATTCAGTGAATCTTTGCCCCGTTTTTGGCTTTGGCGCTATTTTATGAACACCACTTATAGTCTATGTGTTGACGGGTCACTACGATGATAATTAAATAAACCGCATCTAAATCCATTGACTGGTTTTCGAGTTAAAACGGAATATACAGACAGACAAAAAATCTAAAAATGGTAGTTTCGGTTTCAGTATATTACCAATAACCCATTTCATTTAAAATTTCGCGAAAATATTTAATGCACAGACACGACTTTTTTACTACTTTATTGTTAGTATATATATAGAAGTTAGGGTGTAGAGAATGACTAAAACTGAGATACGCGGTGTTAGAACTTATGCAACGACGAGCTATTTCACATTGCAACATTCAAAAGTTTGCGACAATGTGAAATGGCTCATGCACCAAGGAATTAAAGCAGCATTTCCCAATATAACGAACATTCACGTGCAAAAAATTTTTTTGTAGTACAAAGAAACACATTCGGCTAACTTTTTCGTAAAATACCGTAAAATTAACGTTTTTTATGGGTTTGGGGGTTTGTTACATCATTCCCGATTTTTTGTTATAATATATAATGTCAAAATATTAAAAAAACATTCCATGGACACCTCACAATTTTGTTTTTGCATTTGTATAGATAATTTCCCTTTCAGTTTAACCTGGGTTTGGGTCTGGTAAACAGAAAACACATTCAAATAATCCTAGATTTATCCCACTTCCCACTATCCCATCCCATCCCACTAATATTATAAATGCGAAAATTTGGATGGATGGATGTTTGTTACTCTTTCACGCCATAGCTACTGAACCGATTGGGCTGAAATTTTACATGAATGTAGTTCTAGACCTGGAATAGGACATAGGCTACCTTTTATCTCACAAATTAGTTCCCATGGGATGAAAATGAGTTTTCAGGTTTCTATAGAAAAGTGATGTGTCACCCTTTCACGGCATGCTTTCGAAACCGATTGGACTGAAATTTTGAATAAATTTAGTTCTTGACGTTTAGTCGGACATAGATAGGCTACTTTTTATCCTATAAATCAGTTCCCATGGGATGAAAATGATGTGGTTTCAAGTTTCTATAGAAAAGTGATGTGATTTAACGCCGTAACTATTGAACCGATTAGGCTGAAACTTTGCACAAATATAGTTCTAGATCTAGAATAGGCCAAAAACGACTTTTTATCCCATACATCAGTTCCCATGGAAAAGCTATAAAAGAAACATATAAAATGGAAAACACAGAGGCGCATAACACACACATTTCACCAGCTATGTATACTGTAGGTAACAGTCCGAAAAATATTGACAGATTTTATAGGAGTACAAAAAACTAATTCAACGCGGGTGAAGCCGTAGGCAAAAGCTAGTTATTAAATACCGGCTTTAACACTCATTGTTGGTGTACCTTTTTGTAATAAATAAATAAATAAATAAACACTCACGTATTATTATTGTTGACTATATGCCAACTGTTTCACCGAGACAATTTCGACATTATCAAGGCGAGTGTCGTTCTTAGATCCTAGATTTCAAGGAGTGCCGCTGAATTCGCAAGGAATTTTCAAGTATTAATACAAGATCGCTTCGGAGTTCGAAATCTATTCATAAAATATGCAATAAGCTTGTACCATATTTTCTCTATGAGCATCTGAACGGCTATGTTAAACGGGAACATTAAAAATACATTAAGTATATGTAGCCGAAATATTCCTCTCCTCTTCCTCCGCACTTACCCCTCTCAACGTACTCGAATATACGTCTTTCATGTTGTTTTCAGAACCATTAAAACGTCAGCATTTTAATGTGGCCTTAAGGGAAGTCTTAACACAATTCTTGTCTTCGTAGTCCTATCTTAATTGAATCCTGTAAAAGCTTCTAAAGAATATATTTCTTGTATCAGTTTTCAATGGATGTTCGATTATGAAACTAGGGTATCATAAAACTAAACATTTTCCAATATAGTGAAACCTTTTGAAAGTTAGAATGTTTGAGACCCGGTTTCGAATACTACTCGTCGAGTGCACCAATGAGTTTTTCGGAATTGATGTGTTATATTTACATTAGAGTATTTGTTTACGAGCCACTTGCTGGATGGTAAAGTGAAACACTGAGGTAAACCTCCCTTAAAAAGCGTGTTTTGGACTTACACCTATCACATTGGGATACAAAAATCGTCGGTGAAAGAGGGTTATATGAGTGTTGACTCATTTAGTGAGAGTACACGCTCGGGCACACTCCTGACATGCCTTCGAGAATATACGTCGTCGTAATGATACGATTCTGAAATGTGTATTTTTAAATAAAAATATTAGCTTTTGCCTGCAGCTTCGCTCGCATGGAAGTGTCTTTCAATCAATGTATATTTATTTAGCAACATGAATAATGAACAGCACCTGTACTGTACGTATTTCACAGTATATATTATTTGATTATCCCAACCCTATTACACCATTACCAAGGGTTTTAAAGAGTTTAAAAAATAAATTCTACGTTAATCTTTATCAAGTCTTGAGACAACCGGTTCGGAGTGCTGTACATTCATCATGTTGTTACCCAAGTTTGACCAAGTGCCGACAAACGCAAGTATTAATCGTATATATAATTTGCGCATAAAACAAAAACTAAGTATTATTGACAGTTTTCGGCTTTGTGGTTATTTCATCAACATCTCTTATTTTATATGTTGACCACTGCGATGATAATAAAGAAAGCCGCTTCCAACTCCGTGAAGTGGTTCTCGAGTTTAAACGGAACATACAGACATACATTTCTAAACATTGTAGTTTTGAGCTGAGTAAAATAAGCTAAAATGACCCATACCATTAAAAATTGTTTCTGACTGTTTTACCATTTTATAATTACTGTAGATTTAAGGAATTAGCGTTTCATGTTCTTTTAAGGCGGTAAAGATAATTTCTGATTTAGGTGATACGGTTTTTATTGTTAATAATTTGAATGTATGCGTTAAAGTTGTTTTGACTTCTGAAGTTTCAAGTTAAAGTTTTGACATTATCAAGAGCTGCCATCGTTTTTATAAGATACATCATCTTAAGAGTGGCGTTTCTAGATTTATTTCGCTCGCGACTTATTATTCATGTGACTGAACATTATCGCGTAATAAGATAAGTGGCATGTGATGTAGAGCCAAGCTACTATTATCCATCAAATAAAAAGTTGTACGCATAATGGAGTTTTATTCGTAAAAACTTATTACTGTGATAAATAAATCCTTTGAAAAAATTACTTTTCGTATGTCTGTTCGTGACATTCTGTGGCATTGACGCTTAGAACGTTTGAGCGCTATAACAAAAGCCTACAAAATCATTGTTATCATTATTCTTGAAATGTGTTTTTCTTGCCATGAAAAATTATTGTTCCTCAACAATAGACTACGAATCAAAATTTATTTCTAGTGATAAAAAGGTATTTATTATTATTGAAATACTTTTCCGGATCGATTCATACGCAGGTGAGCCTTCTCGAAATTAGAATAAAATTCTTAGCTTTTTCACACTGCGATATACTATTATGTTGCAATGGAAATTAAATGTTTCAATTTATATAATTAAATTTGTTTCCATCTTTAGATTACACGTACCACAAAAATATTTGTAAAATAAAACGTGTACGCGTATATTAGAAATTGTAAGGAAAACGTCGTTAGCATATATACCTAGTCGGTGCTTAAATTCTGTCACAAACAAAATTGGCTATAAAATGAAAACTAGTCATGATACACAAAAAAAGGTTTTTTTTTAAAAAAAGGTAATTTAATAAGTTTACATTAAACACAAAATTTATTCAAAATTATTGCCACCATTTTTCACACAAGCCTTCAATCTTCGCAGCCAATCATCAATAGCAGCACGGACCATATTCATGTCGATATCGGCCACTGCTTTAATCAATGATGACTTTAGGCTGCTCAAATTTTTGTGAGGTTTAGAACAGACCTTCTCCTCCAATTCCTGCCAAATTTTGTAATCCAGTGGATTGAGGTCAGGGCTAGATGAGGGCCAATCTTGATGCCTTATTAGCTCGATATTCTGGCGCTCGAACCACTCCTGAGTTGTTTTGGCCTTATGAGCAGGTGCGGAGTCCTTTTGAAACACAAATGGCCGTCCTCCAAAGAGTGTCTGGGGCAGATCTTTTACTATGCGATCTAAAACCGTGTCTTGGTACACTTTTGCACTGGTTTTGACACCTTTTTCACAAAAATGCACTTCAGTAGGGCCATAGTAGGACACTCCCAACCAAATCATGACTGATGATGGATGATGGCCGTGCTGCACTCTAGGAATGGCATTTCCAGCGGCCGCAGAGCTGGTAGCGTACACTCTGTCATTTTGTTTGTTGTACTTCTCTTCGATATTAAAAATTTTCTCGTCCGTAAACAGGATATCGCGGTGTCTGTTTCTTGCGTACCGCTTTAGCAAAACTTTGCAGTTTTTGGCTCTCATAGCTATCAGACGCGCGTTCAGAAGATGTCTACTCTTTTTTCGGTAAGCTCGTAGTCCCAGGTCTTCATTGAGTACTTTTTTTACGGTACTTCTGGTTAATCCCATCTCCAAAGCCATCAGTTTCTGCTTGCGGACGGGATTTCTTGCAATACGCGCCTTGATTGCTTTGATGACCCCTGGAGTCCTAACGGAACGAGGTCTGCCAGTTCTTTTCTCGTCATCGACACTAAAGGTTTCATTGTACCTCTTGATGTTACGGTACACGAACCTCTTCGTGATTTTTAATTTTTGAAGCAAGTTGAATATCGTCTTCGGTGGATGGCCGCAACGATGCAATGCAATTACTGCTACTCGGTCCTCTTTGCGAGTCCACTCCATCGTAAAAAATGAATGAATGTAATTGTGATTTGGCAGATTATTAATCAGAAAATATTTGAAAATCGAACACCATTTCATTTTATTTCTGGGTGTTCTATTTTTAAAATAAATGGCCAGTGACAGTATTTAAGAACCGACTAGGTAGGTACGGGTTCTGTCTATACTTTGATATAATCTGTTAGAAAATGCGCCTCATACCGAATTTCCAAAATATTTTTAAAATTGTGACGTTTCTAAGAAATTTTCGTTTTATCCGTAAAGGCCAAACTTGAGTTCGCCCATTCTTGAAATATATCGCGAACAAACAGACAGACGGAAATTCAGACACCACAGCTTCGCCACAAGGGTTTCTGAAAAACGCTTTCCACAATAAAACAAACTTTCAACAAAAAAATTGTAACCGACTTCAAATTTAACAGCAGACTCACATACACAAAAAAAATTGAAAAATATTTAATTCATGAGTAATCGACATAATACCTTTGCCGACTTCTTCGCGTGTGGTGCGCTGTCATCCATCGAGGAGTTCCAAGATCGAAGGACAGGTAGGCATTGTGACAATTTTGAAGTAATACCCTTCAATCAGCACCCTAATATTGTCGCAGTCTCGAGTTTTATGCTGTCATCCTTTGAGGAAATATATGGACTGAGGCCAGGATCAAATTTTAGTTGAATATGATGACAATTTTCTAGTAATATTCTGCAATCAGCACACTAATATGAAGTTGTTGCCTTAAGCTCGAGCTATATGCTGTCATCTATCGAAGAATTGTGGCGATGACGCCAGGATCGAAATTCAGGTAGGTATATATACAAACAATTTTTAATTAACACCCCACAATCAGCATCCTGTTACAATTAAATTGAGTATATTGTGATTAATTTAGGAGTTTCACTGCATATTCTGACTTTCATGAGATCATGCCCAAACTTAAACGTAACATATCTAAAGGCATATTCTTGCGAACAATAAAAGAATTATTCAAGTCAGTTAAGAAATTGTGTAATAATGAAGTAAAATAGGTCAAATTAAGAACCTCCTCCTTTTTCGAAGTGAGTTAAAAAGGAACGTTTTGTGGAATGATGATATGTAAATAATCTGTGGCGCTGGTCGTCGGCAGAGAGCAGCGTCAGGTGGACGTAAGCAAAATGTAAATATGCCTGATTATTCCCCCAACGTCGCGTACCTGTTTAAGTCAGCGAATAGTAAAATGGGCCCTGGCTTTCTGTTTAATTTCGCTTCTTGATAATTTTACACAAATTGTTTAGAATTACCGCTCATAAATAATATCTACCAACTGTTTTAGTATTAAGCGAAGTATTATATTTAAAGTGAATCTGTGTTCACAATAGTTCAACTGTGTTCTTTGACTGATGGATGAGCTATCAGTGTCCTCGATTTATTTTCAAAACAAATACCTATGACGAGAAGAATTGGTTTGTTCCTTCATTGGAATTCCTTGCGAGTGCCACTAGAAGCAATGTAGAGAGAGATAGAAGAAAAACCAACAATATACAATTTCATATCATTTAATCTTAAGCAGACTAAACAAACTACGGCTGCAGTTGTTACGAGCTACATTGCTTTTCAGGGATCCGTACCTCAAAAGGAAAAAACGGAACCCTTATAGGATGATTTTATTGTCCATTTGTCTGTCCGTCGTCCGCCCGTCTGTCTGTAAAGACCCTTTATCTCGGGAACGCGTGGAGGTAAGCTGAAATTAAAACCATATGCTCAAGTCTATAGTCCCTTGAAGCTGTGAAAAATCAAAATTCCAAGTTAACGTAAAAAAATATATGATCGTTTATGCCGCAAAAAAATTTCGACACTCTCAAGGGAATTAAAATTTATAGGGTATTTTTGACCTGCAAGTATAGGAAAAAATCTGAAAACTATGCATTTGTAATTAAATTATGAAATCTTTATTTAAACGTAATCGTAAAAGCTTAGAAAAAACTGTGAGACTCGATTCCTGAACTGTTTATAATATGTACCTTCAAATTTGTACGGAACCCTCGGTGGGCGAGTCGGACTCGCACTTGTCCGGTTTTTTTTTCAAGTAATTCGGTTGTTCATTGAACTTCATTTTAAACTTTTTGGGATAAATAGATCTATTAAGTGTGTAATTAAACTGATTAATTATTAAGCATATTAATTATTAGCTGATTAAGCATATTTTATGAATATATTAGAATACAGGTTGGTCCAAATAGTGACGTCAATGAATTTTTTATAGATTCCTCACACTTAGATGTATCCGAAAATATGCCATGTATGTTCCGCGATTTTTGGTAGTTTAGAAGTTATGATTTTTTTATGTGTATTTGCGAATTTTCTACCACAGCGGCTTAAAAAATAATATTTTTTTTGTGGTAAGAATTTTGTACATATTTATTTTGTAACATAACTGTCTCGAGTCACTCTTCCTAACGTAAAATAATCAACTACAAAAAAATCATACGAGTTACCAAAAAAAAGTTCAAAGTAAAATTTTTTGAATCGAGTTGGACACAAAATGGATATTTTATAGGTTCAAACTATAGGTAGTTTTAAAAACTTCAACGATTTATCAGCTTACCAAGATATAAAACAAGCTTCTTAATGGGCCATTTTACGATGATATCGGCTTCCAAAGTTAGTTAGGTAAAAAATTTTTTAAGATTAAGTATTGTTTGTAAAAATTGTTTTAGCTATTATTTTTTAATTTTTATGGCCAACATTACAAATTAGTGATATTATAATTTACTATCATCAGGAGCATTCACATAAACATAAGCAAAAACGAATACCAAATGTCTGTGAAATAAAATGATTTACAAAAATACTTTTTTTTATTGTTCACTAATCATTCAATTTGAGTTTATTTAAATGCTTCTGATGATTTCTTACTAATGATGGCCAAAAGAATAAAAAAAATATCTTAAACAATTTTTACAAACAATACTTTTTCTTAACCAATTTCTTACAGAACTTTGGAAGCCGATATCATCGTAAAATGGCCTATTAAGAAGAATTTGTTTTTGTGGTAAGCTGATAAACTGTTGAAGTTTTTAAAATGAGTTTGAACCTATGAAACATCCATTTTGTAATTTTAAAAGAGTTTTGAAAATTTAACTATGTCCAACTCGATCCAAAAAACTTCACTTTGAACTTTTTTGTGGTAACTCGTATGAATTTTCAACTCAACTCGATCCAAAAAATTTCACTTTGAACTTTTTTTTGGTAACTTGTATGGATTTTTCGTGGCTGATTATTTTACGTAAGGAATAGCGATTCAAGACGGTTATGTTACAAAAAAAAATATGTACAAAATTCTGACCCCAAAAAATGTTATGATTTTTCTAAGCCGCTGCGGTAGAAAATTCGCAAATACACATAAAAAAATCATAACTTCTAAACTAACAAAAATCGCGGAACATACTTGGCATATTTTCGGATACACCTAGGTCCTCACACTATAAAAATTCTTTGACGTCACTAGTTGGACCAGCCTGTATACAGTAAGTGACGTCGACGTGACGAGATTGAAAGAAAGATTTCTTTAAAAAAAAATGCCAATGGAAATGTGCTGCAATGACGTCACTGCTTTTTTAATTTATTGAAGGATATGCACGCCTATTTAAAAAACTAGTGTTTTTTCAAAACAGTTTCCGAGTCGTAAATATTGGCAAGAAATGGGAGAGCAATTATTGAATTATGGTTTTGTAAAATATTTCTACAGTACTTCCAGATATTTTTTAACCGACTTCAAAAAAGGAGGAGCTTCCCAATTCGACTGTATTTTTTTTACTGTTTTTTAGCAGCCATTTAGATACTTTGTGTCGTAACGTAACACAGGTCTCGTTCCCAAACGTGTAAATTATGATTGATTTTCTTATAAAAAGTATTAAATAAATTTTATTTATGGCAATACGCGACAATTATAATAGTTTAATACCAGTAATGTTTTTCAAACAAAGTTGGGTAATTTTATGCATTACTTTGTAAATCATCCTGCACAATAACTATAAACACACTTTAATTTTTTTGTGCAGGATAAATTACAAAATAATGCATAAAATAAGACAACCTTGCTAGAAAAGCCTAGTTGACTTTAAACTTATGGACATAGTGGCATAAACTACATTTATTTAATACTTTTTATTTAAAAATAAGACAAAACAATCACAAGTTGGGCGTTAGGTCACGAAATCTGAAACCCCTTAGCCCTTACAGGATTGGTGGTATATATACATGTTCCCATCTTCTATTGTCTTATTATACTTATTTTGTTCAGTCTTGTGGTTGTTGAAAATTTTAAAAACTAATTGACCAGCCAGCAGTGAGAAGCGGCGGAGTCAAAGTCGTTACAAGCGGAAACAGAACGACCGCGCTGCCACGCCGCTGCCGCCGCGCCGCCTCCGTTGACGCCGGAAGCGCCAATAATTGGCGGCTTCCACTTCCGGACCTGGCCACATCCGACACACCCTCTCACAACTCTTCACTAGTCAACGACATTCCTACTTCTCCGACAAAACTTATGTTTGCCTCGAGAAGACAACAAAAGAAAACGTCTAGTCAATCTTTGTAAAGATCTTTACACCACAATAAAAATAAAATAAGGTATTTATGCCTCTCAATCGAGCAATAAAAACTTTATCCTCAATAACACTTGACTTAATTTCACGACTTATGTCGCGGTATCATCTACTCATAACATAATGCGTATAAATATAATATATTAGATCTTTGGATATATTATTACATCTTGAAAAAATATTTGTTTAACCCTCTTTCGATTCCACACGATTTTTCTTCAGGTGAATAGAATAACCAACAGAAATGACAGATTCTCGAAATCAATAACATTTCATATACTTCACTAGGACGCCTGTACAAACATTATTGGAAAATATTCTCAGAGAGCCGTTGATAAATCTGAATATTTTTCAGAGCGACACATTGCGTCGTCCTTAGACAGGAGGAAATCCTCTCGAACAAATCGATAACCCAGTGTTGAATGAATCTGTAAGTAGTTTAGAACTACTTTTACAAAATAAATAGACAGATTTACAATAAATTGCATTTTTAAACATATATAAAATTTTCATAACATTGTCTTAAAGGGCGTAAACATTTATCTCTTAAAAACATTTTTCTCTAAACTGATAGGTTATATTATGTAAGTGAAAAATCAATGTGCTTATAAATATATACATATTTACCCACAACTGGTAACTAAGTTCATTTTCTAGGGGAGCTATTGTATAATTTTCCTGCAGAAAACTTTACCGTTCCCTGGAGCTTTTATACAAAATATTTACTTTGGTCGTGGGCTCAATGAATACACGACTAACCCTAGTTGCCCCCACCCTTTATTCTCTTTCAGAGTACCTGTGGCTTTTAAAGTGGGTTGCCCACAGCTTGTCTTTCAGGGAGTGAGCTCCCGCGTTCTTTTCATATCTGCGCTCCAATTTCCCGGTGCAATTTATATGCACTTTGTAGCAGCCACTGCTCAAAAGCATCTCGGCTAAGCGTTTATTTGCGGAGAGTGCTACTGTTAAACGCCATTTTTTCAACTGAAGAAGCGTCTTGATGACGGCGTTCATAGTTAATGAGCAGCCAGTATCCGGCGGGTGTAACGTCGCAAATTGCCCTCTCTTTAGAAGCCCGTCGTTTGCCAACTCAAGAGGAGTTGGTCTAGCGTGAAAGAAGCTTCCGACCGTGCGTTATTGTTTACCACTGAAATGGCTTCCTTTCACTGGAAACTCGCGAATACCAAAGTTTACACAGGCCGGAAAACTATCTCCTCGTGGGATGCAAGCACACATGAAGAAAAATTGCATGCACTTCACGGAGTAGCTTTCTGTCTTGTTACTATGCTTGTTACACACTCAAAAGAACTAGTTGCTCGAGTGATACAGGCAGCTTTGAATGGCTTCGGCTTTCAAAGTAGTCCATTTTGTTATTATAAAACTGAATAAGAGCCCAATTCATGAAACAGTATTCGCTCTTCTTAATTTCGTATTGTTCCTTGTTAAACACCTTTAAAAATGGTAACACTACCGCTTTGTAACAATATTTACATAACAATTTTTTGCTATTCTGATTGAACATAAAAGACTGATAATAAAAATGCCATTGAATGGATGCCAAGTCAGACAAACATGGGACAGACTTTTATCATAATAATAAATTGTGATGAATTTTCAGCTGTCTTTTGTTATAAGATTGTCCATTCTTTAAAGATATTAGATTGAATATGCTACAACAGATTTGTGACATTTATTTTAAATAGAAAGAAGATTATAGTAAAATACATATTTAAAAGCTAAAAGTGCTAACACGTTGCAAGGGAAGATGAATCATCGAGTAATTATTTTCCGCTGTATGTCCGGTATGTTTGCAGTTTCGATGGAGGCAGAGCCGTACCTATTTTAAGGTATGGAGGCTCCTGGGCAAGAACGAAGTAAGGGCCCCTGATCTAACGTGCTACTTTATTTTAAATTTATTATGTATAAAATTGAGGCTCTTCAACAATGTAACAAAATGTTTTGTTGTAATTAGTGTTTTCAGACAATTTTTATTTGAATTATAACAGTTGCAATTCTGAAAAAAGTGAGATAAAACGAAAAACGTAGTACTCATGGATAAAACCAATGTAAAACAAATAGAAGGACAAAAATACCCTCGTGAGCCTAAAGAACGTTAGGCTAGAAATGCAATTTGTATTTATCGTATTTTTATGAATGGTTAGTTTAAAAAATATATCTGGCCAGTTGTTTATTCGAAGAAACAAGTTGTAAACAACTTTACGAACTTATAGAGGCCCCTCTTGTGTGGAGGCCCTGGGCTTCCCTTAATCTGACCCTGAATGCAGGCCATGTTTCATAAACTAAGTGGTATTATCAAACCGCGCCGAGTGTTACGTCGGTCGGACTTTGACAAGTGTTCAACGTCCAGTGATTAATGCGTTTTCAATTATGGCTACTGAACGGAGTGCGCATGCGATCAGTTTTTATTAGTAGAAGACTACTAGAGTCACACACAACGTTACGTGACTATGACACTGTTTCACTCAGTGCCACTTGTGTTTACGAGTATATAACAATTTATCACAGTGTGTGTACCTACGTCAGTGTACTACATTGTTTGACTGACCAGTGTTTTTTTTTGTTTTTCCCTGATCTATAAAAGGATATGTCGTCTGATACAGGTAACTGTAATTCACAACCCATATTCGATGTGAATTGTTTATGTACATAGCTGGTCAACTTAACTATTTTGATTATGCATTGATTGTGACGTTTACGTAAAAAATTCTAATTAATGTGCATATTCAGTAAGTACAACTAATTCGGCAATTTGACAGTTCACAAACAATTTAAAATGGGTACTTGTTTTGAAATGTAAGAAAACGATGTTCTATCAGAGAATGGAGTTTTTATTTAAACCTGTAAACCGACACAAAGCTTTGTACTTTAAAGCTTAATAACTTTCTTCTAGATTTACAGCTATTCACAGTTCATATAATTTATTTAATAACCCCATTATGACAATTTTAACACAATATTCTTTTTGTATTTTTAAAAGCGTGTACAAGTAAATTGTATTTTGTTCAGAAGCTGCATTCGAAGTTCCAAGGAAAAGCAGTAGTCTTGTCGCAAGCTTAGAATTATTTCCCACCAAAACGTGAGTAAGTAACGTTTTTGTTCATTAAATAATGTTTATTTATATAGGACACTATTATACATTTATTTCTGATAGTAATATTTAGATACATAAACTAAGATAAGTCACACCTGGCTTGAATAATTTTATTATTAGGGTAATAGAGTAATTTGAGATGCAGAACACGAACGCAACGCGTTTATAAAAAAAAATCGGCCAAGAGCTTGTCGGGCTCGCACTATTAGGGTTCCGTACCAATACTAGCAGTCAATAGCTTTAATTGAACTTTTTTTATATCCCTACATTTCAATCTAGGCTAAATTTGCTTATGATGTCTGAAATTGCATTGAAATATTACACTGTAGAAAAGAACCTGCAGTTTTCCAATAACAACAATCCAATTCCAATAAACGCAATATCTACCAATCCTACCTTAAAAAAAAATTTTCGCTATTAAAAATTTAGGAGATTAGCTTCACTTCACCAAAAATACACAATAATTTTTTAGAATCCTAAGGCGCAAGCCAGACAGAAGCGGCGCGCCATGCATCGGGCGCGCGGGTGTCATTAAAATTTTGTACAAAACGCATAGAAATAAAGTCGTAATTTGAGGTATGGTATGGATACCCGTTCCACGCCCGACACATACCAATCGGTGTGTTCAAATTGCGACTTTATTTCCATGCGTTTTGTACGAAATTGGAATGATGCCCGCGCGCCCGATGCGCGCCGCTCCGCTTCTGTCTGGCTTGCACCTAAGAGGTAGCTCTTTCAAATAATACCTCGCGACTAAGACTTATGGTTCCTAAAAAAAAATGTTTTTTTCTAATACTATCTGTCGATGTATTTGCGCGGCATCAAGTCCTAACATTTTGCCATATTTCAAATTCCTACGTTCGGTAATTTTCGAGAAAAACCTCTCTGACAGACGGACGGACGGACATGAAGTGGTCTTCTAAGTGTTCTGTTCTTCGTTTTAAGGTAAGTAACCCCGAAAATTTATTACTTTTAGGGGGCACCAATTTCTTGTTAATTTTTATACTCCACATTATGTAAGTGGAAATAATATTTATGTATTTAATTTTCAGAAACTGTATAGATGACGAGGAGGAAAAACGGAAGTTTATCATATGCAGATGCTTGCCCTCGTTGCAAGAAATAAAACAATACATTGGTGTTTTGCTATGTGGTAAAGTAAACGTTTTTTTTTTCTTTTTCTATAAAGTTTGGTGTCAAAATCTTGTAAATTGTAGAGTAAAACTTTATAAACAACATAAAATTCTATTATTTGTTTTAAGCTTACAAATTGCCAAACAAAAGTTTAAAGGTTAGGGAAAAAAACGTCTGTTCATTACAATTTTAAAAGAAATATGTAAAAAGAAAATCAAGTTGCTGAGATTAGACATAATTTGGTAGTTAATTACTAATTATGTTTTTATTGCGAATATCATCGCTTTGGAATACTCTAATCCTGGCCCGAGGAATTTTTTCAAATTCTTGTCTTTTCATTTGTTTCTGATTTATCTTTTCCAGTTTGTAATGCACTCTAATAATTACTAATTAGTATATACTGTAACTTTTGTTTATTTTGCCAAATTTATACTGGACACTCGGTAAATGGTCTGGACCACTTTCACACAGGTTCAATGATCCTATGAAATATGCTGAATGACGTTTTGACTTCCTATACTTCCTAATGGTCAAACTGACGGCCTTAGGGTGGCCGAAATATAGGACGAAATATTATTTATTTTTCTTTGTTATTGTTGTAACTGTATATATTTGTTAAAAATAAAAATAATTACTAGATTATGTCATAATCTCATCAACTTGATCCAATTTTAATATATATTTTTTGTTAGTTTTCAGTTTCATTTTTATATATTTAACGGTGTGATGAATTGATAACGAAGCAAAGTTACTTGGTGTCCAATAATCCATATCGAAGTTAATATTAACATTCATGTTAATATTGCAGCTATCGCAGACGACTTCCTCAAAAGAAGCTGCTTCAACAACTAAAGGAGAATAGAGATTATTCAACTGATATTTTAGCGGTTTATTATGGTCACAGACATATTAGTTAGGTTCATGGGCGTCATGGCCCATTTAATTATGTTTATTGTGACCGAGAACGAGGCGGTTATTACCATAACACATTCTGGAGTAATAGACTAGCTGAAATGTATGCAAATTATTGTTACTTTAGGGGCGTAAACTTTTATGATGCGTTTCAGCTTCGTACATTATGATTATATCATTTATAGCGATATCGATCGCTTTGGGATGCTCTAAACATTATTCAGAATGCATTACAAACTAGAAAAGATAAACATTAGAAACAAATTTTTAGTACGACAAATATACGTGTATTTATGTGAGTATAGGTAGTATATTTATAGGTATAAACTATCTTTTTATTATATGCTATGCACTGATGTGAAATTGTAATATAAAAATGTTTCTATATTTTCCGAAGGTTGACAGGAATTTCTTGTAGGATTAAGTACGCCCTTGCCTTATGTCTGTTCTTTGTAGGCATCTGTACCTATCTTTGTTTATTGATTCATTCAATATTTTGAAAAAAATTCCTCGTGCCATGATTCGAACCTGCAACCTCTTGCTGACACAACATGTTTGCTACCGATATTATGTTCAGACATTATGATTATGAACAACAAAATAACACAATTAACCTGGTTAATTTTATTAATAAATACCTACACATGATTGTGTAAAGGAGCTTTGTGATCAGCTGCAATTATATAACAACGAATATTATAAAAGATCTCTTTGGTTTTTAATATCTGTTCTGTGGTTTATAACGCTATAAACTCGGAGTCCATAAAATTTCAAACTTAGCAATAAAGAATCTAACATATACAAATTATCTCGAACATCTTATTTATCGTAAATTCTTTTTCCTCGACACGTTTTATTAAACACATAATTTTCCTCAACAGGCTTGTCGCTTTGGGGAACATCATGGTTCCTCCTCGACTCGCTGGTGCTGCCTGGAGGCTACATCTTCAACATGGCAGCCGTAGTCATTGTAGGATACGTATCCGGGCATACCCTAGAACGATATACCACTATTCATCCTGTAGTCGGAATGACACTAATAGGAGCACTGTTCAGATATTTCAGCAACGATAATTTCTTGGAACATCCTGTGGCGAACGTAATCGATTATCATTTAAGGTAAGTCTCACAATCTTAATGGCATTCGGTTTTTTCAGGATGGAAATTTTAAATTCTTTCCTTCATTTATTATAGTCAATCATCGATAGTGCCATTATCTTAATCGGAATGAAGAAAGTAAAGTAGTTCCATAATTGTGCATGAAGTAAAGCACTGAGGCTCAACAGCCATCACGCAGGGCTATAATAATCGTCGGTAAAATGTGGGTGTATGGATGTAGACTGTGAATCGTACTTTAGACCACATTCAGAAAAACTCCTAACGCTCCCTCAGGAATTTATGTCGTGATAATGTAGAAAAAAAAAAACATGATATCCGTAAATGTTACAAAATATGTAGACTACAAATATACATAACGTTGCGCGATGAATCTCCAAGGGGTTGTCAGAGATGTTCCCGAAATTGTGAACTCTGAAATGCAAGTCACAGTCCACACTTAGTACATTTTGTATTTGTTTATATTTATGTAGTTTATTATACATAATACACTTTTTATAGTATGTATTTTTGTATATTTTATAGTTTGTATTTATAGTAAGTACTAATATTTATATTTTATAATAATAATTGAGCTTATTCATGTTACACATTTATGTATGTTTTTCTTATGCATTATTACTCGTAATTCATTTATGTAAATTTTGCCTGTTAAGGTAGTTTTGCTCTACGATATATTTTTAGGGTTCTCTAGCCGAAGGATGCGAAACGGGACCCTATTACTAAGCATCCACTGTATGTCTGTCCGTCCGTCTATCACAGGGATCTACATGCAGCTTCACTCGTAATAGGTAGAAAGTTGAAATTTTTACAAAACACATGTTACTACGACAAATAATAAAACTGAAAAAAAAATTAAACCCAAGGATCCATCAGTAAAATAAACCTCGAAAAAATTCGCATTCGCAATTTCACATTTTTTTACGTTATTTGTTTTATCTCTGTCTTAAAAACGGTAATACACACAAAGTTTCAAAATTGCAGAAATTATTGTTCATACTCTTAAATAAAATAATAAAATTAGGGTTACTCAGAGGGTGCTAAATTGTTTGTCAGGTGGTACCATTTTAGCGCCTTGTTTTTTTTCGCCTTAATGTTATATGTATAGCATCTACATTGTTGATATGTATGTTCTTAGCGTTCCGTACCCGTATTGTGTAGTGGTACGGAACCCTTTGTGCGCGAGTCCGACTCGCACTTGGCCAAATTATTTAGACAAGCTTGCCAATGTACATCTCTTTTCGCTGTTATGTTATGTTGTTTGTGTTTATGTTACCGTGCAACTAAATAATAAAGAATTACTTGGGAAAAATCAGAAATAAAAATGCTTTGTCAATCTTCTTACGAGTACCTACAAAATAACACAGAAACAATTTTCCGCCTTAACATGACAATACCATGCGTAATCATAATTGATATAAATAAAAAGCAGAAAATATTTATTCGGTTTCTTTTTCTTATACGAGACGTTTTACAACATTGAAAAGAACTACTTTTATATCTTACAGATGAGCCGCTTCATTCATATGTGCAACTTAGGTTATTTTTTATTATATGTCTTTTAGTGCAAAGTTCAACCGAGTTCGGTTTCTTTCGGAATGAATCATCATTGTATGTTACCCGGAATTGTTTGTTCAATTGATCTCAATTATAAGTTGAGTCGTTTTCATACCGCTTCAATTGTTTTCTAGACATTTATTTAAGAAAATAGCAAACACTTTGTTTAACTTTGATCATGTAGGATCACAATCACATTTTAAGTAAGAAAGTATTCATGCAATTAAAGGTATTTAAAAACGAAATTATACAATTGCCCGCCTTTGCCCGTGGCTCTGCCCGCGTGTATTCAATTTCTGTTCCACTTTCGGGTTGGGTGTTATTTTATGAACATCCCTTAATTGTTCTCGAGTTAGAACGGAACATACAAACATACAGACAGACCGACAAACATTTTAAAAATTGTGGTCTGTACCTAAGTACAATACTAATTTAACACATTTCATTTAAAATTTCTCATAAATAGCAATGTAAAGACACGACCTTTTTACTACATTATAATATTAGTGTCGATATGATTGACACGGTACGGTACATGTTTTAATGGTTCCACACCCCTGGTATATAGCCCGAAGAACGTGTTGATTTAGTGCATCTTGGTTTAGCAGCAGGTTCTTATTTTTACACATAATAAAAATTTAGAAACACCTCTGACACCCTGTAGGCGACGTAATTAATTGTTTATGTATTTAATATCTACCTTGTTGTAATTTACAGTCCACTTTTAATTTTAAGCATTTTTTAGATATTAAATATTTTGTACCTGTGCTGCCATCTGTTGTCAATAAAGTAGGGATCGACGCGCATCATTTCGGTCAATCAGTCATTTTTATTTTCATTAAATTCAATGAGCGAGTCTCCAACACGAAAACCGACTGCGCACCGATTCCTTTTATTTTATAAAATCGAAAATTGTGGTTTTATTTGTTTCATCGTCTACAATTGCTGGTCTTCGAGCCGAATCTTTGTGCCAATGTTTAAAACACCGCCACATAGCATTCGAACAAGAAAACAGTTGGAGAAGGAGTTAATGATGGAGAAATCGCGCAGCGACCATGGCGTCGTTGGTGACTCGAACGTTCTGGAAAGTGATGCCAAAAGCACAAAATCTGCTCCATCACACAACAAGGACCTCATAAAAGAAGAGGCTATGAAGTCTAAATCAAATATTTTGCTTCCGGACCAACAAGAGAACAAAGAAACGTCCGTGATCTCATCAAGGGCGAAAAGGTCACACGTGTCTCGGCGCTCAAACACGTCATCGATGGCTTTGCAAAAAGAACTGGAGCTTGCAGCTGCCGAAGCAAAGGCAGAAATACAAATGGAGCTCATTGACAAGCGTCTAGAGGTAGATATGGCACGTCTCCAGACGCCGAAAGCGGATACTGACCGCAGCAGTAAGTGCACAATGAAGGATCGACAAATTTCCGATGTCGACAAGTGGCTGGAGCACAGCATGGAGCACCTACAGCGTCCACCAAAGGTACTACACGGGACGCTGCCACCGGCTCCAACGGTTCCCGCCCTTGCCACGACCACGCATAGTATGGATCCTCTAGACAGCATCAAGGTACTAGCGCACGAACTAAAGAATATAATGGGCAACTCATCACAACGTGATGATCGATTCATCACTCGCCTCGCCACGCCACGGGATTTGATAAGTTTCGACGGTGACTGTATCGAGTGGTTGCACTTCAAGAATGCCTATTATGAATCAACTCGTGTGTGTCAGTTTAGTGACAGTGAAAACTTATGGAGGTTACGTAAAGCGTTGAAGGGTGACGCCCTTTTAGCTGTGACAGACCTACTTATCGGGAACACTTCACCAGCAGATGTTATGGCAGCTCTGGAACTCAGGTTTGGCCAATCCGATAATATTGTTCAAAAGATTTCAAATCAATTGAAAAACTTACCTGCACTACCTGCATCCTACCAACAAGATATCATCAGTTTTTCTGTAGAAATAAGTAATTCCGTAGCTACAATCAGAGCACTCAACAAAAATGAGTATCTAAGCAGTCCAGAGTTAGCTACGTCAGTATTATCTAAGCTACCTAATACTCTGATCGGTAAATGGACGGATTATGCTTTTCAGCGAATGAGCACAGGTCAAACAAAACTAGAATTGTTAGCCACATTTCTCAAAGATGAGTCGAATAAACTGTCTGTTATTGGTTTTTCTCTGCCACAGGAAACCAAAAAACCTGAAATTCGACGGCAAGAACTTCGAAATCAGGTGTCCCGAAACCCTGAACCTCGAAATGGTATTTTTACGACCGGTTTGGTGAAGTTATGCAAATTTTGTAAGAAGGCAGATCATCCCCTCCCCGAATGCAAAATGTTCAAAAGAGCAATGCGTAAAGACAAATGGCGATTTGTAAAAGGACAAGGTTTATGTTATTGCTGCCTAATAAATCGCCACGACAGGAGTACATGCCCTGAGCCGGTATGTGACATAGAAAACTGTGGATACGCACACCATCGCTTATTACACTTCAAAAAGTCATCGAGCGAGGCCGCTGAAGTCAACACAAGTCAAGGTCATCGAGAAAACCCGCAGTCTTCGCCGAGCGCCACTGTGGCACACATCGGGTCAAACAGTGATGCCGTATCATCATCCCCGTCCGGTGACGTCATGCTGAAGGTTGTACCTGTTAAGCTACGGGGACCCAAAGGTATTGTGCATTCGTATGCACTCCTCGATGACGCCGCTTCAGTGTCAGTTATTGATGTGGACATAGCAAACGAACTAGGACTAAAGTGCGAGCAAACCGGTTCAATGAAATTCGTAGATGCGTTCGGATTAGAAATGCAACAATGTGCCGCTAAAGTGTCTCTCGAAATATGTGGTGAAAATAGTGTAAATTCTTATCATAACATTATGATGCGTAAAGTTAATTTGAAATTGCCTGTACAAGATTTCTCGATTGTCCATAATTTACAATGTGAGCACTTATTAGATGTTAAAAAATATGCCTGTAAAGAACGTGTTATTCCAAGGTTGTTAATCGGTGAGGATAATTACTTTCTAATGGCCCCCCTCGAGTTAAAACAGGACCGTAAGAATGATCCATATGCGACTCGGTGTCGTTTGGGATGGACCATTCATGGGTATTGTGGTCGCACTCACTACAACGGTAACAACAACGAAAACGTAAGTACATCTTGCAATATAAATCACATCGCTCACTCTGATAATTTTTTGTACTCAGATGGTTCCGAAGAATTAGGTCAACTCAATGATCTGATAACAAAATCATTTGCTTTAGAGTCTATAGGAATTTCAACCTTACGCCGAGAAAATACAGCTCATATTCGAGCGACCGACATCCTTGATAGTACATCGAGGCAAGCTGGGAATCAATGGGAAGTTGGGTTACCTTTTAAAAAAGATAACTTCGCTATGCACTCTGACTATTCATACGAATTAGCGAATTCTCGGCTACAATCATTGTTTCGAAAATTTCAGAAAGACCACGACTACGCTGCAAGGTACAATCGGGAGATGGGTAAGCTGTTTGAAGCTGGGTACGCACGGGTACTTGCTGACGAGGAGCGCGCGGACCACATCCGGTATCTGCCACATTTTGGAATCCAGAATCCGAATAAACCAGGAAAGTTAAGGATTATTTGGGACGCGGCCGGCAAGGTTAAAGGTACCTACTTAAACGATTACTTACTAACGGGTCCTGATTTATATAATTCATTATTCGGAATAATGTTGCGATTCCGAGAACAATGCATCGTTATCATCGGAGACATAAAAGATATATTTTTACGTATTAAAATACGTCCAGAAGATCAACATGTACTTAGATTTTTATGGCTCAATTGGCAAGCGAACCCAGATAGCTGTAATGTAACGGTAACTAAGCCAATGGTTTGTGTAATGCAAAGTTTAATTTTTGGTGCAACCTGTTCTCCTTTTATAGCACAATATGTAAAGAATAAGAATGCATTGAAGTTTGAGGATTTGTATCCAGATGCTGTTCAGGTAATTCTTAAAAATCATTACATGGATGATTGTTTACATTCGTGTGATAGCACTGAAAGTGCAATAAAACTTGTTCATGATATCACGCTAGTTCATAGGAGCGGTGGTTTTGAGATGGGTCGATGGGCAAGTAATAGCAAACCGGTTTTAGACAGCCTACCGACTGAAGCGCTCGCTCAGTCTGCTATACAGTTCAAACATGGAGCTACGAACGCGACTGAGTGCACTCTGGGATTGATATGGCATCCGGCAGATGATTCATTTGGTTTTCAGCTTTCTTTAAACCGAGTGCCACAGTCAATTTTAGATGGTACAGAACCACCGACAAAGGCAAAAATGTTGAGTATTATCATGTCAATATATGACATACATGGATTTTTGTCACCGTTTCTAATAAGAAGTAAAATTCTACTTCAGGATGTGCATCGCAGCGGCGTCGACTGGAACTGCCACATCCAACCGGAACAACATGCATCGTGGGTGAGGTGGCTCAACGATCTGCAACAACTGGAGGCGTTACGTATACCGAGGTGGTATCACAACGCAGGTACGTGGACACAATGTTATAACGCGCCGCCCAACTCAACTGATAACGATGCAATCGTAGATACGCAACTGCATGTTTTTTGTGATAGTTCGCTAAAAGCGTACGCGACGGTCATATTTTGGCACCTCACACGTGCGGATGGCAAGGTGCTTGTTTCCTTTGCTGCTAGCAAAGCTAGAGTAACACCTCTACGACCCATGTCTGTACCCAGGTTGAAACTACAGGGAGCACTAGTAGCCGCGCGCCTGGCTCGTACAGTAGAAACAGAACAAACAGGTTTAAAGTCAAGTAAACGTTATTTTTGGACAGACTCCAGTACCGTATTGCAGTGGATTCGAAGCGATCCTCGGACCTTCAAATCTTATGTTGCTGAGTGGCTTGGTGAATTAGACGAGCTAACAAAGATGTCAGAATGGCGACACGTCCCCTCTAAGCTGAATGTAGCTGATGTAGCCACTAAAGAGGACACACTGCCACTTAAATTTAGTGACGTATGGTTTCGGGGACCCGATTTTCTTAGAAAGCCTGAGGAGGATTGGCCCAAAGACTTGAAGTCTCCAAAGAAGGCAGATGAGACAGCATGCGAAGAGAGAAGCATCAACTTGATGACGTCACGCGATATTTGTCTACCCAACGAAGCCAACGTCTCTTCATGGATGACTCTTCTACGTTGTATGGCGAGGATTTTGTTTTTGTTTAGAAAAAAACAAGGTAAGAAGAGTCATATTGACGTTGAGCTGATGAAGGAGGCAGAGGAACATCTTATGAGAAAATGTCAAAATGACACATTTGCTGAAGAGATTCTATGTTTAAACCAAAACAAGGCTATATCATCCAACAGCCGTATCAAGAAATTAACGCCTTATCTTGACGAAAAGGGAATACTTCGAGTGGGAGGACGAATTGATAAGACTGTAGGGATCAACACCGCTTCAATGAGACCTCTCATACTAGACGGACGACACAGAATTACGCGTCTACTCGTTGAATATCACCACCGACGTGCCTTACATGGAGCCCACGAACTCGTCGTCAATGAGCTGAGACAGCAATACTGGATAGTGCAGCTCCGCCCTACTGTGCGAGCAGTAGGAGCGCGATGCTTATTCTGCCAGTATCGCCGCGTCATGCCGAAGCCACAGCGTATGGCTGATCTTCCAGCTGCACGTCTGCAACATGGTCGGCGCCCCTTCAGTTTTTCAGGCTTAGATTATTTTGGTCCTATGGAAATTACCATGGGACGTAAAAGACAGAAAGTGTATGGCGTTTTATTTACTTGTCTCACCGTACGTGCGATCCACATAGAGCTGACAGACAGCCTCACTACTGATGGGACGATCATGGCGCTAAGAAGAATGGCTGCACGAAGAGGTTGTCCTGTAGTAATATATTCTGATAACGGAACGTGTCTAAGAGGTGCTGATGCAGAATTAAAGCGCAGTCTTGCAGAGTTGAATACAAACAAGCTACGTGATGATGGCTTAGCAAGAGGCATTGAATGGAGGTTTCATCCCCCGGGAGCACCGGAAATGGCAGGAGCTTGCGAGCGAATGGTGCGTTCTGTTAAGACTGCACTGAAGGTGGCTTTAACATCACGCGCTCCACAGCTGGAAACTCTCTCCACTTTGATGACGGAAGTGGAAGCTCTCGTAAACAGTCGTCCTATCACGCACGTATCGTCTGACCCGAGCTATCCTGAAGCATTAACACCCAATCATTTTTTGATAGGTACATCTTCAAATGGACCACAATTCGGTAGGTATGATGAAGTTGACCTCTGCCTTAGGAAACGTTGGCGTATAGCACAGAGATTGGCAGACATGTTCTGGGGACGGTGGGTCCGAGAATATCTGCCAACCTTGCTGCCAAGACAGAAGTGGATCTCTGAGCAGAGACCGTTACATGTGGGTGATTATGTAATATTAGTTGATTCCAAAATAGATCGTGGTTGTTGGAGACACGGTGTAGTGAGTGCGACACACGCGGGACAAGATGGGCGCGTTCGTATTGTCGACGTCCGCACACGCACGGGGGTGCTAAGACGTCCTGTAACACGCGTCGCTCTACTTTCACCGACGGATTTTAGTGCTGACCTTCAAGTTTAGTTTTTTTTAGTGTAGTCAGCACTAAGGGGGCGGCATTGTAGGCGACGTAATTAATTGTTTATGTATTTAATATCTACCTTGTTGTAATTTACAGTCCACTTTTAATTTTAAGCATTTTTTAGATATTAAATATTTTGTACCTGTGCTGCCATCTGTTGTCAATAAAGTAGGGATCGACGCGCATCATTTCGGTCAATCAGTCATTTTTATTTTCATTCAATTCAATGAGCGAGTCTCCAACGCGAAAACCGACTGCGCACCGATTCCTTTTATTTTATAAAATCGAAAATTGTGGTTTTATTTGTTTCATCGTCTACACACCCCTTCGGGGATTCGTGTCGTATCAATAGGCATGATGACTAAAAAAAATTTATTTGTCCGTCAGTGAGATTATCAGAACATATTGGACTTGTATGTATTTTTTATTTTTTCAAGTATACAAACAATGATGAAGATATAGCCCGTTGAATTTCCACGTGACTTCACATCTAGGTACAATTTTACTTAGAAGTGACGTCATTTCCCCCCACTCCCAAACTTTGACGCGCTTTATCTCTTTAATTTTTTGTTTGATTGACAAAAGAAAAAATACGTGTCCATTTTTGATAATCTAAATGACGGACTAAATAGAATAACATTTTGTTTACCCTGTGTACAAGCCTATTATAATCACGGGTTGAATAGTGAAATATGGGTTGTTATTGTAAGCACGTAAGCGCGTTGTTCATATTAAACGAAAATCAAGGTGATATTATGACTATGTTTAAGTAGTATACTACAATCAGAACCCTGACACAAAGCAATTCTTGCCATCGCAAATGGTGCGCTGTCATCCATTGAAAAGTTTCAGATTCGAAAGTCAGGTGCCAAATCAAATCGCTTATTTGTTATGGTAAAAATGTATTTTATCTATCTACACTTCTACATCTACATCTACATCTACCTATACATCTATCTACACTATATTATTATATAAAGAGGAAAGATTTGTTTGTTTGTTGTTTGTATGTTTGAGGTAAACTTTGGAACTACTGAACCGATTCTAAAAATTCTTTCTTTTATAAAAAGCTATACTACTGTTGAGTAACAAAGGCTATATTTTATTTTAATAAAATGAGTTTTCAGTTTGAAAATTCAATATTTGTGAACCATGTCGGGAGAAAAAACGCTGCTTAGCTGCTTTATCGGCGTTCCTTGACCAAATGGTTAGTTATACGTGATGAAACCGGTTGTTTTTCCATACCAGGAAACTGTATCAGTTTAATCTGACTAAAGATTTCCATCTACAACGATCCTGACACGCTTCTTGGTACTTTGGTAAAACATGGTGACCAGGGTCTGATGATGGGAGTGAAAGATGGGTACAGGATCTCCTCAACGGACAACAGCAGACCATTCGAGTTTGGGATTATTTGATTGGTTATTATTAGCACTTTGGTAAAACCTGGTGACCAGGGTCTGATGATGGGTCTGGAAGATGGGTACGGGATCTCCTCAACGGACAACAGCAGACCCTTCGAGTTTGGGCTCATTTGATTGGTATTTATTAGCACTTTGGTAAAATATGGAGACCAGGGTCTGATGATAGGACTGGAAGATGGGTACAGGATCTCCTCAACGGACAACAGCAGACTATTCGAGTTTGGGCTTATTTGATTGGTCAAGATTAGCACTTTGGTAAAACATGGTGACCAATGTCGGAAGATGGGTACAGGATCTCCTCAACGGACAACAGCAGACCCTTCGAGTTTGGGCTTATTTGATTGGTTTTTATTAGCACTTTGGTATAACATGGTAACCAGGGTCTGATTATGGGTCTGGAAGATGGGTACAGGATCGGCGTAAACTTTTATGATGCGTTTCAGCTTCGTACATTATGATTATATCATTTATAGCTATATCGATCGCTTTGGGTGCTCTAAACATTATTCAATGAACAAGTTTCATGATGTCGATAATACCATATTAAATATCATAGTATTAAAATATAGACCAAAATTAAAAGGCGGCGAAAAAAAATTTTTAGTCCGTTATTAAATAACTGTGAAATAGATTATATAAGGGGGTAACTTTTTACCTCGGTACAAAATGCACATCATAATATTGTTTTCCCTATTTTTGAATAAAAAGTATGGAATAAATGTGTTTTATAGCAACTTGCGGAATAGTTCATTAATAATAAAGTATTCATAAAAAATACGTACTTTAATGTATTATATTTTGTTTGTATTACATTAACAAACTTAAAAGCGTGTTTACAGTTGTAATGTAATGCAGCTAAAATGTAACGCATAAAATTGAATAATAATATTAACAAGCAGTTTGCGCGAATTGCTATAAAACGCATTTATTGCAAACTTTTTATTCAAAAGTAAGGAGAACAACTTACTACCTTAAGTTAACAAGTCTAGCGCAGAATTATTTATTTATTTATTTATTTATTTATTTGACAGCAGAACCTTAACCTATTAACAGTAAAAACCATCTCACAAGTTAAATATACTATGAACTAATATTTAATGAATAACTATAAGCTTAAAAATAGTTTACAAATTTTAACAAATGCCGGAAGGGTTATATTAAAAATGTCTAATTCATTATTACGGTTGGCCATCGCATTAAGAAGAGTGCACGCATGGAACGTGGGCGCGTAGCGAGCATGCTGTGTGCGAACCACACCCGTCGCGAAGAGATGATGCGACCGCAGCATAGCGTACCTGTCCGGCGCCGCCAGCGCGCAGCCCGCGAGCGTGGGAGGGTCATCAACTCTATTGTGTAACAGCAGATAATAGTGCACTACTAGCGCCAGTTTGCGCCTCAGCTCTAGGGTGTTCATTCCTACCATTCCCGCCACAAACATAGATGGGAATAAGTAGGGATAGTACCCATACATTTTTTTGTACACATATCGCGCGAATTTTCGTTGGACTTTCTCCAGCATGAGTTTATAATTATTCTCATGTGGGTCCCAGATGATTGCGTTGAACTCTAATTTACTTCGAACATAGGCGTTATAGAGCATTAATATTGGTCTGATGTCATTAAATCTATTAGATTGTCGCATGACAAAACCCAATGACTTGTAAGCTTTCTTACAAGTCTCATTTATGTGGTCGTTAAACGTTAGTCCCTTGTCATATATCAGCCCTAAATCACGTATTTGCGAGACTCGTGCTAGCGGAGCTCCGGCTAAGGTGTAGTCTCGGCCTGGCGGCGCGAGTGACCTGGTGAACGTCATAGTTTTGCACTTGGAGCTGTTAAACTCCAAGTGATAACGTTCACTCCATTCTACAACATTATCAATGTCTCTCTGCAACGCCTCAGAGTCACTTTGATCCCCTACACTTAAGTATAGCTTGAGATCATCAGCGAACATCAAACACTGAGCCGTCTTAACTACTTCGGGAAGATCATTAATCATTATTAGGTACTGCGTTGGCCCTAATGTGCTACCTTGGCTGACGCCCGAATTGGTCACATATAGATCAGAGTGTAATCCGGCTAATTGAACATATTGCTGTCGATTACTAAAATAGTTAGAAAACAATTTTAATAGTTTTGGAGTAAATCCTATGGCAGAAAATTTTTGGAGTAACACATCATTATCAACACGGTCAATGACTGCGGCACCCTGACTACGCTGTGACGTCACGCTACCGTAGCCGGAGTGTCTAGTTGTTATTTTGCGTATAGCAATAATCCTAAGCGCAGTGAGGGATTCAATATACGACGCCCGAGAAAAAATTATTTAAGGCCAAGTGAGACACTCTACTTTTCATCCCATCTATGAGAAAAAGAAATAAAAGGCGTTTTTAGATACAAATCTAAAAATTATTTATTTGTATCACATTTGACGCGTCTTCTCTTTGGACACGGAACACAGGGACAATATCCATGTTCCTTATTTAAAACTCAAGACTGCCCACATTGAAAGTCTCTCGCAGAAAAGAACACTTTGGTCGCACTTATCTAAGAACCAGTCATCGTTTTTCGATTAGGCGGGATGAAAATATT
This sequence comes from Ypsolopha scabrella, assembly GCA_910592155.1. Taxonomy (NCBI): domain Eukaryota; kingdom Metazoa; phylum Arthropoda; class Insecta; order Lepidoptera; family Ypsolophidae; genus Ypsolopha; species Ypsolopha scabrella. The sequence continues at coordinate 12,448,766 of OU342965.1, forward strand.
AATAAAACACCTTTGTTCAAACAGACGAGTCTACCCAGTGATCATCCTGACCCGAGGTCCCTTAGGCTGGAACTGGGAGTACATAAGGAAGAACACACTGAGGGTGTTCTCTCTTGCCACCCTACCTTGGGTCGTGGAGTGGCTGTCATCGGCCATACTCAGTCACGTGCTCCTAGGCTTCACTTGGTACTGGGGTAGGTATTGTACATATATATGTTTGCGAAATTTTGAATAAAATGGCTGTGTTATTAGTATTGTACAGAGGTCAAACAAAACTAATTTTTTTAGAATTTTTGGTTGTTTTTCTGTCGTTATAAGTATGTTCCGTTTTAACTTTTCTTCTTCTTCTTCTTCTTGGTGGGCTCGGTTTCCGCACCTAGTCTCTCATTTGGACCTTTGTGCGTGGAAATAGTGGGACTGGCTATTCTAGCCAGCCCAGCTCACGCCAGAATCCCAAGAGGCGGCCTAGGTCGCCACAGGACTGGCGGAGCGTCCCCGGTTCACCGAGGATCTTGGCCCGTTGTGTGCTGACACCTACGCAGTCTATAGTCACGTGGGTCGGCGTTTCTTCGGCCCCCATGCAGGCTCTGCACAGAGGGCTGTCTGTTAGACCTATAATATAGAAATGTCTGTTAAGGTTGCTATGTCCTGTAATTAGCCCTACCATCATGCGAAGGTTGGTTCTATTAAGTCGTAGCAGTTTCTTCGTCAGGCGACGGTCCACGGTGGGTAACACCTCTTTCGTCTGCCTGCAGGTTGTCACGCTTACCCATTGTTCAGCATGTTGAGTGCTGGTTCTCTCCCGCAGCCATGTTTTTATCTGGTTAAAAGGCAGGGGTACCAGTGGTTCAACACCTACCGGTTTTTGTTTTGCTCCTTTCTTTGCCAGTTCATCAGCCGCGTCGTTACCCAGCGATCCACTGTGCCCTTTTATCCTCCGTTTTAACTCTTAAACCACTCAACGGATTTGGATGCGGTTTTTGTATTATCATTGTATCATCACCATGCTATAAAAAAACTAAAACTTACCACAAATTACCCTCAGGTCTCCACCTAGGAGCCATCATAGCATCCGTATCCCCAGCAGTAGTGGTTCCGACAGCATCCTCCTTGAGTGCTCGAGGACTTGGGGTTAAGAACCAAATTGCCTTGCTGGTTGCCAACGCTGGAGGCCTGGACACCGCCTTCACCGAGGGCATGTTTGGAGTCATCAATAGTGCTATTTTCTATCCTGCTCCGCTTTACTACAGGATAACTAAGGTAGAGATTTTTTCAAGTAAACAAAGAGAAAATAATATATCGGGAGCCTGCATAATAGAGCTCCTAAAGCAGAGTCCGCCGTGTATTAAGGGTCCATGCCACCTAAACGTGCCCCACCGTATTGCTGATTCATGACAGAAAATATTTGTTTAATGAGAAATAAATAATCACACAAGTTGTCGAAGAGTTGTATTACAACCTAATTAATTTGGTTTTTGCATAGAATTCATAGCAAGCTAGAAAAAAAATCAAAATTTGCTGAAAATCACGTAAAACTGCTCTTCGTGTATTTCTCATTGGCGATTTCTCAGATAATTTTGGAAACTGAAATTCAAGTTCCCGTAAGTTAAAATTGTACAGAATGGTGAGATTAATTTATTTTTGCCAAACAAAAATTGTTACTTGGTGTATTTATCCATTAAACATCACAAACTTTTGCGTGCGATTTCCCCATACAAATTACTATGGAGGGTGGCATCGAAACGTGATTCTTTAGAGCGCGCGATGTTTCGGTTTTCGTAACCAGTCGTAACAGCCACGGCTCATAGCGCGCTATTTTAAACAATAATGAAACGTCATAGAGTTCAGTTCTGCCTGACGCAACATGAGGTGCTCAATGTCAGGGAGAACGGGTCCTTAATTGTGATTTTCTTCTAGTAAATAAATATATTTCACCATCTGTGGCAGTGTAGTAGAGCGCTCGCCTGCTAACCCAGAGGTCGTGGGTTCAATCCCCGTGGTGCACATGCAGGTACACTCATTTGTTCAGAAGGTACGTTAAGCTGTTGGTCAATATGTGCCCGAATACGGGGATAAGGCTCACCACCCATCACTACGTGGACATGATAATTGTCGGTGAAAAGCAGGAGTACTTCACTCACACTTGGGAACACTTCGAGGAAAATGACGAACAATTTTATGACAGCAAAATCAAGAAAAGCTTATGACAAATTTTACCAAGATTTTATGGATTGCATGGGTGTAGATAAAATAGTGTATGAAACTGTACATAACTAGGCATTAAAACACTCATGTGATACTATAAAGAAACTCGCCATTTTATTTATGTGCCAGTTCATAAACTACTATTGAATGACAGGGTTTATCAATAAATTAATAATTTGTTATTATATTTTCATTACTATTTAATTTCACGTAAAATCCTTAGCATCGGTACTAAATAATAGCATCTTGTTATGATTAAGTTATATTTCGTAATGTAAAATAGATTGCAATAAAAAAATATTTTTACTGATATTGAAACGGCTACTCACGATTTTATAGTCAGATTTCACCTGAGTAGTTTCTTCGGAGGCAAACATGGTTACGCGGCGGCGGTTCCCCGTACCCGTATCAAACGGTCAAACGGGGAACCGCCGCCGCCGCCGCGTAACCATGTTTGCCTCCGAAGAAACTACTCAGGCGAAATCTGACTATAAAATCATGAGTACCCGTTTCAATATCAGTATGAATCTAAACCACGAATCTTTTAGTTGTAAAAAAATATTTCTTTTTGTTTACCGATGTTTTTAGGCCGTCCTAGCTATCTTCGTAGGAATTGGCCTCGGTGTGGCCTGGGGTGTCTTGGTTGACCTCGTGCCAGACCACTGTGACCCTTACGCCCCGACAATAAGAAGCCTTCTCATCTTCGCAGGTGGCTTACTGTTGTCATATGCAGGAGGTTTCTTAGGATGGGGTGGCACTTGTAAGTATTTTTATTTATTTATTTGGCTTATAACTTTTAAATTGTAAATATTATCACAGGCTATAAAAATCCATCAGAAACAAATTCTTTGAGAAAATAAATTTTGTCATATCGATTAGTGTAGCGTAAAAAAATAACGGCGGCGCTATATTTAGGTAGCAAAAAATTTTGCTATTTTTATCGTAATATTAAGATATCGCAATAAAAAGGTAGGACGTCATACTGTTTACCTTTATAATCCATATTTTTTCGGTTATGCAAGCAAGCCCTATAACTTTTTGTAGGGCAACTTAAAACAATAGGTTCCGATTGTATTGATCGCTGTTACTCCATGCGGAAAGATCCCCAGTGCGAGAGGGACGATTTCTATTAAAAAAAAACAAAATTACGACTACTATCCCGAATTTTGTCATTTTAAAGAAACATAAGTTTGTATCAAATATTTGTTCGTTTCAGAGTTTATACAGAATTTTTATTCATAAATAATATATTATGATTTTGCTCAAATAATGTTAAAACTCGACATGAAAACTTTTTATTGGGATCATCTTTGATTTTTTATGATTTACTGTTGGAATGACGTCTGAAGATTCTGTTTCGATAAGAGTGTGCAAATTTTTTTCAAATATCTTATATTGCTAGATATTCTTCAAACAAGGGAGAATAAATTATGGTTTTTCGGAACCTAATCCTCTATGTCATGTACAAGTACTTATAGAGGTATCAATTTTTGTTGATCCGAGTGAAAGTCACCTTAAAAGTAAAGCACCCGTATTAAAATAATATTTGAGCATAAACAAATTAACGTCTAGACTTCTAGACTGAAAATGTTGTAAAATTTCACGTATTGACTATGCACACAACTAGACAAGTAAATAAAGTAAATAAGGCTCAATTTGTTGGCAAGAATAAATGCGATGAAGTTGGTAATGTTTATTTTAAAACAAAGTGTAAATGAATGCTAGCATTAACTAAAACTGATTATACTACAGATCACACAGAGTTGACACAGTATTTACCTGTGCCATTATAAAAGAATAACTTTTTTCACAAATTTAAATATCTGGGTAATGTGGGCACGGGTATTTCATATATATTTGTTTTGTTTTGGATATGTTGGATATCAGATCATTTTTTTCCAGAATTTGTTTCTCAACTAAATTATAACTCGCACAGGTGTCTTTCTTTTTTGTCCAAGCTCATTGGCAAAAATCCTCTTACGCCACTATCAAAAATAAATCTCCGACTACCTACGCACGAATCCACCATTTAAAAACGCGTGGCGCCATCTAGTAGCAAGTAGTGCAAGTAATCATGACAACGTGGTTGCTTCGCACAGGCGTTGCGTATTTTAATGAGAATGTGTGAATGCGTGCTTAGCGCGAGCCGCTGACGTCATGGGAGTATAGTTACAGATGCACACATAGAGAATTGCCTTCGAATTTTAGTTATGCGTATTGCCACGGTAGCGCGAGCGCTGCGGAGCAGGCAGGTAGGTATTTCAAAGAAAGGGTAAAGCTTACTTGATTATAATATTTAAATTGTTTTGTGTACCTTCCTATATTTAAAAAGATAGTGGTCTAGTTAGCTAAGCTAAGCCCAGGGTAGGCATTGCGTATTTGCATATATGAAATGCACGCCACTGCAGTTCTCATTAACTAAGATTATGTTTTTATTGCGAAATCCATGGCTTTGTAATACCTACTCTAATTTAATTAATAATAATATTTAGAGTATTCCAAAGCAATGGATTTCGCAATAAAAACATAATACTAGTTTCATAAGTTATATATTTAAGTTAAGTTCAGACACTAGTTCAGTAGTACTAGTTCATAAATTAAGACACTAGTTTCATAGCTTTAAAATAAAAATGCGGTGATGTGTCCCTAGCTCTAGGGTCAAGATCTTAATGGTATCAGTGAAAATAATAGGGAATATGTGAAACCAAAACGGTGTGTGTATGGAGGAAGGTAATGTTTCCCCAGCCAAACGACCGAAGAATGTGTATTTGTAGGGTACTAATGTCAATTTTTCGCTATTCCCTAAAGTTTTGGATTTTGCCATCCACACCCGCTCCAAAAACTAACCCTGTATACATATCCATGGGGGATAAAATTCATGATGTAAGCAAACGGTTCACTATCAAACTAGTTGGCTATCCAATATAGTATTTATTGAGGCCAGCCACCCGATTGTATATATCGTAAAATCAGTTGCCGAACCGAGTGCCTATCGTCGAAAACATAAATATAAAATACATCCATATAAGCGATATCTAAGCGTACGTTCGCACTTGAAATGATGTCACAATTCGTAAATAGTTCAACCCCATTGAAGGTTATTTTGGAAGTTCAGTTTTTATCTGTTTTTGGTGAATAGCAACTATAGTTGGCAACCAATTCAAAGATACATAAAAGTACTAGACCCGCAGTATTAGGTTTACATAAAATATTTCTATACTATTATACCACGAGAAATAGACTGCTATCTTCAAATAAAAAACAAATACTCTTACTGATCATACTGAACAAATTTCCCAAAGAAATATAACCTCGCAAATGAAAATAATACTTCACAAATTTTCGGTAGGTTCTTGAGATTTTTTATTTCATGTGCGAGTATATATCTTGCAAAAATTTTTCAGTACCGATCACAATTTTTCATATTTTTGAATAAGTTTGTTTAGAAATAAAACCCCTTAACTGGGACCAAGGCTTCTTTTTGGATATTTAAAAATATATAATGTCATAAGAAATACAGTAAAAAATGTTGATAGAAAAAAGAACGTTTTTTTTTTCACCACTAAAATTCAAAATCATTTTTATAATGAGAATTATATAAATCTTGTTTGATACCTATGTTTTTCTGCCCTGTAGGGAACAGTGACATAAATGATGCATTTACAAAGGTTCCTTAGCATGTCACCCTAAAAAGTGGCGAATTTTGGAGATGCGACTTAAGAAGAGAAATGGGTTTTAAAGCTGGAAAGCTTTACTTTTAACTCAGTCAATTAATACTTGCGGTTGTGGGCACTTGGTGAAACATCATCACCGTCTTAATAAATACACTTGTACTGTTTATTTAAACTCCAACCGGTTTCACCTTACGGTATCATCAAGAAACCATCCGTCCATCCATCAAACTGTCATCGTCCACTGCTGGACATAGGCCTTCCCAATATTACGCCACTCTTGGCAGCCTCCGTCCTCCTCATCCAGCCGCCACCCACAACCTCCTTCAGATCGTCGGTCCAATGGGCACGAGTTCGGCCTACACTACGTTTTTCTGTACGTGGTCTCCATTCTAACGCCTTGCGGCCCCAACGGCCATCACGATATCCCAAACACAGTCCGCTCCATAGCTCGTTGAGCGACCTTAAATCGGTGGATCAAGCCCTTTATAAGAGTCCACGTCTCAGCGCCTTACGTCAGCGTCATCGACATCACAGGAAGGACGCACTGGTTAAACATCCTATCTTAGCCTTTAAGCACTGCGGTATTGATGACGTAAATAGGTATATGACGCACCTTTCCGAATGCACCCCACCCCAAGCATTGTCAGCCTCGGCGTCGAAATTGTTTTTACCCAGCTGGATAACTTGGCCCTAAACGTATCTTTTTTGCACAACTTCGATGCTAACATTGTCATCGGTTACTGGTCCTTGGATGAGGTGACAGTTGGACATGATCTTAGTCTTATCCAAACTCATCCGCAGCCCCACTCGTCTCGAAGAATCGCTTAGGCCGCGCACTATTTCCTGCAGTTCCTGCAGCGTTTCCGCCATAATGACTATGTCATCAGCAAAACGAAAAAGTGAAATGTATTCTTCATTCATATTTATTCCAGTATAGTGTCTTGAAGATGTTCCCCAGCGCGGCAGTAAACAGTTTTGGAGAAATAACATCTCCCTGTCTCGCGCCACGCTGTAGGTGTATTGGCCTTGTTTGTACACCCTGTACTTGGACAAACATCGTCGTAGCGGAGTCATAAAGACATTTCAGCTTCTCCACGTAACGCCAGTCAACTTGGCATCGCTGCGAGGACTGCAGAACAGACCAAGTTTAGATGGAGTCGAAGGCTTGCTCGTTGTCTACAAACGCTAGACATAAAGGCTGATTATACTCTTGTGTTTTCTATATAATCTGCCATAGCATGTGAATGTGGTCTACGATGCTGTAGCCTTTTTGAAACCCAGCCTGCTCTGGAGGTTGGAAGTCGTTGGAAGGGCAAGACAAAACAAGAAACAGTAATTAATAACTAATAAATGACTATGACTATTATAAATGTGATAGTTTTCATCCATCCATCCATGACGATTACAGGTTGATGGATGGATGGGTTCTGCGGATTTGTAAAACAGAACCATCTTAATTGCACCGTGGCAAAGAACCATATTGTTGAGATCAAAATTTTTATTTTTTTATTACAAAAATGTTAATAAGAACCTAAATTTATTGATCAGGCAAAGCAGGCGTACAAAAAAGACTAAAATAGTAGATAAAAAAATATGAATCTGGACTAACGCTCAACAGCGATTCAGGTAAAGAGTCAGTAAGAAATTTCCCTCGCAGTGTAAGAAAAAAAAAAGATTTGGTCTTAACTTAAAACGTCTTATGTATAATTAAATAGCTCCTGATTATTATCCTGAGTTTCATTTACGATAAAAGTACCTGACCATTTTGGCCGTCAGCTCTCAATATAAGTATAAATAAGGTAGTGAAATTATTTCATACCAAACTTTTGGGTTTTAAAATAATCAAAGCGTTCCATTAAACCTCTTGTTTTGGGTCAGATGATAAAATAGAAATGCGTTACTTATAGTCACATACGCGTTAAGTCAACACCTCCTTTTTGAACAATGAAGTTGTTTGATCAACAATTTTATTTGAATCGTAATATTATGATCAGTTGCTAACGCAACGCTGCTGGTACTACATTGCGTTCATTTTTAGGTTACCTAAAGGGTAAATAGAACCAATAAGGTGAGACTCCGTTGTCCATCCATCCGTATGTTACAGCCTCGAACCGTTATAGATATGGACTTGAAATTTGGCACAAAAATAGCATTAATTTGCCATCATAATGAAATTATATTATAATGTTATATAAGATTATGTATTTTTTTTAATTGCGAAATCCATCGCTTTGGAATTCTTTATTCTTTATTGCACAAAAAACTTAATTAACAAAATATATACATGAACAATAGTTTGCACAAGCGCGGGCTTATTTCTAAAGAAATTTCTTCCAGCCAACCTTTAATGTGGTGAAAAAGTAGTGAGAATGGTGGGAAAGAAATGTGCACAACTTTAAATACAGAAAACTAAATTGAAAAAATATATTTAATTTATAGATATGTACATACTTTTGTCTAGCAATAATAGATACATATATACATATACTATTACACATATAATTATTTCCAATAAATAAACAGTACGTATAAATACTCAAAATAAACATACTAAGAATAAATTATCATATTTATAAAAAAGACACTAAATAAACAAACAAATATTCCAACTAACAAAATGAATATACGAGTATGTAAAAATGGATAGACAGATAAAAAATTTGCTCTTGGGGAGAAAATGCTGTTTAAGCTTTCTGCTAAAAGACGAAACTCGATACGATAAAGGAATACTCTGATAAATTAGAAACAAATGTAAAGACAAGAATTTGAAATAATTTTTGTTTTAGATTTGTTTCAAATTTATCTTTTTTTAGTTTGTAATGCACTCTAATAATAATATTCATACTGTTTATATAATTTTAAAAATTATACATTGTCCTAAATTTCGCCAATACGAACAAAACTGGGTAAAAAAAATCTCATGAAAATACAATATGGTTCTCAAACTGCAGAATAATACAAACATTTCATCGTAACAAATCATGTGTACTGAATAAGAGTAATCACTAAAAAACTTCAAAAAATTGTACGCCCTTATTATTCTCATTCTGTTTGAAGGTGTTCCATACCTGAGGGTACAATGGAACCCTTCCTATTTATATTTAACCCCTATATAGGTAGATGGCGACTAAAATTATCAAAGATATTGCCCATGACATTGACAATGTCAGTGTTTCAAGGGCTTATCTTGTCCAGCAGCCGGAAGAATGTCAATCAAAACTTCCCGATAGCAAAAACTTAAACAATTACTTGACTATTATCTCACAAAATGTAAGAAGTTACAATCAAAATTTTAATAGTCTTACTGTAACCCTAAATCAGCTAAATATAAACTTTGACATCTTGATTCTTACAGAAACATGGGATTGTAAACTCGTTACACCTGTTCCCTTGCCAGGCTATAACTCACACAGATCCACTTCACCATATAATCGGAATGACGGAGTTCTTATTTAATATAAAAACACTATCGCAAATCTATCTGTCTCCGAGCCTCCTTTCCTGGAAGGGAGTTGCCTTGTAACGAGAATCGGTAACGAGTGTGCTATTCTGTTCATCTATCGTCCATCTGGTATAACAAATGCCACTACATTTCTCAACTCATTAGACAATTTACTCTCTTGTTTAACTGGTTTCAAAAATGTGATTCTTTTAGGAGATATTAACATTGACATATTGGATGGCAACGTTGATCGTTTCTCGCACAAGTACTTGTCCTTGACTGCATCGCATGGCCTTCTTCCCGCGCACAAATACGCAACCCATTTAAAAACCTGCCTAGATCACTGCTTTTTGTCTACAACTTCACCTAGTACTACGATAGTGTTCGAGTCAAGCGTCACGGATCATTCTCTAGTTATGACGTCAATACAGATAAACCCGCAAAGAAACTACCAAAAGAAAAATAAATATTCTAAAATAGATTATGAGGGCCTCAAAGAGGAACTTCTTAGTGTAGACTGGAGCCAAATTAAATCATTAGATAATCTAAATGAGGCAACAAATTTATTCCTGGAAATCCTAAATTCTACTATAAAAAAACATACTTACACGTACATAGTCCCTCGAGCGAAAAATATTCTTAAGCCCTGGATGACGGTCGGTCTTGTAAGGTGCATCAAGCACAGAAATAAATTACACCAAAAAGTTTCAAAGTCTCCTGAAAATAATACTTTGCTTATAATATACCGCCGGTATAGGAACTTTTGTAACAATCTTCTGAAAAAACTCAAACGTTCTTACGAAAAATCACTTATTGAAACAAATAAAAATGATAATAAACGAACATGGAAGACGTTAAAAGAAATATATAATTTGAAACCAAAAAATCAAAATTGTTCTCATTTAGAAAATCTTGCTAAAAATAATATTGATTCAGCTAATCTTGTTGATAGTTATTTCTCTGAAATTGGACCTAAATTGGCAAGTAAAATCCTAAATAGTATCCCTCATAGCGAATCTGACCTTGCCAGGAATGTAAAGACCTCCCTCCCTCAAAACTTACACTCATTTGCTCTTCTGTCAACTGATCACACGGAAGTCCTCATGACCATAAACTCTCTCAAAACCGATTCCTCTCCCGGATGGGATGCAGTCCCTACCAAACTTATAAAACAAAGCAAACAAGCTCTACTTGAACCTATTACATATATCTGCAGCAAAAGCTTTGAAACTGGATGCTTTCCTGACGCGCTTAAGGTGGCTATAGTTTGTCCAATATTTAAGGGTGGGGATAGGGACAGTGTCAATAATTACAGACCAATTTCTCTCCTACCAACACTGTCAAAAATATTAGAGAAAATTATGAACAAAAGGCTGATGTCCTACCTTGAAACAAATCACCTACTATCAAACTTTCAGTTTGGTTTTAGAGAGGGGAAATCTACGGAGGACGCCGTGATACAACTTACAAAAACAGTCACGAGCCACTTGGATAAACAGCAAAAGTGTCTCGGTGTCTTCCTGGACCTTGCTAAGGCATTTGACACTGTCTCTGTTCCGGTCCTGCTGGCCAAGCTGGAGTGCCTGGGTATACGAGGGTTACCGTACTGCTGGTTTGAAGATTATCTAAGGGCCCGCAGACAGATGGTTAAATTAGATTTTGAAACGATTAGCTCGAGCATCAATACAACTTGCGGTATTCCACAGGGCAGTATAATCGGCCCAACCCTATTTCTTTGTTACATTAATGACCTGTGCAGTATGAAAATAGCCCAAGCAGATATATTTTCTTTCGCAGATGATACTGCGATAATTTTTTATGGAAGAGACAGGAAGTCTCTAAATAAAATTACAAATTCAGTTTCGAAATGGTTAACAAGTAACCTACTTACACTTAATGTAGACAAAACCAAATACATAGCCTTTACTCTCACGAATCGTACTCAGCCAAAGTCAGGTGAAGTTCAAATTCGAATTCACTCTTGTAGAACGCTTTTTGGAAGCACTTGTAACTGTCCATATCTACAACAAACCTCCACGATTAAGTACCTCGGTGTGCTCCTAGATAAGCATCTTACGTGGCGAGCACACACTGAACACCTGTCTAATAGGCTCCGTAAATTTATGTTCATATTCAAACAACTCAGACATGTAGCGGATGAACGATTAGTTCGAACTGTTTATATTTGTCTATGTCAGTCGATTTTGACCTACTGTATTCTTGCTTGGGGCAGTGCTAATAAGACACATCTGCTGAATCTAGAAAAAGCTCAAAGGGGTCTCTTGAAGGTTATGTTTTTCAAGCAATTTAGACACCCCACTAATAAACTTTATCGCGAATATAAGCTACTTACAATCAGACAATTGTTTATTCACAAATTATTACTCATACAGCATCATAGCAAAGATTATAGTACGTACAAACTGCATTCAAAACGACGTGATGATATAATATTTAATGTTCCACCCTGCAAAACTAAGTCTGCTCAACAATCTTTCCATTTTCTTGGCCCTTATATCTACAATCTTGTAAATAAAACATTAGAATTACATAAAATGACTTCTCAAAAACTTAAAAAGGAATGGTTTAGTTTTCAAAATCATCAGAATTATGAGAACACTGAACTTTTACTAAGGATTGCATCTTAAGTGCTAATAAAATTAAATCTTCTATCTCTGATTAACAAAAATTGTATTCAATATTGTAATTAAAAACAATCTCGTAGTATGATTAACATGGGGGCGACTGGAACCTACATAACAGTTTATACTAGCGTAGGGTCCAGGGCTCATATATTTTAAGCTACATATAAGCTTAATCTTTTACTTCTTTTCATGTGTTTGGATTATTGTTTGTTCAGTTTGTGTATATTGGGTACCTATATTGTGTTAGTCCATAGAAGTAAGATTTTTGTATAATAGGCTAAGCTTTTTTTTCAATGAATGAATATTTAAATAAAAATAAATTATCTCACATTATCTCCGAAAGAAATCGACCGAAAAATATGTAATAAGAGGGTAAAACGTGATAATTTCAGGAAAACTATAATAATAAAAGAAAATAAACACAAATATGAAATATAAGGTTACAGGAAAGAAAAAGCGGTAATTAAATTCACGAAAAAAAAATTTTTACTCAATGTAACTACGATAATACTTCTTTTTAATTATTTGTTATTATATTAGTTGTTATATTAGCAGTTGAGTAAGATTTTAAATAGCATTTTCCTTGATTTTTTCGAAGTTGACATAATATGAAACCCTAGTATGTCTGACTCTCACATGACCGGTTTCTCTACTCAAATTAACAAAGTTTATGCATTTAATTCAAGTCTTAATAGTATATTTAATTATTATAAATAATATTAATTAATACTAATTAATAATATCTACTGAAAGGATTATTGGCTAATCTTGAAACGTTATACGTATTAAGGGGGGCTTATTCCAATTTTGTCTCTTTTCAAATCCATTTTAAGCCATCAAATTGTAACATTTAGAGTCTGAAAAAAATATATGTTTTAGATACATCTTTTCTCAAGTGTTATTTACGGTTCAATTTTCGATACGATAAACTTCGCTCGATCGAAAAAAAATCTGAAACTTGGTCGATTTTTCAAGATTTTTTCATTTTGTGCAAGGTGTACTTAACCAAATTGTATGAAAATCACAGATAATTAAAGAAAAGGTACTGTAGTAACTATTTTCGCGGTTACTTTTTTTATAAATATAATCGTTTTTTTTCTTTAATTTAAAAGGAAAAGTTGACTGGCGAATACTCGCGCCAGCAGTCTTCAGTCGGCTGCTAGCCGTTGTCGACGCAAGACCTGTGTCAGTTTTCTGAGCCCCGTTCCCCCTCGCCTCTAAGCTTCGAAGCTATTCGTTGTGTGTAAATATATTATGAGTAAGATAGAGTTGTGTGTAGGTAGATAAATTGTATATATATTAAATCGTATGTATATAACATTATTATTAGTTAGATAAATCCTAAAATAATCGTGTAACTAAAAATTATTTAGCTTTAGCTTGGATGTTCTAAAAATGGGAATTGAAGAAGAATAAAGTGTCAAATCTGAAATCGCGGAAGCTAAGAAAACTAAATGGGTAAGTGTACTTTGGATAAATTTATTAGTTTAGGGCACATATAAGTATCAGTGCATCTAAACCAGTTTTATGGTTATCTTTGTTCGAACTTCAAGATACCAGGTGTATCAGTGACCTGCTTTCAAACTGTAACCAGATGGTTTACTGATCGTACAGAACAACTTTGTTGTATGATATGATATTTGAAATTACGCGGGAAAACTTTAAGTGACCAGTACAAGTATAACAGTACAACAGTAAAACATCACAATACTTACTCTTGCAGTCACAAATGCGATTGTATTGGAGGTGGTATTATTTTTTTGTAAACATATGTACGTACGAGTAGTATATTACCAGGAGACTAAATTAAATTTGTTAATTTCAGCTCATTAGCTCATCGTTCTGATCGGGGCACCTTCGCATCGAAAAAATGCCTATAGGAACGGTAAGTGACTTTATCCTTTTTAGAGTTCTCTAACTAACCATATACTCTTATATTTTCGCTATGTTCGTCTGTCTGTCCATTCTGTAAGCCGGCACTCATCCTATCTCAGACGGATACTGTAGCTAAAGTTATTTTGAAATCGACCATTTCTTTGCAGACGTGCAAGTTTCACAACATAAAATATTGCGTACTGCGTATAGTCGAAGATTATATTGTATAGAGTATTTTTATTTTTATAAATATTAAGCTCGTGATTTGCAATAAATCCTACTTCCTACTAATATTATAAATGCGAAAGTTTGTGCGTGTGTGTGTGTGTGTGTATGTTTGTTACTCTTTCACGCTGAAACGGCTGAACGGATTTGGATGAAATTTAGAATGGATATAGCTTATATCCTAACTAAACACACTTTTTATCCCGGAAAAATGCATGGTTCCTGTAGGATAGATCAATATCATTGAAAAATCAGGTGTCTAAGGCCGACTTACACCAAGCAAACTTAACCCGGGTTAACTAACTTTTTATGTTTTGTCCTTTTCACATCAAACCATAAAGATAAGGACAAAGCATAAAAAGTTAGTTAACCAGAGTTAAGTTTGCTTGGTGCAAGTCGGCCTAAGTAGCGCGGTCCTATTCGTTTGTGGTAGAATAAGACAAAGCTTTGCTATTTCATACATCAGGTGTCTAATTAGCGCAGTCGTTAATCGTTTGTGGTGAAATAAGACAAGGTTATGTTATCTCATCAGCATCACACTTCACACTAATATTATAAGTGCGAAAGTTTGTGTGTGTGTATGTTTGTTACTCTTTCACGCTGAAACGGCTGAACGGATTTGGATGAAATTTAGAATGGATATAGCTTATACCTCAACTTATCACATAGGTTTTTTTTATCCCGGAAAAAAGCATGTCGTTGAACCGAATAACACGCGGGCGGAGGGCAAAAGCTAGTAATAAATATTTTGATATTTTATATTTTTCAGAGAGTTGGAACTGGTGCCACGTAGCATTGAAGCTGATGTCCCTGACAACTCCATTGTTTCCCTGGATCCCGTAGAACCTGTCACAACTATTGGGTTAGTTACTACAGGTCATTTTCAGGTCACTTCCTAAAGTCCCTTATCTATATTTTAATTTTTAGGTGGACCGAACCGGAAGTGGAGATCCCTACACAGAAAAAAATCTCAAATTGATTAACGTTTTTACCCCGTACTGAAGAAATTCTTCTATAGTTTTTACTTTTGGTTTCAGAAAATCCCAAGAAATTACCGAACCTTTAGTGATAAAAATACGAAGACGAAGTATTACCAGGTACAGGGACAGCTTCACGTGACGGAACGGCGATTGTGTCTCTTCGGTATTTGGGTGGGAGAAAATGAACCTGTACATATGGAAAGGATTACGAGAGATGAAAATTTTTGGCTGACGAAGATGGAAAAAAAAGTAAAATTTTAAACAAAATGTTTATTACCGGAGGTAGTAAACCCACGGCATATATGTGGGATGCCTATAAGAACTCTGACTTTGCTTGGTAATGAAAATAGGTGTGAGCAAGAAAATGCAGAGCCTTTATCTATCTCACAGCAACAATCAAGCTATGATTATTCGCTACTGGGACCTAGTACATGTATAATTAATTTCTAATTTTGTCAATGTTCCGAAAGTTTATGAGATAATTTATTGGTGTGTTCACAAAAAAATATATAAAATTAAAATTAGCTAATCGATTGATTTTTCAGCGAAAAGGTAAATTCACGATTTTTGTGAATGGTTAAAAGGTCGCCTACCTATTTTCATAATATTGGTATGTCGAAAACATTTTTCGATTTTTCTAGTAAAAGATTGTTCGTAATTTTCTTCGCTTTTCTAGAAAGTCAGTGGAGTCAAATTATAAAACGTTTGACCCACATTTACGCAGTAAATAAATAATTAAGTTCCCCGTAAACTATGGCGCTAAAATTCAAAAGTCCACCACACACGCGCCCTAGTGCGCGCCGCCAGTAAGATAATGTAAGAGCGAAAAAAAATTAACTGTAACCTTCTTATTGCCGAAATATTGTTTTGTACGTATTACATAATATTATAAGATTAGAATTGATAAGTTTACAGATACCGATTTGTTTAGTTGTTCTTCGACGGAGTTCACAAAAACTGCTTTAAATATAATTGGTTACCAATCGCATTAGGTTTAAGCCTGTAAAGATTGTATAGCATAAAATGTATATAAGGTGAAATTAAATCAACCGACCAAATTCATACTGGAGACTCGGTTAGTGATCAAGAACTAGGCTCAGTCATCCTTTTGGCCAATTTCGGAAAATAAATATTTTTGCTGCCTTACTGGTTGGACTAGTTTAAATACAAATCCTAGTGCAGGCACTACGGGACAAAAATATTTTTTTTTTTCGAATTTCATCTGGAGGGTCATTAAACCTTGTTGCTGATGACTAACCGAGTCTCCAGTATGAATTTGGTCGGTTGATTTAATTTCATCTAGTATATATAAATATAAATATATAAATATTTATTGTAATATCAAATGTTCGTATTACAATATCATACCTCATTGGTATTAGTTATTAAAACCTTGGACATGAATGTATGGTATAAGTCCCTGTTGCCTTCCTACTTGAAAAGAGGAACCAGAAACTTTTTTTTATAGTTTGTGTACATATTAAAATGAAATAAATAGTGTTATAAAAATATTAAGGAATTATTATTTAACGGTATATTACTTCTACGTCTACCCTCTTAAACACATGGTAGAAAGGTAAAGTTGATTAATATACAATATAACGTATTTTATTAATGTAGGAATATGGTGTTCAAGTGTATTATATTTTTTCTTTTTGAATGTATATGTAATGTATATGTAGTGGACTTTAAGTATATAAATAAATAAATACATATAAATGCCATGTTTAAGTTATAACAATCTGAAATTTATATATATTATTTCGGGTCCTATCTTGATCTTGTCATTTATGTATATTTTATTTTATTATTTACTCATAGCTCTACCTTTATTTCAATTTTTTGTCCGATGTAGTGAATTCCCCTAAATTTACAAAGTAGCGCTTTTAGCAAGAATAGTTTATTTGGTTAATTTATGAGAATCAATTATTAGTACGAAGTACATTTACTGCCCAAGCCCATTTTAATGTGTGGCGGTTCACGCGAAGTCGCGTCGCTCGGGCGCATCGCAATAAAATACGTCGCGGTCAACTGGCGGGGGCGGAGGTAGCGATAAATGCCTACAGGGCCCGAATAACCTGCCCTTAAACGTCTCAACGGTGTCTAACAGCAAATTGCACTTCATATGAAATTGCGATCTGTCGAGTAGCCTTCTTCACAATTATGACCAATCTTCTTTTAAGTATTAATTAATTAACGACACACATTCTTCAGTTAAGGTATCATTACATACTACCATTCAGCTCGTTGGTACATTGAACAATAAGATTGATTAAAAACCGGTCAAGTGCGAGTCAGACTCGCATACCTAGGGTTCAGTAATTCGACAGTTTTGGCAATGTATATTTGGTATTAGGTATCTACCTAGTTAGTAATAAATTGTACTCTTGCATTTTAAATTAAAATATATATATTGTTGGCTATATAAAGCTTTTTATTTCTTCATTTTAAAACAAAAATAATAAGATATTGTTTTTCGAAATATATTTCGGCCCACTTTGGGGCCGGCATCAGTCGAATAAATGACAAATCTACAAAATGACATAAAAATATAAACAATCTTATGACTAATTAACCTATTTTCATACATAAACAAAAAAAAATGAAAACCTAAACAATTTTGGTTGAAGAGCCATCTTACTATTTCCGGCCGCAAAATCCCGATATTTGTTTAGAATACCAGGGATAAGACGTACCGAAAATCGCAAGATGGCGCTGCTTTTTATGGCACCCTGGTCTTAAGTCTGGTCTGAGTCTGGTGTCAGTAAGTAGTCTTAGTCTGTCAGTGTTGTTTATTGAGTCCTGGTCCGTAGTCCAAGTGACTAAATATAGGAGTATTCCCATGTTCTCAATTTTATGTCTGTCAATGGTGGGTTGAATGATTTTATGACTCTGACGGTGAAGCAGTTATTAAAACTTTGGTTATGGGGATGGACATGGATGGGGATGGGGAGATTGTTATTGTGGATGGTTGATGGGTGCCTGTGTTAGTTAATGCGGAGGTTTAATTCATTTCCAGTTTCACCTAGGTAAGTTATAGTAGGTAAATGCAGTTCTGTGTCTTGCAGTTGGTGTTGGGTTGAGTTTTGTATGTATTTGTGGTGTGGTGTGTGTTGATCTGTGTGTTTGTGTTAATGATTGCGCATGTTTTGCACCGTGGTCGTCGGCATAGTGATGTGCCAGGAGATATTGTGATGTTGACATTTTGTTGTGGTTGCTGTTTCGTTTTTGTGAGTAATGATTTAAGGTTTGGATTTTGTCGATAGCATATTTGTGGATTTCTGGGGATTAAGTTTTTTGTTTCGTCGTTCTGTTGGAGATTGGGTAGATGATCGGTGATAAGTGTTTTAAGTTTCTGGCTTCCGTGAAAATATGTCGTGATCAGTCGTGGATGGTTAGAAGAAGTATTTTTGTTGTTACAGTTGTTGGTGTTGGTGTTGTTGTTGTTATTGTTGTTGTTGTTGTTGTTGTTGTTGTTGTTGTTGTTGTTGTTGTTGTTGTTGTTGTTACTGTTATTATTATGGTGTAATCTTGGTCTATTGAATATGTACTTTCGTAGGAACTGATCAGGGTAGTGTCTCTTGAGAAGTCCATTGTGTATTTTGTTCTGGTAGATATCGAGTGCGTTTTGTGTGTTGCATATTCGACGACCACGGAGCGATAGTGAATATGGTATCGATTTTTTGTGTGTGGTGGATGACAGGTGTGGTAGTGAAGATATTGCATCTTGTTCGTTTCTTTGAAGGGGACTGAAGTGTATATGTGGTTATTGTCAGTAATGGTGATGTCAACGTCTAGGAATGTGATTGTGTCGGCAGAGATGGAATAAGTGATTTTTAATGGGCTGCAGTTGTTAAGTCTTTCCAGGAAGGTAGTCAGTGAGTTCCTGCTGTGTGGCCAGATCATGAATATGTCATCTATCTGACGACAGATATATAAGCAGTCTACAGACAAATACAGACAATCTCACTTTTGAAGAACGAAAATCAATTTCTAAACTTCAAAAAACGAGAACATTGACCGCATAAAATTAATTAATGACTTTGTTGACTTTGGACGAAAATTAAGATGGAAACACTTTTGGAGTACACATCCCCATCAAAATATTGACAACACACATTCATCACTAATTAAATTTAAACCGCCATCTTCCGACATATGGTCACTTGGTGCGCACTACGGACCAGGACTCAATAAACAACACTGACAGACTAAGACTACTTACTGACACCAGACTCAGACCAGACTTAAGACCAGGGTGCCATAAAAAGCAGCGCCATCTTACGATTTTCGGTACGTCTTATCCCTGGTATTCTAAACAAATATCGGGATTTTGCGGCCGGAAATAGCAAGATGGCTCTTCAACCAAAATTGTTTAGGTTTTAAATTTTTTTTTTTTGTTTTTGGAAGAAAATAGGTTAATTAGTCATAAGATTGTATATATATTTATGTCATTTTGTAGATTTGTCATTTATTCGACTCTTGCACTTTGTGATGAATGATAAAATAGGTTTTCTAATATATATATTTCTTGCGTAATATTAAATTTTATTTGTTAATATTATTCGTAGCATAAAAAAGACAGACACAAACATTTTATACCGTACTCAAAATAAAACTCGTGAATGAAAAATTTAATTTTGTCATTTTGCTATCGTGAGTTTCTCAACCGCTATATTTTTCCTGTAATTTTTACGTTATTGCAAATTACAATGTTTTTTTTTCATATTTTTCGGTTCATTTGTTTTGGAGATAGCACATTTTGTGAAAAAGATGCAAGTAAATATAGTCAAATTATATATTTTTACAATCAGCTGTTCAATACCTTGAATTGAATACCCAAATTGTATTTTTATTTATTTTACACTTTTTTCTCACTTAACTCAATTTTTTTTAATCGCTATGGTTTTCCTGTGTTCGGGCAGTTATGGCCTATAATCGTCAATTTTTCATTTTTTCGGTCTACCAATTTCGGAAATAAGGGAGACATGCATTTTTTCGTGGTTTTTCAATGATTTCTCGAAATCGGTGCCAGTAACTACAAAAATTTTTTAAATAATCAGGTCTTTAATATGTCCAGTTTGATACCCATATTATATTTTTAGGATATTTTTTTTTTATTTTTCTCTCTTTTCTATTAGGAATATCTTAAGCAGTTTCAAATTTTTGAATATTTTTTTACGATATTATGTAGGCCAGTGAATGCTATTTTTGTGGCAAATTTCAAGTCTTTATCTTTAACGGCGCTAAAGTTATGAGGCTGTGACATACGGACGCGGACGGATGGATGGACGGACAACGGAGACTCACCATAAAGGTTTTTTTTAGCTTTTAGGTACTACGGAACCCTAAAAAACGCCATCGCACTAAGTACAACAATATTTAATAATTAATACTTTTTTTGCACTGGTGCCGGTTGAAGTTTTCTACAAATAAATAATTCTACTACTTACTTATAATACTAAATTCATAAAAATGATGTCAACAATGTGTCGAAAGGGATAGACTCAGCATGCATTACAGCAACGCAGCGCTACGGTTTTCAGCCTGTCCCTGTACATTCTCCAAGCAAAACGATTTTTTGCAGAAAGTTAGTAAACCACATTTATTATTTAATCAAATCAATACCTAGAAATAATAATAATATATTTAAAACCATAAAGCTTTTTATTTTTAATTAATTATATGTGTCGCTCTCGTGAGCGTTCAGTGTATGTATTAAATGGTGATTGCTGTTGTATCAATTATTTGCAAAAATTTGGTGTACAAGTATGGTGTAAGAAATCGATGGTCCAGTTTGAGGACTTCGGACGACGTGGGTGGCGAAGCGGTGGCGCACTTGCCATGAAAGCAATTTCGAATCCTGGACGACTTTTCTCACTTGAAGTTTGTTTTAATTGATCTTCTCCAGTTTTAAACGCACTCTAAATAATGTTTAGTCAGAGTATCCAAAGCGATTGGTTTCGCTATAAATCATAAATAACTACAAATAGAAAAAATTTCACGTAAATAAACTTAAAAAAAATAAAATATTAACCTACTTCAAATATTACAGCAGACATTCAATAAAAAGTTTAAAATAATTAGAAATTGACCGATGGCACTAAGAAAAGAAGTTGTGTTCTCTAGAAATTAGCGCTTTCATATTGGTTTTTGTGTTGCTATACCACAAGGACTGCGCCGACTTCCAGATAAAATAATGTTTCAGGAAGAATAGAAGTCAGCAAAAGTGTTATTCCGTTATAATCGGTCAGTATATAATTATTTTAACGTTTTTAGTGAATGTCTGCTATTACATTTAAAATCGGTTAGTATTTTTTTGTTTATTTATCTAACGTTTATTAGTGTTGAAGGATTAAATTGTAAAATATGGGTAGGTATTGTAAACGCACTGTTAGTATGAAACGAATGTCAAGTTGGTATTATGACAATGTTTAAGTAGGATACTACAATGAGCACCCCAACACAAAACAATTACTTTAATAGCGAATGGTGCGCTGTCATCTTTTAGGAGTTTCAATTTCGATGGTCACGTGGTATAATGACAATTTTCAAGTTATCCTGGAATGAATACACTAACACAAAGTGATTGCCAAAATTTAGAGTTATATGCTGTCATACGTTGAGGAGTTCTATGGTGATGAGGCCAGGATCAAAGGTCAGGGGGTATATGACAATTTTCAAGTAACACCTTGCAATCAGCATCTTGGTACAAATCGTTTGCTTCATTATCCAGTGATATGCTGTTTTCCGTTGCGGAGTTTCACTGCCTTTAGATCACAACCAAACCAAAACGGAACCTAGCTGAAAGCATACTTTTTAAAAGAAACTTTTTTTTTCAAATTCCTTAAGATATGACAGAGTCTGGAGTAACATATCCAAAAAACAATATAATCGAATTGAGACCGTCCTCCATTTTTAAAATCAGTTAAAACGTTAAAAATAAGTGCGTAGAAATACTGTCATCACTTGGTTGAATAAATAAGTAAGGCTATCTAACATATTTTTAACAGTGCGTATTATAAAAAAATCGGCTATTATGAAAAACAAAACAAAACAACTATTAAATTGTTAATATTGTACATATCCGCTTCTCTAAGGATATGTTTGCACTTGAAATGATGTCACAATTCGTAAATAGTTCAATACCCATTGAAGATTATTTTGGAAGTTCATTTTTTATCTGCTTTTGGTGAATAGCAACCGTGGATGGCAACCGACACGTAGTTACATCAGGTTCGATCCCCGGCCGGGCATGCACCAATGAGTTTTTCGAAATATATGTATGTGCAGAGTATTATTTATTTAGGTTTTTCAACAGATACACACTCTACATTTACAAAAACAAGATACAATACAACGGAGCAAGCCACAGTGGGCATCTTTTAACAGAAAAACACAACTTTTACATCACCACATCGAGTGAGACTTATAGCACTACGAGCTAGCATTTCTTAAAATCTTACATTATAAAGATAAATAGAAAATAGTAGAAAAGATAAAACAATTGGGAACTGAAACTAAACTTCTGATTTTGTATAGGTACAATAAACTTTATTCTTTATTCTTTATTGTACACTAAAAACTTATTTTTAAATAAAACTAAACAAATAAACATGTACAAAAGCAAACTTATCTCTAAGAAGAGATTTCTTCCAGTTTACCTCTGGGGATTAGAGAAAAGATAGTAAATAGGTAGACATACATAAGTGTACATTTATTAATAATTGAATAATATATATAAATAAAGATATAATTGCTATATTTAGCCTTTTATTTTTTTTTTTTTTTTTTTTTTTTTTTTTTTTTTTTTTTTTTTTTTTTTTTTTTTTTTTTTTTTTAAATATTACTTATATCAATAAAAATTAAATAAACACACAATTTTCAAAATATTTCGGCCTCTTCTATGAGGCCGTCATCAGTTGAGTGACAGTTATGACAGTTAAAGACTATTTACAGAAAAAAAATATAAAAAAATAAAATAATGATATTTACAATATTAATGTGTGATGATGATGATGATGATGATGATGATGATGATGATGATGATGATGATGATGATGATGATGAGTCAATCGGTCGAGTTATGTCTGTCAGTGTTGTCTGTTGAGTCCGGGTCCATAGTGTGCGCCAAGTGACCAGATGTATGATGTCTCCCAGGTCCTCAGTTCTATGTCGGTCAATGGTGGAGTAAATGACTTAATGATACGCACAGTGAAGCAGTCGTTAAAGAGTTGATTGTGGAGGCGAGTGTGAGTGGGGATGGGCAGGATGTTGTTTTGTGTAGTGTCTGAAGTGTGTCTGTGTTGGTTCATGCGGATGTGTAATGCGTTTTTAGTTTCACCTATGTAGAATGCCGGGCAATGTCGGCATTCTAATAGGTAAATGCAGTTATTAGTTTTGCAATTTGTGTTGGATTGTGTTCTGTATGTGTTTGTTGTGTGGTGTGTGTTGATGTGTGTGTCTGTATTGATTAAAATGCATGTTTTACAGCGAGGCCGTCGGCATGGGGAGGTGCCACTGGTGTATGAGTTTGAGTTTGGGATGATGTGAGAACGTTGTTTTGTTTTGTTGAGTGTGCATCTAAGGTTTCTATTTTGTCTATAGCAAAAAATCAGACAAAACAATGAAACTCAACACCTACTACCCAACACTCCTCAAATTTGCTATAGACAAAATAGAAACCTTAGATGCACACTCAACAAAACAAAACAACGTTCTCACATCATCCCAAACTCAAACTCATACACCAGTGGCACCTCCCCATGCCGACGGCCTCGCTGTAAAACATACATTTTAATCAATACAGACACACACATCAACACACACCACACAACAAACACATACAGAACACAATCCAACACAAATTGCAAAACTAATAACTGCATTTACCTATTAGAATGCCGACATTGCCCGGCATTCTACATAGGTGAAACTAAAAACGCATTACACATCCGCATGAACCAACACAGACACACTTCAGACACTACACAAAACAACATCCTGCCCATCCCCACTCACACTCGCCTCCACAATCAACTCTTTAACGACTGCTTCACTGTGCGTATCATTAAGTCATTTACTCCACCATTGACCGACATAGAACTGAGGACCTGGGAGACATCATACATCTGGTCACTTGGCGCACACTATGGACCCGGACTCAACAGACAACACTGACAGACATAACTCGACCGATTGACTCATCATCATCATCATCATCATCATCATCATCATCATCATCATCATCATCATCATCATCACACATTAATATTGTAAATATCATTATTTTATTTTTTTATATTTTTTTTCTATAAATAGTCTTTAACTGTCATAACTGTCACTCAACTGATGACGGCCTCATAGAAGAGGCCGAAATATTTTGAATAATATATAATAATATATAATACATAATCTAATACATATATACTTATTAATATATAAATAAGAATACTAATACATACATATATACTAATGATACTATATTAAAATGCTAAAAGATACTCAGGAGAGTGATATATAGTGCTCTTTGAGTCGCCTTTTAAATATATTCATAGAGGGACAATCACGAATATTTGCTGGAAGCGAGTTCCAGAGTCTGACAGCCTCAACGTTAAGAGACTTGCTAAACGACGCAGAACTATGTAATGGGGTTTTAAGGAGAGAAACAGTGTGTGATCGGGGAATTTTGTTCGTTGAGAACAGGGTCTCAAAACGAACACGGAGATAATCAGGGGAAAGGGGGTTATTGATTATACTATAGAGTTGAGTTAGAATATGAAAGTGACGACGAAGTCGAATGGGGAGCCATTGAAGCTCACGACGAAAATGAGATACATGATCATATTTACGTAAACCATAGATGAATCTAATACCAAGATTTTGAAGACGTTCAAGCTTATTGACCAGCTCCACATTGGCATCAAGAAAACAGACATCTGCGTAGTCAATAAGCGGTAAGCTTGCGGAGCAAGAGAGACTTTAGTTTTGTAAGGGAGGAAGTTCTGGAGTCGCTTCAGGGAATGAAAAGCTCCATGGACTTTTCTGCTTACTTCGTTGATCTGTGTGACCCAAGAAAGTGTGCTGTCAAAAATAACGCCCAGATTCTTAGCAGTGTTGGAAAATGGAATAACAGTACCATCAAAGTTTACAGAAGATGTTCCAGTGCCCTTAAGTAAATTTAACATATACCTACTGCCAAGCAGCATAGCCTGTGATTTATTAGGGTTGACAAGCAGTCCATGTGCATCTGCCCATACTTTAATTTTTTGCAGGTCGGTGTTTAACTGAGTAATAGCTAACTCAGCTTGATCGGTAGGAAAATGACAATAAAGCTGTAGATCATCTGCATAGAGATGGTAGTGAGAAGTTAAAGTTTCAGTAATAGAGTTTATAAAAACAGAAAACAAGAGAGGTGAGAGAACGCCACCTTGCGGTACACCAGCAGTGAGCTCACACCACTCAGAGGAGTTATCATCAGAGCGTATGCACTGCTGGCGACAGCGAAGATAGGAATCAAACCATTCAGTTACTAGAGGAGATACGTTAAGAGAACCCAGGACCCCTAAGAGTATATCAAAATCAACACAATTGAAAGCACTGCTAAAATCTAGCAGTGCTAAAACAGTGATCTGCTGTTTGTCAATTGCTGACCGAATGTCATCTGTTACCTTCAGTAGTGCAGTGACAGTGCTGTGCCCAGGACGAAAACCAGATTGGTAGGGATTAAGTAAATTGTTCTGGGACAGATATGATGCAAGTTGATTATGGACAATGGATTCAAGGACCTTGGAGAGGATAGGCAATATTGAGATAGGACGATATTGAGAGAATAAAGTAGGATTAGAGGTTTTAGGTAACGGGATGACATGTGCTCTTTTCCAAGCACTCGGGAAGGAACTCGTTATCAAAGAATAATTTAGAATGTGTGTGATGGTGGGTAGTAGAGCATCAAGGATAAGGAGAAGCATTTGGGAACAGATTTCATCATCACCTACAGCTTTTGACTATATGGAGAGAATGGCTTTCTTAACGTCACTCGTAGTAACAGTATTAAAAGAAAAGGAAGTGCAATTGGGTTTCGACTTGTTGATTAAGTTACGAAGAGTTGTACGTTTAGTGTAGTCATTTAGAGAGACTGGAATAGCAGAAAAGTGCTGATTGAGAGCATTGAAGTCTATGTTATTTACATTTTGAGCAGGTGACTTGCCGATCCCCAATGTCTTAAGAAATTTCCAAACCTGAGCTGGCTTATAATTATCTATGGACTCGTGGATATGGCGTCTCTTGGCATCCCTACACATCCTATTACAGTGATTCCGCAGCTTTTTGTAACGATCAAAGTTTTCATCTGTTGAACTTTTTTTTAATTTACGCTTTGCAGTGTCACGCTTGGCCATACAGTTGCGAATCTCCTGTGTCAGCCACGGCGCAGGAAGGTGTCTAACTTTAACTTTTTTGATAGGGGCGTGTTTGTCAAATAAACTCAAAAGCAGTCTGCTAAAGTTGGTAACCTTGTCATCAATATTAGCACAGTCAATAACAGGAGACCAGTCAACAGCAGAAGCATCAGCCCTGAGCTCCTCCAGGTTCACACCCTTAAAACTACGAAGAAGGAGGTATTTGGACTTATATTTAGGAGGACGCACTTTGTACGAAAGAAAAATAAGATCATGATAGGAGAAAGGGGCATTATGTTGACCATGCGAAGCAACTTTATCAAGCCTAGAAACAATAATTAAATCAAGGAGAGATGGAATACAGTGTGGCGCATGATGTGTAGCAACGAGAGGTAAAATGTGGAGATTAAAACTGGAAATGATGGACAATAATTTAGAGGAGCGAGTATCATTTTTGAGAAGATCAGTATTGAAATCACCGAGAATAATGGTGTCGTCATATAGAGGGGTGAGGTCACTAAGCATTGTTTCAAATGAATCAAAATAATCGACATTACGATTAGGAGGATAGAAGACGCCTAAGAGTAGTTTGGCGTGGTGAAGATAAATTTCAATGAAAAGGTGTTCAGCAAAACCAGAATACTCGCTAGGTGATTGATTGACAACTTTGCAGGGGATATCGGACCTCAAATAGATTGCTACGCCACCGCAGCCTCTGCCCACCCTATCATTTCTGAGGAGACGGAAACCGGGCAGACTGAATGACGTAGATGGCAGGGAAGGTTTCAGATAAGATTCCGAGATAAATAAAGATAGATAAACTTGTTTTTTTTTTTACAAATTTCGTTTTATGGATGAATTCAACAATTTTAAATTCAACAATAATACATACTTGCTGAACGACGAAGGAACACATCGTGAGGAAACCTGCATGCCCTAAAAAGCGTGTATTTGTGCCCGAAGAACGGCGATAGGGCTGTCCACCCATCACGTTGGGACGTAATTATCGTAGGTGAAACGCGGGTGTGCCGAGTGTGGACTGTGACTTGCATTTCACAGTTCACATCCGGAACACCTCTGACACCCCCTCAGGGATTCATGTCGTGACGATATATTCATTTATATTATTAAAAACCCGTAGCAAGCTTTAAAAAACGCATCAAAACACCTTGTTATCGAATTATAAGACACCATACACACATTTATTTAACTCGTATTGTATCGCAACATACAATTTATAAACATAGTATATACGTATACACTGTAGACTTACCTATATTTCAATCATCCATGTCCTCCTAAATCCACGGTCACGCTTACATAATCTACAATGCTTTGCACATACACTCTGAACTTTGCACATGCACAACATTACACTAACCCTCACGCATTACTTACAAAACACACTCTCACACCCTCCACACTAATCCCCCTATTCTACATTAACAAATGCCAATTTTCTACTTGTACTGTACGTAAACTCAATATTTATTTCTAAGAATTTTTTTACTCTAACGATAGGAAGCAGTATTGTGTATATGTCACCTTTTTAATTTAACTATGTTCATGTTTCTGAGTAATCTTTGTAACCTCAAATAAATAATTAATCTATTCTTTAGACAGGTAGGCGACGTTGCATTTTACATGTATCAAGAAAACGAAGAAGAACGTGAAGAGAAGAAGAAATTATACTGTCATTTATTTGCCATCCATACTGTTCACGCAGCTGGAGTAGCGATCATGGTCTGCGCAGGCGCCGCGGCCACGCGCTGGTCTCGTCGCGGCTGGGCCATCAACGACAACCCCGTCTCCGAGATCTACAAGCTTCTCTGGAGGATCTTTGAGCCCATGCTCTTCACGCTCAGTGGATACTACCTCGAGGTAAATGAGTTGCGCTCTGAAAGTGAAACCTGGTTTAGTATAATATTTCATTAACAAAGCATAATCTGCCTAAGCATATCATATATTCTGTTAAGACTAAGAAGGGCATCTCGCACCGTTGCGCTTCTCTCGGCTCCTCAAATTTATTTACATGTAATTTGAATTTTTCATGACACACTTTCGATATCATACTTCATGATATGCCCAATTCTACGGTAAGCACACAACATAATGTAATCTCGTCAGAAAATTGTAAAATTCGGCATATCATGACTTTCCCCGGCGGATCACAAAGTACGAAATCTAAAATCTTTCACAAAAAGTTTAAAATAGTGGCGACGACTAGCGGAGCGAAAGGGAGCGTGTTAGGTGTACATGTAAATAAATTTGAGGAGCCGAGCGAAGCGGAGCTGAGGAAGGTGACCTCATTCCCCCTGGTTTTAACAGAAATACGATCTGCCTAGGCAGATTATGATTATACTATATGCCACCGACATATACAGTGTGGTCCAAATAGTGACGTCCAAGATTTTTTTATAGATTCCTCACACCTAGGTGTATCCGAAAATATGCCATGTATGTTTCGCGATTTTTGGTAGTTTAGAAGTTATGATTTTTTTATGTGTATTTGCGAATTTTCTACCGCAGCGGCTTAGAAAATTATAACTTGTTTTGGTAAGAATTTTGTACATTAACTGTAACATAACTGTCTTGAGTCACTCTTCCTTATATAAAATAATCGCCCAAGTACAAAGTGAAATTTTTTGGATCGAGTTGGTCATAGTTAAATTTTCAAAATTCTTTTAAAATTACAAAATGAATATTTCATAGGTTCAAACAAATTTTAAAAAGTTCAACAATTTATCAGCTTACCAAGAAATAAAAAAGAGCTTTTTAATTTTTATTAAAATTTATTTTACGATCATATCGGCTTCCAAAGTTAGTTAGGTTAAAAATTAGTAGTACAAAATGGTTCAATCACCTGACTAAATTTCTATGAAAAAGTAAAAAAAAGTAAGCGCAAAAAATTATTTTTTTGTTGGTATGTTGTCTATTAGGGATACTCTATCATTTGTTAAATTTATTTCACTTTAAATTGTAGGACCTTATATACCCTAGGTATAGCGTACCTACGAGTATTCTTAAAAATATTAATATTTCGATTCTTCCGGGAAAAAGATATTTCTTTCTTAAATTTTTACTTTAGTTAGTTAGTTATATAGTGATTTCTATTAATATTTAACATTGTTTTCAAAATAATGTAATAAGAAAACAAAAAAACGTAAACTCCTACACATGCAAAAGCATCGAGTACATTTGTCCCAAAGTATCGCGGCGTCCTAAATGTAATTCCTCGGTCAGGTCTCATCAATGACGGTGGAAGAGTTTTGGAGCATGGTGGGTGTAGTGATGGTGGCGCTGCTGTTCCGTCTGATCACATCGTTCCTCGTGGCGCTGGTCAATGAGCTGACGGTCAAGGAGAGCATCTTCATAGCTATCACTTGGATCCCGAAGGCTATCGTAGAGGTGAGCTAGGCTTACTTCGTACACAACGAAGGGCCTTGTCAGTTCATTAGCCGGAACTCCCAAATATGATACGGTTCAAATTAATACACCATAGAATAATGCTTACAAACAGTACATGATTATTTAGTTAAACTTGAGTATAATAATTTGTTGATTGAATGTGCCACATAAAAAGTAGAACATACCACACATTCCACATTCAAGACAACATATGCATTAACAAACGCCCACACGAAGAAAGATATATTTATATTATCTACACGCACACACATCTTAACTCCCACTCACACAAACAACATTTACAAAAGTCCTTCCAAGGCTCTCTATGTACAATGTATAGGTATAATATTTTCTTTTTTTTTCTGTAATTATAATTAGCAAACATTATCAAAATAATCATCGAATATGACACTTATATCTCTGCGAGGGGATACGAAGATTCAGAATTATTACTACTTAAACTAGGGAACAGGATAACTCTATGGGTACTTAAATTAAGTAAATTGCATAAAAGCAAAAGTATGTCTATGTTTTGTACCTCAATCCTTTGGGAAATATTTTATCAAGGAAATAAAAAACACAGAGGAAAATAAGCAATAGAGATGAAATGCCGGTTATCCGATTCCGAAACAAGTCTGTTTATTCGCACAGACTTCATATCAGAGCCTGTGCGCACTAAACTGTACCGACCAGAAACTAGACCTGCGCGTAACTCCTTTCTGTATTGAATGTCTGTGGTGCGTGCGTGTATGTAAACTGCCAAAATTTTATAATCGCTGTCATTCAGTGTAATTAAAATGAGCTACTGCTCCATTAAGTGGTGTGGGAAAAATAGCAGAAGCTCTAAATACAGTACAGATGGAATTTCTTTCCACCGGTAAATGAAATTATCAGTGAATTTTATTTAGTTATTTCAGTTTCATAACAGGTCAAGTTATAGTGGATAATGTAAAATTATTATATGTATGCATTTCACTCCGACTTATTGTTTTTCTCTAGTGCCATCCTAGTCCCCACTTTCATAGTGTTGTGCCTAGATGGTATGAAATTCATCGAAATAGAAGTATATGGTACATAAATAATGATTTTTAACTTTCGCAACAAAAAAGGGATAAATTTGAAGCTTCTGTCTGTATGAAGCATAATAACTCACATCGATTAAAAAAAATAAAAAAAAGATAAAATAAGACATGATTTTGATAAGTTCTTCTTATTAATCGAATGGGATGATTTAGGCATTACATCTATTTATTGTTTATTTATCTATCTTATTTGCTCATTGCATTATGTATGTACAATATTTTAATTTTTTACGTATGATGTATAATAATATTCTTATCAATAAGTCTTTACTTTATGCATATGTATAACTTTACTAACCCAAATTACATATAGTTTTTTTTTATATATATTTCCCGTATTATATTTGTTTCATCATATAGTATTGTTTTTATGAAGATTAGATAGTGACATGTAAAACGTATACTTTATGTATCTATTTTACAAATAAACATTATCAATCTTTTTTGAATGCGTTTTGTTTTAAAATATAAATTCAGCAGACCCCGTGCGTGTCCTGTTTTTTTTTAAAGAATATTCACATTTTTCCGCGTATAAAGTCTATTTCTGTTATTCCACGGTGTAGGTATCTACTTATTAAGTTTCATAAAATCCGTATGTGGTAAAATCCTAGAAAATAGAATTCCTGCAGGAAAATAGAAAAACTGCCGGTGAGTCGGTGGGGTGCAGTTGATATTATAAATCAATATTTTATGAATAACTGTATTTTGTGAACTTTAGTACTAAATAAGTATTTTTCAGAAGGTTACAACTGTGACAAAACTAAATATGCAAACACAAACTGAAGAACAGGATTGCCCGAAACAAACCATCCCCATCGTCGTCAAAGCAACGGGTAGTTGGCAGTCTTAATAGTCACTTGACTTTTGTTTATGTGCACTTGAGTGGTGATCAAACAAATTTACCAATATCGATAAAATTTACACATGACGCCCCATCACTAGAAATTTGAAGAATCACCGCGTGGTGTGGCTTAGCCAATCATAGAGCGTTATGTCTGGACGAAAATTTGCGGAATTTATTTCGAACAAACCAATCGACATTTCATCTCTGTTGGTTTTTTCTCTATGATAAAAAATTATCTCTTAAATGTCTAGCGTAAATGACATTGACATCAATAATTCAATGTGTACGAAAGACCGAGTCTTACACAAGTATCTTCATAGGATCATTTCTATAGTGAGTGCTTCCCGGGATCTTCACAATATGTGTGAACTTTTATGTAAAAACGCTTACATTGTTTATCGTGTAGAAATTTTCTCAATCATAAAATACACTAATAGATTTTCCTTCAAGGATTTCATAATAACATTTGTTCCATATTTCAAGTAACTATCTAGATATCGCCTATTAAGCCCACCGTAGTGTCCAAACAATATCGACTAAATACGAGACATATGTATATGGAAACTCGTCATTACCAAAGGTAGCTCATTTCCGCCTACCGCTGGGACGACGGGCTATTTTCGTAAAATCAAAGTGATTTTTAGCAATTAAATCTAATTCGATTACTGTAGTCATAGATGTTTTTTAAATTCCACACCACAAGCAAAGACATTCAACAGAACATACTCACACATTGATTAATTTGCTTTTACTACTTAAAATTAAATTAAACTCGAATAAATGTAAATAGTCTACGATTTCATAAAATATTTTTATTAAGTAACGTTAACGGTAAAAGCTTAGTTCGAAATTTCGCGCAGACGATTTTTTTTTAAAACCGCCTTTATTTTGTATAACTTTGTGTATGATATGCGTATTCGGAATAACTTTAAACAATTTATAAATAACATTATCTAGTAACACTACACATACACACAAACGTGACAAATTTACAACCTTCTGTTTTAAATCGGTTAGTTATGAAGTATTTTGTTCTATTTTTATTTTAAACTAGCCTTTGCTCGCAGCTTCGCACGCATTCAGTGAATCTATGCCCCGTTTTCGGCTTGGGCATTATCTTATGAACACCCCCTATAGCTTATGTGCTGACCACATCTATATATCTATATATACTAATAATAAAGTAGTAAAAAAGTCGTGTCTGTACATTGAATATTTTCGCGAAATTTTAAATGAAATGGGTTATTGGTACTGTACTGAGGCCGAAACAACAATTTTTAGAATTTTTGTCTGTCTGTCTGTATGTTCTGTTTTAACTCGAGAACCACTCAACGGATTTGGATGCGGTTTTTTTTATTATCATTGTAGTGACCCTGGTCAACACATAGGCTAGAAGAGATGTTCATAAAATAACGCCCAAGCCAGAAACAGAGCAAAGACTGAAAAAATGCTTTTATAACTCGAGAACCCATCAACGGATTTGAATGGGGTTTTCTTTATTATCATTTTAGTCACCTTTGTTAACATATCGACTATAAGGGATGTTCATAAAATTACGCCCGAGCCGGAAACGGGGCAAAGATTGAATAAATGGTTTTATAACTCGAGAACCACTCCACGGATTTGCATGCGGTTTTCTTTATTATCATCGTAGTTACCCTGGTCAACATATCGTCGCGGGCAAGAGCTAGTACATAATAAACAAAACCGCATCCAAATCTGTTCAGTGGTTCTCGAGTTATAAAAGCGTTTATTCAATCTTTGCCCCGTTACCGGCTTTGGCGTTATTTTGTGAACAACGCTTATAACCTATGTGTTGACCAGAGTCACTTCGATGATAATAAAAAAAAACGCTTCCAAATCAGTTGAGTGGTTCTCGAGTTAAAACGAAACATACAGACGGACAAAAATTCAAAAAAATATTGTTTTGGCCTCAATACAGTACCAATAAAATCCATTTCATTTAAAATTTCGCGAAAATATTAAATGTATAGACACTACTTTATTATTAGTTGTATAAGTTATGGATATATGAATATAATTTGCAATATTCATATATACATAACTTAGTGATGGACTTCCGCAAGGTAACGCCTATTTCAATTAATTAGTTGTGTAGATAGATATATATTTAAATACCTATATTGTAACGTTTCTTAATTTGTATCGCCTACATTATGAAGTATTTTAGGGAAGACTGCTTTTAATATTCCGTCGTATGATATTTTTAGCGTGGATAAAGTGTAAATGTTAAAAAAGAAGCAAAATAAACGAAGCCTAGAGCATAATGCGCTATGCATATTTTAGCATACTAAGCTGTAGCTGGCTGTTCCGGCGTAAATTTTAGAAGAAAATTGATAGACTAATATTTACAAGGTGAATAGCGTTCCTCTGGTGATTAATCATCGTCGAGTGAGTAGGCAGCGTGACAGAGAGCCTGCTGCTGACCTGACCTTGACCTTAAGACGTCACAGCCCAGGGCCGGCGTTTTGCCGGACAAGTGCACGATATTCTTAGGACGCAAAAAGCATAATGCTGTAACTTTATAGCATAAAATGAAATAAATACACAGATATGGTTGTTATAATATTATATCGTCTTTCTTTTTGATTCTTCGTGCCGGTTTCCATTATTATTTTGTAACATTTAGTCGATGTTTCCAACTCATTTATTTATTTCGTAATAATCGCCGCAGTTAAATATTTTATAGAACTTAAAACTAAGAAAACTTTTACTAAAAATAAATTTCATTAGATCACAACTACCTAAATACATACCTAAAAATAATGATTTCTTGAAATTTTCAGGGAATAGTCTTTTAGTCAGCCAGCAAAATTTCGTACAGTTGAAATTTTCAATAAAATTATGGAAATGCAGCTACTGTTAAAAAGTTTGTATAAAACAGTGTTTTTATTCCACAAAGATCATTTCGGGGTATTTGTATCGAAAGAAACAAAAACAAGCGGGGAATTGGCAACACTGTCGCGGGGAATTAAGATTTTTTTTTATTGGCAGCACTGATCATTGAACTGTTCGCTCCGTTAGTATACATTCATCAAAACCTACAATCTAGAGTCGGTATCTTAACAGTTTCTTGACGTTTTATTTTTTTAGTATAATTAGGGCATAAATTCTATTAAAATGGTCTCGATCACTTGTCTTTATAAGTCAGGAAAAAGAGGTCCAAACTTTGGTAAAATTCCGTAGTCCGGCTTATCAAAATTTGACTCTAATAAGTTAATAAGAGTTAACAAATAAAACGACAAAAATATTAAAAATATGCCGACTCTCGTATGGTTTGAACATTAATTATTTATTACTACTACTTAGTAGGTGATTCGTTCAGTGCTCAGTTGACCGTACGTTATGTTCGTGCAGCTTAAATCGTATCAATTCTACATTATAATTACTGATTTTATCGAATGAGTTCTCCTTATTTCGGTACTTGTCATGTTCATGTAAAGTCGTTTGCAATAGAATCCAACAATCATGTAAACAAATATGGCGGACTGACATTGACAGCGTATTGTTTATGCCCATAGTGATGTCATAGTGTTCTAATTTAATTTTAATTAAATTTATTTTTCTAATTATTTTAATTTTAAGTCATAGACTATGGCCCATAGTAGGATAGGTACTAAAATAAAACTGACTAAATAGATTAAATATAATATATTACGAGGGCAATACAATATTAAAGTGCGTCTAATAGATTTCCATTGTAGGTAATAGATCTAAATCATTCTTACCTCCTGATTACTCCTTGAGAAAAAATACCAATCGTATGCTATATCAAAGTCCGTGATGCCGTGCAAAGGTCGTCGTTCCAAGAAAAATATGTCCAGCCAAATCGTAAAGCAAAACAAAAGTCCAAAATGAGAATGCAAAGTCGTAGAAATCGGAAACAGAAAACGGAAACAGAAAACACTAATGCACAGCGAACCCACAGAACTAACTAACCATTATTTTTATGGCTTAGGATACAATCCGTTTTGGTTAATTATATTAAGCTCTTGAAAAAAAAATTTTATTGTATTCAAATAATATTAAATTAAAATAATTTATTAAATTAAAAATAAAAGATAACTTCAGATTACGAACAACACTAACTTTTCAATGACTTATAGAGTTCGATGAGTAAAAAACTAAGATGACAGCTTGTCAAATACTTCGAAATTTTTACGTTGCAAATGTTTTAACAAATTTAACTTATAAATACAAGTTAAATCGTGTTGAAGATAATGTGAAAACAATGGTGCGTTCGTTGAAATCAGACTATGTTCATAATTGATCGTCAAATGTATGTGATTACGGAGTAATCGTGACAATTTGGTTTGTTTACATGATTGTTGGATTCTATTGCAAACGACTTTACCTAATTAATTTTCATTCCTATTTCGTACGTTTCGTCTTATTCTGTCCGACTGAACGGACAAAAACCTTTTAATGTATTGGTATTGGCATGAGATACAATACAATGTCAAATCTCTTTCTGTTTCTCCTTAGTCTTTGATTCATGTATCGTTTTCTTCGTCTCGTTATGTGTGATTGAAATGTACTTGAAGACCGATTAAAATGATCTGAACAGAACAGAATCCGTTCTTTTACTAATAGTACTGTATTAATGTACGTTAACTAACAGCACAAGTTAGAAATACAAATATAATATAATATAAAAATGGAAAAAACAAATTTACGCAATTTCGTTATTTTATATTGATAAATTTTACTCGTAAACTTTAACACTGTACCTAAGTTTTGACTCTACGAGGGTATATAATTGCCAAACTTATTTCTGAGTAGCCTTTGCCCGCGGCTCCACCAGCTTTTATGCATTTTTCGGCTTGAGTATTATTTTATGAACACCCCTTATAGCCAGTGTTCGGCGTAGGTGGTACCATTTCGCGGGATTCATGAATGCTAGCATAACGTGGACATGCCCTTATTCCGAGATGAGATTTTGATTCCGGGATTCACATTTAATAATCAATTCAAAAGGAAATAAATTTGTTACTTGATATTTAAACCTAAAATATTATCATAAACAACGTATAAACCCCGGCAAATTTATTGGCACTTTTGAAACAAGGGGAGACAAAGATTTATGCGAGCTGTACTAACAATTAACAATTAAAGCGAATATCGCTACCTATAAAGTAAATAGGTAATCAATATAATTTTAGAATCCCGGGATTATAATAATACTATAATAATATAAAAATAGTTATTTTTATTCTATACGTTCTGAAAATCCTAAATACTAAACATTTATACTTTATAAGTAGAAGCGATAGCTTGGTACAATTTAAATTGCTTACAAACAATCGAAAGCTTATTGACAAATTACACAGTATTTGATTAAAGCCAAAGTATCTGATTTAGTCAAATTAAATTAATTAGCAGAGAGACATCAAAGATAATTGGTGGCAATATCAATATTATTAAAGGTCTTGATAGTAAACTCCTCGATACCCGAGTAGCTAAAGTAAGAGGGCAGATTCAAAGTGAACTGAGCGGGGTTCGTTGGAAGACCTAGCAGCTAGCCCAACTCGTTAATGAAAACATCACTTTAATTAAAGTGATGTTGCTAGTCACATTGCTTTCGATTTTAGGATTTTTTTAAACTTTGGTGATTTTTACGTTTAGTTACGTTTTGTGATCAAATAATTTTCATCGGAGCTTTCACCGCTCTGGTTATAAATTTCATATGTTTTTCTTTTTAACCAGGGATGGACTGGGATGAAACACCGGTTTTATATTAAAAAAAAAATGAAAAAAATAAAATATGTTTTATTTCGTTTAAATAGGTTAAACTAACATAAATAGTGGCTGGTGTCTCCTTGTAAGCTTGAAAGGCTTGAGTTGGGAGGCACCGCTCCTCTTTAGAAAACTAATTATACCTAAAAATAACATTTTGCTTAAAACTACACACAGGAAATACATTAAGGTAATTATATTTAAGTTTAAATTCAATTTCAGCATTAAGTTTAATTTAGCCATGTACGTGTATGGCTTGTGGTGCATCTGTGTGTATGTGTGCGTGCGTGTGTGAGAGGGCGCGTGTGTGTATGTGTGCGTGCGTGTGTGAGAGGGCGCGTGTGTGTATGTGTGAGTGTGTGTGTGTGTCTGTGTGTGTGTAAGTGTGAGTACTGCATAAAATGTAGTTGTAGCCTTCATTATTTCTCTATTATAGCTTCTATCTCATCATATGATTTTGTTTCTAACCATGAAGGAATAATTTTCTTGCAATCGTGAAGTGTTTTGGGATATATGTCTAGTTCCTTGTTTATTATATTGTACAGATGAGCTGCACGTCTGGTGAACTGTCTTTTAGCGGAGGTTGTGTTTGTTTTTGGCACATCCACAGCATTGTTTTTCCTTCTTCTGTCAATCTTGTTAGGGACAAATGGCAGGTTCTTATGAAGTTTTAGCACTGCATGGGTAATATACAGTTTCCTAACGGTAGCCAGTTTAGTTAGTCGGTATAGGCTATCTGTAGAGAATCTCCTTTTTTTAAAATACATGACCTTAATCAAGCCACGTTGAGCCCGTTCTACCACAAGGAACTTAGTTTTTGCCGCGCCACCCCAAATAGGGATACAATAACTTATGATAGACTGTACGAGTGCTATATATATTTCTTTGAGAAGATCCCTACTGGTCTTTCCCGGACCATCAACTACTCTTGGCACCACACATCTTAGAGTTTTGAAAATCCAAGTTAATTTCCGAATTCTTGATGTCACATGTTCAAGATGTGCGTACCATGATAGTCGCTGGTCAAGGATGATACCAAGATATTTAGTTTGCGCGACCTTTTGTAAACTCGGGCAGGTACAGTAATCAGAAGCAGTTGTTATATTGCAGCTGTGAATTCTTATATTAAAGTCATCACTTGGTTGGGTATTGGTATAGTTACTGAAGCAGATATAATTAGTTTTAGAGGCATTCAGTGTAAGTATATTATTATGTAACCATTTTTGTATTTGCTTTAATCCTTTTTCAGAACTATCCTTGACAGAAGCCCAGGAGTCCCCAGTGAAAACGACGGCAGTGTCATCAGCGTACGAGAAGATTTTTGCGTTCTTGATCTGAGTGTCACATAAATCATTAATATATATCAAAAATAGAGTTGGACCAAGAACGCTACCTTGAGGCACACCGATTGACACCTCTTCACTTCCACTGATGTAACTGTCCAATCTTACCATCTGATGTCGCTCTGATAGATAACTTATGAACAAAAGGAGTGGGGTTCCTCTGATACCTATCATTTTAAGCTTGTGTATAAGGATAGGGTAAGAAACGGTATCAAACGCCTTCTTTAGATCAATAAATACTGATACGCATTTTGATTTACTTTCATCAAGGTGTTCAGTAATTAAAGAAGTAAGTGCAGACACAGCATCCTCTGTTGACTTACCCTGTCGGAAACCAAACTGACAGTCAGATAATATGTTATATTTGTTTAAATAATTAAGAAGTCGTTTGTTAAGCAATTTTTCCATAATTTTAGAGATTGCGGGCAATACTGAGATGGGTCTGTAGTTACTGATGTCATCTCTATCTCCACTCTTATACACAGGAGTGATTAATGACTGCCTAAGAGGAGTTGGGAAAATACCTTTATCGAAACACAGATTGGCTGCATGTACAATAATAGGAACAACTTCTGTCCTTGCAAGCTTTAGGAAAACAGTCGAAATGTTATCCCATCCTGGAGCGCTATCCGATTTAAGATTTGTTAAAATACTATTTACTTCAGCGTGGTCAGTTTCTAAAAGCACAAAGGAGTTTGGCTGAGCAGGAAGGCTTCGTAGGTAATTATTTAGTTCTTGTGTGGAAGGTTGTGTATGCTGGGCTAGCTGTTTACCGATATTAGCAAAATATTTATTGATATAATCAGCTGAGGCAATAGGAGATGATTTAAGGTTAAACAATTCAGAATTTGTACCATTAGTTTTAGTTGTATATGTAATGTTTTTAATATTTTTCCACAGCAATTTGTTGTTTTTAGTAGATTTTGACAGTAATTCTGTTTCATATTGCAGTTTTACTCTTTTTATGAGTTTATTGCAGTAATTCCTATATCTATTATAAGTAATTCTATTTATTTCACTAAATGGATCTCTACGTACCTCCCTTTGCAATTTATTACGGTTTCTAATGCATCGCAAAATTCCTGGTGTAATCCACGGTTTGATTATACGATATTTTGACGGAATATTGGAGGTTTTTGTGTTTTTTTTTAGAGTTTCATTTAGTACAAATATCAAACGATTTATAATATCGGTAGGGTCGTCACAAAATAGTAAATCAGCAAGTTTTTTGGTTTTTAATTCCTCAAGGGCTGTTTCAAAATTTATTACTGTTTTTGTTTTATTTGGGGGTGTTGTTTTTTTTATTTTAGACAAAGCTAAAAACGTAGTAAAATGGTCTGTTATACTTGTTTGTAATATTGCTATACTAGCTTGGGATTTATTTGTGTTGGTTTTTAACATAATATGGTCCAAGCAGTTAGTTCCCCTTGTCGGTATAGTGTGACCAGCTAAAATGCCGTACATCGACAGCATATTTAAATAGTTTGTCCTATTTTTTTGTTCATAATGTGATTCTGTGGGTTTCGTAGTAATATTTATATTAAAGTCTCCCGTAATTATTATATTCTTGTCTGTTGAATCTAAAGTATCTAAATATAGATTTAATGATTCAGTAAAACTGTCAGCGTTATTATTCGACGGGGACCTATAAACACACAAAACTATGTTATTCAATATTTCCAATTGTAAACAAGACGCCTGTGATAATTTAATTTCCACAACTTTATGTCGCAAAGTTTTTTTAACATACACTACAACGCCATCATTTTGATTGTGCAGAATAGCTGTCGAGTAGAGGTCATACTTTGTGAGGGTAGGTAAAGGTTTGTTTAAATTAATCCTGCATTCCGTTAGTACTATCACGTCAAGTTTAACAAAGTTTAACAAACGCACCTTCCTTGTCTCTTGGCCTGGCTAACAATACGTTATCAATACTTATAATAAAACAGTAGAAATCATGTGTCTGTACATTGAAGGAAAGTAATAGAAATAGAAAAGGGGTCACCTAGAGAAGAAGAGTAATAGAACACAGATCAATGATTTTTGGAATTCTTTTCTGTCTGTCTTTCTATCCGTCTGTCTGTCTGTTTGTTCCCGCACATCTCTAAAACTACTGAACGGATTTTCATGTAGTTTTCACAGCTGTACAGAACTTAATTTGGAATATAATAATAACTTTATTTCATTAAAATCGGATCTCGGAAAAAAAGTTAACGTCATTTAAAGATTTTTGGAATTTACTTTTCTACTGGTAGTAATTAGAAGTTATGGTACGGGATCTCCTCAATGGATACAGAGTTCAAGTTTGGGCTTATTTGATTGGTCTTTATTGGCACTTTGGTAAAACATGGGTCTGATGATGGGACTGGAAGGTGGGTACGGGATCTCCTCAACAGACAACAGCAGACCCTTCGAGTTTGGGCTTATTTGATTGGTATTTATTAGCACTTTGGTAAAACTTGGTGACCATGGTCTGCTGATGGGACTGGAAGGTGGGTACGGGATCTCCTCAACGGACAAAAGCGGACCCTTTGAGTTTGGGCTTATTTGATTGGTATTTATTAGCACTTTGGTCAAACATGGTGATCAGGGTCTGCTGGTGGGACTGGAATATGCGTACGAGATCTCCCCAACGGACAACAGCAGACCCTTCGAGTTTATGCTTATTTGATTGGTCTTTATTAGCACTTTGGTAAAACACAGAGACCAGGTTCTGATGGTGGGACTGGAAGGTGGGTACGGGATCTCCTCAATGGACAATAGCAGACCCTTGGAGTTATGGCTTATTTGATTGGTATTTATTAGCAATTTGGTAAAACATTGTGACCAGGGTCTGCTGATGGGACTGGGAGGTAGGTACGGGATCTTCTCAACGGACAACAGCAGATCCTTCAAGTTTGGGCTTATTTGATTGGTCTTTATTAGCACTTTGGTAAAACATGGGTACGGGATCTCCGCAACGGACAACAACAGACCCTTCGAGTTTGGGGTTATTTGATTGGTCATTATCAGCACTTTGGTAAAACATGGTAACCAGGGTCTGATTATGGGACTGGAAGGTGGGTATGGGATCTCATCAACGGACAACAGCAGACCCTTCTAGTTTGGGCTTATTTGATTGGTGTTTATTAGTGCTTTGGTAATACATGGTGACCGTTGCACATAGTCGTCGTTCAAAACATCATATTCTTTTGTTTTTCTTATTTTCATGATATTCTATCAAAAAACAAACCAAAATAATGGAAGTAAAGTGAATTGAACAAAGAAGTTTTTGTTTTTAATCAAATTTTCTTGCTGGCCAGTGCGATTATTCTTTCAATGAGGCTGGCGCATGACATGAAAAAAGTATTTGCATTTCAGTGGACTGGCTGCAGAGAATATAAACTATTACGAAACCAATGAGGTTCTATATAATATGTAACATTATTGTACGAAACATTTATTGAATAAAAATATTCGAATTTTTAAAGCACTTTCCACGCTAGCGGATAAAGTGCGCTTTTCCACACAGATTTAGAATAATAAACAGAGCCTTTCCGAGCTTGTGAGGTGAAAACAAAATTAATAATATAAACTGCAAAATTCACTTTTTGAACTCGAAAAATGCCAATAGAAACATACACATACAACATTTTCATTCTTTATTTCCACTATTTTATCAAATCTGTAATGCTTATTTATTTTAATTTATGTGAGAAACTGGGCGATACTACTCGCTGTAACATTATTCTAGTAATGAGTAAGCGAGATGGAAATACGAAGTTTCTTATTGCCTTTATTTACGACAAAATACCGTTTTACTGGAAAATACAAAACAAATTAGTAGTAACTCACCCAAAATAAATATGAAA
Organism: Ypsolopha scabrella; assembly: GCA_910592155.1. NCBI lineage: Eukaryota > Metazoa > Arthropoda > Insecta > Lepidoptera > Ypsolophidae > Ypsolopha > Ypsolopha scabrella. Next base: position 12,491,496 of record OU342965.1, read on the forward strand.
TGACGTGAAATTGAGTCCACTTTTAATATTCACTCATTTTTTTTCTTATTAATAAACAAACAATTTCGTATTTGATAGACGGCAGTGATGGCGGTTTTAAAAAAATAGCAACCAATTCTCTCGCTTGCAAGTGAGTTATAGATGAATTGAGGCGTATAAAAGCAAACCCAGCAATCTCCACTTTTTAACAAAAATAAGTTGGGTATACCACAGACACGGGAAAATGATGATCAGTTTGCTCATAATCTTAAGGCAAAGTTAGCTATATCTCTAGTAAAATAAGCACCAAATTGTAGTTTTCAAAGCAAAGTCAGCATTCTCCAATATAAGTTAAAAATTACTTCGGACGACACTTAGTCGTGTCTGTAGTAGTATTTACGCATTATCTTATATCGTAATTAGAGAAAATTAAAAAAAATTTAGAAAAGAGCAATTTCCTCTAATTAATAAAAATTGGACTTTGCTGATTTTGCTTTTATACCCCTCAATTGTGGATTATGAACCGTAACTTAAAGAACAAAATTTCAGTATGGAACAGATTATCTAGTACAACATATTTTACGTGCAAACAAAAGATACATTGATTGAAAAACGCAAGCGAAGCTGCGGGAAAAATCTAGTAAATTATATAATTTACAGCAAATAGTTCAAGTGCCAGTGAAACTCTTACACCGAGGGTGCTGTAATCAAGGATTGATAATCCATAAATTACGATACCTTCATTCGCCGAAATGGCATCACACCGAAAAACAATGTACACAGAAATTTAACCGCTTATAACCGGTTGGGAATTTGGGGTTATTTTGAGTCGCCGTCGCCTTACAAAAGAGTAACCGCTACGGAAAATTAACCGCTTATAACCGATTGAGTGAGCGGTAGCGGCGCGGTGGCGAACGGGTGTGATGCGCAGCGTACTCCCATCTCACCCCCTCACTTACCCCTCTTATACCGATCACTCATGGAATCGTCTTTATATCGGTACCGAAACGGGAAAACGGTGAAATAATGGTACATAATTCAAAAGGGGTTGATGCTCGTGATTGTTGGCACTTGGTGGAACTTTATGGTGGAGTTTATGAACTCTCCTGCAGCAATTGCGATAAGAAATACGTGGGACAAACTGGAAGGGCCTTCAAAACAAGGGTTGATGAACATGTCAGGAGCTGGAGGTTGAACCGCACTGATTCTAATTTCGCGGAACACCTTATCAGTGAAAACCACACTTTCGACTCCAAATTAAATTTCAAAGCCCTTCATGTTTGCGATAAAGGCAGAAAATTATCAGCCCTAGAAGCACTCGAAATAAATAAATTATGCCATTCCAATGTCAACCAAATATTAAATAAACAATTAGACGTTAATAACTCACCACTGCTTCAATATTTTAAATAGCTCATTTTGTATTTTGACATTGGCTCTTATTTGACATGAAACACGATTGAATCGTTTGACATTTATCTGACTTGACACTCAATTACACATTTATTTTATTTAAAAAAAATCAACATTTACTGACATTTTAGCATATTGAATCCTTATTTTTGTTTTTAAGATATTTATATTTTTCTTTCTTCTACCATGTTAACTTTATTTTTGTTATATGACAACCCCATAACTAATTCTACCATTGCCAAACCTTGCCACATCGTTGGATATTTAGGATAGTGTATCTATGGAAACTTATGAGTATTTTATACAACGTTATATTAAGAAATTAAAATACTCAAATGTTTCTGTTGTAGAATTTGTTTGTCCTACCCGCATGCCAAGCGATTCATATATTGTACGTAAACAACCAAACAAACCTTTGATAATGCTTTAACAGCGAAACCGGTAAGGGAAATTAATATAAATAAGTGGACAAGTACAAGTGTTTACCAAACAAAAAAAAAATTCAAAAGTGTGCCACTATCGCTATTTATTTCCGTTAATTTCTGTTAATTTATCGGTTATCGGTAATGTTTTCAATCCCTGGCTGTAATATGCTTGAAAAATACAAATCGGCGTATTCTACAGTTAGTAGCAATGAAAGCAAAACATGATTTTATTAAATAAATTTAATATTTTTTTTCTAAAACGTTATCCGTTTATCATCAGCTTTAGACACGATAACTGGCGAAACTCGATAAACAACAGCAACTACCAGATTAATTAAATCCGCAATTCCGAACAAACTTAAACGGACCGTTTACCAAAATAAATGAAGCCTAAAATAACCTGAATATTTTAATAAGCCTAGTTAAGTTGTCAGATATACCATTCAAATATATTATTATTAAATACCGGCTTTATCACTCACGTATTATTACTGTTGACTATATGTCAACTGTTTCACCGAGACAATTTCGGCATTATCAAGAACGAACGTCGCCTTGAAAATGCCGAAATTGTCTCGGTGAAACAGTTGACATATAGTCAACAGTAATAAATAATACGTAAGTGTTAAAGCCGGTTTTTAATCATAATTTAGAATGTCAGCTCACTTGAGTTTTAATAATTCAAATATATATTTAGTTGAGGATATGAAGGATAAAGATAAGAAAATAAATGAATCGTCTCGACGCAAGTGAAATGCAAGTCACAATCCACTCTCGAGCGCCCACGTTTGGCCGACGATTTTTATATCCCAGCGTGGTGGGTGGTAACACTTCCGAAGCCATATTTCGTGTTCAATTTGAACTCACAGCTAACGTACCTTCCGAAACACGCAAACCGAACACAAACAAATGTGTCCTTGCGGGATTCAAACTCGTGAACTCCGCAGTAATAGTCGAGTATTTAAACCCCTTGAGAACAGAGGCGGAGAAGAATCAATAAAATGAATTGATAAAAATTCAAACAAAGACAATTAACGTCCATGACTTTATTCTATAAATAGACAGAAATGCAACAAAGCACGAGTTAAAAATAGTTGCCGTGATTGTAGAGCAATAAATATCCATTAGTTTGTTAGATCAGAATGAATGGCCACGTTTCGTTCATTATGCTTTATGGCAAATACTGAAAGGCTGTAATGAATACACGTACAGTGGACTTAATGTGTATTGGCGCCGCAAAAATTTAGGGTATTTGAATTTAAGTCTCAGACGAATTGGTAAATTAAAATTTGTTTTAACAGCTAAGAGATTCTTCTTTTTCTGATAATTTTGTTCTTATTTAAAAAGGTAAAAGTAAAGTTAACTATTTTTAAATCAGAAATTACAATTATGTGGTAACAATGGCAATGATTCACCCATTGACAAACCATGTAACTTGGGGACCAACACATTATGATTTCTAAGGCGAGGTTATCCAGAAAAATCTGCCCTGCTCCAACGCTGTCATTTTTCACATGTTTATCCTGCTCAGCGGAAGCGGGCCGCTCAGAAAACTCGCGGTTTTGAGGTGTTTTTATTTATTATTTTGGAATAAGAGGGATGGGTTTTCAATATGATTTTATTTTATTTTATTTTATCGTTTATTTGGAAAACCAACAGCGATCACACAATGAGATATTACTATAGTTAGATACATAAACAAGGCCAATAACAGGTTTTCACTAAAAATCAAAACTTAGACAATGAGTTCAAAAAGTAGTAAAATTAATTTTGTGAATATCGTAAATCAATTACAATGTATTTCAAAAAATAGATCAAGGAATGTCTAACAGGCAGGTATGCAATTTTATTGGTAATTCGTGTTTTTAAATAAATAGTTATAATGGATTTAATATATAGGTAGGTATACATAATATTATGGTAAATTATATATTATCTATATAAGTAAATATATGTATATATAGTGTAAAGTGTAAAAATATAAATTTTAAAGTAGGTAGTTTTAGCAACTATACACAACACGATGTGTATCAAGAATTATCATCAGAAATACTTTTTGAAGCGGAGAAAATCTCCACGTCTTTAAATAACTGGTTATATGTGTTCGAAAGTCTGGTAAGGACTGAATTTTTACCATAATTAGTTGAGTGCCTAGGCACATATAACATCTTTGTATGACGTGAGCGGTGTCCAGGTACCCACAGTCCTAATCTTGTCAAGAGCTCAGGACAGTTGATGCGGTCGCGTAACACATCGAACAACAGTCCCATGTCTATAACTGTCCGTCTCTCTTCTAGTGATAATAGATTATAATATCGGCAATTTTCGGTGTATGACTTAAAAGTTTTCTTTTCACGAAAATTAACGTGTTTAAGAAAGCATCTCTGTATACGCTCTATTCTATCGACATAAGTCTTATAACAAGGTGACCAAACAGAGCTGGCGTATTCTAGAATACTGCTTACATAAGCAAAGTATACTATCATTAGACTGAAACGACATTCGAAAGCTTTGCAAGTACGTATTACAAATCCCAGATTTCGGTAAGCTTTCAAAACAGCAGCATCAATATGATGATTCATAATCAATTTTGAATCAAGTAATACACCTAGGTCTTTGACAATGTTGACTCTCTCAATTACAACACCATTGAAATTATATTGAAAAGTAATAGGATTGTTTTTACGATTAAAGGATATACATTGGCATTTGCTAATGCTGATTGTGATATTATTCCTTTCATAATATGTATTTAAATTGTTGAGATCATCTTGTAATAATTCACAATCAGCGAGGTTTTCAACCTTTAGATAAACCTTTTTATCATCAGCGTAGAGTAAGTGATGAGAGTTATTAATAACTTTGTAGATATCATAAATGTAGGCGTTATAAAAGAGAGGGCCAAGATGCGAGCCCTGAGGAACTCCGGAAGGGATAGCAATAAAGTTAGATTTATACCCACTGAGTACTACAGCCTGTGAACGGTTGTTCAGATAGGACTCTACCCATCGAAGTAAATCCCCATGAATTCCTAGAGACTGAAGCTTGACGAGCAGAATGACGTGATCGACTCGGTCAAAAGCTTTTTCAAAATCGGTGTATACCACGTCAACCTGCCCGCCTCCCTCCATATTATTAATCAAGAAATCAGTATAACAAGCAAGATTGGATGTGGTTGACCTGCCTCTCATAAAACCATGCTGCTTAGAAGATATAGCGCTGGATATTACAGGATAAATTTGGTTGTACACAATTTTTTCAAAAACTTTACTCATAGTATTTAATTTTGATATAAGACGATAATGATCAATCCGTGACTTAGAACCTTTCTTATGAATTGGAGTTATAAAAGCTTGCTTCCAGACAGACGGGAATACTCCAGATTGTAAAGATTTATCAAATATAATTGAGAGGGGTACTGATAACGCTTTAGCACATTGAGATAAGAAGATAGGATGCACTCCATCACAACCAGGTCCTTTAGTTTTGTCCAATAACCGTAGAAGGTTGTAAACTGTTTCAGATGATACTTGAATCTGAGACACATCAAATAAAGTATCTGTTTCGCTTAGTGTACCTTGATGATTTGCAAGATTGGAAGCTTGTGTAAACATATTTTGGAAGTAAGAATTGAAAGCAGTACAAATACTCTCACCAGTATTAAAGGTCTCATCAGCTAGAGTAAATTCTTTTGGATAATTGGAACCACGTCTCTTTGATTTTACGTAACTCCAAAACATTTTCGGGCTATGGCGTATCTTCTCCTCCGCGTATCGTGTAAATTTTTGGAAGCATTGGGTCCGTACCCGATGCTGTCGCGCTCTCAGGAGAGAGAACTCATCATAATCACGAGGATTGCCGAACCTTTTCCATCTACTGTGAACCTTGGTTTTTTCGTTTATGATTTTCTTTAGTGAGGAGCTAAACCAAACTGGATATCGTGTATCTTTGGGTATGATTTTTGGTATACATAATTCAAAGCTTTCATATATTTTTTCATACAGCTTATCCGTCAGCTCATCAACTGTACCATTACTCAGTAGAGTTTCCCAATTAGTATTGTTGAAAAACATGTTAATGTTATCGTAATTCCCCTTGAAGAAATTATACCGTGGCTCAATATTTTCAGACAGTGGTTTTATGTTCAAATCTAATATATCTATATGTATTGAAGGATGGTAAGCATCTTCATGTAAGATGGGGTCATCTGACCTAGTGACGGTTAGTGGGAGGTTAGAGAAACATGATGGCCGTTTTATATCACATTTTTCACGGCCCTTATTTAAGTATAAGTTTTATTTTCCAAAACTTAATATAGCTCAAATGAAATGATATTTAGATCGTAGTTTAGACCTTTCTTTGCGATATAATCGGATCGAGGAAAGTGTAAGGAATCGTGTATCGAACAGCCGAAATATCAAGATCAAAGAAAGAAATAGGTATGTCATATATTTTTTGCAAAATTTAATCGTGCTTTTTATTGGTTTAGAATTTATTTGAAAAGAGACAAAGTGGGGATAACCCCCCACTTACAGTATTATCAATAGGTTTAACCAAGCTTTTTATAATTAAATCGTACAGACAATAAAAATCAGAGCTTGTAATCTTAAAATTAATAATATACCTAAGTATGTGCAGTTTGTATATTCTGAAAGTTAATAATACTTCTTATATACTTATTTCGCTTACTAAGACATGATTTTAAATGTATTTATAAATATATATTCTCAGATAAAAGAAATAAATAAAATTATAAGGATTAATATGATATTAAAGAGAAATATATCAAAATACCACACTTAAATGTATACGTATAGATTCTTTAGATCGATGTGCACGTTCAAGTTTAGCGGCAACACTGCAACGACAAATAGATCCATCCATCCATTCATCCATCAGCCCGTGTTCATCCATTGCTAGACATAGGCCTATAGACAATAGATAGATGAGATAGGACCCAGGATACTGCCTCATGGTACTCTAAAAGTCATAAGATATCTTTCAAATTACTTTTCAGGTCTCCTATTTTAACCAGTTTCTGCCATTTAGAGGAATAGCTCTGAAACCAGATAAGCGTTGGACTTCGTATTCCGACAAGCTATATTTTTTAATCAAAATGAGAATATATACGAGTATAGATACAGTTTCAAACACCTTAGTTAGGTCCAGAAAGATCACAAGGGCGTCCAGAATCGTAGGTCTTGGTATTCAGCTACATTTATTTAATTGGCATGTGGTTCTGCCACGCCTTAATCCACACTGAATCCGATACTTTTCCAACTGCAAATAATTTACAACCTAAAATTTTCTAGAATCTACTGGGGAGAAAAATGGGCATGTAGTTTTTTGAACTTTTTTTATAATCTCTCTTAAATATAAGAATCACACCTTTCCAGCAGTGAGGACAAATCCCAGAAGACAGACTGAGATTGCATACAAGAGCCAAGGGAGGAATAAAAACTTCGGAACAGTGCTTTAGTAAAACTTTTCAACTCCATAAATGCCTGGTATCTATGTTTAATTGATTAATTGGGTTCACATGTCTCATCTGTAGGTTGAATAAAACATATTTAAAAGACCCTAGTTTCATCAGCTAGTTGCTCTTCGGTCTTGCTTAGTTTTGACAGAATTTAATGATATTAACTAAAGTTGGGCCCGTGAAGGCACTTTAAATATTGACCCCTGATGATAATGTGAATGAATAAAAATATGACCCATGCATGTTTTTAACCTAGTAGGGATAGTTACTGCAGGAAGTAGCCAGTGTCAAGGTCCCAAAATAAATATGTAATTTTAAAAGTTGTAGCATAATTCCAAAAAAAACTCATTTATCTTGTCCATAAGAAATACTGCGTCCATACTTTTTAATTTTATATTTAACTAGCTTTTGCCCGGGCTCCACCCGCGCCCGGAGCCCGCGTGTTATTTGGTTTAACGACATGCCTTTTTTCGGTACAAAAAGTAGTCTATGTGTTAAGTCAGGGTATAAGCTATATCCAGTCTAAATTTCATCCAAATCCGTCCAGCCGTTTCAGCGTGAAAAAGTAACAAACATACACACACACACACACACACACACACACACACACACACACATACAAACTTTCGCATTTATAATATTAGTGTGATGTGATTATCTGATATATATATATATATATAGGTAGAGTGTGATTAAACATCGTGATAACATTGAACATCTACCCCTGAAATCAGTTTATTTTAAATAGATTGTATTCATATGCGTATCTACGATACGTAGTTTCTAAAATTTCTACCTCGCACACTGTATTTTTATTTTTTGATTTGTTAGTATGATACAAATCTTAAAATCTCGTATCTTAATCGATAGGTCTTTTATGTGTTCACATGATTTACAAATAGAAATAAGGATACTTTTAGAGATATTATTAAATTAAATAAATTAAGAACATAAAATTGTAAGAGTCACAAAACTTCATTTCAAAATCTTCACAGCTTTTAAAATTTTACTGTTATTTAATGAGTTTTGTAACATTCTTTACCAAAAAATATATATATTTAAATAAAAGTTATTTTCTTTTGTTAATTTGTAATGTTATAAGTCTTGCGTTTTCTTGAAAACTTCAGTTGACACGCTTACCGCACTTGTCAACCCGTGAAAGATCAAGCAACTGAAAAACGCCGTTTCTACGGCGCGGTGGGTGTTAGGTGTTCAGGATGCAAAAACAAATAATACAGTTCACTAATGCATAACTCTTTTATTTTTATCACTTCGATTATCTCGGTGCTTTTTGCGCAAAAAGGTGAAACGTAGTTTTAAAAGCCTGCCAAGATGACGTCGTAAGCAATATTTATCTCGTCAAACATATTTCATTTAAAACCATACACTTATTTTTCAAATATTACAAAAACAATATATATATATATACAACTATCATTTGCCCGCGGCTCTGCCCGCGTGTTTTTCGGTTTAACGACATGCTTTTTTCCGGGATAAAAAGTAACCTATGTGTTAAGTTAGGGTATAAGCTATTTCCATTCCAAATTTCATCCAAATCCGTCTAACGATTTCAGCGTGAAAGAGTAACAAACATACACACTCACAAACTTTCGTATTTATAATATTAGTGTGATATACAGGATGGCCCAAAAGTCAACGTTATCCCTTGGAGGACTGAGAGCCCAGCTCATGACTGTCCAGAATATCAAAATATGACCTCAGTAAAAAGCCAATAGTTTTCGAGTTATCGATACTTTTATGAATTTCGTAAAATTCGACATCTTAGAGAAGTCTTTTCAGTGCCACAGCTACACAATTCCATGTGCCAAGATTATAATTTTTGTTTCTTAATCCTGAATAGCCCTGCTATTGATCCTAATCCAAAATAAAACTAATATGATACGCCTTTGTAACGGAAAAAAACACATTTTGTTCGAATTAAAAGTTTAAAACACTGAAAAGACTCCTCTAAGATGTCAAATTTTACGAAATTCATAAAAGTATCGATAACTCAAAAACTATCGACATTCTACTGATGTCATATTTTGATATTCTGGACAGTCATGAGCTGGCCTATCAGCCCTCCAAGGGATAACGTTGACTTTTGGGACATCCTGTATGTTAAAATTTTGACTTATTCGAATGTTAAAATCCTAAATATCTCAAATTTGTAAGAAAACGAGTACAGAATAGTGTTGTTTATTTTCTAACTAGAAGTATTTTCACAGGCAGTGTTAGTGCGCGTAGCATCAGACTCTCTTTGGAGCTATGGAGCCTCGAGTCAGGACAAAAGAGCCGCAAAGATGCACTCAAATATCATCGTTATTGCTATTCTCATAACGACCACATTGGGTTCCGTCCTCACCACAGCGTTTGGTCCGTTCTTGCTGGCGCAGGACTCGCGAGTTGCTCCCGCAGGTACCTTCAATTTCGATTACAACTCGAATGGTACGTGCTTACATTCCTAAATTGAACAATCTTTTGTTTCAGACCTGTACAGTCCCCCAACGACACTCTCCACACCTCGCTCCGGGGATCTCATTCGGCGAAACAGCACACAGCACTCATATTTTTAATATTTGTTAAAAGAATATAATTCGAAAGATCAAGTTGTACAAAAAATTAAATGAGGCTTGCCTTTTTTTAAGAGAGCTTTTTCTGATTCCCATCCTTAATTGTCCTAACGCCAACCGAAGGAAGCAGATGAATCCTCAAAGGCAACCTGGCGGAATCGTTGGAAATACTTTTTATCCCCTCTGGTTAAAACACATATTAGCATGAACAGCTTAAACCAAACAGCACAAACTTGAATTCACGAGTAATATGAACGTTGTTTACTTTATTTTCCTCTTACGTACTCGTAAGTCCCAATTATTGATGTACAAAAATAACAACAGATTCGTAAATATCATTTACCGAGGTGCTCTGGATGACAGGGATTTCTCCCAAACATTTGAAAAACTTGCTCAAAGAAAATATTACTTGTGAATTGTAATCTAATTTATTAACCACTTTGTATAACAGTCTTGCTTTTTCAGACAAAGCAAATTAACGTATAAAATATTGTATAAATATTGTATATATATTGAAAATTTCACACCAATTATCTGCCATATTCGTGGAGTTTTCAACATTAAAAAAATCTTATAAACTTAATATATCTTTTTAGTTCACTCTGATCATTGATCCTGACTGAAAGTTTATAAGGAAACAAAAAAGGCCGTAATGTATAGTACATTATTACTGATATAGTAAAAAAACAATTTAGTGTGTTGTTTTAATCATCACATTAATATTAACTTGCTCCGTGTAAAAAGTATCTTGTAAAAACATGAAAGAGGCAGATCATTGTAGAATTTGTTAAAGTATCGAATACTGGCACTGTCAGGAATATACCACCCTCATACCCAAGTCATCTGGATGTAAAATACTGCGGGCATTTTTAACCAGTTAGTAAGCATATTTCACTTGAGGAGATCAAAATGCGCATACGTTATCATTTCATTAATTGAAACAAATGAAACATGTCAACTTTTATTCACTGCAACAATTTGTCTAGTGTCCGTCGTACATTGTTATAAGTTTTGTGAATGGAATGTTATCTTTTGTTAAAATAGAGATGATATGTTTTTCACCGTTTTTACCAATACAAGTTCAAGTTTGAACACTTTCCGTGCTCTATTAGTCTCCATCAACAGGAGTTTGCCTGCCCACACAAATAAGAGAAAATACATTTGACATTTTTGTCTAAGAAAATTGTAAGTTGACATATCAAATAAACACTATTATCATTGTGGTATAGAAATTGTAAATGTATTTTTTTTTGTAAGATTAACTTATAATATGTATATGATTTACAGCGAAATCCATTGCTTCGGATACTCTAAAAATTATTTAGTGCGCATTACAAACTAGAAAAGATTAATCAGATACAAATGTAAGTCAAATATTTCAATTTAAAAAATTCTTAAGGCCAATATTTGAACCTATGACCTCTTGCTAACATTGGGCGCCGAGCCCCTTTAATGTTTATTTTAATCTGTTTTTTAGTATTTGTTGCTATAGCAGCAACAGAAATACATCATCTGTGAAAATTTCCACTGTCTAACTACTACGGTTCATGAGATATAGCCTAGTGACAGACTGACACACCGACGGACAGACAGGCGGACAGCGGAGTCTTAGTAATAGGGTCCCGTTGGTTACCCTTTGGGTACGGAACCCTAAGAATCGGAGTAAGCTACCGAGCTACATACAATTTTCGAACAAATGATTCAGAGCCTCGCCTCGCAAGCCCCGCACAATCGCTACGAATTGTGACGTCATTTGAAGTGAGAACGTATCCTTAGATAAGCGGAATTCGATAGTATATGTATGTTTTCAACGAATGTTCATGCGGCTAGTGGCTTAGTTGCCGTGCCGATAATTATTCCAACCAATGAATACCGTGCGGTAAGCACCTAAAATAAATCGATGATGAATATTTTCATAAGGATAATTCTGATATATTCAATTAATTATTATTATTTAAATAAACCAGAGCTCTTTATCCTATAGGTAGTAAATCTAGACTGGTAATAAAGTAGTCATCTGTCCATCCATCAGCCTGTTTCATCCACTGCGGGACATAGGCCTTTTCAAGATTTTGCCACTCTTGCCGGTCCTCCTTAAATAAATGCCCATACTCACACACGCTGGGCAGGCGGGTTGGTGAGCGCGGTGCCGAAGCCCTTGCACCAGTGACGCCGCTGCCCGTCACAGTCTGTTTTAATAATTGTAACGGTGATTGGGGATGGATATACCGCCATCCATCGGTCCCAGGCAATGTTGGACCGCCTTGTTTTGCCTGTGAACTGTTTTCTTACTCTCCCCCGAACAACTTCGGGAGGATTTGCGAGTAAGATGGTGGTACCTCCACAGTCGAGCCCGGCATCAGCTCTACCACCTATAAATGAATTAGTAAAGAAGTCTTATCTATAAATTGAATATTTTTGCAAAATTAAAAATGAAATGGTTTTTTAATTAGAGACCAACAGTAAACTTTAAACTTTCACGATTTTCACACATTATTAACTTTGTATTGGGGTCTTACTCGCGATACATACATTAATAGATATGTTCTTGACGTTTCGACGCCAAGCACATATACTAGGTGAAATTAAATCAACCGACCAAATTCATACTGGAGACTCGGTTAGTCATCAGGAACAAGTTTTAATGACCCTTCAGGTGAAATTCGAAAGAAGATCTTTTTTTGCCCCATAGTGCCTGCACTAGGAAATTGTACTTACACTAGTACGACCAGCAAGGGAGCAAAAAAAATTTTTTTTGAAATTGGCCAAAAGGATTATTGAACCTAGTTCTTAATCACCAACCGAGTCTCCAGTATGGATTTGGTCGGTTGATTTAATTTCACCTTGTATATGTTGTTAGTTATCGCGAGTAACACCCCAATACAAAGTTAATAGAGACCAACATTTTAATTTTATTACTTTTGTGTCTGTATATTCCGTTCGGTTTGTCCGCGCGAGCGAAGCCGCGGGCAAAGGGAAGTAATTTACCTTTATATATTTTATAGGAGCCTCAATTCGAACCAACCAGAAATTGTAACAGGCCCTTTTGTATATTTTTTCTGAAAATATAGCCTAAATCATGAAGAGACATACTGTTCTTTAACTTTCAGGTGGTATTTTTTATAACGAAATTATGGGAATGTGACGTAATAGTCATACCGTTTAGGCTCAATAGGGAGAGTTCCTTAAAGTAAAGAAAGAACGAAAAACAAAATTAGAGGATAAAACCTGAAGATGGGATTACTGAAAATAAAAAAAATAGACGTCGGCTTTGACATTACTTTTTTTTCTTTTGGGCAAAGGCCTATTTCCTGTAATTCTTAAATGACATGACTATTACGTCATCAAGGCTATTTATTCAGTTCCTGAATATTTTCATGTATATCTTTTGTATTTCAAGGAGAAAAAAATTTATACTTTTATATGACATTAAAAAAGTCTATTCCTTTCAAAAAAATCGACAATTAGGTGCTGTTATGGTATTCTGGACCATTCGAATTAGTCGACTTCTTGATGTGGCGATGTTAGAAAATTCAAATACCGAGAAAGAAACGGACAGATTATTTTGAATACTAATTTTATTTGTTACCTTTTTTGTAATGAGAATAAATTTAGTATAGTGAAGGAATAGTTGCAGTGATGAATGTGGTTTTCAGGTGAAATCTCCGTTACTAAATAGTTGGATTTGTTAATCTTTCTATTAAAAATTGTATTTGCTCAATACAAAGCTCAGTATTATGAATTTTTATTTGTACGCCATTTTCGTGTATATTTTTCTCTTTATAGATGCTTTATATATTGTACGCAGCGAATCTAAATTTACTTCTAGACGTTAGTTAATAATATTAGCAATGAAAAGTGTTAAGTACTTGTACTATAAGATCCACAGTGTTTATTAACTCCTATTAGCCACTATTGGTTTCGTTTAAAACATCTTCAGGCACTAGGTTTAATTGCTATAATGGAGTTCCATCAAGGACCATCAATCAAATCTATTAATTATTTAAAAACATAACAAATGCACAGTTATTCTGCTTTTTCTGTTCCCGTCATGCACATAAACATAACCTATGTTTATATTTAGCCTATCTGCCCCTTTAGCCATATTTGCGTGGTAAACTCTCGAACCTTGACAGAGTCAGCAGACCCAAAAGGACAATCAATCAACGAGAACTGTACATTCGCACTTGTCTCGAGGAATCAGTAGTTATTAATGCGATCCATGACGCGGCGCCGGCGCTCGGCAGCACGCGAGCGGCACAGCCTGGCCGGCTTGCTCATTCAGACGAGGGTAGCCTTCGAGGCTGACTACCAGTGCCAGATAGCCAAGGAGGCTGTAGCCAAACTCTTTAAATAAACATTTCAAATTTAGAACATCAACATATACTACCCATTTCTTTATGGCCAGTACGTGAATGTTTCCACTTCATTCTTTTTTATTTGGACACTCGTAGTTGTTGTTTTGAATTTTGGTGAAGCTGAGGACGCAGTGTATACAGGATTTCGTGTACTCGTAGAAGATGCTTGATAGTAAGTACCTACACTACATTTACTAACGATTAGCTTACCTAAATTTATTTTACGCACGACCTGTTGAGGGGCAAGGTATCAAGAATACGTAATGTTCAGACCGAAATAGCACAGAAAACTACCAAGACGATAACAAGAAACAAAATTTTAAACTCTTCAAAAACTACTCATTGTGGAAAGTGATAAATAAATTTATAAAGGCGCTTAAACATAACAAAACAAAAAAAAACATATCATGGTTTGTTTTAATTTTATTAAAATAAGAATGTTAAGCGTATAATAGGGAGAGCATTCGTAATACCAATATGTTATGAAACTTGTATCTAAAAGGTAACTTGTGTGACATACTTACCCAAATAGAGAGCATGTTTAAGAAACTTACACCGAATACGTTAATTTATCAAAAAAAGGTTAATGTTTTTGCATATTTGTGTGTAGAGTCATGTATGTATGTACCCTTTGATCATTGCTTAACGTTGCTTATTTTTGTCCATATTCTTGAATTAAAATGTATATAATAATATTGATTCAATTTATTTTATGAAGAGGCTACATTTTTTCCAGTGTAGTGCCCAAATGACTTGAACCATTTCAATTCTTCTTACCACCGCCGGTATACGGTTACGTGACATCATTTTTTTTTAACACATTGTAACATATTAGTGTTTATAAAATTAAAAAGCGTAATGAGACAGAACCGAATTTAATTACGATAAAATAATTTAGCAAAGACCCTAAAAATATTATAAATACTAAATTGTGACAGGGACAACTTCAATGTCACCGTTTAGTGTGATAGAGATAATCTCATGTCGTATTTAAGTGACACCGTCATTTAAAAAGGGGAAATCGGTGATAAAAAATAACTAGCGATTGCTAAACATTATTTTTCTGAAATATTAACCCAGGCCAGGCAGGTGCCCTGCTAATCACACTAATATTTTAAATGCGAAAGTTTGTGTGTGTGTGTATGTTTGTTACCCTTTCACGCTGAAACGGCTGAACGGATTTGGATGAAATTTAGAATGGATATAGCTTATACCTTAACTTAACACACAGACTACTTTTTATCCCGGAAAAAATCATGTTGTTAAACCGAATAACACGCCAATGGAGCCGCGGGCAAAAGCTAGTCTTGAATAAAACAGTTAAAAATAAGTTACAAAAATATGATAACAATAAAATCCTTATTTCGTATTGAAATTTTAGGAGAGCGATATAAATACTAATAAGGCATTGAGAAATACTGAGTGGGCGACTGTGATACTAGTAGGCGACAGATAGTTTGGATCTACGAGTAGGCGCGACGACAAGAAAAACAAGGAAGAGCGTGTTAGGTTACTTGATATCATACATTTGGGAGCTGAACGAAGCGGAGCAAAGCGAGGTGACCCCCTGCAGTTCTTAAAGGAAAGTAAATTTAAAATCTTTTCATATTTTGTTTTATTAAACATCTCATTTTAGGTAAAATGCAGCTAATTGTAAAAAAAAATTGTCATGCGTTGTTTGTTATTCAAACACGCATTAAGTCGCTTAAAATATTATCATGCTGCTCGTTTTGAATAATTGGTAACTAAAATAAGTTTTAATCAGTCGCTGTTTTTTGGTTTTGTAGTTTTTTTTTAAACTACGCAGTCACAATCAGTCGCTCACTTAATATTTCAGTAACCGGTATTGATAACTTTTGAAACCTTGGATTTGAATGTACAGTAATTCTTCACTAAGTCACTTGCCTTTTAAAAATCCGCAAAATAAAGAAATCGTGTTGTAATCGTAATACATGCTAATTTTTCTGTCTTTATTTTTTGTTATTGAGTAACTTTATTTCGTATAATTATGTTTAGCTGTAGCATAAATAAATGATTGCGTTAATGTAAGTCGTGTGAGCCGACACTAAAGTCTTCGGTGGCAAGTGCTGAACAAAACTTAGCGGAGATGATGTGAGATATAACTTTTACTATTTCTGTGAAGGTGAGCAGAGGCGACCATAGTCCCTACCACCAAAAGAATAATACTAGTGATTATCTCTAATTTTGTTTTTTGCGTTAATGTAAGTCGTGTGAGCCGACACTAAAGTCTTCGGTGGCAAGTGCTGAACAAAACTTAGCGGAGATGATGTGAGATATAACTTTTACTATTTCTGTGAAGGTGAGCAGAGGCGACCATAGTCCCTACCACCAAAAGAATAATACTAGTGATTATCTCTAATTTTGTTTTTTGCGTTAATGTAAGTCGTGTGAGCCGACACTAAAGTCTTCGGTGGCAAGTGCTGAACAAAACTTAGCGGAGATGATGTGAGATATAACTTTTACTATTTCTGTGAAGGTGAGCAGAGGCGACCATAGTCCCTACCACCAAGAGAATAATACTAGTGATTATCTCTAATTTTGTTTTTTGCAACTTAGTGTGTGTATCAAACTTGAAATTTTATTTATGCATCAAACTTATAATTTTATTTTATTTTAATTTTATTAGTATTTTTTCAAGCAAATGAACGTAATACGTGGACGCACTATAAGTTTCCGGAATGAATATGAAAAAATACTATTAAAGGTACAAAATTAATTTATTGTTTTTCAAAATAATCTCCCTTGGCGTCTATGCACTTTTTCATTCGATCAATTCAGTTTTGAAAACTTTTGTGCCACTCCCCTGTGGTGACCTCTGAAACGTGTTTTTCATACTCCTCGACAGCCTCTTCTGGTGATGAAAATCGTTGACCGCGTAATTGGTTCTTAATTTTTGGGAACAGAAAAAAGTCACAAGGTGCCAGGTCGGGACTGTATGCAGGATGACTCATGAGTTCTACATTTTTCGTCTTCAAAAAGTCGTTTGTCTGTCTGGCCGTGTGAGAACATTGTCGTGGTGCAGGATGATACGGCGTTTACGGTTATTTTTACGGAGTTCGTCAATAACTTCCGGCAAACAAATGGTCGTGTACCAGTCACTATTCACGGTACGACGATTCTCTAAAGCAACAGTAGCCACGTGTGCAGTTTTATTAAAAAAAGAAGCAATCATCCGCTTAGATGCACTTTTCACGCGCGCCACTTTGGTTGGTTTCGGCTCATCTTGAAAGACCCATACGCTCGATTGCTGCTTTGTTTTGGGATCGTAGCAATAAATCCATGTTTCGTCACCTGTTACTATGTCCCACACCAAATTTGACGCACCTTCGTTGAATCTGGTAAGCATGGCACTGCACCAAGTGACGCGGTCCGTTTTTTGAGCCTCGGTTAAGTTGTGTGGGATCCACCGCGAGCACAGCTTTCTCACACCCAAATGTTTGTGTAGGATTGATTGTATTTGACTCATGCCTATTTCTAAGGATGCGCGAATTTCATGGTAGGTCACATGCCTGTCTGTTTCAATCATACGGCGCACAGCATCGATGTTTTTGTTGGTCACAGCGGTGGACGGCCGACCATCGCGAGATTCGTCACTGAGATTGATACGACCACGCTTGAATTCTGCAAACCAGCTATAAACAGTCGTCTTGCATGGTGCTTCATTGCCAAAAGCTGTTTCAAGCCGAGCGATGCTCTGTTGAGCTGTCAAATTACACTTAAAATCGTAGAAAATCAAACTACGAAAATTTTCCCGAGTTAAATCCATGTTGATGCAGACACACAATTTTTTAAATGGCGCCACAAGGTAAAAACAAAAGACAGTCAGATGAAACAAACTGCATTCTACAGCCAAAGAGTTCTATTTTCAAATGTTGCAATAAATTTTTAAATATTGTTTATGTAAGTGGCCAGTTCCGGAAACTTTTAGTGTTACCTATGTAGTTACCAAATTATAGAAAAGCAGAAATTGCGACACTTTAATTAAGGAAATGAAATGTATATAAAAAGAAATAGCACGGACATGACCTCAAAGAATTCTCAGTTTTTTTATTAGTTTTCGCGTAGGTACTGAGTTTTCAAAGATAATAATTAATAGTATATAAAAGTGATATAAAAGATAATAATTAATAAAAGTAATAATCGAAAACAGGAACATTTTTGGTGCCGCTTTTAGTTAAGTAAATAACCAACTTAGTCATAAAAATAAAAACAACCATTCTTGTTATACAAAATGTAAAAATAAATTAGCTCTTTAAATCAAAGTAACTTTAATTGAAGGATGCATTGCATGTTTTACACGAAAATAATTTCATCGACACGTGCTAGGCTAGTGTTAGATTGTTTTGCTGTCACCGTTAAACTAGCACTCTTGTCTGTTGACACCTACGCAGTCTATCGTCACGTCTTCTCCGCTAGACTTATATCATAGAAATATATATTGAGGTTGCTGTGCCCCGTAATTAGCCCTACGATCATGTGAAAGTCGTTTCTATTAAGACGTAGCCAGTTTCTTTGTCAGGCGATGGTCCACGATGGGTAAAATCACTTTCGACTGTCTGCAGGTTGTCATGCTTACCCATCGTTCAGCATATTGAGAGCTGGTTCTCTCACGCAGCCATGTTCGTATCTGGTTAAAAGGCAGAGGCACAGTAGTTCAGTTAGCACCTAGCAGTTTTAGTTTTGTGCCTTTTTTTGCCAGTTCATCGGCCGCGTCTTTGATCTACTATGTCCTTTTATCCACTGGAGGGTGACTTTGTTGGGTTGGTTTACTGTTACTGTACTGACTATACCTCTTCCAGTTCATTTATATATTGTACTCGTAGTATGAGCCCAGAGTTTTGCAAGTCACTTGCCTCCTAAGACACTAAATACATCAATCAGTCATCACCTGAAAATGTGGCATGTTTTGGGCCAGTTTTAAGAGAAATTTTGCATTGTATTCACCTAAAACTGACTTTTTTGAAGGACCCCCTACTTTTAAGGATACTTACTACGTAAGTAATAAGTTAATAACCATAGATTTATTAAAATTTCACAAATCGATAATCAAACAACACATCTGCTGCTGTCTGATTGGTAATTAGAAATTTATGAATGAGTTTTTCTGCCATACTTAATTTCATCTGAAACATCAAGCACCATCAGTGTTGCAAGCTTCTTTCTTGACTTTAGGATTCATAAGTAACCAAAGCGGCAAAGTCCTCCAATGAATATGGCATCCCTAATACAATATTCGCGCCAAATCGATACTGTTCCTCCGATTGGCTGTGGCGGCAAAATAACGACGGCGGCGCGGCGTTTAATTGAAGATGGCATCCTTATTAACAGGCCTGATACTCCCAAAAATATTCAGTATGAGCGACAATCGATGGGTTTTTTTCCACTTAGGAGTAGGCTCCAAACTCTCGCATTGATTTCCCGTTCTTCCGACCGGCCGGCCGTGACGGCGAAATATCGCACGCGGCGCACTAGGGTTGCCTCTTCTGTCCCTTTTGTTCCGGGATATAGACAATCTCGAAATAAAACAGGTAATTTTCATCATGTTTTATTTTATTTTAAACTTACATATTTCATAAGATCGTATATGCTGTTAGTGAAAACTCTGCTATCCGTTCAAAATGCTTTTAGCGGTATGGTGCCTGTGTACGTTAGAAAACTGAGGGAAGTGCGTGCGTGAGTGGATGTGCAGTACATTTGTGCACTGAGTACAATACATCCTTATAACATTTCTAACTGATAATATATTCCATTTTAAAATTGACAAACGTCATGTTTTTGTCATGGTCTTTATTGAAAAGATTTCTTTCCTTCCTCCATATACCGAAGACAAACCACAGACGTATTTATATGTCCGTGTCACAAACTTTTAATAAACAAACAGAAGGCGCGGTCAAACAATTTTGTAGTCTTTCCCAATATACAGGTAATATATAGGTTGTAATCATGACGTGCTCATTAAATTAAACTACATGCTCTACTGATCTTCCTGAACCACTTCCACTTTTGATAAAACGCGAAAAAAATAAGGAGTTCCTATAGAAAATGATAAGTAGGTATTAAAGTGTTGTATGGGGAAGTGAATTTTTATGTCGCGTTTTATCGAAAGTTTTTCTATGGAAGTGGTTCAGGATGATCAGCAGAGCATGTGGTTTAATTAAATGAGCACGTCATGATTACACCCGGTATATAAGGTGACTTTGATTCATGCAGCCAAATTCTTACTAAGACTCGGTAAGTGCTAAGTAACAAGGTTCAATGACCCTTTTTGTAAAATTCTTAAATTATTCTGTTCGTGTTCCCTACAAACGCATTCCAGTATGAGTTTGGCTGCATAAATTAAAGTCACCTTATATAATATTATTTGCACGTCAATTCACATTCATGGAAATTTTTTATTATTACTGATGGACACTTCCGAGAGGCGGAAGATTTTTATTTTATTTTAGACTCCAGGACACGTGTGGCATCCCTAACGTTAACCTTTATTCTCGCGCTACATATTTTAAATTAAAAGCTGTCAAAACAAAACCTAAAATTGTGAAAGGTGATTTAATTTTTATTGCTTTGCATAATGTTTTTTGCAATACATCATTTTAAGTTTTCACAGCTTTAAATTTAAGTTATGCAGCGTGAGAATAGGGGTCAAAGTAGAAGAGTATTGTTAACTTTCGCTTTATACGGACCTATGTAAGAAATCTTGCTAACTGAAAAAAAATCAAAATATCAACATACACTTCATATGAATTTACTACCTGATTTCTTATTTATGTCTTACTAACTTTTGCCCGCGGTCTTGCTCACGTGGAAGTATCTTTCAATCGTTAAGTAATATCGATATTTTTCGGTTTAGCGGTTATTTTATCAACACCCCTTATAGCCTGTATGTTGACCAGGTTCACCAAAATGATAATGGCATGTAAATAAAAATACTTCTTTTGATAGCAATCGTCTTTAAAAATCTAGATTGCCTTCTAAATTACTAAGTCAGCCACAATCAACGCGTGTCTGAATAATACTATCTTAGCTACTAGTTATCTTCTATGTAAGGCACTCTAAATATAGCTCAGCGTGGTGGTCATTTTTAAGAATCTAAATTTGTAACATGCATTTAAGCAGTTAACTTCTAAAATATTAATTTATGGCACCCAAATATTAATTCTATTAGCTTTTAATTTTATAACTCAGTACGTTTAAAATATAACTCCCGTTACATTAATTGATCGTCGAAATTATCTAAATAAGCCTAATTTCCAGGCCTTAAAACAGGCTAGTGACGGGCAGCGGCGTCACTGGTTCAAGGGTTTTGGCACCGCGCTCACCAACCCGCCTGCCCAGCGTGTGTGAGTATGGGCAAATCTTCCAGGGGGACCGCCAAGAGTGGTGAAATCCTGGAAAAGCCTATGTCCAGCAGTGGACGAAACAGGCTGATGGATAATGGATGGATGGATCATCAAATATTATATTAAAGCCACTAATATTGGAATGACATTTTTATGAACCTTGTAAATTATGGTAATTTTGGTATTCCATCTATCCAACTAAAATTTATTTTTGCATTAGCTCCGGCGCTTGGAGCGCGTTACCTAATACCCTTAACCGTGCAATTCGTCGCAGACATCCCCAATCTAGCTCCGGCTCGTTTATACGTGTCCTCACCGCACGGTATCCTGGTGGCGCGCTCCTTCGACGCCTCTGATTTTTATTCACACTGTACGGACAAGCTAGAAGGTTAGCTTCGCTAACCTAATCACCGCTACAATACCGTGTCGAAATTCTACACTCTCACCGATTTCGCGAAGGAATTCTGACTTACAAAATGGCTACTTCCGTGTAAAATACGGTCAATTTATACCATCATTTTAAGGCATTGTACCTTTTATTGCAATACAAACGCACGAACGACAATAAACAAATACGGGCCGGTCGGTAACTCGTCGGTACATGATTCGAATGGCGCTCTCTGATTGGTGCAAATGGCCGGTCGCTGTCATCCATAGATAAGTAAGAGTATAAACCGGGCTGTCATCTCGTGGCTATTTTCACGATAAAAAAATATGAGGTATTTGTTCATGCTAAATTATAATATAATATATTATGATGTTGTCTATTGAAGCTTGAATTGAGGAGCTTGTGTAAAACTAATAATGGTGTTAAGTTGTAAAATCCGTGGCTGAGTTAGTAAATTAACAAGTAAAAATAATTGTTGATCATTACTTGACGGTTGGCGTTCTAAAAAAGACGAATTAGTTTTATAGAAGCTAACTCATTTTCCCGTTGCTTAGTTATAAAAAGAGAAATTTGATAACGTGGCCAAAAAAAATTCTGTGGCTAGACTTATAATAAAATTTCTCAATGATATTAAGAAAACCGTATCCAAATCTGTTGAGTAGTTCTCGAGTTGCAATGAAACAGACAGACAAAAATTAAAAAATCATTTAAAATATTTAAATGTACAGACATGACTTTTTTACTACTTTATTGTTAATAAGATATCCAAAGTGACATTAATTTATCAAGCCAAATTCATACTGGAGGCTTGGTGAGTGATCAGTATTACGGATATCAATGACATTCATTGCGAAGTATCAAAATTTAAATTTTGACTTTCTGTGGTCTCGAGTAATTAATAATAACTGCCTCGAAAAAAAAAAACTGAATTTCCAAAATAGGGTCATCGAACCTTGACACGCGTCGTCATACTACTTACCACAGAACATTTAATTCAAAATATTGTGTGCTACTTACCGAGTCTTCAGTATGAATTTAGCTGTATACAAGGTGACTCTTGTTTATATAGCCAAATTTATACTGGAGACTCAGTAAGTGGTCAGGATTAAGGTTCTATTAGGTACCCTTTCTGCTATGTTATAGTATTATTATTCGTAGCCTTTCTGTGAAATACGCAAAATAAAATTTAGACTTCCTATACTAATTTAGTCGATGTTGTTCTTGAACAAGTATAGAGGCACAAAAAATATTGTTTGTATTTCGCAAACAGGTTCATTGAACCTTGGTCCTGAGTCCTGACCGAATCCGAGTCATAAACGAAAGTCACCTTATAAGATAGACAAGCGGTAACAAGATTAGCCTTCATAAATTTGGCCATGGCAGAAGTGCAGGCAAAAGACAAATAAAAATGTTAGGTCGCTTGTGTGGGATGCGTGCGGAACGTGTGCCGGTCCCCCCCGTCTTACTTCCAGCCCTCTAGGCGACCTTAGTCGAGGCTGGCACTGTTGTGAAGTCGCCAAAAAGTTTTAACCCTTGCAGGACTGATGGGATATACATAAATGTACACTCAGAAAGTTTTGCGAAACTAAAAAAAATTGTTCTATAGGTACATTTTTATTTTAAAATCTTTTCAAAGTACTCTCCACCAGCCTCTATACAAAGTTTCATGCGTCTAAATCAGTTTTCAAAACACTTTTTCCAGTGCGCCGCAGACACCTCGTTTACAGCCTGCTCGAACGCAGCCAGCGCATCTTCCGGCGACGAAAATTGTATTCCTTTGAGCTGATTTTTTATTTTGGGAAATAAAAAGAAGTCACACGGTGCTAGATCGGGGCTGTAAGGAGGGTGACCCAGGAGTTTGACTGGCGCGCTGTCCAGGAAGTTTTGAGTGCGGTGTGCGCAGGTGCATTGTCGTGGTGGAGCAGCAGCCCGCGGAGCCCTGTGTCTGGTCGCTTGTTGCTAACAACAGAGAAAACTTCTGGCAAACATTAGGTAGTATACCATTCGGCATTGAGGAAATTCCGTAAGGGAATTGATACCAAGTGGCCAGTCAAATTAAAAAAGCTAGCGATCAAAATCTCTCCCCCGCTTCTAGATCGCTTCACTTTGGTAGGCGTTGGTCTATTTTGAAACACCCAAACAGTCGACTGGCGCGTGGTTTCTGGGTCGTATCGATAAAGCCAGGACTCATCACCTGTGACGATGTCGTAAACACGCCGAGACGAGCCTATTTCAAATTTGTTTAGCATATCACGGCACCATTCCACCCGGGCCTGCTTCTGAGTATTGGTGAGGTTGTGCGGCGCCCAGTGTGATACTATCCTCCTCACGCGAAGATGGCTGTGTAGAATCTCGTGATCGCTTCCCGATCCAATCTTCAATATGTGTTGAATATCTTGATATGTAATTCGCCTATTGTCTTGGATTAAATTTTTCACTGTCAGCACGCTTTCTTCGGTAACAGCCGTCAAAAGGCGACCGCTTCTTTCTTCATCCCCCAAAGTTGATCGAATTCGTTATACCAACGATACGCGGTTGCCTTGGAAGGGCCTTCGTCCATGAATGCCATTTAAAGTCTATCGTACGATTCATTCGGTTTCAAGCGACACTTGAAATCGTAAAAAATCATAGCTCTAAAATATTCCCGTCGCAGATCCATCTTTCAGCGAGACACAATACTTTGAATTAGCTCGCAAAAAATGTGGAGTTAAATTTTGAAATGAGAACATAATTATCTATTTTTACTTATAAATAATCATATTTTGGAAAAACATTATAACTGGCCAGTCTCTCATATATAACAACTTTTTTTCGCAATACTTTCTGAGGGGCCTAATATATCCCATATTCTATTAATTTTCTATTGTTTTGTTTCTGTCCTGTAAGGGTTAACCATGTTAGGCCTGCTGGAATTAGATGGCTCAATTTGTATTTTAAATGTTTATCCAGAACTTCTAGATAAATACTAAAACGAGGTGAAATCCATGGTTCGATTTAATTAATTATGTATGTAAGGAAACTCAATCAAATTAAATATTATAATAACAACAAACGAGTTATTTTGATTATCTTTAAGGGATTTTAGTTATAACTAGCATTTTGCCCGCAGCTCCGCCCACGTTTGTTCAATCTCTGCCCGGTTTTATGCTTGAGCGTTAATTTATCAAACCCTTTATAGCCTATATTGTTGATCAGGGTCAGTACGATGATAATGAATAAAACCCCATCCAAATCCGTTAAGTGGTTCTCGATTTAAACGGAACATACATACATAAATACAATACCGGGTGTAAATACAGTGCAACCTTTAAATAAAAGCACATACTCTACTGACAGTACTGAACACTCTTTGAAAAAAAAAACCCGCGCAAATCTTCAGAGGAAAAGATATTCAACTGTAACTCGAAGACTTTATCTCGTAGGAGGAAGGTCTAAATTTAGAACGCAGTACCGGAACAGCTGTTTCACGGACGACGCTCTCTCGAAACCCGCCCGTATATCGGTGCGTTATGTGAGGGCCACGGGCAACTACGACGCTCCAAGCGAATTCGCTCTGCCCTGCAAGCGTCGGCGTCAAGCTCATACAAAATTGTATTACATTGTATACAAAATTGTATGGGCTTGACGCCGACGCCTGCAGCGCAGAGCGAATTCGCTTGGAGCGTCGTTGCCCGTGGCCCTCGGGTTAAGGTTCACGCACTTTTGTTTGTAACTCAATTATTTCTCAAACTATGTAATGGTTAGCGCGGGTATGTTTTTGGGAAAAGTGGTTCAGTATGATAGGTCGAATATGTGGTTACAGACAAAAATTGTAATAATGGTAGTTTCGACTTTAGTACAATGCCAACCTATTTAATTAATGTACAGACACGACTTCTTTACCATACTTTATTATTAGTAAAGATATTTGTAATTATTTATGTAGGTATATTAGAGCGCATACGCAGCCGATTCCCCTCGAACGACGGAGAGATCAGTGCGGGACGAGTCGTGTGAAAGAGTGAGACGCACGCACCCAAGGTCACCAGTAGTAATAGTTGCCCTAAGCGGCGCAAATATGCGGCTCTCGAGGGGGGCTACATATTTTCGCCGTTCGGTGTTGAAACTCTAGGACCATGGAGCCCGGGCGCTGCGACTTTTTAAAGATATCGTCACAACATCTGTTAGTCTAGCATAGCAAACCATATCGAGCTCGATAGCGCGTGATACAGTGTTGATCTCCCTGGAGAGGGACAGACATTATGTCTCGAGCGGTTAAAGCTCGATATGATCTGCTGTGCTAGGCCCCCTGTTCGATGCCTCTGGTAATCGTAAACCCAAGGGCTGGAGCTTACTTCGGTCAGAGATCAGTTTAGCGATCCAGTGAGGTAACGCTGCGAGCTTATTGGGTATCCCTCCCAACCCAATGGCAAATCTCTTTTATTGACACGTATACGAAAAAATATATAAGAACAGAAGTCTAATACTTTGGACGAATTCGTCGCTTCTAATTAAACAGGTTAATATAGGATTTTTTTAGGATCACGTATACAGAATGTTAAGATAATGTTGCGGAAGTCGGAAACTTTAAAAAAATCGAGAAATCGTACAAAAGTCAGTTGATTCGTACATTTTAGTAGTAGATATGTAACTTTTCTATGGAACAGCTGATTTTGTTTTTGCGATTTGACGATTGGTTCCATACTAGTAGTAGAAGTTGTTTGTATGGGAAGTAAATCTCCAGTTTCCGGCTATCGCACCATCATCTTAGCAATCAGTATATTTATTGTAAAGTTTTTAAATTTAGTATCAGTTTTATTGTTATTTTGTTGCTATTTATTTATTCAATAAATAACACATACATACATATACTCACGCCTGTCTCCCAGAAGGGTAGGCAGAGATTACAGATTTCCATCTGCTTCGATCCTGACACACCTCTTTTGCTTCTTCTACATAAATAATATAACATGAAATTCAGATCCTTAAAACTGATTTAATATCATAAGTTGAATTACTTGTTTTTAAAAAAATTGTTGCTTTCTTGTCTGTCAGTGTCTGTTTGTTACTTATTTTGCAATTAATTTTACACCAATTCCTGATGAGCTGGAGACTTGAAACTTTAAACGTAGCTCATCTCATAACTGCATGACAATGCCAAATCAAATATTTGAAAATAGTTTCAAAATCTGTTGCAAAATTTCAACAAGACTAAAAAGCAGTTTTTTGTGAACTATGTTTCTAAAATAGACTAGAAAGTATAAAACAATTTCTTGAAACGAAAGCAAAGGGCGCATGCATTAAATGAATGAATGATGGATATGAATAGATGTAGGAGTGTAAAGTCTAAAACAGCTATCGTTTAAGAACTCACACTGTAGTTAATATCATTTGCAGTGCAAAAAAAATGTTATTGACTTGGATGAACTATTCACGCATCATCTACTAAACTACAAAAAAATGACGGTTTTAAAAACGTGATATATAATAAAATGTATATCATATCCATTTGTCTCTTTTTGATAGTTTAGGTTCGTATGTATCCATCCATCCATCCATCAGCCTGTTTCGTCCACTGCTGGACATAGGCCTTTCCAGGATTTCACCACTCTTGGCGGTCCTCCTGGAAGAAATGCCCATACTCACACACGCTGGGCAGGCGGGTTGGTGAGCGCGGTGTCAAAGCCCTTGCACCAGTGACGCCGCTGCCCGTCACCAGTGTGTTTTATATAAGGCCCGGCAATTGGGGATGGATATACCGCCATCCATCGGTCCCAGGCAATGGTGGGCCGCCTGGTTTTGCCTGAGAGCTGTTCTCTTACTCTCCCCCGAATAACTTCGGGAGGATTTGCGAGTAATATGGTGGTACCTCCACAGTCGAGCTCGGCATCAGCTCTACCACCTAATATATCGTTCGTATATAAGTGTAATGTAATCCGTGTTGTAAGAACGACTGAATGTTGTATCCGCCTATCTATACATTGATTGCTTTATTTATGTAGGTATCATGTATTATGCGTTCGTCAAATTGATACCACAAACATTTCCGGTCATAAAAGTTACTTTACAACACTAAATAAAGATTAATTTAAATAAAACTTGTAAATATATCATGTTGCATAAATCAATAGCTACGTACAGGATTATATTTAATCTCTAGCAAAGCCGCGAACAATTATTTATTCAGCAATGCAAAGTTATAGCTATAACATAGACCTAACTGCAACCAATTCACACGACCTTCCTATAAATTAAGAGGGATAATAATGTCGGTAAATCTAGATTTCCCACTTTAGTGTAAAACGTTAACGGATTAATTTTATCAATAAAACAGGCTTTAATAACAAAGCAAACTCTAAGTAACTTATTTAATTAACTGTATCAATTCAATCGTTAAAATTATGGCAGACCTTTCCAATATTGTAAGTGTAAAATAACTCTAATAGTATTAAGCCATAATTATGATGAAAAAAAATTTAAAAAAAGACTTGATCTTCCTAAGGTTCTTGCCCTTCTTCTTAGCAAGATAAATCGTATGGGCGGATTTAGGCATTATATCTATTTATAGTTTATCTATCTATTAACTTATTTATTCATTGCATTATGTAGGTACTTACATACAATATTATTTTTTTTTACTTATGTTACTATATATTTGGTTAGGCATTATATTTATTTCTGGTCTATTCAGTGTATTTATCAACTTATTTATTTTTTGCATATGTATAAATTTACTAGCCCAAATTAAATATAGTTTTTTTTTTATATTTAAATTTGTTTCATCATATAATACTGTTTTTATAAAGATTAGATATGACCTGTAAAACGTATACTTTATGTATCTATTTAACAAATAAACATTTTGAATCTTTTTAAGCTAATTGCAAAAAAACGGATTGATTTTTTCAATAAATCAGGCTTTATTAACAAAGCAAACTCTAAGTATAACTTTATCAATCGTTAAAATTATCGTATACCTTTCCAATATTGTAAGTGTAAGCGGCTTGCAAAAAAAAACTAAAAGAATCGTATACATGACCCAAATCAGGAGTTTTTTGAGTCAAGCCATATCTGCGGGCATACTATGTAACGTTGTATTGATTGCCAACTGGTTGCCAAACTCTAAGACATATATAAAATCTCAACATTTGAAATTGTCTTCAGTGTGTATTGAAGTGTTCACGAACTGTGACGTCACTTTAAGTACGAACGTATCCTTAGATGATCGGAATTCGATAACATACCTATGTATTCGATGTTTGACAACCAGTTGGCAACAGACTCAAAAATACATAATCCAGGGGATGGTCACTAATTCCATATTACCCTAGAACAAGATCGCAAATTTTTAAATAAACGCAATAAACCAGTGTGGGTCTTAACATGACACGAATACCCTGATTACAAGCATGCATCGTTAAATTCTGATATGACATGAATAAACTTCAGTGTCGCGGTTGCTTATTATGCGACCCGCGTCACAATGTGTGTGTTTCTATTTACGTAAATCCAAGACAAGGAAGGCACAGATTTAATATAAAGCCTCATTTACTTCAGATAAGGCGAGTGACGTTGCTTGTGCCATCGATAATGCTGTATACTCGATAACTGGGGACAGGGAAGTGAAAACGTGAGTAAGTACTTTCATTCATTCGCTTAGCGAACTGAGACTAAGACTATGTTCCAATGTTAGTTTGGTTGTTGCTCAGACTTTGATTCGGATAAATGAGTGAACACGATACTTTCATAATGAGAGTTGATAAAGAAGATATCAAGAAAACTTCACAGAATTTCTCGTAAAAATTGTTCTTAAATGTTTTTGGGAAAGTTTGTTATAATGAGAATTTCGCGTTGTAGAAGAGTATAATACGAGTAGAAGCCGAATTTTTGTTGGTTTGGGAAACTAAAGCTGGTACTTGTTTGTACCACTTTTATTATAGAGCAGAGCCAACCCTGAAATGGGAAAAATAAACCCGTAATTTTAGCCAATATTGCCCTTTTGTATGAAATATTTTACTAAGTTTATGCAAGCTAAGTACTATCACCAATATTGGTTTCTAAAACCACAAAAAATAACGATGCTTTTATTCTTTCTTCGTTATATAGACTTTTGGGTATCCAAATTTGTGTAATACCTAGAAATTCAATTTAGCAGATAGCCCAAAATGTGCTTTTGTTTTAAGTTAGTCAAACATAGAATTTTAACAAAGGTTTATCGTGTTTTTTCAGGACGATCGATCTCTCGAAATATTTCAGGGACAAGAAATGCACCGAAAAAAACGAGACTACCAAAAAGAAACAAAGCTTTATAGAAGCCTCCGATGTTACACATTATCTAACCTTGGGTATTCTAGGTATGTATAAAAATATTGCTATATTCTTTGACTGTTTTAATTACTAAAACTTTGTATGTCTGTGTGTGTGATAATTTTGGATTGGAGGCTGATGAAGCCACCATTTTGAAAAGCTTTGAAAACTACGGCTAGCTATACAAATACAAAAATTACATATTTGTTTCGATAAAGGGCATCATACCGTGACGTTAGGTCTTATCTTTGAGATCCTATGTTTATACGAAACACAGACATAAACAAAGCATCAAAATGTTTAAAGAACTACAAAGTATATAATTATAGGGATTATTAAATTCCTTAATAAATTGCTATTACAAGGCTGTGAAGACAAAAACTGGTGAATACATCTTGCCAAAGACATAAATAAGACATTCTTGGGATAAAAGGTAAAAGGCAAGTGTTCATATTAAATTATTTGCATGCATGATGTAACGTTAGCTGTTAAAAGTTCCCAAGTTATATTCAGTAGAACGGACCCTAACAAACTTTCTTATGTGAAGAACGTTGTACATTATTGCAGTTATAATATAACCATTGATATAACAAACGGTAGGTAGGTAGGTAGTAGGTAGGTAGGTAGTAGGTAGGTAGGTAGTAGGTAGGTAGGTAGTAGGTAGGTAGGTAGTAGGTAGGTAGGTAGTAGGTAGGTAGGTAGGTAGTAGGTAGGTAGGTAGGTAGTAGGTAGGTAGGTAGGTATACGGTACGATACGTTCTTATATCGTAAATTGAAAAATGGACCTCTTTTTTAAACAAGCACCACCGAACGACACATATAGAGCGACAAGCTTCGACAGTGGCGCGAGCGAGACAAGCTACACAAAACAGGCCCATTGGGCCTATATTTGTAGGGCCGCGCGTGAGAAGCGGGGTACCGTATCTTTGTTTGATCCCAATTATTTTTTCGCAGAAGCCGACAATCCTACACTGCCTTTGTACTGAACTCGACGCCTTTTTCACATTTATGGTTTTGGTGTGATTACCGTTGTTAGGATAGAGCCAAAACAAATAACGTTAAAAATTCCATTATTTCCATATTTTTGTACCGAAGCCATTTTTAGGGTTCCGTACCCAAAGGGTAACCAACGGGACCCTATTACTAAGACTCCGCTATCCACTGTCTGTCCGTCTGTCACCAGGCTGTATCTCATAAACCGTAATAGTTCAATAAAGAAAACTGCATCAGAATCCGTAATTTGGTTACAAAAGGAACACACATAAATATACACATTCAGAGAGACAAACAAACATATAAATACTTATTCTAAAATTGTTGTTTTAGCCTCGAGACAAAATTAATTGACCAGTTTATCAACATTTGCAGGTAAATGTATCGAAACTTAACTTCCTTCATTGCAAATTTGCCTTAAGTGAAAATAATAAAAATCTAAAAATGGTATTTGTATGCCTATAGATGAAAGATAATTTTGTAAATGTTATTTAAATAAAATATATTACCAAAAGGTATATTTAATACATTGTTGTGATAAAAAAAAAAACACTTGTACTTTTCCACAGATAATATTTAATTCTACACTACCCAACCGGTTTCACTATATAAGCATCATCAGGGGCTTTTTAATTACATAATTTTATATATAATTATTTATTTAAACAATCTTTCTGTTGCTAGATGTCCGTGCAATGTTTGATAAATTCCACCAAGTGCCGACAATCTCAACTATCAACTTCCTATATTTAATACCTATAAAAATATGGGACACCTTAATACATATACATATAGGCTTAGTTTTTCAAGTGAAAAATGCTCAAAAGAGTCTCGGAGCCGACTTTGATGATTCATCATCATTTACCATTAACCAAACTGAAATATTCGATTTTTGAAAAAAATATACAGAATAAATAGTCAATGTATTGGAATAATAGCCATAACTTCGAACAGTTGATTAGTTAAGGTTTTATTAATGTAAGAGTAATTAAACCGCATTTACTTAAGTAAGCCTTTTTCTTTAATTTGCCGTTTCAAATTAGTTCCCAGAAGTTGATCCTTATATTATAAACGACACTAAAGCCGATTCCGAAGGCTTTAATTTTAGGTTTTGCGCTGTAAAAACTAAATTTTCTTCATTTCAAAATAGTTGTTTAGTGTTAACACCTTAAGCTATATTACTTTCGAAAATTTTTAGGTTTTGACAGCACTATAACTAAAATTAAAGCCTTCAGTGCAATAATAAATAATATACACTGTTTTTTTAAATCAGCAGTTTCAATTTTCGGCCATAGAAATTACTTTTTCAAAAATCGTATGATGCAGTTTTGGTTTTTTACAACTTGAAAAACTAACGCTGTATATAATAGTGAGTTACTATTATATACAGCGTTAAACATTATACGACAGGATGGCTCTTTCCGACGATTCTGTTTGTGAAACCTCAGGTTTGCTGACATGGGGTCTGCTCTGGTCGACGTGGGGCGACGGCTGGAGATGGGATGGGCCTTGGTTCCGGATAACAGCGGTAGCGATCATCGCCTGGGGCAGCGGTCAAGCGCTGCAAGCGCTCACTACGTTACCGGCGCTGCTGGCTGCCTTGCTCGTTGGCATTCTCGCACGGAACCTACACTTCCTGGACATGAGCGATTATTCAGAAATCGATTCTCTGTTAAGGTGAGCACGTACATCTATTGTGTTTTTTCAGCGATATGAATACTGGACTTGTTCGCTCGACGTGCACACCAAGGGTTCCTGCTAGAGTCCAAGGGTCTAAATATAGGAAATAAAAGTTCAAGTAACTTTTTTTTTTGTTTTTTTTTATTAGAGGTAAAATAGCCAGCGATTTTTGTTTTTTTTTTTCATGTGCCGCAACCATGTTTATATTTTCTTATTACTAAGATCTACTGTAGATTTAATTTGGTACAAAAACAAATTAAATTAACCAGCTAACGTAGTAACTATTATAATAATCTGTGTCCTTACCCCTATTTGCCGCATGGCATTAGATAAAACAAAACATGTCTCTATTTTAATGAGATCCTTCTCTTTAAATTGGTATTGTTGTACAAGACAAAAACTACAAATACCTGCGGAAAAAAACACCTTATTTAGCTTCGTGTGTAATCTTCAAAATAAACATTTAAAATCGTATGGGGAGAATACTATAGAATCATGTCCGAGTTTATTAGGTCAATACAGTAAAATCAAAAAAATATTGTGATGAAAAATAATCTTTTCATTTTTGATATTTAATTTAATTTAAATTAGCTCAAGCCCCAATTATAGCCACTGCCGCGCCATTTGCACAAAGTATGAATATTTACAATATTTATACCGTACCTAAGGGCTCCGCTTACCTCTTTTGGTACGGAAAACTAAAAACGATACCGCACGCATTATTCATTATTTTTACTACTTCAGTTCTGTGCCCTAAGGCAAGTTCACACAAAAGCGCAAATGAAAAATGTATCAAAGTTGAACATATTCCCGTTTGTGTACTAATCACGAAAAAATTACCTTTGTTCTGTTGAAAATTTTGCTCGGATTTTGTGGAGGTAACGAGCACGCTGATTTGCTTTTAATAACTTTACATTATTTTTGCGTTGTTGTTTGTTGATCATATTTATGAAACTGACAAAAGAGAAATAAAATACTTGGCTTTTTTTATGGGGCTCAAAGCTTCACGGTATAAAATATTATGCAACTTCTGAATCTTGAGCCCAATCGATGTCCTTTCTTTATTATTGTAAAGAGCCCCATTTTAAACATAAAAATTATTAGATATCTTAGCAATTAACGCGAATACCTTAGCAAATATTGACTAAGGTTTGTAAAAGAATTTACTATTTGTTTTAAACTACTGAATCGTTTGGTGACCTAAATTGGAAAGAGAGGTCTCCACCAAACGCAAAAAGTTTTATTTAGAAGATACATGCCAGGAAGCATACACATTCATTTCCATATAAACACGGTTACTAATTCTTTAAAATTACTGAATCGTTTAGTGACCTAAATTGAGAAATAGAGGTCTCCACCAAACGCAAAAAGTTTTATTTAGAAGATACATGCCAGGAAACATTTACATTTAATATCATACATACACGGGGTGTAAATAGATACGTTTATTTTAATTACCTACTGGTCATACTAAACACTTTCCCAGGAAAAATACCTGCTGAAATAAATAAAAAACTGGACCTGTTCATACAAAACTCACAGGATGTTTTAAAAATTGTTGAGGAAACGTGAAAACAATAATATGTTTATTTCTGCAAGTATGTTTCTAAGGCAAAGTTGACCAGTTTGATCAGTAAATTAGGTGTTTATTTAAAGAAACCTGTCTATTTACACCTGGTATAGAGCGTCTGAGAAAAGTTGTGTGCTTGTTTTATCACTAGTACCTAAGGTATATACATTTTATGCAACACGCATATCTGAATTTCATGACACTCGGTATATAGAAAATGAGAATATAGGTAATATAGAGCGTTATCTCTGTCGCACTCAGGAGTGACTTTACTGTCTATCTTTACTTTACTGCCGGATACTGTTCATCCATACAATAAATTATTGATAACCTTCTGTTCAAAAGTGAAACGTTAAACTATGACTCTCTGTTTACATTTTAAAAACAAGTTACGGTTTGTATGCATCTTATTTCTACCAAATAAATGGTTACAAAACATAGCTTTTCGTGTTTATATTAAATACGATCGATGTTAGTTAGATGGAAAATTATATCGTCTCTACTGATTGATCTTACCTGATTGATTTTTATACATTTTAATTTAATTTCTAAAAGAGATCGGTCAAACCTTGATTATGGTGGATTATGATGATAATGTTATTTTTCTAGGAAAGTATATCCCGTGATAATTCTGGGTAAAGCATCGCTGGGTTGGAACGTGAGCTACATGAAGAAGGAGTGGAGAACGGTAGCGACACTGGGCGTGGTGCCGTGGACCGCTGAGGTGGCTGCCGTGGCTTGCTGCACGCATCTGCTGCTTAGCTTCCCTTGGCTGTGGGGTCAGTGTCTCGTTTTTTTTTTCCTTAATAGAGCAAATAGTACGAATGTTATAGAACAAATAAAACTTCCATTGTTAGATTAACAATTTTAGATGACTAAGGCTTAGGCGTTGTCTATAAGTATTTGTCGTTTTGTGGATGTACGCCACTCGTAAAAAAGCCTTAATGGACAAAAGTAATCTAATATATAAATGGTAATGTAATAATATTATTTGAACTGTAGGGTGAGAACCCATTAACCTTTATAAAAAAGTTCTTAAAATTTATCTTCTAAAATAGAACATACACACATAAACGATCAAAACAATTGTCTGCAATAACGAACAAATTAACCGCATAAAAGATGCCGCACAATAATCGTTGTATAGTTTACACGTTTATTGTACGAGTGGGTAATAAATGGAATTTGTCACGAGCGCCGAGCACAATGGGGTGCGCGTGATGTGTGTGCTATACAAAGGCAATTCAATAAAATCTGTTGTGGGACTCGTATCGCTGGGGATTTGAATGCATTTTCGTCGCTCGAAGTAGTCTATTGAAAGCGTTGGGCGCTCCGAGCTCGGCAAGCATTCAGGCGAGGTAGCAATGGAGGTGGCAACCGAACCAGCCTTTCGCTACCTGTAATTACACGGACCAATTTAGAGAGACGAGCGCCAAACTGGAAAGTCTGGAAACGCTTGAATCACCACTTTTATCACATCATATTCAGCTAACGCCGACGACGCTCAACTCAAAGGAAAAGAGCAAGGAAAAAACAGTTTTCATCCTAGAGTGAGAGTGTGGAAACTTTTTGAAGTAAAAAAGCCGTCCCGACAAAATTTCTTCATCGTTTTGCCGAGTGCATTTCAGACAGATACGTTACGACACATGCTCACGAGAGGTACATACATAAAACTTGCGCAGAGATGAAATTCTCTTTTCAAGTACTGTCTACTAGTGATTTTGTTTTTCCTGTCGTATGTCTGCCTTTTTATAAATCCAATAAAACGTGTAGAATAATTAGTGATAATTTTAATCGCCATCTTTTCATCATTACGAGTATTGGCTACACAGATGTGTTGTTCAGGCTGTGAAGTCAGAAGCGTAATTCTAAATACATAAAGACTATTTGCCTTTTATATTTTAAAAAAAGATGTTAATAATAAATATAATATAATAGATATAATATAAATAAAGATATAATTGCTATATTTAGCCTTTTATTTTCTTTAAATATTACTTATATCAATAAAAATTAAATAAACACACAATTTTCAAAATATTTCGGCCTCTTCTATGAGGCCGTCATCAGTTGAGTGACAGTTATGACAGTTAAATTGTGTAAGACGATCGTCATCAAATTCGATTGTCATATGGCTATATATTCGGCTAATCAAATTAACCTGTTTGATAACTGAAATTGTACGTCTTTTGGTTGTCAACAACAAAACAATCGTATTTATTTAACAGCCAAAAGTTTACGATTTCAATTGTCAAACGGGCTATTTTGCTTAGCCGAATAGCTATATGACAATCAATTTGATTAAGATTGTCTTACACAATTGCACCTCGGGTCCCGCCCGGCTGGCACTCTAAAGGTCGTAGCATATTTTACTATGACGGTGGATCCTACAATTCAACTGGGTACTTTTTAGTAATTATACTTTGTTTTACAAACTGAAATGGTAAATATAGTCATCACAGGAGAAAAATCTACGGCGTAAATCCAAATCCTTTCTCAGAATCGTTCAGATTTCGTTTGTTCAAAATTAATTTCATTTTCAATCTCTTCTGCCGGAAAAGCCAGTATTTCCCTAATATTTTTACAAAGGCTCATGACGAATCACTTCCATATTTCGTAGTGCCAACTAACGATAAGCTTCCTTTGCTTTAAATAGGACTTGGAGCATAATATATTCAAAAGTGTTTTGGTCGCTATTTACTACTTGATCAGGTAATGAGTTGAGCTGGCAACTGTGTACGTCCCCAAACTCATTAAAATGTAAACATTTTAAATGTAGCTCAACAAACTTAGCTAAGTGTACATGAGGTTTATAGATCTATCTGTTTGCAGCTAGGGTTACCATTTAAGAATTTGAAAAGTCCTGACAAAAAGCCTGACATTTCGATATAAGTTCGGACTTTTCGCAATAGAAGATTTATAGTTTGATCTCATAAGTTGATTGTTAAAGAAGATTTTACACATTGTTTTTGGATAAATAAGAAGTTAATAAAGATTAAAGACTTATTTGATATTACTTAATATGTAGTTTTATCACCCATATTCCAAAATCCGGACAAATTAAAGAGCCGGACAAAGGCTGGAATAGTCTAAAAGTCCGGACGTGTCCGGACTAATCCGGACGGATGGTAACCCTATTTGCAGCATAACTATTTGGATGATTAAAACTAATATGGTTAAAGCTGCATAACTAAATGTAATCCCAAAAAAATACAAAAATAGTTTCATGACTTCAAATTTTAAAAATACCTAATACTCGTGCAGCAACAACGTATACTGAAGCAGACGTTTTTCCTGACAGGGATCCTCTTGGGGTCGATCTACGCATCAGTGTCTTGCGCAGTAGTGATGCCGTCGGTGATAAAACAGCAGCAAGCCGGCATGCGTACGCGCAACTGGCCGCAGCTCGTCTGTACTGCGGGGGGGATCGACACCGCCCTCAGTGTGGGGGTCTACGGTCTCGTTTACAGCTACATGTTCAGTAATGTCAATGAAACTTATAAGATTGTCAAAGTGAGTTGGAGATTTATTAATAGACTTTGTTACAAACGTTACAGCTTTCAGAACTTTCGGTATCCATATCTGTCTAAAGCGTACCTTGAAAATTATACCTATACATATCGCCCTATTCGATCTACATTAAAACGTAAACTGCAGGATTAATCGGTCCTAGGTAATGTTTGAGATAGACATAATTTAAACTATTACGGAGGGATAGAAGGCTTTCAGACTTTGCTATAACAATTTTTGATAAAAGTCAATTTATTGCCTAATTACGATACTCTCGACTTTTGACACTTTCGTTACGGTTAGGTGAACCGTCCTACTCAATATCAAGACGGGAATAGAATCCAACACCTTTGGACTTTAGAGTCCTTAACAAAAGACCATGTATGTGAAGTCCAGAATATTCTTTAAGATCAATCTGGTATCAGATCAGGTAAAAAGTTATTCAACCTTGGTACTGACCGCTTACAGAGTCGGGTCTACGCAAGTTATAGGCAACAAGCAACGACTTGGAACATCGTTGGCAACAAGACATCAATAGTGGGTGTTAATGTAACCAAGTATTTGACATATCATCCATCGCACGTCTGCTGGTCGTACCGCCGAATATACCATTGTCTCCTTCATTCACAGACTATTTTTAAACACAGCACGACACTTGTGAAAGTTCTTAACCCTGAGTGACGTTTATGAATTCGGCGGTTAGGCGCATCGCTGCGCTGGCTCAAGGTGCGATCGAGGCAGTTCGCGTCTTTACTCTAGCAGTGAGTGATGCGCCATAGGATCAAAGTGTTTACATCTAGCCTGGTTACTTATCTCTTTTGATATCTGTACTACAGAATCAATAATCTGTACTTCGCAAATAAACTCCTGCGATTGCCGGAGTGTGCCAATAAAATTATATTAGTATCACCGCATTTCGATAGTGAACAGTTAATTTGGAAATTGATTACATCATTGCAAAATTGAAACACAGTAGAATGTAAATAACTTCCAAAAACAAATGCGCCCAACAAATCAAAATAGATATGTCAGAGTCTCGTACGATTACAATTTAGAAAGAAAATGCCACTTGTAGAAAACTTTATTCCAAAGATTAATAAGGCTTTGCAAAACTGCAACTATGATAAGATTGCAGACTTAACTTACCTAGAAATATTTGCTAATGTAAGTCATGAACAATTTATGGCCACAGCTACCGTATTTGTCCATCTTATCTTTAAAGCTTAAATTTATTAGAGGGAAATAAATACATCTTACTCGTATTGTAGTAACAAGATAGTGATCATATAAATAAATTCACCCAACGAGTCCAACCATTCCACTTATGGTGAATGTATACGCAAACTGCTCCTAAACTGGTGGCCCAAATAATAACATAAAACAAAAGATAATAGTACTAACATTTAAAAACAACATGGACAAAAAAATCTGTTTTTACTTTTGACAAAAACAAATCAAAAGTTTACTATGATTGATTTACGCAAGAATTTTCTTTCTTCTTCCGAATACCTACTTGAAGCGACTTTAATTATTCTTTCACCATACTAAAGAAAATTAATATATTGTTAAAAATAGTTTCCTTCCATCGCATACATGTGGAAAGTATTATTTTCTCCTATTTTGCGCTATCCG
Organism: Ypsolopha scabrella; assembly: GCA_910592155.1. Lineage (NCBI taxonomy): Eukaryota > Metazoa > Arthropoda > Insecta > Lepidoptera > Ypsolophidae > Ypsolopha > Ypsolopha scabrella. Next base: position 12,531,143 of record OU342965.1, read on the forward strand.
GCTGAATGCAGCGATCGTCATAAAATAACATAACAGCCACTTTGCAATACGCGCTGATAGGAATGTTATTTCAATGTCGTTTCCGTCGATTTTTGTACTAAGACATATCGAGTTGCTAATTTAGAATAGGCATGCGCCTTAAATAATTTCGACGTAAATGTAAATGTTTGTATTGGATGTTTGTTACTTGAGGCGACAAATACTGCTTGTGACCTTGGAGCGTCCATCCCACTTTCTCACACGGCTCTTCTCATACTGATCCCTCTGTCTTTTGAGAGGGAACACGCGCTCAAATGTACCAAAATAAATAATTATAATTATTATAACTAAAATTTTTTATATTTTTTTACATTTGTTGTTATTATCTTCAACTTGACTAAGTTTCAATTTGTTAATTTGCATACTAAATTTATAAAATCGGATCTAAGTCTTAAATTTTCTTAACTTGGACCTTGTTAAAGTATTTATTTAGTCAATGTTGTTGATAAAAATTTAAAATACTGTAGATGCCATCTCATTTAAGTTATTTTGTTGTTTATTTATCAAATATTATTATTTTTTTTTTTTCACCATCATAACTTGCAAATTAAATTGGGCCTTATCGCGGCTTTTCAACCAGTGGTGGTTGTCCTTTTATATCTGTTAATACATTTTCACGGAATCTTTAATTAAAAGTTTAAAGAAATTAATATATTTACGGTCGCATGTGAATTTATTTATCAAGTTAATAGATATGTCAGAAAAAATATTGATAATTTCCCGAGGCTTGGTGTGCACCACTCTGTTGAAACCAGAAACAAATATAAACTAGCTTTTCCAAAATTAAGACTTGCCAAAGCCTCTTGCCTCTTTTGTAGGACATGGTATAAGATTTTACAATAAGCTTCCAGAGGAGGTCCTTAGTTTGCCTGAAGATAAGTTTAAACTATATATATTAATCAGGGACTACTTAAGAAAGCTTATTATAAAATCAATGATTATTTGGACGATAATGAAGCATGGTGTAATAAATAATAATAATCTTATTCAAAATTGTAATTCATAATTAGCATATGTTAATACTGTATGATTCCTCTAAAGGCTTAAAATTCATTAATATGTAAACTTACTTTGTTAAAGGTAATAGACAATATGAGACGGGTTGACTAAGATATATTTTTTTCTCGTGACTAATTCCTGCAGTCTTATATTTTTTATGCCTTTAGTTGAGTAGGTATGTATATGATTTTGTATCATATGTTTTATTTTGAAAAAAGGAATGTTTGCTAAGTTTCTTGCCCTTCTTCTTAGCAATACTAATCGAATGGTGCGGATGGTTAGGCATTATGTATATATAATATTTTTATTCCTATATTTCTTTATTTTATGCAGGTGTATAACTTTATTACATTTTAGTAGCCCAACCTTAATATTTTTTGTATGTATTTCCCTTTTTTATTTATGAACTTATTTCTTCATTGCATTATGTATAAATCATATTTTTATTCCTAGATTCCTCTATTTTATGCAGGTGTATTTTTTATTTCCCGTATTATTATATATTTTTTATATTCTAAAGATATATTATATTGTTATAATTAACTTTGACTTGTAGAAAGTATACTTTAAGTATCTATTTTGCAAAAATAAATATTTTGATTTTGATTTGATTCTTTACTTAGCTCATATACGAATACACTAAAGCCGATTTTGAAGGCTTTAGCTTTATTTTGACATGCATATAGTTAAACTTATTAGGGTTAAAAAGAAGAGCCATTTTCAAGTCACCATTTTATAAACGTCAAACTCAAATTTTAGTTTGACAGCCATAATTTACACAACTTTGTGATTTTAACTTGTTTTGGTAATTTCAAGGCCCATTTTGGCGCTGTCAATTGATTAAATTTAAAACATTTAGTTTGATTCAGGAGGGTTTCTAAAACTTGCTAATTCGAACCAACCATAAATTGTAACAGGCCCTTTTGTATATTTTTTCTGAAAATATAGGCTAAATCATGAAGATACATACTGTTCTTTAACTTTCAGGTGGTATTTTTTATAACGAAATTATTTTTTGAAAATCAGTCTGGAGAAATGGGAGTATGACGTAATAGTCATACCGTTTAGGCTCAATAGGAAGAGTTCCTTGACGTAAAGTAAGATTGAAAAAAAAATTGGGGATAAAACCTGAAGATGGGATTACTGAAAATAAAAAAAAACAGACGTCGGTTTTGATATTACTTTTTTTTCTTGTGGGCAATGGCCTATTGGGTAATGCCTAAATGACATGACTATTACGTCATCAAAGCTATTTATTCAGTTCCTGAATATTTTCATGTATATCTTTTGTATTTCAAGGAGAAAAAAATGTATACTTTTTTATATGACCTTAAAAAAGTCTATTCCTTTCAAAAAATCGACATTGTTACGGTATTCTGGACCATTTTAGTTGGTGTGCTCTTCAGAATAACAAAATATTGTGCTGTCACTTAAAATTACGTTTTTTATTAAGTTTCATAACTTTAAATTAAAACCTTCAAAATCGGCTTTATTGTATGTACAGTATTTTAATGTCTAATTTTAATAGTTAACTCATCTTAAACTTACATCTACAAATGATTACAAATACACGAGATTTTTTTTACCCTTTCGCTTGGCCATTACCGCGCCGGATGGAAAGCGTCGATAAGAACTAGGATGGAGGGCGCTCGTCCAGAAACTGGGAGAGTGACAGCAGGTGAGGCTTTAATCAGTCTTTCCAGGGATTTTCGCAAAAATCTGCAGTAGTCGGTAACGGACGCATGACTGATACTGCACAACTGCCTGTTACCACGTCCCCAGAAAAGTCGTACTGTATTGACGTGTCAAATCTAATTTAACTTAAAACGAAATTGTTTAATTAATTGAAGGCTTGAATCGTACTCGACTGAAATTTATTAATTTGATTCAAATGATTCCCAGAAAAACCTTTGAGCTTAAAATCCAATGTTGAAGACATTTATCATCGGATTAATCTTAATACTTTTATTAAATTGCTATTTCTCAGATACAGAGGAATACTTCAACATCATAATTTTACTGAAAATAAATAAGATACAAATATTTTATTAATCTTTTGCTTTTACTTCCGACACATTAGGTACATTTTATTATTGTAACCAGCATACTTTCCAAAACATAAGGTAACTTAAGTTCAATTTCGCTTTGAGCGTAGGTTGAGGTGCAAAATTTTGGAAATGGTATGCCCTTCTATCCATCAGCATATGTTCATCCACTGCTGGATATAGGCCTTTTCAAAATAACGCCACTCTTGGTGGTCCTCCGCTCTCCTCATATGTAGGCCTCTTAGGCTTAAGAGTATACTCGTATAATAGCTTTGCATGATCCTGCTTTATACCAACGAATACTGCAACAATCACTCTGAAATTTATATAATGGTAAAGTTGAAGACTAATGCTATGTCAACACAATGGTGAAAACTTGATCCCATAAAATTTTCTCGATAGAAAAAAATTACAAGCTACCTCCAAGCCGTACAATAAACCGATAGCATTCAATAAATACTTGAAATTAGATCTGAAACTTTGCATAATATAACTGATATTAGTTTATATCAGATGCAGACAATAACATCAAAATGAAAAAACCATCAGTGTAGCCGTAATTTCAAAATAACTGATGTTTTGCGTGCGCGGCATCTGATTAGAGTAGGATAGACAGTTAAAAATCAGAAACGTTAGAACAGGACTGCGAATTGAGGTATTATGGGCCCTTAATTGTTATGTTCCAGGCGGCACTAACGTTGTTCGCCGGGGTTGGTCTCGGAGTCACGTGGGGAAGTCTAGCCAAGTTCCTGCCACATCGGGACGACGTTTACGTCACAGAACTTCGGGTGCTGTTCGTGCTGGTGGGCGGGCTGTTCGGAAACTTCCTTACCTTACTCATAGGATGGGGAGGCACGGGTTAGTGCCTCTTGAAAGAGATTGTTTATTTTATTGTTTTTTTTTAGGGTTCCGTACCACAAAAGGAAAAAACGGAACCCTTATAGGACTTTGTTGTCCATCTGTCTGTCTGTCAAGACCCTTTATCTCGGGAACGCGTGAAAGTATCGAGTTGAAATTAAAACTATATATACTTAAGTCTACAGACCTTTAAAGATGTTAAAAAAATCTAACTTTTCAGCTAACATAAAAAAATATACGGCCGTTTATGCCACAAAAAACTTATATTTCGACACTCTCAAGGGAATCAAAATTAATTGGGTATTTTCCGTTGATCTAGAACTATGAAATTTGGCAATTAATACCGTCTAATACTACAAGTATAGGAAAAAATCTTAAAACTATATATTTGTAATTAAATCATAAAAAAATCATCAAGGTTAAGTAACGGTATGCGCGAGGACGAGGAATAAAGGTAAACGGAGAGTACATTTCACATTTTCGCTTTGCCGATGAGATCGTGATAATGGTGGAATCACTGCAGGAACTGGATGAAATGGTGCGCGGCCTTAGCGATTCTTCGAGGTGACCGGGCCTGCGGATGAATTTGGGCAAGACTAAGTCTTGTCCAACTGTCACGTCTGCAAGGGCTACTTACTTCGACTCAGCGTCGAAGTTGTTCAAAAATATGTTTATCTGGGTAGAGTTATACAGCTGGATAAAAACAACTTCAACGCCGATGGTGACAGAAGAATAATCTTGGGTTGGGCAGCATTCGGTAAGTTGCGTCACATTTTACGTCGTCAATACCACAATGCTTAAAGGCTAAGATGTACAAACAGTGCGTCCTTCCTGTGATGACGTATGGCGCTGAGACGTGGTCTCCTACAAAGGGCCTGATCTGCCGATTTAAGGTCGCTCAGCGAGCTATGGAGTGGGCTATGCTTGGGGTATCTTTGATGGATAGAATCCAAAATGAGGAGATCCGTTGGAGACTGAAAGTAACCGACAAAGCCTGCAAAATCAGTAAGTTAAATGGCAGTGGTCTGGCCATATTTGTCAACGACATGATAGCCGTTGGGGCCGAAAGGCTTCAGAATGGAGACCACGTACAGCAAAGCATAGCGTAGGCCGACCTCGTGCCCGCTAAATCAACGACCTGAAGGACGTTGTAGGTGGTGGCTGGATGAGAAGGACGGAGGACCACCATGAGTGGCGAAATCTAGGAAAGGCCTATTATCCAGCCGTGGACGAACACGGGCTGATTGATGGATGGAGGCAAATGTACCGGTTTGAGTCCCGGTTAAGATTTATCCTTCTTAGAGATTTTGTCTTCAATTTTAATGGACTTTAATAATATTAAGAGTTTCCTGTAAATAATATTGTTAAGACTTTTAAACTGAATGCGACAGGATTCATTCCCAAACACACAACTTATTATTGTTTTTCTTGTTTTTGAATAATAACTAAACAGCTGAACTTAGGAACATGACATGTAGACTGTAGGGTTATTTTATGACGTAGACATCGAGACATGAAAGGAATTTGGGAAATTACCACGGGATCGAAGGACCCGGGATTCACACAAACAACGCCGCGGAGCGTCCGCTAGTACATACCATCCATCCATCAGCCTGTTTCGTCCACTGCTGGACATAGGCCTTTCCAGGATTTTGCCACTCTTGGCGATCCCCCTGGAAGAAGAAATGCCCATACTCACACACGCTGGGCAGGCGGGTTGGTGAGCGCGGTGCCGAAACCCTTGCACCAGTGACGCCGCTGCCCGTCACTAGTCTGTTTTATGTAAGGCCTGGCAATTAGGGATGAATATACCGCCATCCATCGGTCCCAGGCAATGGTGGGCCGCCTGGTTTTTCCTGAGAGTTGTTCTCTTACTCTCCCCCAAATAACTTCGGGAGGATTTGCGAGTAAGATAGTACATACATAAGAATTCAAATGCTTTCAGTGTAGTATTCTTTAAGACTACTGCACTAGCTCTTTAGGGAATAATTTGATGGGAATGCCCTACCAGCATAAGTTTCATCCTAGAAGTTATTACATATGGGTCTCAGGTACAACGGCTCGTATACTATGTATTCGTTTTCACTGACGATAATTTCATAAGTATTAATTGCTTCCAAGGAACTCGTTAGTGCCGGGAACGGCGGCAGGAACCAAACCTAAATTTTCCCATTTAAAATCGAATATGCTATTAATTTAGGCACTTCAGCGCTAACATACTAGCTTTTGCCTAGGGCTTTGCTTTCATGTAAGTGTCTTGCAATGAATGTAACTTTTAAAACTGTTATCGACAGGTTTCGGCTTGAATAATCCCTTATAGCCTACACGTTGACCTGATGCTATGGCCCGCTATGATAACAATAAAAACTGCATCTGAATCCGTTGAATTGAAACAAACATACAAACAGACAGACAGACAAACAGACATTTTGAAAATTGGATTTTTGGCCTTAGTCTAATACTATTACCCCATTTTATTTGAAACTTATGGATATTTTAATAATTTGAAATATATCCACAATAATATATTACTCGTATTATTCCTTATTGTAAACACAGAAAATAAACATTTACAAAGATATTTAAACAAATTAACATGTACAAGGGTAGATTTATCTCTAAGAAAAGATTTCTTCCAGTCTACCTCATTAGTTATAGTGCATGGACAACCGTAAAGCAACACTTATTTCCATTAAAAAAAAAATCAGTGTACAGACGCGATCTTTTTACTACTTGAATATTAGTATAGATTGGTAACACGGTCCCGCGTCTCCGAACAAAATCCTGAACAGCGCTGCCGTCGTTGAGTGAAATATGTGTTCCTATCCATCATACTTTCAGGAAATTAGAATCATTGCTCAAACGTCGCGATGCACCGACAACTTGAAGTAGAACTAGGATATTGTGCTCCTTCATTTTAGTTCGACTGTGGAAATGGCTGTCTCACGTTTACTAACGATATTAACTACTATGACTATATTCGACTACGACTTTATTATTAGTAAGACTAGCCTTTCACCCGCGGCTCCGCTCACGTTTATTCGATCTCTGCCCCGTTTTCGGCTTGGGCGTTATTTTATTTACTACTTTTGTAGCCTATACCCGGTGTAAATAGAGTGCTACCATTAAACGAAACCACATATCCTACGGATCATACTGAACCACTTTTCCCAAGAAACAAACCAGCGCTTTAGGAAATATTTGAGTTTTAAACAAAAATGCGTGAACTCTAACGCACCGACATAAGGGCGTTCTTCGAAACAGCGTCTTCCGTCAAACAGCTGTTACGGTGCAGCGTTCTAAAAGACCTTCTTCTTATGAAATAAAGTCTTTAAGTTACAGTTGAATATCTTCTTCTCTGAAGATTTGCGCGGGTATTTTTCTTCAGAAAGTTGTTTAGTATGATCAGTAGAGTATGTGTGTATTATTATTTAAAGGTTGCACTCTATTTAGACCTGGTATGTTAACCAGGGTCAATATGATGATAATAAAGAAAACTGCATCCAAATACGTTGAGTGGTTCTTCAGTTAAAACGGAACATAAGCAGACAGACAGACCAAAATTTAAAAAAAATAGTTTTAGCTTCAGTACAATATGAATAACCCATTCCATTTAATTTTTTAAAGTTTATTCAATGTACGGACACGATTTTTTACTAGCTTATTATTAGTATAGGTAAGGGATGTTAATAAAATAACTGCCAAGCTAAAATCAGTTAATAGTATTCAAAGATTGAAAGAAACTTTCACGCGAGCGAAACTGCAGGCAAAGGCTAGTATTTGAATAAAAAAACTAAACTATTATACATAATACCTATACCTAGCTAATTACTTGTATATTGACACCGACCGTGAGAGAAACAGTTTTCTTTCAAGCCAAAGCTGGACATTTTAACGATTGCCCTTGAGAGTTGTATTCTTTTAAGCTCAAACGAATAGTCTGATGGGATCAATGATATTCTTGGAATTTCGCACACAAATTTTTATCCCTTATTTTAAGGGGGTTAGGAAATTATTTTACATACGCTGAAACACGTCTTCGCTAATTCCTAGTCAGTAATGTCGGATGTTTTAACTACGAAAATGAAGAACTTCCCTTACAATTTTTCCCCTCTTCTATTACATGATTTCCAAAAACGTGAAATGTTAATTCCTAATTTTCATGGTCTTAACTACAATAATTTTGAGAATTTTCCTTACAAACCTTCATCGTCTATTTTATTAGGGATATTTTTTTATAGTTAAACGAGTTATTCTTATATTTAAATCAAAAGGTTATATACCAACTTTCATTTTCATTTTAACTAAAATATAAAGGGTTTCCTTTACAAACATTCATCTCCTATTTAACACCTTAGGGGTTTCATTTCAAAGAAAATAGTATATTAATAGAAACCTATTTTATCAATATCATTTATAGCTTAATGTTGATCAGGGTTACTACTAACCGCATCCAAAACCGTTGAGTGGCTCTCGAGTTTAAACGGAACATAGAGACAGACAAGAATTCTAGAAATGCTAGTTTTGACTTCAGTACAATACTAATAACAGTAAGCCACACAATTAAATAAAAATTACAGACACAACTTTTTGACGTTTTTACTACTTTATTGTTAGTAAATATCACAGGTAAATATAGTTAAATATAGATTCACAAAATATTGAACACTAGCTTTTTCAAAATCGGTTCAGTAATTCCTTAGATTAATCGCGCAAATTTAAAAAATGGCTGTGTCCCTAGGGAACTGCTGTTCCTCAGGGAACTACTTATAGTCCATGTTAATCAGCGATAGTGAAACCAGCTGTCTTCTTTTGATAAATAGTTTGAATTTTAAGAATCTGTTCAGTAATTCCAGAGATTTCCCCTTACATACAAACAGTATTATATTTATTTAGGGTCTATTCAGGTTATTTATCAACTTATTTATTAATTGCATTGTGTAGTTATAATAATATTTTTATTCCAATAAGTCTTTATTTTATGCATGTGTATAACTTTAGTAGCCCAAAAGAAATATAGTTTTTTTATATATTTCCCGTATCATATTTGTTTCATCAAAAAATATTATTTTGTGGCAGGTCAGTAAATAATTAGAAAAGGAAGAATGAAAGATATAAGCAATGAGATTCTATACACAAGGAGTAATCACGTCATATAATAACAAAGCCCAAGCATGGAACGTGTCTCTAATTTTAGCATATTAAGCTTCGACTGCTCTATTCATACATTGCCGCTGACACTCCAGTGCATAAAAATGTCCTCGGTGATTTAGCAGTAATGTATAACAATTACGCACTCGAAGCTACGTAAGCTAATTTTAGAAGCCGACAGGAGCAAAGATATCTGTGGACTAGAAACGGGCTGATATTTTTTCTTTTTTTTTTCTTTATTAGAGAAAGATTTTTATAGTTTCAGAATGTACTTATATTTCGTTTTTAGGGTTCCGTAGTACGTAAAAAGCATTGATTTGCCCAGATCAAATGGTATACAAAAATATATTTTATTCTTTTATTTTAAAATTGTTAGAAATATTTCCAGTACTATGAGTATTTTAAAATAAAACCTTAAAACACAATATGGATATCAAATTGTAGATATAAAAGAGCTGATTGTAAAAATAATTATTTTAGGTATCATATTATCATACTTACTGGCACTCATTTCGAGAAATCTGTAAAAAAAAAAAAAAAAATGTTTGGCTCACCTCCTTATCTCCAAAACTGGTAGACCAAAAAATATGAATAAAATGTCATAACTGGCCAAATACAGAAATCTATAGAAGTTAAAATAAAAGTTGAACACTAACGAGCAATAATAGAAGGTAAATAATAAAAATATATATATATATTATAAAAATTCTAAAGTCATAATTTTAAAAGAAATAATTGAACTGTAATTTATAGTTGGGGGAAGACACCAAATATTATATTACTTACAACTAACCTGAATATGCGGAACAGCTGTCTTTGTTAAACGCTTATATCCTTTAGTGGTGCAATATAAATCAAATTCAAGGAAATGCTCTGAGCAAATGACGCTCGACTTATTTGGTTTGAAAAATTCTTCAGATCTTTCTCTTGCTACCAACTTGCGCCAATTCTCTCTCATAATCTCGTGTACAGGAAAGCTAAAAATAAATTGCTATTGTAGATTGTACAATACTAACATTTTGACCAAGTAGGTATAAACACTTCGTATGAAACAGCAAGTTTTTTTTTCACAAACTTTGAAGATATTTGCCCTGTTTATTTGCTTAACAAATTTAAAAATCCGTCCAGTTGCGAGTCAGACCCACGTATCTAGGGTTCCGTAATTCGATAGTTTTGGGAACTGAATATTTATTTTTGTCTTTTTTTTTCTTGAATTTCTTACCCGGTACATTTTTCCTGTAATCTTTACGTAAGCACATATTACCATGTTTTTTTTCATGTTTTGGATATAAGGGGCAGACGTACATTCTTTTGGTTTTTTTCGACGATTTCTCGAAATAGATGCAAATAAATATAGCTAAATTACGTATTTTTATAATCAGCTCTTTAATACCTTGATACCCATGTTGTATTTTTTTTTATATATCTCATTTGTGTACAACTTTATAAAAATCCTACTTTTTTAAAAGAACCAATAAACTAACCTAAACTATTTATTTATATTCAAAATAAAATATCTTTGTAAATCCAATTTTTACCAAAGATATAAATACTAGACTTAGAAACTTGAAATTTCAGTTACAGATAGGTCTTATAGAATACACATACAAAAAAGTCTGAAAATTACAAATATTTAATTATTTTGGAAGTTATATAAAACCAATTTAATTAGATTATCAAAAGCATAGACTTTAATAAATCATAAGTGCCAAGTTAAGTTGGTCATTATAACTGATAGGTGGAATTAATTTCTATGTTTTTAGGGTTCCGTACTCGTATCGTGTGGTGGTTCGGAACCCTCAGTACGCGAGCCCGACTCGCACTTGGCCGGTTTTTATTATTGCTTTTAGTTTTTTTTTTCTCTCTTTGTATTGGAAATATTATCAACAATTTTAAATTTTTTAATCTTTTTTACACCATGTGATGTTGACAAACTAATGCTATTCTTGTGCTAAATTTCAAGTCTTTATCTTTAACGGTGCTAAAGTTATGAGGCTGTGACATATGGACGGACGGACGGACAACAGAGTCTCAACATATAGGTTCCTTTTGTACCTTTTAGGTACTACGGAACCCTAAAATAACAACAAAAGCTAAAGGCCTTTACACTTAGAACAAAGCAAATGCGACTAGAAAAAAAGCGACTCTTTTCTGACTATATTCTTGTTGCATCATTTTACCTGTCTCTTTCTGGCTCGTGTGTGTGAAAAGAATGGGAATATTTGTGCATTGTTTGCTCATGTCTGTGATTGTTTATGATTTTTATTTGAAATTTAATTGATTTACTACATAATATCTTGCATTTTTGCATGTTATCTTTCTAAGATAAAATTTACTTACCGATGGTAGGTCACACCATCTTTTTTTTGCGTTGTAAGGGTTTATTTCGGCACTTTTTTAGTACACACTTCGGCATCCTTACGGCTTGGCGATCAAAACACGACTGCGAGAGAAGTGTGCTTAAACTGCGTTCAAGCACAATTTTGCCGTCCCGCCAACAGGGCGCCGATGCGATGTCCTTGTGTAGAAGGTCATTGGATATAAGTAATTCGGATCTCGTGATAAAGAAAATTAAAATTATTTATTCTTCATTTCTGTCAAATGTCACTTCAATGACAACATGTTGTCTTTTGATCTTGTCTATGTATTGGGATGCCTATATCACCTATATCACTCCCCCTTAAGCGAAGCGTACATTTGGCTTAATGACTCTTCCCGATCTAGTAGTGCGCATTGTGTTAGTTGAAGGTGCACTAGTAGATTCTGAGTTTTCTGGTTCATCATTGTAGATATAGGCGGGCTTGAGTCTGTCTAGTGATACTACTGCTGTTCGTAATGACAATTTTAGCTTAAAGTATTTGTCAAAACGTTCCAAAACTTCGTAGGGGCCATCATAGGGAGGTATTAGCGGTGCTCTAACTGTGTCATTCCGCACGAAGACATGACTGCACGTCATCAGATCCTTATAGATGAATGGCCGCTCATTTGTTTTGTGAGATTTCTGTACTGGTGCTACTGATGCCATTGTTTCCATAAGCTGGCGCACGTACTCTGCATCTTCAATTTTTGACTGTGTAGGTACGAAAAAGTCTGACGGTATTCGTAACGCCGCTCCATAAGTCATAAGTGCCGGGCTTAGATTGTTATCACGTATTGCAGTGCGTAGTCCCAATAGTACAGTAGGTAGTTCTTCACTCCATGTTACTGTGGCTCCTCTAGCCATCAGCGCTGCCTTAAAAGTGCGGTGCCATCGTTCAATCATGCCATTGGATTGTGGATGAAATGCCGTAGTGTGGATTCTTTTGATGCCAAAACGCTTCATCAGTGAGTTGAATAATGCAGATTCAAATTGCCGTCCTTGATCAGTTGATATGCGTAGTGGACAGCCGAATCGAGCTATCCAGTTCTCGTACAGGGCTTTGGCAACGATTTCGGCGGTGATTTCTTGCACTGGTACTGCTTCTGGCCATTTTGTACAGCGGTCGATAATAGTAACACAGTAGCGGTAATCTTTTGATAATTTAAGAGGTCCGACAATGTCGATGTGTATATGCTCAAAGCGTTGTGATGAAGGAAACTCGCCGAGTGGAGTGACGACATGACGATGTACTTTAGAACGCTGACAAGTGACGCAGGTTTTCGTCCATATACCAATATCTTTGTTCATGGATGGCCAGAAGTATTTCGAGGTGATCTGCTTCCTAGTAGCTCGTGTTCCTGGATGGCATAAATCGTGTTGCGCCTTGAATGCTGCTTCACGATATGCAATAGGCAAATATGGTCTGGGTGTCTGAGCAGAGATTTCGCATGTGATAGGTTGGCTCATACCAGGTAGCGTGACGTCAGCAAATCTCAAATTGGATTGTAATCTTAATTGCTTCAATTCTTTGTCCTGGCTCTGGTCAGCAGCTAATTTAAAGTAGTCAATGCTTGTAGGACATTCTATGTCTTCTATGCGAGACAGTGAATCTGCAACTGTGTTAGCTTCTCCTTTTACGTAGTGGATGCTTGAGCAAAACTGGCTGATAAATTGTAGTTGTCTTTCACGTCGAGGTGTGTCACTGCTACTAGCTTGTCTGGTCAGAGTGTACGTGAGTGGTTTGTGGTCTGTGTAGATAGTTACATCGCAGCCTTCTATTAGTCTTCTGAAATGTTTTACAGCCGTGTACATCGCTAGGAGTTCGCGGTCGTACACGCTGTAGCGTCGCTGCGTTTCACTCATTGATTTTGAAAAGAATGCCATTGGTTTCCAGATTCCATTGACCTTTTGTTGGATAACAGCGCCAATACTGTGGTCCGAAGCATCTGTCATGATTCCAAGAGGGTAGCCGTGAATTGGATGGGTGAGAGTTGTAGCGTCTAAAATGCTTTGACGACAGTTTTCAAAAGCTAGCTCATCTTCGGGCGTAAATTCGATTGATGTTTTGTCATTCTTTTTGCGATTATGTAAGAATTTGTTTAATTTACTCTGCAGCTCAGCTTGACGTGGTAGACAGTCTCTGTAGAAGTTAAGGATTCCGAGAAAACGACGTAGCTCAATAACGGTCTTAGGCTTAGGGTAGGTTGAAATAGCATTCATGCGTTCTTCTGTTGGTCTGATTCCAGCCTCGGATACTTCATAACCCAGAAAGTTGATTTTTTGTTTTCCAAACTCGCATTAATCATGTTGAGTGAGACACCGTACATGTCTAGGCGTTCAAGAACTTGCCTCAGGAGTATTCTGTGCTGTTGTTCATCTTCCTTGTACAATAAAATGTCGTCGATGAAGGAAAAGCAACCTTCGATGCCTCGTAATACTTCATGCATAAACCGTTGAAAGGTTTGACTTGCATTTTGTAGTCCAAAGGTCATGCAGTTAAATTCGAATAGTCCGAATGGTGTTGTGATCGCTGTCTTCTCAGCGTCCTCCTTTTTTAAAGGGATCCAGTAAAATGACATCTTTAAATCTAGTTTCGAGAATAATTTCTTATTATGTAGCTGGTAAGTAAAGTCCTGGATACGTGGGATTGTGTATCTGTCCGAAAGAGTAACTGAATTCAAGCGTCTGTAGTCGCCGCAGACGCGAAGACCACCTTCCTTCTTTTTTACTATGTGTAAAGGGCTGGCCCATGGACTCTTGGATGGCTTGCATATCCCCATCTCTACCATGCGCTCAAATTCTTCTTTTGCTACTTTGTACTTTTCTGGTGGCCGAGGGCGTGGTTTGGCATACAATGGAAGGCCAGTCGTCTCAATATGGTGCACGACATTATGTTTAGCCGGTTCTTTTTATGACATTGGTCTAAGTACGTCGGGAAATTGCTTTAAAATGTCGTAATAGACTTGATTGATTGGCTGATGACGGAAACAGACTCAGCAGTGGTGCGAATTTCTATGGCATCCACGAAAAGATCGGTGGTTCTGTCTATTAACTGCTTTTTGTCCAGGTCAACTAGCAGCTTGAAGTTACGTAGGAAGTCGGCTCCGAGAATAGATGTCTTGACATCTGCTACAACGAATGTCCAAAGAAAGCTGCGTCTGAGTCCTAGGTTTAGTCGTAAGGTTTCTTCGCCAAATAAACAACGTAAACCTTAAAGAAATCAATAAAGATGACGCTATTAAAGAGGAGAAAGTCGTGTCTGCTGTCAAAAGTGAAAGAAAAAAGGTGAAGTTCCAAAAGCCAATCTACATGAACTTCAACACGCCAAAACCAGAAGAATTACAAGCGAGACTAAAAAACTGGCTTCAGAAACGTGGGAAATCCATTGATTCCTACCACCACTTGCAGTGCTTTGGGTTGCACCACCTCGCCGAAAAGAAGAAGGAGTCTTATGATGATGAGGATAAGGAAAATATTGCAGTAGATTCAGACAGTGATGATGATTCGTTCAGCGATAATATAGAGCCGAAGTCTGTGGAAACCAAATGGAGAACAGCCAGCTACATTAGTAGCGCAGAGTTGGATGACACAAGGGATACTACTGATTACCGAAGAAGGTCTGAAGATAGAATGGCTTGAACACCTTCCTCCTCAACTTCGTGTCGTTTTATCAGTGAATATGGAATCATCACTCGACACACTTGCTGCCATGGCTGACAAGATGGTTGAATATTCAGGACCCTTCACCATCGCTGCTGTTCCACCATCAACATCTACATCTTCGTCTTGTTTATATTTTGATGTAAACATTCATACGTATGTATTTTGATCATACACATTTTGTCTTTTCTATGAGAATACGGTGATTTTATATGCATAAACTTTGTCTTATTGGCATTTATAATGAGCCCATTGTCATGTGACCATTTAGTAACATTGTCTAGGTCATTTTGGATAGTTAGTAACATTTCCTCAAGGTTATATCCGTCATAGGTCATACATAAGTCGTCAGCAAACATATATTTTTTACATTTTGATATTACTGTAGGCAGTGAGTTTACATGGAGTAAATAACAAGGGGGTCCGCCGATGGAGCCAGTGGGCACGCCGCTGATGACAGGGCGCAGGCTACTGGTAGCGCCTCCCACGCGCACCACCAGCCCGCGCCGCCGCAGCCAATCTCGGCCTTAAAATTGATTCAAGTTTCAGTTGGATAAATCATATAGAATCGGTAATAGATCGGCTCAGGAAACTGTTAGGCAGATTTTATTATCTTCACTTTAAAGTACCTAAATGTGTGTTAAAATGTCTTTACTCTTCCCTGGTTGAATCTATAATTGATTATGGATTGGACAGTTATGGTCTGACCTTCGAGTCTCATCTGAAAAAGATTGAAAAATTACAGACAAGGTTTTTAAAACTGTTGGTAACAAGAAAAGTCAAGGCAAACTGTAAAGGAGACTATCAAAAATTGTTTAAAATATGTAATGTAATGCCAGTTTGTAAAAAAGTTGAATTTTTAATAATAAAGAATGAATTTCATAACTATGCCACGTATAAGCGAGAACCGGCCCGCGGGGGGCAAGTCACGCGCCGTGCGGAAAGGGGAGCGGGGCGCAGCGGTTGGCTTGCCTGTCGCCCGCCGGTAAACAACTATTACGGTCGTAGGTTGAAAGGACCATTGTTTATTAACTTAATAAATAAGCTACCAGATTGTGTAGTAAATGAGAGAAAGCTTTCCAAAGCTAAAGATTTGCTAAAAAAGTATTATCTGTCATAATTAACTTCAAACTTATGTATCAGTTACCAAGTTTTATTTATATTTATATTAAGTATTAAGGTGTGTTCATAAAGGACAAAAGTAGTTAGGGTTGAGTTAATTTAAGTAGAAACTATTAAAGCTGCTACGTTTTCGCAGACATACTGCAAAGTTTTGCGAAATTTATGTACCTAGTATAAGAAAATTACCTGTGTGTTAAATAAAAAATTTAAAAAAAAAATTAAAAAAAAAAAAATCTGAAGCAACAGTTTCAACACAAATCCAACTTTTAAGTAAGCAAATGGAAAAGTTATCTCTTGAAGTAGCTGAATTACGTACGTGCCGTCAACGCTATCGCCGTAACTTTCGCTCTCGATCGCGCTCCAAGTCCACCACTCGCAGGAATACTACAAAACCTGGCGATGCTACTTGGGAGTGCAGAGTGAGTGTTTGGCTCACCTCCTTATCTCCAAAACTGGTAGACCAAAAAATATGAATAAAATGTCATAACTGGCCAAATACAGAAATCTATAGAAGTTAAAATAAAAGTTGAACACTAACGAGCAATAATAGAAGGTATATATATACGAGTATATATATTATATATATTATATATATTATATTATAAAAATTCTAAAGTTATAATTTTAAAAGAAATAATTGAACTGTAATTTATAGTTGGGGGAAGACACCAAATATTATATTACTTACAACTAACCTGAATATGCGGAACAGCTGTCTTTGTTAAACGCTTATATCCTTTAGTGGTGCAATATAAATCAAATTCAAGGAAATGCTCTGAGCAAATGACGCTCGACTTATTTGGTTTGAAAAATTCAGATCTTTCTCTTGCTACCAACTTGCGCCAATTCTCTCTCATAATCTCGTGTACAGGAAAGCTAAAAATAAATTGCTATTGTAGATTGTACAATACTAACATTTTGACCAAGTAGGTATAAACACTTCGTATGAAACAGCAAGTTTTTTCTTCACAAACTTTGAAGATATTTGCCCTGTTTATTTACTTAACAAATTTAAAAATCCGTCCAGTTGCGAGTCAGACCCACGTATCTAGGGTTCCGTAATTCGATAGTTTTGGGAACTGAATATTTATTTTTGTCTTTTTTTTTCTTGAATTTCTTACCCGGTACATTTTTCCTGTAATCTTTACGTAAGCACATATTACCATGTTTTTTTTCATGTTTTGGATATAAGGGGCAGACGTACATTCTTTTGGTTTTTTTCGACGATTTCTCGAAATAGATGCAAATAAATATAGCTAAATTACGTATTTTTATAATCAGCTCTTTAATACCTTGATACCCATGTTGTATTTTTTTTTTTATATATCTCATTTGTGTACAACTTTATAAAAATCCTACTTTTTTAAAAGAACCAATAAACTAACCTAAACTATTTATTTATATTCAAAATAAAATATCTTTGAATTCCAATTTTTACCAAAGATATAAATACTAGACTTAGAAACTTGAAATTTCAGTTACAGATAGGTCTTATAGAATACACATACAAAAAAGTCTGAAAATTACAAATATTTAATTATTTTGGAAGTTATATAAAACCAATTTAATTAGATTATCAAAAGCATAGACTTTAATAAATCATAAGTGCCAAGTTAAGTTGGTCATTATAACTGATAGGTGGAATTAATTTCTATGTTTTTAGGGTTCCGTACTCGTATCGTGTGGTGGTTCGGAACCCTCAGTACGCGAGCCCGACTCGCACTTGGCCGGTTTTTATTATTGCTTTTAGTTTTTTTTTTCTCTCTTTGTATTGGAAATATTATCAACAATTTTAAATTTTTTAATCTTTTTTACACCATGTGATGTTGACAAACTAATGCTATTCTTGTGCTAAATTTCAAGTCTTTATCTTTAACGGTGCTAAAGTTATGAGGCTGTGACATATGGACGGACGGACGGACAACAGAGTCTCAACATATAGGTTCCTTTTGTAACTTTTAGGTACTACGGAACCCTAAAATAACAACAAAAGCTAAAGGCCTTTACACTTAGAACAAAGCAAATGCGACTAGAAAAAAAGCGACTCTATAGTTTTCTTTTCTGACTATATTCTTGTTGCATCATTTTACCTGTCTCTTTCTGGCTCGTGTGTGTGAAAAGAATGGGAATATTTGTGCATTGTTTGCTCATGTCTGTGATTGTTTATGATTTTTATTTGAAATTTAATTGATTTACTACATAATATCTTGCATTTTTGCATGTTATCTTTCTAAGATAAAATTTACTTACCGATGGTAGGTCACACCATCTTTTTTTTGCGTTGTAAGGGTTTATTTCGGCACTTTTTTAGTACACACTTCGGCATCCTTACGGCTTGGCGATCAAAACACGACTGCGAAAGAAGTGTGCTTAAACTGCGTTCAAGCACAATTTTGCCGTCCCGCCAACAGGGCGCCGATGCGATGTCCTTGTGTAGAAGGTCATTGGATATAAGTAATTCGGATCTCGTGATAAAGAAAATTAAAATTATTTATTCTTCATTTCTGTCAAATGTCACTTCAATGACAACATGTTGTCTGTTGATCTTGTCTATGTATTGGGATGCCTATATCACCTATATCACTCCCCCTTAAGCGAAGCGTACATTTGGCTTAATGACTCTTCCCGATCTAGTAGTGCGCATTGTGTTAGTTGAAGGTGCACTAGTAGATTCTGAGTTTTCTGGTTCATCATTGTAGATATAGGCGGGCTTGAGTCTGTCTAGTGATACTACTGCTGTTCGTAATGACAATTTTAGCTTAAAGTATTTGTCAAAACGTTCCAAAACTTCGTAGGGGCCATCATAGGGAGGTATTAGCGGTGCTCTAACTGTGTCATTCCGCACGAAGACATGACTGCACGTCATCAGATCCTTATAGATGAATGGCCGCTCATTTGTTTTGTGAGATTTCTGTACTGGTGCTACTGATGCCATTGTTTCCATAAGCTGGCGCACGTACTCTGCATCTTCAATTTTTGACTGTGTAGGTACGAAAAAGTCTGACGGTATTCGTAACGCCGCTCCATAAGTCATAAGTGCCGGGCTTAGATTGTTATCACGTATTGCAGTGCGTAGTCCCAATAGTACAGTAGGTAGTTCTTCACTCCATGTTACTGTGGCTCCTCTAGCCATCAGCGCTGCCTTAAAAGTGCGGTGCCATCGTTCAATCATGCCATTGGATTGTGGATGAAATGCCGTAGTGTGGATTCTTTTGATGCCAAAACGCTTCATCAGTGAGTTGAATAATGCAGATTCAAATTGCCGTCCTTGATCAGTTGATATGCGTAGTGGACAGCCGAATCGAGCTATCCAGTTCTCGTACAGGGCTTTGGCAACGATTTCGGCGGTGATTTCTTGCACTGGTACTGCTTCTGGCCATTTTGTACAGCGGTCGATAATAGTAACACAGTAGCGGTAATCTTTTGATAATTTAAGAGGTCCGACAATGTCGATGTGTATATGCTCAAAGCGTTGTGATGAAGGAAACTCGCCGAGTGGAGTGACGACATGACGATGTACTTTAGAACGCTGACAAGTGACGCAGGTTTTCGTCCATATACCAATATCTTTGTTCATGGATGGCCAGAAGTATTTCGAGGTGATCTGCTTCCTAGTAGCTCGTGTTCCTGGATGGCATAAATCGTGTTGCGCCTTGAATGCTGCTTCACGATATGCAATAGGCAAATATGGTCTGGGTGTCTGAGCAGAGATTTCGCATGTGATAGGTTGGCTCATACCAGGTAGCGTGACGTCAGCAAATCTCAAATTGGATTGTAATCTTAATTGCTTCAATTCTTTGTCCTGGCTCTGGTCAGCAGCTAATTTAAAGTAGTCAATGCTTGTAGGACATTCTATGTCTTCTATGCGAGACAGTGAATCTGCAACTGTGTTAGCTTCTCCTTTTACGTAGTGGATGCTTGAGCAAAACTGGCTGATAAATTGTAGTTGTCTTTCACGTCGAGGTGTGTCACTGCTACTAGCTTGTCTGGTCAGAGCGTACGTGAGTGGTTTGTGGTCTGTGTAGATAGTTACATCGCAGCCTTCTATTAGTCTTCTGAAATGTTTTACAGCCGTGTACATCGCTAGGAGTTCGCGGTCGTACACGCTGTAGCGTCGCTGCGTTTCACTCATTGATTTTGAAAAGAATGCCATTGGTTTCCAGATTCCATTGACCTTTTGTTGGATAACAGCGCCAATACTGTGGTCCGAAGCATCTGTCATGATTCCAAGAGGGTAGCCGTGAATTGGATGGGTGAGAGTTGTAGCGTCTAAAATGCTTTGACGACAGTTTTCAAAAGCTAGCTCATCTTCGGGCGTAAATTCGATTGATGTTTTGTCATTCTTTTTGCGATTATGTAAGAATTTGTTTAATTTACTCTGCAGCTCAGCTTGACGTGGTAGACAGTCTCTGTAGAAGTTAAGGATTCCGAGAAAACGACGTAGCTCAATAACGGTCTTAGGCTTAGGGTAGGTTGAAATAGCATTCATGCGTTCTTCTGTTGGTCTGATTCCAGCCTCGGATACTTCATAACCCAGAAAGTTGATTTTTTGTTTTCCAAACTCGCATTAATCATGTTGAGTGAGACACCGTACATGTCTAGGCGTTCAAGAACTTGCCTCAGGAGTATTCTGTGCTGTTGTTCATCTTCCGTGTACAATAAAATGTCGTCGATGAAGGAAAAGCAACCTTCGATGCCTCGTAATACTTCATGCATAAACCGTTGAAAGGTTTGACTTGCATTTTGTAGTCCAAAGGTCATGCAGTTAAATTCGAATAGTCCGAATGGTGTTGTGATCGCTGACTTCTCAGCGTCCTCCTTTTTTAAAGGGATCCAGTAAAATGACATCTTTAAATCTAGTTTCGAGAATAATTTCTTATTATGTAGCTGGTAAGTAAAGTCCTGGATACGTGGGATTGTGTATCTGTCCGGAAGAGTAACTGAATTCAAGCGTCTGTAGTCGCCGCAGACGCGAAGACCACCTTCCTTCTTTTTTACTATGTGTAAAGGGCTGGCCCATGGACTCTTGGATGGCTTGCATATCCCCATCTCTACCATGCGCTCAAATTCTTCTTTTGCTACTTTGTACTTTTCTGGTGGCAGAGGGCGTGGTTTGGCATACAATGGAAGGCCAGTCGTCTCAATATGGTGCACGACATTATGTTTAGCCGGTTCTTTTTATGACATTGGTCGAAGTACGTCGGGAAATTGCTTTAAAATGTCGTAATAGACTTGATTGGAGCTGATGACGGAAACAGACTCAGCAGTGGTGCGAATTTCTATGGCATCCACGAAAAGATCGGTGGTTCTGTCTATTAACTGCTTTTTGTCCAGGTCAACTAGCAGCTTGAAGTTACGTAGGAAGTCGGCTCCGAGAATAGATGTCTTGACATCTGCTACAACGAATGTCCAAAGAAAGCTGCGTCTGAGTCCTAGGTTTAGTCGTAAGGTTTCTTCGCCAAATAAACAACGTAAACCTTAAAGAAATCAATGAAGATGACGCTATTAAAGAGGAGAAAGTCGTGTCTGCTGTCAAAAGTGAAAGAAAAAAGGTGAAGTTCCAAAAGCCAATCTACATGAACTTCAACACGCCAAAACCAGAAGAATTACAAGCGAGACTAAAAAACTGGCTTCAGAAACGTGGGAAATCCATTGATTCCTACCACCACTTGCAGTGCTTTGGGTTGCACCACCTCGCCGAAAAGAAGAAGGAGTCTTATGATGATGAGGATAAGGAAAATATTGCAGTAGATTCAGACAGTGATGATGATTCGTTCAGCGATAATATAGAGCCGAAGTCTGTGGAAACCAAATGGAGAACAGCCAGCTACATTAGTAGCGCAGAGTTGGATGACACAAGGGATACTACTGATTACCGAAGAAGGTCTGAAGATAGAATGGCTTGAACACCTTCCTCCTCAACTTCGTGTCGTTTTATCAGTGAATATGGAATCATCACTCGACACACTTGCTGCCATGGCTGACAAGATGGTTGAATATTCAGGACCCTTCACCATCGCTGCTGTTTCACCATCAACATCTACATCTTCGTCTTGTTTATATTTTGATGTAAACATTCATACGTATGTATTTTGATCATACACATTTTGTCTTTTCTATGAGAATACGGTGATTTTATATGCATAAACTTTGTCTTATTGGCATTTATAATGAGCCCATTGTCATGTGACCATTTAGTAACATTGTCTAGGTCATTTTGGATAGTAAGTAACATTTCCTCAAGGTTATATCCGTCATAGGTCATACATAAGTCGTCAGCAAACATATATTTTTTACATTTTGATATTACTGTAGGCAGTGAGTTTACATGGAGTAAATAACAAGGGGGTCCGC
This sequence comes from Ypsolopha scabrella, assembly GCA_910592155.1. NCBI lineage: Eukaryota > Metazoa > Arthropoda > Insecta > Lepidoptera > Ypsolophidae > Ypsolopha > Ypsolopha scabrella. Next base: position 12,553,730 of record OU342965.1, read on the forward strand.
CGATGGAGCCAGTGGGCACGCCGCTGATGACAGGGCGCAGGCTACTGGTAGCGCCTCCCACGCGCACCACCAGCCCGCGCCGCCGCAGCCAATCTCGGCCTTAAAATTGATTCAAGTTTCAGTTGGATAAATCATATAGAATCGGTAATAGATCGGCTCAGGAAACTGTTAGGCAGATTTTATTATCTTCACTTTAAAGTACCTAAATGTGTGTTAAAATGTCTTTACTCTTCCCTGGTTGAATCTATAATTGATTATGGATTGGACAGTTATGGTCTGACCTTCGAGTCTCATCTGAAAAAGATTGAAAAATTACAGACAAGGTTTTTAAAACTGTTGGTAACAAGAAAAGTCAAGGCAAACTGTAAAGGAGACTATCAAAAATTGTTTAAAATATGTAATGTAATGCCAGTTTGTAAAAAAGTTGAATTTTTAATAATAAAGAATGAATTTCATAACTATGCCACGTATAAGCGAGAACCGGCCTGCGGGGGGCAAGTCACGCGCCGTGCGGAAAGGGGAGCGGGGCGCAGCGGTTGGCTTGCCTGTCGCCCGCCGGTAAACAACTATTACGGTCGTAGGTTGAAAGGACCATTGTTTATTAACTTAATAAATAAGCTACCAGATTGTGTAGTAAATGAGAGAAAGCTTTCCAAAGCTAAAGATTTGCTAAAAAAATATTATCTGTCATAATTAACTTCAAACTTATGTATCAGTTACCAAGTTTTATTTATATTTATATTAAGTATTAAGGTGTGTTCATAAAGGACAAAAGTAGTTAGGGTTGAGTTAATTTAAGTAGAAACTATTAAAGCTGCTACGTTTTCGCAGACATACTGCAAAGTTTTGCGAAATTTATGTACCTAGTATAAGTAAATTACCTGTGTGTTAAATAAAAAATTTAAAAAAAAAATTAAAAAAAAAAAAATCTGAAGCAACAGTTTCAACACAAATCCAACTTTTAAGTAAGCAAATGGAAAAGTTATCTCTTGAAGTAGCTGAATTACGTACGTGCCGTCAACGCTATCGCCGTAACTTTCGCTCTCGATCGCGCTCCAAGTCCACCACTCGCAGGAATACTACAAAACCTGGCGATGCTACTTGGGAGTGCAGAGTGAGTGTTTGGCTCACCTCCTTATCTCCAAAACTGGTAGACCAAAAAATCTGAATAAAATGTCATAACTGGCCAAATACAGAAATCTATAGAAGTTAAAATAAAAGTTGAACACTAACGAGCAATAATAGAAGGTAAATAATAAAAATATATATATATATTATAAAAATTCTAAAGTCATAATTTTAAAAGAAATAATTGAACTGTAATTTATAGTTGGGGGAAGACACCAAATATTATATTACTTACAACTAACCTGAATATGCGGAACAGCTGTCTTTATTAAACGCTTATATCCTTTAGTGGTGCAATATAAATCAAATTCAAGGAAATGCTCTGAGCAAATGACGCTCGACTTATTTGGTTTGAAAAATTCTTCAGATCTTTCTCTTGCTACCAACTTGCGCCAATTCTCTCTCATAATCTCGTGTACAGGAAAGCTAAAAATAAATTGCTATTGTAGATTGTACAATACTAACATTTTGACCAAGTAGGTATAAACACTTCGTATGAAACAGCAAGTTTTTTTTTCACAAACTTTGAAGATATTTGCCCTGTTTATTTGCTTAACAAATTTAAAAATCCGTCCAGTTGCGAGTCAGACCCACGTATCTAGGGTTCCGTAATTCGATAGTTTTGGGAACTGAATATTTATTTTTGTCTTTTTTTTTCTTGAATTTCTTACCCGGTACATTTTTCCTGTAATCTTTACGTAAGCACATATTACCATGTTTTTTTTCATGTTTTGGATATAAGGGGCAGACGTACATTCTTTTGGTTTTTTTCGACGATTTCTCGAAATAGATGCAAATAAATATAGCTAAATTACGTATTTTTATAATCAGCTCTTTAATACCTTGATACCCATGTTGTATTTTTTTTTTATATATCTCATTTGTGTACAACTTTATAAAAATCCTACTTTTTTAAAAGAACCAATAAACTAACCTAAACTATTTATTTATATTCAAAATAAAATATCTTTGAATTCCAATTTTTACCAAAGATATAAATACTAGACTTAGAAACTTGAAATTTCAGTTACAGATAGGTCTTATAGAATACACATACAAAAAAGTCTGAAAATTACAAATATTTAATTATTTTGGAAGTTATATAAAACCAATTTAATTAGATTATCAAAAGCATAGACTTTAATAAATCATAAGTGCCAAGTTAAGTTGGTCATTATAACTGATAGGTGGAATTAATTTCTATGTTTTTAGGGTTCCGTACTCGTATCGTGTGGTGGTTCGGAACCCTCAGTACGCGAGCCCGACTCGCACTTGGCCGGTTTTTATTATTGCTTTTAGTTTTTTTTTTCTCTCTTTGTATTGGAAATATTATCAACAATTTTAAATTTTTTAATCTTTTTTACACCATGTGATGTTGACAAACTAATGCTATTCTTGTGCTAAATTTCAAGTCTTTATCTTTAACGGTGCTAAAGTTATGAGGCTGTGACATATGGACGGACGGACGGACAACAGAGTCTCAACATATAGGTTCCTTTTGTACCTTTTAGGTACTACGGAACCCTAAAATAACAACAAAAGCTAAAGGCCTTTACACTTAGAACAAAGCAAATGCGACTAGAAAAAAAGCGACTCTATAGTTTTCTTTTCTGACTATATTCTTGTTGCATCATTTTACCTGTCTCTTTCTGGCTCGTGTGTGTGAAAAGAATGGGAATATTTGTGCATTGTTTGCTCATGTCTGTGATTGTTTATGATTTTTATTTGAAATTTAATTGATTTACTACATAATATCTTGCATTTTTGCATGTTATCTTTCTAAGATAAAATTTACTTACCGATGGTAGGTCACACCATCTTTTTTTTGCGTTGTAAGGGTTTATTTCGGCACTTTTTTAGTACACACTTCGGCATCCTTACGGCTTGGCGATCAAAACACGACTGCGAGAGAAGTGTGCTTAAACTGCGTTCAAGCACAATTTTGCCGTCCCGCCAACAGGGCGCCGATGCGATGTCCTTGTGTAGAAGGTCATTGGATATAAGTAATTCGGATCTCGTGATAAAGAAAATTAAAATTATTTATTCTTCATTTCTGTCAAATGTCACTTCAATGACAACATGTTGTCTTTTGATCTTGTCTATGTATTGGGATGCCTATATCACCTATATCACTCCCCCTTAAGCGAAGCGTACATTTGGCTTAATGACTCTTCCCGATCTAGTAGTGCGCATTGTGTTAGTTGAAGGTGCACTAGTAGATTCTGAGTTTTCTGGTTCATCATTGTAGATATAGGCGGGCTTGAGTCTGTCTAGTGATACTACTGCTGTTCGTAATGACAATTTTAGCTTAAAGTATTTGTCAAAACGTTCCAAAACTTCGTAGGGGCCATCATAGGGAGGTATTAGCGGTGCTCTAACTGTGTCATTCCGCACGAAGACATGACTGCACGTCATCAGATCCTTATAGATGAATGGCCGCTCATTTGTTTTGTGAGATTTCTGTACTGGTGCTACTGATGCCATTGTTTCCATAAGCTGGCGCACGTACTCTGCATCTTCAATTTTTGACTGTGTAGGTACGAAAAAGTCTGACGGTATTCGTAACGCCGCTCCATAAGTCATAAGTGCCGGGCTTAGATTGTTATCACGTATTGCAGTGCGAAGTCCCAATAGTACAGTAGGTAGTTCTTCACTCCATGTTACTGTGGCTCCTCTAGCCATCAGCGCTGCCTTAAAAGTGCGGTGCCATCGTTCAATCATGCCATTGGATTGTGGATGAAATGCCTTAGTGTGGATCCTTTTGATGCCAAAACGCTTCATCAGTGAGTTGAATAATGCAGATTCAAATTGCCGTCCTTGATCAGTTGATATGCGTAGTGGACAGCCGAATCGAGCTATCCAGTTCTCGTACAGGGCTTTGGCAACGATTTCGGCGGTGATTTCTTGCACTGGTACTGCTTCTGGCCATTTTGTACAGCGGTCGATAATAGTAACACAGTAGCGGTAATCTTTTGATAATTTAAGAGGTCCGACAATGTCGATGTGTATATGCTCAAAGCGTTGTGATGAAGGAAACTCGCCGAGTGGAGTGACGACATGACGATGTACTTTAGAACGCTGACAAGTGACGCAGGTTTTCGTCCATATACCAATATCTTTGTTCATGGATGGCCAGAAGTATTTCGAGGTGATCTGCTTCCTAGTAGCTCGTGTTCCTGGATGGCATAAATCGTGTTGCGCCTTGAATGCTGCTTCACGATATGCAATAGGCAAATATGGTCTGGGTGTCTGAGCAGAGATTTCGCATGTGATAGGTTGGCTCATACCAGGTAGCGTGACGTCAGCAAATCTCAAATTGGATTGTAATCTTAATTGCTTCAATTCTTTGTCCTGGCTCTGGTCAGCAGCTAATTTAAAGTAGTCAATGCTTGTAGGACATTCTATGTCTTCTATGCGAGACAGTGAATCTGCAACTGTGTTAGCTTCTCCTTTTACGTAGTGGATGCTTGAGCAAAACTGGCTGATAAATTGTAGTTTTCTTTCACGTCGAGGTGTGTCACTGCTACTAGCTTGTCTGGTCAGAGCGTACGTGAGTGGTTTGTGGTCTGTGTAGATAGTTACATCGCAGCCTTCTATTAGTCTTCTGAAATGTTTTACAGCCGTGTACATCGCTAGGAGTTCGCGGTCGTACACGCTGTAGCGTCGCTGCGTTTCACTCATTGATTTTGAAAAGAATGCCATTGGTTTCCAGATTCCATTGACCTTTTGTTGGATAACAGCGCCAATACTGTGGTCCGAAGCATCTGTCATGATTCCAAGAGGGTAGCCGTGAATTGGATGGGTGAGAGTTGTAGCGTCTAAAATGCTTTGACGACAGTTTTCAAAAGCTAGCTCATCTTCGGGCGTAAATTCGATTGATGTTTTGTCATTCTTTTTGCGATTATGTAAGAATTTGTTTAATTTACTCTGCAGCTCAGCTTGACGTGGTAGACAGTCTCTGTAGAAGTTAAGGATTCCGAGAAAACGACGTAGCTCAATAACGGTCTTAGGCTTAGGGTAGGTTGAAATAGCATTCATGCGTTCTTCTGTTGGTCTGATTCCAGCCTCGGATACTTCATAACCCAGAAAGTTGATTTTTTGTTTTCCAAACTCGCATTAATCATGTTGAGTGAGACACCGTACATGTCTAGGCGTTCAAGAACTTGCCTCAGGAGTATTCTGTGCTGTTGTTCATCTTCCGTGTACAATAAAATGTCGTCGATGAAGGAAAAGCAACCTTCGATGCCTCGTAATACTTCATGCATAAACCGTTGAAAGGTTTGACTTGCATTTTGTAGTCCAAAGGTCATGCGGTTAAATTCGAATAGTCCGAATGGTGTTGTGATCGCTGACTTCTCAGCGTCCTCCTTTTTTAAAGGGATCCAGTAAAATGACATCTTTAAATCTAGTTTCGAGAATAATTTCTTATTATGTAGCTGGTAAGTAAAGTCCTGGATACGTGGGATTGTGTATCTGTCCGGAAGAGTAACTGAATTCAAGCGTCTGTAGTCGCCGCAGACGCGAAGACCACCTTCCTTCTTTTTTACTATGTGTAAAGGGCTGGCCCATGGACTCTTGGATGGCTTGCATATCCCCATCTCTACCATGCGCTCAAATTCTTCTTTTGCTACTTTGTACTTTTCTGGTGGCAGAGGGCGTGGTTTGGCATACAATGGAAGGCCAGTCGTCTCAATATAGTGCACGACATTATGTTTAGCCGGTTCTTTTTATGACATTGGTCGAAGTACGTCGGGAAATTGCTTTAAAATGTCGTAATAGACTTGATTGGAGCTGATGACGGAAACAGACTCAGCAGTGGTGCGAATTTCTATGGCATCCACGAAAAGATCGGTGGTTCTGTCTATTAACTGCTTTTTGTCCAGGTCAACTAGCAGCTTGAAGTTACGTAGGAAGTCGGCTCCGAGAATAGATGTCTTGACATCTGCTACAACGAATGTCCAAAGAAAGCTGCGTCTGAGTCCTAGGTTTAGTCGTAAGGTTTCTTCGCCAAATAAACAACGTAAACCTTAAAGAAATCAATAAAGATGACGCTATTAAAGAGGAGAAAGTCGTGTCTGCTGTCAAAAGTGAAAGAAAAAAGGTGAAGTTCCAAAAGCCAATCTACATGAACTTCAACACGCCAAAACCAGAAGAATTACAAGCGAGACTAAAAAACTGGCTTCAGAAACGTGGGAAATCCATTGATTCCTACCACCACTTGCAGTGCTTTGGGTTGCACCACCTCGCCGAAAAGAAGAAGGAGTCTTATGATGATGAGGATAAGGAAAATATTGCAGTAGATTCAGACAGTGATGATGATTCGTTCAGCGATAATATAGAGCCGAAGTCTGTGGAAACCAAATGGAGAACAGCCAGCTACATTAGTAGCGCAGAGTTGGATGACACAAGGGATACTACTGATTACCGAAGAAGGTCTGAAGATAGAATGGCTTGAACACCTTCCTCCTCAACTTCGTGTCGTTTTATCAGTGAATATGGAATCATCACTCGACACACTTGCTGCCATGGCTGACAAGATGGTTGAATATTCAGGACCCTTCACCATCGCTGCTGTTTCACCATCAACATCTACATCTTCGTCTTGTTTATATTTTGATGTAAACATTCATACGTATGTATTTTGATCATACACATTTTGTCTTTTCTATGAGAATACGGTGATTTTATATGCATAAACTTTGTCTTATTGGCATTTATAATGAGCCCATTGTCATGTGACCATTTAGTAACATTGTCTAGGTCATTTTGGATAGTAAGTAACATTTCCTCAAGGTTATATCCGTCATAGGTCATACATAAGTCGTCAGCAAACATATATTTTTTACATTTTGATATTACTGTAGGCAGTGAGTTTACATGGAGTAAATAACAAGGGGGTCCGCCGATGGAGCCAGTGGGCACGCCGCTGATGACAGGGCGCAGGCTACTGGTAGCGCCTCCCACGCGCACCACCAGCCCGCGCCGCCGCAGCCAATCTCGGCCTTAAAATTGATTCAAGTTTCAGTTGGATGAATCATATAGAATCGGTAATAGATCGGCTCAGGAAACTGTTAGGCAGATTTTATTATCTTCACTTTAAAGTACCTAAATGTGTGTTAAAATGTCTTTACTCTTCCCTGGTTGAATCTATAATTGATTATGGATTGGACAGTTATGGTCTGACCTTCGAGTCTCATCTGAAAAAGATTGAAAAATTACAGACAAGGTTTTTAAAACTGTTGGTAACAAGAAAAGTCAAGGCAAACTGTAAAGGAGACTATCAAAAATTCTTGTTAAATAAGACACTTGTACTTGTCCACAGGATTATATTTTCACTTAATACGCCCGACCGGTTTCGCTTATAAGCATTGTCTAGGGCTTTATTACATAAAAAATCACTTAAATAATATTTACATGTTTAATACGTGCGATAAAAAATTATTTTATTTAATTATTTTTATCGCACGTTTTAAACATGTAAATATTATTTAAGTTATTTTTTATGTAATAAAGCCCTAGACAATGCTTATAAGCGAAACCGGTCGGGCGTATTAAGTGAAAATATAATCCTGTGGACAAGTACAAGTGTCTTATTTAACAAGATGTATAATAAGTTCCACCAAGTGCCGACAATCACAACCATCAACATTCTATCAAAAATTGTTTAAAATATGTAATGTAATGCCAGTTTGTAAAAAAGTTGAATTTTTAATAATAAAGAATGAATTTCATAACTATGCCACGTATAAGCGAGAACCGGCCCGCGGGGGGCAAGTCACGCGCCGTGCGGAAAGGGGAGCGGGGCGCAGCGGTTGGCTTGCCTGTCGCCCGCCGGTAAACAACTATTACGGTCGTAGGTTGAAAGGACCATTGTTTATTAACTTAATAAATAAGCTACCAGATTGTGTAGTAAATGAGAGAAAGCTTTCCAAAGCTAAAGATTTGCTAAAAAAGTATTATCTGTCATAATTAACTTCAAACTTATGTATCAGTTACCAATTTTTATTTATATTTATATTAAGTATTAAGGTGTGTTCATAAAGGACAAAAGTAGTTAGGGTTGAGTTAATTTAAGTAGAAACTATTAAAGCTGCTACGTTTTCGCAGACAAACTGCAAAGTTTTGCGAAATTTATGTACCTAGTATAAGTAAATTACCTGTGTGTTAAATAAAAAATTTAAAAAAAAAATTAAAAAAAAAAAAATCTGAAGCAACAGTTTCAACACAAATCCAACTTTTAAGTAAGCAAATGGAAAAGTTATCTCTTGAAGTAGCTGAATTACGTACGTGCCGTCAACGCTATCGCCGTAACTTTCGCTCTCGATCGCGCTCCAAGTCCACCACTCGCAGGAATACTACAAAACCTGGCGATGCTACTTGGGAGTGCAGATATCACTACAAATTTGGTGACAAAGCGAGACGATGCGAATCTCCATGCTGTAGACGGAAGACTTCGTCTTCGGAAAACTAACTTCGACTCCGACGGTGGCGGACGTCGGTTGTCCCAGCTTAAGCAACCGCCTATGTGTCTTCGATCGCAACACTAGAGAACATTTCCTCGTCGACGCTGGCGCCGAAATATCAGTGCTGGCAGCCAACAACTCGAGAAAATCAAAATCAAGCAGCGTCTTTAAATTATATGCGGCAAACAATTCCCCTATTAGGATACCTGGCTTTCACCCAGGAGTCTCGGGTGGTCGATATAGAATGTCGGTGATCTGTTGTAAATCTGTAGGCTGTAATTGTTGCAACACATATCTGTACTTCATATCGTCTGAAATCTACTGCTTCAAATTGCACGAACCAGGCTCTTGGAATTTCACGCCAAAAGGGTAGCAGTCTCGATTGAATGGAAATAGCCGCAAGCTCATTTTGTTGCAGACTTGTCGACGGAGTTTCTTTCGTTTGTTGGAAATAATTAGAAAAGGAAGAATGAAAGATATAAGTAATTCGGATCTCGTGATAAAGAAAATTAAAATTATTTATTCTTATTTCTGTCAAATGTCACTTCAATGACAACATGTTGTCTTTTGATCTTGTCTATGTATTGGGATGCCTATATCACCTATATCTTTTATACAGATTAGATTTGACATGTAAAACGTATACTTTATGTATCTATTTTACAAATAAACAATTTGAATCTTTGAACCAACAAATAAATACCTCTTTATATAATAGTATAGAAGTGCAGATGTACATAAAGATAGAAGATTAGAAAATAATATACTTCAGCCTCTCAATTTAGAATATGATGTTGGATATACAAGAAACAAATCTTAAAGAATGTCATATTATAAGTAGGAATACGAAAATAGCGTTTTAAAGGACACCAAATCAAATAAAAACTCAATCCCAACTCAAGTCAAATATTGTAAAAAGCCAATTAATCTTTACAAATAATATTAATTAATTTCAAGTTTGTTTTTGGACTTTCGGTGTATTTAATAAAGCCAATTCTACAAATTAAATCAATTATTTTCCGATCTAAACATCCCAATAAATAAAATATAATTGAAGACGTAGATGATCTTGCTTCGTAGTTCCGCTCAGAATCCTGTTATCCTATAGTTACTTATAGAACTATGTTATAATAATACCAATGTAAAGTGACTTTGGTTGTTTTAACCAAATTCATACTTGAGCTCGGTAAGTGGTCAGGACCAAGTTTCAATTACAGTTTCTGCAAAATACGCAAAATAAGATTTAGACTTCCTATACTAATTGAATCGGGGTTGTTCTTGAACAGGTATAGGGGCACTTAAAAGATTTTTTTATATGACATATTTCGCAAAATTGTTTTTATTTTATTATTTCATGTAATTTTTCGCAGGTGTATTAAAAAACGTCGTTTTGTACACGTGCGAAAGTGTTGATATTTCTCGTCTCGGCCAAAAAGTCATTTCATCCTTTATCAACCCAAATATCAACCTTTTCGCACTTGCATCAAAATGTACTATTTTGTGTTTTCGTAAACTTGGTCTTGATCATTTACCGAGTCTCCAGAATGAATTTAGCTGCATAAACGAAAGTCGCTGTATATACCTGACCAGGTGGAGTAGCGGTATTGGCGTGCAATGCGACAGCTGCCATGCACTGGGCCCGCGAGGGCTGGACGTTGAACAAGAACCCAGCAGCCACCGCTTACCGCGTTATCTGGTCGGCACTCGAGCCCATGGTCTTCGCCTATACTGGCACGTATTTTGAGGTGAGAATCTTTATTTTGTAGTATTTTTTAGATAAACTATGGTAGGGAATGTTGGATATGGCAAGATGAGCATCGCAGTAAAGTGAATGCAGTGGAAATGCGTTCCTTACGGAGTATGTGTGGTTTGGCATTGAATGATAGAGCGAAAAATATCGACATAAGGGATCGTTGCGGCCTGAAAGAAGATGTAGTGACTAGAATAGAAAAAGGAATGCTTCGGTGGTTTGGGCAGATAGAGAGGATGAATGAAAGTAGAGTGACGAAAGAAATTTATACTGCACAAGTGGGAGGTAAAGCTAGACCGGGCCGCCATATAAGGACGTATGCTGACCAAATAGGCGCTTGTATGACTAGATTGATGGATGTAGAAGAAGCAAAAGAGGTGTGTCAGGATCGTAGCAGATGGAAGAGAGTATGTGTATGTATGTAATATTGAAAGTGATGTCCATGCCAGTGTGTGCGTGCGCTATAGTTTCGTCATCGTGGTTGGAAACACGTCGAGCTATAGTTTCTATAGCTTCTTAATTACAATACTAATAACTTTTCGTAAAAATAATCAATGTACCGACACGAATTTTAAACTATTTTATTCTTAGTATAGACTTTATAATTTTTGTAAGCAAAGCTTTTTTTTATTGTATTCTCTCATATTTTGTAGTAAAACTCGTTCATTTCATACAAAACTGCAATACCTATTCGAATTCGATAAATGTGCAATCCCTTTGATTAATCAAATGTGCAACGAAAATTCGGGGCCCCGGTCGATCATACGATAAATGGTAGTCGTAGAAATTGCAGTAGAGTCGATCTTTGAAATTATTGACAAGAAATGGTTTAAGTTGACCATTTCTTGTCAATAATTTCAAAGATCCCTCTAAACATAGTTTCTCCCAGCTATTTATATATCAAATACGAAAATTAATCTCTTGTATTTCTTGTTTCCAAACTTTCTCTTCGACTCTCGAATTCGCCCTCAAGCACTTGCGAAACTACTCTGTTGAAACTAAACCTAGGTGCAAACTTTTATGTCTAAAAGATTTACGCAGTATTTAGGTATACTTGCAAAGAGCTAGGAAGGTGGGCTAAGTATTTCGAGGTATAAATCAATAGCCTAGTGACCGAAGCCACCCATGCGTTCAATATACACCGAAAAGTTTTTGTATAACGGAAAACTTGGAATCTTGGCCACCGGCGGCTATTCAGTCAGTAGATATTTGTTTAAAGCATGATAAATGCCATGCAATGGAAATTATAGTATGTTCGAGTTAGCATAATATGGGCGACAGTTCGTAATTGTCCGTTTCACCTATACTACTCACACCATATTGCATACACCCAGGTACAAAAGAAAATATTAGGCTTTAGAAAGAATGTGTATCATTATTGCAAAAATACAATAAATTATTATTTATCTATAAATCAAAACAATAATCACAGTGTATTCGTTAAGTTTATCAAAAAAAGATTCAGAAAAGAATAATGTCTTTTTGCTACTTGATGCGTGGATCGGAACGTTAACCCATAGGTACTGACACTACATAATCGAAAATACATCGATGAATCGGTGCGGACATCTTATAGAATCGCTTCAGTATGAGTTCATCTTGTGTGCGGTTTGTGTTTTCGTTGCGGTTGCTTTACGTGCTATTTGTTTTGACGTTTGTTCAGTTTTTGTTGATTTTTGTTTTGTTATTGTTGTTTGTTTTTTGGTGAAATGCCGAAAAAAACAAAAACAAATCTTTGAACTCTCAAGCTTGGGAGTTATTGGTTCGTTTAATTTAATTAATTTAGAAATTAATAAAAAGTAGTTTGGATAATCAAAGACCAATCAAATAAAAAATCGATTTGATAGCCCTTGTTAACGTTCTCGATACTTAAAAAAATCGATTCTATTTCGTTAGGGCACAAAACTATAACTGTCAACTTTGAACTGCCACCCATATCATGTTAACTCGAACATACTATAGAGTGACTGAACCACATCAAATAGAAGCTATAGGATATAAGGAATGCTCACTATAAGTTTTTAGCCAAAAAAATCAATCAATATCCGTAAAAAATCCCTTTTAAATTCACCCGCAATCTGCCTTCGCAATTTTTGCTCACGTGCCAGAATTGAGGGCCTGGCTACCATAACGTAACAGCTCAACCTGTATACTCCTGTGACAGACGGACGGATGGACTGCGGAGACTTAGTGATATGACCGTCCCTAATGGCACCCTTCGGGTACGAACCCTAAAATATATAATTTGGCCAAGTGCGAGTCGGATTTGCGCACAAAGGGTTACGTACCACCCAACAATACGGGTGCGGAACACTAAAAACAACAATATATATGCAAAATCAACACCAAGGCTACAAAAAAAGTAAAGTAGCGTCTGACATAAAAATTGGCACCGTCTGCGTACGGAACTCTATTGTAAGAACTCTATTGTAAATACTTTAATAATGTTAAGCAATGTATGTCCTCCCCTCATTGTCATTGCTTTGCTGTGCCCCTACGGGGTATCACAAGATCTCAAAAAAAACCCTGTCATCTTTATTATGTATGTGATTATGCAAATAAAATTGAATTGAAACTGACTAAGTTTAAAACTTGTACACCGGATGTAAATAGACTGCTACCGTTAAATGAACTACTGACCCTACTGAACCACTTTTCCCAAGAGTCATACCCACGGCCACCCTTAGTTTGGAAAATAATTGAGTTCCAAACAAAAATGCGTGAACCCTAACGCACCGACATACGGGCGAGTGTCGAGAGAGCATCGTCCGTGAAACAGCTGTTCCGGTGCAGCGTTCTAACATAGACCTTCCTTGTACGAGATAAAGTCTTTGAGTTACAGTTGAATATCTTTTTCTCTGAAGATTTGCGCGGGTTTTTTTTTCGAATAGTTGTTCAGTATGATCGGTGGAGTAAGTGGTCGCACTCTATTTACATCCTGTATATTACCGTCTTTTAGTACGAGTCAAAATCAATAACGTTTAAATAATGCAACTTTTTCGGGGTTTCTTGTATGGGCCCCCCCTTAATTTATTTTTATTGTTTTATTATTTGTCGTGATAGAAGCCATAGTAACACGTTTTCTGTGAAAATTTAATTTTCCTACCTATTACGGTTACGGTTGAAGCTGTAGACCCCTGTGACAGACGGACAGACAGACAGCGGAGGCTCAGTACTAGGGTCCCGTTTGGCACGGGATGGATATTTTTAAAAGTTATATACCTATAGTTATAGCCTAGCGATACCAAAACCTAAAAGAAGTCATATATGTAGTTAAAAAAATATCTGTCTTTACAAAATGAAATATAGGATAAAATAAAATATTATCTTATATTAGATGAGGATTTCCTATGAAATTATAATAATAACTCAAAAAAGTCCCTAATAACCTACCTGAAAGCTTTTTAAGTGAACACTGTAATTTCTGCGCTGAAAATCATAACGAGCAGTAAAGCTAAGATAAAAAATATAATCAGATATTATGTTACGAAATCCGAAGTGCTACTGCTGCCAGATAAAGCGAGCTTCTCTAAGTTGAAACTTGACTTAACTTACCTACCAGCTGCACCTATAGAAGAGCCAACGAGAGATGGCCCCTATGACAGCTGCGTTTAGTGATGGGGTGCATTTTAATTTCGGCATAAATAAAAATCAAGTGCGACTAGCGACTTGAGTAAATAAAATATCGATTTATTTGACACGTCATACAACATGCATCATAATAATACAAATGGCAAATGTGCATTTGCTTAAATTAACAAAGCAGCCATAAAATATAGAAAACTGGTTTACAATTTTTTAATCATATAAAGATATAGTTTGTAAACAGACGGAGCCGTACGATTAAGGAGAATAGAACCCGTTATTTAAATTGATTACAATTCAGCTACTAACATTCCTCATGATCCCTTTTGTTTTGAAAAAATTTGAAATTTTTGCTTTAAAATATTTATAAAATCGAAAAACTATGATCGAAACGAGTAGTACATCACTTTTCGATGCCAGCAACAATGAAGTATTAGATTATTTTAGTGACACTTACCCATAAACAATTATGAAACTTGGTAGGCATTTAAACGTCATAGGTGCCGTCTCTCGTTGGCTCTAGTATAGTTTTAGTTTTAGCCAACTAGAGGTAGCACCACTTAAGCTTACCTACTAAGGTTTTATATCTGTGCCAAAATCATGGAAGTAAACAAGATGTACGAGTATATAATACGAATCACATCACATTACACTCATATTATAAATGCGACAGTTTGCGTGTGTGTGTGTGTGTGTGTGTGTGTGTGTGTGTGTGTATGTTTGTTACTACTTCACGCTGAAACGGCTGAACGGATTTGGATGAAATTTAGAATGGATATAGCTTATACCTTAACTTAGCACATAAGCTACTTTTTATCCCGGAAAAAATTATGTCGTTAAACCGAATAACACGTGGGCGGAGCCGCAGGCGAAAGCTAGTACATAATTAATCATTATTAAAAAAAATTACACTCACGTATTATTATTGTTAACTAGATTTTATTTACATATACCGGGGTAAATAGAGTGCGACCATTAAATGAAACCACATATTCTACCAACCTTACTGAACCATTTTTCCCAAGAATCATACCCGACAGCCTTAGTTTAGGAAATAATTGAGTTCCAAACAAAAACGCGTGAACCTGGATGCACCGACATACGGGCGAGTTTAGAGAGAGCGTCGTCCGTGAAGCGACGGAGCACTCTATTTACACCCGGTATATAGTAAATTATTAAAACTCACGTAAGTTGACATACTGTTAACCACAGCGCCATCTGTGATGACTTGTTGACAAATAGGTAGCATCTCAATCTTATTGTACCAAGATTCAATGATAGATGGCGCTAAAGTCAGTAATTAATTATTCATAGATTTCATTGTTTGGTCTTGTCGTCGTGTCGAGCTCCCAGTAAACGCACCTACAAAGGGAGTTTTCTTTTATTTCGGCTACACGATATCCACATACCTACTAAATTGTTAAGCTTTAACTTTTGTTAATATTATGCCGTTTCACCGATACACTTTCGATGTATTCCCGTTGTCCCCGTTGACCGTGTCCCCGTCACGTCACGGGGACAGCGAGACGTCATTTATTTTCGTACCATTTTCAATTTCACGTATCGTTGTCCCCTTTGCTACAATGTAGATAATCTTCAAAAATAACACAATCATTTATTTATATAAAAATATTTTAAACGGGGACACGGCCTAAGGGGACAGCAGCGGGAATACATGACACTTTCAAGTAACAATTTCAACGTAGTGTCATTGGCCTAAGAACGACACTCGCCTTGAAAATGCCGAAATTCTATCGGTGAAATTTAGTGTTAAAGTTGGGTTTTAAATAATAAATTAGTATGTTAGCTCACGTGAGTTTTAATAATACTATCTAAACTAAGTTAGTATACTTTTCAAAACATTGAGTACTACTTCAAAATTTTAAATGAATTATTTTACAGAAGCAAAAACTACAATTTTTAAATTTTCTGTCTGTCTGTATACTTCGATTCAACTCAACAACTACTCACCGGATGCGGATGCGAATTTTTTAACATAATGGTCAACATAATGGGCTTTATGGAAGTTTTCATAAAATAACGCGCAAGCCGAAAATGGAGCAGAGATTAATTATATTTATATATTTTTATTATAATAATAATTATTTTTTTATTATTAATAATAAAGAATACACAGAGATTAAATAATTACAAAATATAACAAAAAAAAAGTTAGTGTATAATTTCTAATTGCAGATCGACAAGTCAACGGGTGACACGATGCTCCTGGGTCTAGGCATCCTGGTAATATGCCTGTGTGTGCGGCTCGTGGCAACCTGGCTGGTGTGCTGGGACTTCACCCACAGGGAGAAACTGTACATATGCTGCACCTGGGTACCCAAGTCTATTGTAGAGGTGAGCTGGAACATGTTTATCATATTTATGGGTGTAACAAGTATTAATATCGGCTAACATCTTGAAAAATATCAAAATACACATGGGTTCTATATTCGGCGGACCGAAGGACGAGATTGGTTCGCCAATTTTCTCACACTGCACCTCTTTTTCTTCAAGACAATTGGCGGTATCTATAAGGTCCTACAATAATAAGTCCAAATAATTCTAGTGTAGATTATGTGTCGTTAACTGGTCACAATCCAGAAGAAAAAAAAAATTTGGTCTATTGATTTTTTTCATCCCGAACAAAGTGGTTCAATCAGCTGATTAAATTTCTATGGAAAGGTGAAAAAGTTCGCGCAACTATTTTTTTTGTTTGGTTAGTGGTCTGTTAGGGATACTCTATCATCTCCTAAATTTTTTTCACTTTCAATTGTAGGACCATCCATGTCTGCAAGTAGTTATCTGCCTGATCTAGTTCCATGGAACATACAATTGTAGGACCATCCACCATCTATGTCTGCAAGTTCACGAGAAACATCACTCTGATAGGTCTAGGAATCTAGTAATCTGCCAGATCTAGTTCCATGAAACATACAATTGTAGGACCATCCACCATCTATGTCTGCAAGTTCACGAGAAACATCACTCTGATAGGTCTAGGAATCTAGATATCTGCCTGATCTAGTTCCATGGAACATACAATTGGGGTATACAATGATATTACTAAAATTATGTTGAGTTTTCATCATAACGAATTAGATAGTACAGGTAAAACCAGGATAAAAACACTTTTTTATTCAGGGTTTATATAAGTGTCATTTTTCGTCCACATTAAGGCCTTGTCATTGTCAAATTCACAAGTACAATAGAAGTTAAATTAGTTTTCCGGTCATTTACGGCTATTTCCCACTTCTTTGTTGCGTCAAAAAAGTCTCGCCAAGTTTTATGGTGCAACACCCGATTAATTCATAGGTTAATACAAGTAAGACGTCTGTTAGTTACAACACGACGAAGAAGTATGAACTCCGTGTCTGCTCCACTCGCCCAACTTGGTTAAGTCTACCGTTGAGGTGAGCTAGATGAATCATCTACCCTCTTAGGAAGATTGATGGTCTCAGTATTTGTGAAAGATAAAAAGTTTTTTTGCCAATTTACAAGACTTCAGCCGAAATGTTAATGAATTTTATTTTTATTTTTGGTTCCACCTTGATTTAGCGAAATTTATATAAATATTTTTATACCGGTGTTGTAATAATTAATACTTATTAGGCTTATTCTGTGTAATCATCTGGTTACATTTTCGGGGAAATTAAAATGCACTTTTTCAAACAAGGAGCCCTTATTGTTTCGCCGTGTTCGCTCGCCTGTCTGTCTGGCTGTGCACGGGTTAGCTCCAGAGACTTTTAGTACTTGAAAGCTGTTACTTGTCATGAATATACATATTAATAACGTCGACAAGTCGTAAACCTTGAAAATAGTACATTACGATACGAGAGCGATGAAACGTTTTCTGACGAGTGTGAGTTTGCGGCACGAGCCGAAGGTGAGTGCTGCAATCACACGAGTCGAGAAAAAGTTTCTCGCACGAGTATCGTACAATATTTTATAGCACAAGTGGGGAAAATGCCGACTTTACGCAAGCGCAGCGTGCGTAAAGCGGTCATTTTACGCACGGTGTGCTATAAAAATATTTTTAGTTTACCTCCAGTACACATAAAAGTGGGGATAAATTTATTTTTCGCATATATCCGATGACGTGGGTATCGTTGGCTAGGTCGTTCAAAAATATTGTGGGTGTGTGAAAACCATTTTTCGATTCGTTTCATTCATTATCTGTTTCCGAAATAATATATTAAGCTCTGAAGTGCAAATTTTTGTTAGAGTGAAGTGTTAATTTTGGATTTGTGAAAAAATTCACGGCTGTAGAAGGTATGGTAAAAATGTACATTAATGGACGGAGCGTAGGGGGTGAAGAGCGGTGGGGGAGGGAGGGGGTGGATAGCCTACCCCCTGGGGCCTCCTCCATTTGGAGCAAACCCATGGTTTCCGAGATATTCATGGTTGAAGTTTGAGGTTATGTATGCAATAATACCTCAATGAAAGTGTGGGGGGGGTATATAGGATATGGGGGGAGGTGGGGAGACCCACTTGATTTTATTCCTCCCCCCCCCCCTTATATCGGGATACCTATTTTTTTTATGAATGACAATAATCTTTGATCCATTTGAACTTACCAGTACAGAAATCCGTTGTTGGAAAATTTGGCCTATCAGAACTGAAGTCACTTTTTTGACACAAATTCACTTCTGCATCGGCTCCGACGCTGCGGGAAGTGCAGCCCCTTCGCCCTTGCGTAACAAAGCGCAGGCACCCCAGCTTCGGCTTGCTGGTCGCTATACACTCTAGGGGTAGTAGCCACAAGACTGTATAGAGTCGGGGTGCACTAAGTCGGTTTTTGAACAGTTTAACCTATCATAAACTTTACTAATATCACCTACATAACCTCAACTTCAACGGAATTTCTATTATAACTATGGTGGTCGGTGAATGTGATTAATTTATTACTTTCACCATTTGAGTTGGTATGTATAATGAAATCACCGAGCGAGAATTTTAGAATTTTCAATTAATCATTCTCACTTACCGTGACATATAAGGTGACCTTTATTTATGCAGCCAAACTCATACCGGAGGCTTGGTAAGTAATCAGTAACATGGATTGATAACACTTTTTGCTAATTTCGCAAAATAAAATCTTGACGTCTTTGAACGTAATTGACTCGGGGCTGGGCTTGCGTTTTGTAAGGAACACGAAAAGAATAATTTAGTCTTCAATAAGAATTTGGATGCATAAATAAAAGTCACCTTATATACAGGTTGTTTATTTGGACATTATAAGGCGTCACATGAATACGTGATGTTTATCCCAAAAAACAGCATACAAACTAAAAATACCAACTGAAGAAAAAGATGTGCCCTTTTTCATTTGTCCTAAAAGTCTGTTTAAAATGGTCACTGCGCCGCGAAGCGCTAGTAACTTACCGACTGGCTGACGGTTGCATCATCATTGGCCATGCACGAAGCGTAGAAGTACACTAATAACCACTAGTTTGTATAATTTACCTTTTCCTTCAATACTTTACGGGCTAAGGACCGTTAAGTGCACCTAACATGGTAAGAAGCAATATTGGGTAAAATCGAATAATAAAGTAAATCTTACTTTATAAAAAACGCGTGCGATAAACCGTACCCTAAGCTTACATACCCCTTGTCAGATTTCATTGGCGTATTTAAAAAAGTTATTTAATCAACTTATTTACAACGATTCGATAAAAACTTTCGCAGTTCACACTAAGACACTTTTAATAAATGTTCAAATTCAAAGTGTCCACCACACAATCGTATTTGCCGCAAATTATCTTTTAGACGTAATAAAATCATTTCATTGTTACGTACGATTTCAAAGGCGTCCATCGCTTGACGTAACACATCAACGCCTTCAATTTCCGTTCAAGTCTTGTACCAAGTATTTCCGCCCACATACCTACCTATTAAGCGAAAATCGTGTTTGGACCGAGTCCTTGACAGTCATATGCCGATTTTCACTAGCGTCATCACTTCGTAAGTCCCACCAATGTTCATTATGCACATAACCCTACTGTAGTAAATAACGTCTCGTCGGTCCACAGAATGTTCTAGTTGAAATTTTTTCCACTAAAATAAGTCCGATTGTGAGACTGCGAGATCGCGCGCGAAATTTTCAAAGCGAGCACGTGCATACGTTACGAGAATTATTAATGACTGCGGGGGCATCGCGCGCTCGTCACCAACCACCCCCCTTGCGCTTGTGCACCCTTCCCCTACCACATACACCTACGTTGAAGGTCGAAGTAACGAGTTCTCATTAACGGGCGTTTCTTTCGCTCACAGCTGTTTTGACACGATAACGCGGCTTATCTACCAATGAAAATAATTAGCGGGTTGCAATTTGTATTGAGTTTAGAGTTTATTTTTATCAACGCCCGTGGTGTAAGCAGTTAGAGAAGTAGTGTGAGAATAATAAAAGAAAATCGCGGACATATTTAAAAAAAAGTATTTTTTATATTTTTTTCGTCATCAGTATCGTGTATATAACCTACCCTGTGACGGAATCGACTGACCAAATCAACAGCCTGTATAACGAAATGAATGAAAAGGAAACCTATCACAGCTAAGTAGGCTTTACAAGTTAACGAGTAATAGTCGATCAACCTAAATTTGCAGTTTTGTTTCGTACATTTTGCAGGTGATGATAAGTTTGTAATTTTTATTCAAATAGTTTAAGTCTTTTAGCTTAATCGAATCCTACGGAACAATCAGTTGCGACTGCACTTGGCCGGTTTTGTTTTTTTGTCCCGCCGGAGGTATTTCCTTCGATGAAATGCCACATTTTAGGAATATAGATTGCACCTACGAGTATGTAGTATATGATTTTATTTATAAGTAATGGATAGAACTAGTATTTTTACTGACAAATATGCCCAGTTTTCTGATAGTAACACCAAAATTATGGCAAAACTGGCAAGTAATACAAAGAGGCGATAACTGCTGCTTAAATCTGCAGGCAGATGTGTCCTTAGGAATGTGGTACAAGTATTCTACTCGTAAAAATCAAATCCGTTTGGATACGGTTGTAGTAGTGACGTTTACAGATAAGCGCATTTTGTGTGTGTAATATCGCGTTTTGTAGCGCTCCCGAGGTTACGCCAAAAAAAAGAAAACCGGATTTGCTGTACTGATGTCTTTAAAGTTCTAACACAACAAGAATACTCATACTTATAGATAAACAGTTAATAAACCAAGCAATGATCATTTGTCTCTCAGGCGGTACTGGGTCCACTGGCCATCAACACGCTGCTGCAGACCGGTGACGATGCGCAGATGCAGTACGCGAAGAACCTGCTTAAACTCATCGTGCAACTCATCATCATCACCACACTGGCTGGCTACCTGCTCACAGAGAAGCTGGGGCCGTGGCTGCTGGCGCACAAGGAGAAGACCGATACTGAAAATGGTAAAAGTCGTTGAAAGAATGTGATCTGCTTTGGAAACCCACATATATTTTAATGTAACGTTTCACTACATGTCAACAGTACTTGAGATATGCTGCGGACGGAATAGAATTACAGACAGACATTGATTAATTATTTCGAGAAGATGAGCCACCATTATACAATTCAACACTCAAAAGCAGCTCTAAAACACATACACCGGGTGTAAATAATAGACTGCTACCATTACATGAAACCACATATTCCACTGACCCTAGTGAACCACTTTTCCTAAGAATCATACCTGCGGACATCCTTAGTTTAGGAAATAATTGAGTTCCAAACAAAAATGCGTGAACTCTACTAACGCGAAGGTTTCACTTCACTTGCTTTGATAAAAGTGATTATTGGTTGGCTCATTGACGTATTTGTCTGGAACGGATAACACTCGCAAAACTCTAATAATATATCATATCGCGTAGAGCATTACCTCGCCTCCCTGTTCTGTTGAACTAATAGGCCACCGCGGGGAAGTGACTTGGACAATTTAGACAAATGGCCGCTCAATGGCCAAAGTAATATGAAAAAGAGATTCCCGGAAAGCGTAAACTTAGATACAGTCACTGAATGACGGAACCCTGCCGCCTAGCGACTATTCGTATTCTAAGAGTTCAAAGAATAGTTTCAGGCATTTGCGCAGTATCAGTCATTCGTAGGCGGTACATTTTATGGAATTCATGAATATTTTAACGTGGCACAGGTTGAGCTGTCGATGAGATTGTGACTCCTCATCATCAGGACTCTTCAGGAGTACTGGCGCGCGTCAGTAGATTACTTGGGGAAAGTTCTTTACAGTAGTCCCTGATTTTACATTATTTCACTCTTCCACTATTAAAAACATATTTTGCAATATTTTGGTTTCGTGGAAATTGGAAAGCTTCTTTTTATTTTACGAGCTGATCACGAACGCATTTTCTTTCGCAAACTTCTGATACTACATAACTATATGTAAGAGAAGACTAAACGATTCTAAATCCAAAATACAAGTTAATTTTAGCCCGCATTTCAGCCTATAAATGGTGTATAAACAATTAGTAAACTTATGATATACTAAAGGACGCCCGAAACTTCGTCCACGTAAAGGGATATAAACAATAACCCGTTCTACCCCTTGGAAACGCATAATATTGCAAATGATCAATATAACGGGTTTAAATAGATGGATAGTTATAATTAAACTACAAACTCTACTGATCGTACTGAACAACATTGCCATACACACTTACACGCGCAAAAGAAAGGAATATTGGACTTGCCCGTACAAAATATAAAATTTACTACGGAGTGGAGAACAATGTTGTTCATTTGCGGGGATGTTTCTTCGGGAAAGTTATTCAGTTTGATAATTAAAGTATGCGGTTTCACTTGAAGATAGCAGTATATTTACACCAGATCCATCCATAAGTTGATGAAGGGACTTCCGCAAAGTAACGCCTATTTCAATCAAACAATTAAGAAAGAAAGGTAAACATAATTACAATCTTGCGAGAAAAGCTTGAAATTAATGACTATGAATTTTTAGATGATCCATGACAAAGATCTAGGTACCATTAAATATCTTTGATCCATGATAGTACATAAATAATATTATTATTTAACCATAATTAATGACATTGTTTTTATTATTTGTGTTTCTTGTATATTGGAACCTTGTCGTGGAATGTGTTGTTTAGTTATTTTTTTGGTGTGTTTTCTGCCTTTTTGTGTACCTACCAAATTGAATTATTTTTTCTTTCATGCATGACACTAATTGTTGAATTTATTATTTTGGTAGCGTACCTAATTTAATGTAATCCTTTTTTATTTTTTAAGTTTTAAATATTTGTATGCCTTTACGGCGGAACATAGCGCACTACAAATTATGTAACTCCATCTTTTAACATACCTATGTTGGACAAATAAATTATATGGATTGATTGATTGATTGATTGAATGAAACAAGCGTCTGGTCTAAGCCCTAAAAGTTAACCTGAGCAAATTCGTTGGTATTTCTTCCGTTTCACAGTGATTTATTATACCTTATCGTAATGATTTATCATTTTTCAGATCCGGCAGTGCAGAGAAGGAAATCTATCAATAACGGAGTACAAAACGAGGACACGTGCAAGACGTAATGTTAAAAGTTACTATAGATATTAACTTAAAGAGTATTAAGTATTAATGTATAACCTGTAGAGCTCAATGTTTTATATTTCAAAAACAGAAGCATTAAAATTGTTATAGGCATTTCCCTAATTAAAATTCGCATAGGGACTAGTTACAGTGAAACCCTATTCACTTTCTAAATATTTTATTATAAATACAATTCTGTGAGTCCAGTGAATAAAGGTTTAACTCGACTTAGGTACAAGAAGAGACTTTGTTACCATTTGTAAACACATGACCGAAATTCTGATATCTTTTATAACACCGGAGAAAGAAATGACAAAAAAGCAAAAGAACTTAATATTATCTGTAGATAACAGTTTGATTTTTGCACAAAATATATAATTGTTTTGCAAGAAATACTTCTTTCAGCTCTTTTGTAAAAGTGGGTTTTAGAGTTAAATCGTTTTTCACCGGATACACAGAATTAGTTATTATGAAGAGTGCTACATTTATTATTTAATAAATGGTAGCTTTTACCCACTACTTCGTTCGGGTGGACCTATTGATACGTGACCCAGTGTATGTATAGTGCCATAGTTGTTGATTTACCCCAATAACAAATTAACCTGTAAAACAGAAACAAGCCACGATCATGCCTGTTATCTACTGTTTGACTAATTCAGCTCTAATGAGAACACAAAAGCTAAACACGCTGTTAAAGGTATCGTGATCGGGCTATCTAGTGAAGAAATAATGAACAATACTGATGTAGGTATATTTAGTATTTTTTAAGGTTATCCAAAAGAAGCATATCCTAAATTACTTTCAGAAATGATGGGGCTATCTAGTGAAGAAATAATGAACAACACTGAGGCGTATTAAGTGATTTCTAAGTTTAAAGGAAATACTTGTATCATATGTTACTCTCCCGACATAAAGCTACGAAACAGTGAAAACCCTATCTATAAATTTAAAATTACTGATAGTATTTACGGTTTTAGGGGAGTGGAGGCCAAAGAATAATTTTTTACTAAATTTTTAGTTGTACTATACAAAACCCTACTTACAATTTTATTATAATATATATACATACTCTTAAGTACTAACCCAAAACATATTGTTATAATGTAGACAAGCCGGGAAGTGTGAGTGAAACTCTCGCACCGAAAGTTCCATAATAAAGGTGCTTGATAAATTAAATAAATTTATTTAATACCGAGCAACTTGTATTTAAATTTAGCAAAAATTTGTCAAGCGTTATTACCTTCCCAATAAATTTTTCATAGCATATATTTTCATATAATTTTCTGTCCATTATATATTTTTAGGGTTCCGTACCCAAAGGGTAACCAACGGGACCCTATTACTAAGACCCCGCTGTCCGTCTGTCTGTCCGTCTGTCACCAGGCTGTATCTCATGAACCGTGATAGTTAGACATTTGAAATTTTCACAGATGATGTATTTCTGTTGCTGCTATAACAACAAATACTAAAAAACCGAATGAAATAAATATTAAAGAGGGCTCCCATACAACAAATGTGATTTTTTTGCCCGTTTTTGCTCGATATTGATAACGGCAACAGGTAGACGCTTCAAATATTCACAGAATATTTAATTATTATTCACTTTAAAAATAAATAAATTAATTAAAATAAAATTTGTTAAAACAGACGTGATTTTTTTGCCGTTTTTATATATAGTGGTACGGAACCCTTCGTGTGCGAGTCCGACTCGCACTTGGCCGGTTTTTTTCATATAATTTTCATTTACGGAGAAAATGTAAATATTCATTTTTTGCATTTTTTCGAGGATTTCTCGTAAAACAAAAAATCGGTACGTCAAATAAATGTCGAGCTTTCTTTTTCTCGTTATACATGAATTTGTTTCATAAAAGGTCGTATAAAGCTTGGTTTCCGACTGTGACATAATTAGCCTTTGGGACACTCAGTAGCCAAATACTGTCACGTGTCCCAATGGCCTTTACATGTCAGAGTAGCACAACATGCTATTTTGAAATCATATCACAATACACTTGGTAAAAAAGACCGGTCAAGTCAGAGTCAAACTCGCATACCTAGGGTTCCGTAATTCGACAGTTTTGGGAACAGTCAGGAAGAAGGTATTTAAAATCTTGCCCATAACTGTTTATGATAACTAAAAAAAGAGTTGATTGATAAAAAAAGAGAAACTCAAATATTTTTATATTGTACTCGAAATAAAACTCGTGGATGAAAAATTTAATTTTGTCATTTTGCTGTCGTGAATTTCTAACCCGCTATGTTTTCCTGTAATCTTTACGTAATCCCGAATTACCATGATTTTTTTTTCATTATGTGTTCCTTTCATATTTTTCGATTTACGAGTATTAGTTTCGGAAATAAGGGGGGGACATGCATTTTTTGTGGTTTTTCAAAGATTTCTCGAAATCGGTGCCAATAAATATATGTTTTTATAATCACCTCTTTAATTTCTACAATTTTATACGCAAACGCAAATTGTATTTTACAGAAAAAAACATATTTAACACTTTTCTTACATTTTTCATTTGTTATTAACTTTTTTTAATCGCTTTAGTTTTGTCGGAGTTTTGTTGGCTGTAATTGGTCAGTTAGGACCTATAATTGTGATTTTGCTCATATTTTTCGGTCTACCAGTTTCGGAAATAAGGTGCCACCACGCAATTTTTTGTGGTTTTTCAAAGATTTCTCGAAATCGGTGCCAGTAAATATAGTAAAAGTATATATTTTACAATCGGCTCTTTAATATATACAATTTGATACACATATTGTATTTTTAAGAATTTATTGTTTATTATGAGGCTGTGTCATACGGACGGACGGACCACGGAGTCTAACCATAAAGGTTCCTTTTGTACCTTTTAGGTACTACGGAACCCTAAAAATGTGCTCTATATTTGTTTGTTCTTAGGATTCCGTACCCGAAGGGTGCAAAACGGGACCCTTTTACTAAGAGTCTGTCTTTCGGTTGATCCGTCTGTCACAGAAGTCTACAGCTTCAGCCGTCATTAGGTAGCCAGTTGAAATTTTCATAGAATACGTATTACTATGACTTATATCAAGGTAAATAATAAAAATAAAGAACATTGAAACACAAGGGGCGACCCATTCAAAAAACCTTGAAAAAATTATTATTTATTCTATTCGTATGAATAAAGATATATTATACTCTTCTAAGCTTTAGTTTTTAATATTTTATTTACGATGCTCGTTATTAATTATAAAAAATAATAAGATATATTTTAACTCGATATATTTCGACCCACTGTATGGGGACGTCAACATTATTTTTTCATGTTAAATTATTCAGTTCTATCTTAAAAATGGTAATATAATAAAAGTTTCAATTTTGGTCAGATTTATAGAACTAAAGGTACCTACTCGAAGTAAAACAAAAAATTCTAATATTTTTTACAAGTGTGAGTCCGACTCGCGCGTAAAGGTTTTCGTAATACCATTCCC
Organism: Ypsolopha scabrella; assembly: GCA_910592155.1. Taxonomy (NCBI): domain Eukaryota; kingdom Metazoa; phylum Arthropoda; class Insecta; order Lepidoptera; family Ypsolophidae; genus Ypsolopha; species Ypsolopha scabrella. The sequence continues at coordinate 12,580,654 of OU342965.1, forward strand.
AAATTGCGCCATCTATCATCTTAAGAATGAACCTTGGCGCAAAAAGGTAAACAAGTCACTCTTAGCGCCTTCTATCATATCATCTGTTCAATTAACCTCGGTAAAAGCTGTCAAACAAGCCATCTCAGAAGGCGCTATGGTTAAGACGAGGTTTATTGTATGGGATTTAGGTTTATCTTTTTAATTTTTATTATTTGTCGTGATAGAGGCCACAGTAACATGTATTCTGTAAAAAAGAAAACAATTTTCTACCTATTACGGTTGAAGCTATAGACGCCTGTGACAGACGGGCAGAGAGAGACACATACCAGAGGCTTAGTAATAGGGTTCCGTTTGACACCGTTCGGGTAGGTTTCCGTACCAAAAGGCTGCCGGATATTTTATTAGGCGCTATTATTGCAGCGATTTGTTTCTTTTTTCACCTTGATGTTTTAAATGGTTATTTACCATAATGTTTTTAGGATATAGCATCCGTATTGTGTTGATACGGAACCCTGGCCAAATTAATTCAAAGTTAAAGTCTATAGAACCAACCCGTGCTCACTGATTTTTCTTAAGATTTAATATCTGATGCCTTGCTGGATGGAAAATTGAAACACATTTCCGTTTCTGTTTAATATAATTTATCCAGAAGCACTGCGATAGAATGCATTCACAGCGAGAAACTGGAAAATTTATTTAAATATTTGCAACAAGAAAATGAACTGTGACGCTTAGTTTTTTTCTGTTTTTTTTTCTACTGGCAATATTGTAAATAAAATGTATTTTTAATAAATGTGCTTTCAAATAAAACGTTTTGATTTATTTTAGTATTTCCAACACGACCTCTCGTGTCTTTTTAAGTGTTTTGATTCTCATTTTAATTAAATAGGAAAATAATGGTTGTTACGTTTCCAAACATACTCGACTAAGAAATAAAAATATCATAAAACACAAATTATAGTCGTTTTTCAAGCAATTAGCGAAAATATATTAGTAATAATTAAGTTTTCACATGCAAATTCTAACATTTTATGATTTACATTTTGATTGCATTCGATTAACAAACTTAAAAGAGTATTTATCGTTGTAATCGAATGTAATAAAAATGTAAGGCATAAAATAACATAATTTTAATACGAGAACCCTATTATTCATAATTAATTTCCACTAATTGCTTTACAACGCAATTTTTGCATACTTTTTATTCAAAAGTAAGGAAAACAATATTATGATTTGCATTTCGCACTGAGATTCGGTTTTAGGACTAATATATTAACTATATGTAGTTTCCTCTAGTTTATTTTACATTTACTTGTTCCCCTCTACATTTTTCTTTCACGTCTCTTCCACCCAAAGGTTGCCTGGAAGATATTGCTATTAGCAATAACTGCCGCCTTTGTACAATATGAAATTGTTTCTTAATATCCTATTTTATGTTTTCGTGTAAATGTACATTGAGTGTAATAAATAAATAAAGACCCATTTCACGATTACAATGATTTATCGATTTGTGTCGCCTTTTGTATCGAGTTTGATAGCAAATGTAATGAAATTTTCAATTACCCGTAATAATTTGGGAGCAAAAAATCTAATGGTGTTAGATCCGGAGAGTTAACAGGCCCTCTTATGGTGTTTTTGGTACACGATGACATTTGAAAAGAACAAAAAAATGGTATTGGAAATTCTATTACTACTATCCTCAATTATTGATCCCACAATAAGTTTAAGTAAAATTGTATGGTATCCCTTTAATTTCAGGTACCTACTATGTTATTTCGAAGAAAATCATCCTTTGACTCTTTAAATCGGTATCATAAAAAATATACATAAGAAAATGTCACACGAAAAGAAAATAGCGGCAGCAGCGGCAGTCAAATTATCTTGTTGAAAACGTTGCAAACATCATTTTGTAAGTTTTTTTTATTTCTTCGCATTAGTGATAAAAAGTAGAGTGTTACACAAGGTGAAGTTATCAATTGCACCCAAGACATTTAGGCGCACGAGCGAGCGAAGCTGGCGAGGGTGCTCATAGTTAGCTCAAACTATGAGCACCCCCGCTCTCTTCGCTTTTCTTTTCGTGTGACATTTTCATTTTTGTGCAATCGTGTCTTACTGGCCAGTGTGATTGTTTTAAAAATAAAACTTATTTATTTAAACGTCTTTATAACATTTTATTCAGCATATTTACCTATTAATTATGCAAGTCACATTTTTCCAAAGTAATATAAATAAAAATATTACTAGAGTGCGTACAAACTAGAAAAAATCAATTAGAAACATATCCTGTATATTTTTATGATACCGATTTAAAGAGTCAAAGGATGATTTTCTTCTACAACAATCTACTACGAGGGTGCATTTTTATATTCGCAGAATGGGTAGGTAATTAATAAATGAGGGTACTTTCCTTAGTCGTAACTGGTTAAGTAGCTCATTATTAGTATAAATAAAATGTTTTGTTTTAATCGGGCCATTACTATTTGAATTATCGTCGATCAAACAACTCAAAAAAATGGAGAAAATCGAGCACCGCGCTGTCATAAAGTTCCTTACCAAGCAAGGTAAATCGGTTCAAACCATACTAGAAGAGATGTCATCCGTTTACGGGGAGTCTTGCCCAGGTAAAACCATGGTTTATAAGTGGCATACCCTTTTTAAGAAAGGCAGGGCTAAAGAAGAAACAGCTCGCAGAAATGGTTGGAGTATCTGATACAACCATATTTAAAATTCTTCACGATCATCTCGGCATGACCAAAGTCAGTGCAAGGTGGGTGCCGAGAATGCTCACGCCGCCTCAAAAACAACAGCGTTTAGAGTGTTCTCGCGCGTTTTTGGACCTCTGTAATGAAGACCAGGATGGAGTATTGACTCGAATTGTTACTGGGGATGAAACTTGGGTTCATCATTATGAACCCGAGTCCAAACAAGATTCTATGCAGTGGCACAAAAAAGGCACACCACCACCAAAGAAATTTAAGGTGTCACAGTCGGCGGGAAAAATCATGGCGACAATCTTTTGGGACTCAGAAGGAATCTTGTTGATAGATTATAAAGATAAAGGTGTCTCCATAACCGGAGAATACTACGCTTCAATCTTAGAGCGATTAAAGGAAGCAATCAACGCAAAAAGAAGGGGAAAATTAACCAAAGGTGTCCTCCTTCTGCACGACAACGCGCCTGTGCACAAGAGCCGTGTTGCGTTGGCTTCCCTGCATAAGGTGGGCTTCGATATTTTGGTTCATCCACCCTACAGTCCTGACCTGGCTCCAATTGATTATTATCTCTTTCCAAAAATTAAAAAAGAACTTCGGGGGAAGAAGTTCTCAAGCGAGTGAAGGAAGCAGTTTCAGCTTATTTTTCAGACAAAGAAAAAACATTTTTTTTCGAGGGTATACATAAGCTAATTGAAAGATCTGAAAAATGTATTAGGGTTGCAGGTGAATATATTGAAAAGGAAAAATAAACTTTTATTTTTATTTCCATGTCTTACCCCCGATTCCGCGAACTTAGAAACGCCCCCTCGTATATATTAGAACATAAAGGTGTGTTCTTTTTTCATATTTTACCAGTTCGAGTCTCGGCTCAAGCAAGTGATTTATCAAAAACGTTTGAACGCCTATTTTTGAAAAAAGAGGAATTTTATTTCTTTCAGTAAATATTACTATGTATATTATTTCCCTACTTCCCCATTACTATCATTGATTCCCTCCAACCATGCACGAACTTTTTTTTTTCAACAATGTTTAGTTAGGTTTGCATGACAAGTTTCAATGTAGGTATTTCGTGCAACTTCTTCGGAAGAAAAAAACTGTATTAACTACATAGACCAAATCTAATACTTTCTTTTTTATTAATTACGATAATTGTACATACATATACCGTAAGTAGCTGGTTATAAACCACTAGCTGTTGCCAGCGACTTCGTACACCTGGATGTCAAATATAAATAATTTCTTTCAAATATTTTAAGCATCGGACAACTGACAAAATATTAGCATGACCGCAAGTATCATTCCTATTTTAATCAATAGTCACAAACGGTTGCTTCTTCTAAAGTAACATTTCAGCGCCTTTCATCTTCTAATTTTAATGGTTTAAATTTTCTTTGAATCCCGATACAAAACTTTCACCCTCTATGTTACCTCCCCTAGGAAATGATTTTGCTGTACAAAAAAACCAAATAAACTTTCAAATAAATTCTGAAATATATAATTCTTAATTTCCAACCAAGGCTTAATACGAATATTTTAGGCGCACGAGCGAGCGAAGCTAGCGAGGGTGCTTATACATAGGTAACACTAAAAGTTTCCGGAACTGGCCACTTACATAAACAATATTTAAAAATTTATTGCAACATTTGAAAATAGATCTCTTTGGCTGTAGAATGCAGTTTGTTTCATCTGACTGTCTTTTGTTTTTACCTTGTGGCGCCATTTAAAAAATTGTGTGTCTGCATCAACATGGATTTAACTCGGGAAAATTTTCGTAGTATGATTTTCTACGATTTTAAGTGTAATTTGACAGCTCAACAGAGCATCGCTCGGCTTGAAACAGCTTTTGACAATGAAGCACCATGCAAGACGACTGTTTATAGCTGGTTTGCAGAATTCAAGCGTGGTCGTATCAATCTCAGTGACGAATCTCGCGATGGTCGGCCGTCCACCGCTGTGACCAACAAAACATCGATGCTGTGCGCCGTATGATTGAAACAGACAGGCATGTGACCTACCATGAAATTCGCGCATCCTTAGAAATAGGCATGAGTCAAATACAATCAATCCTACACAAACATTTGGGTGTGAGAAAGCTGTGCTCGCGGTGGATCCCACACAACTTGACCGAGGCTCAAAAAACGGACCGCGTCACTTGGTGCAGTGCCATGCTTACCAGATTCAACGAAGGTGCGTCAAATTTGGTGTGGGACATAGTAACAGGTGACGAAACATGGATTTATTGCTACGATCCCAAAACAAAGCAGCAATCGAGCGTATGGGTCTTTCAAGATGAGCCGAAACCAACCAAAGTGGCGCGCGTGAAAAGTGCATCTAAGCGGATGATTGCTTCTTTTTTTAATAAAACTGGACACGTGGCTACTGTTGCTTTAGAGAATCGTCGTACCGTGAATAGTGACTGGTACACGACCATTTGTTTGCCGGAAGTTATTGACGAACTCCGTAAAAATAACCGTAAACGCCGTATCATCCTGCACCACGACAATGCTAGTTCTCACACGGCCAGACAGACAAACGACTTTTTGAAGACGAAAAATGTAGAACTCATGAGTCATCCTGCATACAGTCCCGACCTGGCACCTTGTGACTTTTTTCTGTTCCCAAAAATTAAGAACCAATTACGCGGTCAACGATTTTCATCACCAGAAGAGGCTGTCGAGGAGTATGAAAAACACGTTTCAGAGGTCACCACAGGGGAGTGGCACAAAAGTTTTCAAAACTGGTTTGATCGAATGAAAAAGTGCATAGACGCCAAGGGAGATTATTTTGAAAAACAATAAATTAATTTTGTACCTTTAATAGTATTTTTTCATATTCATTCCGGAAACTTATAGTGCGTCCCACGTAGTTAGCTCAAATAAATGTCTCGGGTGCAGTTGATCACTTATCTCCCTTGTATAACAATCTACTATATTAGAACATAAAGGTGTGTTCTTTTTTCTAATTAATATTTCTAATTAATTTTCCATAAAAAATTTCATCGACTTTCCTTAAAAACCATGAGGGGATAATTTTCAAAAAACGTTAAACACCTCAATCTTAATTTCCAATTAAAAGGAATTTTTTCAATTGTCATTGTTTTTGAGAATTAAAATAACAATTTTTCCATTTAAACTTTCATTTCGTACTTTACCCCCAAGATTTCATTGTTTCAACTACAAAAACGAATAAATTTCTATTAAAACCTTCATCCCCTATTTAATCCCTTCAGAAGTTTATTTTCTTAGCGGATATGCACGTCACAAAAGGAACTTAGGGTCCAAATTACATATTCTTAGGTCCAGTCGTTTTGTTTGGGCGTTGAAAGATCAGTCAGTCAGGGTATTTATATACATATATTTACTAGCTTGTGTCCGCGTCTAAGGAACTATCCGGGAACAAACTACAACCTATGTCCAAGTGAAAAGACTTACCATTACCACATTGAAAGAGTTTTCAAAATCGGTTCAGTAGTACCATAGATTCCACCCCCCCCCCCCTAATTTAATTATTAGCTATGTCTTGCCCTTACCGAGGAAACAAACAGAAATGGCCTTTATCCAAGTGAAGATCTAACATAAAAAAAGTGAAATAATTTTCTAAATCGGTTCGTCCATATAGTCTTAGCGGTCATCTAGCGGTACACAGCAATTTTCCGTAAAATTCTGGAAATGGTCTTAAAAGCATGAAATCGGTACAATTACATTACAAAAAAATAGTTTAAAAAACTCTTTAAATTCAGGTGATCGTTTTATTATTACTTACCTATCGTTTCGTTGTTATTATTATTTACCAAATTGTAATTTGCTATTATTATTTTTTATAACTTCCGAGTCTTAAACGCCCTCTGTTTATCACTATATGAATCAGCAGCAATAGGTACCAGCGTATCACGGATGCTCAAGCTTGAGCATAAAATGGTGTGACTACGTAGAGAAATTTTCCACAACTCTCAATAGTTTACCGTAACTCTCAACAGATGGCAGCAGTTTATTTAGTTTAGCAAGTCCTACACGACGACGCAAAATATGTATGTTTACCGTAAAATGGCACAAACTGTTTTTTCGCCAAAAACGAATTATGGCATAAAGGACGACCCATTACACGATCATACAAAATTAATGCGATTTTGCGCAGAAAAGCAAGGTTGAAACAGTGTAGCTGATTTTAAAGGATTTAAATTAGTTTGAGTGCTGTCAAAACTAGAATTTTGGCACGGTAATTAAGCTTTTATTGATTGCATTTAAGTACAACATACAAAATATTGTTTTGACAGCACTTAACCAAAAACTAAAGCCTTTAAAATCAGCTAAAATAACGATTTACGAAAATCTTTTACCAATAAGTCAAACATAGGTGAGACAATAAACGAAGTGTAGAGAGGAGATGCGTGTTAGGTTTACATGTAAACAAAATTTGGGGAGCCGAGCGAAGCGGAGCGGAGCCAAGCAACCCACCTACTTTTAACAGATAAGGATATTAACAGATATTACTCCATAATTTCATACTGCATTGTTGCATAGGGAGGAACCTGTAAGACAGCCCTTATTAAACCAGAGCGAGCCGAAAGGGCCATTCTAAGGACAATGACCAACAAACGTTATTGGTACAAAACCGACGAGATCGTAACTGTGACGTTTTTCTGTAAAAAAGCTATTTGTTTTTGCCATAATTCTGCGGAAGCACTCCTCTTAAAATTTGAACCCTCTCTCACCGAATCTAAAATGAGAAAGGATATAGTGTTCACAGCAAAGAGAATCAATATACTACGTTACGCGGTCTCAAGCTTCCGTAATAAAGGCTAATAAAGCTCAAAATACACCTAGTCACTTTCACCCTTCACGTCCAGTAAATAAGACGGAAAAAATAAAAAGTGGTGCCACAGTAGGTTTAAAAAAAATCATTCTTTACCATGTTCCGTAGACCCCCAGGAAAATTTATCCACATTAAACTTTGAATTACTTCTGAAAGTGAGAAAGTAAGGAGAGTCTGACCCATTAAAAAAGAAGCAACGATTAAAAAAAATACTACTTTAAAGGTTCTTTTCAGGAATATTCGTCAGCATTGACCCCTGCATTACCCCGAAAATGAAAAAGTTGAAAAGTGTAACAAAAAGTAGCTGTCATATCGTATAGAATTCGTGCCATTTTTGGTAGAAATTTCGGGCGGAAATTTAAATATCAATATTTTGCTGTGGTATGCTTTAGGGGGTTTTTTGGGTCGCTGATCACGAATATGTGGTCCTAATTGAGGAATTTCATATTCCAGTATGAAATTCTTGCCATTTTTGTTTGGGGCGTTTTGGGGGATTCTAACCCTCCTAACTTCCTCATTTTCGGAGGTAATGCAGGAATCAATGATAACAAATGTTCCTGAGGGTCTAGGCTAGGGAATATGTAAAAGAATTATTTTTTCAAATAGTATACATTTTATTGACTGCTACTTTTTGGGGGTCAAACTAACTAGCTACAGTAACAGAGAGTAACTTTCTCATTTTTGGAAGTTGAATCATGTATGATTAATCAATATTCGAGTGGAAAGAATCAAAGTCGAATTCTGAGTGAAAGAATGGGTGAATGAATTTTAAATTAAAATTTTAATTACATTTAATTTCAAATCGGCACCTTAGGGGAGTGGAGTGAGGAGGACTTACTCCATACAAATATGCGCTCACGAACTAGCTTATGCCGTAAGGTCGTATGCGGCAAAACAGTATTTTTCATTTTAAAAAATCCAATCGGCCATATGGAAGTGTATTTGTAGACTAATTTAAATAAAAAACTTACAGGCTTCATTCCCTCCCGTTTGTCAGTAAAATAGAAATCTCTGTTTTAAAAGTGGTTTTCTAAATATTTTTTTCTCTGCTATGAAAATTAATCACTCAATTAAATCTTCGGGCAAAATGATGTCAATGAAATTCTTAATCTAGTATATAAATTGGTAATTAAATATGTTTTTTTATTGCTGAGAAAAATGGAGAACCATGTCGCCAAAATTTCCAATGCGTCTCCTTAAACCGGCCCTTAATTGTGGCTTTGAAGGTCACCAGCAATTATAGCCCTCTCAAAGTTGCTGGATTACCCCAACTTCATGCAGCCTACTCTGCCAAAATATCTGTGTGCATTTCTAACAAGCAAATTAACTTGACTCAACTGACCACGCGTGTTATAGTTGCATGACTTTGTGTTCTGGTCCAAAAAAAACTATAACTGTTACTAATTGAGTAACTCGCCTTGAGGTCATAAAATTACGTATCTGTGATAACAACACAGGAAAATTGAACACCACAAGAAGAACAGCGGAAGTTATTTTCATTTTAAATGTGCGTAAACAAACACGTCTAAGCAAGGCCATATATTAATAATGTATAACAAAAGCCTGCCTCTTTTAACTACAAAATAACCGACGACGGCGAAGTTTTTGACGAAATTGCTGCGCTGTGTGTTCTAGTTCATAAATAGATGCGTAAACTGTTTTTATCCTTACGTTTTGTTCGTTTTGATGCAAAAGCTTGGACCAAAATAGGCAGCCACAATTACAGCATTTGCCGTATCCTTCCCTCAACAGGTTATCCCAAATACAGGGCAAAAGAGCAGATGAAGCATGTCCGGCAATAAAGCACCGCATGAACACTGTGCAGAACTCAGTTATCATGTTAAGGGTCTACACATAGCAGCCAACATGCCCTTGAAGGTGGTTGCGCTTCTTCCAGATTAGTAACATTAGGTTGTTTACGGCAGGGAAATGTTGTTTTGGGATGTTGAAATTATCAGGTGGTGCATCTGGTGACGTCTTGTTACAGAAGGGGCAGAGTGCATAGATGCTGTGCTGCGCAAAAAATAAAATTAATCATACACATACGTTTCCTGACGCGTATTTCGGGTCATAAGACGACGTAGTGGGTCTACAAAGCAGGAAAACGTAGGAGATCGTAGCACTTGCTACGTCGTAGTAAAACGTGGACGCGAGTATCAGATTCGGGCCGCGATCTGGACGTGTATTATGTCAATATTTTCTACTCGCAATATTAGTGGTTCGACTTTTGTTTACATCATTTGATATAAAGTGGAGTGCCCTACATTAAATAAAAACGGGAAATTATAAGCATCTTGAAATTTTAAGTCTAGCCACAGAATTTTTGTTTGGCCTCGTGATCGAACTTCTCTTTTTATAACTAAGCAACCATTGACCTCTCTTAAAACAACAAGACACACAGTCTCTAAGAAAAGTTCGTCAGAAAATGTCCGAACGTGCAACGTGCATAGTAGCAAAAATCTTCAACCAAATTAAGACGTTATGTCATTAACATTAGATGCAATGTCAGTTGTACGAAATCATCATTCGATTTTGTCACCCCATAGCGCTGACAACATTTGAGCGAGATTGTGAGTCTAGCTGTTTTTGAGAAGTCAATGTCAATGTAAGCAACGGAAAAAAATGAATTAGCCTCTCAAAAACTAATTCGTCTTTTTTACAACGCTAACTAAATATTTTTACTTGTCCTTCTGACTGTTACATTGCCACCTAATTTACGAACTCAGCCACGGATTTTAAAACTTATCACCACTTTTAGTTTTACAGCTTCAACACAAGCTCTTTAAAAAAATATCATTCAAGCTTCAATAGACAACATCGTATATTATAAAAACTTTGCATGGAAAATAAGACATCATATTCGTTTATCGTGAAAATAGCCACTGCACGATATGGCACGAGTGCCCGAGATGACAGCGACCGGCCATTTGCACCAAATAGAGAGCGCCATTCGATTCATGTACTGACGAGTTACCGACCCGTATCGTTCGTGCGTTTATATTGCAATAAAAGGTACAATACCTTAAAACGATGGCATAAAATTGAACGTATTTTACACGGAAGTGGCCATTTTGTAATTCAGAATTCCTTCGCAAAATCGGCGAGAGTGTAGAAGTCCGACACGGTACTGTAGCGGTGATTAGGCTAGCGAAGCCAGCCTTCTAGGTTGCCCATAGAGTGTATATAAAAAATCGGAGGCATCGATGGAACGCGCCACCAGCGTGCGGTGAGGAGCAGATACGGACGAACGAGCCGGAGCTAGCTGAGGCAGGTCGCCAAAGGCTGGCACGGGAGCTAATGCAAAAAAAAATTTATTGGATAGATAAATTAAAAGACCTAAATTACTATGATTTACTAGGGTCGTAAAATTGCCATTCCAATATTAGTGGCTTTAATATACTATTTGATGACAATTTTAGATAAATTTGACGATCAATTAATGTAAGAGGAGTTATATTTTAAACGGAATGAGTTGTTAAATTAGAAGCTAATAAAATTAATATTTGTGTGCCATATATTAATATTTTAGAAGCTAACTGCTTGAATGCATGTTACAAATTTAGATGCTAAAAAATAACCACCGTGCTGAGTGATATATAAAGTGGCTAACATAGAAGTTAACTAGTGGCTAAGATTGATTGTGGCTAACATAGTAATTTAGAAGGCAATTAAGATTATTAGAGGCAAATAATGCTATTAAAAGAAGTCTGTTTAATGTTGTGTGGTAGAGATACATACATACACGTCCTGCGCTACCAGCCACGCTACTGTTCTCGCTATTTGATTGCGAAAATCACTTCCTAATTTGATAATAATTCTAACTCAAATTAGAAATGTAGAGATAATCTAGTTTTAGACTGCACCCTACTCCACCTACGTTTTTATTTCTAATTATAGAAGTACTATATTATATCATAGTATTACACTTCTAATTGAATCGTATATAATATATCGTAATATAGTACTCTTATAATTATATATGTAAACGTAGGTGCAGGGCGTAGGTGGCGTGCAGTTTAAAATTAGACGGACTCTACTAGGTAGGTACTTTCTTTTTACTACTAATATAATTTATTAAAATTTAAAATAATTGAATATTTTGTAATTTTTACCTTTCTATCTATTCAATAGTCGTAATCGGGAGCCCAGCACAAAATTCTAACTGTTATTTTTATGTTTTTCAGACATTTCATATATTCTTTTAACAACAAAGGTTTCCTAAACGCAAAAGTGCGGGGTTTGAAACAGAACCTAAGGATCATAAAAATATAACTTCTCAGCTCGTAGGCTTACGGTCTAATACTTAGGTACAAAACGAACTTTCGCTCCAAACCTGAAGAGCTACATGGGAGTCGGTAGCATCAACCTTGCCCCAGCTCTTCTTGAGAACTATTGACACGGAACGTGACTCATTGTGTTGATATTATATGAACTAAATGGTTGCTCGCATTAGTGTTAACGATCTCGAAGCAACAGAGTGGTCATGTGTCGTGTGTCACAAGATTCCTTAATTAATAGTGGACGACATCGGGCGAGTGCCCGGACGGGTAAGAGCGGCGGCGCGGCGGCGGCGGCTCTCCGCACACGCGAGTCTCCGCGCTGACCGCTCTGCCGACGGACCCTGCCCGCGACACGCCACGCGATAACTTTACTGTACACGAGATCATCTCCCGGCATGCAAAGTGCTTCTGTACACCCAAAAACGAACGGACATATGCGCCATGCTCTAACAGTCTCGCCTCCGGTTCAAGGTTCCGCGTGACCACATAAAGGCGCTAACATAAAGGGCCTCTAACGTCACGTAATACAGCCAAACATTTCAATTGAAATATTTTTTATCGCTGCTCTTTCACCTTCGGATCAAATATCTTATCTGGAGCCTGAATCGGAGACTTCCGATAAAACCCGAGAGAATAATACTGACTCAAGTGCGACGAGTGAGATATACATCTACATTGATAATGAGAAGTTGAAAATGAAAACCCGGGATCGTAAGGCAAAGTCTGATAAAGAGATTCAGGGGTTCCAGGGTGAAATTCGAGGCACAAAGGGGGAGGTTCGAGGGTCGAAGAGTGAGAGTCGGGAAGGGAAGCGAGGAGGATCGGGGTCGGCGGCGGCTCGGGAGCGTGCCAAGCGCTCCGGCGTGGAGGCTGTCAAGCTGCACCTGCAGGTCACCGGTGGCACCGGACGGACTTCGAGATCTGCGACTGCCGTAAGTTCACCTCATTTGCTTTCTTTCATCATGTCTCTTTACTTTATATTACAACTTAATTTCCATAAGGAGACTTCATGATTCGAAAAATGGCTTTATTAAAATATTAACAAAATATGGGAAAGAAGGGAACGGGAAGATTAAGGAAAAGCTATCTTACTAAGATCAAAAGAGAAAGCATTTTGACATAAATTTGCCGGTGAAAAGGGACTTTGCTGTCGACGTTCCTTTATTCGTAAGATAATTTCCCGAATTCCATCACTTTTTAAAACCATTAGCATAATCTAAAACTCTGAATAAGCACTTTAATTAAACTTGAAAATTGCACGCATGGGCCTTGTTAGAAATCTCGTTAACAGACCACCGGCAAACTTACGTATGTAGCAATAAAGGTACGATTATAAGATATATATTTTAAAACATCTAATTAATATTGATACACCATTAGAAAAAATCACACTCATCTTTAAATCTGACCAATTATATTTATTTGTAATTCAATATTGGCTACTTTGTAATAAAATTCATTATCGAATACATTGGTAACAGGATGTTGAGTTGAATGCAAGGTTTAAATAAAAAATAAGATGCAATAAACAATGAATGATGAAATTCATAATCGACAATAAAATCAATTAAAACTCAGCGAGGAGATTGGTTGCACAATGAAATGAACAGATTTTTTTATAGACGCTATACGAGTAGCAATGTTTACAAACATTTAAGCCAATTTAGCTTTAGACTCGCGTGTGGCAAATACTTAGAACTATTTCGCACTACTAACAAGATGTGGTGTAGTTTCAGATGACCATATTACCACATTTCAGTAAGAGTATCTCTGTGTTGTAACTGATGTTCTGTTCTCCAGGCAGAGGCATGTGACTGTTTATCACACTTATGATAATCGTGACAATACATTTTGCTGAGATTATCGGATTACGGCAACCTTCAAACAGATGATTCTGTTCAAACAGGATTCAATTGTTGCCAATAAATTTACAAACCACCAACTTGCAAGGGCAGACATAAAAAAACAAACAAACAAAAAGCACAGAATTTTACTTTTCTGTTGTAATCGCTTATAATGTTTTATTAGCATAACTTTAGATAACGTTTATAGCTGCTATCGCTTTGATCGCAGTTATATGGTGTCTAATATATAACACCTACTTACTCGTATAGCTACTCGGCTAGTCATAACTACCAATACGATAATATCAGATTACTTATCACTTTCTTCGACAGGCATACTCGTAATATTTTCCCTTCCAGTCTCTGTGGTGATATTTTTAATCTTATTTCCATGTAATAAAGTTGAACAATTAACACTGCTATTGGTTATGCGTACGCAAGAACGAACCTTGTATAGAAAATCTTGGAAATGGCCGAAGCAAGAACGATAACGTACATTTTCTAAAGTGACGTTCACAGTTGTGAATGCATAATTTAATTTATTGCAAACTTTCTAAGCAGCGCTAAAATACATATGGCATATTCATTAACATTTTATTAATCTAATCAGAAATGCCCCAAAGTTGTATGTATTTTAAATAGTCAATGGGCATGATATTACACCGCAAATGGATGAAAGTGTAATAATAAGTATATCTATTCAGATAGCTGATTACTCGTACATGTAATAAATATTCATACTTAGGTTAATATCATGTGTATACATTACTGTATACATTCCATCCATCCATCCATCAGCCCGTGTTCGTCCACTGCTGGACATAGGTCTTTCCCAAATTTTGCCACTCATGTCGGTCCTCCGTCCTCCTCATCCAGCCACCCCCCGCAACGTCCTTCAGGTCGTCGGTCCAGCGGGCACTAGGTCGGCCTACACTACGCTTTGCTTTGCTTTGCTTTTTGCGTATACATTAAATAACTTTAATTTTAATTTAGTTCTTCTACGTTTATTATTTTACTAGCCTTTGCCCAAGGCTCCGCCCGCCTTTCTTCAATATTTTCACCGTTTTCGGCTTGGACGTTGTTTTATGATTCAATGATTCAATATGTTGAATTGTAAAATACCTATAGATCATCATCGTCATCATCATCATCATCAATACTTTATTGCACAAAAATAAGTACAAAAAGGTGGACTTAATGCATAAAGCATTTTCTACCAGTCAACCCACAGATGGTACAAGATAGGTGGGCGTGCAAGACGAGTAAAAACTTAAAAATTACAAATTAAATCAAGATATACTACTCTAAATTAATAACTATAGGTAACATATACCTAAAAAGAATATAATATATGTTAATACTTAAACTGTACTTGAAATACATAATATTTAAAATAAAATAGGTTTGTAAAAAAATAGATTCCTATACATAAATAAATGCAAATTTTGATGGGTAAATTGTAAATAAATATATACATAAATACATACCTTGACTGCAAAAACGAACAAGAATTAAAAATAAAGTTCATATTTGTGTGTTTTTGGAGAGGTAGTGTCTGTGCACAGAATACTTAAAGGAGTTACGGGAGGGGGCTTTTCTGACATCGTCGGGAAGTTCGTTCCAGAGACGAACAGTAACTATAGTAAAAGAATTTGATACAAATCCAGAATGATGCAAAGGAATCGAGAGAAGAAGGTTACTTGAGGATCTGAGCATTCTATCGTGATTGTCAGACAAGAGATGTATCATTGACTTGAGGTATGAGGGGGTATTTGGATCGTTAATTATACTATAAAGGAGGCAAACAATTCTTAGGTTTCTACGGTCGCGAATAGGAAGCCAGTTGAGTTTTGCACTAAACTCTGAAACGTGGTCATATTTCCTCAAGCCAAATATGAAACGGATGCAGGTTTTAAGTAAGCGTTCCAGTTTATTAAGATGCTCTTCTTTAGCATCCAAATAACAGGTATCAGCGTAGTTAATAATAGGTATGAGAAGGGAATTGGCGATAGAGATTTTCGTTGAAATTGGTAATACGTTTTTCAGACTTAAAAGAGAATGGAGAGAGGCATAAAATTATCGAGAAACTTTTTCGATTTGAGCATCCCAATTAAAATCCTGATCGATAACTAAACCTAAAGCATTAACGGTAGGAGAGAAGCTGATACCGCAATCGTTATATTTTAACTGTGGCAGCATGTCAAAGTCAATTTTTGTAATTTGTCGTGAACTTCCGACAATGATAGCCTGACACTTGTTTGGGTTTAGCCCTATACCGAACTGTTCTGACCAGGATTGTATGTTACATAGGTTAACATTAAGATGGTCAATACAATCGTGAAGGTCATCAACTTTAGCCTGCCCATAAAGCTAGAGGTCATCAGCATAAAGATGGTAAGAACAATTAAGTTAGGGTGTAGCTAAATTAATAAATATTGAAATTAACAGAGGGGAGAGAATGCTACCTTCAGGAACACCAGCATCTAAACCACACCAATCGGACAGGGTCTGATCACAGCGAATGGCCTGCCGGCGTCCTCGAAGATAGGAAGTAAACCAGTTTAAAGCAGGGAGAGATATATTCAAACGGTCAAGAAAAGCAAGTAAGAGGTCGTGATCGACAGCGTTGAAAGCATTACTAAAATCTACTAGGATCAGCGCAGTTACCGTTCCTTTCTCCATTCCTAATCTTATGTCCTCAGTCACTTTAAGGAGCGCTGTGGTTGTGCTATGACCAGTTCTAAAGCCAGACTGACAAGGGCTTAAAAGATTACTCGTCGCGTCGATAGGTAATATGTGAGCTGACGATGAACAAGGGATTCGATGACTTTGTACAGAAATGGAAGGACAGAAATTGGACGGCACTGATTTGGAAGTTGAGGGTCATGAACTTTTGGAAGAGGAATTACATGCGCCATGCGCCACGTGTCAGGAAATATACCAGAAGTAAGGGAGAAATTGACAATGTGGGTGATTGGAGGAAGAACGACATCAAGCAAATAAGTAATCATAATGCGACCTATGTCATCGCAGCCAACGGCTTTTGATTTAAGGGATAGTATTATTTTTTGACGTCTTCCCTGCAAACTGGTGAGAAATTAAAAAGTTCAGTATTTGGGGAAGGTAAACAATGTAAGAAACGCAAAGTTTCTGTTTTGGCAGTTGAAGCAAGAGGAGGAACAGTGGCAAAAAATTGATTAAGGGTATTTAAGTCCAAAGACAACTCTTTATGATTTGTACATTTCCCTTCACCGAGAGACTTAAGAAACTTCCAGATACCTGCTGGCGAGGATAATTCCAACTGTTCGGCGATATATCGGCGTCTGGAGGTTTTACAGAATTGGTTGCAACGATTTCTCGCAACTTTATAAGCGGACCAGTTTGCATCTGACCGATCCCTCTTGTATTTTCGAAAAGCGCGATCTCTCAGTGCCATGGCTTTGCGAATACGATAATTGATCCAAGGTGTAGGCCGATGCTTCATTGTGACAGGACGGAGGGGAGCGTGTTTATTGAACAATAACAAAATATTATTGCAGAGAAAAGAAACCTTATCGTCTACGTTATCAAAATCCTGCATCACTCCACGGTATAGCCACCGCGTCGGATCGCAGTTTATCCAAATCCATCTTTGCAAAATTCCGCTGAAGTCGTGTTACCGGTTTGACCTTGGGCCTAAGTAGTCGGTAAGAACAAAAAATTAAATCATGGTGTGAGAACGCAGGAGCAAGATATTGACCGTGATCAGCGATAAAGCTGTCATCAGATGTTAAGATAAGATCCAGAAATGTATCGTTAGTATCATTATTATGGTGAGTGACCGTTAAAGGAAGGATCTTTAAATTAACTGAGTGAACTAGCGCATTCAATTTTCGGGACCGAGAATCGACACTTAGAAGGTTGGTATTAAAATCACCCATTATCAGGTGATGGGCATAGCTAGAAACTCCCTCAAGCAACGAAAAATAGTCCTTAGAGGGTGCGCAATATACCACTCCAAGAAGCAGTTTCATCCCGAAATCTACCTCCAAGAATAAATGTTCAGCAGGAGAATCAGGCGCTGCAAGAGATTTGTCAACAATCTTAAAGGGAATGTTACTTTTGAGATAAATAGTGACGCCACTCCAACCCCTGCCGATACGGTCATTACGCACCAACACAAAGCCAGGTAAATAGTAAGCTGTGGATGGAAGTGTAGGCTTGAGCAATGTTTCGGAGACAAGAACAGCATGAATGTTTGTCGAATAAAAGGTATCTAAGAGATCAGAATAATGAGCGTTAATACTCTCAGCATTGATATGACACACGGTGAAATTTTTATGAAATTGAGAAAATTGATTATGCAAGATCTTACCCAATGTAACAATGTTGCTTTCAGTGCTCTCGAACGCGCAATCTATTGAATTAGATTCTGCAGTCAAAAAAGAATCACTATCACTATTTATAGACATAATACATATACTAAAAATAAAAATAAAATATATAGTAATAAATATAAAAATTAACAATACTAAACCTACAAATTAACAAAAAGTGTGCTAAAATTAAATCTATATCTATACCTGCCGGCAACCGACAAAAGAGTACAATATAACTATTAGAGTGCATTACAAACCAGAAAAGATAAATTAGAAACAAATGTAAAGACAAGAATTTGAAAAAATTCCTCGGGCCAGGAATCGAACCTGCGACCTCTTGTTTCCCAGACAAGCGTGCTACCAATTGCGCAACCGAGGTACTTACCTAGACCGTTGAATTTTTCCACCATACTGATTATTTTTGTGACTATTTGATCTAACTAGCTTGTAATGCACATACTGAACGCTCATGAGGGCGTTATGTGATTTCACGCTTTGTTCTTAATAAACAGATGGCGCTGTCATCGCTACAATATATGTTGCTTCAGACAGTTAAGAAATTCACAGTTCTCGTTAACTAAGATTATGTTTTTATTGCGAAATCCATCGCTTTGGAATACTCTAAATATTACTATTAGAGTGCATTACAAACCAGAAAAGATAAATTAGAAACAAATGTAAAGACAAGAATTTGAAAAAATTCCTCGGGCCAGGAATCGAACCTGCGACCTCTTGTTTCCCAGACAAGCGCGCTACCAATTGCGCAACCGAGGTACTTACCTAGACCGTTGAATTTTTCCACCATACTGATTATTTTTGTGACTATTTGATCTAACTAGCTTGTAATGCACATACTGAACGCTCATGAGGGCGTTATGTGATTTCACGCTTTGTTCTTAATAAACAGATGGCGCTGTCATCGCTACAATATATGTTGCTTCAGACAGTTAAGAAATTCACAGTTCTCGTTAACTAAGATTATGTTTTTATTGCGAAATCCATCGCTTTGGAATACTCTAAATATTACTATTAGAGTGCATTACAAACCAGAAAAGATAAATTAGAAACAAATGTAAAGACAAGAATTTGAAAAAATTCCTCGGGCCAGGAATCGAACCTGCGACCTCTTGTTTCCCAGACAAGCGTGCTACCAATTGCGCAACCGAGGTACTTACCTAGACCGTTGAATTTTTCCACCATACTGATTATTTTTGTGACTATTTGATCTAACTAGCTTGTAATGCACATACTGAACGCTCATGAGGGCGTTATGTGATTTCACGCTTTGTTCTTAATAAACAGATGGCGCTGTCATCGCTACAATATATGTTGCTTCAGACAGTTAAGAAATTCACAGTTCTCGTTAACTAAGATTATGTTTTTATTGCGAAATCCATCGCTTTGGAATACTCTAAATATTACTATTAGAGTGCATTACAAACCAGAAAAGATAAATTAGAAACAAATGTAAAGACAAGAATTTGAAAAAATTGCGCGGGCCAGGATTCGAACTTGCGACCTCTTGTTTCCCAGACAAACGCGCTACCAATTGCGCAACCGAGGTACTTACCTATCCATCCATCCATCAGCCTGTTTCGTCCACTGCTGGACATAGGCCTTTCCAGGATTTCGCCACTCTTGGCGGTCCTCCTGGAAGAAATGCCCATACTCACACACGCTGGGCAGGCGGGTTGGTGAGCGCGGTACCGAAACCCTTGCACCAGTGACGCCGCTGCCCGTCACCAGTCTGATTTATATAAGGCCCGGCAATTGGGGATGGATATACCGCCATCCATCGGTCTCAGGCAATGGTGGGCCGCCTGGTTTTTTTGCCTGAGAGCTGATTTACGAGTACTTACCTATACCGTTGAATTTTTCCACCATACTTGTCCACTGAATATTTTTGTGACTATTTGATCTAACTAGCTTGTAATGCACATACTGAACGCTCACGAGGGCGTTATGTGATTTCACGCTTTGTTCTTAAGAAACAGATGGCTCTGTCGTCGCTACAATATCTGTTGCTACAGACAGTTAAGAAATTCACAGTTCTCATTAACTGAGATTATGTTTTTATTGCGAAATCCATCGCTTTGGAATACTCTAAATATTACTTTTAGAGTGCATTAAAAACCAGAAAAGATAAATTAGAAACAAATGTAAAGACAAGAATTTGAAAAAATTCCTCGGGCCAGGAATCGAACCTGCGACCTCTTGTTTCCCAGACAAGCGCGCTACCAATTGCGCAACCGAGGTACTTACCTAGACCGTTGAATTTTTCCACCATGCTTGTCCACTGAATATTTTTGTGACTATTTGATCTAACTAGCTTGTAATGCACATATTGAACGCTCACGAGGGCATTATTTGATTTCACGCTTTTTTTTTTCATTTATTTACATATTACAAAAATTGGAACACACCTGTCAAACAGATACATAAAGTATATGTTTTACAGGTCATATCTCATCTTTATAAAAACAATATTATGATGAAACAAATATAATACGGAAAATATATGAAAAAAAAACTATATTTATAATAAAGTTATACATATGCATAAAATAAAGACTTATAGGAATATGAATATTGTAATAATATACATAACGCAATAAATAAATAAGTTGATAAATAAACTGAATAGACTATAAATAAATATATACTTACATGAGTAAAAAATTAAAATATTGTATATACCTGCATAATGCAAATATTTACTAGAGTAAAATCTTACACTATACAAAAACTAAATGGACAGAAAAAAAATATTTTGAATACCAGTACTCAATACAAAAAATAGATATAATGCCTAAATCCGCCCATTCGATTAATCTTGCTAAGAAGAAGGGCAAGATCAAATTAACAATTAATTCTTTTTTTCATCATTGCCTTAATACTATTACAGTATTTTTAACTCATATAAAATTATTATACTAAACAAGTTGTTTAACTTTAATAAGTAAAGGATAAAAATATAAGAGACAGAAGGAAATTGTGTCATGAGGAAAAAAATACACCTTAGTCTAGCTGTCTAATGAGGTAGTTACAAAACATCATCTACTGTCTCATATAGTTTATCACTTTTTTTAACAGTCAAATTATCAACAGATAAATGTTAAGTCATAAAATGTTCATGTCAATATGTAAAAAGAAATGAAAACTATATATTATTTATTATTTATTTTGACCAGGGTCACAACGATGGTAGTAAAGTAAACCGCATCAAAATCAGTTGAGTAGTTCTCGAGTTAAGACGGAATATAGTACACACAGAGTTTAGTGTTGATAAAATCACGGCCATGCTGAAAACGGGGCAGAAATTAAATAAACGCGAGCGGAGCTGCGGGCGAAAGGCTAGTTCCAAACTCTACATTATTACAGTGCATAACATTTACAAGATAGAAAAATTCATTTGAAACAAATTTTCTTCTTGTTTATTTGATTGTTGCTCGCATTAGTATTAGGTATGTTATATAATCTGGGGTCACGGCAGTGCCCCGCCAAGTCGAGCTAAAAAGCGGCACGCCGTACCATCGTTTTTTCGAAGCAGTTCAGGCCATTTTCGACCCCCCTATGACTTCGTTGTGGATAAAACTAGAAGCCTGAATTTTCAGTGACCAAGCAGGTATTGTATAAACACGGTATACCTATTTCAAATTTCATTCAATTTGAACCAGTAGATTATGAATTATATCTAGTCAAAGTTTCTCAATTTGTCACTTTTATTTAGACAAACAAACAGACCTAATCTTGCTTATGTATTATGCAAATACCAAATCATAAATAAAACCAAATTTCGCAAAATCAGAGTCTAGTTTATTAAATACGAGCCTTTGCCCGCGGCAATTATTTGAATTATTTAACTACATTTTTGCATTTTTGTTTTTAATGGGTAATTAAATTGTGGGTCCACAAGCATTACAACCGTTTGAGATTCGTTCGAAAATCACAAAATGGACAAACATATACGAGAGAGCACGATTACTGTTTTATATGCTGTTTATCCTTCTATATTCTTTATAAAGCCGCTGCAGTAACAATGTATCGTCAAAGAAACATGACTGGACTCATCCAATGTGAACCAGCCATTAGCAGGAACGCAGCTAAACCTGCTAAGCCAGATCGTCTAAAAATTACATCTAGGACATTCCAACTGTGTATGATTTTATAATACTCCGGTAGATATATTTTGTTCAACCGGTTGTACATTTAGGTCGTTGTATAATTAGCGTCGTCGACGCGATGAATAACTTAAAAGGGATGTCACAGAGATGTAATTTACGTTGCATTTGTTGGTACATTGAGATAAGTCAGCAGTTGGTACCTTGTACTGAGATGCTCTGTAGGTAGGGTTGCCATCTGTCCGAGTTGCCATTTTTCCAGGCGGGGTTTTTTGCTATACTCTCTCCGAGAGAGAGAGAGAGAGAGAGAGAGTCTCTCGGGGCTCCAAATTTTTACTAGTGAGAAATGCCTTCAATTTTACGTTTGCATGATTTTTAGAAGTTTTAATTTTGTTACCAAAACGAAGAGAAGGCAGGTTTGGATTACTTCTTGGTTAGAAGATTAGTTTTTTTCTGAAATGATGAGAAAGATAACCTTTTTGTAAATTTTTAAAGGATATTGTTACCGAAGTTGTAGTTAGGTATTTTGCTTTATAAATAAATCATAACAATTTATACTTATTTTATTTGTGCCATAAAAAGAATAGACAGATATATGTCCGGTGTTTTCGAGCTCCTTTGCCCTAATGGCATGGCAACTCTATCTATAGACCTTGGCGTGTAAAAATAATGACGTTGTCGGGGCGATATGATAGTGTGGTGTAATGTTTGATCACGTCGTCGCGTGTAACGGGGTGGAATATGACGCGCGCCCAACTAGCACTTTGGTGTCAGTTACAGGTTTCTTATAACTTTAAGGGGCGTTTATCCCGATTTTGTCTCTTTTCAAATCCATTTTAAACCAATAAATAGCGATGATAAAATAATGACGTTGTCGGGGCGATATGATAGTGTGGTGTAATGTTTGATCACGTCGTCGCGTGTAACGGGGTGGAATATGACGCGCGCCCAACTAGCACTTTGGTGTCAGTTACAGGTTTCTTATAACTTTAAGGGGCGTTTATCCCGATTTTGTCTCTTTTCAAATCCATTTTAAACCAATAAATAGCGATGATAAAATAATGACGTTGTCGGGGCGATATGATAGTGTGGTGTAATGTTTGATCACGTTGTCGTCGCGTGTAACGGGGTGGAATAACACGCGCGCCCAACTAGCACTTTGGTGTCAGTTACAGGTTTCTTATAACTTTAAGGGGGGTTTATCCCGATTTTGTCTCTTTTCAAATCCATTTTAAACCAATAAATAGCGATGATAAAATAATGACGTTGTCGGGGCGATATGATAGTGTGGTGTAATGTTTGATCACGTCGTCGTCGCGTGTAACGGGGTGGGATAACACGCGCGCCCAACTAGCACTTTGGTGTCAGTTACAGGTTTCTTATAACTTTAAGGGGGGTTTATCCCGATTTTGTCTCTTTTCAAATCCATTTTAAACCAATAAATAGCGATGATAAAATTTTGTAAAAAATTATATGTCATATTTCACTCTTTGAGTTCGAAACACGATTACTTGGACTTCCCTTGATCCGACAGATCTAAACTATGATCTAAATATAATTACATTTGAGCTATATTAAGTTTTGGACAGTAAAACTTATACTAAAATAAACGTCGTGAAAAATGTGATATAAAACGGCCGTCACATTAAAAACCCATCCTTTTAATTTCAAAATAATAAAAAAAAACACTTCGAAAGCATGAGTTTTCTGAGCGGCCCGCTTTCGCTGAGCAGGATGTGGGGATGTAAGGACGTAAGGATGTGTAAAATGAAAGCGTTGGAGCAGGACAGATTTTTCTGGATAACCTCGCCTTAAGTGATATAACAGAGTAACGATTATCTTAGTTCTAACTAAAATCGAAATCAAAAATACTAATTTCTAAAATATATACATTTAGTAAACTTTTTACAGGTCAAAGTTAATCTTTACAAAAACAGATGAGAAAAAATAATAATAATACGGGAAATACATACAAAAAATATTTATGATAAATAAAATAAACTAACCATAAATAAAAATAATGCTTAACCATCCGCCCATGTCATGCAACATGCAAGCATGTCTTTTTACAATTTTGAATCTTTATTTGTTAAGTAATGTTTGTTACATTATTCTACACAATTTTCTGATACCTACTTAAGTATAGGCATAAAAAATATAAGACCGCAGTAATTATGTCTCATAAAAGATATTTGAAATAAATATATATAATTTAGCTATATAAAGCCTTTAGTTTCCTTTAACTTGTATTAATAATAAAAAAATATTAATTTTCGAAATATATTTCGGCCCACTATGGGGCCGGCATCAGTCGAATACTTAAATGACATAATGTAAAAATGACATGATGATATATACAACCTTAGGACTAATTAACCTACGAACCTACTAACCTACTTTTAACATTAATTATGGAAAAAAATAAAAAATTTATATATTAAATACCAAAAATAAAAATTATTTCGGTTGAGGAGCCATATTGCGGTTTCCGGCCGTAACATCCCGACATCCCGACATTTACTTGGAATATCTTCGATACGTACCGAAGACCGCAAGAAGACACTGCTGTTTATGGCACCCTGGTCTTAATATATACATACATGTAATATTTTTGTGAGTCAGGTTCAGGTGTCCATAAATAGTCATCGTCTGATGTCAGTGTTGTTTATTAAGTCCTGTTGTCCATAAATAGTCATCGTCTGATGTCAGTGTTGTTTATTAAGTCCTGTTGTCCATAAATAGTCATCGTCTGATGTCAGTGTTGTTTATTAAGTCCTGTTGTCCATAAATAGTCATCGTCTGATGTCAGTGTTGTTTATTAAGTCCTGTAAAAAGATATTTCTTAGTCAACCCGTCTCATATTGTCTTTTACCTTTAACAGCAAAGTCAGTTTACATAATAATTAACTTTAAAGTTAAATTATTAAAAATTTGCTAATTAGGAATGGTACTTGTAATAATAATAAAAATGTGTCAATTTTTGAAATATATTTCGGCCCACTATGGGGCCGGCATATATTTCGAAAATTAACACATTTTTATTATTATTACAAGTACCTACCTAAGAATGTTAAAGGAAACTAAAGGCTTTATATAGCTAATATTTGTTTCTAATTAGGAATGAAAATTTTGATAAACATTATTATTATTTAACCCAAATAATCATTGATTTTATAACAAGCTTTTTAAAGTAGGCCCAGCTTGATGTATACCTATACAGGTACATTAAAGTATAGTTTAAACTTATTTTCAGGCAAACTAAGGACCTCCTCTGGAAATTATTGTAAAATCTCATACCATGTCTTACAAAAGAGGTATCTACTTTGGCAAGTCTGACTTTTGGAAAAGCTAGTTTATGTTTTCAAAAGAGTGGTGCACACCAAGCCTCGGGAATTTATTAATATTTTTTCTGACATATCTAATAACTTGATAAATAAATTCAGATGGAACCGTAAATAAATTAATTTCTTTAAATTTTTATCTTAATGAATCTCGGTACTTCATATTATAAATAGACCGAATTACTTTCTTTTGCAAGACAAAGACTGCTTCTATATCCGCGGCTCTACCCCACAACATTATGCCGTATGACATAATGCTGTGAAAATAACTAAAACAAACTAATCTAGCAGTATCTTCATCAGTAATCTACCCTGTGCGTCTAACAGCGTATGCGGCTGAACTAAATCTACCACAGAGAGCTTCTATGTGGGGGACCCCACTGAAGACGAGAGTAATACCTAAAAAGTTAGTTTCGTTAAACCAACGTGGCTAACACCAGCTTGGACCCCTGCAAAAATAAACTGGCATCTACTTGAATTACATTTGGTAATGTAAACTTCACACATTTAATCTTTTTTGCATTCAGAACTAAATTATTTGCAAAGAACCGAACAAGAATCAGAGAGAGAGTTGAATTCGCGTCATCGAGAATATCTTTATGTCGATTCACTTTAAAAATAAGTGACGTATCGTCTGCGGATAGAACTATCTCAGATAAGTCTTTAACTTTGGAAGGAAGGTCATTATGTATATTTAAAACAATAAGGTCCCCAATGTAGAGCCCTGCTGCGGGACACTCATTTTGACTAATACTCCAGATGACTTTACTGCATTAATGTCTACCTTTTGAATCCGGTCACTAAGGTATGATTTAAATAACGACAAAAATTTACCCTTAACTCCATAGTGATCTAATATACATCAAAGTGTTTCATGATTAATGCAATCAAAATCTTTTGAGAGCTCACAAAATACACCGAATGCATTTTGCTTTGTTCCCAAGCGTCAATTAAGTGGTCGACTAAAGTAACACCTGCATATGTGATTGACCTCTCTTTAGTGAAATTGTTCACTGTGAAGCAACATATTTAAATTAAAATGAGATAATATTGATTAAAAACTATTTTTTCAAAAATCTTACTAAATACTGGTTAAACTTACTAATTACTGAGACCGGTCTATAGTTGGAACTTCATAATCACCTGATTTAAAAAGAGGGATCAATTTACTCAATTTCATTAAATCAGTAAAGACAGCATCATCCACACATTTACTGAAGATTAAAGCTAAATATACAGCTAATTAAGCAATAACACAACTTACAACTTTAACAGATAGGCCCCATAAGTCCTCAGTTTTTTTCACGTTAAGAGATTTAAATGCTTTAATAACAGTTTGTGAATTAATATGTTTAATATGCATCATAAATAATATGCATCACATCACACTAATATCACACTATCACATCACATCACACTATCTCACTAATATTATAAATGCGAAAATTTGTGTGTATGTTTGCTACTCTTTCATGCTGAAACGGATTTGGATGAAATTTAGAATGAATATAGCCTATACCCTAACTTAACACATTTGCTACTTTTTATCCCGGAAAAAAACATGTCTTTAAATCGAAGGCGGAACCGCGGGCAAAAGCTATTAATAAATAATAAAGGCGATATAGAGGGGTCAGCAAACAAATTTAGCCCCAACAGCGGCACTAGAACTTTGATGGACGATGTGGGACACCTTTGAGAGTTAAAAGAGTGCTAGTGACAGCAAGTATACTTAAGATTTTTTAGCTTTAACTTTTCTGTAACACCTAGTCTTAACAACAGCGTTCGCTGACTCCTGTTAACACATATTGTTGTTTAGTTATTGCCATGTAGTGTCCTATATAGGTACCTTAAGGTGATACATTGACTATTATTTCAGATATAGGTTATAAAATAGAGATTGTCGAGAGTTTAGTAACACGAGATACTAGAAGTGTTGAACAACTTCTATAACTAGTTTTATCCTGTAATCAAGTAATTTAATTAAAGCATATTGTGTTAGGCAGTTTCCTTTAACGACGTTCTAAAGGTATCTGTAGTAAATGTATTTAGATAAGTCTGTTAAGTGTACCAAAGGCAGCACAATATTCTTGACTAACGATGATTGAACAAATAAGTTAAATGAAGATTTAAAATTTAAAGTAAGTTCACCATTGTTTTGGTAAACTAACTATGAATATTACTTTGAGTTATTAAACATTTGACTACAAAATACTACATTTGTTATATTATTTAAAGCGTTCCATAAAAACCACTTAATTTTACATGCCTTTGGTCAGGAAGTAGGAATAAATAATAGTGTTGGTTTGAGGCGTCTATTTTGTTTGTCATAACTTTTCTTTTAAGTCTTTAATTAATCCTAGGCGCGTTAAAATTGAGATGAGAAACATGGTATACATTTACGGTGAAATAACAAGGGCAGTAACTTTTCGCTTCACAAACATAAATAACCGAAATACATATTATGGTTACAAGTTTTTTTTGCCATTATTCTGCTGTGTTGAATGATGGATGATAGTCACAGTACAAACAAATATATTTTACTTACCCTACAGGCTTTTTCAAACTTGACTTACGCTAAAATTTATACAGTTGATTATTAATGTACTCAAGAAGCGGTAACAAACTTATAATCTTAATATCTAATACGAGTCACGGTATCAAAAATTCTTAATAGGTCTAATAAAGATTTTAGTGGCAAGTCATTCTAATCCGAAGTTTTCGTATCTCCTATAGTGTTGACCAACCCGACTATTACAACAGTAATACCGGTTAAATTAATAGCTGACGATGAATAAACGCTTTTGTGCAGGGGCTTTAATACCTTTTTATCAATATTAATAAGCTTTCTATAACTTTTACCTGTAAAACTGTGGGCCTCTGTCTTGGTTATAAGTGAGTTAGAACATACTCTAACTCAGTTGTACAGGTATGTGTTAACACTTTTACTATATTCAAATGGAACTGATATACGAGTCATACTTAAATAAGTTACTTTAACTTATTTAAAATGGTAATTTTTTGTTGCTTTAATATTCACATGTTCATTTTAATTTTTGAAAATGTCTTAAAACAATAATATAATGAAAATAGTAACAGATTTAGACTCCATGTCCGCGTCTAAGGCGTTCGTGTGCACACCCGAACAATGCTCTTTATATATGAATAAACAAAGTTGCAACTTAAGTATCGTTCATTGGAATATTCGTAACATTGGACATAATTTTAAGGAATTGGCTGTTTTACTGACTAGAATAGATATTGCATGTGACGTGATAATTCTATCTGAATGTTGGCTAAGTAAAAATTGTATTGTCCCTGTGCTGGACGGTTTCCGCTCTTATCGATCTAATTATCATAATCAGAATGAAGGTGTGCTGGTATTCGTTAGGATGGAACTTGACTGTAGTGTCTGTGAATTTACTTTGACAGATGCAAATTGCCTGATTCTAAAATATAAAAGTGAGGTGGCGTTCGATCACCACAGACAAATGATATCGCTAATTTCATGACGAGTTTATGCGGTTTGCTTCCAACTTTATCTCATTTTAAAACGCTGGCTATAATAGGAGACATTAACATTAACATAATCCCTGACGCCTCAAATCGTATAAACCCTGACGACTATCTGGAACCGTTAGCGGTGGTTGGACTTGTCCCCACGCACCAGTTTCCAACTCGTGAGAAATCCTGTCTCGATCACGTCATGCTGAGAACTACTTCTGATTCCACCACCCTTGTATTTGACATTAGCTCTCCGCTTGACCATGCTCCAGTCTTTTTTACCACTGAGATTCAAACCAAATTACCCAAGACAAACGATTCAATCACTAAAATAGATAAGTCAGCGATTATAAGAAGTATTGCAAATACTGATTTTTCACATGTTATTGATTCTAGTGATCCTAATCATGCATCTGACTTATTTGTTTCAACGATTTCATCAATTATTAAGGAAAACACTCGCGTTACAAAAATGCCCAGAAGAAAAAGAACAACAAAACCGTGGATAACACCCGGTATTCTAAAATGTATAAGAAACCGTGATAAGTTCCACAAAAAATCAAAAAAACAACCCGGAAAAAATGATCTTACACGTCACTTTCACGCGCTATCGTAACTTCTGTAATAATTTATTAAAAAATGTTAAAAGAGTCTATGACCAGAATGAATTTAATAAGGCCAAAAATAATCCTAAAGCAACGTGGGATGTAATAAAAAAAGTATCAAATTTACATCGTAGCTACTCTCCTCCTAAAGAACTTCTAAAAATAAAAACAGATCCCGAATCTTCAATTGATGCAGTTAATGAGTTCTTTGTCAATATTGGGAAAAACTTAGCTAAAAAAATTAAACCTTCCCTACCCCCCCCCCCCCCTCCTTATATCTTTATTATATCTGAAAATCAGTATGGTTTCCAAAGTGGCAAATCTACGGAAGATGCTTTACTCGATTTGACAAACGCTGTCATTGAATATGTGGATAGGAGGATCAAAACCATAGGTATTTTCTTACATCTTTCTAAGGCTTTTGATACGGTCTCTGTCCCTCTCCTGCTAGATCGACTATATCACATAGGTGTAAGGGGACTTGCCTTTGATATTTTTAAGGACTATTTAACGAATCGTTCTCAATGTGTTACTATCGATAAATTTACTAGTAAGGATGAAACTCTATCCTTTGGAGTTCCACAGGGAAGTGTCTTGGGACCGACTCTCTTCTTAATTTACATAAACAATCTCTGCAAACTTCAAATCCAAAACTGTAAAATTATTGCGTATTCTGACGACACAGCACTTTTCATTAAGGGCAAGACATGGGAAGATGTACATAAAAATGCCGAATGTGCTATTAAAACGGTGATGAAATGGTTCTCCTCTAATCTTCTGACACTTAATATTGACATATCTCAATTTATCACCTTCAGTGCCAGAGCTTACAACCAACCTTCCCTTGAAACATATAAACTTAAAGCTCATAGCTGTGAGTATACTAAAGGAGTTCAAGAATGCAGCTGCCTACAGTTGAAACGATTCATCAGTGTAAAATATCTGGGGGTTATGATTGACAATACCTTAAGCTGGAAACAACACATTCAGTACCTCACACCTCGTGTCAGAAAATTGATTTACATATTTAAGAAACTTAGATCGTCTGCTGACCAAAATACTCTTTTTATGGTTTATTATGCACTCGCTCTGTCAATTTTGTCCTATGGTATTTCTGCCTGGGGGAGGTGCGGGCATCACATCATTTCTTAGCCTCGAGAGGGCGCATAGAGCTGTGTTGAAGGTAATGACTGGTAAACCTTTTATATTCCTTACAACTGAGCTGTACCAAGAATGCCAAGTTCTTACCGTCAGACAGCTCTTTGTGCTTCAGATAGTTCTGAGAAAACATGTTCTCACTCCTTTCGATCAAAATCTTCAAAACCGAAAACGTCGGTATGACCCTATTTGGAAAATTCCTCCACATAAAACAATTTTAGCCAAACGACACTATAAAATCATAAGTGCATGTCTCTATAATAAGATCAACAAAGAAATCAACATACATCCCCTTTCGTTGCGTCGATGTAAAATTGCTACCAGCGCATGGCTTCAAACTTTGACATTTAAAGAAACTGAGAATTTGCTCACCCCTATAATCTAGAAATATATCAATATTTATTATATTTTTTTTTTTTTTTCTTTACAACTACATACTTATTTCCCAAATCCATAAATACATTTAGATTAACACACTCACATTCTTACCCACTCTTCCTTACATATACACATACATACCCCTCTTAGTAGCAACCGAAAACTGATCCCAAGACCTTGGTGTCGTAGGGCTAAGATATCACATTCACACAAACACATACACACACCCTCACACCCTCTCTCTTCCTAACCATGTATACACATAAATACTCTAAATCAAGATTGCTGCTTTCCTTCCGTTTACAGGATTTTAAATAAATAAAAATAATAAAAACCTATGCATCCATTTAAAGTTATTGTAATAGTTTACTCGTACTTATTGCGCTAACACCACATGTACTTTGTATTCTAAGGGAGAAACTGGCTTCTGGATCACAGTTGAAACTACTTTGGAAGCCAGTTGCTCAAACTTTGTTATAAATGATTTTTGCTCAATAAATACATTTTATGTTTTATGATGCTAGTTGGGCGTGTTGTAAATATTTACAGATTTTTGTGTGATGCCAAATGAATATCGAAGTTCTATACGAGTCTATATAAGGCAAGTGTTTCTTAAAAATGGGTTATTCTGTCTCGTCTGAATCGCAGGTGTTTTTCCCGACAATCATAGTGCGATATCAGTCGCCCAACCCAGCTCAGCTCAGCTTTTCTTCTCATGAAAGTGTCAACGTCACACTAAACTACCACACTACCCCACTATCACCCCACCCCGCATTCACTCTGCCTGACGAGACCTTGGCGTCAAATTATACATACATTTAATTGTAAACATGCCAGGTTTTTTTAGATTAAATAAACATTCGAATCTAAATCAATGTCAGAATTACATTCCAGTATAAAGTGCGTCATTATCATTATACTAGGTGAAATTAAATCAACCGACCAAATTCATACTGGAGACTCGGTTAGTCATCAGGAACAAGGTTTAATTAATGACCATACAGGTCAAATTCGAAAAAAAATTTTTTTTGCCCTTTTGGGACTATGACTAGGAATTGTACTTAAACTAGTCCAACCAGTAAGGTAAAAAAAGTATTTTTCGAAATTGGCCAAGAGGATTACTGAACCTAGTTCTTGATCACTAACCGAGTCTCCAGTATGAATTTGGTCAGTTTATTTAATTTCACCCTATATATTATTAATATCTTGTCTACTCTATACATATTTAAAATTCACTCTTATAAACTTTTCTTCTGTCCACTAGAACTGCAGGGGTTCGAGCACGTGTCTGTCCGGTATAGCTTGTCACCGGACGCTCGTCTCCGTGAGCAGTTAGCATTCCCTAGTAGCGGCGCTTGGGCGGCCACCAATGTGAACGGGTTATGCGGGGCACGTGAGTTGTCCTCAAGTTGTCCGATGAACACTGCTGGCGTATGGACGCGTGCATTCGTGTGCGCGACCGTGCGGTTTCAGTGGGAGGACTTCATCTCCGGCACTCTATCTGGATATTAGAGGAGACAACCCGACGCTAGAGGTGTTGTCCGGGTCACCCGACCGCGTAGGAGTTATCGAAGCCGTAAGGTCAAGATAGCGTTTGGAACAAGGGTTTGGCGTAATTATGTTTCGTGCATTTTTATTCCGCGAGGTGAGCGTGCGTGCAGCTCCGAGTACCTCCTTGGATAATGAGGGAGCCAGCTTCTCTGGCGGGTCCAACAACACTCAGTTGAGTCAATCATGTCATATATTGTTTGACGGCGGAGGAGCAGCGCTTGGTACTGCTCGGGGCTATCCTGTCTTGACCCTTTTAAGGCGTTATTGTTGCATACACAGGTAGGCAGAGCGCGGATGAGGTGGGTGCGATGTCGGGTGACCTGTGCCTGTTGCGGTAAAACGTGACGATCACAGGTACTGTTGTTAGTTGACAGTAGTCAATAACATCAGCGGTGCGATCCGCTGCCCTTAAATGGGAAAGTGATTACTTGAACTCATTCTTGAGTCAAGTTTGAGTTGAAGTTACAGAGGACCTCCTTTTATAACGTAAGGTTATAAGGTAAGGTAAGGTATCGGCGGTCCACTATAACCTAAACTAAGTAGAAACGTAGCGTCGGGATTGTCCACTAGAATAACTTAAATAACATAAAAAAACCTATTAGGACCGGAAAAAAAAATCCTATCAAAGTAAACCTAAAATCTAAAATATTTATCATCCATCCATCAGCCTGTGTTCTGCTGGACATACTTAGACCTTTTCAATATTTCGCCACTCTTGGCGATTCTTCGTCCTCCTTATACAGTTGCCATCCGCAACGTTGTGGTGTGATCTCTTACAAAGGGCTTGATCGATTAATTGAAGGTCGCTCAAAGAGTTTATGGAGCGGGCTATGATTGGGATACCTCAGATTGATAAAATCCGAAACCAGGAGATCCGTTGGAGATCGAAAGTGACCGACACAGCCTACCGAATCCGTAAGTTGAAGTGGCAGTAGGCAGGCCATATTTGTCACCGATATGATAGCCAGTGGGGCCCAAATACGTTAGAATGGAGACCACATACAGCAAAACGTAGCGTAGGCCGACCTCGCGCCTGCTGGAGCGACAAAATAATGCTAGCCAGATCGCTGCCGTCGGCGTCGTTGGCTACTGCGTTGCTCGTTGAATGGCCAAACTTATTCTTAAGCAAACGTAGTTTCCAGCCCTTCGGTCATCTGAAGCGTCAACCAAGCGCGGCGAAATTTCTTTATAAAGTCGACG
Organism: Ypsolopha scabrella; assembly: GCA_910592155.1. Taxonomy (NCBI): domain Eukaryota; kingdom Metazoa; phylum Arthropoda; class Insecta; order Lepidoptera; family Ypsolophidae; genus Ypsolopha; species Ypsolopha scabrella. The sequence goes on from OU342965.1 coordinate 12,614,498, forward strand.
CGCTTCTGGACCCTACAACATTTTTATACCAAATGGGACAAATATTAAGCTCAGGGCTCCAAAATATTTTATAAACCTAATATCAGCGGTGCACTGGTTTGGGCTGTAGAGTTGCGGATGTACATACAAATACATCCGTTACACTTTTTCTTTCTTTGGCTAAATTTTTCATATTTTTTTAATTTTCTATATAAGTAGTTATGTAATTGTACCTAATATTAATCCTTCCTTTACTTGAGTACCCGTTCCATGCCGGCTTAGGCTAAGACATAATTACTCTTACATTTGATGAGAATTATTTAGTGATATACATACATACTCGTTTGTGTATTATTCAATCAAGACAAATGACCCAAGATAATATGTACAAACCACCAAGGATTTTGTCAATGACAGGGCCACAAGATAAGGATTAAAATGACAAGAGTGGCGACCCACTTCAACCTGTCGAACTCGTTTCATGACGACTATTTGTTTGTTTATCATCACATCATCATTGATGATGGCACAAGATATTATTATCCTTATAGACAAGGTAAAGAGAGCAGTATCGCGAAATCAACAAAAATACCTAAAATCTCCATAAAATTTTATTAACTTCCTAAAACCAGTAGCGAAGGATCCATATAACACGATTCCCATCGGTTTGTTTAGGAAATGGCATCCATACTACTAAAATGTTCACCCTTCGCGACTGTCTAAAACAGAAGGGTGCTGAAGCCACATGCGTATTATAATAGAGAACAACTTTTTTAATGAAACATACTCGTAATCAATAATGCTTTCCTTCTTCCCATAAAAATAGGTTGTGAATTTCTATGAAGTCACACCTTTAAACAGCAGCCTTCGCAAATATGGCGGCGCCGCCGCGCCACCGTGGACGGGCGCATTGTCATAGAGAAGTCGCACACCTTTTCTTAGTTTTCCACGACGTTTCTGCTTGATTGCTTCTCGCAATTGCTCGAAGAAGTTAGCATAATAGCTTCCTGTTACCGTGGTATTGGGTTATTATATTTTATGTCTATAAAATATTCCTTGAAAACCCAGCATATCGTAGACGTTATCTTCTTAGTGGACTAAGTCAACTTTTGCTTTCTGTAGCACGTTGCTTAATAAATAAAATTATTAAGTGTTGTAATATGTATAATGTATTCCTAGCTTTAAGGTATTTTTGATATGAGCCCTTAGTGGCCTGAAATAAAGAATTTTATTATTATGATTATAGGCGCTTTTTAAACAGAACGAGACGCAACTCCATCAAATCTCATTTTGAAATATAATCATAGTAAGAACCATAGTTTCATCCCCAGGAACAATTGATTCCAAGAAATCTTTACCGTTTCTCTAAATACCGCAAAATAGTAGTTTATGAAACTGGTACATAAAAAGGTTATTAAAAACTAGAGTGCGAGTTTAAAGAACGAGCTGTAGGCGAGTTTTTTAATAGTACACGAGTGTTTTAATACCTAGTTATGTATAGTTTCATACACTACTTTATCTAAACTCATGCCTAACAACCTGTTTTCATAATAATCTTGATGAAATTTGTCGTTAGCCATTTTTGATTTTTCTTGTAAAGTATTCGTAATTTCCGTCGTTATTTCCAGAATGTCAAGTGGAGTCAAATTATCATCACCATCACTGCTGTTAGTAATTTTAGGGCAAAAAAATACTTTTGATTTGACCCATAAAACCACAGTAAATAATAATTTCCACGTAAACTATGGCGCCAAAATCTAACGGTCCACCACGCATTGGGCACGCCGGCAGCCATAGACAATGCAGGCCGAAAATAAAATGAAATTGTGACCTCCTTTGTCACGCCGCAATATTATTTAGTACGTGTTAGAGAATATTATATGATAACCTCATTGGTATTTGATATTAAACCTCAGACATGACTGTTTGAGCTAAGTTCCCTTTGCCTTCTTAGTTAGTATCACATCACATGTACTGTAATCTCAGAAAAAGTTTTTTTATAGCATTATGTTGTTCGGAGATCTATACTATAATTTAATTTTTTAATTTTTAGAGACGTTCATGAAAAATATTATTCATTATGCCAGTAGTTTTGAGTTCGTAATGAGGATTTTACGATATGAGGTTAGATAATAGTAGTTTATGAAACTGGTACATAAAAAGGTTATTAAAAACACGAGTGTCAGTTTAAAAAACGAGCCCAAGCCGAGTTTTTTAATAGAACACGAGTGTTTTAATACCTAGTTATGTATACCTAGTTTCATACACTACTTTATCTAAACTCATACCTACTAACCTATTTTCATAATTTTTGTAAATTTTTCGTCAGCTGTTTTTAATTACTCTTGTAAAAGCTTGTTCTGAAAGTGTTCGTAATTTCCGTCGTTATTACCCCAATGTCAGGTGGAGTCAAATATCATTCATTACCATCCCTGTTGCCAGTAGTTTTAGGACAAAATAATTATTTTGACCCATAAAACCACTGTAAGTAATAAATAAATTTACGAGTACAGTAAACAGTTCATCCATTGACAGACCGAGTCGAACGCGCCGTAAGCCATAGACAATACCTGGCCGAAAATAAATTTGAACAATAACGTCGTTACTATTTTGTAAGTATTGGAGAACATTATATGAAAACCTCATTGGTATTTGATATTAAACCTCAGACATGGCTGTATGGGCTAAGTTCCCTTTGTCTTCCTAGTTAGTATCACATGTACTGTAATCGCAGAAAAAGTTTCTTTATAGCATTATGTTGTTCGGAGACCTATACTGTAATTTAATTTTTTAATTTTCTTAGAGACGTTTATGAAAAATATTTTTCATTATGCCAGTAATTTTGAGTTCGTAATGAGGATTTTACGATATGAGGTTAGATAAAGTTATTTAGAGTACCATACTGGCTCACTTCTCAGCACATTCGAAAAAAGTTTCGCACCCGCCTTGCACGGTCTTCTTCTATCTATACATATAAAATACAACGTCTGTCTGTCTGTCTGTCTGTCTTTCTGTTCGTTCGCTTATAACTTGAGAACCAATCAATAGATTTTGATGCAGTTTTCACTGAAAGATAAAGCATTTCTTCTGAAAGGTTTAAAGCTATGTATCATCACGCTATGACAAAAGGGAGCAGCGCAATGAGAATTTTAGTGAGACATATGGAACATTTTTTGTTTGATAAACACTTGTACTTGTCCACTTATTTATATTAATTTCCCTTACCGGTTTCGCTGTTAAAGCATTATCAAAGGTTTGTTTGGTTACATATGGAAGGTTCGCCGCCGTAGCATAGTCGATCGTCGCGGATTCAAACCCCGACTGGTAAAATTTGTTTATTAATTATTTCGTTTTTTAAATTATTCTTTTATTTTATTTTCAGAAAAAATATTTCCTTTTGTACTAAAAATATTAAAGCTGAAATTATATTTCTTGACTGAGCAAAGACCAATAACTATGATATTTTTATTTTCAAGTACTTAGAAAACGCTATCTCTGGGAAGCTATCCTGGATAATAATAATAATAAAAGCTTTTTATTTGTCTCAAAAAACACAATACAATTAATACACAATCATTTTATACATGAAAAGAGACAAATCGGTCTAAGACTCGGCTTATGACAGTCTGTTATTTAAACAAAAAGCTGCCGATTTTCAGCCTTAGCCTTTAATTAACAAGAAACACACAAAAAAGAAATATAATAAATAAACTAATTAAAACACACGGAATTTAGAAAACAAAAGTACCAAAATTATATAAAGTTAAACAAAGTTAAGACAGTTGTAATTACATATTTTATATTATTAGACGCATTACTAAACCATAGGTCTACCACCAGCCAAGGACTGCAAAGAAAGCAGCCATCTGCGACATTTTTTTCTGAAGGTGACTAGTGTGTTAGCCGCGCAAACAGGTGGCAGTAACACGTTCCAGCATTTAGATGCTGCTATCTTAAAGCAGCCTCTGGTAGTGGCAAGTGTGTGGTTGGGAATAATTAGTTGTGGCCGCCAAGCTCTAGAGGACCATACCAACTTTTTATGCAGGTACCCAGGGGTTTTACTATTTAAAAAGTTGAAGATTAGACACGCTAGTTTTAATAGCCTAAAGTTTGCTATGTTTAAATATCCTCATGGATAACGGCTTAGTAAGCTGGCGTTGAAATTGTTTGTAAGCTGGCTTTGAAATTGTTTTTATTTTAATACACTAGATGGCACTGCATGTTTCAAAATATCGAATTTGACGCAGTCTGGTTCAAATCAACTCACGTTAAAGTTTGTCTACACTGTTATGTATAGAAGAAAGATTTGTTTTTTTTGTTTGTTTGTTTGCATATAATGGGTAATATCTATCTCTAGGTAGGTGGTAGAGCTGATGCCGAGCTCGACTGTGGAGGTACCACCATCTTACTCGCAAATCCTCCCGAAGTTATTCGGGGGAGAATAAGAGAACAGCTCTCAGGCAAAACCAGGCGGCCCACCATTGCCTGGGACCGATGGATGGCGGTATATCCATCCCTAATTGCCAGGCCTTAAAACAGACTAGTGACGGGCAGCGGCGTCACTGGTGCAAGGGTTTCGGCACCGCGCTCACCAACCCGCCTGCCCAGCGTATGTGAGTATGGGCATTTCTTCCAGGGGGACCGCCAAGAGTGGTGAAATCCTGGAAAGGCCTATGTCCAGCAGTGGACGAAACAGGCTGATGGATGGATGGATGATCTAGAACTACTGAACTAACTATAAAAATTCTTTAACCACTCGATAAGATTTTTAGTTAATCATGTGGTATGTACGCCTTGCGTAGTCGTACGTATGTAGTCTCATCGTCAGAGTTTCAATCATGCACTGGTAAATGTTTTTTTTAGGACACCTCTCAAGTTTAAGTTTATTTGATTGGTATTGATGAGTATTTTTGTAGAACATGGTGACCAGGATCTAATGACGGGACTGGGAGGTGGGTACGGGATCTCCTCAACGGATAACAGCAGACCCTTCGAGTTTGGACTTATTCGATTGGTATTTATTAGCACTTTGGTAAAACATGGTGACCAGGGTCTGATGATGGCACTGGAAGGTGGGTACGGGATCTCCTCAACGGACAATAGCAAACCCTTCGAGTTTAGGCTTATTTAGTTGGTATTTATTAGCACTTTGGTAAAACATGGTGACCAGGGTCTGCTGATGGGACTGGAAGGTGGGTACGGCATCTCCTCAACGGACAACAGCGGACCCTTTAAGTTTGGACTTATTTGATTGGTATTTATTAGCACTTTGGTAAAACATGGTGACCGTTGCATATTGTCGTTAAAAAAGTCATATTCTTATGTTTTCCTTATTTCCATGAAAATCTCTTCGACGTGGGCAGAGCCGCGGGCAAAAGCTAGTTATTCATATAAGAACTTCATTAAAAATCCTTAAGACAGTAGTTTTGCCCTGTCCTTGCTGCTATTCTTAAGACTTTAGCCGTTGGTTCTACATACATTCTTCTTGCAATAACTTGTTGTCTAGGGTGGACGCTCAACGGGGCGGCCGAAGGGAGTTTCATCGTCGATGGACTCCCGACGAAATTTCTTACCCTAGAGAAAGGAAAATTTATAGAAGAGACATGATCTTTCTAAGTTTCTTATCCTCCTAGACTAATCGAATGGGCGGAGTTAGGTATTATATTTATTTATAGTTTATTTATCTATCAACTTATTTATTTATTGCTTTATGTATAGACAATATTTTTTTATTTATTAACTTTTGTGACCCGTAGTATATTCTAAATATTATTATTAGAGTGCATTACAAACCAGAAAAGATAAATTAGAAACAAATGTAAAGACAAGAATTTGAAAAAATTCCTCGGGCTAGGATTTGAACCTGCGAACTCTTGTTATCAAGACAAGCGCGCTACCGACTGCGCCACCGAGGTACTTACCTAGACCGTTGAATTTTTCCACCATACTTGTCCACCGAATATTTTTGTAACTATTTGATCTAACTAGCTTGTAATGCACATACTAAACGCTCGCGAGGGCGTTATGTGATTTCACGCTTTGTTCTTAGGAACAGATTTAGAGTATTCCAAAGCGATGGATTTCGCAATAAATAATTAATTCACAACATACATAATTAATTCACAACAACATTGCATTTGAAATTATTCTTATATAAGTACTAGATATGAACTCATAGTCTTACAGTTTAAAGTAACTCAATTTAATACAAAATAAAAATACTGAAATAAAATACTTAATACCCATTTTAACGTAAATTTTCAAGTGAAAAAAATTAAAACCATATATATGTGATTTTTTGTTCCGCTTCCCTTTTTAAAATGTTCACCCATCTCCACTGCTAGATGCTTGAAATGATCCCTACTGATTCCCCTTGGGGAATTCGAACAATTGTACAAATCGCTCTCTTTTGTATTATGAAAGCCTTATTCATGTTGTATTGGTAACTACGAGTATGTCTCCAAAACTGTATACAATTTCTAAGTCGTGATTCTACCAGTGCGAAATAAACCGTTTTCAGTTCCTTGATGCCAACTTCCTCCCTTAAATTTTTTATAGCATAGCATGCTGAACTGATCGATCCTTCAGTTGCAGTCAATTCACGCTTCCAATTACCCAGAAATTTTATCTCTTTGACTAGAAATACTTTTTCGGTACCAATTTTTATATCTAAAGTGTAGCTATTTCCGGTGGTTGTCTTAAACAACATAGCACTTGTTTTTGAAGTGTTCAACCTTAACGCATTAATGTGAAAACAATAATTGAATATAATATAGAGCACTGTTTCTGTGATATGCGCGTCTAACAACGCCATTATTGGCGCGGTACGAGAGGTACCACCTAACTTTTGCAGTCTAATATGTAAACGTAAGTCTTTTGGTCTTGTGTTTTTGTCTAATAATTTAATTTTATGTAATCTGTAATTTGGAACTATGATAGAAATAAATTTCTATATTTTAAACACTTGGCGATTTATCCATCGCAAGGAGATAACAAATTAAATTTTATATCGTTGCGGTATAGAAAATCAGAAAATCAATAAATTTATTTCTATTATAGTTTCGATAAGAGTAATGTGTATTCTTCACTACCCGATGCTGTAACAGGTGACGGTAAGGCAGCACCTAAGTCTTAAACTCGTCTTGAAAACACTAAGCGACCTCTAGGCGCCAAGAGGCTCACTACTAAGTGAGCATCTATTCGTTGCGGTATGGGAAAGCACATGGGTAAATTCGCAGGTTGTGTTGAGAATTAGATAGCTCAGTGGAAGAGCAACCGCCCGGTAAGCGAGATGTCCCGGGTTTGAGTCCCGTTCAGAGCTCCTCACGTAATAGTAATAGTAATAGTAATTTATTCACACAAGTATACATGACATTACAATTTTAGGCACTAGTTCCCAAACTAAGTTTCCTTGTACGGCGAGAACTAGGCTACACCCAATAACGGTACAAAATATAACTTATGTGTTTAAAACTTAAGTAACTTAAAATTCAATTAAAAATTTACAAATTTATAAAAACAATTATATGTTTAATTTTAATATTATTCTTGAAAAATTTATTGTATAGTCTTGGTGCCATATTATAGAAATTTTTACGCGCAAATACAGTTTTAAAAGTTGGGACAGGACAGCTTTCAATGTGTTTGTTACTATCAGTTATATAGGGCAAAAATTTTTTATGGTATCGTCGGAGGTTCTCTTAAATATAAAATTTACGAACTGAAAGAACTTTTGCTTCCTCATAAACAAGCGAGGTGGGATATCGAAAAGGTCGAAACAAAGGAATCTTCAATAGAGCACGTCCAGATTTACTTTTCTGATTTTCTATACCGCAATGATATAAAATTTAATCTGTTATTTGGACTTAGGTCTGGCTAATAAAGAATTAAATTTCTTTTTATTTTTTTATAAGGGCTTATTATACTCTTGAATGTGGTCCACGGTGCTGTAGCCTTTTCGAAACCCAGCCTGCTCTGGAGGTTGGAAGTCGTCTAATCGTTGGGCGAGACGATTCATGTTATCTCTTGAGAACAGTTTGTATGTGTGGCTCAGGTCAGGAGCGCGATTGGTTTATAGTTCTTAAACCCTAGGAAAAAATGTTATTACTCGTCCAACACAAAAAGGCCAATGTCAAATACTTCATTAGCTTTTGATAGAGGCGATTATTGGCTAGCTAACTGACCTGTTTGTCTAGGATGCGTAAAACTAATAATTACGCGCGAAACAGCAGATCGGAGGGTCTTTAGCTAATACTGAAATATTTTGTGCGGAAAAAAATACTGGATTTAAGTAGAAAACATTTATATTTCTATTACCTATTTTATGAAAAAAAACAAGTTGATCTCTTAAACGCGTTCTTGAAACGAACGTTTGAAAACCAAAAAAAGAGGGTAGATAACATATTTTTTTTGACAAAAGTATAAATCTTAGTACATTTTTTATATGTAGATCACCTAGATAAAAGATCAATAAATCAAATATATTTTTTCCAATATTAAGGTAGTCCTACTTTCGTCAAAAGAACCCTCGAAAATCTGGCTTTTTTCAGATTCTAGGGTCAGGTACAGCCTTAAGTAGGATTTTGTCGCCTTTTTTGAAGAACAAAATGACCAGCCTCCCGCTCCACTTCCTTGGCGTAGTTCCTGTACGAATGACGGCATTAAAGAGGTCCTGTGGCTGTCCGAGTATAGAGTGACCCCCAGCTTTAAGGAGTTCAATTGTGTTGCCGTCCTTGCCCAGCGTCTTGTTGTTTTTCAGCTGTTCAAGAGGTATCTTAATCTCACCCATTTCGACATCCGGCTGAAGCTGAAGGCTGAAAGCTGAGATATCAAAGGATAAATTATTGAAGCAAATAATTATGTCAATTGCTTTTGAATTGCGTCAATAATCACGAGCTATTTATAGATGTAAAGATAAAAAAATTCACACACCTTACATAAAGATTAGATAGATAATTTGTTTCATTCATTGTGTGAATTGCCACAAAGGAAAATGGCATTTCTTATTTTTGTTAAACGACGGAAGGCGCCCGTCTCGGCCCATAAAGAACGCTCATACTAAAATACTCATATATCATATATTCAAGCCTTGTCAACGAATTATTTCCAGACTATTGTTCTGAAAACCTAGCTTTCGCCCGTGACTTCATCTGTGGTTACCACCTGATACTTGACTTTGTGTATAGCGTCAACTATTCATAGTAGTTACTCACTGTAAACGTAGCCCAGTGGATGTAAGAGGAATGTAAATACGTTCAGTAGATATTAAGTGAATTGCGGGCACACAAACTTGACATTTTTTTATTGTTTTGCAATTCCGAGGGACCTGATTTTTATTTTTTTGGAATCTAATTTTGTAATTTTCTTACCTTGTACGTGGGACGCACTATAAGTTTCCGGAATGAATATGAAAAAATACTATTAAAGGTACAAAATTAATTTATTGTTTTTCAAAATAATCTCCCTTGGCGTCTATGCACTTTTTCATTCGATCAAACCAGTTTTGAAAACTTTTGTGCCACTCCCCTGTGGTGACCTCTGAAACGTGTTTTTCATACTCCTCGACAGCCTCTTCTGGTGATGAAAATCGTTGACCGCGTAATTGGTTCTTAATTTTTGGGAACAGAAAAAAGTCACAAGGTGCCAGGTCAGGACTGTATGCAGGATGACTCATGAGTTCTACATTTTTCGTCTTCAAAAAGTCGTTTGTCTGTCTGGCCGTGTGAGAACTAGCATTGTCGTGGTGCAGGATGATACGGCGTTTACGGTTATTTTTACGGAGTTCGTCAATAACTTCCGGCAAACAAATGGTCGTGTACCAGTCACTATTTACGGTACGACGATTCTCTAAAGCAACAGTAGCCACGTGTCCAGTTTTATTAAAAAAAGAAGCAATCATCCGCTTAGATGCACTTTTCACGCGCGCCACTTTGGTTGGTTTCGGCTCATCTTGAAAGACCCATACGCTCGATTGCTGCTTTGTTTTGGGATCGTAGCAATAAATCCATGTTTCGTCACCTGTTACTATGTCCCACACCAAATTTGACGCACCTTCGCTGAATCTGGTAAGCATAGCACTGCACCAAGTGACGCGGTCCGTTTTTTGAGCCTCGGTCAAGTTGTGTGGGATCCACCGCGAGCACAGCTTTCTCACACCCAAATGTTTGTGTAGGATTGATTGTATTTGACTCATGCCTATTTCTAAGGATGCGCGAATTTCATGGTAGGTCACATGCCTGTCTGTTTCAATCATACGGCGCACAGCATCGATGTTTTTGTTGGTCACAGCGGTGGACGGCCGACCATCGCGAGATTCGTCACTGAGATTGATATGACCACGCTTGAATTCTGCAAACCAGCTATAAACAGTCGTCTTGCATGGTGCTTCATTGCCAAAAGCTGTTTCAAGCCGAGCGATGCTCTGTTGAGCTGTCAAATTACACTTAAAATCGTAGAAAATCATACTACGAAAATTTTCCCGAGTTAAATCCATGTTGATGCAGACACACAATTTTTTAAATGGCGCCACAAGGTAAAAGCAAAAGACAGTCAGATGAAACAAACTGCATTCTACAGCCAAAGAGTTCTATTTTCAAATGTTGCAATAAATTTTTAAATATTGTTTATGTAAGTGGCCAGTTCCGGAAACTTTTAGTGTTACCTATGTATAGACAAAACATACTTGCAATTTTATTATAAGTATAAATTTACATTGAGCTTTCCAAAATAACCACGTGTCTCCTTAAGGCTTTTTCACGATGGACGATTAAAGAAGAGGCCATGATTTCCACCAACATCAATGCGCAACTCTTCACACAATCGTGCATCACACTAATATTATAAATGCGAAAGTTTGTGTTTGTATGTTTGTTACTCTTTCACGCTGAAATTGCTAGACGGATTTGGATAAAATTTAGAATGGATATAGCTTATACCCTAACTTAACACATAAGCTACTTTTTATCCCGGAAAAGAGCATTTCGTTAAACCGAATAACACGCGAGCGGAGCTAGTTATTCATAATTTGATATTTGCCTTCTGTTCGACATATGCATCACGAGTACAAATTTGCCTACAAAAAGCGACTGATCCACTAGTGGCTCCACCACGCTCTCCACTGCCGTGCATATTATCATACCCAAATCAAGAAACGGCAGAAAAAATAAAAATATCGTCTCAAACAAAAGAAGCCCTAATGAATTCTCTAAGCCCAGATGGTGATGGTTTCCAAATCGTAGGAGTAAAGAAAGCAGCTACAGGTGGTGTTGTGCTCCGTGTTTCCAACAATGAGCAATTGGATATACTGACTACAGCTGAAGGAATAAAGAAAGCTGGAATACATTTTGAGAAACCAAGGGAACGCCAACCGAGACTTATTATCAAAGATGTCCCGTCTATCGACAAAGATGAATTTATTACAACCCTTTTCCTTCGAAGGGAAAATGAATATGAATTTTGACGAGTGTAAGAAAAATATAAGAATATACAGACGAAGAGATTTAAATGGAGGACAATGAAAATGGCTTAGCCTGAAAGTTACTCCAGATATTAGGCGTCACTTGGTCGATACAAAACAAAAAAAAATATCGGCTGGAGTGTTTGCAGATTTGTTGACTATCTTGATATTGTTCGCTGCTCTAAATAAGTAATAATAAAAATATCTATTGATGTGTTCGGTTTATAATATCTGCTATCTTTTATTATATATTTGTTGTATGTTGTTGTTTGCAAGCAATATTGTTATTTATTTCAGCCCCTTATGGGCTATGCTCTAACTAAAGTATTATTAATTCAATAAATATTATATAATTGACTATTGGAGTCTTTAATTGCGTGAGATTTAATATACATATATTTAAATAAATAAAAAAGAAATGTCAAATACTTTTTTCTTCATTCGACTGACGACGATCACAAGCTGGTCGAAATATATATCGAGATATTTCTGAACTTTTTTATTTATTTAAATATATATAAAGTATTTCTTTTATGTTTGTTAAAGTTTTTACGATAAGTTAACCAATTATCCTACAATGTTTGTATAATTTTTATATGCTTTTGATCCGTTGGAAAATGAAGTGATTATTCTGTTCGACATGTATGTCAAAACAGTGGCCCCTGTCGTTACATTTATTTATTTCATAAGTGTTTACCTATATATTCACTACCTAAATAAAGACACTAAAAAAAATGGAAGACGAATATGGATGCTAATTATAAACTGGAATATAACAAGGTAAGAATTAAAGATAATTCGAAAAAAACCGCGCCGACTGTTGGCAACTATAGCCATTTATGCCCTTTGCAAATCGGAACCGTCAAGACTGCCACTAAAAATGTCAATTTCAGTAATGAGGTAAGACATTATCTTAATAGGACTACTGTATTGCAGGTGTAAATAAGATGGACGCACTTAACATAACCTGTTGAAAAACATTAGGTATTTTACACAGTAGTTTGACATTGTTAGCATGTGACTCGGTAAAATAAATGGCAATGATAACTATGCAATGATACAGTATCGTAAAAACTACTAAGAACTTTTCACGCGTCTTCGAACGCAAAAGAAATTAAATTTGTAAATAATTAACAGATTGTTGTGTAACGACTGCTCTACAACTGAGGCACCAAAATGGCATAGCTTCGTGCAAAATGAAGTCACGAAAAGGTATTTATGTCAAGTGCAATGTACGAGTAATACGTAAGAATGGAGTGTGAGGACCACGTTTTCAGAAAAAACAGCAAGGTCGTCTATTAAAACGTGGAGTATTGTGTGGTGCCCTTAGCCGGGTCGGTCACGTCTGCACTGCCGCCACCGCGCCGCCAGTGCCGCCGCAGCTCCGATCTGAGCGTCCACCGACTCACAGCTCCACCTCTCTACATCTCGCCCTTATCCTTTATCTAATCTCGTGAGGTGTCCACTTGAGTCTCGTGACAGTGACATCCGGCGCCGCGGCACTCGTCCCTACCATACCTTCGCGACTTTCCACTACGACACGCGCGCCTCTATAATCATAATCGAACAATAAAATACGAAATATACTGTTGTTCCTATCTGTGATGTAATAAATTTACGACAGCCAAGTTTATATAGGCGGCTGACCGCCAGCGTTGAGGCAGTGTTGTTTTTCTCCGCCCCACAGTGAAATTTGGCCTCGTTTTTGCACCTTTCTTAAAGGTAAGAATTTTGTGATAAAATTAAGACAGGACCGTTTAAAAAAATTACCAACTGTGTGTATATTATGTGTGTGAAAATATTTCTTGTCAAAAGATAAATAAAATTGTGTTTTTATTTTATTTATCTTTTGACTAGCAATATTTAAAGAAAATAAAAGGCTAAACATAGCAATTATATCTTTATTTATATATGTGTGTGAAAAGAGATTTGCAACTACATACTTAAGTGTTTTGACGGTTGGTACTTCCACCTGCAAGTACAATATACAGAACATAAAACATTTTATTTCAACATTTCTAAGGTAATGGTATTTTTATGTTAAATTATATTATCTATTGTTTTGAGCGAAAAGTTGCACTTTATATTGACACGTATTACTTAAACTATTCTCTGTATCTCTGTGGCTACAAATCTCTACAGTATTCCTTGATTAGAACATATTAGTAAATCTTGCTAGTATTTCTAAACTTTATAATTAGGAATTAGTAAGAATGTAACAAAGATTAACTTTTGGGTCAGTGTAACTTAAACATTACCGATAACCATCTTTTTGGTCCTAATACTAACAAATTCAGCAAATTGAGCCCGCAGTCTTTCTTCGGTGGCTACAAAAATAACTACGAGAATGTCTAATCTGTACCAAGTGTCCAAAGCCGCTCTCCATACAAACTTGTCGGAACCAACAACCACGACAAAAGCATTATAATTTCGTTGTGTTACTTTTTCCATCAATTTACACCCCCGAATTTTCAGTTTTTTCACAAAAATGCTTGGAATATCAAATTTTGCTGTTTAAAAAATGTATGGAAAGTATTAAATTGCAAAATTAGATTGAAAAACTGTTTTTTGTGAAAAGGTTGGTTATTCGCGGGTGTAGAATTGATGGAACGTCTACAAAAAAGTAACACAACGAAATTATAATGCTGTTGTCGTATTTGTTGGTTCCGACAAGTTTGCATGGAGAGCGGCTTTGGACCATCCCCCTCAAGAGGCAAAATATATTTTGATTTCTTTTGTTTTTTACATAATATGTCTCCTATTTGTGTTTATTTATAAAAATGAAAAATATCATATTACCAAATGTATGATCACTCGCCTAAATTGTAAGGCAGCCAAGTGTTTATTGTTAACAACCAGGACGGCAATTCTCGCACATGCTACAATTTGCGAAGGCCGAAAGGGGGGAATTTTTACAAGCTTTTAATGAAGAAACGTATCATGCTTTTAAAATAAAAACCTTTTGTCCGTATTCATAACATGTGTTACATGTCATTTTAGGAGTAGGTAGTTACTAGAAATATCATCACACGGCGTCTACGACGCGATAAACAGAGGCGAATGAAAAGCAAAGCGTCTGAAAAATGTTGCAAAAATCGCCGCCCAGGCAATTTTTAAAACTTCAAGGAACATGGAGACAAAAATATCTTTCTCCCCCTTAGAAATTAAGGTTAAAACTAAACTATGAAACTCGTTTAAATACTCATTGAATTCATGGAAAGTTCAAATTACCTTAAATTAAAATGCAAATAATTGAATAAAATACATTTATAGCATTGAAAATTTAACCTAACATAAATATTTCGGTATTCAGAGAAATCTGTCCTGCTCCAACGCTTTCATTTTACACTTACCTGTCCTACTCAGTGGAAGCGGGCCGCCTAAAACACAATTTCGAGCTGTTTTTATTAGTTTTCAATGTTTATTTAAACTATCTTACAAATACTGTTTCCATAATAAACGAGATAACACTAAATCTTTTCACTTTATGTATTTTTTATTGCAAAATAAAATGAAAGTTTTTAGCTGAAAATTATCTAGACATGTTTCATAACTATTTCAATGCAGGGAAGTAAAATAAATTTCTTAAAATAAAATTTATAAAAATTAAAATTAAATTTAAAAAATAATTTGAAAAAAAGACATGAAAAAAGCAAGTCAATATTATTTTGACATTTTAAAGACTCGGAAATTTATTTAACGAGCGAAGTGAGCGAAAAAGCATTTTTTGGTAAAGCACGAATTGTTATTTGTAAAATAGATCCGAGAAACGATCTGGCCTGCGATCTTTTATTTTACAATTATTATATTAGCGATGGTGAGAACTAAGAGGATTATTATTCGTATAACCTTCAGGCTCGTGTTTCTAAAATAATATTTCTCTAGACTAGTCAATAAAGAAAATCAGGAAAAAAAAATTTTGTTAAGACATTGATTTGGTACATTTGATAAGTATCTAGTTTATAAAACTAAACTGAAATGCTGCTCTCTTGTACTACGATGTCAGTTAAGTGTAGTTTTAAATTTGATACTTACTCGACTAGGCATAGACTTTGAATAGAAACTTAGCTCCTCGAGAGAGCTGGAAGAGAGTTGACTTGATTTTCATAGCAACCGGCTTTAGAGCGCGTGCATAAGAAAAAATCAAAATCAGAAGGTATTTATTTTCATATCATTTCATCAAAAGGTATTTATGTCGCAACTTGACATATAAATACAGAAAATACATTTTAAATTAGAGAATATAACTAAATAATAATAATAGTATTCCCCAGCACTTATGTGGAAAAGGAACAGTCTCAGACATGTTGCGTGTTATGTAGTAACAACGTAATGCTGGTTTTCAGACTGCCCCAAGAGTTCGTATTGACGCATCATGAGTTCATGAAGTGAGGAATTTGAGGGTTTCATACATGGCGGCCACTTTTGAGCAGTCTTGAAAATTTGCGAAACTATTGTTGCCGTAGTTTTCAATTTCCGATTTTTAGGTAAATTCTAACGTTTTACAAAAATACATTAGTTGTCTAGTTTTTCGAGCAAGTTGATTCATATTAGTTTTAGTAATATTTTGGGTAAATATTGCTTATTTTGCAGTAGAAAATAAAATTAACAGTGAATTCGGAAGGTACAAGAAAAATTTATCACTGCTTGAATTTTTGCCGTACACTTCATGAAATAGTAGCATATTTCTTACCACACAAATTAAGTTTAGGTGAGTAATTGATGAATTTCGGAGTAATTTTTTGCAGTAGTTGGCAACACCAAAATGGTCTCGCTGCATGCGCCTTCGTGAAATGATGATGTAGGCGTACTCCCTACGAGACTAATTTAGTCTCATATGGAGAACGCCTACGTCATCGTGGGAGCATTATGGCGCCAAATATATTTAAAAAAACGTTTATTTACCAAAATACAAATAATAACCCAAATAGACTTTACACAATAAGATAATATCCAATAAAGAAAAAGTACATTTACCAGAGGTTCCCACACTAAGCGCACTTGTCCGGTGGGAACCGAAAACAAACTAATATTCAAGTAAATAAAGAGATTATATCATTGTTGTGCTTAAAAATATTACAAATATTATTCATTTGACTAAAAAACGACAAAGGAAAGAAAAGCTTAACTAAAATTAAAGGTTTTCAGTCGATGTACAGAAAACGTATTCCATTCGTGTAACTTGAAACCAAATTTAAATTTAAAAATACATACAAAGTGAAGTATAATTCATCCTTAGACTTTAATCAAAATCCTAAGCATAATCTTATTTTGACTTAAGTTAAAATAAAATAAGTTAAAATAATAAAATTAGAATATGAATTTATTTATTTTCAAAAATGTTAGATGATGAGTAAATTACGAATAAAAAAACCAAAAATATATCAAATCAAAATTTATTTATAGAATAATTACATACACAGCCAACTACAAATTTACATTTTGTGTTATTATTAAATAAAATATAATAAAATACGTGTTAGAGAATTACTACATAATAAATCAACATACTTAACTAGATCACAGTTTGGCTTAAGTCTATTAGTTGAGCCCTATAGAGTCTGCGTTAGTAAAGATTGTATTGCAGACTCCAGTCTCCCCCAGCCAGTTGCATGTTATAAAAGGTACTACTATGCCCACTTGTTATTTTAGTCTTTTACAGATAGGTACAATACATTTTATTTTGAAGGGACAATAGAAGCGTTAACTCCATATCAACCTAGATTATTACATATATGTATACATGTTATGTATATATACTCACACAGTTACACAATATTTCTTTAAGAAGCAATAATATTAACAACAAACAATATGACAGAAGTCCAGTACTTACCTAAAGATGAAGTGTTTTACATGGGAATTACTAACAAACGCTCTGTGCTGTCATAGTCAAGTCCAAGAAGCATGTCGAAACCTTCTCTATTTAGATTTATCAAATTCAATTGATGTATTAAAAAGTTATAAAGGTTTGTAAGGAATCGTATACTTAAAAGTGAAATGTAATACCATCTTTTTGCAAAATTTATGTGCTGGTTTTTTTCTTACACCCATACACAGCACAATCTGGCATTTTTCTTGGAGCTCTTAATACAACGACGTTGACTTAAGAGCTCCAAGAAAAATACTAGCTTGTACTGTGCATTGACGAGACGTATCTCGACGATAAGAGAGATATTAATAGGATTCCATGTTGCCCTTCGGGTACGAAACCCTAAAAACGCGTTCCACAAAAGCAGAATGTATATTGGGGGGCAAACAAATCTTGCCAATTATTTGTGCCTTTTAATACCTAATTGATCCCATAGTAAATCAAGCGAACATGTTAATAATCATATTTTATGGATGAAGGCTATATTTTAGAGCACGTGGGGATACAGTGATATATATAATACTAGTAGTTCGCCCCGAACTTTGAACTCGCGCTCACCCAATTCGCGCTTGACCGATTTGGCTCATGTTCGAATTTAAACATTCTTTTTGCCTCATTTACTCGCCTGCTAAATTTCATGACATTTTGATCAACGATACTCGAGTTATCGTCGAACAAACATTCATACATACGAGTACAAACGCCGGATTGTTAATTTGTTAATTAGGAGAGCAACATCTGCCAATAAATTTTTTTAAAGTTTGGCAGAAATAATTAAATTTTGTATGTCTTTTTTCTTTGAATGATTTTTTTATGTCTTTAATTTGTTATCTCCTTGCGATGGATAAATCGCCAAGTGTTTAAAAATATATAAATTGATTTCTATCATAGTTTTTATGTCTTATATGTCTTATGTTCCAGTAGACTCGGAGAACTCGCTCGTTCAATTAATTTTGTGTAAGACTTTCCAGGTCTTTGAGTACAGTATCTACTTTGCCTCCAAGTGGACTGCCGTCTTAGACCAAATGTTATTTTTAACCAACTTCAAAAAAGGGGGAGGTTCTCAATTCGACTGTATTTTTTTTGTATGTTTTCCCATAACTCTGGCAAATCGTAACGATTTGAAATATTTTTTTGTTGGGCTTGCTTTTAAGTAGGTCCCATTTTAGTTTGGTTGTGATCTGATGATGGTCTTCAGAAATAGGCAGCAGATATCAACGGATGACGGCATTCACTCGATATTGAGGCAAATATCTCCGGCATTTATTAGCCGATTCAATTTTTTTTTGTTTAAAAGAATTTGCTTCCATGTAGGCCTTATTTTAGTTTGATCGTGATCTGATAATAGTCTTCAGGGATAAGCAGTGGAACCCCTCAATGGCTGACAGAATATCACTCGATATTGCGGCAAACGCTTTGTACCAGGATGCTGATTTCAAAGTGTTCCTTGAAAATTGACATATATCAACCTAACCTTCGATCCTGGCCTCATCACCATAGAAGTCCTAAAGGGATGACAGCAAATAATTCGAGATTTCGGGAATGACTTTGTATCAGTGTATTCATTGCAGGATATTAGTTGAAAATTGTCATTATGCTACCTGACCTTCGATCCTGGCCTCATCAAAATAGAACTTATCAGCGTATGACAGCACATAACACGAGATTTCAGCAATCTCTTTGTTTGAGTGTGCTGATACCAGGGTATTACTTGAAAATTGACAATATACCCACCGACCTTCGATCCTGGCCTCATCACATCACCCTATAATCGCTTTGTGTTA
The DNA here is from genome assembly GCA_910592155.1 of Ypsolopha scabrella. Taxonomy (NCBI): domain Eukaryota; kingdom Metazoa; phylum Arthropoda; class Insecta; order Lepidoptera; family Ypsolophidae; genus Ypsolopha; species Ypsolopha scabrella. The sequence goes on from OU342965.1 coordinate 12,633,588, forward strand.
GCATGCTCATTGCAAAATATAACTTGAAAATTGTCATTATGCCACGGGACAGCAATAAAATCCGTCAACACTAAAAAGCGTGAAATAAATAAACTAAAAAAAAACAACGGACTTCTAATTTTATAGCAGACATTCACTGAAAAGTTTAAAATAATTACATAATGACCGATGGTAGCAAAGTAACACTTTTCCTGAATTCTTTCTTCCTGAAACATATGTTATCTAGAAGTCCCCATAGTATATAACACAAAAACCAATGTGAGAGCGCCGACTTCATGACGTTAGAAAGTGTAGTTAAAAGTGTTATCTTGGTATCATCGGTCAGTATGTATTATTTTAAACTTTTTAGTGAATGTCTGCTATAAATTTTGGAGTCTGTTATTATATGTTTTTGTCAAAAGTTTATTAGAATTAGAACCATATACTCAGGTCTACAGTCCCTTGAAGCTGTGAAAAAATCAAACTTCTAAGTTGACGTAAAAAAAAGATAGGGCCGTTTATGGCGCAAAAAACGTATATTTCGACACTCTCAGAGAATCAATTTTCCGTTGACCTAGAACTATGAAATTTGGCAAGTAATACCGTCTTATACTACAAGTATAGAGAAAAATCTTAAAAACTATACTAAAACACATAGTCTTTAACGGAACCCTTGGTGGGCGAGTACGACTCGCACTTGTCCGGTTTTTTTTAATGGCGAGGCTTCATACCCCCTTGTGGCTCGCGGTATTCCGACATGACGTCATCAGATACCGTACCGGGAGAATAGCAGACAGTTGCGTAGTACCGATCGGTCAGGGTCTCCAGATTGGGGGCTTTTTTCCCAATTTTGGGTAACTTTTGGGGAAACGCAAAGCTTGGGGAAATGTTTGAGAAAGAAAATTTCGATACGTGCTTTTTTAATTTTTATATAAAGTATGGTAGGTGAGAATTTTAATAAATAATCTTTCATTATAATTATAACAATGTCAAATTTCATCAATTTTTATTTAGTAAAGGAATAGATAGATATTTGGAGAAATGTTGCCGAAATTGCATTTTTTTTTATTATTAATATTATTATTATTACTAGCCTTTTGCCCATGACACCGCCCGCATTTATTCAATCTCTGCCCCATTTTCGGTTTGGGTGTTATTTTATGAATATGTATTTATGTATTTAATATATATATATATATATATTTATTTATTTATATTTATAATAGTGACAGGGTCAGTACGATGATTATAAAAAAACGCATCCAAATTCGTTGAGTTATTCTAGAGTTAAAACGGAACTTATACCGGGTATAAATAGACTGCTTAAATGAAACCACATATTCTACCGACCCTACTGAACCCCTTTTCCCAAGAATTATGCCCGCGGAAACGGACGACGCCCTCTCTAAACTTGAACGTATGTCGGTGCGTCAGGGTTCACGCATTTTTATTTGGAACTCAATTTTTTCCTTAACTAAGGGTGCCCGCGGGCATAATTCTTGGGAAAAGGGTTTCAGTAGGGTCGGTAGAATATATGGTTTCATTTAATGGTAACAGCCTATTTACACCCGGTATACAGACAGTCTGACAAAATTTTAAAAAAATCGGTATAGTACTAATAATCTATTTCATTTTAAAATGTTGAAAAATATTCAATGTACAGACACGACGTTTTTACTACTTTATTACATTGATTAAGATTATGAGTTAAGGAGGCTAAATTTGGAACAAAAGTTAATACATAATCAATTTAATAAACAAATGAAAACTTATTGTCTTTTTCTGATTAATCGTCAATCGTTTTCCGTTCACCGCGTCCAAGAAAACCCTGATATTTTCTTCTACACGTATTATACGCAGCGATCGTCGTAACAGCCACTTTGCAATACGCGCTGATAGAATGTTATTTCAATGTCTTTCCGTCGATTTTTGTACTGACACACATCGAGTTGCTAATTTAAGGTAGGTATAGTTCCAAATAGTACTAAAGATAGTCTGTGAGAGTAGAGTGGAAAACGCATGCGGTAAACTAGTCTGCTAAATATTATAGTTCTCTAGTTTAGTAGCCAAAATGTAAAGCCTGCGTTATGGATGGTCAATAATGCACTATTCGGAAGTATCATATGCCGATTGTGTTTCATAACAGTCACCTTGAGCTAAATAAAGTACTAACCAATCATATGGGACATCGCTGCAACGAGAAATGAATATCAATCATTTATTACCAGGAAAGACGCGCACCGCTATGTCCCATTATAGCTGTTCTATTCTAATAATAAATATACAATTTAACATTTTAAATATAAGAAAACTTTCAATGTACAGTTATAAAAATTAGTACCTTAACAGAGATTCTTTTGGTTTTGTAATATTAATATATAAAATCACTAGCTTTTGCCCGCGGCTCCGCCCGCGTGTTATTCGGTTTAACGACATGATTTTTTTCGGGATAAAAAGTAATTTATGTGTTGAGTTAGAGTATAAGCTATAATCATTCTAAATTTCATCCAAATCCGTCCAGCCGTTTCAGCGTGAAAGAGTAACAAACATACACACACACACACACAAACTTTCGCATTATATATAAGTAGTTAGCTAATATGCTTTGCAAGACGTAAAGTTGATCAGTACAGTTCATTTATTCTGGTGTTGTAAAAGAGAATCTAATTAAATTCATATCTTAATTTCGTTATAATAGGTCTTTGCCTATGAAATTGCCGTTTTATATGGAGATTTTGAAGAAAACTCAGTTTTCACTACAAACGTTTTTACGTTTATTTTAGGAATGGCAATACCAAATTTTACCAAACAAATTGTATATGAATGAGACAACATTAGGGTAACAGAAACTATAATTAAATTTTTGAAAAGTTTCACCTCTTAAAAGTTATTACGAATCTTATCATGAAAACGGATGATACTTTAGACGAACTGTCTTTAAGGACTTGATTTTAGCAATTAAACTGAAAATAAAAACGAAATTTTATACGGAGATTTAAAACCTTGCAATCAACTTTCAAACAAAAAACAAATAATGGAAATAGCCATTGAGTTACAGGAATTATGAAATAATGAATCTGTTGGAAAATTTCTGCAATTTCTTAAGTAAAAACCATTATATAATATTCGTTTTTATATATACATTGGGCTTACTCTTTCAAACAACCACGCCTTATGGAAAGCACAATGAGTCCAAGGATATTTCCAATAATTCTAGGATGATTTCAACGCCCAGAAAGTCAAAAAGCTTTCCAAAAACTTCCGCAAAATTTACGGAAGTCCGTAACGTACGAATGACTGATACCACATAATTATGACTAATCTCTCAATACGGGTTCTCGTGAAATCATGCCGAAATACAAGTCACTTGGCGGCATGGCTTTGTCATGAGTGTTGTGACAAAGCGTGTAACAAACAAATACAGGGACTCATGGGCAAACTACTGCTGAAAAATGTTATTCTATTCGTAATTTACAATTCAGTTGTATTCTAATTAACACAGTGGAATGGTCGTCTGTAACGTGGTCGACCCCGGAGCGTCACAAGACGGGAAAACGTTGTGAGAGGCGCCCCGCTCTCGTTAAACAACAAAATATTATTATTTGTGTCTCGGAGTGCGCATGCGACACTTATCTACATTAGTGACGGTCGAGGACGCTTACATCACAAAATGGTCAGTTTATATATTTTTTTGTTCAACCATCTATTCTCTTAGCTGTAGAAAAAAAAACAACTTATAACTTATTGTTCCAACTTTGATATATACCAAAACATACTGTAATCATTTAGAGCACAAGTATATTAAACATTGACTTAAATGATTTTGTTTTGTACGTTCGTATTCGTGTTACAATATAGAGTGCGCCCGCGCAACAATGGTGATAAACGTATTAATCATGATGTGATTATAGTGATCTCACGTGATAAACGACATCAACGCAGTCGTGACCACGAGGTTAGGAGAAGTCTGGTGCGCTAACACGTATTACAAACATCTGCAATGACTTGAATCCTTACTTTGTTATTGTTGGTACACCTGAATCGGATCCACATTTCTTGTGTTGATACGGTATTTATTGCCTTTTAGGGTTCCGTACCCAAAGGATGCCAAATGGGACCCTAATTACTAAGACTCCGCTATCTGTCCGTCTGTCACAAGGGTTTACAGCTGCAACCATAATTAGGTAGAATGTTGAAATTTTCACAGAATACGTGATACTATGGCCTCACTATATGGTATCACGACAAATAATTTAAAAAAAAAGGCCAAGTGCGTGTCGGGCCACGCGCAATGTAGGGTTCCGTAGTTGTCCGGTACATATAAGTTGGTCAACTAAAACAGACCGCGCCAAACTTCTGGTCCCATACATTATAGGGGACCAAAAGTTTGGCGCGACCTGTACTCGTAAACCTGTAAAGTCTGCTTAGCTGTGATAGATTTTCTTTTAAATTCATTATATATACTACTTCTGTGATTTTTTCACATGTCTATAAGCAACGGTTTAGCCAGCAGGGGCGGGGGGACGCTCCAATTTAACTAAAATTTTCACTTTAAAGCTTAATATTTCGCCAACAGATCTCTAAATCGAAAAATGGTTTTCACACACCCACAATGTTTTTAAACGGCCTATCTAACGATACCCCACACTATGGGATACACGAGAAAAAAAATCATCCCCAGTTTACGTGTATGAGAGGTACCCATAAAAAAAAATTTTTTTGCTATTTCTTTTACTATTTTGTCGGCGTAATATATATTTATATCCATGCCAAATAACAGCTTTCTAGTATTAATAGTCTCTAGATAGACAGACGGACATGGAGAAACTATAAGGGTTCCTTGTCGGACTATGGAACCCTAAAAAAACTATGTCCCCATACAAGAAACCCCGAAAAAGTTGCATTATTTAAAGTTCATTGGTTTTGGCTTTTACTTGAAGACGATAAAACATACAAGTATTAAATTTAGTCAGATTGTAGTACATACTCTAAAGAAAACAAAAAATAATATAAAGTAGGGTTTCGTACGCAGAAGACGTCGATTTTTTTGTCAGGCGCTACCATTTTAGCGACTTGTTTTTTGAGCATAGATGTTGCTTTGGCATGTATATTGTTATTATTTTCATAATATTTTTAGGGTTCCAAACACGTATTGTAGGGTGGTACGGAACACTCTGTACACGAGTCCGACTCACACTTGCCCAAATTATTTGAAGCTAAGCATAAGGCGACTACTAACGCCAATTTGAGCCCTTTATTGTGTGTCAAGCTAATTTGAACTTTAATACGTTGTGTTTAATTTGGATTTGCAAATAATATACATTTAAAAAAATTGAGATTTTTGCTATAAATATTACGGTAGTAGCCCGGGCGGCCGCTACAAGCAACCCTTACTCACAATATAATTGAATGCATCCACTTTGTAGGGACGACCGACCGTTAGAAGCTTCACAACCACCTCTTCGGCCGATGTGCAACTTGATTCCATACTGACTAAGTGTATGAGAATTTTATTTTGCGTTTTCTGGGAGTTCTAATACCTTGACCTTGGTTGACCCCATAGAGACTGATGTGTTCCTTATCAGTAATATCAAAAGATCAGTCGACCTGAATAGGTTCAATTACACTGTGAATAGGGTTGCGTAAAGTTGTCGCCCTTGATTTTCATAATTTTTTTGTAGAATTACCTTCTGTTGCCAAAGATTGTCTCAAATAAAAGGAGAGATAGAGTTACGGGATAGAAAGAGAGGCGAAGAGAGGCATCTCGAATGTAAATAATGGTCACAAAGCGCTGTGCGGGCGAAATTGCTTTTTGTGGTAGCACTGACTTTTTTGACCGGAATCGAATTTTCAAGACTCATTTAATGATCAAATCAAATCAAATCAAATCAGAATATTTATTTTGTAAAATAGATACATAAAGTATACTTTCTACAAGTCAAAGTTAATCTTTACAAATATATATCTTTAGAATAAAAAAATAATATATATGTACTAATAAGGGAAATACATACAAAAAATATTTAGGCTGGGCTACTAAAATGTAACTATACAATACACCTGCATAAAATAGAGAAATCTAGGAATAAAAATATTATATATAAATAATGCAACTAACAAACAAGTTGATAAGTTGATAAGTTGATCTCGATTTATTTGCGAAACAATACAAAATATATAGCGCATTTTTCAAGAACTATTTCAACACAAAGTTTATTGTTGATTGGTCTGCGTCTTCTGATCCACCTGTTAGGGTATTTTCGATTTTTTTGTTCGGGGTTATATAATTCCTTATAATAGCATACGCAAAATAAGCTTCTTGTGAAAATGAACTGAGGGAGAAAATTGAAGAAGCTGGAAATGTTATAAAAAACAACAAGCTTTTAGGCAATTAAAACAAAATTTCCTGTGTAGGTTGTGCATTTCTGTTGGAGGGTGGCACTTCGAAAACTTGCTGTAGATTAATTAATTTTAATGACAATCAACTGTGTTTTAATAAAATAAAATCATAAATTAAAGAAAAATTAAATACAATTATTTATTGAGTTTTTTTTTTTAAGTTACTTTTTAACTTTGAAGGCTGGTTACAGAAAGAAGGCCTATTGAGGTCTGGTTTTCTTATGGTTTTTGTTGCTGAAGGGCAATAGCAGTTTTTGAAATTACTCTGAAACCATTGACAACTTTACAAATACACTTTTAAATTTTTTGACTATTATGATTAAACAGTAATTTTGAACTTTCGACTAAATTTTAGTCATGTTCCGAAAAACCTAGGTAAACCATAATTTTCAGAGTAGTTACTCACATAGTTGTTATAAATTCACAAATATGAAATAGAAAGAGAGAAAAAGTCAGAACTAATGTTGGGTGAAAATTATACTAAAAATCATTTAAAATAATCATATCTCCTAAAGTACTAAAAATCGCGGAACATACATGGGGGTGATTCAGACATCCCTAAATGTAAGGCAGACAAAAACATTTTTGGACGTCTCTTTCCCGGCCAGCCTAAGTATAGGTATATATCCACGGTTTGAAAGCCACATGACTAATAATCTATTTTGGCGAAAATCAGTTATATACATCAAAAGAATCAGAAAATTTTTCTGCATCTAATGAGCCGTGTTTCGGCGTAATCATACCATTTCTAAGTCTTGTTATAAATTTCTAAATACCCAAAAAAAGTGTACCTTCGTAGATAACGAGGCTAAAAACATGACCATTTTTTAATGTTAAGCTTATAAACTCTTACTTTCAATTTTTTTTTTGTTAGTCAACAAGCTTTCTATTTAATACTCCAATTTGATTTGCGAGAAGTTTTGCCAGCCAGCAATTAACTGGTAATAAGGATATAAAGCGTTTTGTCTTACCACAAGAACATGAAATATTTCTTGCCAGTCTTTTATCCTGACCATATATTTTGTATTTTGTTTTTGTAAGTCATTTTTCTATGTCATTCAAAATACATTAATTACTGGTAAGTCTAAAAGCTATGTTATGAATAACAACAATATAACACGTTATTTAAATGTGTTGATGAAATTGGTTCGCCTTTTATATTTTTAATCAAATAGGGTTTCCTTTCTCGGTTATGCTCTGAATTGTTATACATTTTAAAAACCACACACAACAAAACGGATCTATGTGTTAGTCAATTCCTATAAATAGATAAAAACCGCCATTTCAGTTTTAAGACTTCTTTTGTTATCTGGAAAGTGAAATACTGTGATTGTGCTCGCCAAATTCTCGTTAGCCAGAGTGATTTTAAAGTACGTAACTCTACTGAGTAAGTTATTTTGTGTTTTTGGAATGCTTTTTGTCTAAAATTTACTTTATTTGTTGCAAATAAACAAGGTTTTATTGTGTTGTATTGTTATTTTCATAGTTGGTAGACAGACACCTCGCTAAGCTCGAGTCAGACTTAGGTCGAATCAACTGGCATATTCTGGGATTGTACGAAGTCTGAAAAGAGGGCGAAGGCACGATTAGCTTAGATTCGGGACATCTACTTTACTATCGATATTCTAATCAATTGTCTGTAGGTGGAGTTGGCATGCTAGTCAACGAAGTCCTGACTAACAACGTGTTAGAAATCGGCAGTGTCTCTCTCCACTCGGGTGGCATTTCTTGTTCTCAGACTTAACGAGATATATTTTTCTGAAAGTCATTCAAGTGTATGTATGCTCCCACGTCAAGACACTCCGATTATGTGGTTGAGGACATAATTAAGGCCAGACATAACACCACCAAGTCGCATTTTACCGTTGTTTATGGGGAACTTTAACACCAAAGTATGAGTACAAGAGTGTAATGAATCGGGAAGGGACCACACGGTTATGGGGCTTCAGAAACCCTCGGGGCCAAATGCTGGTTAGCTCCGTTCAGAGCCTGGGGCTTTATTTGATTAATTCGTTCCTAAAAAATAAGCCTCAAAAGAAGTGGTCATGGCGCAATCCCGATGGTAAGAATAAAATTGAGTTAGACTTCATCATGACGGATTAAAATCATATATTTCAAGATGTCTTCGTGATTAATATGGCTTTGTACCGGTAGCGATCCCCGACTTGTCCGGTGGATCTTGAGTATTTATTTTCACCTGGAAAGAAACCGTCTGATGAAGTCTACGCTCCTTCTTTCTCTGCACTAAATTTCTGCGGAATTCGAAAAGTTCCAAGTGGAACTTCAGAAGTGATTTTCTCTGTTAAGAACCACTGAGGGCGTTAACCAGCTTGCTTACACTTTGAAAAATCTTATCTGTGAGGTTTTCAGTACTTATTTTAAGCCATTCGAAGAAAGACAAAGGAGTCAAAGATTTTGAACGAAACTTTGGACCTGATGAAGCAGAGACGGGAAATGTCTTCAGACTCAGCAGTTAAGAAGGGATTCTTAACGAACACGTTAAAAGGCTAATTCGTTTTGACCTGCGCTAATATAACACTCGCATCATTGAAGAAGCGATACATCGAAACAAAAGCTCAAAAGTTTTTGCCCATTATAACTAACGGCCGGACTAATCTGGCGAATTTAAAGACATCTGACAATAGAACTGTTACCTCTAGGCCCAAAATCTTAACTAAAATTGATAACTTATATGTACTCCTATACTTTTTACACGTTTCGAAGCCAAATGCTTGCAATAAAGATGACAACCGTGCAGTTTAATCCACCCTTACACTGAAAAACACCCAGATGTCAAAATGGGTGAGATTAGGATAGCTCTTGAACATCTGCATAACCACAAGGGGCCTCGCAAAGACGACATTACAACCAAACTCCTGAAAGCTAAAAGCTAACCTATACTCGGACAGCTGCAGGACCTCCTTATTGCCGTCATTCATACTGGAATTAAGCTGAATGAGTAGAGGAGAAGACTGGTCATTTTGTTCTTCAAAAAAGGGAACAAATTCTTGCAACGATGGCAAGTTGACTACGTGAAGATGCTGAAATGTTTATATGACTCTGCTACTATGTCCGTCCAAGTATAATGCGTACAAACAAGACCAATACACCTCCAGCGCGGCGTTAGACAGGGAAATGTTATTTCTCCAAAACTGTTTAAGGCCACGCTGGAGAACGTCTTCAAGACACTACCCTGGAATAAACGAAGCATAAACATGAAAGTAGAATATATTTCACATCTTCTCTTTGCTGATGACATAGTCATAATGGCGGAAACTCTGCAGGAACTGCAGGATATGGTGCACAGCCTAAGTGATTCTTCGAGACGAGTGGGCCTGCGGATGAATTAAAATAAGACTAAGATCATGTCATCAAAGGGCCACTAACCGTTGACAATGTCAGCAACGAAGTTGTTCAAAAGTATGTTTACTTGGGTCAAGTTATCCAGCTGGGTAAAAACAATTTTGACACCGAGGCTTACGGAACAATATGCTTAGGGTGGGTAGCATTCGGAAAGTTGCGTCATATTTACGTCGTCAATATCGTAGTGCTTAAAGGCTAAGATGTTTAAACAGTTCGTCCTTCCTGTGATGACGTACGGCGCTGAGACGTGGATTTTTACAATGGGCTTGATCCACTGTTTTACAGTTCTTTCTATCATATGAGTCACTATGGAGCGGGTTATGCTCGGGATATCTCTGATGGATAGAATCTTAAACGAGGAGATCCATCGGAGATGGAAAGTGACCGACATAGCTTACCGAATCAGTAAGTTGAAGTGCCAGTGGGCAGGCCATATGTATCTGTCGCCGATGTGATAGCTGGAACCGAAAGGCGTTATAATGGAGACCACGTACAGCAAAGTGTAGCGTAGGCTGACCTCGTGCCCACGGGACCGACGATCTGAAGGACATTGTGGGTGATGGCTGGATGAGGAGGGTAGAGGGCCGCTAAGAGTGGCAAAATATTGAAAAAGCCTATGTTTTGCAGTGAACAATGACAGGCTGATAGATGGATGATGATGTTGTTTCTATTCATTATTGTGCGCACGCGTTTATCGAGCTATACCTTACCTCATACAAATTTATGAGCAAAAGAGGCCTAGAAGGTGTGTATGAATATAGAGCGCTTTGGTTTTGCTTCGGTGAAACTTAAATAAAATATACCTAACTATAATGTCACTAAATTATACCCATTTACCTCATTTTGTTTAAATGTGTACACGCATTTACTACAAAGCTAATTACTTATTCCAATTTATTTTTTTAAGAATGTTATTGGCATTAGTAAAGTTCTAATGATACTATATTATATAAGAGCTCAAAATTATTCAGAAGTAAGATGAAGCTGATGGCAACTACCTAGCATGGTGTAGTTTGATTGCTTGTTATGATAGATTACCTCCGCACTTATACCTTTTTACAGTTTTGTTGAAAAACGGGAACCTTTATAGCGAAGCTTCGATGTCCATCGGAGATGATTGAGCTAAAATTTATCTTGTGGGTGAAAAGTTATAGAAGAACCATAGATAAAAAAGGGAAGATACGGTAAAGATCCGATGGACCTATATTTTTTTAGTCGCAATCCAGGCGACGGCGGCGTTTGCGTGGCACGTGTTTGCTTGCTCGCTTGACTCGTCTTGTTACACAATTCTCTTTTGCAGATGTTCAGTAATGGCATACATAATGGTATGAAATGTTTTAATTGTGTGTTATGATATGAGGTTTGTGATAAATTTCTCGAAAATATTTTCTTTATATTTTCTTAATATTTTCTTTATATAAAATATTTTTACTCTCCTTTTATTCTTTTTGATAATATTTTTTATTTTAAGGGTAATTGACCCATAGTGGTAGCCTCCTTCGGCAGGGATTTACATCGCAATGTCTCTTGTTAGGCCATATGTACAACCATTTTGTATCTTAGTTATTTAGATACAGTGGCAGATGCTCTTGTATGCAAATATAATTATACTAATGATATGGATAGACGTTTTCGCATGCCTTAATGTAATGGTGCTAATGTCTAAAAGCAAATAGCTCTGATCATTTTTTTATTACATAAACCTTTTTAGCTTGTTATCCAACAAAATACATCAGTAATAAAAAGACTAGTAAGTTATTTAGTCTTCTTTAAATAAATTTTAATTGTAATTTAAAAAGTCTTAATATAACGCTGGAAAATCTGTTAAGCCGTTTTTGAAGAAAAAGATTATGTGACCAATTGACTAACCAGAATTTATTTCTGAATGTTAAGGGCACATAGAATTTCCATGATATACATTTTGTTGTTAGTAATTTTGTAGTAAAATTCTCCTGAACAAGATTCCAATAAAATAAAGCAATCAAAAGTTATGAATTTTTTTCTTGATTTCAAAACTGTAATCGCTCTACTGTAAAGTTGTCAAAATGCTCGTTAGTCAAGTAGCTTTCCAACCGTCGATATATAGGTGAAATTAAATCAACCGACCAAATTCATACTGGAGACTCAGTTAGTGATCAAGAACTAGGTTCGGTAATCCTTTTGACCAATTTCGAAAAAATTTTTTTTTGCTCCCTTACTGGTTGGGGGACTAGTTTAAGTACAATTCCTAGAGCAGGCACTAAGAGGCGAAATTTATTTTTTTATTCCACCTGGAGTATCATTGAACCTCGTTCCTGATGACTAACCGAATCTCCAGTATGAATTTGGTCGGTTGATTTAATTTCACCTAGTATGCAAAATACTGGGATCTCTAAATAAAGTACCAGTACCTCATAATAAGACGATTTTCTTTACTCAAAATACACTAATCGCGTGGACACCCTCGCTGGTCGCTGGCCACTCGGATTAGGGGTGCGGGTTGCGGGGGGCAATTAGGTGTGTGGAGGGGCGGGTGAGCTGCGTAGCCATAGCTTAGAAAAATGATGGAATTTTTGGTGAAAATTCAAGGTATATTTTTTTTTCTCGTAATGACATGAATCGTGTATACTTTCATACCATAAAGGGATTCTTGACTTTGCATTTACAACCTGTATAAGGTCCTACAATTCAAAGTGAAAAAAAAAGAGATGATAGAGTATACCCAATAAACCACGTTCAAAAGAAACGGCTTCAGGTTTCACAGACGACGCTCTCTCTAAACTCGCCCGTATGTCGGTGCGTTAGGGTTCACGCATTTTTGTTTGGAGCTCAATTATTTCCCAAACTAAGCGTGTCCGCGGGTATGGATCTTGGGAAAAGTGGTTCAGTAGGGTCAGTAGAATGTAGTTTCATTTAATGGTAGCAGTCTATTTACACCCGGTATATACTTATAGGTATATTAAATAATTTTCCTCTAAATTTTTATTTAATAATAAATAAAAAACTAATTATACTACAAACAGAAACTTAATAAGTAACTTTATAAAAAAACTAAATTATCCTAATAAATAAAAAATAAAAAATAAATTTGCTTACCTATATAAGCAGATAAAAATTCCTACAAATAATAAACCTCGTCAAAACCGCTGTTCCGCGGCAAGGTGCCCAGTATGCTGGCGACATTCCCGCGTTGAATTGCTAAGCTTATTCGTTGGCCCAGGAATGCTCCAGCCCGTGGGTCACCCGTGACGCTGACCAGGCGCGTAGATAAATTTCGCGCTTCGGGACCCCACGAGCCCATCGTTTCGACCCCAAACGGCGCAAATACGTAATTGTTCCCTAGAACAGTATACTTGCGCCGTTCGATATCTTCATCGGCTGCTGCCGCCGATTTTAGAATATGTATTTATCTAAGTATTCAATTGTTAATAAATGTTTACATATGTATGTCTATGTCTACCTATTTAATATCTTTTTTCTAATCCCCATAGGTAAACTGGAAGAAATCTCTTCTATGAGATAAGTTTGCTTTTGTACATGTTTATTTGTTTAGTTTTATTTAAAAATAATTTTTTAGTGTACAATAAAGAATAAAAATAAACTGATACACAAAAAGCATTATATTCTTTTAAAGCGCATATATTATGGAAATTAATACATCGCTTCTACTTTATTGTTTTAATTAATTCCTCGTGACAATTTAAATTATTATCAATTCTAATTAATTTTTAATTCACGAAAATTATATCTCTTTTTGAGTTACTCTTTTTGAGTAGAAATTATAATTATTTTGTAGAAAAAAAATCTCGGGCCTGGAAACGTGCGACCTCTTGCTTACAAAGCAAAACCAACTGAGCTACTGAGGTTCTCACCTGGATCGTTGAATTTTTTCACCCTATACTTTTATTTTTTGTTTGTCTACCCAACGATTGGTATCGCATACTAATCGATCAATACAAGTGCATTATGCGATCGTTAGCCACTGTCCCTACATAATATATTATACTAGCTTTTGCCCGCGGCATCGCCCGCATTTTTTTCAATCTCTGCCCCGTTTTCGGCTTGGCAGTTATTTTATGAACACCCCTTATATTTATATAGCCTATATGTTGACCACGATCACTACGATGACAATGACAAAAGTTCAATAAATTTGGCCTCAGTGCATTACTAATAACACATTACAATTACATCAAATCAAAATAATTTATTTCGGATAAAAATCCATATTTTAAACATTAAAATTATAAGACAAACAATACAAAAATTAAGTTACACATTCAATACAATTAAATTACACATTCAATATAAAAATTAAAATTTCGCAAAAATATTTAATATACAGATACGACTTTTTTACTAATTTATTATTAGTAAGTATAGATAATACATTATACATAAAAATCATATTTTTCACAATTTGCCTAATCTTTTATCTGCCTAGCGTTAATTATAATTATAACTTATCTTATGGGACATTTAAACTGACATTAAATTTAAACTTGTATAATCTGAAAAATCGATAATATAGATCGATGCCATTATTTCATGCCGATAATGGCTACCGCAACTTTACATCCATCCATCTATCAGCTTGTGTTCGTCCACCAAGGCCTCTCTAAGATTTCTCCACTCTTGGCGGTCCTCCGTTCTCCTCATCCAGCTGCCACCCACAATGTCCTTCAGGTCATTGGTCCAGCGGGCACGAAGTTGACCAACGTTACACTTTTATGTAATATGTCGGTGACAAATATGGCCTGGCCACTGCCACTTCAATACTTAGTGATTCGGCAAGCTAATGTCGGCATGGATGAATTTGTCTATGATATCGGTCACTTTCAATCTCCTCGTTTCGGATTTTATCCGTCAATACCGCAGTGCTTGAAGGCGAGATGCTTAACCAGCGTGTCCTTCCTGTGATGTGATGACGTATGGTGCTGAGACGTGGTATCTTACAAAGGGCTTGTAAGGCCGCCGTCGATTTGAGGTCGCTCAACTTACTATGGAGTGGGCAATACTTGGGACCGCCACTTTACAGCTTAATTATTACTAATATTCTATTTTAAGGCTTAAGTACTACATACCATTTTTTTTCATTTCCCTCTTTTCTCAGATTTTTTCACTATGACATCTCTAACGAATTTTTCGACTTACAGACCATTCATCATAACTTGTCCCTTGCAGTCATGTTGGCATCACTGCTTGTCAAGCTGTTGCTGTCATGTTGTTGTAAAATATGTATTATTACTGCCAAAGCCGTTGAACAATAGTGCAAAAGAGATAGTGTTGAAGGTGCGCCTTTTGTGAAAAAAAAATGCAAACAGTGCACCGTGATTCCTCTCGATCATTTTCGATCTCGTGTCAGTGCCATGGCGCATTATTAAAATAGGGATACCAGCTTTAAACACAAAGCCAATTTTATGGGCAAATAATAATTAGTTATTCACACACTTTTGCAGGCATATAGGAAAAAAGCGTTCACATTAAGTCGCCTGGAAAAAATCGTCAAAAACGTAAAAAACGGGAGCTCGACGATTTAGAACAAACGTCGTCGAGCTAGAACAAGAAATAAAAAATACCGTTTTAGTACAGAGATATGTACATGGACAGATATTCATACTATTAGATCATACGTATTGTTTGCAAAATACAAATCAATCAATAATTGATAATTTAGATTTTTTCATTCTGTACATTTTATTTTAATTAAGAACTATGTATAATTAATATATAAAAAAACGTAGTTAAGTAAATATTAAGAATGTGTAGTAGGGTGAATGCCACGTGAGCTATTGGCAACATTATATGCAGTGCTACCATTTCCTAAGCCAGGGGACTTCTTATAGTGAATGGTCGTACCTACCCAATTTTATTTTTGTGTCAACATTATCATTGATTACATCGTTAATGGCCCTTATGTAAAATCCAGTAATTATTCCGTTTTATATCTATAATCCCTTGAAAATTGTGTTATATTCGAAACCGGTTAGGAAATAAATTGTAATATAAATAGTAAGAAGATAATTATAGTTCAAAAACATCATCGAAGGTTAATTAGTCTGGAAAGTTGAGCCGACATCACTCGTGTCTACACGCTGAGAGGAGTTCCGTGCAGTGGTCGTCGACAACTGCTTGGATATTCTATTGCTAGGTTTCGTTAAACATTCTCATGAAATAATTATTCATCCACAATCGCCCGACCTTATATAAAACAGCGGACGAAGAGGGGTCGGACAGCAGCGTTACTGGTGCAAGGCTTTCGGTACCGCACTCTCCAACCCGCCTGCCCAGCATGTATGATTTTGATACATTTCTTCCAGGAGGAACGCCAAAAGTAGCGAAATCTTAGAAGGGCAGTCCAGCAGTGGATAAACTGGGCTGATGCATAGATGGATAAATTAAAATTATTCAGACCAAATAACTATTTCCCACATAAAATAAATTAATTAGATTCAAAATCTGGGGGCACAGCAGTGCCCCCGCCAAGTCGAGCTAAAAAGCGGCACAGCCGTACCATCCTTTTCTCGAAGCAGTTCAGGCCATTTTCGACCCCCCATAACTTCGTTGTAGATAAAACTAGAAGCCTGAATTTTCAGTAACCAAACAGGAATTGTATAAACACGGTATATTTCAAATTTCATTCAATTTGAGGTAGTAGTTTAAGAATTATAACTAGTCAAAGTTTCTCAATTTTGTTACTCACTGTCTGACCGATCATCAAAACTCTAAGGCACTTCTAGCACACATAGAAGCTTCAAATTTGAAATAAAATAAGTGTTTAGTGTATAAATCAAGGAAAAACTAAAATATTTTGCAATTTCGGTCCAGTTTTCTAGATACACCAACTGCCTATAACTTTGATATCCTATATAAATATATAGGATTACAAAGTTACATTTTCAGTTGTAAGTAGAAGCTACCGGAAAGGAAAAAAAGTAGGACTATCTACAAAAACAAAGGAGATGACATCAAAAACAAAACTTGTAAAAAAAACAAGTCTCAAAACTTAGTTCTTCTACCATAAGAAGTTGTGAGCGTATGCTCCTCCGCCGTAAAGACGAATTCATGAATGACACCATTACGTTTTGTTTGATAGACCCGCCAGAGAATCTGGCTCACTCTGTACCCAAAGGGAGGTACCAGAAGCTTAAAGTCACCTTCCGATATGTCAATGTACATGTACAAAGCGGGTACATATATAGGTAGATCAGATGGTCTATTCGTCAAATAAAGATGCCATCAAAAACAAAACTTGTAAAAAAAACAAAGTCTCGCAACTTAGTTCATCTACCGTAAAAAATTGTGAGATCCATGTAAATCCAAGTCGGTTAATTTATTCAGTCCCTACTTAAGGGGCCTTCTGTCTTAAGTTATTACATAATTAGCTAACCTAACAACATCTTATAGTGACGATATCAATATTTAAAATCTCTTATGTTTTAAATAAATAGATTGACTTGGCAGTCGCACTAAATAATCTAATTTAATATAATATGTATTACTTGTGAGATACATTGTGTTTTCATGCGATGGCCAAGTCAATCTATTTATTTAAAACATATTTGCCAGAAGTTTTCTCTGTTGTTAGCAACAAGCGACCAAACACAGGGCTCCACGGGCTACTGCTCCACCACGACAATGCACCTCAACACCGCACTCAAACCAAGGGACTTCCTGGACAGCACGCCAGTCAAACTCCTGGGTCACCCTCCTTACAGCCCTGATCTAGCACCGTGTGACTTCATTTTATTTCCAAAAATAAAAAATCAGCTCAAAGGAATACAATTTTCGTCTATTATAGAGGCTGGTGAAGAGTGGTTTGAAAAAATTGAAAAAAAAATTACCTATAGACCAATTTTTTTTAGTTTCGCAAAACTTTGAGTGTCCCACGTATAGTAGATGCTCATTATATTAATAATAAAGAGAATGAGCACAATTCATATCCATTTCACAGGACAATGTAGACAAGACAAAACAAAGATGACACTTAGTACAACTTATACAAATGGTTAATGGTGCTTATTAGCCCATTACTCAGTAATTAGCATCTAGTGTTTGCCTGCAGTCTGCTCCGACGATGCACTTGTGCATATAATACATAAATACAATATGTCATATTGTAGTACTAACAATAAATGTTATAAATGCGAATATCCACGTGAATGCATTTGTTCTTGATATGTAATAAAAACAATAGGTATGTTAAGTCAGTATTTTGTGTTACGCCGAAGAACTGAAACTTTATTTGACGTAATTCAATAAACTCTTTTCCGAGTTGAAATTAGGCGTGAGCAGACGACAATACTAGAAATAATGAGGAAAATCTTTGATGACGTCGGCTCAGAACAATGCAGGAAAGTCAAATGAAGCAATATTTAAGCAGATTACAGAAACCGTACACTTCAGACTTTTAAATTGTAACATATTTACGTGTTAATATCTACGTCCAAATAGTCTTAATAGTATAATGCATGCATATATTCAATTGTTAGGTAGTACGTAGACTGAGATTGTTTAAAAATCAGTGAAATGCAAGTGGAACTCTCGCGCTGAGGCGAGGGTTCGTACTTTACATATTATAATGATTTAATAAACTAAATTAGAGTTAAATTTAATTTAATTTAATTTTTTTTGCTTTATTATTTGAAAATTTACCAATTTTTTTGGTGTGATTTTTTCGATTCGGTACTTTCGGAGATAATGAGGGACATACAGTTTTCGTTTTTTTTATGAATTCTCTAAATATAAGTAAATTAATCAATAACATAATATAAAATATTTTTAGATTTCTACAGTTAGATTTAATTTAAAAAAAAAACATAAAGTTCCTTTACATTTTGACACTTTCATTTATTTTTTGTGTTTGTATTTCCTGTTGCTTCACAAACGAATGTCTTTTGGTTCTCTTTCTAAAACAGCGCAAATTTATGAGGCTGCATACATACGGACGGACGATGGAGTCTCACCATAATGGTTCCTTTTTATCCTTACAGTACAGAACCCTAAACGTAAATTGAAAAATGTGTTATTTTTCTGAATGGTGGTTTTTGTGAAGTTCCGTTGCTTCATAGTTTCGGAAATTGTATTGGCACATTATGCAAATAATAAAATCATCAGATTATTAAAAGTGGGTAAGAAGTTCATCAAACGTTTTGCCCGAACGGAACAAGTGAACTAAAATATAATAAATGAAAGCATGTAACAATCAATCAATCATTTGATCAGTGCAAATCGCACATACTCGAATTTATTAACTATAGAGTTTTGAACTTTAGCTCTAAATTATGAAATTGTCTCAGACTCGTGATTCGTGGTCATGTGATAGTGATGAGTCCACTTAAGCCGATCATGATACAACAATCGGGAACAAGCAATGGTCTGTTCATATCGTCCTTTAGTTTAGGTATTTTTTATTATACTATCAGGTTGAATGAGAAAAAATGCTTTGAATTGACTTCAAGCACTGTGGTATTGATGGATAAAATCCGAAACGAGGGGATTGAACGTCTTCCTGATATACGTTGTGAATTTTGTACGATAAGGAATTATAAAAGGAATAGATGTAAACTTATGCGGCAATCGTCGATCGGTCACACATGCTTTACCAGCACGGACTTTGTCTTTGACAAAATACGATATAATGTAATCAACGCTATTAAATAATACCAAGACTATGTGAAAAATGACGTGATGAACTGATACAGTAAGACTTTGATTATGTTTTTATTGCGAAATCCATCGCTTTGGAATAATCTAAATATTATTATTAGAGTGTATTACAAACCAGAAAAGATAAATTAAAAACAAGTGTAAAAACAAGAATTTGCAAAAATTCCTCGGGCCAGGATTTGAACCTGCGACCTCTTGTTACCAAAACAAGCGCGCTACCAATTGCGCCACCGAGGTACTCACCCAGACCGTTGAATTTTTCCACCATACTTGTCCACCGAATATTTTTGTAACAATTTCATCTAACCAGCTTGTAATTCACATACTGAACGCTCACGAGGGCGTTATATGATTTCACGACTTGTTCTTAAGAAACAGATGGCGCTGTCGTCACTACAATATGTGTTGCTTCAGACAGTTAAGAAATTCACAGTTCTCATTAACTAAGATCATGTTTGTATTAACATTTTAACAAACAGAACAGACATTGTGTACAAAGGCGGCACTTACTGCTTTTAGCAATATCTCCCATTCTACCTTCGGGTGGGAAGAAAAGACGTTAACTAAATTAAAATTTAAAAGGGGTAAATGCTATCAATAAGGAAAAAAAATATCAGGGTGCTATTTTATCGAAAATATAATTTTAACGTATTGATAAAATATATAATAAATTTATATTTTTTAACATAAACATACTTAAAAAGAACATAAACTTAAAAGATTAAAATAAATTAAATTACTTATACATACACAAATAATAATAGGGGTGGGGTATTCAGAATGAAAGAAGTGCTTCACTTTGATCTTAAATGAGTTTAGATTTTTCAACTTTTGTAGAGAAAACGGTAACCGCTTCCATGAGTCGCGCAGTTTTGTTTTCGCTTCTGGAAGAGCTAATGTTTTGTTATTGCATTTATTGAAATAAAAAGAAATATATAAAGTGTACCTAGTCGGTCCTTAACTGGCCATTTATTTTAAAAATAGAACACCTAGAAAAAAAATTGAAATGGCGTTCGATTTTAAAATATTTTCTAATTAATAATCTGCCAAAATACAATTACATTCATTCATTTTTTACGATGGAGTGGACTCGCAAAGAGGACCGAGTAGCAGTAATTACATTGCATCGTTGCGGCCATCCACCGAAGACGATATTCAACTTGCTTCAAAAATTAAAAATCACGAAGAGGTTCGTGTACCGTACCATCAAGAGGTACAATGAAACCTCTAGTGTCGATGACGAGAAAAGAACTGGCAGACCTCGTTCCGTTAGGACTCCAGGGGTCATCAAAGCAATCACGGCGCGTATTGCAAGAAATCCCGTCCGCAAGCAGAAACTGATGGCTTTGGAGATGGGATTAACCAGAAGTACCGTAAAAAAAGTACTCAATGAAGACCTGGGACTACGAGCTTACCGAAAAAAGAGTGGACATCTTCTGAACGCGCGTCTGATAGCTATGAGAGCCAAAAAATGCAAAGTTTTGCTAAAGCGGTACGTAAGAAACAGCCACCGCGATATCCTGTTTACAGACGAGAAAATTTTTAATATCGAAGAGAAGTACAACAAATAAAATGACAGGGTGTACGCTACCAGCTCTGCGGCCGCTGGAAATGCCATTCCTAGAGTGCAGCACGGCCATCATCCATCATCAGTCATGATTTGGTTGGGAGTGTCCTACTATGGCCCTACTGAAGTGCATTTTTGTGAAAAAGGTGTCTAAACCAGTTCAAAAGTATACCAAGACACGGTTTTAGATCGCATCGTAAAAGATCTGCCCCAGACACTCTTTGGAGGACGGCCATTTGTATTTCAACAGGACTCCGCACCTGCTCATAAGGCCAAAACAACTCAGGAGTGGTTCGAGCGCCAGAATATCGAGCTAATAAGGCATCACGATTGGCCCTTATCTAGCCCTGACCTCAATCCACTGGATTACAAAATTTGGCAGGAATTGGAGGAGAAGGTCTGTTCTAAACCTCACAAAAATTTGAGCAGCCTAAAGTCATCATTGATTAAAGCAGTGGCCGATATCGACATGAATATGGTCCGTGCTGCTATTGATGATTGGCCTCGAAGATTGAAGGCTTGTGTGAAAAATGGTGGCAATCATTTTGAATAAATTTTGTGTTTAATGTAAGCTAATTAAATTATCTTTTAAAAAAAAAAAATTTTTGAATATCATGACTAGCTTTCATTTTATAGCCAATTTTGTTTGTGACAGAATTTAAGCACCGACTAGGTATAATTGCAGCAGTGATAATGAAAATATCACCACCATCTTGAAATATTCTTATACTTAATTTATATAAACGGCTACTCACGACATATTAGTCAGATTTCGCCTGACTAGTTTTACTGTAATCCTACAGTTTCTTCAGAGGTAAACAAGATTACGCGACGGTTCCCCGTTTGGCGCTCGTCACCTAATCCTGCGAAGAAACTGTACAATTACAGTGAAACTAGTCAGGCAAAATCTGACTAACATACTATCGTTAGTAGTCGGTTATCTATATCTATACTAATAATAAAGTAGCAAAAAGCCGTGTCTATGTAAAATATTTTAACAAAATATTAAATGAAATGGGTTATTAGTATTGTTCTAAGACCAAAACCACATTATTTTTTATTTTTGTCTGTATGTGTGTTCCGTTTGGCTTTTCAAATTTTTTCAATGGATTTTGATGCCGTTTTTTTTATTATAACACATAGGCTATAAGGGTGTTTATAAAATAACGCCCAAGCGGAATAACGGAATAAAGATTGAATAAACGCGGGTGGCACCGCGGGCAAAGGCTAGTAGTAATTATAAACCTAAACCACGAATCTTTTAGAAATATAATTCTTATAAACAGAGATGTTCCCGAGTGTGAACTGTGAAATGCAAGTCACAGTCCACATCCGAGTCACCTGCGTTTCACCGACGATTAATATGTTCCAAATGTGATAAGCCCTATCGCCGTAGTTCGGGCACAATTTAGGGCATGCAGGTTTCCTCACCATGTTTTCCTTCACCGTTCAGCAAGTGGTAAGTATTAGGTAAGAACACAAATACTATGCACATAAATTACGAAAAACTCATTGGTATGGCCCAACCGGCGATCGAACGGGTCTTGAGATTGAGATGCCAGTGTTCTACCGCCTGAGCTACCGCCGCATAATTCTTATACTTTATTGTAAACTCGTGAATAGAACATCACGTGAAAATTACATGAAATCAGGTGACATAAGTACTTAATACATTACCTACAGGAAAATCCGAATAAGGCGTCTTTATATTAGTATTGTTATGTACTACAAGTTCGTAAGTTATCGAAGCATCGCAATATTTTCATGTAGGTTAGAACATAAACGTTAAACTGATTTCTGAAGGTTTCTTGAACTGAGAGCGGAAGTTGCAGCGTTCAGTCATTCTGTGGATGGTTAAGGAGACGGTCGGTGGCGGTCGGTCTTTCGTTTCGCCATTTTTTTTTCTATAGGGATGAGTTAAGGGAAACAGTGTGGTTTGAGAACAGGTACTTAAGTGCAATTATTTAATTTAATATCTTGCCGTTAGGCTTTCATGTTTATGATATGTCTCTTTTATCAATATCTCTGTGCTCAAATATACCTTTAACGTCATAATGTCAACAAACACAAGGCTACAATATAGGTATTATTGAGTTTTAATGTTTCTCCCTGAACATACATCAGAATCAATTAAAAACACATCCCTTGCAAAGGTTTTATAAAACCTTATGTCAAACGTTAAGTAGTGTTATCCGGTCGCAGGTACGCAAAACGAGCGTCCGGATGACATCAATCAAGGAGTACCCATTCGACCTGAGTGACCTGGCGAACAGCGGTGCGAGGGGCGAAAGTGATCCCCCCCTACACCAGCCCACCCCGGCGCCTGCGCATACGCCGCCTGCACCCGTCGCCGCAGCGCCAAAACCGCCCACACCTGAAGTGACCAAGAGAAAAGTGTCCATCATGGCCGCCGCCGACAGCAAAGACAGAGAGGATCTGCCTTCCGACAGGTTCGTACTATTTTATAAGCTATGGTGTTTAATATACTGCATTATATTTTACTACATTTGTTGACACAAGAAGAATTAATCCTCTTGTTTTTTTTTAGTTTGATACTCATTAATTGTAATAGCCGTAAGCTTAAAATAACTTTTACGTGTCCACCAAAGGCTATGTTTGTTTCCCTAAATGTTTTTAGATTTAAATTTAAATTCTTTTTTACTTTTAATGTGTATATGGCTATAAAAATTATATATTTATTAATGAACGATGAACACTTGTACTCGTTATTAATCATAAAACTAAATCTTAGCATATTTACGACCTAGCTACCCGCATAAAAATTGTTTCCTTGATCTCGGCATACACTTGTCTGACACATGCTCTCTTTTGAGAAACGAATGAATTTATCACTTTGGAGAAGAGAATACATACCCACACTTATTTACTGGTTTATTCACTAAATTTCTTTTTGTCCGTTCATTGTGTGTAATGCAACGTTATTTTGAGAAATGTTTTCACGATTTGTATATTACGTAAATAGGTATCGTTTTTTATTTATTGTAGATGTATATAAAAAATACAGAAAAAATCAATTCAAGATATATTTCGGGCCCTATTCTTCAACTGTCGCCGGACCCAGTAGGGCCCGAAATATATCTTGAATTGATTTTTTCTGTATTTTTATATACATCTACAATAAATAAAAAACAATAAAAAGCTTCAAAGAGCCAAATATTTATTTATTATAAAGTAAATAGGTATAAAAATTCGTTATATAAAAAGTATCTATCGCAACAATTATTAAAGTAGCCTAATTCAAAGTCAAAGAGACAAACACATTCAGCAAACTTAAATTTAAAGTAACAATAGAAATGCTCAACATTTTAAGGTGGAAAATGCACATCATAATATTGTTTTCCTTAATTTTGAATAAAATGTATGCAAAAATTGCGTTGTAAAGCAATAAGCGGAAATTGATTACTAGTAATAGGGTTCTCGCATTAAAATTATGTTATTTTATGCCATATATTTTGATAACATTCGATTACAACGATAAATACGTCTTTAAGTTTATTAATCGAATGAAATCAAAATGTAAATCATAAAATTGTAGAATTTGAATGTGAAAACATAATTATTACTAATAAATTTCCGCTAATTGTTTTAAAATGCACTTTTTGCATACTTTTTATACAGAAGTAAGGAAAACAATATTATGATGTGCATTTTGCACCGAGATTTGGTTTTACCGCCTTAAGTTTTCAACATGGGCTCAGTAGACGTGTTTTATAACTTCTTTTCTACATTATTATAGAAAGATAAAAACGGATTGATACCTTATTTCAAATCATCCCATTTTTTTAACGGAATCCCATAACTGTAAATGAACATTCCAAAAAAATTCTTAACTAGAACGTTTGCAACATACAAAGTGTGTTTGTCTATTGAGCACACATTCAACGTCCAATTTGTATGGTCTGCTGAAATAATACTACCGTGATAATTGTGACAAATACTTACTTCCAGAACATTGTGTTTACGTCAAACAGACATTGAACAAAAAAACAAAGAAATACGGTTTGCAAGAAACTAAATAATTACAAATATGTATATTATGATTTTAAGAATAACTTAAACTACTTAAAATAAACATATTGTGAGTACTACAATACAAATATAGCTTGAAAAGTATATTAAAATGAAATTCTTCTTTCTTAGACATCACGTATTGAATGTAAGCGCGCCCGTTGATGTCTTTTATTGGTACATGCTTAAAATATTAAAATAATGAAACAATAATATTTATTTTTAGCAGTAACGTAGGTACCACATGAAATTTTTTTTGGAGTTAAAATAAATGTGTCTAATTCAGTCCGAAAAGAATCCGGTCACCAGAAACCCCCACCAACCCACGTCAAAAAGAAAATTAGATTTTGAGATGACGTCATGTTAACGGTTCAGTCACTTTATAACATTCAGAGGCACTAAGGAACAAGTTGAAATGTTAAGGTCAAAAATAATATTTTAAGAATAAATTCATGCTAGGATTCAGATTTGGTTTTACATTTGCTACGCTAAATATTGGAATTGGAAACAGTTCAGACAACCAAATCAGCGATCATTTCATATTTGGAGAAGCAATATTATTAATCAATAAACTTTTATAAACATCAGTAAGTACATAAAACACGAAAAAATTATTATTATTTTATTTGATGAGCTTACGTATCTAAGTAGGTAATCAATTCATTTGTACTATTATGCAAACGGTACTTTTGAATCCCAACCCAATCGTGGAACAATAATATCAGAAGGTAATAATTATTTACAAAAAATGTCTTTATTTTATTAGTAACACTATCGTTTTACTAATATATATATTATATTTTTGACATAGTGAACAGATTCAATGACGGGCTGAAAAAACATATTTTTCATGTTTATTTTCTCCAAAATCGACGAAGAGAGTCTTTCGTTTTTATTTTTTATTTCTTAAAGCTAATATTTTCCTCATCCTACTCTATCTCGAGTAAAGACTCCTGCGAACCTTCAAATGCACTTTAAACTACGATGAATGATTTCTGTTACAGATATTCTATATCACGAAGTCTATTTGGCTATGGTTGTAGTAGTAACGTGTACAGATAAGCACGTTTTGTATGTGTGGTGCGTTTTGTAGTTCTCTCGAGGTTACGCACACTAGAAAGAACTGCATGCACCGTGTGCACCCAATACTACAACCATACGGATTTCCTTAGATAGAAAATCGTTAAGTGTGGTTCTTCTAGCAATTGTTTGCAGTGAAATGCACAGATGTCTTATTCTTTCTTATTCTTTGTTGTACACAAATAGATATAAAAACATTATTTACGATAAAACCATGTACAGAGGCGATCTTATCTCTAAAGAGATTTCTTCCAGCAAACCCTACAACGAGAGAAGAAACTATAATAATAAAATAAGTAATCACACATACGTGTACAACAAAGTCAAAAAATACTTAAATATATATCGAAATATTACATACAAATAGAATACGTATTTAAATACATTGTTCGGAATATTTTTATTTCTTAAACTAAGGCTGTCCGCGGGTATGATTCTTGGAAAAAGTGGTTCAGTAGGGTCGGTATAATATGTGGTTTCAATTAATGGTAGCAGTCTATTTACACCCGGTATAGGTATATACTGCTTAATATATATTTACATAAATAAATATATACACAACAAGTTACCTACTTTATGACAGCGAGAGGTAGTGCTCTATGTCTTACCTTATTAGTGCTACAAAGATCAGCGGTACAGTCAGATATAATCATCTAGGTAAGGAGTCTACTGAGCACAATAATTAATGCCTGCAATTACGGGTATATTACTGAAATTCGTCTCTGGTAGTGTGGTAGTGCGCTTGCCTACTAACCCAGAGGTCGAGGGTTCGATCTCCGCGGTGCACAACAATTTGTAACAAAAATTATTGAAAACAAAGATGCTAAATTGAAAAAAGACATGCTTGCTAAGTTTCTTGCTCTTCTTCTTAGCAAGTCTAATCGAATGGGCGGATGGTTAGGTATTATTTTTATGTATGGTTTATTTAGCTTATTTATCAACTTATTTGTTCATTTGCATTATGTATATATTATTATTTATTTAAAAATAAATAAATAATATATAATATTTTTATTCCTGTATTTCTTTATTTTATGCAGGTGTTTAATTTTATTACATTTTAGTAGCCCATCCTAAATATTTTTTTGTATGTATTTCCCTCATAATTTTTTTTCATATTCTATTATTTTTGTAATGATAAACTTTGACCTGTAGAAAGTACACTTTATGTATCTATTTCACAAAATAAATATTTTGATTTCTGATTTTGATTTTGTGTTCAGTTTGCGTGCTTCGGAAGGCACGTTAGGAGGGGGGGGGGGGGGGGATTATCCCGATTTTGTCTCTTTTCAAATTAATTTTAAACCAATAAATAGCGATGGTAAAATTATGTAAAAATTATATGTTATATTCCACTCTTTTTGTGATTAAATCACAAAGATAGGTCTAAAGTTCGATCTAAATATAATTTCATTTGAGCTATATTAAGTTTTGGTCAATAAAACTTATATTAAAATAAACGTCAAAAACCCACTGAACGCTTTTGAAAACTTTCGTGAAATTTGAAATGAAATGGGTTATTAGAATTGTATCTACTGAGGCCAAAACCACTGTCTGTCTGTATGTTCCGTTCTAACTCGAGAACCACTCCGTGGATTTGGATGCGGTTTTTTATTATAATTGTAGTAACTCTGGTCAACACATATAGGCTATAAGGGGATGTTCATAAAATAACGCCCAAGCCGAAAACGGGATAAAGATTGAATAAACGCTTTTGAGTTTAAAACCGTATTTGGATGCGATTTTGTTACTATCATCGTAGTGACCCTGGGCAACACATACGCCTAAGCCGAAAATGGGGCAAAGATTTAATAAACGCGGGTGTGGAGGCGCTGGCAAAGGCTAGTATTTAATACACGTACCGTACATGAACTAAATTAAAAATAAGTATATTTAATTTATACAATAATGTATAAACGTTACACAATAGCTACCTATATGTATGCTAAATACTAATACGTTACATATATAAATGCATGCCCATACTCGTATAACATCACCCATTCCATCAGTTATACTAAGAAGGGCAAGAAATTTTACAAATTCATGTCTTTTTTCGGATTCCGTACTCGAAGGGTGCCAAACGGAAAGCTATTACTAAGCCTCCGCTGTCTGTCCATCTGTCTGTCCGTCTGTCACAGGGGTCTACCTACAGCCACAACCGAAAGAGAAAGAAAGTTGAAATATTCACAGAATACGTGTTACTAGGGCCTATTTTTTGTCAGGCGCTACCATTTAAGCAGATTTTTTTTGTAGCCTTGATGTTTCTTTGGCATGCATATTGTTGTTATTCACCATACATGTTTCTAGGGTTCCGCACTCGTATTGTAGGACTCGCACTTGGCCAAATAACTTTTTCATCATCATCTTATGAACTGAATACCTCTGACGACCGCTCGGGGATTGATGTAGTGAAGATATATATATATATATTTTTTTTTAAATAGGATAGTAAAAATAATAAAACTAAATAAACAGTGCCCCCGTCAAGTCGAGCTAAAAAGCGGCACGCCCCGCACCATTCTTTTCTCGAAGCAGTTCAGGTCATTTTCGACCCCCTATAACTTCATTGTGGATAAAACTAGAAGCCTGAATTTTCGGTAACCAAGAAGACATTGTATAAACACGGTATATTTCAAATTTCATTCAATTTGAACCAGTTTAAGAATTATAACTAGTCAAAGTTTCTCAATTTTGTCACTCACTCACTCACTCACTGACTGACAACCTTTTATGTTTTAATAAAAAGATTGACTTGGCAAATGTATTACCTGTGAGATACATTGTGTTTTCATGCGATGGCCAAGTCAAGCTATTTATTTAAAACATAAAAGATTTTTGATATTGATATGGTCACTGTAAGATGTTGTTAGGTTAGCTAACTATGTGATAACTTAAGACAGAAGGTCCCTTAAGTAGGGACTGAATAAATAAACCGACTTGGATTTACATGGATCTCACAACTTTTTACGGTAGAAGAACTAAGTTGCGAGACTTAGTTTTTTTTACAAGTTTTGTTTTTGATGGCTCTTTATTTCATGTAACATCGACTCATATGCACAACAGCAAAAAGTTCTTTTGTCCTTCACAAGTGGCAAAGAATATGAAAAAAAAACTGAAAGTACAAAAACGTTTATGATAAATAAAATATTTCTTTATAACATGAATTGATAACACATCTTGTTTTTTAATTTTAAAATTATTTTATTAGCTCTGAAGATAATTAGAGGTCATAGTCAATCACGTCACCTTTTAATACAGCTTTATTGTTAAAAACTAAACTTTGGGAGGATTTAACATGATAAATTTAATTTTAATATTAATCTTTTAGTATGCAGTTCATTACATTTCAGTAACACTCCATCCATCCATCCATCAGCCCGTGTTCGTCCACTGCTGGACATAGGCCTTTCCCAAATTTCGCCACTCATGTCGGTCCTGCGAACACTACTATCGTTAATTCGACTCAACTGTAATATAGGCAGAGTGGTTGCTGAAGAATACGGTATTTGCTTGTCTTGATGTATATTTCTCTACATACAAACTCAAATATACTCACGCCTATCTCCAGGAAAGATACGCAGAGCTTCTATGTAAATCTCCAACTTCGATCCTTTCATACCACTTTTGCCTTTTCTACGTGTATCAATCGAGTCATACAATCTCTTCTGTATAAATATCAGCCACATCCTTAAAGAAATTTTTATACATTTGAACCAAACTTCGATATGATTAAATCAACATTGTTGCTTCTTAGATAATTAGCCGTGTTAGGCAAAGCAGACTTTCTTACTTCTCGGTAGACAAATGGATTATTTGTAGGTAATAATTTATTTGATGCGTAAAGCATATTTTAGAATCTATAAACTAAAGCGCCTGGTTGTTAAGTAACTGCAATTTATATTGCTCGAAGCGTTTCGTTCATTGTTTCGTCTCCACTCACCGATCGTCATAAAAATTCTTGTATTATTCCTACAGCTGTAAAATTATTTAAGATATTTTTCATGGATTATAAAAAATCACATCAAAATAACGTAAGCACTTAAGAAGTAGACATATTCTTCGTTATTATAGTGCGTTCAAGTTTAGCTAAAACTAGGTACTATGAGCGATTTTTACGAATATTTCTAAGCGGTTTACGTCTTGTAAAGTTTTACTTGCTTCCAGATTTTTAAATCACTCCCTCTGCATAAGGAAGCGGTGATCGCTTTTTTCAAAAGTTTAAAAATGTATGTCTTAGCGGTGCTTAAGATTGAAAAACTTTGCTGAACGTCAAAGATTTTTTTTTGTGACATAATTGTATTTAATGATTTTTATTGCAACAATTTAAATGTGATCAATAATTTATAACGTTTTTTTGAAAATAAAAGCCTTTTCAGTTGTTTTTTTTAAACAACCTTGATTTCCTTTTTCAGAAATGTAGTCACTCCATCTTGAACTGACTTTGTGACATACTCATACATAACTATAATACAACAAAATAAGAATAACTTAGTTTAAATTAATGGTAGACTTTCTAAAAAGGAGTGCAATAACAAACTAGAATTTAAAGCATTTAAGCAAAGCATTTAAAGCACGTTGTAAAAATCTTTTGACTGACAATAAACTGTACTCCTTGAATTAATTTAAATAATATAATTATTGTATGTGGATCCGAACTATTCCGAACAACGATCGTGTCGGAAGCCTATTGTAAATCATTTATCATCGAAAATCTATATTTATAATTCCTTTTCATGTTGTATTTATTTTATTTGACAGTTTAATAATGATAACATGATTACTTTTATATTATCATTATTATTTAATATAAAATAAAAACTTTTGTGGCAACGTTTAGGAGATAGTAACTTGGGATAATCTACTACATACTCAAATTAACTCATTATGACAAGTGCTTTGCTTTTTTGAAGCATTTTTAGGGTTAATAATTTAATTTATCTGACGAAACTTTTGTGGTAATGCTTAGGTGATAGTAATCTATAGGTATATACATAAAATTCAAAGTCCTGACTGACTGACTGATATATCAAGCTACAGACTAAACCCCTGGTCCTAGAGACATGAAATTAGCGAGGATGTGTTCTTTGTGAAGTGTAGGTATCCACTAAGAAAAGGTTTTTCGAAATTCTACCCCTAAGAGGGTGAAATAGGGGGTTGAGTTTTCTTTGAAACTTTTTATTCTCTGGTCGATTAACTCGAAATTTGGTACACACACTCTTCAATTAAAATTAATAGGGCTTCGAAAATCCTACACGGCATAGTAGACGGGCGCATGGCGTGGCGCAGGGCGTGCGGGGGAGAGCGCGCCCATTGCCCGCGGCGTGGGATATGTACCTATCAGACAGTAGGTAGGATTTTTCTGAGGTAGAGGTGTATCTGTAATATGTACCTGATATTGCTATGAACTAATATTCGCAAGTTTTAAGTAAGTACATGTAAAACGCGTTTGTTTCTCTATTAAATAAAATTAAATAGAGTTGGAGCAGTCTGGTGATTCTTGAAGGAAAAACAAAATATATTGTTTACAAAGAAATACTGCGGTAGGTATCGTATCCACTTCTGGTTGTCTCCTAATTAGATCTTTTCACACACGGTTTGAGTTCTGTTACAACCATACTACTCTCATTTCAGAGATTGGTTTAGTTTTACGGAGATCTTCGTCCTTATTGCTTTATATTCTTGGAGATAGTCAATTTGTATAGGTACTTATTTACCGGATGTAAATAGACTGCGACCTTTAAATAAAACCACATATTCTACGGATTATACTGAACAACTCTTTGAAAATAGAAACCCGCGCATATCTTCAGAGAAAAATATATTCAACTGTAACTCAAACACTTTATCTCGTAGGAGGAAGGTCTATTTTAGAACCCTCCACCGTAACGGCTGTTTCACGGACGTCGCTCACTCGAAACTCGCCCGTATGTCGGTGTGTTAGGGTTCACGCATTTTTATTTGAAACTCAAATATTTCGCAAACTAAGGTAGGCCGCGGTTATGATTCTTGGGAAAAGCGAGTTAGTAGGGTCAGTAGAATATGTGGTTTCATTTAATGGTAGCAGTCCATTTTCACCCTGTATGTCCAATTGAGGAGGGGTGAGAGCGCTTAAAATGATTGTTTCTGAAAAAAAAAGTTTTGTTTCCTGTAAGCCACGCGGGCGAAGCCGCGAGCAGAAGCTAGTTTAACATGTTCTGTAATGAAATTATTTTATTATGCCATGTTCTTTGCTTTTTTGAAGCATTTTTGGGGTTTTATTTGACAAACCATGATTGCGGTGATGATTTCGTACCTAATTAACATATTATATTTTATATTTTTTCTATTACAAGCTATTATTTTACTTTACTTGTGTGTTAATTAACATGTTGGGTCAAATCTTGCAACTGAATTATCAGTTCCCCCAACCGATTGAACTGAAATACGTCTGCTCACACGTTTGGTTTTGGTGACAATGCACGATAGGCTGATTTTAAATCCAATATGGCGGATGCGACAAGATGACGTTTTAATATTTCTCTACCAACCCCCTTGACATGGTATAGCAAAATACAAGAAAATATGATAAGTTAAGTGACGTCATCCTAATTCCAATGTCATGCACGTCCCAAGATAGTGGTTTATTATTTCCATTGAAATAAAATAATAATTTTATAAAAACGAGCTTTTATTTAGGTAATAAACTAATACAAATAAAATAAATTTAGATCGCTGAAATTTATTTAATATTTGATGTTGAATTATTTGTTTTCAAAAAACAAGTACATACATAGTTACTTACCCAATTTAATTGTTACCTACCTGTATGAATATTTCGCGCGACAAACTTTCTTTATTCTTAATCTACACAGACAAACTAAATAATAAAAATACATGTTCAAAGTTATGTACAATGGTGTGCTCATCTTAATAACGAGATTTCTTCCAGCGAACCAACCGTTACTTATAAATAAGATTAAATAGATTTAGTACCTAAATAGACTTCAAGTTAAAGATCAATAAAAAACTACATAAAATTATAATGTAATATAGGTATAAATAAATATTTAAAAATAAAAAATCTTGTTCTTTTAATAAATACATATACACGTAATGCATATACCTATAGGGTAGGTTGTCGGAGATAACTTTTAGAAAACAAGTTATTCAATATAACAATTTAAATCAGTTTAAGCGATCTAATTTTATTCGTATTGGGCCATAACTTCTTTATGAGATTGTTTAGTTTTTTTATTATTATTATTGGGCATTTCTGAGTTTTTGATATAACAACAAAAGATAAATAAATAAACTAAACTTAGCTAAATGAGGAGGTGACACTTTCCAAAATATCTTTTGTTTATAGGTTTTAAGATTGCTCGATGATCCAGGGTACCATAAAATTATTTCTAGGGACCTTTTAAGCAAGCCCTCACCCAGAAACCGACGCACAAAATAATACACTTGTTTTGCGGTTACCGTAAATAATTTTTTTACATTTTATTATTAACAGACACGAAATAATGATAACAGTTTTTGACCTTGGCTACAAAATTGTTAATCAGAAAAAAACATTTAAAAGGCACTTAGGGTTAGTCCAGGATAGATGCCGCAGTGGGATGGTTGCCATAATGTAAAAATCTCGCACTTCCCGAAAAGTGGACAAAACCGTGACACAATTATTTGAAAGCGCACCCCTTTCCTACCTCAGTGCATCGGCGACGTCCCAGAGTCATGCAAGAGGCTCGCGTAAAAAAAAATGTTTCGTGCCAATTTCTGTTTCACCCAAATTAGTGTTGCATGACAATCGATAGTCTATCGATAGCCTATCAATACTATCGTGACCTTGGAAAAAGTAACAATATCGATAGTGCTATCGATTGTATCGATTATATCGATAGCGAAAATTCCATAATACTATCGATAGTATCGATTATATTTTAGCAATACTATCGATAGTATTATTTACGTTTATCAATTAAACTATCGAATGTATCGATACTATCGAAAGTAACGATTGTTTTGCTCCATCGGTAGTCCATGAAAATGCAAAACTATTGCTTTGTCCAATTGCTTTGTTTGTCAAGGCGGTAAGCATAATAATATTTAGGTCTTATTAAATTTCAATTGGTTTCGTAACGAATTAAGAAAGATTAAGAGAACTGTAATCTGCCAACTCTTGCCAGCCAAGATCGAACGAAGGTTTGTTTGAAAAAAATTGTTAATCGTTGTGCGTATCTATCTTGTGAATTTTAAAAGTGGATTATCAAATCATGATGTAATACATAATATGATTATCTACCATTTAAGATGTTCCTTTTAAATCCCTAATACTATCGAAGTTTAATAGACTATCGATGGACCAAAACAATCGATACTTTCAATAGTATTGACACAATCGATAGTTTAATTGATAAACGTAAATAATACTATCGATAGTATTGCTAAAATATAATCGATACTATCCATAGTATTATGGAATTTTCGCTATCGATATAATCGATACAATCGATAGCACTATCGATATTGTTACTTTTTCCAAGGTCACGATAGTATTGATAGGCTATCGATAGACTATCGATTGTCATGCAACACTAATTTGGGTGAAGTATAGATCGATAGTATAGATTTAATCAGTCATGCAACACTAACCCAAATAATTCAGTAGTGTACCAAGTATCTTCTGTATCTTTTCGTGATGTCACGTAAATATTTATGAAAATCTGTCGTTCAACAGCGAACAGTTACCTGAACTAAAGAAGATCTAGCTGTAGCTATAGAAGAATTGAAGAAATTATGTGATGGGAGTTAATGAAAAAACACAGACTTTCGGTACCACGTCAAGAATTCTTAAAAATTTAGTATTTTTTTAAATCCTTTTACCTATTTCATCAATGCGGTCTCATACCACACCTGAGGCTGAGGCATATATCCCAAAAAATAGGGTATGGAAAAAATTCATTTATAGCATAATTAAAAATGTTTTCTTCTAAAGAATACCAAATGAACATACACAAAGAACCATAGAAACTATCTATGTAAATAATTAATCACTACGCTTCTTATTAAAAGAAAGACAGATGAAAATTGAAATGTTGGGCATCTATCCTGGACTTACCATGAAGTAAAAAAACTGCCTTATTAATTTTTAAACTTTTTTATTTTTATCAGATTATTACTAGCTTTTGTCCACGGCATCTTCCGCCTTTGTTAGTTTTTGGGTAGTGCTATCGAATCAGTTAATATTTTTCATACCAAAATAATACGTACATATTTTAATTTGAATTTTGGTTCTGAAAATAATAGTATACATAGGTACTGTGCGGCCTCAGAAAACAAAAAATAACCTACGTTCAAGTGAAGAGTCGAATCATTACAACAGTAAATTGGTAATAATAGGTTCAGTAGTTATTAATGACTAGATATGTCCCTAGGGAACTGCCCATCCCCAGGGACCAAACTATAGCCTATGTTCAGCTCAAGAGTCTAACCATTTACAACCATTACACATACACATACCATTACAACAGCGAAACAAAATCGGTTCAGTAGTTCCAGAGAATACCCGCATGAATTTAGTTAAACTACTTCCCCAGGGAAAAAACTATAGGCTGTGTCCAATTGAAAATTATAACCATTACAACAATGAAAAAAAACAAATGTTTAAGAGATTACCTGCGCAAATTTAATAAAAGCTATGTCCCTAGGGAACTGCCCGTATCCAGGTAACAAGCTATGGACTTTGTCCAAGTGGAGATTTGTGAAATAATAGTGTCAAAATAGGTTCCGTAATTATTATTGACTTTATCCTAGCGAACTGCCAGTCCCTATGGAATAAACTAAAGCCCATGTACAATTAAAGAGTCTAACCAATATAACAGTGAAATAATTTTCAAAATTCCAGATATTGCCTGCTTGAATTTAATTAATGGCTGTAACGGCACGTCTACACGTCTGCTAGGTTCTTACTTGATTTGATTAGATCTAGATTAACAACGTAAGTTTTACCATAAATAGATAGGAAGTATTTTAATAAAACATTACTCACAACAGTGACAGTCAGATCATACCTAATTTTATTAAACAACTCCCAAACTGGCTATGTATACAGGCAACTGCTTGTCCCCACGAAGCAAATTTGAGCTTATTTCTAGGGATGCAACGATTCGGCCATTACGATTACGATAACGATAATAACCGTTATTCATTACGATAACAGATGCATAACGATTATATACAAAAAAACGTGTCAGATAATCTTCAGAATGTGTTTTTATAGTATGTTCATTCCAATAAAAGAAATAAAAGAACAAAATCTCACATATATTTTTAGTTTATAATAATCACAATTTCAAAATAAAATTAAATAAACAAATTAAAATAACTTACTTATTTAGTTTTATATTAAATTGAAATCACATCTTCAATCACTTAATTCTTTCTTTTGTAAATGTTTTCAATAATCAAAATTTCATTCTAAAAAATTCTTAAGCCCAATTGAATTGTTTTTAATTCTGTTACTATGTGGGAAGGCAAAGGGAACTTAGCCCATACAGCCATGTCTGACGAACTTTCAATAATCGTCACGATTCTTACTACGATGTATCGCTTCGTTATTAATTGTAATTATTACGATTACAGATGCAAAACGATGCACCGCTTCGTAATCTTCGCATCCCTACAGTTATTTCCAATCCAAGTAAAGAGTCTAACCATTACAGCAGTGGAAGAACTTTCAAAATCTGTTAAGGGGGTAACTTCTTACCTCGGTACAAAATGCACATCATAATATTGTTTTCCTTACTTTTGAATAAAAAGTATGCAATAAATGTGTTTTAAAGCAACTTGCGGAAAAAGTTCATTAATAATACAGTCTTCACAAAATATTACGTACTTCAAACTTAAAAGCGTGTTTACAGTTGTAATGTAATGCAGCTAAAATGTAACGCATAAAATTAAATAATTTTTATGTTATCACCTAACTATTAACAAGCAGTTTGCGCGAATTACTATAAAACGCATTTATTGCAAACTTTTTATTCAAAAGTAAGGAAAACAATATTATGATGTGCATTTTGCGCCGAGATCCTCCGTTACCACCTTAAGTAGTTCCAGATATAGAACACCGCGAAGGTAATTAATTGCTATGTCCCTAGGGAACTACCCGTCCTCAGGGAACGGACTATAGCACTCAAGGATAATGTGGATTCATATTACAGTGAAAGAATTTTTAGAATCGGTTCTACAGTTTCGGAGATTACCCCTATTTGTTTCATGCCTCTACATCCGAACTCACAAAGTAACAAACTCATAAACACCTCTTTATGACACGATGAGATCGGTCGAGTGTTAGTGTGGATTAGAGGTGAACAAAGTCCCTGGCCTGCCAATACAGATCAAATGGTTTCTGACTACGACGCTACAGCTCGTTGGTATCTGAGGTCTAAAAATGTGACAAACATGACAAAATTATAAAGGTTTCATACGCAACCCTTGTAAGCTCTTGTTTGTAAAATGTAGATGTAATTGTTTGAAATACGTTGGTTGGATACAGACCGATGGTTAAGCGCCTGATTGTAAAGTAACAGCAAATTATATAGCTGAAAAATTTTACTCTTACGGTACATATTACTTGCAGTAAGGAAGGATACATATGAAATGTTTGATTTATGATAATGATAATAATACATAACTTGAATTAATAAAATAATAATCACTGAAATTTCAACAAAGATTTATTCATTCAATCGATTTATTCTATAAATTATCACGATTCCGTGTGGCCTCCTTATTAGTATCACTGACAGTGCTAACAATTCTTAGCCAAAAAAAAATCATTTTAAAGAAAACTGATAAACCAGATACAGAAGGTGCGTGTGACGTCACGCCCGTCCGCCTTTTTAACTGGAGCGAACTGTATGTATCAGTACCTACCTATATATTATCATAACATTTACAACAACTCAACGCATAGCAACTGTATTTCCTCTGATTCTTTAGCCAGCTACCGGCTGCTACAACACACTAACCCGTTCGGACAAAGTCCTTGGGTGTTTTTAATCGTCATGTGACAATATTCATCGCTGTGAGGGTGCGGGCGGCGCGGACGCTGTTATACGAGCCATGTTTGTACCAAAACGTATAAACAAGCCAGCTAGTTCCCGCCAGCGGCAGCGTCACCGTGCGGCTCCGGCGGCGCAGACAGTCACTCGCGAGCCAGCAGCGACGCAATCGGCCGCCTCAGGCAATGAGTTAACACGCATTTCTATGGCAGAAAACTTACTGTTGCTCTCGTGCGATTTTTTCGAACGTCGGCCAATGACCGCCCCGTCGTCGCCGACCGGCGAATCTGAGCGAGAGGAGCTAGTCACGTGCCCGGGGTGAGGAGCGGCGGGCGCCTCGCTCACCGTACCACTTCTAGGCGTATAAGATGCACTCTCGGTACGGCATATGTGTGGAGCGTGCTGAGCTGGACGGCATGCCCACGCGCACTCACGCCGCTCGCTAATCCTAGTTCTAGTGAATAAGACTACTCACTGAGTGCCATGTAGGATGTCTCACAGCAGCCTTAGTTGTCACTATGACAGCTACCTCCCCTCTGATTCTTCACTGGAGACTGATGCGCTGAACCGGCATTGTTGGTAAGCCCTTTTCAACGATTTTTTAATATATATTCCCGGTCTTGTAAATCTAATTTTTATTTCAAATGAGGCGTAATTTTTTCTGCAGGATGCCAGCTGAAATATAATTATTTAAATAGCTACCTACAGTCTAAATATAATACCGCAAACTCTCTTCAAATGCGGCAAATTGCGCACGCTAAAAATAATTATTACATTATTTTTATTTCAAATTTTACATAATTTGTAATGTAAGTACTATTCCAAAAAAACTATCAATGTAGATATCCAAACAAAGGATGCATTGTAAACAGTAGTCACCGCAGTTATACGCAGTCATAACAGTTAACTGAAAATACATTACATGTAAGAGTATAAGGTAGCGTTAATCCATTGTTAAGCCGGTCGCTGTTTTGTGTATTCTATGTAAACAGAAAAACGTGGACCTTTTTCAGGGTAACAAAAGAATGACCAACTTTCTCATTGACTCGAATACTAGGCCGAATTAACAAAAAATATCAACTTCCATCCTTCTTGAGGAGAAATGTATAATTTTTATTTATTATTTTGGAGTGTACCTTCAACAAGTTAATAAGTAGGCAATGTTCGCGCAGTTTTCCGTTCATAACACGCAATAAGGCAAGTTGCAAATATTGTAAAATGTTAACCTTATCGCTTGCTGTGAAAAAATATTTTCCATTCGATTACACGTGACTTAAATTCATTGAATAATGGATACCTCGTAAAAAATCTATTGATCGGGTTTCTTTACAGAATTGCTCTCTTTATAAAACATACAATACTGCCTTTATCGTAATCGCATAAATGGTTAATAAAGGACGTTAGCGCTTAAATAACCTTTAAGTTGCGATGTCAAGTCGTGTCCTATAGGTACTATGGTTCGTTGGTATTTGTGTTACGTGTGGTCATGTGTACCCAATGTGACCCACATCGAATCAATCCGACCATATCGACCATCCATCGCGAATATGAGCCTCGCTTGATGCATGCTCGATATGAACATATCACAAGCTGCGACACCGTCTGCGAATGCTGATGATTGCATATTGAATTTTGTGACTAGTTATTTAAGTTCAGATACATGAAGGAATATATTTAGACAAAATCATTTCGTTCCGAAGCATTCGTTCGCTATTTATGTATTGGAGCGAGGTTTTACTAACCAAAAATGACGGATACTGCCTCAACTCAGAGACTAATACAATGAATTGACAATTGGATGAATGTTTTTCAATGTCATCATCCTGTTCGCAGAAATGTATGACTTACTTCTGTAAGTTTACAAACAAAATGTAGTTCTGAGAAGTAGTCTACCTATACAGTCTGGAATATGCAGATTATTGTAGACCAGTCTGAGAGTGGCCCGGAGGCGGAGGGCACACAAGCAGTGTTGCCACTTCAATCTTATTTTTGTTGCTTGATTCATGAACATAAATCGCTTTTTGCTAATTTCACAAAATAAAATGTTGACGTCCCACAGTAATTGACTCGGGGCTGGGCTTGCGTCTGTAGGGAACATAAAAAGAATAATTAACGAATTTCACAAAAAGGGTCATCTAACGGGTAATCAAATTTTATACTAAAACGGTGGCGTGCCTACGTGCCTTAATACTGAGCACTTACCAAACCTTACGCATGAATTTGGCTGCAAAAATTAATACGCCCTATACTTTGGAAGCATAAATAATGTATATCACACTAATATTATAAATGCGAAAATTTGTGAGGGTGTGTGTCTGTGTATGTATGTTTGTTACTCTTTCACGCTGAAATGGCTGAACGGTTTTAGATGAAATTTAAAATGGATATAGCTTATAAGCTATAAAGGGTATACCCTAACTTAACACATAGGCTACTTTTTATTCCAGAAAAAAGCATGTCGTTAAACCGAATAACACGGGGGCGGAGCCGCGGGTAAAAGCTAGTAGAATATAAATCTGTAAAAAGTCGCCATATGAAACGGTACTCTATCCATTCACTAAACCGACTACATTTCCGCAAATTTAAGCGATAAGTAGCTAAAACGGCAACACTGCACACGAGGCATTACCATAGTATTACTAAGGTATTACTCACCCACTGCCTCCACCCGTAATACCTTTCAACATTGACACGGATCAAATGCTTTACTGAGACCGATAATGTAACTTTATTTCACACCTTACGTGATGATAATTTATACGTGATAAGCAAATTGAAACTTTCTTTGCGTTATGAAATGTATTTAGATTCGTAAATAAATTGTGAGAAAAAAAATTCGCATCTGCGCCAATCTTTCGGGATGGTTTATAATAATAATATTAAAAATAATAATATTTATTTATTTAGTTTGAACCTATAACAACAACTCATTACTGAAACTAAAAATTACACGGTGGTTTGGATAAAATAAAAATTTGAAATAGCTGTCTTGAATTTGATTTGATTAAGTTCTATATTTAGGGTTCCTACCCAAAGAGTAATGATTTGGCCGAGTGTGATTCAGACTCGCGCACAAAGGGTTTCGTATCACCACAATTACTGGTAGATAACAACCATAATATATAAGATCCTAACAATGATAAGTGAAAATAATTCTAGGTTAGATCATGTATTGTTAACTGATCATCACATTCAAGAAGGAAATATGTTTTTTGGTCAACTGATTTTTTCACTGTAGATCACTCAGCTGCCTAAATTTCTATGGAAGGGTGAAAAAAAGTAGGACCCTATATATGTATTATATATATATTAGATGCCATAGTAACATCACGGCTATAAAATAGAAGCTGTTGAGCACCTGTCAAAAATTCGGCAAGCCTGCGTACGGAACCCAAATTTTCACTTTTTGTTATTTTCTGAGTGTGTACTACAATCTGACAAAATTTGGAACTTCTATGTATTACCGAAACAAAGAGCAAAACAATGCAACTATTTAGAGGTTTCTTGTATGGGGACCCCCCTTAGGTAATTTTTATTGTTTATCGTGATAGAGGCCATAACAATAATAATAAGACATATATTCATAATATAACAGAGCACGTTATAAAAGGTTTGTCAATACTTATAAATATCGCATGAAATACAAAATATGTACAATGTACATATAGGTATACAATCTTTATATGAAATCATTTATAAAAATTTACATAAAATAATGGCTTAAATTAAAAAATAAATTGAAAATGTCATAATTAAAAATAAATTTAAATGCCTAATCAAGAAATAAGCACGCATTTAGATTTAAATTCAAGAACTCAATAATTGAGTAAAACGTTTTTTTTCCAAAAAAACGGTTTACTCTGGTTTTACACTCAGAGCGGCAACTGTAGGTATTTTATTGAACAAGCTAACTTAATATATTTTCCTTGTTTTTGCGTCTTTTTAGTCTAGTTTTTGGTGTTATAAATTTCTCTTCATTTCTTGTATTATATCTGTGAATTTCCATTTTTTTAGGTAAATTGTCTTTTTGTAAATAAGTTTCGATCAAAGAGTAGTAAATAAATAATGAAATTACGATCACAATATAATTTGGTCCCTTTTAAAATAACTTCGCACAGATGTACGTTTGTGTAGCCCGTTTATAATTCTTTATGCCCTTTTTAGGGCTCCATACCTTAATAAAAAAAAACGGAGCCCTCATAGGATCACTTTGTTGTCCGTCTGCCCATCCGTCTGTCTGTCAAGACCATTTATCTCGGGAACGCGGAGGTATCGAGTTGAAATTCAAACCTTATAAAAATATACTCAATTGTACAATCCCTTGAGGCTGTGAAAATATCAAACTTCTAAGTTAAAGTGAAAAAAAGATGCGACCGTTTATGCCGCAAAAAACGTACATTTCGACACTCTTAAGGGAATCAAAATCTATAGGGTATTTCCCGTTGACCTAGAACTAGAAATTTGGCTGGTAATACCGTCTTATACAACAAGTATAGGAAAAAATCTGAAAACTATACAAATATCCTCGGTGGGCGAGCCCGACTCGCACTTGTCCGGTTTTTTGAGAAATTAGGACTCGTTTTATACGAACTCCATTTCCCCATACTGTGATAACGTAATTTATAATAGATTGTATGTAGGCATAATACAGTAATGAGGGATTTCCTGTTAACAAGAGACTTTAATTTTAGTAAAGCGTTGTTTGCGCTTGCTACTTTTTTGCAGACTTTATTAATGTGGGCCGAGTGAGTCAGAGTGTAATCTACAATTTAACTTAAGAAAGTGATATCCTTAGCATGAAAGTAATTTTTATTTTTTAAGTTCAATAGGACATTATAATACTTTTGTCATTATTTAAAATAATACCATTAGCTTCAAACCATTCTTTTAGTTTATCAATATACTGAAAAAAATCAATTATCTACATAATACGGCTGAAGGTGTGACTAACGGATAGACAGACAGACAGACAGCGGAGGCTTAGTAATAGGGTCCCGTTTGGCACCCTTCGGGTACAGAACTCAAAAAAGGGAACCATTATAGTGCGACTCCGTTGTACGTCCGTCCGCTAGAGGCTTTAAGTTCGTAAAAAAATATAATTTATTAAAAAAATATAATTTTGCTAAAAAAAAACAAAATTGCTCAAAGGTTTGCTATGATAAATTATTTTTTTCTTTCTACATGTAAATGCTGGTATATTTTTAATATTAATATGGTACAGACAAACCAAAAAACAACAAAAATGCCCTTTTATATCCAAAACTAGTAAGAACTAATCATGAAAATAATTGAGTTAGTAGATAATATACTTTTTAAGCTTCAATGAAGGGCGCCAACTGTTACATACATCGATAATATTTATGTGGGTATTTTTCTTTATGTGTGCATATAGGACTATGCACTTTTTTACCAACATGTCCATAGCACCTAGGTTTTGCTGTTAGAAATCTCTTTCAGAGATAAGCTCGCCTATAGCACATTTAATTTAAGACTACTTGTAAATATTAATAACTGTGTGCAATAAAGAATATGAATATGAATATGAATATATATGAAATAATTAAAAGAAACGCATCAATGAAAAAATCCTAGGACGATTGCAAAGGTCCGGTTTATTGAAAACTATAGGAAAGAACTTCTTGTTTTTTCCTGGATCATTGTGACGATCAAAGATCAAATGAGGACAAATAAAGTCATGAGCGTCGAATCATGACTGACCAAATTAGGTGCGACGACCAGCGAAGCGGTGACTTGTGATCTTAAAAATCGGGAGGTGAGCGAAGCGGAGCGGAGTGTGGCGACCCCTGTATCACTGATTAGTATAATAGTTACTACGGGTACCTATAAAATATAGAAATAAACTTTAAATTGCCTTACTCCGCTCCGTTTTACTTGGTTCCCGAATGTATGATCAATCACAAGCAACCAAACACGCTGCTCCCCAACTACCAAAAATTCGTCTTATATGTAATGTTGAAACGTTTTGATTATTACTACAAGTTATTATGAATTTGTCGTGTGAAAGTCATCAAAACGTTAATATAAAGCGAAAAGGGCTTAAATTATCCGCTTTAGAAACTTTTAAAAGTCATGTTGTGGTTTTGTTAAAAACAAAATAGTTATGCAGGCGTCTTGTTAATGAAAGAAATACGTCCAACATTTACATAGTGGGCGATATCAACGACTTATTTATCCGAA
The DNA here is from genome assembly GCA_910592155.1 of Ypsolopha scabrella. Classification (NCBI taxonomy): domain Eukaryota; kingdom Metazoa; phylum Arthropoda; class Insecta; order Lepidoptera; family Ypsolophidae; genus Ypsolopha; species Ypsolopha scabrella. Next base: position 12,677,895 of record OU342965.1, read on the forward strand.
ATGTTGATTGTATTGTTGTCAGATAAACGTAATCAAAAGTGATTTATGTCATAAAGTAAGCACACAAATAGTCTCAAAGCGATAATTTTTCATTTTTTACCATGACGCCGAGTCAGTTGACGCATGATTACGAAATGTACTTATGAACATTTTTATGGCGAGTTTCACTGTATTCGTACAGTTTCTTCGGAGGCAAACATGGTTACTCGATGGTCTCCGAAGAAACTGTACGAATACAGTGAAACTAGTCAGGCTAAATCTGACTATATAAAAATCGTGAATAGCCGTTTCAATAGCATTATGAATCTATACCGCAAGACGTCCTATAATAAGCGAAGCGATTATCATATAGGAGTCAAAAAAAAGTTTTATTAGATTGTTCAGAACTTAAAAATTCTTTTTGCCTTATTTACTCGCCATTCATTCATTTCATGGCATTCCGATCAAGGATACTCGAGTTATCGTCGAACAAACATTCATACATACATACACACAAACGCTGGATTGTTCCAGTAGACTCGGAGAACTCGCTCGCTTCGCTCGCTCGTTCAATAATTACTCAACCACAGTATTATACAACTTTTTTATCCTAAATAACACTACTAAATTAGATCTGATAGTAAAAACATAAATGCCTCAATTCCCCAAGGTAGTGTAATTGGATGCCTTTTGTTTCTAATTTATATAAATACTTGCCTAAAACAATAAAAGATCCTTGCGTCTTATTTGCCGACGACATCTCTATACTTACATCATGCACTAATAACATAGAACTTAATAACAAACTTCAAACTATATTCACCGACACCATAAGTTGGCTACACGACCATAACTTCAAAAAAACAAAATTAATACCGTTTTACCCCTTTCAAAAAACCCCAATTCATATAAATTTCACATTTGACAATACCAAACTCGAAGTAGTAAATGATTTCTCGCTGCTTGGATTGCATATAGATACAAATATCAACTGGAAAGTGCACACCCAAAATATATGTTCAAAATTATCTAAATTCGCTTATGCACTCCGCGAAGTAAAAAAGTCCACCGATCTAAAAACGGCAATCGTCACCTACTATGCTTATGCATATGCATGGCTTAGTTATGGCATTATCCTGTGGGGAAACAGCACTAAAGCTTCAACCGTTTTTACTCTCCAAAAAAGGCTTATTAGAATATTAGTAAATATAAAAACAACCGACAGCTGTAGACCTCACTTTATACAACACGAAATTCTCACACTACCTTGTATCTATATACATGAAACCTGTAAGTTCGCCCGAAAGTACCCCGAGTTTTATAAAAAACGCAAAGATCTAACAAGACGTACCCTGAGACCTAGACACGGATTAGCACTACCCCCCTCTCAGCTAAAAATGCACTCCTCAGGACCATTATCCATGTCTATAAAAATTTATAATAAATTACCAATGTATTTAATAAAAGAAGCAAATGATATTCCATTTTTTAAATTACTTATACAGCTATTGACCACAAAATGTTATTACACTATCAACGAATATTTAAATGATAAATTATAAAATACAAATATATGAAAAGAAAACTGACAAATAAAACTGGGAATTTTAATATTTTAATAACTTAATAATCAATGTTTAATAATAACAATGATAATAAAAATAATCATAATTAATAAAAATAATTTTGAAGTTCAAACATGAGCCAAATCGGTAAAGCGCGAATCGGGCGAGCGCGAGTTCACAGTTTGGGGCGAACTACTATTACGACCGTCTTCAAACGTTTAGTTGCATAATCCTTATTTTATAGGACAATTTTGGTAGTTGGGTCCCCGCTTCGATTGTCGTCGTTCACTGATATCCGAATTAAATCTCTATTCCGGCAGTCGTGTTTCTTAATATTTTTTATTATTAATTTTTATAACCACTAGACCACAGGCAATCGTCGTCGGGAGAATCGATTTATATTTTTTAGTATACCTAGGTAGTTCGGAACCTGCGGTCCGTGAGTTCTTGACCACTTGACTAGCCCTTTTATTCTCTTACCTCAATATCCATCCAAAAATGATGTCATTTCCAGCCAATCACGGCGCGTTTGAAGGCGATAGCGATGGATGTCGAAGTTAGACAATATGGCCCCAGTTTTGTTTTTAAACGAGATCTTTGACGTGTGACTGCCATCTGTCTGTTACAGCCACAATACATACACATACCTACCAGTAGTTTAGGAGTCTTTGTCTAACGTCTTAAATATTTTTTGAACTCGGCCTCGTATGTCATAATTTGAAAAGAGCATTTCTTGAATATATTTAAACTATTATTTATTTTAAAAATGTTTCATAAACATTGAGTAATCTGAAAAAACATCATTACTTTTTGTTTTTTTTTATACATTTTGGGCTTGCGTTTACAGAATGCTTCGATAAGACCCAATGATGGAGCGCTGATTGAAGGTTTATGAAATATTATGATGAAGATTTATAAATGAAATTTTCAAGCCTTCTTAATTTCTAAGAGTCAGCAAACAACATTATTTCTGAAATACATATTTTAAGGAATAAAATAGAATTCAAAGCCTGTTGTTTTTTTTTTTACTTTATTGCATGTATATCGTATTACGCGTGTGCAAAGATTTTATAGCACCACCAGCCTTTGCCCGCGGCTCTGCCCGCTTTTATTCAATCTCTGCCCCGTATTCGACCTGAGCGCTATTTTATGAACAGGGTCACTATGATGACAATTAAAGAAACTGCATTCAAATGCGTTGAGTGGTTCTCGAGTTAAAACGGAACATACAAACATACAGACAGAGAAAAATTACAAAAATTGTTGTTTTAGCCTCAGTACGATCAATACTAATATACCCATTTCATTTAAAATTTCATAAAGTATTCAATGTACAGACACGACTTTTTTAATACTTGATTATTTTATAAGAAAATACGTACCATCAAAGAAATTGCCGCTGACTCAGGTCAGAGCCAAATCCTTTATTCTTTGTAACGTGTGAAATGAGATAAAAAAACGTTTCGATGGGAAATATTATTTGGTATTCATAATTTTCGCATATTAATTATTTGTTGGAAGCTATACTACAGATTCAAATAAAAAACAGTAATAAAATGTTGTAGTCATTGTTATCGATTGTGTATGTATATAATTGTATATTATGCCAGCTTCCACGGTTTGGCGGCTAAATTTTAACGATGTCTCTTTCGTCACGTCAAGGGTACAACGTTGCAATTCATTATTTATCTTTCCAACTACTCCTATCGTCACAAAGAGTGAGTGCTCATCATGTTCCACTTTGACAAACCCTAACGAATTCTCTGATTGTCAATATGCAAATCGTTCAAGCAAACAATCATTCGTATGCAAATGAAAAACAATAAATAAGCTTTGTAAGTACTTATACAGCTAGGACGTCTATATAAATGACTTGCTTTTGTTCACGACTTCATTCATGTTGATTATTTTTTGGTCTGTTGGAAAAAAAACAACATAGAACACTTTATTTATGTACACTATAGTGACTATAGTGATACCTATTCTCGTGTAGCAAATATTATATTTAGAGCTGCCATAACCTAAAACTTTTCATTGCAAAATAGGTTTTAACGCAAATGGAGAAAAGTTAAATGAGCTTGTATTATTTTAGGTTTTTCAACTCTAAATTTAAGGTTTGCTGCACGAGAATAGGTCACAATATGACCCTAAGGGCAAATCTTTCTACTATTTAAATATCTCTCAACAGTATAAATACATACAATGTGAAGTTTAATGTGATTTTGGTGACGAAAACTGGTGATAGTACTCCTCTATATGAATAACTTTTACTATGATAAGCCAATCCCCGAAAACGTGAAAAAAAATCGGCCAAGTGCGAGTCGGACTCGCGCACGAAGGTTTCCGTACCATTATCTATAAAAACGGCAAAAAAATCATGTCTGTTGTATGGGTGTGCGCAGATCCGACTCGCACTTGGTAAGTATTTGTTGTTATAGCGGCAAAAGAAACACATCATCTGTGAAAATTTCAACTGTCTAACTATCACGGTTCATGAGATACAGCCTGGTGACAGACGGACAGACGGACTGACAGACGGACAGCGGAGTCTTAGTAATAGGGTCCCGTTGGTTACCCTTTAGGTACGGAATCCTAAAAATCAGCTGTTCAATTTGTTTTGGTCGAGAAGGTAGAGTTTTCTTTGGAACAGCTGATATTTTTCGCGATTCCGGTGTTGGCTTCAAAGAACAAGTTGTTCATATGGACGAGTACTATCTCCAGTTTCTGTTAACAAAATCGCTTGAATTTCACGCTGTATATTATAGTGTATTTTATTTCACCGTTTGAAGAATTACTGTATAAGTAACTTATAGTGGAAATTTATCTCGGTGCAAAATACAAATCGTGAAAAATATGTGCAAATTGCTTAATAAAAATAAGGCTTCAGCAAAAAAATGATGTCATATTTTGCATATTTGATTGCATTAGATTTAAAAAACTTTAAAGCGTACTTACAGTTATAATGTCATGCAATCAAAATGTATATTGAGGGAATTGCCATAAATCGCATTTATTGCATACTTTTTATTCAAAAGTAAGAAAAACAATACTATGATGTGCATTTTGCCCCTGTATAAAATGTTATCATGTAGGTATGCTGTCCACACGCTATAAAATTAAGGATGTATAATTTACTTAATGTTATAATAATAACTTGTCATCCTAACCCTTTCGAAAATTGAACAATATACATCATAAGTTTCATAGCGTGCGGACAGCATACACTTATCTAATTTTCCTTCCAGAATAATAAGTAAAAAAAATAGTCAAACCAATATAAAATATATACGATTAATTAATACCTGAAATATTACTGTATATTTTATGATTAAGACTCGAAATATTTAATGCGTTTTAAGGTAAATATTAATGTACCCAGTGGTCTTCATGTATCACTTCAAACCTACTAAATTAATTTTTTGGTTTTACTATTTTTTTACTTATTATTCTGTTTACAGCCTATAATACAAACAAGTGAGAAATCTATGAATAATCATATTTATTTGATGACTTCTGTGACTTTTTATGACAACTTAATACTAAATTTTTGGACTTATCAAAAAGATAAGGATAAAACGAACTTAGCCGATAAAACACGAAGTCACAATATTTCTCACTATACATAGCTGTACTTTACAGCTATAGTTTATATTGGCATGTAATTAAACAGACTTCTTTTTAATTGCATTATTTGCCTCTATAAATCTAAATTGCCTTCTAAATTACTAAGTCAGCCACAATCAACGCGCGTCTGAATAATACTATCTTAGCCACTAGTTATCTTCTATTTAAGCCGCTCTAAATATAACTCAGGATGGTGGTCATTTTTGGCATCTAAATTTGTAACATGCATTCAAGCAGTTAACTTCTAAAATATTCATATATGGCACCGAAATATTAATTCTATTAGCTTCTAATTTTACAACTCAATATGTTTAAAATATAACTCATCTTACATTAATTGATCGTCAAATTTATCTAAAATTATCATCAAATAGTATATTAAAGCATAAAATTTTGTGTTTATTTCAAACATTTATTTCCAAAAAAATTTACGAACCTAGTCAATTATGGTAATTGTGGCCTTTTAATTTATCTACCCAACTAAAATTTATTTTTTCATTCGCTCCGGCGCTCGGAGCGCGGCACCTAACACCGTGCAATTCCTCACAGACGTCCTCACCACATTTTTGATTGAAAAGCACTTGTACTTGTCCACTTTTTTTTAATATTTCCCTTACCGGTTTCGCTGTTATAACAGTTCCACCAAAGTTCCACCAATTGCCAACAATCACAAGCATCAACTCCTCACCACACGCTGGTGGCGCGCTCCTTCGACGCCTCCGACTTTTTATATACACTCTATGGACAAGCTAGAAGGCTGGCTTCGCTAGCATAATCATCTCTAAAGTCGTTTGCAATAGAATCCAACAATCATGTAAACAAACCAAATTGTCACGATTACTCCGTAATCACATACATTTGACGATCAATTATGAACATAGTCTGATTTCAACGAACGCACCATTGTTTTCACATTATCTTCAACACGATGTAACTTGTATTTATAAGTTAAATTTGTTAAAACATTTGCAACGTAAAAATTTCGAATTATTTGACAAGCTGTCATCTTAGTTTTTTACTCATCGAACTCTATAAGTCATTGAAAAGTTAGTGTTGTTCGTAATCTGAAGTTATCTTTTATTTTTAATTTAATAAATTATTTTAATTTAATATTATTTGAATACAATAAATATTTTTTTTCAAGAGCTTAATATAATTAACCAAAACGGATTGTATCCTAAGCCATAAAAATAATGGTTTGTTTTTAAAAATTGACAGGTGGCCATTTTGTTAGAATTGTCATTCACAGTCATTCACTGTTCTGTGGGTTCGCTGTGCATTAGTGTTTTCTGTTTCCGTTTTCTGTTTCCGATTTCTACGACTTTGCATTCTCATTTTGGACTTTTGTTTTGCTTTACGATTTGGCTGGACATATTTTTCTTGGAACGACGACCTTTGCACGGCATCACGGACTTTGATATAGCATACGATTGGTATTTTTTCTCAAGGAGTAATCAGGTACCTATCCTACTATGGGCCATAGTCTATGACTTAAAATTAAAATAATTAGAAAAATAAATTTAATTAAAATTAAATTAGAACACTATGACATCACTATGGGCATAAACAATACGCTGTCAATGTCAGTCCGCCATATTTGTTTACATGATTGTTGGATTCTATTGCAAACGACTTTACAGTACTGTGTCGGACTTCTATACTCTCACCGATTTCGCGATGAAATTTTGAATTACAAAATGGCCACTTCCGTGTAAAACACGGTAAATTTTATGCCATAGTTTTAAGGCATTGTACCTTTTATTGCAATACAAACGCATGAACGACAATAAACAAATACGAGTCGGTCGGTAACTCGTCAGTACATGAATCAAATGGCGCTCTCTGATTGGTGCAAATGGCCGGTCGCTGTCATCTCGTGCAGTGGCTATTTTCACGATAAAAAATATGAGGTATTATTTTTCATGCTAAATTATAATACAATATATTATGATGTTGTCTACTGAAGCTTGAATTGAGGAGCTTGTGTTGAAGCTGTAAAACGAAAAATGGTGATAAGTTGTAAAATCCGTGGCCGAGTTAGTAAATTAGGTGGCAATGTATAAATCAGAAGGACAAACTTGACGCTTTCTTTAAAATATTTAGTTGGCGATGTAAAAAAGACAAATTAGTTTTTATAGGCTAACTCATTTTTCCGTTGCTTAGTTATAAAAAGAGAAGTTGATCACGTGGCCAAAAAAAATTTCTGTGGCTAGACTTTTAATTTCCCGTTAATATTCTTTACTATGGCACTCGGTGACATATGTTATGTTTCGAACACAACAATAGTATCGACTACCGAAGGTGACCGTGTTTTTATTATCTATGGCATCTCAAGATCATTAAAAAATATAGTAATATATCCAGGGATCTTGCTCCTATATAATATAGATGCAGACGCAGTGGCGGATTTGCAGTCTTGGCCGCTCTAGGCAGTGTAGTACCAGCCGCCCCTTGCTTAGATCCCATCATTTAGGTGCTACATAATGAATTTACTATCTTGACCACTGTTGTCGAAATTGATTCCGATATTGAGTTATGTTTATGTCGTAAATAGAATATAAGTCAGTGTTAATGAATAGGTTTAAAATAAGGAAACTATCTTTTCATTAAGTACAGGTTTTTTCTCATAAAAATACAAGGTATAAAATGTTCTTTACGTGTCTTAAAACGCGTCTACACTTGAGCGCAGAAAAATCATTAATTACATCTTCGCAATCCAATTTCTTTAAATAGTCCGTTCCTATGTTGAGCAAAGCTAGATTGTTTAACTTTTGCTCTGTCATTGTTGTGCGTAAATAAAGAAAGAAAAAGAAAGAAAGAAAAAAGATGATCTCCAGATTCTCCAGAAATGTTCTTTCATCAGTGTATTTTCTTGCCACGATTGGCCGCCCCTATATATCTGGCCGCCCTAGACCCGGGCCTACTAGGCCTTAGGGCAAATACGCCACTGTGCAGATGTTAATTGATGGTAATTCTAATAGCTGGCTCTTTTTTAAGAAGCAAGACTATAAACTTCCTTAAAATGGTTAAATTAATAATTTTATTTTAAACTTAATTGACATAACTGGCGCCGAACACAGAAAGAGAAACATATGTGAAAAAGTGCGCGTCCGAGTAGTGCGTTGAATCAAGAAAAGGTGGGGTAGCGCTGTTTTAATTTAACTGCTGTTGCTGTTGTAAAAAACGCGCTTCTATGTTTTAGATAATAGGTTTATATGTTAGCACTACATACAGTCATTATTGTTATTTTTACTTCATTAGATTGGGCAAACTAAAAAAAAATGTTTGGTACTCTAAAAACAGCCCTCACTTTGCAATTCTTTTCGATGCAGAGAATTTTTCTATATCACGTTTTAGGCTATGTTATTGTCTTGGAAAAGCCTCCCTTATAACATTTTTTTTCAGAACCCTTTTTTATTGTCGTATGGGAGTACTACGGTCCTGAATTCTCCTTTTTACTGCCAATTTCGTCTTAATGGATTACAGTAAGATAACCCTATGAATAAATACTGCTATGAGTATACTTCTAATTTAGAATATATGAAAACAGACTCAATAAATATACATAAGAAAATTTAAACCTAAGCCCAATAATTTAAAAGTTTTTCAAGAATAATAACTGAGTTCATCATAATTATACAAATTTCATCTTATTGGTTGGTTTACAAGTTAGAATCATTTAAAGGTTTCCGTAAAATTAAGGTCACTTATGTCTCAAAATTCCACTTTTTTTTAATTTCATGTTGTAATCGATCTAAAAAATGATCAAATGAAATAAAATAAAAATATATTTGAATGCATCTTATAGGTATTCGTGCATTTGAATAAAAGTTTTAAAAAAATTGAAGAAAAAGAAATTCCCCATATTTTTTCCAACCAAATTGTGGTGGTGTGAACGTGCAGTCTAAGAGCCTACACGGCGGTCTTTTTTACGCGCAGTTGATGCTATACAAACGCGATTCTTACGCAAACTAAACGCGCGTCAGCCGCAGCCAGAAACCTTTGCGGACGTCCAAATATGTATCGATACAAACGCGCAGATATGTCGATACAGACGCGCTGTGGACACGCATTTGATATAATTTTTTCCTGTAGTACGACGCAACAGTAGTACGATGCTGGCGTCGGCCGAGACAACGTTTCTTATGTTGGCTGTATTGCTGTTTTTAAAAAGAAAAGGTAAAAAATAAACGCTATCTCCGCTTTTTTGCAACGCAATACTACGCGCTTTTGAATCGATACATACGCGCAGGTGACGCGCGTTTTTATCTATATAAATGCAACAATCTGCTTTTTGGACTGAAAACGCGCAGACAACGCACGTTCTCGAATCGTATCGTAGATGTGGCACTGGCATGCACTTGATCTTCAGTGTAATTGTATGCATGAAGTTCCAGTTTTAGCTTTTCTAAATCATTTCAGATAGACTTTGTTTAAGTTAGTTATATCCATTAATACATACGCGCAGGTGACGCGCGTTTTTATCTATATAAATGCAACAATCTGCTTTTTGGACTGAAAACGTGCAGACAACGCACGTTCTCGAATCGTATCGTAGATGTGGCACTGGCATGCACTTGATCTTCAGTGTAATTGTATGCATGAAGTTCCAGTTTTAGCTTTTCTAAATCATTTCAGATAGACTTTGTTTAAGTTAGTTATATCCATTAATACATACGCGCAGGTGACGCGCGTTTTTATCTATATAAATGCAACAATCTGCTTTTTGGACTGAAAACGCGCAGACAACGCGCGTTCGTGAATCGTATCGTAGATGTGGCACTGGCATGCACTTGATCTTCAGTGTAATTGTATGCATGAAGTTCCAGTTTTAGCTGTTCTAAATCATTTCAGATAGACTTTGTTTAAGTTAGTTATATCCATTAATACATACGCGCAGGTGACGCGCGTTTTTATCTATATAAATGCAACAATCTGCTTTTTGGACTGAAAAACGCGCAGACAACGCGCGTTCGTGAATCGTATCGTAGATGTGGCACTGGCATGCACTTGATCTTCAGTGTAATTGTATGCATGAAGTTCCAGTTTTAGCTGTTCTAAATCATTTCAGATAGACTTTTTTTTAAGTTAGTTATATCCATTAATACATACGCGCAGGTGACGCGCGTTTTTATCTATATAAATGCAACAATCTGCTTTTTGGACTGAAAACGCGCAGACAACGCGCGTTCGTGAATCGTATCGTAGATGTGGCAATGGCATGCACTTGATCTTCAGTGTAATTGTATGCATGAAGTTCCAGTTTTAGCTGTTCTAAATCATTTCAGATAGACTTTTTTTAAGTTAGTTATATCCATTAATATTAATATCGCCAAGTGTTTAAAATATATAAAGTTTCTATCATACTTTCCACAAATTACGTTGGCAAGAAACATTTTTATTGCTATTTTTGCCTACTAATTTTAATTTTTTTATCATATAAAATGTGTTTTACAAATGTTTATTCTCTAATATTATTGCAGTTACGTTTAAAATCAACCTGTACAAGTCCAATCAAGTACATTTTATAAGTCATATAATTATAATTAATATTTTTCCACTAAATTGTACAGCTTTAAAGTATAAACCTATATATACAATCAAAACGAAATTTTTACAAAAAATATCGATTCGTAATATTAATATTCGATATGTAACATGCATACAAATACAAATAAACAAAAACACTATGCACGTTATAGTCTACGAGGTACCACGCACTCGCGGAGTTTCAGTACATACATAATCATACCCATAATTTAAATACACTTCTCATCAAAAAATCAAAACCTTTCTCAAGTTTGTGTTTTTAATGGAGTATTAAAAAAAATATTTTATTACGCGGGAAAAATTAAAATGTCGTACAACAAGTAGGCAGTACAAGGTTTCGAACTCCCTATACTAACGTTCCAAATTCAATTTTTTTTTAAAGATTTAAGTAATCCTCTTTTTAGTTATTTTTCGCCAGAAAGAAAGTCTTGGGAGTGTTTCGATTTTTTTGATGAGAACTCTATAACTATCCTTTTTCGTTCAGAATCGCCTTCGCTGAAATATATTTGCATGCATACCAAGTGCCTAGAGAATTACTCAACCCCAGAGGCCTGCTCGTCCTTAAGTAATAAATATAATACATACTATCATGCAGGAGTTAATATTATTAACTATTCATAAAAATAACACTCTATCGTTTTTTGTTAGCGTTTTTTGTTTTACAATAAATACTATTTTTTTATTTACGAGCCTTTATTTAATTTCACCTGTGTGTTAGAATGTTTGGGTCAAATCTTACAACTGAATTTAAAAATTAAAAATTTGCACACCCCTTTAGTGTTGGTGAAAATGTACCATAAGCTAGTGATATCATTCTAAATCTACCTATAATATGGCGAACCCCCTTGACATAGGTATAAAAAATGATTTGACAAGGAGAATACGATAAGCTAAATTTTCAGCTTGAGCCTAATACGACGCAAGATTTTTCCCAATCAGAATACTTAACTTCATTCTAAATTCAATATAAGACGAGTCAAAACTGACAGCAGGTCCTCAATGGAGAAGAATGTCTTGTGTGACAGGAACAATGGAGGCTCAAGGAGGCCTTTGCCAAGAGGCACACAGAACCTAACTAGAGCCAACGAGAGAAGGCACCTGTGACGTTTAAATGCCTACCAAGTTTCATAATTGTTTATGGGTAAGTGTCACTAAAATAATCTAATACTTCATTGTTGCTGGCAGCTAAAAGTGATGTACTACTCGTTTCGAACATCATTTTTCGATTTTATAAAGACTTTATAGCAAAAGTTTCTAATTTTTTCAAAACACAAGAGATCATGAGGAATGTAAGTAGTTGAATTGTAATCAATAAATAACGGGTTCTATTCTCCTTAATCGTACGGCTCCGTCTTTTTACAAACTATATCTTTTTTCGAACATCATTTTTTGATTTTAAAAAGACTTTATAGCAAAAGTTTCTAATTTTTTCAAAACACAAAGGATCATGAGGAATGTTAGTAGTTGAATTGTAATCAATAAATAACGGGTTCTATTCTCCTTAATCGTATGGCTCCGTCTCTTTACAAACTATATCTTTTTATGATAAAAAAATTGTAAACCAGTTTTCTAGATTTTATGGCTGCCTTGTTAATTTAAGCAAATGCACATTTGCCATTTGTATTATTATGATGCATGTTGTATGACGTGTCAAATAAATCGATATTTTATTTACTCAAGTCGCTAGTCGCACTTGATTTTTATTTATGCCGAAATTAAAATGCACCCCATCACTAAACGCAGCTGTCATAGGGGCCATCTCTCGTTGGATCTTCTATAAGAGATATTCTATAAGCACAGAGAGATACTCACAAATCACAACACTTCGTTCATAATAAAGGGTTTATTCACTGATTGATTGAAATTCAATATAGCAGACGCCCCAAGATGGGAGACTAAATTAATTTATTTTACCACCCTCTCGACATAGTTATCAAATGAAAGATTTGACGAACAAAATAACGTTATTCACTTAAAACTCCAAAAAGCTCAAAATAAAATAAAAAACAAACATTACTTTATGTAAATAATAATTAAATTAAATAATATTTAAATAAATTTAAATAAAAATAAAAAATAAATACTTTAAGACAAGGACTAAAACAAATTAAACAAGTTCAGATCGCTGAAACTGATTTAATACTTTATAATGAATTTTTATTTTATTAAGTATAGTATATTTTTATTTTCCATCTGAAGGTTGCCTGATAATACCATGAGCAATAAGTACCAGTTTTGTTCACAATGTCTACGAAGTTAAAATATTTTAAAAACTATTTGTTTATGTAAATGTACATTAATAAATGACAAGTAAATAAAAATCTATGCTAATAATAAAGTAGTAAAAAAGTCTGCAAACTAAATATGTTTGAGAAATTTTAAACGAAATGGTTTATTCGTATTGTACTGAAGCGAAAACAACCATTTTAATATTTTTTGTCTAGGTATCTTTCTGTCTCTCTGTCTATCTGTACGTACGTTCCGTTTTAATTCAAGAACCACTGAACGGATTTGGATGTGGTTTTTCTAATTATCATCGTAGTGACCCTTGTGAACACATACATTCATAAAATAACGCCTAAGCCGAAAACAGGGCAAAGATTGAATAAACGCTTCTAACTCGAGAACAACTCGATGAATTTGTTGGTTTTCATAAAATAACGCCCAAGCGGAAAACGGGGCAAAGATTAAATGAACACGGGCGAAGCCGCGGCCAAAGACTAGTAAATAAATAGAAAAAGTAATTAACTAGAAGGAAATAGGGCTTAGGTGGACAGAGAGTATTTTGCTCACTCGGTTACCCGATTTTAATATGGACTGTGCCACTTTTTACGTACTGAGGGAACTATCGACGTACGGTGAATAAAATAAATAAATAACGGCGCACCGCAAACAATTTCATCTAGGACACTAACGAAGATGCGAGAGGGGCGGATTCTTTTCTAAAATAACGAATTTTAAAATTAGCGAGCAAAATTTTAAAAATCCGTAATCTATACATTGTTAAAATCTAATAAAATTAGTTTGATTCTGTACATGATTGCTATTCGTCAAACGAGAAGAAAAAAGGTTATTGAAGACCTCATTCTTAATAATTATTTATATTGAGGAAAATGTATTCAAAGACGTTTTCCGAAAACAAGAGCCTAGATTATATAGGCAAAATGCATATACCAGAAGTTTATTACAATTTTCTGTATATTTCGTGAATTATAATATAATATAATTATTTTATTACTACGATGATAATTAAGACAACCGCATCCAAATCCGTTGAGTGGTTTTCGGGCTAAAACGAAACACACATACAGATAGACAGACGAAAATTCTAAAAACTGTTATTTTGGCCTCAGTATAGTACTAATATTTCGCAAAGATATTAAATGTACAGCCACTTTTTTAATACTTTATTTTACACTTTATTGTACAGATAAAAATAATTAATCACATTTGCACTTAGAAATAGGATGTACATAGGCGAGCTTATCTCTGAGTAGAGATTTCTTCTAACAAACCCCTCTGATAAATAAAAACAATAATAAATTAATATGTAGAAATACGTGTACACAAAAACTACGTAACGTACTATTAAATTACGTTAAAATTTAATATTATATAGGTAAACAATAAATATCCTTACTTAATACATACACAGCATAACTACATTCTATTACATACATGACATCTTTACATAAACAATATATAATTTACCTACACAAACAGTGTACATATGTACGTATACACCTATATACTATACAAATTTACTTAAGGAAGAGGAAAATAATGCTCTTATAGTCTGTTTAAAAAAAAAATGATTGTTGGACAGTCACGGATGTCTGGTCAAGTGAGTTCCACAATCTGATAGCCACGACGTTAAAGGACTGGCCGAAAGCATATGATTTGAGCACTGTATGTGTCAGAACCGGCCTGTCCATGAAAAATGAAGAGGTACAAATCGTTCACAAAGATAAGAAGGGGAGCGAGGATTTGTGAGAATGCTGAAAAGCTGAGTGAGAATATGAAAATCACGACGTTGACGGATGGGGAGCCATTTAAGTTCTTTGCGGAAAAAGGAGACATGGTCAAATTTACGTAAACCATATATAAAACGAATAGTCAGATTTTGCAGGCTCTCTGGCTTATTTAGTAACTCCTGGTTGAAAGAAAACATTAATTTAGGGTTGACTTTCCTCACTTTCGTACTTAATTATTAATCATAACCCCGAATTTATCAGTTTTAATATTTGTTTTGAAATCCAGAACTAGGGGAGATTGATGCCCCACCCTCACCCCCTTTATGTGTCCATGAATTGTGTTTGTACTTACGTCAATATTATCTTCAGGAATGGACGAGTGTCAGCGTCAGCGGAGGGTCCGTCCCGACGCAAGAGCAACCTTCACAATGCCATGGCTAACGAAATGGACACATCGTGGGGTGAGCATACAAAGATAATCCATATGCTTTTGAGGTTACGTCAGTACTAAAGACTTAACCGGACGCTTAATTTGATACAAACCTGAAAAATATATGGGGTCCTACAATACTGGTCAACAAAATTGTAGAAATTTTCTGTCACAGAAACGATTTATTGAAATTATTATAGAAATTTGTATGCTGAATCCGAATATAAACTCAGATTTTCTCTATCACGTCGTAATATTTGTCTAAGACAGACTAAATTTTGAAAAATCGCGTGTTTTTACTACTTCTGGTGGGGCTTTACGCTTAGCACAATTAGTTTTTCGGCTTTTCTTCTTAGTGGTTCTTTTTAATAATATGATAAAAAGATTCACGTAACCAAGCCTAGTTTTCGATTAAATATCTCAAAACAATCACACCCAATGTTTCATAGTAAAAACTTGGTATGAAATGTATGGACCGAACAAGCTCTCACAAAATATTATTTATTTTGAAAAATAAGGCTCAATCGCGAATTATGTTATTTTCACCTTAATAAGTATTGATTAAGGACTTGTAATTATGAAAAATAAATATATAAAATACATTTGTAATAAGTAAAAAAAATGTTCAGAAGCATTAAAGAAACGGTAAATTTCAATACCTGAAGTTGATTTCACAAAACTGAGACCTGCTTGAAAAAATCTGAGTTCAGATTTGGATTCAGCACACAGTTTTCTGCAAGAATTTCAAAATATCGTTTCTGTGCAGAAAACTTGTTGACCAGTGATAAGTGAAAATAATTATATTGATAACAATAATTAATTCATGTATCATTAACTGACCACATTTCCGAAGAAAAAGAGATGTTTTGGTCAAGTAATGTTTTACTTCCCAGTACAAATTGGTTCAAACAGCTATGAGAGGTCAATGACTATGACGCAAAAATTTCATTTCTTTGTGGTATGGTCTTTTATGGATACCCAATCATCTGAATCATCTCTTACTTTTTTTTTCACTTTGAATTGTTAGACCTTGTATATGTTTTAAAAATAAACGTACAAGATATGTTTTTGGGCTACCCACCGAGCAAGTGTATCTGTCCCAGTTTTTCTCATGCAGCCTTTTAAGTACATTGTGGGGTCTTTAAAAAAATGCAATAAACTTTCCAAGAAATCTATTTATTTCAACATAGTGTTAAGAAACTATAAAGGTTTGAATCATAGACATCTTATAATATGTTTGAATACATTACTAAAAAGGGGCTGAAATATTTTTTTTAATTAAAAACGCCCGCCGTCTTTTTTTTCAAACGATGACTTTTGAAAATCTGAAAAATCATGGTAAATAAAACATATAAAAAAATCTTTCAACGAAAACTGGGTAACAAAAAACGAAGAATAATTATTTTTCACTACTTACACTGAGATATCAAATCATTTTTTTTTTTTCACTTCAAGCAGCGTTTAGGGATTCATGCATGACTTTGAAAAAGACAAAACATGCCGAAATTTTAATGTAAAAGTGTATATGGCTGTGGTTGTCGGCACTATAGTGCAACTTATTAAACATCTTTGTTTAAATAAGACACTTGTACTTGCCCACAAAACTATTATCCACCCAACCGTTTTCACTTATAAGCATTTTCTAGGGTTTTTATTTTTAAATATATATTATATATTTTTAAACCCCATAAAATGCTTATAACATTTTTAAATATAATATTTTTATACCCTAGAAAATGCTTATAGGCGAAACCGGTTGGGTGTATTGAAATATACAATAGTTTTGTGGACAAGTATAAGTTTAGTGTCTTATTTAAACATTAAATATTGAATAAAAATGTTTAATTAAATTCTATTTCATTAGAGTGTCCCACCCGTATATGTAAGAGGAGCAGAAAAAAAATTGTTTTCGTTCAGTGTAGGTTGTCATTGTCTAGAACTCATTTATTATTGAACAAATATTTATTTTTTTTTAAATAAATAATTGGGGGGGGGCATCAAAGTTGACAGTTGTAGACCATTTTTATTACGGGGCCTATCTCAAAAACTAATCGAGCTAGGAATTGGAATTGTCTGTATATTATGTACCATAATTAAGCAAAAAATTCTGAAAACGCCGATTTGAAAATTAAGTCACTAGCTTTATTGAACTCTATGGTTCAGAATCACCAGTAGAACACAAAACCGTAAAAAAAAGTTTTTTTTTCACCATATTTCGAAAAAATGGCAAACCTACGCGATGCAACATGTGACTGACAATAGACCGTACATATTCCCGGCGATAAATAATGCACATAGGCTATGTACACATAGGTTTTGTCTCTGTTACCGGAATAATAGTGCTTCTTTGGCGGTCGATATCTTTTTTTTTAAATATGAATCATGCATGACAAAAGTAACAAAACATGTATTTTTTATTTCGAACATAGAACAGTTTCCCTTGTTAAAGCTAGAGGTTTCATTTTCAAACGGTATTTCTTCTAGATTTCACATCTTTTAACCAAGATCTGTTAGAAAACTCGATAAAGATCGATAAATTACTTCACGAGTAATTATTTTCATCGGACTATGTTTGGCACTCTCCGAGTAGTTAGGCGAGATCTGACTATACTTTATATTCTCTGATATAGGTAAGTATAGGTATACCTTGAGTAGCCGTTTATCATCAACTAGCCTTTGCCAGCGGCTCCGCCCGCGTTTATTCAATCTCTGCCCCGTTTTCGGCTTGGGTGTTATCTTAGGGGTGTTGATAACCCCTTGCTGTTGATAAGCCTATGTAAAGTGACTTTTATTTATGCAGCCAAACTCATACTGGAGGCTTGGTAAGTGATCAGTAACACGGACCGTTAACACTTTTTGCTAATTTCGTAAAATAAAATCTTGACGTCCCATAGTAATTGACTCGGGGCTGGGCTTGCGTTTGTAAGGAACACGAAAAGAATAATTTACGAATTTCACAAAAAGGGTCATTGAACCTTGTTACTGAGCACTTGCCGAGTCTTCAGTAAGAATTTGGCTGCATAAATTAAAGTCACCTTATATATTGATCAGGGTCACTACGATGATAAAGAAAACCGCATCCAAATCCGTCATTCTCGAGTTGAAACGGACACATAAAAGTTCTGAAACGGTAGTTGTGAATTCAGTACAATACTAACTTACTTTTTTTATATATGTTAAATGTACAGAAACGCCTATTTTACTACTTATATATTTATTTATTTATTTCATTACAAGGGATATCAACAGCAAAACAATAACGAGTACAATACACTAAATCTAATAGATAGATAGATTATTATAAAAGGTATCGTTTTGTGATAGTACTTACGATACGAGAATAGCCAAATAGCTTGTCAAGGCACTGATATAGTTAAAAAAACTAATCAAATCACCTTGAAGCTTCGCATGAATGACTCACGCCTTTGGGCCTCAGAACTATTAATCTAAAAAAAATATCGACAGTAGATTTTTTTAAACTTAAACTCAGACGACGGCAATTCTGTCATATGCGGCAAAATTGCTAAGGCAGTTGTCGAATGATTTTTCTTTGTTTATAAAGCTTGAAAACCGTATTCCTAATTATTCCCCTATTCAGAGCTTTTGACGTCCAGATTTCCTTTTCTGATTTTCTATACCGCAATGATATACATACATTTAATTTGTTATCTCCTTGCGATGAATAAATCGCCAAGTGTTTAAAATATATAAATTTGCTTCTATCATAGTTTTATTGTATTAATTTGAGGAGATTTAATCGCTATATAGGTAGACTTTAAAACGCATTGTTTTAATCACGCACAGTAAATTTATAAAAACGAATGTAAGATATTGCGAGTGAAATAAGACGAGAATAGCTGTTCTGATTGATATGGATCACCCGTTATATGTTAATAAAAATACAACAGTTAGAACACGAAGTACTTACTTGCCAGGCAACAGTTGACGGATTATATACGAGTTCGTTTACGTTTGAAGTTATTGAAACAGCGCGGCACCGCCCCTGCAGCTTCATGTGACATGAGGGCTGCACAACCCCACAGACGTATAATATAGGAGCAGACCTAACATTAATAAAAAACGCATAGAGTCAACGCGTGACAATTTTAGCTCCGTGAACTTCGGGCTCTTTTAAATATAAATATTGCTTGTTTCCAAACAAAATATTTACTAGAGATTAGTTTAGGAATTAACAAATATGTTCCAAGCATATGCGAGCCAAAACAACCCATTTTTATACGTTTCTTCGTACCATGTAGCTTGAATGTAGCTTATTTTTTGTATGGAAACTTGCCACGCTATTTAATCCTTATGTTTGGTCTGCTACTTAGTCATAATTATATGTCTGTTACACAACCCATAACACAGAACGTCTCCAGGGCCGCGTTCAGTTTGATCGCCCGCTCATCACTGACAGCAGGATAGCATATACAAAATCAACGCGTGCAAAAGAGATGCCATGATCGCCGAGCGTGAGCGGGCGATCAAACTGAACTCAGAGTGCACAAAAGTGTGTCGTTAGAAGATCTGATGCGTCACAAAAAGAATTTTTAATAGGCGAGGTAGTGTTAGCTTTGAATTTTTATTGTGTGTAGTCTTAACGTATTTAAATAAGGTGACTTTCGTTTATGTAGCCAAATTCATACTGGAGATAAGTGGTCAGGAACAAGGTTCAATGACCCTGTTTGCGGATCACAAAAAAAAATTGTGTTTCTTTAGGTATAGGTACTTATTTGAGAAAAATCTCGTCTTAATAGTATTAGGAAGAATTTAATTTTGCGTATTTCACAGAAAGGGTCATGGAAACTTGATCCCGAGCATTCTCAAGACTCGATGTCTTCAGTATGAATTTGGCTGCATAAACGAAAGTCACCTTATATAATCAAGAAGGAATAGAGAAATTATCATCTTTATTGTTGTTTTTTAGGGTTCCGTACCCTAATACTAAGACTCCGCTGTCCGTCTGTCTGTCCGTCTGTCACCAGGCTCTATCTCATGAATCGTGATAGTTGACAGTTGAAATTTTCACAAATGATGTATTTCTGTTGCCGCTATAACAACAATTACTAAAATACAGAATAGAGCAAATATTAAAGGGGGTTCCCATACAACAAACGTGATTTTTTTTCTCGTTTTTGCTCGTTACTGATAACGGCAACAGGTAGAAGCTCGAAATATTCACAGAATATTAAGTTGTATAATTCACATTAAAGATAAATAATTAAATTAAAATAAAATGGATATTTAAGGGCGGCTCCCATACAACAGACATGATTTTTTGCCGTTTTTATAAATAATGGTATGCGATGTAATGCGAGTCCGACTCGCACTTGGCCGGTTATTTTAAAGAAATGGTTCATGTTACAGGTTCTTTATGACAAATTGAAATATTTTTGCCCGTCTATCTAGACCTTAACATACCTCATACAATGGTGTCGATTCGGTGTATCACGCACGACTTAACTTAGGTATTTGACTAACATTATTTTTAGCGTCCTGTCCTTGTCTTTTCAATGCAGAACTATGTGTAGTTCGACCTGCCAGAGAAGCTCACAGTTCAATGCTGGTACCTTAATGAGATATTTCGATATGAATAAAGATCCAACTTTTTTCATGACTGTACACAACCTGCCAGGTTTCGCCAAGATCGGCCAGCTTTTTAAGACGTACTTTTATCCCTGCCTCCCACAGTGACTGTGTCATTCTGGTACTGGATGAGTTTAGGTTACCGATTATGCCCTCATGATCTAATAGTAAAAGTAGTTCGTATAGGCGACTACTATCCCGGTTATCGGCTTATCGGCGACTAAAAATACTTTGAACTACTTCAATAAAAAATAAGAAACGCTGCTTAAAAATAAAACATAATCGTACTTTCTACAAAAAAATATCATTACACCACTATATGGGAAGAGTTGCATAACCAGAATAATATTTCTTTATGTTATATTATTACGAAAATTAATTTTTAGTGAATATATATATATATCTTTTATGCTGCAAGCATGTATTTTTTAAGTAACTCCGTCTGTATATAAAAGCAGCAGTCACTTTCTTGGTTATTTTTCTATCATAAAATCACACGTCGTCCCGTAAAAAAAAAACCTTTCAAAAAAAATCTTAACATAATTTTCAGTGACCGTGAACGGTTAAAATACAAATAATAAATAAGACAATTTTCAAAAAAATAAATGCACATTAAGTACACAAAAAACATTGTTCAAAATCAAATTTCATAATCTATTATAAAATAATCCATACCTCCAGGGGAGTAATAAAACTTGAATTATCTTGCAAAATTTAAATATACTCCGTAATATGAAATGATAATATTTCTTTCCTCTGTGCAAGTATATATATGTATGTATATGTGGTGGCCATATCGTAAAATTGATCGTTTCATGATGTGATCGATAATATCGTAAAGTATAACATAAGAAATTTACGATAGACAAAAAGTCAAAAATAGATACGAAGACGAGCGAAGCAAGGAGGAGCGTGTTAGGTTGCTTGTGATCATAAATTTGGGAGCCAAGCGAAGCGGAGCGGAGCGAGGCGACCACATTTGTTTTTACAGATTTCATAGTATCTGAGCAGATCATGAAATGATCAATTCTACGATATAGCCACGATATGTCGTAAATGTCATGAAACAAAATAAAACAACATGAAAAGAATAAAATTAAAGCCTTCCTCGTACGTATATGTATCAAATCAACTGTTTTTCCAAATATATACATAGTTTAAACTACCTTATATGTACTTAAATGAAGCATATATTTACATATACGAGTATATAAGTGTACAACTTCTTGTGGGCCTCTGACTTTGCTACCTACATTGTTTTAGATAATATTTTTATTCAAAAATACACTCTTTTGCGATAAGATATGAACTTTAGGTTTTGTAATAGTCAAATAAATTTACTTTTTTACTGGTTTGAATGTTATTCATTTGTGTTTACAATGATTTACTGAGGTGTTTTTGATTTACACACCGAAAATCATACTGAAGACTCGGTTATTTTATAAAAACTACAACTTACTATAGTATACTTATATCTTTAAGCTAGCAAGTTATACCTATAAAATTAATGTATTGTTGCCTTATACCTATGCTCAAGGGTTTAAAAATAAGTATTATTTTTTTATTTCGCAAAAAACACTTTCATAGCCTCGTTTTTGATCACTTACCGAATAATTTCTGTAACAAAGTCAAGGTTTTTAATTAACGTTAGAACAACTTAATCAAATATTATCTCTATAAGTACAGTTTGATACAGCTTTGAAAGGAGAACAGATAAACTTTTTAACAGGTATTTCTTGCCTGTTTTTGTAAACTGAGCTATAATTTGTATATAAAATTAATTATTTATTAATGATAAATCTAGATTAGACATGTGAACGTGTAAACAAAACTTGTTAGGAGTTCTCCATGAATGAACTTTTAAATTACAAAGGTACATGATCTATGTGTACGAAAGGAACAGCTGCGTTGAAGGTAAGTAAAGACAGCTGTGTGTTCTCACTACTCGTAGTTTTGCGGTCAATCGATAGTCTTAAACGGTAAAAACACTTCGTTTCTCATATTCCCCAGATCGGCCGTCCCACATCGAAGGAAGATACAAGAAATACTCCACTACATCCTCAATATATTCCAAGAAAGCCTTGTCCCAACAGAGCGAGCACGTTGAAAGGTGAGTCATTCACAGTTATACATAATATTTCAGCTGAAATGGAGACATTGGAATCACTTATTAAAATGGTTTAAACATTTTTATAATTGGCGACTACAGACGTTTATAAGAATTGGGAAGTAGAAGACGAATAACAATTTCATTCAATGTTTGTATGCTAAAAGATAATTTTAATTGAAATAAAAGTGTGTATTGCAGCTACGTGTTATTTATTAAACGTGATATACAGGTCTTGGTGGTACGCGTGTTGCACAAAGTGTCATCAAGACGACGGCGGGATTCCATCTTGGGAACCTCCGAACTGGCAGAAAGTATGCCCGTACCCTCTCTGCCCTTCATACAGACAATTTGCTCAGACTCTATCAGTGTTCATTATTGGTAAGTTATTTCGTTAGTTTTATTGGTTGAAAGACTTTACGAGTTCATTTAGTTTTCGATCTGTCAATGCATAAAGGTGGCATAAAGTTTTCCTAAGTTGCTATTGTTCTGCTGATGCTCATAACATGAGTGGTTTCAACTAGAATGGGTTCCGTTAAGAAATCTCCGCCTGCAGTTTGAAGTAGAAAGACAAATATCTTGTGAAAAAGTTCCTCGGTTCTGTCTGCAGACAGTAGGTATAAACACTACCGGGCTGAAAGTTGGCTTGCAGCTGCAAGATTTTACGTGAGGTCACATTATTTAAATACATTCATATTTTTACTGACCTTTTTGTGCTAAGTCAAAAATACAAAAACTTGGTAGCAAAGCCTTGGTAATTTTTTCTACATAAGTATGAACTGGCATCTACAAGGACACAATTACATTTGGACTCCGGAAATGGCACGGAATGTTTTCTATGAAGTCACATTATAAAACTTCGTATCGAGTGTTAGATGACGCATCTTTTCATGCAGATAATAATCTTCATTGATGGAACTGGAACCCATATTGTGTTTGTGTACGAGAATACACTTACCAGTCTCGTTGCTGTAGTACAAGCAAGTCATTTTCTTTAAATAAATAATAGAAGATGGTATTATCTACCAGGAATACTGGTGTGGGTGACGATATGGGTGATGCTGGGCAGCACGGCGGCGCCTGGCGGCCAGATGTTCATGCTTGCTGTCCTCACGATCGCGGCCCACTTCGGCGGCTGGCTCATGGTCAAGATCACCACGCTACCCGCGCTCATAGGCATGCTCATAGTCGGCATAGTCATGAAGAATGTTGGCTTCGTCAACTTTGACGATTCCTATCAGCATGTCGCCTCTGTTGTCAGGTAAGAGGACTTCTAAATTATCAAAAAAAAACTTTATTTACAGTACAAAATGTAGATTTTGAGGGGTGGGAGTCGCTCTTTCTGCGGATCCAAAGCTACTACTATATTGAATTTATCTATTATGCACGCGGAGAGTGGACTACTTACCAAGCTCAAATTTAGTTCAGTTAAAAAAGTAGTTTCAACTAAACCACAAACATGAACAAGGCTATAAAGTCCCTTTGGATGCAACTGTGAAAAAAAGGTTAATTTAAAATATCTTTAAATAGCACACTTAAATATTAATGACAGTCGATATTTATAAATTTCATTTCTCTTTAATTAACTTGAGTATATTGTAACCAGATGATGACTATATTTTATCAATTGTTATCATTTCACAAAATCTAGTTACTCTGTTTTAGCAACGACTATATCAGGCTGAACCACGACAAGGTTGTTTATATTTCGCCCAAAAGTGACCTAAGTATTTTTTACCGAACAGTTTCTTAAGCGTGACTTGTATGTTCAAGAACCTAGTTTAAGGATATATATTACAACTGAAGCAAGTAATATCCTTTGCAATTTCATAACGTACTTGTTCATTTCTAAACTTTACAAACAATTTTCAGAAAAATTGCTTTGACGATAATCCTGACTCGAGCCGGTCTGGACTTGGATCCAGTCGCAATAAAGAAGTTCTTCTTCACCGTGATCAAGTTGAGTTTAATTCCATGGACGTTCGAGTGCGTCCTCTGCGCAGTCATGGCTCACCTTCTACTCGACCTGCCTTGGGATTGGGGTAAGTTGGTGTCTTTATAATTCAGCTGAGATTCGGATGCCTTATGATTTCGATTGCCTCCATCACTTTACCAGGAACAAAGATTCTCTCTTTGAGTATGATGAGTCATTACATTACATTAGAATCTCATTCACCTGTGTCTAAATTATAGTTTATGAAACTGGTACTAAAAAGGTTATTAGGTTAAATAAGGTTAAGAGTGTGAGTTTAAATAACGAGCCGTAGGCGTTCGTAAATAAAATACGTTATTATATTTTTGAGTTCCTAATCGAGATTATACGATGTGAGTGTAGGTAAATATACAGTAAAAGTGAGTTTATTCATTTATGATTACGCAAGTTAACTTTAAAATAACGTTTTTGTTTATCTGGTTTTATTAACGTAGGCATTTAGAAACCTACTTCAATGTAAAGTCCCTCCGAACCTATACACTTGTGTCAATATTATGTTATAATAACATACAGTATAGGCGTGTAGTCTCCGCTGACTTCTTTCGTCAGTCCTCATGAACAACACAAGGTCATGGCATGTGTCTGATTGGTTCCAGCATTCCTGTTAGGGTCGATCGTGGCAGCCGTGTCACCAGCTGTGATCGTGCCATGTTTGTTCCGGCTGCGAGGGAAGGGCTACGGCGTCTCCAAGGGCATCCCCACCCTGGTTCTGGCGGTCTCGGGCGTGGACGATGCCGCCAGCGTCGCTGTTTTCGGAATCGTCTCGTCGATCATGTTCTCCTCCTCGTCGCTTACCATGAACATTATTCAAGTTAGTATCTTATTAATCTGAGAACTGAGATCAATGAGATAATCCTGTTATTAAGAAATTCTGAAATGTTGGTATTCTAGGATATTGGATAAAAATAACATCTCTATTCTTTTCTTATCGCAGTACCCGATGAAGCTGTCGTCTCTTTCGTTGATTTAGTAATTACTTTATACTTTATACTTTATTGTACACATAAATATAATTACAATTGAGGTTAGAAATAGGATGTACACAGGCGATCTTATCTCTAAGTAGAGATTTCTTCCAGCAAACCCCTGTGATAAATAAAAAAAATCATAATAAATTAATAAGTAGACATACGTGTACACAAAACTACGCATCACACTATTAAATTAAAATTTTAATACATATATATATATATATATATCCCTACATATACATACACAGCATAACTACATTCTATTACATACATGAATCTTTGCATAAACAATAGATATAGGTAATAATATACATACATATAGCGTGTACATTATGTACGTACACACTTACATACTATACAAATTCACTTATGGAAGAGAAAGATAGTGCTCTTTTAGTCTTTTTTTAAAAATACCAATTGTTGGACAGTCACGGATGTTTTGGGGAAGTGAGTTCCACAATCTGATAGCCACGACATTAAAGGACTGGCCGAAAGCACATGATTTGTGCACTGGAGTTTTAAGTAGAGAGACAGTACGTGTCCGAACCGGCCTGTCTCTAGAAAAATGCAGTGGTACGAATCGTTCACGAAGATAAGAAGGGGAGCGAGGATTAGTGAGAATACTGAAAAGCTGAGTGAGAATATGGAAATCACGACGTTGACGGATAGGTAGCCATTTAAGTTCTTTGCGGAAAAGGGAGACATGGTCGAATTTACGTAAGCCATATATAAAACGAATAGCCAGATTTTGCAGGCGCTCGAGCTTATTTAGTAACTCTTCGTTGGCATCAAGGAAACTGACATCGGCATAGTCGATCAATGGAAGAAGTAGAGATTGCGCAAGAGAAATTTTAGTTTTAAAATTACCTACAACACTTTAGAAATAAATTATAAGGAATCGACAAACTATTGATCAATAATTGTTTTTTACCCAGGGTCCAATCAGTGTAATCGGCGGCATTGCATTCGGCGTCCTATGTGGATACCTGGTGAAGTACATCCCGGAGAGGAATGACGCATTCTTGGTGCCATTGAGAGTACTGCTGCTGCTCACTGGGGGACTGCTGTCCGTGCTCGGCTCTGAGGAGGTCGGGTGGGGAGGGGCAGGTCAGTCACTTTACTGTCTGTTATCCCGGAGATGAATGACTCATTATGGTGCCACTAAGTCTACTGCTGCTCAGGGTTCAAAAAGATAATTATCCGTGATAATTATCGGATAATTACCGGATAAATACCAGGCAGCGTAATTATCTTGATAATTTCGAACCCTGCTGCTGCTCAGTGGGAGATTGCGGTCCGTGCTCGGCTCTAAGGAAGTTGGCTGGGGTCAAATCAGCCACTGCCAGTAAGCAGATACAGGTATGACCTTTCCTCTAAAATTGCGATAATCTAACAAAATTAAATAGAAAACGCAAGTTGTGGTGATTCACCTCTGTTTACTTTATATTTGCTTGCTCGAGATGTTTTCTTTCTACACTTTAAATTGTTATTCAAATTAATAATTTGTTGGCACGATGATGTGTAAGACGAAACATGTAGCCTAAATAGTAATAAAAATAAATATTTGTGGAATAAAAAGTACAAGAATTTGTGCATAATTTATTGAAGATGATAATCCACCAAGAACTATCAATCGAATCCATACAGAACTAAATATCTCCATAAAGTTTTTGGAATTTTGACTACGTTTTAAAGTGTTCTTTTAAGCGTTATAAGCGTTAAACTTATTATCAATAAGCTAGTTGAAAAAACTGACACAATAGTGGCTTGGGTCCCAGGACATAAAGGTGTTGAAGGCAATGAAAAAGCAGACGAATTAGCTAAAGAAGGGGTAGAGGACAGGTTCATTTGACCAGAACCTAGGTTACCTATTCCTGCAAACGTCACTAAAAAGGTAATAAGCCGTCTGGCTTCAGAAGAATCAGCAGATGAATGGAGGAACATCGGGGGCTGCTGACAGTCGAAGATGTTTCTTTCAGCTATTGTCTACAAAAAAGTAAGGTATATCCTTAACCTAAGGAGAGTCTACCTAGGTATGTTGGTAGGTATTCTGACTAGCCATTGTAGTCTAAACAGACATCTATCAATAGTGAAAGTACAGAGGATCCCTCTTGCCCGCTCTGCGGCAAGAAGGAAACTAGCAAGCACTACCTAGGTGAATGCTTTATATATTCTAGCCTGAGATGGGAGATACTTGGTGAGGACCACATCAAGGAAGAAGATTTAAAGTATCTTATGTACTCAGACATACTTAGATTTATTAAAAGAAGCGGAAGATTTGAGGAGGGAATGCCCCTGAGACATTAGGATTTAGGATACCAAAGCTCCAAGCAATGGGAATTGGATGTAATAGCTCCAATTAGAAAGCCGACCATCCGTCGGAGCCCAGCAGGCGTTCCACTCCAACACCATCATCATCAAGGTGCTCTATTTACACAGTGTAAATTGATTGACAATAAAACATATATAGGTAGTTCCAGGATAGATGCCGCAGTGTAATAGTTTCCCCAATGTCAAAATCTCGCACTTCCTGAAAAGTCAGTGCATCGGCGACGTCCCAGAGTCATGCACGTGGCTCCCGTAAAAAAATAAAACGTTCCGTGCCAATTTCTGTTTCACCCAAATAGTGTACCAAGTATTTTCTGTATCTTTTAATATAGTAAGTGTTTTGTTTCTATGCTGTTTTTATGTTATTATTTGTTCAGTCTTGTATTGTTATATTACGTTTTTGATGATTTTGAATGTTTATGTATATTGTTTTTTTTTTATTGAAAGAGGCATATATAATTTATAAGAAAGTAGATATTTTGTTATGTTTGTATCCCACGTAGTTTTGTTTCTGATATATATTTTTTACTAACATCTAAGTTATTTGCAAGATCGTGTTGTCACGTAAATATTAATGAAAATCTGTCGTTCAACAGCGAACAGTTAGCTGGACTAAAGAAGATCTTGCTGTTGCTATGGAAGAATTGAAGAAATTATGTGATGGAAGTTAATTAAATATAACGGACTTTCGGTACCCCGTCAAGAATTTTTGTATTTTTTAAAATCCTTTTACCTATTTTATCAATGGGGTCTCAATACCACATCTGAGGCGTCATATCCCAAAAAATAGGGTATAAAAAAATTCAATTATAGCATAATTAATAACGTTTTCTTATAAAAAATACCAAATGAACATACATAAATAATCATAGAAACTATATAATGAATCACTATGCTTCTTATTAAAAGAAATACAGATGAAAATTGAATTGTTGGCATCTATCCTGGACTTACCTATTAAACTCAGGAAACACATTAATGTTGCAGCACTAAAGGAATATTTTCTAAGTTAGATGCTAATAAACATACATAATAAGAGAACGGCAAATGAAAAGTTCCTTTTTTGAAAGCTGCATTATCCTGTTCAGGTCCGCTGGCGGTGATAGCGTTCGCGTTCGTCGCGTGCAAGAACTGGACGGAACAGGGCTGGGAGCTGGACGACAACCCCGTCGCCACCGCCTTCGAGATCTTCTGGATGTTCTTTGAGCCCATGCTGTTCGCCATCACGGGAGCACAAGTTGTTGTAAGTTTTATACGAAAGGATCTTTTGGAAATAGTTATACGGCGCTTTAAAAACACACACTCGTGCATTTCCATTACCGTCAACGTTGCTAATGCCGTTCCATTCTAAAAGCTCCCATCCTAATAGAAACCTAATTTGTCTACGATGACTGCTAATCAGGGAACAGGGAACTTTTTCTTACTCAAATGGATGGCCATTACGTTACAATAGTATACCTATCTTGGGAGTAAAAATGGTTCCCCGCTCTAGCTGTACCGTAAGCATAGACCAACCGCTCACCCGATATATTACATTACAGGATTCGAAGCGATCGACAAGATATAAGGTAGACTTTGACTGCTAATTGTTTTTTATGCTATCTGTATTGCCATGAGCAAATATGGTCGGAGATAGTGTGTAAGTGAGAGGTATAGAACAGCGATTTGTTAGCAGTTTTTGCCCTTTCGCGATCAGCGCCGTGTTTATTCCGAAGGTTTATTGATACGGGTTAATTATAATCGACTTATTTGTTTTGACTCTAAAATAATAAATACATGTTGAACAGGGTTACCACTAGGGCTTGCATTCGAATAATTTGAATAATAAATCGGTTCAAATATTCGAATATAAAATCTGCGATATTTGAATATTCGACCAATAGAATTTGTGGCGATGTTTTGTTGTCAGAGCGCGCGGGCGGTGGTGGTTTGCGTCTTTGCAAGCGCATTTGTTTAACATTTGCACGCGTGCACAGCGTGGATATAATTTATTTTCATTTGTCATCGAAGTTATAGTCTTTTTGAGTGAGCTTTGTATGCTTTATTGTCTATCACTAAAGAAATAATGTGTTTTATTGCTTTTGATGTGCAATGTAACATTGATTTGATCTCATAATTTTACAAATGATTAGTTCATTATTTTTATTCTTTCTCAGTTGAATTTCTTTCTTTTAAATTTTTTCATTTGTTGTAGCTTCGTAATCTGCGTCATGTGTGACGTTACGAACCAGAAATTAAGATGGAATTTTGTACCGATTTCTGGTTATATCAAAGATTTTAAGATCATAATATTATTTTTGTTATTGATTGTTTGATTTTATTATACAATACTCAGAGACCGATTTATGAGACTTGTTGTGTTGTGGTTGTTTTGTTTCTAAAGCACATACACTTTTCATGTTTTTTTAGTACTGATTTAGTATCTTCCTATAGCAGTTAAATTTCATTTATTTTTTAATTTTTATCAAAGATTTTCGTTTAATTTGGAGAAAATATACTCTAAGTAAGACATTGGAAATTAAAGACATGATTAATTCAATAGATTTTACCTTTTTTGTATTATTCGAATCCATCCATCCATCCATCAGCCTGTGTCGTCCACTGCTGGACATAGGCCTTTTCAGGATTTCGCCACTCTTGGCGGTCCCCTGGAAGAAATGCCCATACTTACACACGCTGGGCAGGCGGGTTGGTGAGCGCGGTGCCGAAACCCTTGCACCAGTGACGCCGCTGCCCGTCACCAGTCCGTTTTATATAAGGCCCGGCAATTGTGGATGGATATACCGCCATCCATCCGTCCCAGGAAATGGTGGGCCGCCTGGTTTTGCCTGAGAGCTGTTCTCTTACTCTCCCCCAAATAACTTCGGGAGGATTTGCGAGTAAGATGGTGGTACCTCCACAGTCGAGCTCGGCATCAGCTCTACCACCTACCTTATTTGAATAAAAAAACGAAAATTCGAATACGAAAAATTTTAGAATATTTGCACTACGATGGTAATAAAAAAACCGCAAACTGGAACATACATAAAGACAGAAAGACATTTTTTTTTCAATATTTGTTTTAAGCTTCAGTATATAACCAATAACACTATTATTTGAAAAAATGTTCAATGCACAGACACGACATTTTTTCTGCTTTATTATTATCATCGAAATATTTTCAACCGCAAAGTTACTAACTAAACTCAGGAGGCTCAAGTGACTTTGATCAAATGTCAAGAGGGACTTAGATTTAATAATTTATGACCGAGGGGGTCTCTTACCCTATATAAAAATAATAAGATTTGTTTGAACCCCCTTCCGCCAAAAATCTTGCGTAAGATAAAATTTTAAAGGATATAGTAATAAAATCCCAAATTTATTTATTATTTTATTGGTACAAAACCCGAGAAAAACTGTGAAAAAAAAACATTAATAAATCTGGAGTATCCAAGACCTCAATAGCCAATCAGATGTAAGATTAGCCACTAGAAAATACGAGTACGTCATATAATCTTACGTAAGAAATATCAACCCCCTTATACGTGTTGAGGTGATAGAGCTGATGCCGGGCACGACTGTGGAGGTACCACCATCTTACTCGCAAATCCTCCCGAAGTTATTCGGGGGAGAGTAAGAGAACAGCTCTCAGGCAAAACCAGGCGGCCCACCATTGCCTGGGACCGATGGATGGCGGTAAATCCATCCCCGATTGCCGGGCCTTATATTAAACAGACTGGTGACGGGCAGCGGCGTCACTGGTGCAAGGGTTTCGGCACCGCGCTCACCAACCCGCCTGCCCAGCGTGTGTGAGTATGGGCATTTCTTCTAGGAGGACCGCCAAGCGTGGCGAAATCCTAGAAAGGCCTATGTCCAGCAGTGGACGAAACAGGCTGATGGATGGATGGATACATGTTAAAATAAATAAGATTTGATCTATCCCCTCCCCCCGTTAAACGTCTTACATAATAAATGAACAGCCTCTTATGACCTTAAACCTGCAATTTACACACTGTAAAAAAAATATTGCTTCAGTCGCGTGTATTTTGCTGTTATCCATTGAAAGTTTATAGGACATATCTGGTAGTACAAACAAACAAAATCATCCCAATACAAGATATACACTCGAATAGAGAACTTCCACCTTTTTTGAAGTCGGTTAAAAGGGATATGTAGGGCAACCCAAAAATGGCCTAAAAAGATGGTTGGTAGGTTGAATCAATTTCTGAACTTTTCTATTTTACTTTCCTATTAAAAAGAAAATGCATAATAATTTAATTATTTTATTAAATTGCCCCGGTTTAATGGGATATTAGGGTCAACTAATTTATTCTAGAACTACCCTTTGCCCGCGGTTCCACCCATATTTATTTAATCATGGCTTCCTTTTCGGCTCAGGCGTTATAGCTTGTATGTTGACCAGGGTCCTTACAATGATAATAATATATAAACTTTTAACAAAAAAAAAATAACCGACTTCAAATATTATAGCAGACATTCACTAAAAAGTTTAAAATAATTACATACTGACCGATGGTACCAAAATAACACTTTTGCCGACTTCTTTCTTCCTGAAACATATTTTCTCTAGAAGTCGGCGCTCTCATATTGGTTTTTGTGTTCTATACTATAAGGAATGCGCCGACTTCTAGAGAACAGTGGTTTCAGGAAGAAAGATGTCGGCAAAAGTGTTATTTTGGTACCATCGGTCAGTATGTAATTATTTTAAACTTTTTAGTGAATGTCTGCTATAACATTTCAAGTCGGTTATCATTTTTATGTTAAAATTTTATTTATTGCACGCTTTTTAGTGTCGACGGGATAAATTGTGAAAAATAGGTAGACTACAGTGAGCAATCGGACTGATTCATTTGAGGAGATTCGAATTCAAAGGTCCAGTAGCATGACAATTTTCAAGTAATATCCTGCAATTAGCCTACTATCACAAAGTGATTGCCGCCATTTAGAGTTATGTGCTGTCATCCGTTGAGGATCTAAGATCAGTGGGTATATTGTCAATTTTCAAGTAATACATCTTTAAAAAAATACACTTGTATTGTTTCACTTAATAATTCACTTTATTAAACTACTGGTTTCGCCTTACGGCATTATCAGGTCACAATAACTTAAGTAATACCTTCAAGTAATACCCTGGAATCAGCACGCTCACGCAAAGTGATTGCCAAAATCTCTTGTTATGTGCTGTCATCCGTTGAGGAGTTATATGATGATGAGGCCAGGATCGAAGGCCGGTAGCATAATGACAATTTTCAAGTAATATCCTGCAATGAACACTTTGACACAAAATGATATCCAAAATCTCGAATTATTTACTGTCATCCATTTAGGAGTTATATGGTGATGAGGCCAGGATTGAAAGTCAGGTGGATATATGTCAATTTTCAAGTTACACCCGCAATCAGCATCCTAATACAAAGCGTTGGCCGCAATACTAAGTGATATACTGTCATCCATTGAGGAGTTATATGGTGATGAGGCCAGGATTGAAAGTCAGGTGGATATATGTCAATTTTCAAGTTACACCCGCAATCAGCATCCTAATACAAAGCGTTGGCCGCAATACTAAGTGATATACTGTCATCCATTGAGGAGTTATATGGTGATGAGGCCAGGATTGAAAGTCAGGTGGATATATGTCAATTTTCAAGTTACACCCGCAATCAGCATCCTAATACAAAGCGTTGGCCGCAATACTAAGTGATATACTGTCATCCATTTAGGAGTTCCGCTGCCTGTCTCTGAATAGAATCTACCTGGAAACTAATTCAATAAAACAAAAAAGAAGAATTTCTAATCGGTTAAGAAATGCTGGAGATATTTGCCTCAATAACGAGTGAATGCCCTCATCCGTTGAGCAGTTCTGCTTATCTCTGAAGACCATGATCAGATCACGACCAAACTAAAATGGGACCTACCTGGAAATAAACACCTTCAAACAAAAAAAAAATTCAAATCGGTTTAGATTTGACGGAGTAACCTACCCAAAAGAAATACAGTCGAATTGAGATCCTCCTCTTTTTTTAGAGTCGGTTAAAAATCCACTTCATTTAAAGTTTTGCAAAAATATTCAATGTACAGACATGACTTTTAAATACTTTATTAGTATCGATAATGTAGATAAACTAATCTGACCTATGATGAAGTAGAACGAAAGCAGGAAATTTTTCGTAGCAGACCAGTTTTTGTTTGCTACGACCCTACGAGCCGCCGCTACGACAGCGGTGGCGTAGTAATTGCAGCGTTTTATAATCTTCTAAATACAATGAGTTTATTTGCGTATTATTCGGTGACATAACTCAAAGCAGAAATTCGATTACCAGAACTGCAATAAAAATATGCAATATGTCAATTGCTGTCATCATACTTTATCATAGTCCAGTAAAGCGTCGGAAGAATTACAACTTATGGCGCAGGCATGCCACCGTTTTAGTATAAAATTTGATAACCCGTTGCTCTTTTATTTTTCGTTATAGACTTAAGTTTGAGACCTCTATAGTTTAATACGGGCAATTACAGTCACTATCTGGCTGAAATGTAAATTTTTTTAAAGGTACAATTTAAGACATGGAAACAACTTTGTGTGTAAGACTCGTAAATTTGTCCAGCTTGACATCTTTAAAACAAAATCAATATTCAACATTTTGGCAATATGATGCCTTTTAAAATAACAATAGCAGATGATAGAAGTCTTGTACTTTTATAATGAAAAATTACTGAGATATAACGGTGGCGTGCCTATTCGCCTTAATAGTTTTATTAATTGTGAACCTTTCAGATAGAGGACCTGGAGCCCCACCTGGTGCTGGTGGGCGGTGGGATCCTGTGCGCGTGCCTCGTACTCAGAGTGCTGCTGACAGCCGGCTGCGCCGTCAGGAGCAACTTGAACACCAAGGAGAAGTTCTTCGTCGGCCTGGCGTGGATGGCCAAGGCTACCGTGCAGGTAAACGTCTGTTCTAATATATCATATGACTCTCATTTATGTAGCTCAATTCATAATGGAGACTCGGTAAGTGGTAAGGGTCAAGGTTCAATGATCCTGTTTGCGAAATACAAAAAATATTTTTGTGCCTCTATAGTTATTCAATACTGAGGTGGTAGAGCTAATGCCGGGCTCGACTGTGGAGGTACCACCATCTTACTTGGAAATCCTCCCGAAGTTATTTGGGGGAGAGTAAGAGGACAGCTCTCAGGCAAAAAAACCAGGCGGCCCACCATTGCCCGGGACCGATGGATGGCGGTATATCCATCCCCAATTGCCGGGCCTTATATAAATTAGACTGGTGACGGGCAGCGGCGTCATTGGTGCAAGGGTTTCGGCACCGCGCTCACCAACCCGCCTGCCCAGCGTGTGTGAGTATGGGCATTTCTTCCAGGAGGACCGCCAAGAGTGGTGAAATCCTGGAAAGGCCTATATCCAGCAGTGGACGAAACAGGCTGATGGATGGATGGATACTTATTCAAGAACATCCTCGACTCAATTAGTATAAGAAGTTTAAATTTTATTTTGCATATTTCACAGGAAAGATCATGAAACCTTGGTCCCAACCACTTACCGAGTCTCCAGTATGAATTTGGTTATATAAACGAAAGTCACCTTATACTCGTAAAGGTCCAATGGCAATTTTATGTTGAAACGAAAGCAATCTAATCTAAGTTCATTGTATTAATTCGACAAAACAAGTAATTAAAAGTTAAAAGGAAACAACAAACATAAACCAACAAAAAATCACGACTATTGTATGGGAGTGCGCAGGTCCGACCCGCACATGGCCGGTTTCAGTATTTGTTGTTATAGCGGCAACAGAAATACATCATCTGTGAAATTTGCAACTGTCAAACTATCACGGTTCATGAGATACAGCCTGGTGACAGACGTCCGGACGGACGGACAGCGGAGTCTTAGTAATAGGGTCCAGTTGGTTACCCTTTGGGTACGGAACCCTAAAAAGAGAGAGAGTGGAGAGCGTTAAATGCATTCAGTCCACAATCGTGCAACCAATTTTTAACCGACGATTATTACGTAGGCTCACCACCCATCACGCTGGGATATGATAGTTCTTTGGGCACAAATTAAACCCACAGCTTAACGTACCTTGCGAAACACACAAACCAAACGCAAATGTTTCCCTATGGGATTTGATCCGACGACCTCCGGATAAGAAGTTCGGGCCGGCCAAGTTAGATCGCCCGAACATTTAACACCTTGGTCTTTCAACGGTTGGCAACTACTTATCTGATCAATGTTAAACTTGGACACGTATTTTTTAGACCTTTGTATTTCCGTTGTCAGGTCGGTTATCTAATTGGACACATATCACTCGATAGATTTTATTTTTGAAAATGATGCCTATTTAAGTTATTAAATCGTTTTATGTCTAAACGGCCTGAGTTTTATGTCTGAAATTACTGCTATAACAAGAAAACATGGTTTATTTTCCGATGTCAGGTGAAAAAACTCCTACATAGATACTTTTTCGTAAAATCTAGAAAAACCTCTAAAATTTACTTTGTTCTAATGTAGACTTTCTAACAACATACTAAAGTTCAAAATCACTCAGTAAGATTATCGAGCACCATGGGTAAGGCCATAAGTGACCATATTCCAGCAGAGAGCCTCCCTCTCTATCTACTAGGCCACGTCCATAAATATCGTTATCTACTCGTTCCTCTTTTGCAATCATTTAAAGATTTAGTTTGCGAAAACTATACTTATTTGTTTCTGTAATATTATTTCAGGCTGCTCTCGGCCCGGTGGCGTTGGATGAGGTCAAGAAGATGGCCGGAGTGGAGGGACCTTCTGCAGAACTGCTTCGATACGCTGAGATTGTCATCACCATTTGCATTTTGTCCATCGTCATCACCGCACCTCTTGGAGCTATCGTCATCACCATTGCTGGACCGAGACTTCTAACGAAAACTACTAAGCCACCTGTCTTGGAAGGTAAGTCCAGAGATTTAGAAAAATTCTAGTATAGGCCTATACAGACAGGGTTATAAGGGGTTCAAACCCTTCTTAATAGTATCTCAAATTAAAAACACGCTTTCATCTTAATTGATGAAAGCGTGTTTTTAATTTGAGCTACTATAGAATACCCGAGTAAGTCTGAAAACAAACTAAAATGTTGTCAAAATTTTGTCTCATTCTTAACGCGACATAAAATACTGGCTACTAACTAATTTTTCAACCAGCTTTTACTATAATTTTCGACGTAAAATAAAACTTTATACAAACGAACCGCTAATTATCTACTTACTAAAAGATACGTGGTTTATATTCATAATCACGTTATGTTAGTTAGATTTTGCCTGACTAGTTTCACCACGGATATCTATGAGTTTCACTGTAATCATACAGTTTCTTCGGAGGCAAATAAGATTACGCGACGGTTCCCCGTTTGGCTCTGTACAACAAGTACAGTGAAACTAGTCAGGCGAAATCTAACTAATATATCGTGAGTAGCCGTTTATATTATTATAAACCTTTAATTGTTATTAGGGATAGGGAAAAATACACTGTACATGTAAATATTTTTTACTGTTATATAACTTAGTTCATATTTTACTATTACATTTTACCAAGCACTAAAATATTAATATCCACCTTCGTACGAAAAATGATGTGAAGGTACTTTCCTGGGATCGTAGCTGGCAGTTTGATTTGATTTAGAAGGATAATAGAACCCGTTTTCCCCAGGAGTTTGATTGTATATAGGTGGCTGTTGAGAAGGAACTTGAGGATTGACAATATTCGGACCGTAAGGGCCGCCGTTTATATTTGGATAAATATTATTTGGAGGAGTTG
Source organism: Ypsolopha scabrella (assembly GCA_910592155.1). Lineage (NCBI taxonomy): Eukaryota > Metazoa > Arthropoda > Insecta > Lepidoptera > Ypsolophidae > Ypsolopha > Ypsolopha scabrella. The sequence goes on from OU342965.1 coordinate 12,715,804, forward strand.
ACGGGTTATTGCTTGGATTTGTAGGGCCCGAAGGAGAATAAAAGTTGTTATTGGATGGATACTGGGGATTGTTGTTATTGGTTGGATACTGTGGACTATTGCTATTGGTTGGATACTGTGGATTTCTCGCATCATAATTGGTTGGGTACTGGGGATTGTTATTATTGGTTGGATACTGTGGATTGCTTGGGTATTGGGGATTGTTATTATTAGTTGGGTACTGTGGATTATTGCTATTGGTTGGATACTGTGAATTGGTTGGGTACTGGGGATTACTGTTATTTTGATATGGAGTTCCGGGTAAAGAAAAGTTGTTTCTTAATTGATTTTCAGGCCTAAATGTCGAGTTGTTTTGATATTGGGGACTTGAAGGAGAGTAAAAATTGTTATTAACGTTGGGATACGGAGACGGATTTCTTGGGGTAAGTTGGGGGGGTCGTTGGCTGGGATTGTTATTGTTATTAGTGGATGGTATGTTGTTCCCGGGATATGAGGTATTTGGGTTGTAAGTTGGATTTCTATTAGTGGTAGGTTGGTAAGGTTGAGGATTTCCCTGACTGGGGTTGTACGGGTTAGAATTATTAAAAGCAGGTGAATATCCCGGATATGCTGGATGACCTTTCACGCCGCTAGGACGATTTAACGGCACAGGTGGACGTGGACTTGGATTGTATGGTGATGAAGGATAACGTGAACTATCAGTATGGTAAGGTGGCCTCACGGAAGGGTTGTAGTACTGCGGACCTCCAGTTGAATTATTATTTTGATTAGGATTAATATAAGTGGGTCCGACTCCTGGAGACTGAAATGGAGTATATGGTGAAGGATTATTATAACTTGGATATGACGACGGTGTTGGATTAAAAGTTGGATATTGAGCGCCTTGTGGAAAATTTGGTTGAAACTGTGGTTGACTACCATACGGAGATGGATAACCTTGATAATTATGTATACCTCCTTTAGTTGGATATGCTGATGGTCTATACGTAGACGCCGGGGTGTAAAAAGGAGCCTGTCGACTCACTCGCCCACTTTTCAATTCATCAGGGGAGATAATCTTGTTTTTTTCTTTTTGTGGTGTTTTAGGTTCCACGAATTGCACAGGTGGGGATTCCTGAAGAATCTCATTAATGATTCTTTTTAAATCCTGATCGTAGTAATCCTTGTTTATTTCTTGGCGGTCTTCTTGGGATTTAGAAAAGGAATTCTCATATGATGATGATTCTCCATTCGCATTATAATCAAAATACAATGATTCTGATAACATTGCACCATTTTCTTGGTTTTTGCCCACACATTTTTCACTCAAAAGTAAAATAACGTACAATTTACACACAATGCAAATGATTCCTTGTTTTTCGTGCGAAAACATGATGGATACTAACCAGCAGAGCACATCGATTAGCACAACTTGTTGTTGTTACTGATGTGATGAAGCGTCGTCTACATGATAAACTTTAACCTGTATGATCTCAGTTTTAAATCGATCTCAAGAGCACGAGTAGGCGGTTGTTCCCGTTATGTATACGTAAACAGTTTTATTGACAGGAAAATTCAGACAATGTTACTCTTAAGGGGGGGTTATCCCGATTTTGTCTCTTTTCAAATTAATTTTAAGCCAATAAGTAGCGATGACCAAATTTTGTAAAAAATATATGTCATATTTCACTCTTCGATTTTGGCCGTTCGAAACACGATTACTTGCATTTCCCTCGATCTGATTAAATGGCAAAAATAGGTCTAAACTATGATCTAAATTATAATTTCATTTGAGGTATATTGAGTTTTGGACAATTAAACTTATACTAAAATAAACCTCGTGAAAAATGTGATATAAACCGGCTGTCATATTAAAAACCCATCCTTCTAATTCCAAAATAATAAATAAAAACGCCTCGAAACCGCGAGTTTTCTGAGCGGCGCGCTTCCACTGAGCAGGATAAACATGTGTAAAATGAAAGCGTTGGAGCAGGACAGATTTCTCTGGATAACCTCGCCTTAAGGTGGTAACGGAGGATCTTGGTGCAAAATGCACATCATAATATTGTTTTCCTTACTTTTGAATAAAAAGTTTGCAATACAGCGTTTTATAGCAGTTCGCGCTAATTGCTTGTTAATAGTTTTGTGATCACATGAAAATTATTCAATTTTATTCGTTACATTTTAGCTGCATTACATTACAACTGTAAACACGCTTTAAAGTTTGTTATTGTAATGCAAACAAAATGTACGTCATTTTTTCGGGAAGACTTTTTCATTAATTAACTATTGCCGCAAGTTGCTTTAAAACACATTTATTGCATACTTTTTATTCAAAAGTAAGGAAAACAATATTATGATGTGCATTTTGTACCGAGGTACAAAGTTACCCCCTTAAGACAGAGCGTCTTTGTCATTCTGCGATGATATCCAGACAACAGAGGTCAAGTTAATAATTGTGTGTAGTAATCACAATTAATACTGTTTATTTATAAATAGGAATCATGCGATATAGGTACACTATACACATATATCTATTACACGTATATTTTGAATGTTAAAAAGCAATTGAACTGACTAATATCGGAAAATGCAGTACTTAACAAAAAATTGGGTCAACTTTTTAATAGCATGTCTTGTATTATATTATTTAATAATATAGGAATACATACTAGTAGTATATACATATAATGATAAACATATAATAACAAATAAAAAAGTACTGTTTCGTATTTTTTTTGTTATTTAATTATACAATTTAGATATATAGGAAAGATTTTTAATGGAAATTTATTTGGAGTAATGGAAATTATATAGATTTGGCTTTTTTAATGCAGAAGGGTTGTACCAGAGAACAGATTCACGCAAAAAATAAAGTTGCTTTCATTACCTAACCAACGCCTAAAATGAACTGCGTGGCTCATAAAAAATCTTTTTCTCTGCAAATACTAATGTTTATTACTTTACCAGACAAGTAAAACCTTAAGCCACATACATTATTTTTAGGGTTCCATACCCAAAGGGTAACCAACGGGACCCTATTACTAAAACTCCGCTGTCCGACTGTCCGTCTGTCACCAGGCTGTATCTCATGAACCGCTATAGTTAGACAGTTGAAATTTTCACAGATGATGTAGATATTTCTGTTGCCGCTATAACAGCAAACACTAAAAAACAGAATAAAATAAATATTAAAGGGGGCTCCCACACAAAAAACATGATTTTTTGCCATTTTTATAGATAATGATACGGAACCCTTCGTGCGCAAGTCTGAGTCGCACTTGGCCTTTTTTTTTAAGAAATTATTTATCTACCTAATATCGTAAAATCCTGATTATGAACTCAAAAATAGTGCGTAATGATGACATTATATTTACGAACGTCTCTAATATGGAAAAAAATGAATTATAGTATGTATAGTTTTTTTAACAAAATAATGCTGTAATTGTAGTTAGCTAGCTAGCAGTGGTAGGCGGGTCAGACGATCAAACTGAACGCAGCCTATGAACGCATCAAACTGAACGCAGTTAATTTCCGTCATGCCATCTATGATACACGAAAAAGACCGAAAATATCCTCGAAAAAAAAAATTGCTAACAATGTTGATGATAAAATGGGTCTTTGGGAGCACTTGCATCGAAAAATATTAATTAAAAATCACATAACAGAAAAATCGAAAAACAGCTTACATCAAATTTTACTAAGATTATGTAAGTAGGTAGCTTATTGCACACTCGCCTACTCATACTCGTATTTTAATAACCTATTTATGTACCAGTTTTGTAAACTACATATTATATCACATTTATTGCAAATAAACTACCTATATTATTCTATGAAAATATTTTAGTTTAAATAGTACATTGATTAAATAAATATGCATAATATACCTAAATCGGCCAAATCGATAAATTTTGCTGAAAAAAGGGGCAAGAAACTTAGCAAGATGTATTTTTTTTAGATCGTTATAAAAACGAGATGTGTCACGAAAGTAAACATGTAATACCTATTTCTTACAGGCTGGAGACGTTCTCACCGTCCATCGATCCGTGACATCTCGATTATCGATGAGGAAGAGCTGGCGGAGCGCGATGCCGAGGCGCAGGCGCCGCCGTCGCCCCCCGAGACCCCCGCCCCAGTCGCCTACAGCAGCCCAAACCCTGCCCCCCCCGCGCAAACCATCACCGTCCAACCGAACCACCGGTCTTGACTGCCACTGCCGCCGCCTCTGAGCAACATGCCGCTCGTGCCTATGGCCACGTTACACGTCCTAGCATTACCCTCGATAACGCTATTCCGTATGTGACAGTTCGTTAAAGGCAGGCGCTACGTCACAAAGAAAATAGAGGCAGTTCATGGATGGGTGTAAATATAAGTAAATTCAAGTTTTTGAACGGTTGGAAGAATGCAATCCCGGTGTTGTGTGCTACGTAGCGCTAAGCCGTAGGCTACTTTGCTTCGTAGCTCCCATTGCGTCTATTGCCTATTCAGAACCATTGATTTAGATTCTATGAATACACATCTTTTTCATCATAAAGGTGCTAAGGTACAAGATTCTGAAGACTTTAGTTTTAGCGCTGTCAAAACTTAAATTTCTTCATTTCAAAATCCACTTAGGAGGTAATAAAAGCTAAATTACCCCAAAAATGTTTGGTTTTAACAGTTAAATTTAAAGTCTTCAGAATCACCTACATTGTCTAACGAAGTTTCATGTTTACGTAATCAGCCAAGATATCTTAATTTTGTATGTATGTTTAAGGCAAAATATGTGACATTCCAGTTCTATTAAATACATATTTATTTACTTAAAGCAAAGCTTATTAGGTAAGTATTTAAGTAAGTACACTTAATAGTACTTATCTACGTATACGAGTGCCCTTGCTATCGATTTAAGATATGATTAAGTGCAATTTGAATTGGCTATAGATAGACCACATTTTGGCAACATCATCGTCAGCGGTCGAATAAAAGGTTGTTTTTCTTTTTCGGCCCCCATGTGATTTATATTACCTACATCGTAACTTATTTTAAGGAGGTCAACAAAATTACTAGGTAAATAAGTATTACTTAAAACACATTATGTGATATCGAGTATTCGTGTAAAAGAAACCTCGCTTTTATTGTTTTACTTGTTATTCATTTATACATAGTGATTAGGTTACCATTGTTTAGTGATTGAAAATGTAAAGGTACTTATTTATTACGGACTTTTTGTAGAAGTTGTTGTTTACTAAGATTTAATATCAGTATTTTTGGATATACATATATGTAAAAAGATTACTATAGGCGTTTTTTTAATATTCAAGTATAGGTACTTAGCAAAACCATTGTTCTTTATTGTATTGTACAAAGTTGCGTATCATTACGTTTAAAAAAATTAGTGTACCTTTTAATATTGTTTAGTACTTAATAATGAAATAAATTGGTAGGTACGGTCGCCCACGCTTCATCATACTCATTTACATTTCCTATTACGCTGTCATGTAGGTTAAAAACTTAAGAAAATAGATAGCTTGTCTTGCAGGTGACTGTACTTATCTTTATGCAATTTATTTTCATTTGTTTATTAGATAAAATCAATTTTGTAAATAATAATAGGTATATTATTAAATTTAAATAAACCACAATTTGAATCACTTCAATCAGAACTTTCCCGATGGAATGAGACATTTTCTTCTATCTTTCTATCGAACTATTTCTCTGAAAAAATTACATTCGATCCGTGGTGTAGGATGTGAAAGAAGGACAAACAAACAAACACACGTTCGCATTTATAATTTTTATATATCTTAAAATAAACACATTTTTCTCATTTTGTTCATTGATTTTCCGTCCTTTGATTTTGTAATATCTATAAAGAACTGGTTTCTCGTACCAACTTCATTTATTGCAACATTATATAGCTTTTAGTTATCATTTTATTTATTCCTTGTCACATTACTCCTAATTTGGTAAGTTAACAAATTTATTTGACCAAATTATTGGTACCAATATACAAGTAAAGTAAGAATCGTGAACGAAAAAAACAATATTTTATAAAGACAATGTAAATACAAAAAAACATTTTAAATATCATAACATAACAATAAAATAAATGTTATTACCGTTACCTTAATTGTCGTTTATTTATGACCTCCCCATTTCATCGAATGAGCAAATAGATGTCAATAAAATTCTGATAGGTACCTACCACTTTTTAAATTATTATTTGTCATAGTAAATTTCACCCGTTTCTGCAAAACTGTGTTTGAAAAAATTGCACTCTGTTGCAAAAAAAGATTTGTTCTACAGGGTGTAAATGCAAACTCAAGAATCCCTTTATGGCATGAAAGTATACACGATTCTGATGTCATTACGAGAAAAAAATATACACCTTGAATTTTCACCAAAAATTCCATCATTTTTCTACGCTATGGCAATTCTTATCAACGAATTCCGGTCTGCCCACACACCTAGTTGCACCCCGCACCCCTCATCCGTGACCGCCGCCGCACCGCCGGGGTATGCAGTGGCCGCCTGTTGCCAAATGGTGCAGCTCCTCAATCTGAGGCCGCACCGTTGCAAATTCTCTTTAGGGCCTGTCCGCACTGCGAATTTTCACCGCGCGATATTTATTCGCGCGAATTATTTCCGTGTATTATTATATTTTATTTTTGATCGCCAGTGCGGATACTCGTTTAAGATTCAATGTGTTACAGAATTGCGAGAAAAAAACCACGCGGTGAAAATTCGCAGTGCGGACAAGCCCTACTCAACCAGCAGCGAGGGTGTCCACGCGATTAGTGCATTTTGAGCTTAGACCATTTAACACGGGACCTGCCAAAGCGTGACACTTAGTAGTGAGATTATTCTGCCGTTTTCCACGGGAGGGGAGGTAAACACGCACAGCACACATTTACTCATTCACGCACACTCCTGCGAAAACTTGTCACACTAAATCAAAAGCTGCAACACAAACACAAAACGCGCACACAAGCAAACTTACATGAACAAATTGTTCATGTACTTCGACAGAGGGGGATAAGTGCGCATGCCTAGTCCCGTGTTATATGGTCTAAGATTTTGAGTAAAGAAAATCGTCTTATGTGAGGTACTGGTACTTTATTTAAAGAGCCCAGTATCATTCCCTCTCGAAATGCGAGTATCTGCTATATACCATGCCTACCATACCACTGTAACTAAGTGAGTAATGTTTCCATTTTGTGACTACAAAGTCCGGACTTCTATCGAAATGTCAGGCTTTTTGTCAGGACTTTTCAAATTCCTAAATGGTAACCCTTTGTGCCGGAAGACCCCCTTCATGCCACATTTCGAGATAGTAGTATAGCGGGAAATACGCATAGGTTTTGATGTTCAAGGCATATCCTAAGTCTATGGTCCAAGGAGTGACTAGGATTTTTTGTATGTAATACATTCCTTTTGAAGGTCATTTTTGGACACTAGATTATACAGGGTGTAAATGCAAAGTCAAGAATCTCCTAAGGGTATGAAAGTATACACGATTCTGATGTCATTACGAGAAAAAAATATATATCTTGAATTTTCACCAAAAATTCCATCATTTTTCTAAGTAATGGCTACGCAGCTCACCGGCCTTTCCGCACACCTAATGGCACCCCGCAACCCGCACCCCTCATCCGAGTGGCCAGCGACCGTGAGGGTGTCCACGCGATTAGTGTATTTTGAATAAGGAAAATCGTCTTATTATGAGGTACTGGTCCTTATTTAGAGATCCCAGTATTTAAAAAAATATCTTTACCGATCATACTAACACACCCTTGATAGGATTCTTGACTTTGCTTTTACACCCGGTATTATATACCTTGGTAACGATTTGTATTTCAAATTTATACTCGAACTGCAAGCTTTGTCTGAGAAAAGGTCCTTAACATACACACAGACAGACGGAACGACGAACAACATTCCTTTGTTCCATGATGAGGTGCGGAACCCCAAAAACTACCGGGATTTTGAAATTTAAGAACTTCTTCATGAAATGCATTTCAAGCCGTTCTTTGTGGCCAGTAGGTACCATTATACTGGAATCAATCTCTAAATTTGGCCAATTGCAAATCACAATCACGCTCATGGTTCCGTAGTTGGCTTACGTTCTCACGTTCTGCGTTTTAAACAATCAGAACGCGCGTTTTCCTTGACCTCCGCGCTGCGTCGCGTTGTCGTCACGTTGCATAGATTATACCTACAGTGAACGCAGAACGCACTCTGTGTGTTTGGCCCATAATTAAACTGAAAAATGAGGAGCCGACCGCACAGAGCGCGTACTGCGTTTCAAACAATCAGAACGCGCATTTTCCTTGTACTCCGCGCCGCGTCGCGTCTTTGTTGTCGCGTTGCATAGATTATTAATACCTACAGTGAACGCAGAACGCACTCTGTGTGTTTGGCCCATAATTAAACTGAAAAATGAGGAGCCGACCGCACAGAGCGCGTTCTGCGTTTTAAACAATCAGAACGCGCATTTTCCTTCTACTCCGCGCCGCGTCGCGTCTTTGTCGCGTTGCATAGATTATTAATACCTACATTGAACGTAGAACGCACTCTGAAGTGCGTTCATAAATTAGGGGCCTCGACACGGGTTCTAATGCCATCTCTGTCGCACGCGTTGAAAATTATATACGCTATCCTGTTGTCAGTGTTGTAACCTGACTACTAGGGGGGATCAAAAAGTAGTGATAACGACATTAGGTATATATACTCCTCGGTAAGAAAAAAGATAAATAGTGGCAGGCATAGCTCAGATATTTGTAATATTAATAAATCTTCGATTAACTACGTATTCTCTAAAATGGAGAGAAAGAAAAACGAAGTGCGAAAAATACCTTATAATACCTCTGTTTAAAAAAGTTAACGACGCAAGAGATTCACTGCGATTTGGAGGCAACATTAGGAGAGTCTGCTCCGCCGTATTCTACTGTCGCAAGGTCTCAATTTCCAGTAGGGAGAACGAGCACGGAAGACGAACATCGTTGCGGCCGTCCATCGACGTCAGTCACCCATGAAAAAGTTGTGTAAGTCGAGAAAATCGACAACATTAAAAATGAATAATTGGTACAAAACTAAAATCCATTTCGACATATGGGCTTTATGAGCATCATTATTTTTTTTCAAAATTAAATCATTACCAATAAAAGGGATAAAAAAAACAAAATTTGGTAAACACAGGATTTTGAAAACAATTACCTTTGCTTTCAAGTTCAATCCGTAATTAAAAAAATCAACTGTCATGTCATTGTGACTGTTGACATTGACAGCGAACATAAACACGCAAAGTTTCTTTTTTAATAATCCCTTGGCAATGAACATCGAGTTTGAAATCCTCAGTTGCGACTTACATTCTTTTAGAATAAGAGAATTTAAAAAAAATAAGCGTTAAAACACACAATAAAACAATAAAAATACGTAAGCTTTATTTTTACGCAGACTTTCAATATAAATATTGAAAACAAATACCTGAAATGAAATGATGTCGATTGTATTGAGCGATCGAAGAGATACCATCCGTTACTTAGTTCAAGAAACTGGCATTTCATATGGAAGTATTCAATCCATAATGAAAGAATCTTTGAATATGAGAAAAGTCTCCGCGAGATGGGTGCCGAGAATGTTAACCGACAGTCAGAAACAAAATCGACTTGACATTTCGACGACATTGTTGAACAAGTTTCAAGAAGATTCTGAAAACTTTTTGTCTTGTTTCGTAAGAGACAAAACAGTAATCTTCGCAATGGAAACGGCCATCACCACCGACTCCGAGGAAGTTTCGTGCCGTGGCATCGGCTGGCATGGTTATGGCCTCAATATTTTGGGACTCAGAAGGGATATTGTTGATTGATTACCTGCAGCGTGGAACCATTATTACCAGCCAATATTATGCAGCTTTAATTCCCAAGTTGAGGAATGCCATCAAAGAGAAAAGGAGAGGGAAACTTCGACGGGGCGTACTGTTTCATCACGATAACGCACCCGCGCACAGCTCGGCGGTTGCGATGGCTATATACCATTCAGCACGCTGGCTTCGCATTGGTTGACCATCCCCCTTATTCACCAGATTTGGCACCTAGCGATTTTCATCTGTTCCCCAAATTGAAATAATACTTGAGGGGAAACAGGTACGAAGACAATAACGAGGTAATGGATGCCGTGGAGAGCTTTTTGCAGGACCAAGACAAAACTTTTTTTTTAAAGGGATTGAAAAGGAAAAGTGCTAGGCTCGGTGTGAAGAGAGACTCCGAGACTATGTAGAAAAATAAATTATTAAGGTCTGTGTGTTTGGCCCATAATTAAACTACATTTAGGCTGGAATGAAATATTTATTTATTTATTGGCTACATAAGGACATGAGAGAACAAAGTTTTATTTAATTTTAGGATCCTATCCTGAACTTCACATTCGTCAAAGGTCACATTGTAAAGTACAGAACTCACTCGTACGGAGCGAGCGAATCGTGACGAAATGGAAAGTATATGTACAATTTGATTGAAGGTCCACAATTTGCACAAAGTTAAAGTTTCAATCCTCTTAGTCCGATGCAAGATTATCGTAAAGTTACCACATCAATAGATTTCTAATTTACTTAATTAAGTTGGAAAGACACGAGCAAAACTGAGTTAAGTGTTGTTTAAATTTTCGTAAAAACATTTTTTTAACTTTAAATACTAAGCAATCGTATATACTTTTAAATTAATTCCTCGTTCGAAACTTTACAGTTTTCCACATACAGCTTACTCTATGACTAGATTCCATTACTATTCATTTTAAAAACAGTAGGTATTATACTCTTAAATAAGGTGACTTTCGTATATATAGCCAAATTCATACTGGAGACGTAAGTAAGTGGTCAAGACCAAGGTTCAATGATCCAGTTTGCTAAATACGAAAAATATTGTTTTATGCCTCTATACTAGTTTAAGAACAAAAGAACAACCTCGAATCGATCAGTTAATGAAGTCTAAATTTAATTTTGCGAATTTTGCAGAAAGGTCCATTGAACCTTGATCCTGCCCACTTACTGAGTCTCTAGTATGAATTTGGCCATAAGAAAAAAAACCACCTTATATGTTTAACTTATTGCTGTAACCAGTGTGTTAAATAATCGTACCTAAATATTGATGTATCTCAAAAATATTAATAAGCTTGATAAGTACCTACTAAAATTAGATCAAGTACTGTGTAGTCAGTGCATGCCATGCCACATCCTTACAACACACACCTGCATGATATCAACGAACTATTAAATGATGTACAGGTGCAGGTATTCCCATGAACATACTAAAAGTATGTGCAAGGTACAGTCAGCAAAAGATAAAGGTATACAGGCCCATCGCAAACACTTTGATCTTAACCTTGATTTTGATCTTGATTTGATCTTGGATCAATAGTACATGTGTGTATGTATTGACCTAGTATACCTTATCTCATCTATCACTTACCCGTGGGTCTTAAGATCAAAGTGTTTGCGATGGTCCTGTATACCTTTATCTTTTGCTGACTGTACACCATTTGCATATTATTGGCATTCCTAAAAACGGACTATTTTGACACGGAGTGAAGAATAGTTATTTAACAAAACTACTACAATGACTTGTTACTTAACAATCGAAAGAAACGGATTTTAGTTATGTGGATTAGAAATGCTTTTAAAAACAAATGGTCGTTTATTTTTTAATACTAGAATAATGTTACAGAATAATCTAGTACACTATTAAAGAAAAAAGACAGAATTTGAAGATATTTAGTACTGTACTAGACTCAGTTATAAACAATGTAAAAATTCACGGTAATAAAAACCGAGATGATATTAGTTATATAGCATTGCTTTGCTTGTTAACTACCTATATATGGTCTTCGTAGATTTCGTCCGTTTAGTCAAGAACCGAAACAATTGATTCTATTGTTACATATTGTTCCGCCCATCATCATTGCGCTCTGTGTAAACTGAGGTGCAATTGTGTAAGCCAATCGTATTCAAATTGATTGTCATATGGCTATTCGGCTAAGCAAATTAGTCCGTTTGACAATTGAAATCGTACATTTTTGGCTGTCAAATGAGTACAAATTGTCTTGTTTTGTTGTTGACAACCAAAAACGTACGATTTCAATCGAAATCGACAATCGAATTTGAATACGATTGGCTTACACAATTGCATCTCTGATCTAGACCGGCCTTTGAGTAAAGCTGTTGTACAGGCTAAAAGTTTGCTCCTAGTTAGCTGACGCATTAGTTTGGTACTGTTTTTTCTTTAGCTAAAGCAGAACTTCGGGTAATGGTTACACAAAATTTCGTTTCAAGAACATATGCATTAAATATTTATTAAAACCCGTTCCAGTTAGTAAAAAAATATTAATGTATAATAATGGGCACAACCATGTAATTTTACATGATGTGCATATACTGGTGAAAAACACAAAAGTTACGTTCAAACATACCAAAAACATTCATTTTGTTAGAGACTAGATATTTACAAAGTTTACAAAGTCGCAGTCTAGTTTACAGTTCTAGTTAACGAAGTGTTCGAGCGGAATTAACGATATTTAAAAGAGAACTAGGTAGTTTTTATTTCTCCGTGTACAAGAAATGAACAACCATACTTTCTTAAAGTGTCGACTATATTGTGCTGAGCATTATTATTAATCATTATAGTAATTAATAAGTGAAGTGATTAATTGTTAATGCTATCAATTTTTAATTTTTCTTAATAAGACAAATTATTGAAAAATCCCATTTTTGACCGTGTACTCGTACATACTACAATACTAAAATGATTTGCCTTAATAAAATACTAGCCTTGTAGTCCTACAAAATATGAAGGTAACAAGCGTAAAATAACATGGAATTTCATTTCATGTAACATCAATCTTTAGTTTTATTGTTATTTGGTAAAGAAATCCGTTGCTGTGCATGCTCCTCGGTGCTGATATTCCTCGACAGGAAAGTGGAAGAAGTACGGGCAGTCGAAGAAGTACCGTTCTTCCGAGCGTCAGGCTTCTCCATTCCTGTCATACATTAGCCGAGTATTAGTAACACGATATCTACCCACGTCACCATGAGACTTTTTGAAGCAGTGTTAGAGGTGTATGCTACCAGTACCGAAAGAGAGTGCGTCTGTTATGCAGCATTTCAAGTAGTCACGTGACTTTAATACATATATCGTTAGCTATTAATCAATCTATTAATCAAACGACATTAAGCAGTCTTAAATATGGATTTAGGGCTACTTTCGTGTAGCTTTGCGTGAAAGTAATAAATACCAATGAGCATTATGCTAAAAAACAGGCAATAACGTAATAATTTTAGTATACTTGTATCAACTTCTCTCCTTGAGCAACCTGAAAAAACACACCACCACTGTAAAAATCTTTATCACCACAACAGTTTTCATTAACGTGGAGCGTATTTGAATTTTCTGGTTTATTTATGGGGCGAGTTGATGGAATAAGTTTTATTTTACTGTCCTAGAATATTTATTAGATGATTTTCTTTTACCGCCTCTGTAGCCGAGTGGTTTATATTTCTATTCATTTTTATTATAAGTCGTGCTAGTGGCCATAGTTACACGTACCCTGTGAAAATTTATATTGTCTACCTATTACGGCTGAAACTGTTGACCCCTGTGACAGACGGGCGGACAGACAGTCAGCGGAGGCTTAGTAAAAGTGTCCCGTTTGCCATCCGTCGGGTATGAAACCTTAAAAAGATGTGTGACGATCTGTAGTCTTGCATTCGTCGGTGTTATGAAGGCTTGGTCGTTTCAAGGCTTTTTGCTTAAATATGCTGAGTCAACTATTTATCAGATTAATGCAAAACTCACACACATGTTTTCTCAGACATTTATCTTATTGGACACATTTCACTCGATAGATTTTGTTTTTGAAAATTATGCCTTTTAAGTGACTATTACGTTTTTTATCTTAGCGGCTTGAGTTTTATGTCTGAAATTGCTTCTATAGCAAGAAAACATAGTTTATTTTTGAATGTAAAGCTAGAAAATACCTGAACCAAATACTTTTTCGTAAAATCCAGAAAACCTCGAAAATTCACTGATTTATACGTGCCGACAGCGAGCGAGCGTTCTAAACTTCTTTGTGCGTGCTTCGGAAGGCAAGTTAAGCTGTTGGTCCATTTGTGCCCGAAGCACGGCGGTAGAGCTCACCACCCATCACGTTTGGGACGTAATAAACGTCAGTAAAAACGGGTGTACCAAGTGTGGACTTGGACTTGCATTCACAGTTCACACTTGGAAACACCACCGACACTCCTTGGGGATGTATGATGTGACGATGTCGTTTGTATAATTATTTTTTTTTAACCTTTACCTTTTCGCACCGGAAGTATTTTTTACCGGTCAAGTGCAAGTAGGACTCGTACCCTGAGGGTTTCGTACATACCGTTTAATCCACAAACTTATTTCCCGTGCAGTTATGAATCATTAACTTGACATTTACGAGTCATTAAACTCTATGTAAGCAAGGGGGACTAATTAAGATTGTCTTCCTTCCTCTCCTTGAGTAATTAAATATTGGTAATTTTTAGATTATTTTCATATACGTGTTCCTAAATCGACTGGAAGTGCCCTATAGGTTTTCATGGTGAGCCAATTTGTATGAAATTGATCACGTAAAGAGCAATAACCTTTATTTCGCGTTGAGTTAGAAGCCTTTTTTTTGACAGCACCATGCGGCTGCAGACTTCTGTACTATTACCTAGTTTCAACTTGATATCTATTACGGGGCCCGAAATAAAAGGACATCGACAGACGGTCAGACAGATGGATTCAACCCCCCAACAACTTTCCCATTGCCAAAGGTTAGCTGATAGAAAATACTAAATAGTATTAAGCTCACCTGTGTATAAAAAATGTATCGTGTGCAATAAAGAATTTTATCATTATTATTATTATTATGGATGTGATCCTATAAGGGTTCCATTTTTTTCATCTAAGGTACGGAACCCTAAAAATACGAAACTGACTGTTGATCGTATTGCCTTAAAAAGCATAAACCTCCAATTCACCAAATTAATATTCCAGAAGGAAATCGTCAGACACTCTACCCTAATTTTCATGTAGATAGGTGCCATCGAATAAATTACCATTGACTCATTATTACCATTCATATAACCATTGCAATATAAACTAACATTAGTCTTATCGATTTATAAATTAATACTACGACAAAAAAGCACAAAGTTTTCTTTAGTTTTCTCACCAAGTCTCTTCCTGATGAGATAGTACAGCTTGGGCTTCATGACAAGGATGACAAAGATGGACACTCCTTGGAGTTCGTTGATCAAGTCGAAGATAGACCAGAGCCAGACAGGCTCCGTGACAAGGGTCGAGAGCAACTCCCAGAACCAACTGGCACCCATCACCACCCATAGCTTCCCGGTCAGGACATATCTGGGGATAAAAATAAATCAAAAATAAATGATAGATAAAAAAAACTGGGTGCACGTAGATAGTTTTTGGATAAACCTAACGATTTTTATATAGTTTTCACTGTTGCCACTGACCACTAAATAGGGTGTATGTACTACTATTATAAAGTGGTGCAATTTGTTTGTTTGTTAAGTTTTTTTGAGTTTATGTAGTTTTGGCCTCAGTATTTCATTTTCAACTTCACGACTTTTCACCTCTGATTTTGGCAGTGCCACGCCTCGATCCCTGGTCTAAACAAGCTTTTAAAAGTATGCGAGCGCTATGCAAACGTACATAGCCTTAAGTACAATGTTGAGAAAACTGAAGTAATGGTTTTTAAAGCAAATAATAATGATCAATTGATCAGGTTACAGCCCATGTATTAGCCTGTGCGGATCTCCGCTGAACGTAGTAAAGAAATTTAAATATCTTGGTCACATCCTGACAGATAACATAAAATGTAATGACGACCTCGAACAACAGAGAAGGTCTATTGCAATGAAAAGTAATATGCTAGCTAGGAGATTCGCCCATTGCTCGAGTCAGGTAAAAATCACCCTCTTTCACGCGTACTGTCAGGCGTTCTACACCAGTCAGCTATGGTGGAACTACACGTAGAGTGCGTGTCCAATATAATAATGCATTTCGATGTATGCTGAAACTGCCCTGGCGGTGGTGTAGCGAGTAAGGCAAGTTTGCCGAGAACAGGGTCGATA
This sequence comes from Ypsolopha scabrella, assembly GCA_910592155.1. NCBI lineage: Eukaryota > Metazoa > Arthropoda > Insecta > Lepidoptera > Ypsolophidae > Ypsolopha > Ypsolopha scabrella. The sequence continues at coordinate 12,731,933 of OU342965.1, forward strand.
TTTCTTTTTCCCTTATGCGTAAATTAAAGACTGCGTTTCATAAACGAATAATTAATTGTAACAATAACATTCTAAAAGCAAAATTTGTGACTGTTTTCCACTTTTTGCTGCAGTAATGTTAATGACAATATTTGTAAAATGCCAAAGCAACCCTCTCGCTCTGTAGGCCTACCATTAGTTTTGCTTACTATACACGTTACCGTCTGCGTAAAATATTTTGTATGAAAAATGCTGGTTCCTGTAGTAAGCCGCTAGGGGCGCTGCACAATTTCTCAATATAAATATTTTACGCAGACGTTAACTTGTTGGTATAGTAAGCAAAACTCATGGTAGGCTTACTGTTCCTCACTCACTCACCGAATAATATAGTTTAGTTTAGATATTAACATTGACTATTTATTATTGACATTTATTTAAATTTTTATCAATAACTTTATGCTTAAGTGTTAATTTAAGTGTTAAAATTGTAAAAATTTGGGTCATGTGCCGGAAATAAATGATTTATTATTATTATTATTAGTAAGTATAGATAGATGCGAACCTTGCTTGATCCGCCCGGAACCTCATCTTGGCCCGGTCACCAGCCGAGCCCGCTTGCAGCCGATGCACCTCGGACTTCACTCGGTGGCAGTGCCGCGCCGTCAGCGCCCACAGCACGAAGTTCACACACACCACGATGCCCACGGGGATCACGAAGAAGATGTAATGCGGCCAGTCAGTTTCTGTGTTTTGGACTGTTGAAAAACGAATAAAATACTCTTCTATTTTTTCATAACACTGAAATGACATTAAACTACTCCGAAGATAAGGTATCGGTTAGTATCAGGCCACTTCATATGGCAGCGAAACCGGTTAAAATTTGACTCTTATGTTGTTGGCGATTCGACGTCTATAACTTTACCGAATATAAGGAGGGGAAGTGGTTACACGGATTTATTCAACGGATTTGGATGCGGTTAACGTCTCGCCTGCTGTCACTCTCCCAGTTTCTCAGTTTCTGGGCGAGCACAGTTCATTCCAGGTCTTATCGATGCTTTCCATAGCCAAGCATAAGTCCATAAGACATAAAAAAGGCCACGCCAACGTTTACCTTCGGTAAAATTTTAATCAACATTCACATGAAGGTCTCTAAACAAACTCTTCTATTTATGCCTTTTAAAGTTGGTATTTTTCTAAGAGTGTGTAGACATACGGGATCCAAACCAGCAGATGTCGCGGCCGATGTGCGCGTTGAGCACTTTGACGACCGGATAGAGGTCCAGCAGCAGCATGGTCAGGGTCAGCAGGATGGCCGAGCTCCACGCGTACAGGGAGTACCAGGCGAAGCGGCGCCGCTCCGCCCCGGCCTTGCGCAGCGGCTGGATCGTGCGCACGCTCCTGAAATACATCTTTAACTTCATATTTCTTTCTCCCTTCCTTCGCTCTCGTGGAAGTGTCGTTCAATTAATGTATCTTTTAAAACTATCATCGACAGTTTTCGGCTTGATGGTTATTTTATCAACACCATAAATATAAATAGCCTCTGTGTTGACCGGATCACTACGATGAATAAAGAAAACCGCATCCAAATCCATTGAGTTGTTTTCGAGTTAAAACTGAACAGATAGGCAAAACAAATAATCTATTTTATTTTCGTAAAATTATTCATTAGTACAGACACCACGTTTGTACTACTTTATAATTAGTACAAAGATAGATGAGCTCAATGCTGAACATACTAAGGGGGATCAAAAAGTAGTGAACGACATAATATACCTCTTGGTAAGAAAATAAATAAATACTGGCAGGCATAGCTCAGATATTTGTAATATTAATAAAGAAAAAAATCTTCGATTAACTTTTGTTTTTTTTTTTCCAATATAGTCATTTGTTTGCTCCATCGTGTCGGAACGTGTTCTCGAAAATGGAGAAAACGAAGTGTGAGCCGTTATTAAATACCTCTGTTTAAAAAAGTTAACGACGCAAGTGATTCGCTGCGATTTGGAGGCAACATTAGGAGAGTCTGCTCCGCCGTATTCTACTGTCGCAAGGTCTCAATTTCCAGTAGGGAGAACGAGCACGGAAGACGAACATCGTTGCGGCCGTCCATCGACGTCAGTCACCCAAGAAAATGTTGTGAAAGTTGAGAAAATTGTATTGAGTGATCAAAGAATTACCATCCGTTACTTTGTTCAAGGAACGGGCATTTCATATGGAAGTACTCAATCCATATTGAAACAATCTTTGAATATGAGAAAAGTCTCCGCAAGATGGGTGTCGAAAATGTTAACCGACAGTCAGAAACAAAATCGAATTGACATTTCGAAGACACTGTTGGACAAGTTTCAAGAAGATTCTGAAAACTTTTCGTCTCGTTTCGTAACAATGGACGAAACATGGGTTCATCATTTTGATCCCGAGACAAAACAGCAATCTTCACAATGGAAACGGCCATCATCACCGACCCCGAGGAAGTTTCGTGCCGTGGCATCGGCTGGCAAGGTTATGGCCTCAATATTTTGGGACTCAGAAGGGATATTTTTGATTGACTACCTGGAGCGTGGAACTATTACTGGCCAATATTATGCACCTTTAATTCCCAAGCTGAGGAATGCCATCAAAGAGAAAAGGAGAGGGAAACTTCGAAGGGGCGTGCTGTTTCATCACGACAACGCACCGGCGCACAGCTCGGCGGTTGCGATGGCTGCCATTCAGCAAGCTGGCTTCGAATTGGTTGACCATCCCCCTTATTCACCTGATTTGGCACCTAGCGATTTTCAACTGTTCTCCAAATTGAAAGAATACTTGAGGGGAAACAGGTACAAAGACGATAACGAGGTGGTGGATGCCGTGGAGAGCTTTTTGTAGGACCAAGATAAAACTTTTTTTTTTGAAAGGCCTTGGAAATGCTCTGGACTCGGTGTGTAGAGAGACTCGGAGACTATGTAGAAAAATAAATTATTAAGTTATCAATAGTCATTTTATTATATCTCATTCTTACTACTTTTTGATCCCTCCCGTATACACAGGATAATTTTAAGTATTGGAATTAAACAATTATAAACAGTTTTTTTAATATTCTCATATGTTTAAAAATTGGTTCACTTGTGTATTCGACAAGTTGGGTTTTAGAAGTTACATAAGTACCATCTTTCAGAAACCTGTACAGTTTTTTTTTGTTAGGTTAGGAAACTCCAACTCTCTCCGCATGCAACCACAAAACTTGAAATTGATTAAATTAAATTCAGGAGACAATTCATTTTCAAACTTTGTTGGTTTATGGTATTTATTTGTGTATTGTTTTATGTCATGTGTAACTGTTTGTTTCCCAAATATAAATGAATAAATGTAACTTATACTTGCGATTATCGGCACTTGATGAAACATAGACAGCATCTTGATTTTTCACAAAAACACTTGTTTCATGTATGTGCTGTACATACTTTATTACACTTTCCTACCGGTTTCGGACATTAATCCATCTTCAGGGGATAAATAGTTCGTAATATTAATTACGAGACATTTTTTACAAAAATATTGTGAGAAAGCCGCTTTTAATGTTTGTTGGTAAAACGACGTTCGTTTTATTGCTCGTAAATAATATTAAGAACTATATTTATCCCCTGAAGATGGATTAATTTCCGAAACCGGTACGAAAATGTAATAAAGTATACATGAAACAAGTGTATAACTGAGAAATCAAATAAATGTATCCATAATTGAATGTGTAGGTAATATGTCATCGCAATATAATTTTATTAATATTTATTTTGCTTCACCATTAGTATTAGTAATGTCTTAGTTTTATTAGAATTCAGGGAGACGTCTAATGGCGACCGTCCGAACTGGTTGTAACGCTATAAAGCGACAACATAATGGAGTCATAACACCATTAATTGACTTTAACTGCTTCACCAATATTCAATGTATTGTGTTATAACAGCTTTCTCTATTGAGAGTCGGTCTGTCGGCTGTCGGCTGTCGGGCGAACAACATCAGTTGCTGCGGAGCGGCTGGGCGAGCAACACATCAGTTGCTGCGGAGAAGCCGGGCTAGCAACACATCCCGAGGATGCCTCGTTCAGAGGCGAAACACGTGTCGATAAGTTTTCTTGCTTGTTATTTAAGATTGCTTTGCTTGTATTGCTTGCTTGTTGCATGTTTTTATGCGGGCGGGCGGGCGGTGCACGAGTCTGCATTTTGAATAGCACGACAAGAATTGTTTAGCGGAATATTGCAAATTATATTCATATATCCTTTACTTATCTAATTTAACGTCAAAAAAAGATACGGCTGTTTATGCCGCAAAAAATTTATTTATAGGGTATTTCCCGTTGACCTAGAACTATGAAATTTGGTAAATAATACCGTCTAATAGTACAAGTATAGGAAAAAATCTTAAAACTATACATTTGTAATTAAATACTTTAAATATATAATCGAGGTTAAGCTCGGTGGGTGGTCATAATTGTACGGGCGACCAAAATATTTTGTAGATTTTTTTAAACTTGTACTAATTTGTACGGAACCCTCGGTGGGCGAGTTCGACTCGCACTTGTCCGGTTTTTAATAAGTTACATGGTTATTTGTATCATAGCGACTTATCTTATTTTAGTCGAGTGTTGTCTGTGTAAAAATTAAATAACATACTTTTAAGTAAATAACCGTGTAAGTTCTAAATATCATTACTAGTGTCCATCACCAACAAGATAAAATCAATTAGAAACAAATTTAAAAACGAGAATTCAAAAAAAATCTTGTCTATATTTATTTATGTATTATTAACTGCACAGCATAACAGATAAAACCAAATCACTGTACAGGCACAAAGAAAATTACAAGGATACAGAAGTGAGACAGAAAAGTTTATATTTTTAAACAAATTTGCTAAGCGATACTTTTACTGATACGCTTATTTGGAAATAAATAAGTACTTTGTCAATAATAACCAGCATCATTTAGAAATACTTACTTGTTTTATACATAGCTCTATTGCACGTTTTAAATAAGTCTTGTTTGGATGTAGCGGAGTAATTTTTAACCAAGTGAACTTGATACTTTGATAAAAGCTTCGTTTTTTCAAAATAAATGCTGTCATTGTGCAATTCTCGTAGCCAAAAATAAATTAATAAACTTTGTTCAAACAATTCATAAAATATAGCCATCAGCTAATTACAACATACACAAATAAAATAGGGTGAAATTTGAAAAACAGTGCTATTATAAAAGCTTATTCACTTTATATTGGTTAATGATGACTACTTTTTTTCGAGCTTGATTTAAGCTTGGTTCGTTGTCCGTTTTCCGAGTGCAATAACATTTTTAAATTATCTACGCTAATAATAAAGTATTAAAACAATCATGTCTTTTTTTGCGAAAGTTTAAGTAAAATGAGTTATTAGTATTTTAGTAAGGCCAAAACTATATTTTTTTAATTTTTGTCTGTTTTTCTATATGACTGTCTAATTGTCTATCTGTCTGCATAAATTTGAATTTGAATTGTAGAGAAAAAAAATATGATATATGAAATAAATTATGAAATATAATGACAAATTTTATACGTACAGTCGTCAGCAGTTCAAGCTGCCTATTTGTTAACGAATTGGATAAGTAGATAAAATAATATGAAAAAAAAACTATATTTTTCGACATACCCACTTTTAAAATAGATCACTTACTTATAATGTGCCATAAATAGTGTAGTGAAATCTCCCTGGGGCCTTGTTATCTAACTTCAACATCTATCGCTTTCAAAGGTATCGTGATTGGCTAGAAATGACGTTGCACATCATTTATATTCAATCATGATACCTTTGGAAGTAATAGCGCTAGGTACTGAAGTTGGATCAGTAAAATTTCAGTAAAACCGCCTTAGCCCTCCTACCATAATAAAATATTAATAAGCTGGAACAATTATAAGAGGAAAACGTATGCGTATATGTGTCAAGGGAAATCATGCCCTCCCTATGGTAGATCTACCTACTCGTATATGGTATTTGTGACATGGCCCATAATCAGAGCCCCACCCAGATTAAAGCTAATTAGAAAAGTACCATATCCATTCTCGCGTCACTCTTAATTGCGTCCAACTAAATCACACGTCAAGTTAGAAAATGTGTAAATAACGCCATTACGTAGGTGCTAAGTGTCACTAAAACGTTTATTTTGTTTGTTAATTTGACTAATTATTATATTTAGGATAATAAAAAGCAACAACGCCTGTATGGCCGCATGGCTAAGCGCTCGCCTGCTAACCCAGAGGTCATGGGTTCAATCCCCGCGTAGCACTTTGTGACTTGTGTTCACTCTGACCGATTCATAGTATAGGTAATTTATACTATGACCGAATCGTGCTTCGGAAGACACGCCCCATTGTGGCTGAAGTACGGCGATAGGGCTCACGTTTGGGACGTAATAACGTCGGTGAAAAGCGGGTGTACCAAGTGTGTTCACACTCGGGAGCACCTCCAACACCTCCTCGGATATTCTTGTCATGATTTCAGTTTTTACCCACGACGGAATACGAGCGGGTATAATGTGCATTTGGGGTAAAGGTTTAATTTAAAAAGTCACTCGAATTATCATCATTATTAGAAATACCAGAGGAAGCGATCAGAAATAAATAAATTTATCACGATCTACCAGTAATTTTATTTACAAACCTCATCGCTTTTTTTAGTTTTACTGTAAAGCTTTTTACATTCTGAGCAAAATTCACAGCATCAACTACAGATTTTTAGCATTGATAAACACCCCAACCACTAATCTCTAATAAATAAACATTTTGCCAAAAAATGTAACCGACTTCAGCAGACTTTCAGTAATAAGTTTAAAATAATTTTATACTGACCGATGGTACCGAAATAACACTCTTGCACATTTCTTTCTTCCTGAAACATATATTAATTACCCATAGAAGTCAGCGCATACCCTATGGTATACTAACTTAAAAACAAATATGACAGTGTCGACTTCTAGAGAACATGGTGTTTCAGGAAGAAAGAAGTCGGCAAAGGTGTTATTTCGGTTTTATCGGTCAGTACCTATATAATTATTTTAAACTTTTCAGTGTATAGGTATGTCTGCTTGAACATTTGAAGTAGATTTCTTTTTTAAGAAGTTTATTTGCTTGCTGGAGGTCTCGCACGGCGGAGGCATCTGTATTTTTTTTAGTATATTGTTATTGGATGCTTTTTAGAGAATACCAGTGGGAGGTTATGTTTTGTTTGTGGTTTGATTGATTGATTTAATTATTTATTTAATCATCCTGGGCCCGGCATCAGTTGAAAATGATATTTTTTCTGTTTTTTATACATATAAGTACTTATATGTACAATAAAATAAAATAAAAAGTTAACTAAAAAGGTACTAACATAGTTATTATTGCGCGTGAAAATTCGATTACTGATGGTGACACATCATTCATAAACTGCTAAATTTGCAAGAAACCGGATCTAAATTGCTTCAGCCGTTCTAGAGATACAAAGGTAACAATAGAGACCTATGTGTAGATTTGTGAACCTACATATTCACAAACAAACAACTTATAATCCCAAATGCATATCCCTGCTCTGTTCCGTCGTGGATGAAAAGTTATGCAACGCCAGCAAATGTAAACAAAAGTTTGTCAGCACCCACAATATGTACAGGGGGGGGGGGGGCTTCGCCAGTAAATGACATTTCTCGCTTGCAAGATCGTTAATAGTTTTTCACAACCTGTTATCATAAACATTTAATGTATTTTAAATTTATTTTAAGGGTTCATTCTGTCCCGTTTTTGAGGTAAACATTCGTGCTCCATGTGAGACGTGTAAAATGTAAATTAATTTATAAAATATATATTTAGGGTAGCGGTTCATACTCCCTTAAAAAAATTCACTACTCAACAATGGCTTGAAAACCGGCCAAGTGCGAGTCGACAAGGCTAATAATGATAATATCGAAACATACTAATAATAAAGTAGTAAAAAAGTCGTGTTTGTACATTGAATATTTTTCCACAATTTTGTAGAAAAAGGGTTATTATATTAGTATGGTACTGAGGCAAAACCACGATTTATAGAATTTTTGTCTGTTTATCTGTCTCTCTGTCTGTCTGTATATTCCGTTTTAACTCGAGAACCATTCAACGGATTTGGGTGCAATTTTCTTCATTATCATCATAGTGACCCTGATCAACATATAGACTATAAGAAATGCTCATAAAATAACCGCTAAGCCGAAAACGGGGCAAAGATGGAAAAAAACGTTATATAATAAATTAATCTGATCTGAATCTGGTTCCAAATAATCATGTAAAAAAATCTGAACCGAATCGACAAAACCATCTGGATTGCACCGGATGAGTCAGATCAGCGTTAGACTTTAACTAATTTGAGAAGATGAGAACAACCTATTACAATGGGATGTGTGTGCGTCATAGGGGCAGCCTCGCTACGAGACTGGAATTAGTTTGTCTATGTTAGAATGTGTCACTCCGTATATTGGTGCCCTATTGTAGGAAACGGGGGGTGGGACGTATAACAAATGTAGGTTTCACATGAAGCACCGCACCCCGGCTCTGTGTCAGCAGGTTACTAGAAATTATGCACTCCTACCCTTTATAGGTACACCATGTAATTGTGTATACAGAGAGGTCACATCAAATTAATCCACATACTCGACGACCATGTACTAATTAACTGCACTAAAACCAAAACTTTGTATGCCATATATTTTAAAATAACTTAGATTGATCGTTATTCAATAAACTACAAATCTATACTAATAATAAAGTGGTAAAAATTCTTGTCTATACACTGAATAGTCTTTCAAATTTTTAAATGAAATAGTAATTGAAATTAGTTTTGCACTAAAGCCGAAACTATTTATTTTTGTTATTTTTGTGTGTCGTAGTGATCCTGGTCAATACAAAGGCAGTTGTTGATAAAATAACGCCTAAGTCTAAGACGGGGCAGAGATTAAATAAACGTGACCGGAGCTGCAAGCAAAGGCTAGTTAGTAATAAACATATGTATCATTGCGATGTAGAAACTCAGAAAAAAAGTAAATGTAGATAGATAATGATGATCTCTGAACCGATTACTTTAAGCCCGAGGCTATCAGCTCTCAAAAATATTGCTATACCTGAATATGTCCTCAAATCTGTTATTTTACGTTATATTATGACCTGCCTAATATGTTGATCTTTTGTATTAACACTGATGAAACTCAGTCAAACTCAACTCGATATAAAATATTTATTTAAAGTAAATACACGCACATACTGAGGACAAGTTTGTTCAAGATAAATGTGAGCATGTGAAGTTCAAACAATACTTCGATGATACATCAGTTGCGAGAGCATGGAAAACAAACAGGCAACCACGCCCCGCTTCCCCGCGCCGCCGCCCTCGCCTCCGCGCCGCCCGCCCGCCCATGCGCCGACGTCTCTCCACTGAGTATCAGCTTACTCATCTTTTCTCTCCGTATGCTCATCATCACGTAATGGTTACACGGACTTCCGGCTTCCTTTGTATCGCATTTTTACACAATCTTTCCAAATTTCAATGGAAACGGGAGCAATGCTAAATAAAACAAAAATGCTAGTCTACGAACTTAAAAAAGTGGCATTAATTCACATTACAGGAATTATTAGTTCCGCTAATCGTGCTCACCGATTAATACTTGCATCACGTTGGTAAGTACATACAACTGAGAGCCGACGACCTCAAAGAGCAGGTTATTTTATCGTTAATGAAACTTTACCTCAGACAGCCTTTTGCCAAAATCGTCGAACTGACAGGCCACACCTGGGGGGGGTTCAGGAGTTATGGGGGGGAGACTGCAACCGAGTATCTAAACTACCGTAGGTGGATGGAAGTGACGTTGGTTTATATAAGAAGTGGAAGCTCAGTCTGTAGGATGACAGACACTCGATCAAGCCACCCGGGTGTGATTATTGTTGCACTGAGGTATTAAAGTAAGTAGCCTTTTTAGGGCATGCACTTTATCTCCTATCACGTTTCAACAGTGAGTGTACGAGATTTTATTGTTCAGTTGACACTCGAAACACCTCAGACGCTCCTTTAGAGATATAATTAAGATGACTTTATACAGCCAAACTCATACTGAAGGCTTGATAAGTGATCGATAACACTGTTTGCTAATTTCGCAAAATAAAATCTCGATGTCCCATAGTAATTGACTCGGGGCTGGGTTTGCGCTTGTATGGAAGATGAAAGAAATAATTTACAAATTTCACAAAAAGGGTCACGAACCTTGTTACTGAGCACTTACCGAGTCTTCAGTAAAAATTTGGCTGCATAAATTAAAGTTACCTTAATATTTATGTTATTTTCTGCTCAATCACATACCTGGGAATCGATTCGTTTAAGACAGGGGCACCAAGGAGGCGCAATGACTCATTATCTAAAATTTTGATCTTGGGAGCTACGGCATTAAATTTTTCTTTTATATTATTTCTTTCGAAACTCGAAATCGATTTAGATAAAAACAATTCACATTTTGAGTAATTTAGTTCTAAACCAATTTGGCCAAAAGGGGTATATACCGGGACGAAATATTATATATTTATTAGTACAAGAGCAGTAAAGGAAGATCATACCCAAATGTCCACCAGATGTCGAGGCACATGACGTTCAGCCACGAGAATGCGGCCACGAAACCGAAGTAGATGCAGTATCCTGCACACACACAAATATCACTTACACACATGTACATGTACACACTCTTACAGATATCTATATTTCAACAACCTCCTTTGCAAACAATCAGTGGTAATTGACGGCCGCCACCTTGTTCGACGGGCCCCTTAAAGAGCCTTTGTTACCAAATTAACAAGATTGAATTGATTGCGTGGCTCAAACAACGTGTCCGAAAATTTTCGATGTAAACTTATTTATTAATTATAAATAACAAAAACAAAGTCGGTACTCTATTTTAATTGAAAAGTCTTTAAGTAAACCAATATCGTTTAAACAGTGTAACTTTTTCAAGGTTTCTTGTATGGGAAAAACACAAAATTGTTTTTTTTTATTTTATTATTTGTTCTGATAGAAGCTATAGTAACACGTATTGCGTGAAAATTTCAACTTTCTACCTATTACGGTTGAAGCTGTAGACCCCTGTGACAGACGGACGGACAGATAGACAGACAGCGAAGGCTTAGTAGTAGGGTCCCGTTTGGCAACCTTCGGGGAACCCTAAAAACCAGAAACTATTTCTAAAACACACCAAATGGAAAGTGAAAGACTTGTTAGATATGAGGATATAACAATTAATTTTTTGACTCATGTTTCACAAAAAATCCTTCAACTATTTTCTATCAAGCTCGGTGAGCCAAAAAAAAACATTTTTTAGTAATGATGTTATTTACAATCAGTTGATATTTTTACAATCAGCTAATGAAGCCGTGTAATTTGATAACCCACACGATAGGTTTCAGAAAAAAAAACTTATAATGAACTTACAAAGAATGATGACGTCATCATTTCTATTAGTTACCCACTTTTAGATGGCCTCCATTTTTTTTGACATCCTTACAAACTTGTCTAACGGGGGTGAAAAGGAAAATTACAACTCCCAAATTATAATATATATTTCCTTAAATTTTTCTAACTGACCCATGGATTAATACAATATACATACAACTATAAAACATATATTATGATGGTTTTTTACAGATTTCTCGATCTCTGTGCAAGTAAAGTAGCTAATCTAAATATTTTTACAATCAACTTTTTAATATCTACAATTTTGTATCCATATTGTATCTCTACAAAATATATTTTCTTTTTAACTTTTTTCATCATTATATACCTAATAGTTTTCCTGATATTTTCACGTAATACCCTATAACTGAGATTTTTTTCATATTTTTGGTACATAGTACCGAAATTTCTGTTTTTTTTTTTAAGTTTCTCTAGATCCGTGCAAATTCCTATAGTACTAATCATGTATTTTTTTAGAATCTCCTTTTTAATACCTGCAATTTGATAGACAATGTATTTTTAAATTTTTTTTTTGTTCTCTCGGGTGGTGATGTGGTGATTGAGCAATTTCGTTTTTTTTTATTAATTTTATATCCCTAAATTATGTGGGCAAATAACCGCTATTTTTATAGCAAATTTCAAGTGTTTCTTTAAAGTTATTATGAGGCTGTGATGGACGGACGGACAGACAACGGAAGGAGTATCACAACAATAAGGCTTTGACCGATAGTCTGGTTCTTGTTCAGAGGTCACTCTAAAATCTGTGACAGCCGGTATTTCCTGAAGCCAATTATTTTTTTCTAAATTACGTAATATTGCTGGAAAACATTACCTCTTGAATTAGGTCAACAATTTTGAACGTCAACAATGCCAGGGATTTGGGCGCTTTGCGGTAATCGTATATTTGATGAGTAAACATTTCGTATGCTAAATCTATGCTGGGAGAACGTGAAACTTCGATGAATAGTAATTTGTGGAATACGCTAATGTAACGCGAAATTCTTGCAATTCTCAGATGCTCCTTCTAACATATGTGCCGGTATGAGTCATTGGGAAAGTTCTTCAGTATGATCAGTAGAATTTGGCAGTATATTCACACCGGTATAATATTATAGGAATAAATAAGAGACAGTGGCGTGCATAAAACTGTTTGCTAGAAAAGCAATGAGAAGGTCAAGGTTGACAATAAAAAAATTATGAAAAAGATTAAATATCATTTTGAAAAATAATTATTTGTATGACGCCGGAATAGGCACTGCCAACCTTTTAGTAAAATTTTCAGATAAACTTTTTATTTTACAAAGGTTTATTTAAAAAAATTCAAAACTTTTCTATTACCTTCTCATTGCTTTTCCACCAAAAAGTTCAATGCAAGCCACTGATAAGAGATTCTATAAGATGGATGCGGGCCTACAACCTACATTGCTTGAGAACTATTTGGGAACTATGCGCACTTGCAAAATCTTCAAATCTGACGCTCATAATGGGTCAAAGCGTGTACAATAATCTACCCGAACACATTTTAAAGTCACCCAGCCTCAACTGCTTTGAATTCAAGCTGAAACGCCATCTCAGAGCAAACCCTCTATAAATTTGAAAATTATTCGCAATTTTTTTTTTTCATTCGATAAAATCTATAATTTTAGTTTTGATTGTAATTTTAGTTTTTAATATTGATATTATTTTATCTGAACCTGTTCGCCCGGGTTTTTTTGCAATCATAAATATCTGCCCCATTTATTGGGATAAAAAGTTAGCCTATGTCGTTAATTATAACACTGCAAAATAGCGATCCATTGTAAGGTTACAAAACAAAAATTACAAACAAAAAGTCTGTTTTCTTGGTAAATATATAAGTTTATATTTACCAAGCGTTTTGCAGACATTATTATCGTCAACCCTCCCGTACTGGGCCCTGGCGAGGCAGCTGAACGCCAGCAGCATGGTGGACACGTGACAGATCAGGGTCTTCCCGTGAAGGTTGCGGAGCTCCGGCAGCGCGCAGTACACCACCAGCGTCAGGAACAAAAACACGCACGAGATGGTTAATGTCTGCAACAATAACCCCATTATCTCTAACGGTCCAGAATTCAGACTGACGCTTAAATATTCAGCATTTTTGCAATTTGAATGGAGGCGGTATTATGTAAATACTCCTTTATTAACAGCTCTTACTTTATGAGGCATACCGTACTACGAATAAAGAAACGTTGGGTATTTTACAAGTATGTAGGTATAGCACCTTTGGGCCCAAATTATTACTATCGCATCTGTAAGCAAGAATGCAAACATTATTGATTAAGGGGGAACGTTTCGAGCTCAGTGTAAAATGCACAACTTATGATTGTTTTTGTTTACCTCATTTTTATATAAAATGTATAAAATAAAATAGTTATATTATCAGTGGTTTTTAGCAGAATTGCGTCATTTTATGGATTATAGTTACCGTGAATGTCCATACAAACTTAAAAGCGTGTTTTAAGTTGGTGTGGACATTCATTTACAATGTAATGCATAGAATTACAAAATTTTGGTTTAAAAGCCTAAATGACATTAAACTATGATCGCGAAAATGCCATAAATCACATTCATTCAGTACTTTTTATTCAATAATGAGAAAAACAATCATAAGATGTGCATTTCGCACCGAGCTCAAACGTTCCACCTTAAATCGTCACATTTTTCGCACACAGACGGCAAGCTTAGACCATTGTTGCCATTTGAGCGATTTAATTTTTTCCAATTAATTTTTCAATTTTACACTTCCAAATAAAGTTTTTATGAAAACAGAGCTCTTTTTTTTCATTTATAACAAAATGGCAGCCAACTCAAATCATGTCATTACTTTTGCACCATCCTGTATAATATGTTCTTAGACGGCAAGGTAATAATAGGTTATCTATCAGTGTTTAGACAATAAATTAGTTCATACGTAATAGCTGTGAAAACTTAGTACTATTCATGGAATAATTTCGATTCTCACCACAAAGGACAAGGAAAAGTTTTTATTTTTGGGTACTAATTCTTCGTAGCACACGAGGACTTGAACGATGGGATCCTGTCCGCAATCACGTCGGTCGAAGTTCTCGAAGCAGTAGTCGTCAGTGATTCCTCCGAGAATTTCGGGTCTCATCATGCGCCCTGAGGCAGTCAGGTGGTGCGCGTCCTCTATGGTGTCTTGTCTGAGGACAAACTTGCCTTTGGCGCACTGCAGTTCAAAACGGAGCCCGATCACTTCTAGAAGAATTACAATTAGTGATTACTTGTTCTTTTTTAAGGTTCAGTACCCGAACGGTGCAAAATGGGATTTAATTTCTAAGCTCCGCTGTCTGTCTATCCGTCCGTCAAAGGGGTCTACAGCACCAACCGTAACAATGACGTGTAAAATGCATGTTTGCTAAGTTTCTTGCCCTTCTTCTTAGCAATACTAATCGAATGGTGCGGATGGTTAGGCATTATGTATAATAATATTTTTATTCCTATATTTCTCTATTTTATGCAGGTGTATAACTTTATTACATTTTAGTAGCCCAACCTTAATAGTTTTGTAATAGGTCGGGGAAAAAGTTTCTTCGTATTTTATATAAAAATTCATGACACATTTTTTGAAAGTTTATTTACATTTAATTATTAAATATATGTACCATTTTGTTCAATAACTTGTTCCCATCTTGTAGGTAGTGACATGATCCGGTTGCTATAGAAATTTTGGGACTTCTGATCAAAAAACTACAAGACCTACAAGATGGGAACAAGTTATTGAACAAAATGGTACATACATATAATAATTAAATGTAAATAAACTTTCAAAAAATGTGTCGTGAATTTTTATATAAAATACGAAGAAACTTTTTCCCCCACCTAATATGTACGAGTATTTCCCGTATTTATTTAGCAACTTATTTGTTCGTTGCAACATTTATATATAATATTTTTATTCCTAGATTTCTCTATTTTATGCAGGTGTATAATTACATTTTAGTAGCCCAACCTAAATATTTTTTTTATATTCTAAAGATTTATATTGTAAACATTAACTTTGACTTGTAGAAAGTATACTTTATGTAACTGTCTTACAAAATAAATATTTTGATTTTGAATTTGAACGGCAAATAATATAAATTATAAAAAAATAACAGACGGTGATTCCCCACACAACGAACCTCGAAAAAGTACAATTTCGTAACGTTCTCTGTTTCAGTTTTATCTTTAAAACGGTGATACATACAAGTTTCAAATGTGGTCAAATTGTTGTATAGGAGAGACCGCATCAAGTTAGACACTTCGGAACTTTGTATCTATCTTTTATTCTTTTCTGTAGGGGCTAATGTCGTACTGCAAGTGTATAGGTTGATGTGGTCTCCAAAGTAAAATAATAAATAACAGAGATTATTTGTCAGGCGCTACCATTTTAGCGCCACGTTTTAGTATGGCGTCGATGTTGTTATGTACCATAATGTAGGGTTCCATACCCGTATTGTGTGACGGTACGGAACCCTTTGTACGCGAGTCCGACTCACACTTGGCCAAAATATTACTAAGCTTATTATTAACGACATCCTGATTATCTAATTCATTTCGTTTCACTGTTGGACTTTTTGTGGCCTCGAGAAACAATTTGGTCTGAGCAGCGCAGCAGTGGAGAAGCAAAAAATACACGCGATTGACCTCATGTAACCACCTTTAACAATGTTGATGAAATCAGCGCGGCATTGTTGGGCCCACCTCCGTTATTTATTCGCTAATAATCAAATAAATATTCTAAAATACAAGTTTTAGGGGCAGTTGGAAGAGAATTTGCGTACTGTCAATCGAGAAAACCGCCCTGCTCCGACGCATAATTCATATCTACTTGTCTATCCAGCTCAGGGGAAGCGCGCGATTTCGAGGTGTATTAGAGGGATCAGTTTTTAATATGATGGCTATTTTATATTACACTTTTCCTACATATAAGTTTTATTGTCCAAACCCTAATATAACTCAATTGAGTTAATGCGATTTCATTGGATGCAAGTAATCATGTATTGGACGGATCAAAGAGCAAAATCTGACATATTTTTATTTTATTTAAATCCTTTGCTACTTACACATACAATTTGGTCAAGTGAGAGTTGGATACGTGCACAAAGGGTTCCGTACCACCTCACAATACAAGTGCGGAACCCTAAGAGCATTATAGTAAATAACAACAAATATACATGCCAAAGCAACATCAAGGCTACGAAAAACAACAACAAAAAAAAAACCAAAAAGTTTGGCGTTATCTGCATAAGGAACCCTCCTTTTTATTATTTTTTGTTTTACTTTAGAGTATGTCCCACAATCTGAATAAATTTAAGAATTGTATGTATGTATGTATGTATTTATTAACGTTAAAAAGTTAAAAAGTAAGAGCCAATAGCAATATTAGCCTAGGATTAATGTACACTGGGTTGTAAACTACGTGGGACGCACTATAAGTTTCCGGAATGAATATGAAAAAATACTATTAAAGGTACAAAATTAATTTATTGTTTTTCAAAATAATCTCCCTTGGCGTCTATGCACTTTTTCATTCGATCAAACCAGTTTTGAAAACTTTTGTGCCACTCCCCTGTGGTGACCTCTGAAACGTGTTTTTCATACTCCTCGACAGCCTCTTCTGGTGATGAAAATCGTTGACCGCGTAATTGGTTCTTAATTTTTGGGAACAGAAAAAAGTCACAAGGTGCCAGGTCGGGACTGTATGCAGGATGACTCATGAGTTCTACATTTTTCGTCTTCAAAAAGTCGTTTGTCTGTCTGGCCGTGTGAGAACTAGCATTGTCGTGGTGCAGGATGATACGGCGTTTACGGTTATTTTTACGGAGTTCGTCAATAATTTCCGGCAAACAAATGGTCGTGTACCAGTCAATATTCACGGTACGACGATTCTCTAAAGCAACAGTAGCCACGTGTCCAGTTTTATTAAAAAAAGAAGCAATCATCCGCTTAGATGCACTTTTCACGCGCGCCACTTTGGTTGGTTTCGGCTCATCTTGAAAGACCCATACGCTCGATTGCTGCTTTGTTTTGGGATCGTAGCAATAAATCCATGTTTCGTCACCTGTTACTATGTCCCACACCAAATTTGACGCACCTTCGTTGAATCTGGTAAGCATGGCACTGCACCAAGTGACGCGGTCCGTTTTTTGAGCCTCGGTCAAGTTGTGTGGGATCCACCGCGAGCACAGCTTTCTCACACCCAAGTGTTTGTGTAGGATTAATTGTATTTGACTCATGCCTATTTCTAAGGATGCGCGAATTTCATGGTAGGTCACATGCCTGTCTGTTTCAATCATACGGCGCACAGCATCGATGTTTTTGTTGGTCACAGCGGTGGACGGCCGACCATCGCGAGATTCGTCACTGAGATTGATACGACCACGCTTGAATTCTGCAAACCAGCTACAAACAGTCGTCTTGCATGGTGCTTCATTGCCAAAAGCTGATTCAAGCCGAGCGATGCTCTGTTGAGCTGTCAAATTACACTTAAAATCGTAGAAAATCATACTACGAAAATTTTCCCGAGTTAAATCCATTTTGATGCAGACACACAATTTATTAAATGGCGCCACAGGGTAAAAACAAAAGACAGTCAGATGAAACAAACTGCATTCTACAGCCAAAGAGTTCTATTTTCAAATGTTGCAATAAATTTTTAAATATTGTTTATGTAAGTGGCCAGTTCCGGAAACTTTTAGTGTTACCTATGTATCATTAAATAAAGACCTTTGAAAAACAAAACAAAAACAATTGGCTACCCCCCTTAAATTTAACTTTTTAAATATTTTATTACTTGTCGTGATAGAGACTAGAGTAACACATATTCAGTGAAAATTTAAACTTTGAAGCTGTAGACCCCTGTGACAGACGGAATAAAAAAATTATAAAGATGTGCATGGTGTTAAGATGATGTTGGGGAAGCCCGAAACTCACGAAAGTAATAGCCAAAAAGAACAATTTTCCGTGAAAAAAAAAAGATATCGTGAAAAAATCAGTTGTTTCATACATTTTGGTCGAGTAGGTCCTTTCTAAGGATCAGCTGTTTTTAGGGTTCCGTTGTCCAACGTTGTAGTTTCGCCATGTCCGTCTGTCCGCGGCTTAGCTCTGAGACTTATTTTGAAAGTAGTCAGTCAGTAGTCGTTTAAAAATTGTGGGAGTGTGAAAACCATTTTTCGATTTAGGGATCCGTTGGCGAAATACATTTTTATTAGAGTCAAGTGTCCCCCCCTGCCGGCTAAACGGTTGTTTATGAATATGTGTAAAAATTCACAATTAAATTAAGTTAAAAGGAAAACTATCGCACCCAAGTAGGCTTTACAGATTTACGAGTGCCACGCCAAACCTTTAGTCCCCTCTAAACACGACAAAATGTATGGGCCGTTCTTCGGGAGAGCAACTTCCGAGCGGACTAGAAGTTTGGCGCGATCTGTATTAGAAGATCAACTTATAACATGTAATGGGCAACTACCTAACCCTACACTGCGCGTCGTCCGACACGCACTTGGCCGGATTTTTTTTTCGAGATTTGACTTTTGGTTTCATAGTAAAAATTGTTTACATGTACGAGTACTTCGCTAGTTTCCGGCTTCCGCAACTTCATCTTAACAGCCTGTATACATTATGTCTAAAAGAATATACCTATATTCCAACCTTTTATGTTTTTCTATTTGGTTTTAAAATGTTCCTCAGGACAAAGCAGATACAGACTGAAATAGTTATTACAAATATAAAGCGAAACTGGTCCAATCCTATTTTTTTTTCATTTGTCGTGATAGAAGCCATATTAATACATATTCTATTAAAATTTCAACTTTCTACACATTTCTACCTATTGAAACTGTAGACCCCTGTGACAGACAGCGGAGGCTGTAAGGGGTCCCGTTTATTACCCTTCGAGTACGGAACCTTAAAAACAACCAAAGATTACGACGTTTATCCAGGAAAATCCGGGAAACCACGCCGTACTATATAAAAAACTTGTTCGAGGCACCATTTTACGTAATGAAATATTTGCTTATCATGGGTTTATCCACTTAGAATGTCATGTTTGGCTGCCCTCGAATTGATTTCTCATTAATCTACAAAACGCCGACACAAAAATTACAGCTTCTGCAAATAAGTATTTCACTTCGTAGGTATTTATATATATAGAAAAAAAACGTAACACAATCAGTAATCGTTTAGATTTGGGTTTGAATTTGCTTATTAAGTTCACTGCTTTTATAATTTTTAGTGTACCCTCTTTTTGCGCATTAAAATTTGTATAACATTCTTATTAAAATTTGTGGTCCTCAGGTTTTGTTCATTACTTGTGCTACATGAACTTGGTTTGTGCCAAATAAGATTCTTGGTCAATAATAGGCTTTGGGAGTAATATAATGTAGTTTGAATTCACGACGTTGTATCTGGCGTTATTTATCTCTCGAAATGTCAATCGTTCGACTTTTGTTTATAACGTGTTAGATCCAATGGGATGTAAACCAGTGGCGGTCCGAAAGGGGGGGGGGGTCACTGGGGTCTTGACCCCCCCCCCCCAAACTTGACGGCTTACGAACATTTCAAACAATTTTTTATCTACCTACTAACGTCTAAATCAAAAATACTCAAAATAACGTTATAAAAAGTGATTCAATTTTGTGTTGTGTTTGAGATTTTTAATTTTATTTAAAATGTTATTTATTTCATTGACCTGTTTTACTGTTAAAGTTGGCCTATAACTGTACTTGAGCCAAGATAACCCCCCCAAAACCTTGAGCTGCGACCGCACCTGATGTAAACTTAAGTTGACTAAACCTCATCAAACGAAAAACATAAAATGTGAGAATTTCTTAAGGGCTTTTATTGCTTGTGTTGGCTTTCAACTGTTTTTGTTTTAATATGCTGAGTCAACTACTTATCTGATCAACGTAAAACTTGGACACGTGTTTTTTCAGACCTTTTTCTTTCCGTTGTCAGGTCGGTAACATAATTGGAAACATTTCACTCGATAGATTTTATTTTTGAAAATGATGCCTTTTAAAGTTATTATTTCGTTTTATGTCTAAACGGCTTGAGTTTTATGTCTGAAATTACTGCTATAACAAGAAAACATTGTTTGTTTTCCGATGTCAGGTGAAAAATTTCCTACGTCAATTACTTTTTCATAAAATACAGAAAAACCTCGAAAATTCACTGATTTTGCGTGCCGGCAGCGCGTGAAGCGAGCGTTCTAATGTAGACTTTGTGACATCATACTGAAGTTCAAAATCACTTAGTAAGATTATCGTGCACCAAGCGTAAGGCCTTAAAATAGAGTTTTTATTGAAAAAAATCAATATATATCCGTAGAAAAACTCTTTTTTTTTTATCTTCCGAAATCTGCCTTTTTTTGGACGTGCCAGAATAGCCAGCTAGGATTAATTTCCATGTACGGCATTTTACTCTCTATTGGGAGGAATTTTAGTCAGAGATTTCAAAAAAATATAAAATTATGTAATGAAATATTTAATAACGAATAATTTGAAGCTTGGAAGATTTTTTTTTCCAAAATATTATTTTTGCCAAATCTTTCAGGAAAATTTGTAAAAACCAAATATTTTGTTTAGAAATATTTTTTTTGTGATGTTTCCGTTTTACCTACCAAATCAATTAGGTATACCGCCGAGGAACGTCGAATGATGTAGGTAACAATTTAATTTCTACCCACAACTTTAATTACTTTTTCTAGTGTGGGTGTGGTTTTTTCCTCAACTTCGAGAATTATCTTCCTTTAAACCAGGGATGCAATTAAATCAAGGGTATTTTATCGTTTTCCGTGTTTTGTGTAAAATAACTTGAGTACCTACAATTAATTTAAATTATTCGTAACTGCAGAGAGGCTAAAATTCAATCTATTAAACTGCTGTAGTAATTTAGCAGGTTTAAACACGCAATAAAAAATTTCAACATGACGTTACAAACTCCAACATTTTTTTTGTATGCAGCGTTCATCCGCGTGTACAGCTAAGCCCGTAAAATTGATTCGAGCACCTATCTTGCTTGCTGTCTATTGTCTATCGTTTCAGCTTTAATGAGAACTCAACAAAAACAAATACCAGTATTTAGATAATTACTTACCATCATTATGTTCTGGAATATTTCTTAAGGGGTCCAAATAATACGATACATTCCACTTAGTGTCAAGGTCAGTATTGGGCACACATTTGCTTTTAGTGCTGCCGCACTTAAAGGGCTTATAGTGGGATCCTATTTCACAGCACTTCCTCAGGCAAAAAGCGCCGAAGCTGGAGCAATCCTTGGTGCAGCCGCGAACTACCAGCCCTTTGGTACCATACTGTTGATCCACGCACCACTCTCCTCGCAGTAGCGAGACTGCCTCGCTCTCCCCGATCCGAGAAGCTTTCAGTGTGCTGCCTTCCACTACCAAGGAAAACCTATCCTCTGTCAATTCCACCGCATACTCGTCGTATTTGCAATGCAAATTGTAATCCACTTCATATACAGAACCACCCCTAGGATCAATAAACCGCTTAACTAACCACTCTTCACTATTCTCCTCATCAGCGTCCAGACAATCATGATACTGAGTATCGTAACTCTGGCCCCGGGGACAGCATTTTCGCAAGTAGTTCAATTCTATGACTGGTCGAGTTTTCTTCAGATGAGATGCACACGATAATGATACCAAACGTGGAATGTTCTGTCTTAAACTTCCATTAACAACATCTAAAACGAGTCTATCGTAGCAGTGATTTTCGGCAATCAAAAGCTCGTCTTCAGTTTCAGCCATCACCAGGTCGGTACAGTTTTCAGGAGGACCATAACGAACTTCCACATTCTCACCCAAAACTAAAGGAGGCACAACAACACTGAAATTCCTTTCAGTAAATTCACGACTTAAGCACTTGTACTGTTCATCAGAAAACACATCGATCAGTCTCATGAGGCTTTGACCGTTCGCACAACACTTTGGAAAAGTCACAGTCACGTTGCCAGCAGCGGTTTGGGCGGCAAGAGCGATGTCAAGGAATGTGTAGGCTAGCATTAGGAGCCACATGGTGGCACGGCTGAGGGAGACGCTGCCGCTTGAGAAACTAGGCGTGTTTAGAACAGGTGGTCGATGTACGTCGAAGGCATTGTTTACAGTGTCGGCTGGGCCGGTGTGTGCCGGCGTGCGATGCGGCGCTGCGGCGTTGGCGGAATGTTGGCCGTCCGCGGAGGCTGCTCCGCCCTTGAAGCCGTCACTGCCGCCGCCGCCGTCGGTCCGCCTCGCCCCCCCGCGTCCCCGCCCCATACTACTTCCCACAAGCTTTTATTATTATACTACAGCTTCACTTCACCGGGTATGCCCAATTCTCTTTGTTTACTGTAAAACTTTTTCGCGTTGGACAGAAATAGGTACCAATTGTGTAACTATAACTATCTATACGTATATACAAATCGTACAGTCTTGATGTTATATCGTTTCACACGTTATGATTGCAAACATAAACTAGTGTATGTCTTTGATCATTCATTGATCAGATAAGTATTCCAGATATTTATATATCAAGAAAGACGTCGATTCACCAGTTATCAGATAAGAAGGGTTCCGCCAAGTAAGTACCTAGCGCTCGTCTGATAACTTACCTAGAATCGACGCAATCATGTTTTCCTTTTTTATCGTCAGTTTGTTGTTGACATGACATGGATAAATGGCTTGTGCAATTACTTGGTAATAAGAGCCCTTCTGCCCTCCATATACTTACCCATCAAAATTGTGTGAACATATGAATTAAAATGTAGTGTTCTGAAGGAAACTTCATCACCCACACATATACATACAACCAAACTTACCAAATTTTTTTTTATTCAATGATATATTTTAAATATCCATAAATAATATTTATTTTATGGTTGTATTTAACCGTATGAATAGGAATGAAGAACCATCATATTTTCATAATAAGTTCGTAGCTTTCTATAATTCTAGTAATAAAAATCAATAATGTTGATGCAAAAGTTGTGCGCCAATTTCTACAACTTAGGTACGTGATTTTCCGGATTTCAAAGCGTTTCTGAAAAAGCCTTAAGGAAGTTGTGTATTCATGGTCACTGGCGGTCACTATCATTAAAGAGTACAGCGAAAAGTAAAAATAAAAATATTTTTATTGTGTATCACAATATTAACAATAGACAAAGAACTATCTACCTTATGCCTATATGTATAAGTAAATATCTAAGCTTCAATTGAAGTGAAGATCGACAATCATCTTGAACATTGTTTAACTTTTCCCAAAATCCTCATTAACGGACAGTTAGTACAAACTGCTTTCAACAAATTGGGGGAAATATTTAAGTCCAGTATCATCTCTCAAAGCCCGAAAGCAAATATGTAAGTTCAACCAATGTGTCCTTCCCATTTCACACATGGAAGTTTATTAATGGTCTTAGACCATTTAACACGGGACCTGGCAAAGCGCGACTCTTAGTACTGAAATTATTCTGCCGTTTTCCACGGGAGGGGAGGTAAACACGCACAGCACACATTTACTCATTCACGCACACTCCTGCGAAATATTGATGTGTCACACTAAATCTGAAGCTGCAACACAAACACAAAAGGAGCACACAAGCAAACTTACATGAACAAATTGTTCATGTACTTCGGCAAACGGGGATAAGTGCGCGATGCCTAGTCCCGTGTTATATGGTCTAAGGTATGTGCACGACTTCGATCGAAGGTGCACAATATTAAACTCGCGCAGATCACCAATGGAACGAGCAATACTAGGAATTAGCCTATTAGCCATATGGTAGGTATAATATAGTAAAACGCAAATATCATACCGGTATGGGACGTTGAAAAGCATTGGAGATGAGTAGGATACTTGGCTCGACGAGATGAGGGCAAATGATCGTATCGTTATGGATACTTTTAGTCGTAATCGTAGCCTCGAGAAGATATTATAATTATAAGGCGACAAGTTTAACTATAACCAATAAATTTTCTGACTCCTAGGCTAAAACAAACATTAATAAATGAAATTAGTTCCAAAATAAATATTCCCGATAAAATACCTAAGATATTCGTACATATCTAACTCCATAACATCTGATGATCGAAGTCTACTAATACAGACCGCGCCAAACTTCTAGTCCCATACATTAGAGGGGACCAAAAGTTTGGCGCTACCTGTACTCGTAAACCTGTAAAGCCTACTTGGCTGTGATAGTTTTCCTTTTAAATTCATTATATATACTACTTCTGTGAATTTCTATCACATTTCTATAAACAACCGTTTAGCCAGCAGGGGGGGGGGGACGCTCCACACTAACTAAAATATTCACTTTGAAGCTTAATATTTCGCCAACGGATCCCTAAATCGAAAAATGGTTCTCACACATCCACAATGTTTTTGAACGGCCTATCCAACGATACCCCACACTATGGGATTGACGAGAAAAAAAACTTCATCCCCAGTTTACGTGTACGAGAGGCACCCTTAAAAAATAAGATTTTATTGTACTATTTTATCGGCGTGTGTTATATTTATATCCATACCAAATAACACTAATGATCTCTGCGCTAAGCCGCGCACAGACGGACAGACGGACATGGCGAAACTATAAGGATTCCTTGTCGGACTCCGGAACCCTAAAAATGGCTTTTACACACCCACAATGTTTTTAAACGACCTATCCATAGCCCACACGACATGGTATAGACGAGAACCAAAAAAATCATCCCCATTTTACGTGTCTCATACAAATACCCTTAAAAAAAAATTTTTTCGATATTTTATTTTACCATTTTGTCGGTGTGATTAATATTTATATCCATGCCAAATTAGAGCTTTCTAGTACTAATAGTCTCTGCGCTAAGCCGCGGACAGACGGACATGGCAAAACTATAAGGGTTCCTTGTCGGACTACGGAACCCTAAAAACCGGTCAAGTGCAAGTAGGTCACGAACCCTGAGAGTTCCGTAGCATTCTAATAAGTTTAGTAGACATGTAAATAGTTTACAAAAGTTACAAATTGAATTTTGCAGTTTCTTTTCATGCATTTACCTACAAATGTATAAAACAAAACTGCAAAATTAAGTAGGTCACTAATTAGTAATTAGTCTAATTACTCCTTTCATAATTAAATTTCAGTATTTGTTGTTTACAAATAGTATTTATATAAAACAAGATTCCAAATTCTTTACAAATTTAGTTTTTGAGATAGACCTCGTAACAAATGTTTGGCCAAGTGCGTGTCAGACTCGCACACAAAGGGTTCCGTACCACCACATGATACGGGTACGGAACCCTAAAAGCATAGTAAATATATAAAAACAGTATAGATGTCGAAGCAAAATAAAGGCGACACAAAACAAGCCCCTGTAATGGTAGGGCCTGACAAATAATTCAGCTCCCGCTGAGTAAGGAACCATAATTTTTTGTTTTACTTTAGAATATTATGTACATACAATATTTGAGGTGGTAGAGCTGATGCCGGGCTCGACTGTGGAGGTACCACTATCTTACTCGCAAATCCTCCCGAAGTTATTCTGGGGAGAGTAAGACAACAGCTCTCAGGCAAAAAAACCAGGCGGCCCACCATTGCCTGGGACCGCTGGATGGCGGTATATCCATCCCCAATTGCCGGGCCTTATATGAAATAGACTAGTGACGGGCAGTGGCGTCACTGGTGCAAGGGTTTCGGCACCGCGCTCACCAACCCGCCTGCCCAGCGTGTGTGAGTATGGGCATTTCTTCCAGGAGGACCGCCAAGAGTGGCGAAATCCTGGAAAGGCCTATGTCCAGCAGTGGACGAAACAGGCTGATGGATGGATGGTACATACAATCTGAACAAATTTGAAGATCTTTAAGGTAAAGCTGACACAAAGAACGTTAAAAAATTCTACTTTTTCGATT
Organism: Ypsolopha scabrella; assembly: GCA_910592155.1. Lineage (NCBI taxonomy): Eukaryota > Metazoa > Arthropoda > Insecta > Lepidoptera > Ypsolophidae > Ypsolopha > Ypsolopha scabrella. Next base: position 12,758,309 of record OU342965.1, read on the forward strand.
TCAGACAGACCCTACTTAACCCTAAAAATGGTCTATATCTGATAGCTTTGACGGCCAGGGGATTTCTTTATTTTGTAATATAAAATAGAATAAAAATAACGCCTGTACCCCCCCTAACGAGCTCTAGACAAAATAATAACGCCTGTACCCCCCCTAACGAGCTCTAGACAAAATAATAACGCCTGTACCCCCCCCTAACGAGCTCTAGACAAAATAATAACGCCTGTACCCCCCCCTAACGAGCTCTAGACAAAATAATAACGCCTGTACCCCCCTAACGAGCTCTAGACAAAATAATAACGCCTGTACCCCACCTAACGAGCTCTAGACAAAATAATAACGCCTGTACCCCACCTAACGAGCTCTAGACAAAATAATAACGCCTGTACCCCACCTAACGAGCTCTAGACAAAATAATAACGCCTGTACCCCACCTAACGAGCTCTAGACAAAATAATAACGCCTGTACCCCCCCTAACGAGCTCTAGACAAAATAATAACGCCTGTACCCCACCTAACGAGCTCTAGACAAAATAATAACGCCTGTACCCCCCCTAACGAGCTCTAGACAAAATAATAACGCCTGTACCCCACCTAACGAGCTCTAGACAAAATAATAACGCCTGTACCCCCCCTAACGAGCTCTAGACAAAATAATAACGCCTGTACCCCCCCTAACGAGCTCTAGACAAAATAATAACGCCTGTACCCCCCCTAACGAGCTCTAGACAAAATAATAACGCCTGTACCCCACCTAACGAGCTCTAGACAAAATAATAACGCCTGTACCCCCCCTAACGAGCTCTAGACAAAATAATAACGCCTGTACCCCCCCTAACGAGCTCTAGACAAAATAATAACGCCTGTACCCCCCCTAACGAGCTCTAGACAAAATAATAACGCCTGTACCCCCCCTAACGAGCTCTAGACAAAATAATAACGCCTGTACCCCACCTAACGAGCTCTAGACAAAATAATAACGCCTGTACCCCACCTAACGAGCTCTAGACAAAATAATAACGCCTGTACCCCCCCTAACGAGCTCTAGACAAAATAATAACGCCTGTACCCCACCTAACGAGCTCTAGACAAAATAATAACGCCTGTACCCCACCTAACGAGCTCTAGACAAAATAATAACGCCCGTACCCCACCTAACGAGCTCTAGACAAAATAATAACGCCTGTACCCCACCTAACGAGCTCTAGACAAAATAATAACGCCTGTACCCCACCTAACGAGCTCTAGACAAAATAATAACGCCTGTACCCCCCCTAACGAGCTCTAGACAAAATAATAACGCCTGTACCCCCCCTAACGAGCTCTAGACAAAATAATAACGCCTGTACCCCCCCTAACGAGCTCTATACAAAATAATAACGCCTGTACCCCACCTAACGAGCTCTAGACAAAATAATAACGCCTGTACCCCCCCTAACGAGCTCTAGACAAAATAATAACGCCTGTACCCCCCCTAACGAGCTCTAGACAAAATAATAACGCCTGTACCCCACCTAACGAGCTCTAGACAAAATAATAACGCCTGTACCCCACCTAACGAGCTCTAGACAAAATAATAACGCCTGTACCCCCCCTAACGAGCTCTAGACAAAATAATAACGCCTGTACCCCACCTAACGAGCTCTAGACAAAATAATAACGCCTGTACCCCACCTAACGAGCTCTAGACAAAATAATAACGCCTGTACCCCACCTAACGATCTCTAGACAAAATAATAACGCCTGTACCCCACCTAACGAGCTCTAGACAAAATAATAACGCCTGTACCCCACCTAACGAGCTCTAGACAAAATAATAACGCCTGTACCCCACCTAACGAGCTCTAGACAAAATAATTTTGCATCTCTTTTTTCATGTAGGTAATGCTGAAAAAATGTTTATGCAGATTCGAGAAAAATATATACGTGTACACACCGAATACCTCTATTATTTCACAGTATAAGTATTTCCAAGCATTTTTCTCAATGACAGATACTAAAATAGCCACTTTGTCAATATCCACTAGGATTATATTCGATTAATGGTTCCTGCATGTTGCTAACATTTTCCAAAGAATAAATTCTAAACTATGATAGAAATAAATTTCTATGTTTTTAAACACTTAACGCTGAACCGGGATTCTAACCCGGGACCTGTCGTTTGCCGGGCGATTGCTCTAGAAGATTTTTAGAGAATACTAAGTGAAATTAAATCAACTGACCACATTCATACTGCAGACTTGGTTAGTCATCAGGAACAAGGTTTCAGGTGAAATTCGAAAAAAAAAATTTTTTGCACCGTTGTGCCTGCACTAAGAATTGTACAACCAACCAGTAAGGGAACAAAAAAAAATATTTTTCGAAATTGGCCAAAAGGATTACTGAACCTAGTTCTTGATCACTAACCGAGTCTCCAGTATGAATTTGGTCGGTTGATTTAATTTTACCCTAGACATTCTAGTCTAGTGGGCATTAACATAGTGGCTATTTTGGTATCACTTATCGACGTGTCATCGAGAAAATAAATATTTGGAAATAGTTTAGTTCCACATTTTTATCACATACGTTTAATAATGGAGTTGATGCTTGTAATTGTTAGCACCTAGTGGAACTTTTGATACATTTTTGATTGAAAAACACTTGTACTTGTCCACTTATATTATTTCCCTTACCGGTTTCGCTATTATAGCATTATCAAAGGTTTTTTTTACGTTTAATAACATTTTCAACTTCAAGTTTGGTATTGATTGAATAATAACAAGTAATACTTAGGGAAGGTTTTGTCATACAACTAATTATGGGCAATATTTATTATGAAAAAATGTACAGTGTTGTTTGGGTTTTGGGTTAATCTGATTTTATTATATTTTCCAAGGTATAATTTTTATAACAGTTCGGAAAGTATTATATTTTATCAATCATTATTTGGTTACATAATTTAAAATCCCGTAGAGAAACATTTGTGTTCGTTCTGCGTATCACGAAAGGCAAAGGTCCATATTTTGCCAACAACCCATAACTAAATCAAAACAAGATGTATTTCGAACCCTCTTGGGCTCTGTATCAGTTGCATCGCTGCACAGCACACATATTATAATTTACCTTTCATTCGTCGTAGTTTCAACCAGTGTTTCACATTAGGCATCATTAAGTAATTTCATCCAGCTCTCACAGATGGGTGCCCAGCTCTCACAGCCCCGCACATAGGAAACTTCATTCATCTGGTTGCTTGGTGCCCACTTTGGACCTCTCCACCCTAATCTCCTTGGTTTACAACGCTGTGTGCCTGCCACAGAGCACCAAACTAATCTCCTTGGTTGTGGCAGGCACACAACCTTACACAACATTCAAAAATTATAGCAAATTTACACTCGCGTACGAGTTGCGAGACGAGGCACGAGACAAGAGTGTGAACGGACGCTCGCGGCTCGCCTCGCGCCTCGTCTCGAGACTCGCAACGCTCGCATCCGGAGCGGTTTTTTAGGCACAAGAGATATGCATTAAAGTTTATGTTTAGGGAACAATGTGTCACTAAAGTTTAACTACCTACATCTTTTTTTCACAATTGTATACTTTATGTTAAAAAAATCTTTGCAGCATTTAAACAAAATAGACTATTGCGATGGATCGATAACAAACACCATCTTCCGTTTCTTTTTTTTAAATACTTTTCTTTTATTTAAATTAGTTGCGTAGTAGTAGAAGCTCAGTAAGCAAAGACTTGTTGGCGCTAACACCTCCATTGTTGCTAGCTTAAACACAACTGAACTCACTCACCACGAGAGTGTAAACAGGAAGCTCATTCACCAACGACCACGCGAGGTGCGGGCCGAGGGCCGAAACACGAGACAAAGCACGAGACGAGGTACAAGGCGAGAGTTTAAATGTATTATTAGAATACCTAGTACTATTAAGATAATCTATGATTCAAATCCTCCCGAAGTTATTCGGGGGAGAGTAAGAGAACAGCTCTCAGGCAAAACCAGGCGGCCCACCATTGCCTGGGACCGATGGATGGCGGTATATCCATCCCTAATTGCCAGGCCTTAAAACAGACTAGTGACGGGCAGCGGCGTCACTGGTGCAAGGGTTTCGGCACCGCGCTCACCAACCCGCCTGCCCAGCGTGTGTGAGTATGGGCATTTCTTCCAGGGGGACCGCCAAGAATGGTGAAATCCTGGAAAGGCCTATGTCCAGCAGTGAACGAAACAGGCTGATGGATGGATGGATGGATGATTGAAACACATGTAACGCCACCTTGCTCAATATAGACGTACCACATTAATAGCTGCAAAACCATTTCTTTCTTTACCATATCTGTCAAAAACATCAGACTGTCATGAGAGGGCGCTACATTTAAGGGGGTAACTTTTTACCTCGGTACAAAATGCACATCATCATATTGTTTTCCTTACTTTTGAATAAAAAGTATGCAATAAATGTTCTAAAGCAACTTGCAGAAATTCACGAAAAAATTAACAAAAATTATTAAAAATTACGCACTCTAATGTATTACATTTTGTTTGCATTACATTAACACACTTAAAAGCATGTTTACAATTGTAATGAAATGCAGCTAAAATGTAACGCATAAAATTGAATAATTTTCATGTGATCACCTAACTATTAACAAGCAGTTTGCGCCAATTTCTATAAAACCCATTTATTGCAAACTTTTTATTCAAAAGTAAGGAAAACAATATTATGATGTGCATTTTGCACCGAGATCCTCCGTTACCACCTTAACGAGAGACACAGCAAAACATCCGTTAAAAATCTTTTATAATATTTTATTTAAAATTCTCTGTACAAAAATTCGACACACCTTATAAACTAACTATAAAATAAATGACTTAATTCGTTTGTTGGCACATTACTTACTGAAGCTCTCCAAAACTTATGCAGATAATGCGTGCCGAGCAGGGACCAAGGACCCAGGGACGAGGAGGGAGCGTGTCGCTATAACGCACGCTACACACGATAGTATTTTGTTTGAGATATCTTCAGATTTATTTGGTAGGTACCTGAAGACCACAAATTATTTTGATTTATTTTTTATGTTTGGGCGTCGACCTTTATAAAATGTTTTTTTTTTAAGAAACTTATCTATTGTATTATGGGAGTACTACTGTTTTAAAATCTCTTTTTTACCACATATGTAGCCTTAATATGCTCTTTTAGTTAGAGTTTTAGAGCGAGCAGCGCTAATGCTTGGCGGCACGCGGCGTACCCGCGTCCTTTCCCCACACACCGCCCGCAACCCTTTGATACCCATCGCCGCCTCGTCCCTGCCTTCGTCTCCGCCCCGCAGGCGTCATCTGCAAAAGCTTGGAGGCTTATAGCTAAAACTTGTATAATCATAAAAAATAATAAATTAGATGCTAATCACTGATTCGTGATATTTATTTCAGACAATCTGCATCTGTATCATAACGATACATTAATTTTTATCTCAAATTATACGCTAATTAGAGAAAAACATTGCAGGTTATTTCATGGAACAGATATACAAAAAGCTCAGACGATAAGATCATTGAGTAGGGGACCTTATGACCTTGCGTGAAGGTCGTAAATCTAATGGCAGCCACAACTCTTGACAACCATGTTCTTGTACTTGCGCAGGATCACGTTGCTATCGTCCGTGTAGTAGAGCACTGATATCGGGGACAGTTTGATCGGCGCACACGACGGTTTCGGCACCTGAACATAAAATAAATACTTACATAAGATTCATAATTATACTCGTAACTAACAACAGAATACAGGCAGGATTAACAATAAAGCTAAGCAAGTTGCTATTTTTAGGGTTCCGAAGTTTGCAAAACGGGACCTTATTAGGTAGAAAGTTGAAATTTTTACAGAATACGTAATACGTATTGCTACAGTCTCTAACACGACAAATAATAGTATAGAAAAAAAAATCAAGATGGTCCCCCATAATTTCATTCATACAAGAAACCTCGAAATAGTTGCATTATTTTAATGATACTTGGTTTGGCTCTTACTTAGAGACGGTAATACATGTAAGTTTTAAACCTTGTCAGATTGGAGTACATACTCAGAAGTAAAACAAAAATAATAAAAATTAGGGTTCCATAAGCAGGCGGTGCCAAATTTTTTGTCAGATGCTACCATTTTAGCGCTTTGTTTTTTGTAGCCTTGATGTTGCTTTGGCATATAATACTGTTGTTATTTACCATAATATTTTCAAAATTCCGTACCCGTTTTGTGGGGTGGTACGGAACTCTTTGTGAGTGACTCCGATTCACACTTGGCCAAATGATTTTATTTTATTCAATTCAACTAAAATCAGGAGCCAGCTGATTCATATTTAAGTTGTAGGTATTTATAATTGTAGTGAAATTTACTAGCCGTTTCCAAAAAGTGTACGGTGCGTGTGAGGAAATATGCATCTTATATCTACACTAGCTTTTGGCCGCAGCTTCACTTTCATGCATTTGTTAGCGCCTCTCTTTTGGGGTATTATCCAGTCCTGGTTAACAAATCAACAAGAACACCTGTGAGATGCACTAGGGTCTACACACGGCGCTGGTCGCGTGGGCAACGAAGACAGGCGCGTTGGAAGGAAAGTTGCACTCGCCACTGCAGTAGAACGCGCCACAGTCAACTGGCGCTATTATCGAGTTCCAAGTAGCAAATCAACAATAATACCTGTGAAGGGTTCAGTGGACGAACCAGGGTCTGCACGATGGCGTGGTTAGTCGCGTTATTGTGCGCGTTGACATGAAAGTTGCACTCGCCACTGCAGTAGAACGCGCCACAGTCAACTGGCGCTATTATCCAGTTCCAAGTAACAAAAAAACAATAGTACCTGTGAATGGTTCAGTGGACGAACCAGGGTCTGCACGATGGCGTGGGTAGTCGCGTTCTTGTGCACGTTGAGATGAAAGTTGCACTCGCCACTGCAGCAGAACGCGCCATAGTCAACCAACTGGCCCTATTATTCAGTTTCAAGTAACAAATCAACAATAACACCTTTGAGGGGTTCAGTAAATGCACCAGGGTCTGCACGACGGCGTTGGCGCGTTGAGAGGAAAGTTGCACTCGCCACTGCAGTAGAACGCTCCATAGTCCACTGGCGCTATTATCCAGTTCCAAATAACAAATCAACAACTAGTCAACAATAATACCTGTGAAGGGTTCAGTAGATGCACCAGGGTCTGCACGATGGCGTGGTTGGTTGCGTTCTTGTGCGCGTTGAGAGGGAAGTTGCACTCGCCACTGCAGTAGAACGCGCCGTAGCCGTCCGGCGCTATTATCCAGTCCTGGAAGGCAAATCAGAATCAAATCAAAATAAGTGGTAAAGCTGATGCCAGGCTCGACTGTGGAGGTACCACAATCTTACTCGCAAACTCCTCCGCAGTTATTCGGGAGAGAGTCAAACAGGCACAACCAGGTAGCCCACCATGCCTGGGATCGATTGATGGCGTTATATCCATCCCCAGACTGGTGACCGGCTGCGGCGGCGTCACTGGAGCGAGGGTTTCGTCTCCGCGCTAACCAACCCCTGCCTGCCCAGCGTGTGTGAATGTGGAGTATGGGCATGAGGGTGGCGAAATCTTGGAAAAGCTTACGTCCAGCAGTGAACGAAGACAGGCTGGAATGGCTGGATGGAATACCCTCTATATACACCTCGGGCCAACCGAAAAGGCGCGCGTGAAGCTGTCTCCTGCGCAATATTCCCGCGCACCACGCCTTCTTTACTGCCCCGAACTGTACTGTGACAATCTTATATCATTACTAGCTTTTACCCGCGGCTTCTCCCGCGTTGAATAAGTTTTTGTGTACTCCTATAAGTTATGTCTATGTTTTTCGGACTGTTACCTACAGTTAACACAGCGGATGAAATGTGAGTGTTATGCGCCGCCGTATTTCCCATTTTGTATATATTTGCGATTTATGGGATAAAAATTAGTTTTTGTAGATCTAGTAGATCTAGAACATTATTTGTGCAAAGTTTCAGCTCAATCGGTTCAATATGTAGGGCGTGAAAGGGTGACACATTAGTTTTCTATAGAACATGAAACCTCATTTCCATCCCATGGGAACTGATTTATGGGATAAAAAGTACCCTATGTCCTATTCCAGGTCTAGAACCATATTCATGCAAAATTTCAGCTCATTCGGTTCAGTAGTTACGGCGTGAAAGCGTAACAAACATCCACCCATCCATCCATCCACCCATCCATCCATCCATCCATCCATCCAAACTTTCGCATTTATAATATTATTGGGATAGTGGGATGGGATTGGCGCAGTATAAATGAGTCTTTTCCTCTTGATCACTCCAATTATATCAGGGCACTTGTAACCAGGTAAAGGAGCAGATAAGTCATACTCAGTTTTCTATTAAAACGATATTTTAATCTAGGTTATGTAGCCTCCAAAGGAACAAACCTGCCATTCCAGATCCTTAAAACTGACGTATAACGTTTGAATCTCACAGCTTCTCGTAGTCCAATGTGACGTATCTGTAAGAGTAAATCATTTTTGTGTTTAAAAAACCAATTAAGTGCGAGTGGGATTCGTGCCATCAGTCAGGGGTTCCATACCGTCATCATACATAAGTTAGTTTTAACAGAAAATACACACTCATCAATAAGTACGTAAAAAATGCATGCAACAAAACTCCAAAGTTAAGTTGGTTAAGGGGGTAACTTTTTACCTCGGTACAAAATGCACATCATAGTATTGTTTTCCTTACTTTTGGATAAAAAGTATGCAATAAATGTGTTTTAAAGCAACTTGCGGAAATAGTTTATTAATAACAAAGTCTTCACAAAAAAAAATACGTTCTTTAATGTATTCCATTTTGTTTGCATTAAATTAATAAACTTAAAAGCGTGTTTACAGTTGTAATGTAATGCAGCTGAAATGTAACGCATAAAATTTAATAATTTTCATGTGATCACCTAACTATTAACAAGCAGTTTGCGCGAATTGCTATAAAACGCATTTATTGCAATTTTTTTTATTTAAAGGTAAGGAAAACAATATTATGATGTGCATTTTGCACCGAGATCCTCCGTTACCACCTTAAGGCGTATTCATAAACTTAATTGTCAACTCGATGTGTGTCGGTAGAAATATCGGACGGACGATTATATCGATTGAAATAATGTTCATCCCACCAAAAACATAAATGTGAAGATGGGAGCCAAGTTCAGTATTATGATAATTATGGTGTGGCTGTTGACTTCACCGACAAAAAACTTGAGATATAAATGGGTATTAAGTTCTGTAGACAATCCTGAAATTTATTTATAAGAACATATAATATAACATTCTTAGGTAAATTAAAAACACAGTTTCTTGTTTTTTTTTTGCCACAACAATGTTTGCTATTTAAAAACATGACTTTTTAAATTTGAATAGTCGAATTATTTGTAAAAAGCAAATAACATAATGAAATATTTAACCTCAACATTTAACCTGTGAAAGAATCATTAAAATCGCTGCAGGCGTTTGGGAGCAGTACGAGTAAGAGAATTCTTGCGTAAATTAAAGGAAACTTTCGATTTGTATTGGTTTAAAGTAACAAAAAAAACTATTAAGCTTTATATTTTGGCTATTTTATGCCTAACATGTATTATTTTTTTGTATTTGGACCACTTGTATGGAAGGAGTAGGCCTTCAAAGACATGGCTAATACATATTGCAGTTTGAGTGTGTATTCTCCCTAAAGAATTATGCTAGAATAGAAAATTTATGACTTTCGGATTTACCGCCCCTGGAAACAGAATAGGACAGTAAAAAATAGTACACAGAGGGCGGCCATACGAGGGACAAGACCGATCAGCAGTTTTTGTTTGCGCACAAAAATACGTATTTTTATAATTCAACTATAAATCCCGTTGATATTTAAAAGAGGGCGCCCCACCCTACACTATCGTCTTCCGACGCCCATAGGCGCAACTCACCTGTTAATGGGTTGTGTACAATCTTCTCGGAGAAGCCCTGACTCCGCCACCGCCTCGCCTCGCGCTTTCTCCTCGCCCCTGCGTCCGCATTACCAAGCTTGGGAGGGTTCTTGAAGAACGCCACCAGGAACGGCTGCTTGCCTTCCACGATCAGCCCTCGAGGCTCTTCCAGGCCGACTTCTTCCGGCTTTACATTCCGTTCTGAAATATAATCGTTAACTTTATTTTAGTCTACCGTTTTCACTGTGTGTACTACTTCCTCTTTTTCAAGTTATTCAAAACCATCCATCCACCTGTTGGATTTACAGCAGTTGGATCCACTGCTGAACATAGGCCTTTCCAATATTTTGCCACTCTTGGCGGTCCTCCTAGAAGAAATGCCCATACTCACACACGCTGGGAAAATCGGATCAATCGAAATCGAGATATCCAGATTAAAAGCGCGTGGGGCGGGGTTGAGCTCGTTGACTGAGCGCTCGATCGATACCCTAGCGCAGGGTTTCTTAAGCTGGGGTCCATGGACCCCTTAGGGGTCCGTGACATGAATGCCAGGAGTCCACAGCCACTCAGTTCACTCTTAACATATATTTATTATACTGAGTCCAAACAACGGTATTCGTTTCATTATCTTAGTTTTGATGCTATTTAATAAAGTATTAATGTAAACTAACCAATAAAAGTGATTTTTAATAGTAAGCTTTATTTTTTTTCACAAAATTTCTTCGACAGGGGTTCGTGGAATCTTTGAAATTCTATAACTGATCCGTGGCTACAAAAAGTTCAAGTCAAGAACCACTGCCCTAGCGGGAGGCGACACTTTTCATAAAATCCTCCACTTTATTTATTTATGATTTTGCAAGGCACATGTCCAAATACTACAACGTTGTACTATATTTTAAGCAGTGATTATAAAAACGAATTATAAAAAGTGAAAAAACAATCTCACCTGGCTGTGAATGCGGATGGACAGTAATGAAGAAGCCGCGGTTGTCAGCCGGCGCCGTCAGCCAGACCGCCAGAGCGCTGGTCACGTTCAGCTCGAGCCAACCTTCGGATCCCGCGGTCGTGTTCACTGCTACCACACGGTCTAACTCCAAACCACTGCAATTAGAATATAGACGATCGAATGACTGAACTGAAAAACCGTACGGCATAAACAAGTGTTAATTAATCAGCGTCAACAAAGAAGGAAGATTTGAACTTAGCTGTTAGTTACACAATATGTATGCCATTGCGCATCCCTTCTATACGTCTTAGGATATGCAACTGCATCTGTAACGACATCCGTGATTTTATATTTACAGCAGCACGTCCCCCGGGGCGCCCGCCACTTCAAACGTGACGTAATACAACTCACCCCTAAGCATCGACGCTGATAACTCGATGCACTTTCACAGTATAAAGCTATGTCGAAGTATCGGTCTGTGTGGGAGCCTGGTGTAAATGCAGCTCCGCAGTGAGCAGCACTAAAGCGTGCCCCGAGGCGCCCGCCACTTCTAACGTGACGTAATATAACTCACCCCTTAGCATCGACGCTGATAACTCGATGCACTATCACAGTATAAAGCTGTGTCGGAGTGTCGGTCTGTGTGGGAGCCTGGTGCAGATGCAGCTCCGCAGTGAGCAGCACTAAAGCATCCCCCGGGGCGCCCGCCACTTCGAACGTGACGTAATATAACTCACCCCTTAGCATCGACGCTGATAACTCGATGCACTTTCACAGTATAAAGCTATGTCAAAGTATCGGTCTGTGTGGGAGCCTGGTGTAAATGCAGCTCCGCAGTGAGCAGCACTAAAGCATCCCCCGAGGCGCCCGCCACTTCGAACGTGACGTAATATAACTCACCCCTTAGCATCGACGCTGATAACTCGATGCACTATCACAGTATAAAGCTGTGTCGGAGTGTCGGTCTGTGTGGGAACCTGGTGCAGATGCAGCTCCACAGTGAGCAGCGCTAAAGCGTCCCCCGGGGCGCCCGCCACTTCGAACGTGACGCAATATAACTCACCCCTTAGCATCGACGCTGATGACTCGATGCACTATCACAGTATAAAGCTGTGTCGGAGTGTCGGTCTGTGTGGGAGCCTGGTGCAGACGCTGCTCCGTAGTGAACAGCGCCAAAACGTCCCCCGGGGCACCCGCCACTTCGAACGTGACGTAATATAACTCACCCTTTAGCATCGACGCTGATAACTCGATGCACTATCACAGTATAAAGCTGTGTCGGAGTGTCGGTCTGTGTGGGAGCCTGGTGCAGACGCAGCTCCGCAGTGAGCAGCGCTAAAGTGCTCCCCTGGGCGCCCGCCACTTCGAACGTGACGTAATATAACTCACCCCTCAGCATCGAAGCTGATAACTCGATGCACTTTCACAGTATAAAGCTATGTCGAAGTATCGGTCTGTGTGGGAGACTGGTGCAGATGCAGCTCCGCAGTGAGTAGCACTAAAGCATCCCCGGGGCGCCCGCCACTTCGAACGTGACGTAATATAACTCACCCCTTAGCATCGACGCTGATAACTCGATGCACTTTCACAGTATAAAGCTATGTCGAAGTATCGGTCTGTGTGGGAGCCTGGTGCAGATGCAGCTCCGCAGTGAGCAGCGCTAAAGCGTCCCCGGGGCGCCCGCCACTTCGAACGTGACGTAATATAACTCACCCCTTAGCATCGACGCTGATGACTCGATGCACTATCACAGTATAAAGCTGTGTCGGAGTGTCGGTCTGTGTGGGAGCCTGGTGCATACGCAGCTCCGCAGTGAGCAGCGCTGAATCGTCCCCCGGGGCGCCCACCACTTCAAACGTGACGTAATATAACTCACCCCTTAGCATCGACGCTGATAACTCGATGCACTATCACAGTATAAAGCTGTGTCGGAGTGTCGGTCTGTGTGGGAGCCTGGTGCAGACGCAGCTCCGGAGTGAGCAGCGCTGAAGCGTCCCCCGGGGCGCCCGCCACTTCAAATGTGACGTAATATAACTCACCCCTTAGCATCGACGCTGATAACTCGATGCACTATCACAGTATAAAGCTGTGTCGGAGTGTCGGTCTGTGTTACCATGTGTGTGAAATAAATATTTTTGTATTTTGTATTTGTATTTGTGTAGGAGCCTGGTGCATACGCAGCTCCGCAGTGAGCAGCGCTGAAGCGTCCCCCGGGGCGCCCGCCACTTCAAACGTAACGTAATATAACTCACCCCTTAGCATCGACGCTGATAACTCGATGCACTATCACAGTATAAAGCTGTGTCGGAGTGTCGGTCTGTGTGGGAGCCTGGTGCAGACGCAGCTCCGCAGTGAGCAGCGCTGAAGCGTCCCCCGGAGCGCCCGCCACTTCGAACGTGACGTAATATAACTCACCCCTTAGCATCGACGCTGATAACTCGATGCACTATCACAGTATAAAGCTGTGTCGGAGTGTCGGTCTGTGTGGGAGCCTGGTGCAGATGCAGCTCCGCAATGAGCAGCGCTAAAGCGTCCCTCGGGGCGCCCGCCACTTCGAACGTGACGTAATATAACTCACCCCTTAGCATCGACGCTGATAACTCGATGCACTATCACAGTATAAAGCTGTGTCGGAGTGTCGGTCTGTGTGGGAGTCTGGTGCAGACGCAGCCCCGCAGTGAGCAGCGCTGAAGCGTCCCCCGGGGCGCCCGCCACTTCAAACGTGACGTAATATAACTCACCCCTTAGCATCGACGCTGATAACTCGATGCACTATCACAGTATAAAGCTGTGTCGGAGTGTCGGTCTGTGTGGGAGTCTGGTGCAGACGCAGCCCCGCAGTGAGCAGCGCTGAAGCGTCCCCCGGGGCGCCCGCCACTTCTAACGTGACGTAATATAACTCACCCCTTAGCATCGACGCTGATAACTCGATGCACTATCACAGTGTAAAGCTGTGTCGGAGTGTCGGTCTGTGTGGGAGCCTGGTGCAGACGCAGCTCCGCAGTGAGCAGCGCTGAAGCGTCCCCCGGGGCGCCCGCCACTTCGAACCAGACGTGCCGCCCGTGCCCGTGACGAAGAGCGCCTAAATGGTGCTCTGGAAACAATACATTAAAATCGAAATGTTATAAATTTTAGTCGAGGGTTTCCTACATGAACTCTATAGTTGATTAATGCAAAACTTTTTACTTTTAACACGATCTGTCGACTGACTGCCTGATTGTGCGAAGCTACGATTCTTCTAAGCCTTCTTTAGCCGATGTAACGTTACTGTGAATTTCGTTTTACCGATAGTCTTTACACCGAGAGGTTGTTATGTCGACGATTCATTTGTTCGATGTAACAATACTTTGAAATACGATAACAAAAAACTGGACAGGTATTAGAAATATAAAATAGTAATTAAATATAATTTCATTATGTATAAACATGCTCAATTTACAATGCCCTATTAATAAATGGTATCTTTATAATTACGTTTATCGACAACATTTTGCTGACTTAACCTTTTTTCAGGCGTTTATTTTTCGTTAAATGCCCAAACTTTTCTTGAAATTTCCGGCTTTAGGTCTAGATTTTTAAAATTTAAAACAACATTTTGCTCCTTAATTTTTTTTCAGGCGTTTAGTTTTTCGTTAAATGCCCAAACTTTTCTTGAAATTTCCGGCTTTCTGTCTAGATTTTTAAATTAAAAAATGGTATTATTATTAAAACTAAACGCCTGAAAAAAAATTAAGGTGCAAAATGTTGTTTTAATTTTAAAAAATCTAGACAGTAAACCGGAAATAACAAGAAAAGTTTGGACATTTAAGGAAAAACTAAACGCCCGAAACAAAAATAATGAGCAAAATGTTGTCGATAAACGTATTTATAAAGATACCATTTATTAATAGGGCATTGTAAATTGAGCATGTTTTTGCATAATTAAATTATATTTAATTACTATTTTATATTTCTAATACCTGTCCAGTTTTTTGTTATCGTATTTCAAAGTATTGTTACATCGAACAAATGAATCGTCGACATAACAACCTCTCGGTGTAAAGACTATATCGGTAAAACGAATTTCGCAGTAACGTTACATCGGCTAAAGAAGGCTTAAAGGATCGTAGCTTCGCACAATCAGGCAGTCGACGGATCGTGTTCGAAGTAAAAAGTCTCGCATAATCAACTTTCGAGTTCACGTAGGGAACCCAGTTGAGAAAACCATGCATGCAAATGCTAAGATAGTATTCCAAAAACAAAACATAGGCAAAATAATGAGCAAAATGTTGTCGATAAACGTATTTATAAAGATACCATTTATTAATAGGGCATTGTAAATTGAGCATGTTTTTGCATAATTAAATTATATTTAATTACTATTTTATATTTCTAATACCTGTCCAGTTTTTTGTTATCGTATTTCAAAGTATTGTTACATCGAACAAATGAATCGTCGACATAACAACCTCTCGGTGTAAAGACTATATCGGTAAAACGAATTTCGCAGTAACGTTACATCGGCTAAAGAAGGCTTAAAGGAATCGTAGCTTCGCACAATCAGGCAGTCGACGGATCGTGTTCGAAGTAAAAAGTCTCGCATAATCAACTTTCGAGTTCACGTAGGGAACCCAGTTGAGAAAACCATGCATGCAAATGCTAAGATAGTATTCCAAAAACAAAACATAGGCAAAATAAGAACAAAGGGATATAAAAATACACGAAAGACATATATTATCATCGCAACACATCCCGAGGGGGTGGCAGAGGTTTTTCCGAGCGTGTACTGTCACTGGGACAGTCAATCATTTATTTAATTAATTATCAAAATAACACTCGTACCATCTCTTTTCACTGACGATTTTTACGTTCCAGCGTGATAGGGGTAAGCCATATCGCCGTACTTTTGCACACACTTTTTAAGGTATGCGCAGATTTACCTCATAGTCCGGGAGGTACCGTTGCAAATAAGAAAGTCATAGTAAGCCGGCTGATATTGACATCGATCGTAGATCTCACATGACTAATATGTGAATCGACCGACTACTGCTCAAGTAGCGGTGGGTGTGGGTGTGAGAGGTTGCGAAAGTGGTAAAAAAAAAGTAATAGTACGCCGGCTCATACTTTTCTCAACAGATAGTTGACATCATACTGAGCTGAAAAAAAAATAGTCAGCTGCACCGTGGAGGGGGGATGATGCGTCAGCTGCTCGCATGAACTTGAAAAAAACACGTAAAACAAAGTAATAGTACGCCGCATGAAATTTGACTAGAGGTGATTCTTTAACTAATTAAGAGTACAAAAACAATAATCAGCTGCACGGGTAGCGGTGGAAAGGCCATCACTGACGCAGTAAAGTTAAAAAATATTGGAACAGTTTCCCTTTAAACGCATATTTGGAGATAGATATATTTATTCATTTCCGGAAACTGCTTGAGCCCATAACACGACCTTCGGGCTACCTGGGCCTCTCCCCCTAAAATTCCAAAGAAACGTCGGCGTGTGCGTCTCTTTGTCGTATTATGTGTAAAACGGGATTAGTATATTTAATCTGTATCTTTACCGCGTCAGCTGACGGTCTTTCCACTGCTACCCATGCAGCTGAATATTGTTTTTGTACTTTTAATTAGTTAAAGAATCACCTCTAGTCAAATTTCATGCGGCGTACTATTACTTTATTTTACGTCTTTTTTTACAAGTTCATGCGAGTAGCTGACGCATAATCAGCCCCTCCACGATGCAGCTGACTATTTTTTTTCAACTCAGTATGATGTCAACTATCTGTGAGAAAAAATTCAGCCGTCGTACTATTACTTTTTTTTTACCACTTTCACAACCTCCCACACCCACGGCAGGTGCGTCAGCTAACGCTTGGTTTTGTTATTAGTCATTCCAGATCTATTGAAAAAGATGGAAATCAATCGGCGTAAAAACACTTCCTAAAATGCAAAAGTTCATGCAAGCAGCTGACGCATAATCCCCCCTCCACGATGCAGCTGGCTATTTTTTTCAGCTCAGTATGATGTCAACTAAGTATCTGTGAGAAAAGTTTCAGCCGGCGTAATATTACTGTTTTTTTTTGCCATTTTCGCAACCTCCAACTCTCACACCCACCGCGGGTGCGTCAGCTGACGCTTGGTTCTGTTATTATTCATTCCAGATCTATTGAAAAAGATGGCAATCTATCGGCGTAAAATCACTACCTATTTTATTTTTGTAAAATGCAACGCTACCGCCCGGGCTATCAGTCTTTATCAATGCTCAGGTGTTTTCCTTCGCCGTTCAACAAGTGGTAAGTACCTATTTATATTACGTAGTAATACTTCATATTCTCTGCTAATACTATGCACATATTCGGAAAATCTCATTGGTGCACAACCCGGCAGGATTATAACCCGGATCTAAAGATTGAGAGACCGGCATCCTACCGACTGAGTAAGCCGCTTAGATACCGCAATTTCAACAAAAAAAGGTTATTATAAATTTCTGAACTTACTGTTCTCCGATCCATCGAAATATATGTTTGCGTGAGATATCATTAATTACTTCACAGAATAAAGTAAATACCTCGAAGTATCAGTTTCACTACTTCATAGTAAAATGTAAATATTAGATAAAAGGACAACAATTAGTCTGAATAAGAGCAGTTCGTAACTCGTAACTAAGTATATACAAAGTTCAGCAAAACAACAAGGCATGAATATTAATTAACAATTCGCATGCAAACAAGTGTCCGAGACTTGATGGCGACTTGCTACTAATCCGAACGCCCAACAGGTGTGCCTCGCTGGCTCGCTCCATTGGCGCACAGGGTAACTTGACACCAGATACCTGCCTGCAAGCTTCCTATACATTAATGTGGCTACCTGTCGGCGTGCCATGAACATGCCAAAAAAAGTATCTTTCTATAACGTACCGTCGGTGAAAAGTGTACATCTCCACGAAAATTTATGTCGTGACGATAAGTTTCTATGTTTTTTATTCAAATCTTGGTAAAGGGAAATATTGAAAATGTCTATAGAAGTAAACGCAGCAAGAATATAAATTACTATTCATTCTCGATGATGTTAAATAAACAATTTGTAGTTTCTGTGGCGTCGGATTCACTGCAGGAGTAAAGAAACAGATGATATACATTTGCATACTCCGTCACCCAATAAAATATTGCCATCACTGATAATTAAATATGATAAAAAAATCACAAGATATTCAATATTAATATCTAATAATAATATTCATATTAATAAAAATAATATCCGTCCATCCATCCATCAGCCTGTTTCGTCCACTGCTGGACATAGGCCTTTCCAGAATTTCGCCATTCTTGGCAGTCCTCCTGGAAGAAATGCCCATACTCACACACGCTGGGCAGGCGGGTTGGTGAGCGCGGTGCCGAAGCCCTTGCACCAGTGACGCCGCTGCCCGTCACCAGTCTGTTTTATACCGGGTGTAAAAGCAAAGGCAAGAATCCTTTAAGTGTGTGTTAGTATGATTGGTAAAGATATTATTTTAAATACTGGGATCTCTAAATAAAGTACCAGTACCTCATAATAAGACGATTTTCTTTACTCAAAATACACTAATCGCGTGAACACCCACACGGTCGCTGGCCACTCGGATGAGGGGTGCGGGTTGCGGGGTGCAATTAGGTGGGTGGGGAGGCGGTGAGCTGCGTAGCCATAGCTTAGAAAAATGATGGAATTTTTGGTGAAAATTCAAGGTATATATTTTTTTTCGTAATGACATCAGAATCGTGTATACTTTCATACCCTAAAGGGATTCTTGACTTAGCATTTACA
Source organism: Ypsolopha scabrella (assembly GCA_910592155.1). NCBI lineage: Eukaryota > Metazoa > Arthropoda > Insecta > Lepidoptera > Ypsolophidae > Ypsolopha > Ypsolopha scabrella. The sequence continues at coordinate 12,776,974 of OU342965.1, forward strand.
TCCTGTATAAGGCCCGGCAATTGGGGATAGATATACCGCCATCTATCGGTCCCAGGCAATCGTGAGCCGCCTGGTTTTGCCTGAGTGCTGTTCTCTTACTCTCCCCCGAATAACTTCTTTGTATTGCTTGCTTGTTGCATGTTTTTATGCGAGCGGTCTGCACTAGTCTGCATTTTGAATAGCACGACAAGAGTTGTTTAGCGGAATATTGCAAATTATATTCATATATCCTTTACTTAGTGATGGACTTCCGCAAGGTAACGCCTATTTCAATTAATCAACTTCGGGAGGATTTGCGAGTAAGATGGTGGTACCTCCACAGTCGAGCCATAATAAATATTGTACTTTGATTTCTGCCTAATCTAAGTATTTTTGTTTTATCAAAATACATTTTTTTATAATTATGTCCTTCTGCCTTTGAGACAAAATGAGTGCATTTTTTTCATTTTCCTCCACAGTTTCTCTGGTAGTGCCTGAAGTTAAGGGCTTGCCTTTGGTCTTTCAACGGTTTTTGTTTTAATATGCTGAGTCAACCTATCTGATCAATGTAAAACTTGGACACGGGTTTTTTCAGACTTTCCGCTGTCAGGTCGGTTACCTAATTGGACAAATTTCACTCGGAAGATTTTATTTTTGAAAATTATGCCTTTTTGAGTTATTAATTCGTTTTATGACTAAATTGCTCGAGTTTTATGTCTGAAATTACTGCTATAACAGGAAAACATGGTTTATTTTCCGATGTCAGGAGAAAAAACTCCTAAATACTTTTTCGTAAAATCCAGAAAAAACTCGAAAATTCGCTGATTCTGCGTGTCGGCAGCGCGCGAAGCGAGCGTTCTAATGTGGACTCTCTGACAGGATACTGATGTTCAAAATCGCTCAGTAAGATTATCGTGCACCAGTTATAAGGCCTTAAAACCCCTTTTTTTAGGGTTCCGTAGTCCGACAAGGAACCCTTATAGTTTCGCCATGTCCGTCTGTCCGCGGCTTAGCTCAGAGACTACGAGTACTAGAAAGCTGTGATTTGGTATGGTACATATTAATCACAGCGACAAAATGGTAAAACATTATTTCAAAAAAAAAACTTGTGTGTACCTCCCCCGTACACGTAAATTGGGGATGATTTTTTTTTCTCGTCTATCCCGTAGTGTGGGGTATCGTTGGATAGGTCGTTTAAAAACATTGTGTGTCATAACCATTTTTCGATTTAGGGTTCTGTTGGCGAAACATTAAGCTTTAAAGTGCAAATTTTTGTTAGAGTCGAGCGTCCCCCCACCCCCTGCCGGCTAAACGGCTGTTTATAGATATGTGAAAAAATTCACAGAAGTAGTATATGTAATGAATTTAAAAGGAAAACTATTACAGCTAAGTAGGCTTTACAGGTTTACGAGTACAGGTCGCGCCAAACTTTTGGCCACCTCTAAACACGAAAATGTATGGGGCCGCAAACTTTATATTCTAAAATTTAGTATAACTATTCCGGGGTACAAAATTTCTTCACAAATTGTAATCTACATACATACACAATACTGACTCCCATTGCAGCCGTGGCAGATATTTTTAGAGCACATTATATTTTATATACCTAATACATTTATTATATTTGAGTAAAGCTACGCTACAACAACTTACTATTCCATGAATTGATTACATTGTGGCAGTGGGACTGACCGACATTCCAGTGATAGATATATAATATAACTAGCTTTTGCCCGCGACTTCGTCCGCGTGGAGTTCGGTTCACCCCCTTAGGGGGCGAATTTTCAAAAATCCTTTCTTAGCGGATGCCTACGTCATTACAACTATCTGTATGCCAAATTTCAGCGAAATCCGTTCAGTAGTTTCGGCTGTGCGTTGATAGATGAGTCAGTCAGGTTTGCCTTTTATATATTCAAGAAGATAATAAAACCAACGCTTTAGTTAGTTATAAAAAAACAGTCCATGACAAAAGCAGACAAGGTAAGGAAATATTATTGTTTTGTCTTGTTAGCCGATTAGAGATTGTCCCTAGAGGACAACGGGGGGGGCGGCGCGGCGCCAAGGACCAGCGTGCGTGTGGTATGCGACCATTAAATTATCTACTGACTCATCTTTATGCGGACTACCTGTGGACCCCCAGGGGCTACCTTGGAATTGAGTCGTCACTCATAGACCACTAACGTAAAACAAATAAATGAACGCATCCGAAGTGCAGTCGTTCGTAAACAATAAAATAAATCGAAATTCTACACTAATACCTAATAATGCAGTAGTAAAAAAGTCGTGTCTGTATATTTAACATTTTTGCGAAATTTTAATTGAAATAGGTTATTAGTACTGAGGCTAAAACTAAAATTTTTGGAATTTTTGTCTTTCTGCATGTCTGTCTTGCTGTCTGTCTGTCTTGCTGTCGTTTTGCTGTCTGTCTGTATGTATGTATGTGGAACTGAACTCAACGGATTTAAATGCGGTTTTCTTTACTATCATCGTAGTGACCCTGATCAAATTTTGAAAATGTTATCTATAGAAACATTAAAAACTTTTTTAGAATGAATAAAAGCCTTAAAAGCTTTTTAGAAAAAATATTTGATTTCTTGTGCAAAATTATCACCAGCATGAACAGAGGTGTCCACATCTTTTGTCAACAGCGGTATGGAGTGAGGGGAAATGCCACATGCAGTACTACTAAAATTTCATGAATCTACTGTAGAAGCAGAGGTGTAAATCGTATTCATTTGACGCATTTATATCTTAATACTGTTATTCTAATGTATACAATAAATCATTGATTTGACAGCTAAAGACGTATGGTTTTAATTGATAAGTCCTATTTGATTAAGCAAATTTAACCCGTTTGACAAAATAGACGTACAAAAAAAGAGGATGGAGTCGTCGCTCTAAACAAATTTCGCAAAAATATTCAATGTACACACACGTCAATTTTACTACTTTATTATTAGTAAGTCTAAATTTTATCACCACGCACTCCCTTCGTGCCAAATTATCAAAAGTTTAAGGTAACTTCTACCTACTTATTCTAGCGCTATGAAGTTCTTACGGAGTGCTTTATTATTTATGACATAATTAGATAATGTTTAAAAAATACTGATTAACGTAATAAGTAATAATAATTCTGTAACTTGTCATAAATTTAATGCATTTAACGTAATATCTAAATTAAGTTTCAAAAATATGTATGTTTCTAAAACTCAGCCATTTTTGTAACAATATCATATTTACTTTTGTTGACCTATTAGTACATTATCTTTCAATGGTTGACCTATGAAATTGAATTTCCATTTCTATTTTCCAACATTTTCACAAAATCGATTATTTTTTATTCGCAAATTATTTCAGTTTAAGTACATGTTAACAACTCGGAATCCAAACGGGTCCTTCACACCGCTAAGGCATTGTAGTGAAGTGAAAAACCTGTTAATTTCATTACGACGAAGGTCGCAGAACCGGTCAGGAAAGTGATAAACGCAGAACGCGGGCCGGCCGGCGATGCTGCATTGTTCATTAAGTTCATTGTCGGTCTCAATTTAGACTTTCCTTGATTAGGAGAAACTTGTTACAGCAGTGCAACTGCGACTTTTTGTTCTAATAAACGCTTAGCCGTATGAAGTGCGGTACTATGTTTATCAATAATAAACTAGAGCATCCTTTTCAGCAATAACACGTGAGCGCGTCGATAAACAGTTTATATATAGAGAGTACCTACAGAACAGAGAGACAGAGTATAGATAAATACCCATGCAAGTACACACATACCGACGAGTTTAGAAGGGCGGAAACAAGTAGTATGTACTCACTTTTACTTTGAAAAGTCATAATAAGATCGCTTTCGTCGATGGCTTGCTGCTCGTCCCCGCTGAGGGCGAGCTCGGAGCTCCTGGTGGGGCGCGCCTGCTCGTGCTCCTCCGCCAGCTGCTTGTACACGTCGAGCAGGAAGCTCGGCGCCGAGTGGTCGAGCTGGTCGTGCGCGCGCCGCGGCCGCGACCCCAGCCCCAGCAGCTCCAGGATCTCGTGCTCAACCACCAGCCGCTCGTGACGCGTCATCGAGTGGTGGATCACCGTCTGGTCCACCCCGTTGTCGATGTACAGCCCCGAAAGCGCCGCCTCCGCCGCCGCGGCCAAAACAATGACGCACGCGCACCGCCACAACACTCGACGGCCGGCCATGTTGACTGTCATCTCGACTCGTCTGGCGAGTACTGGCGACGCGCGCAGCACCGGTGAACCTGCCCACTCAAGGTGGGCCGGAGTCCCGCCTCCCCCACCGACCCTGCCTCACCGACCTCATCTTAACACATCGCAGACTCGCTAGCTGCAGCTTTCGATAACAAACATTTACGTCTCAAACAAACGTACGCTTTGGTCCCGAAGTACGAGTAACAATGGCTACAAATCACGTACAGTGGAGACCACATCAAGCTATATACACTTGCAGTACGACATTAGCCCCTACAAAAAAGAATATAAGATAGGTACAAATTCCGAAGTGTCTAACTTGATGCGGTCTCCAATGTACGAGTACCACAAAGTTAAGAATAGACGATTATTTCTGATGCTTTACGTTTTACATATTTGGTTTACCTAATTCGCCTGATGACGACACCACTGAGAGGTCAAAATATAGCTTCAAATTGTATATTTTTCGTTTATATTTATTAAATCACTTCGATAAATGATCCAATTAAGATTCAAGTAAATTTTCATTAGAGATTTAAAATTCCAAAAGCATATAAACTGAAAAACACATTCAAAATACAAATATGAAGTGCGGACACAACAAGACTTGTTAAATAGCTAAAATAAATTAAGTAACAAGACATGGTGGCGTTAGGCCGGATGACGATAGTCAATTAACTAATAATTATACAACTATATAAGTAGAGTGGAGCCCACATCAAGCTAACAACGTTCAGTATAAGCTGACCTCTCATTGTATAGGCTTCCCGCACAATGAGAGGTCAGCTTATACTGCTTGATGTGGGCTCCACTGTACAGTGCAGTATCAGTGACTGGTGATGTGATGACTACTGCCATTGTACTGAACATAGTCGTAGATATTATTGTAATATGTACCTATGTAGGTTACTTGAGAATAGCAATGGAAAAAAAACTTGTATAATATCGATTGTTACGGCTATTTATTGTGTTACACAATTAAATGAAAATTAAATTATTTAATATACTTTTCCATGAACTTCTTGTGAAACTCGGATCTGAGTGAATCGTTGATGAAGGTGTTTCCTTTCTTCTCGGGCTCGGAGCGTGCGCAGTTTTTGAATACAACGTCGTCATCCCAACGTCTCTTTACCTGCGCAAAATGGAGACAATAAAATAAAAAGTGATCGATCAGCTTGAAAATACGATTCATTGTATACCTACACACTTTTTTTTCATATGTTCTTCCAAGATTTCCCGAATTTTTCCCAATGTCCTTTTGTAATTTTACATCAACATATGTTTCAGCTAAACAGCTCGGTATATTATTTTTATGGAACCCTAAATATATTTCAGGTGTGATCTGATTTTAAGCACTATCATTAATTTCAGTTCTGTGTAGAATAATTATTGACTAAAATATAATGATCAACTCAATTTCGCAGTTTCGTTTCATACATTTTCGAATGGTCCAGAATACCATAACAGCCCCTAATTGTCGATTTTTTTGAAAGGAATAGACTAATTTTAAGGTCATATTAAAGTATAATTTGTTTTCTCCTTGAAATACAAAAGATATACATGTAAATATTCAAGAACTGAATAAATAGCTTTGATGACGTAATAGTCATGTCATTTAGGCATTACCCAATATGCCATTGCCCACAAGAAAAAAAAGTAATATCAAAACCGACGTCTGTTTTTTTTTTATTTTCAGTAATCCCATCTTCAGGTTTTATCCCCTATTTTTTTTTTTTGCATTCTTTCTTTACGTCAAGGAACTCTCCCCATTGAGCCTAAAACGGTATGACTATTACGTCACATTCCCATTTATCCAAACTGATTTTCAAAAAATACTTTCTTTATAAAATATACCACCAGAAAGTTAAAGAACAGTATGTATCTTCATGATTTAGCCTATATTTTCAGAATAAATATACAAAAGGGCCTGTTTCAATTTATGGTTGGTTCGAATTCGAAAAATAAGATTGTATTTATTGTTCAAATCGTTCATTCAAGTCTTATAGCCCAAGCGGCCAGTGCAAGTTTAGTTACGTCATATCATAAGATACCACAAGATGTAAAATATGTATTCGATTGCCCATGAATTCGACAAGTACTACTTGATCTAGGAGGGCACGGGATTTTGCAGAACAATCATGGATACGGGTAGATTTATTTTTATGGGTTATAGAGTGATCCCCTGATGTATCTCATGTCTGCATGTCTGTACGTAGAGGTTGCATCTTCGAGAAATAGTTCATGAAGAGGCTTTATCGTTCAGCAAAAAAAAAACCATAGCGGAAATGGTCTGTCTAAGTACGTATACGAAGTATGGCGTCTCCAAAGGTGGAACAAGTAAGTCTGTCTGCTCCCAGTGGTAGCATTTTCGATAAATGTGGCTTGAAAGAAAATATTATATAGACTATAAGGGATGTTCATAAAATAACGTCACAGCCGAAAACGGGGCAAATATTGAATAAACGCTTTTATATCTCGAGAACCACTCCACGGATTTGGATGCGGATTTCTTTATTATCACCGTAGTTACCCTAGTCAACACATGAACTACAAGGGGTGTTCATAAAACAACGTCCAAACCGAAAACGGGGCAAAGATTCACTGAACGCGGGCGAAGCTGCGGGCAAAGGCTAGTTAATAATAAAGTAGTAAGAAAGTCGTGTCTGTACACTGAACATTTTTGTGATTTTTTTTAATGAATGTGGTTATTTTTTTGTATTGTACTGAGCCCAAAATTACAATTTTTATATTTTTTGTCTGTCTGTCTGTCCGTATATATCTTCCGTTTTAACACTAAAACCACTCAATGGATTGAGATTAAAGCAGTTTTTTTATTATCATCGTAGTGGCCTTGGTGAATATCTATACTAATAATGAAGTAGTAAAAAGTCGTGTCTGTACATTAAATATTTTCGCGTAATTTTGAATGAAATGGGTTATTTGGTACTGTTCTGAGGCCAAAACTGTTCAGTTTTAACTCGAGAACCACGCAACGGATTTGGATGCGGTTTTTTTAATTATAATCGTAGAGACCCTGGTCAGCACATAGGCTATAAGGGATGTTCATAAAATAACACCCAAGCCGGAAATGGGGAAAAGATTAAATAAACGCATTTATAACTCGAGAACCACTGAAATCCGTTCTGGATGAATCTGGATGCGTTTTTTTAATTATCATCGTAGTAACCGTGTTCAACACATAGACTATAAGGGATATTCATAAAATAACGCCCAAGCCGAAAACGGGGCCAAGACTCTCTGAACGCGGGCGAAGCTGCGGGCAAAAGCTAGTTATATAATTGATAAAACAACAACAACCGCTGTTGAAGCGCCTGATGGAACTTAAGAGCAACATCTTTATTAGCAACATTTTGTGTAACTTTAAGGTCAGTCATTCTTCTTCTCAATTTCATCAATCACCGTTCAATACACTTACAAAAAGATGCTCCTGATTTTTATTCTTAAATAAAACCACAACTCAATCCCGAAAATGGTCCTGGATCGAAGCCGGATGTGTACCTAACAAGGATCACTGATTATCTTGTGAAGATCATCGTTTTAATTTTTAAAGTGGATTTATCAAGTTATTTGGTGTTTAAGCTAGATTTATATAATCATTCTAATATTATAAATGCGAAAGTTTGTGTGAGTGTGGGTGTGTGTGAGGGTGTGTGGGAGGGTGTGTGTGTGGGTGTGTGTGTGTTTCTGTATGTTTGTTACTCTTTCACGCTGAAACGGCTGAACGGATTTGGATGAAATTTAGAATGGATATAGATTATACCCCAACTTAACACATTGGCTACTTTTTATCCCGGATAAAAGCATGTCGTTAAACCGAATAGCACGCGGGCGGAGCCGCGGGCAAAAGCTAGTTAATCATAAATTCATAACACAGCACTCAAAAGGGTAGTATTTGGTGTAAATGAAGGTTTACTACACTAATAAGGTAAGTATAACTGAAATACATTATTTTATCACAGTATAATTCTATGATTTTATTGATAGTGCTGTTTACGTAGGTACGAGTAGGTACCTGTTGCATTGTGACTAGAACACTTATATTTGTATTCTGCAATAAATAGGTAATTAAGTTAAAAAACGTACTAATTACAGTATAGTTGGCAGCTATATTTTTTAGCAATGGACCTATTCCTAATCAGCATAGCCTGTGACGTCATTTAGAGGACAAAAAATGAAAGTGATGTTGGTTGCTGTATTTTTGTTAAAATTTACACGATCTCATATTTTTTAAACTATAAATACAAAAATACGGTCTAAAAACCCAATATCTCGACATTTTTTCGGAATCAGCACCGTGTACCTGTTACTTTACTTAGCGAATTGTGGTTGCACAAATTGTCAGACATCCAAAAACAGTGGAATGATATTGTTACCATGTTACCACTATTAAGGCTGCGCCGAGCGTACGACGATTAGACACCTCGCTCTGTACTCTCGTGATCGTGTTTATCGTGGTAAATGCTGCCCGGCCATACTAAAAATGTAACGCAATAAATCGTATTTAAATTTCCAGGCAATATTTCTAAAATGTAAGTCGGACAAATTGTAGTTTATATTTTGGTGATTGTTTGAAATTAAGTTTGAGATAAAATTCCACAGTTAAGTTGTTAAAATGACTTAAACGCCAATACTCCTTTGTTACATTTTGGGCTTAGTTTAAATAGTTTTGTTTTATGAAATATAAATTATTTTTAATTTTTGCTTCGGATAAACATTTACATACATTTTCTGTGATACAAAATATTTTATTTTTATTTATGAAATATTATTCATTAAATCAACTTAACCATGACTGCCGATTTAGCTTATTTTGGTCGGCACACTCTTAAATAAGATTCGCATTCCACGAATCATCGTCTGTGATTCATATAAAACGCTAGATTTACACATTTTTGCGGACGCGTCTGAGCCTATGGTGCCTGTGTCTATGTTCGTAGCAGCAATGATAATGGCGAGGTTTCAATTCGTTTATTGATGGCTAAGAGTCGAGTGGCTCCAATCAAACCCACAACTATACCAAGACTGGAGTTATGTGGTGTTTTAGTAGGGGCACGCCTCTTATGAAAAAGTAAGAAACTCACTTCGAGTTAGGGTGAACAAGGTTCATTTTTGGACCGGCTGTGGAGCCGGTGGTATTGTGTTGGGATGGTTACGCATGTTGCCTTCTAAGCTTCAGCCGTTTGTAAGCAATCATGTTGCTGAAATTTAAGAAAAGGCAGGTAATTGCATATGGCAGCACGTCCCAACCGATAAAAACTCTGCAGATCTAATATCTCGAGGTGTGGATATTAGTACCCTGCAAAATAATAATCTTTGGTGGCTTGGTCCCGACTTTTTGAAACAAGATGTTTCAGAATGGCCTTCACAACCCAAGCATCTTAAAACATTGCCAGAGACTCGACTTGACGTATCATTAAATATCACCGTTGATGATATAAACAACAAAAACGTGTTCATCGATTTTAATCGTTTCTCGAATTGTTCGCGACTTATTCGCTCCGTAGCTTATTCTTATGAAACAAACTATAGAGACAAATTTTTTAGAATAAGAGGAACTTAGTAATGCCCTACAGGTCATTATTTTGAAATGTCAAGATGAGTCCTTTCCAGAGTATAAATTACTCTGCAATATGCAGAATTTACCGATGAAGAGTCCATTACTTAAGTTCAATGTCTTTTTAGATGAAAATAATATCATGCGCGTTGGTGGGCGTCTTGACAATTCAAATCAAGTGTAGGGTACATTTTTACAAATTGCATTTGTTAGTATTGTTAGTAATTTTCTTAGTTTAGTTAAGTTAGTTTCTAGTGTTAGTTTCTGCAGATTTGGGCCCCTCTCTGGGTGTAGGCCTCCTCCAGCTTGTTTCACGCCTCTGTCTTCTGCCTTTTTCAACCAGTCCTTTCCAGCCGTCTTCACTATATCATCTGCCCATCTCATATAGGGTCCACTGACTTTTCTTTTCCCAATTTATTCTTAAAACCACAACTCAACCCCGAACAACCGCCCAGCCCAAACTGTTGATAATTGATAAATTGTTTTAAGAGATACATATTCTGAAATACACTTTCACACGAGCGAAGCCATGGGCAAAGGCTAGTAATAAATATTAGGGATCCATAATAAAAGGATATCGGATTGTTTTAGGTGCTACCAATGTACCCCGACCCGTTTTTTGTCCCCTAGATGTTGCTATGGCTTGTGTACCATAATGTTTCAAAGGTTTCGTACCCGAACGTTGCCCAACTTCAAAACCCAGGGCAGGTTTATAAAATATTTATTGTGTGTGTTGGTACAAAACCGAAGCCCTTTATTCAAGTCAGACTCCCACTTGACCAGTTTTTACAGTATTAAAAGAAAATTTCTTGGAAACCTTAATGATGATCAGCTCTGACCATTTTCAGTCATGGCAACCCCTTGTAGTTGGTATGATGCTGGTGCTAGGAAGCGAACCTTCCTAGTAAATGGATGGTGCACAATACAATGGTGAGTATAAAGAATATGTGCACTATCAAAACAATCCTGACCCACCTTTAAGTCATTTCTTTGTCCTGCTGCTGAGTAGTTAAGTAGTGGGTTTCCTGACAGTATATTTTCCATACGGATCCTTTCTTCTTCCTGTTTCTTTTCAGCTTCCTAAAAATGAAATTAGTAATGTTGTTAAATTAATATTTTGTATTAATTAATTACCTAGCTAAAATCTTATTAAACAGCTGAAATCTTTAAACTAAATTATTTTTTTAAGCCCCCTTTCTTACTGGGCTAAGAAAAATATCAAATGATATTCATAATTCAGAGCAATATTTTGGCAATGCCAGATTTACCAGCAGGCTGGATCTTAGGGCAGCAGATTTTAGGGGCAGCGAATTTGGGACCTTTTTTTTCTTGTCTTACAAAGATTAAAAAGTTTCATATTTATATACCTAAACGTTATTAGGTCCACACAAACAATTCAACATGTTATGCATTTTACCGCAATTTGCATAGTAATAATTACAGAAAAAAGGTGGTGTAATTAAGACAATAGTGCGCAAATCATAAAATTACCAAGTTTATTTATTTACATTATTGTGAACTATGGTATTGAATTGTGGAGGTTGGTAGGAGTGGCAACATGTGAGCAGCTTACTGGCAGCAAATGTGTAAATCCGATGCTGTATTTTGGTGCTGAATGGTAATACATGATGCATTTCAAACCTGGTTTAGGACATTCTATGTTATGCTAACATGTTTGCCTCGGAAGAAACTATATGATTACTGTGAAACTCGTCCAGCAAAATCTGACTAATACATAGTGAGTAGCCATTTTGTATAAATTACAGCATAATAAAAAGTGTTTGACATGGAGACAGGTTAAAATAAAAACAGTTGCATCATACTGTTTCAGTTGCAGTATAGGGTGAAGCCATACATATGTGTGGTATAGCACCCAAAATTTTCTCTCTTTTTGCCAAAGTCCATCTATAGGTATAAATACTGACCTTTTTGGCTTGTTCAATTGCTCTTTCCTTTTTGATCTTATTCAATTCTGCTAACAATGCTGCAGTATCATCATCAGAGTCATCAGAATCTGAAGAATCACCTTCAAGTGGATCATCAGCATCTAAACTAGCTGCAGGTACTTGGTCAATTTTAGGTCTTTTGCCAAGAGGTTCTGGTTGCCGTCTAGCCCCAGGCACTTTGATTTCCTTCTCTCGCTCATCAAGTTCCTTACGGAAGTCTCGTGATCGAAGCTCATCTGTTGTTCCCTGGCCTTGTTCCCTGTAAAGAAAATTAAGACAATGTTACTCTTCTAGAAGACAAGCTGGCAGCCAAAAACTATAGGTAGCTCTTACCTATATTTTAGCTTAGTGTGTCCTGGCAAGTCTCTGCTTGAGTACTGCCGAGATATAGCACTCAAATCCTTCTCCCCACGTCCTTGGCCACCTCTGGCTGGATCGAAGGTTGGTCTGGCTGCAGTTGTCATTTTGTTAAATTTATCTCTTTTATTTTAATCATGCAGTTTTACACAAGGATCGTGCCCTCTTATCGTCACTCTGACCTCAAATTTAGCAAATTTCGAGAATATATGTTTAGGTTCAGGTAGGAATATTACTAGGTAAATCGAAAAATAGTATTTTTATGAAAAATGAAAACAACAAGGTCAACAAGGAACTTTAGGGTCTTTAAGGCCGCGTTCAGTTCTTTTTTTTTCTCTGTTTTGACAATTTGACATTAGTTAGTTACGTCCGCAAAGCCCTTGCTGTTGTGCGAGTCAGCAGGAATGGGTGGCCGTACTTCTCAGAACCCGTAGTGTTCCTGTACTAGTTACTATACTCTTTGCCCGTAGGTAGAATAGATAAGGATAAGGTTTAGTTATTAAAGGACAAAATAGATTTGATTCTTTGTATTGTAGCATGAAAAATAAAGGCAGTCGCGTTTTGACATCCACATCTCTCACACGTCTGTCCTTTAATTATAATTTTAGTTTTTAAAAAGCCTTTTCCAAGCTCCCTGAACTTGTCTGGCGCAGCCGGAGCGGATTTTTCTATATTGCTGTGTGTGCCGTTATTACGCGAGTGAGGAAATTTAGCTATCAAAATCTAGCTAATAGTGTGTGTTTACGGAGGCAGTTGAAAAATCTGTCGAACCAAATAAATTTGACAAGGTTCGGTACTTTAAAGGAGAACTATGGAAGCAGCTGGGATCGGACAGTGAGTAAAACTCTTCACTTTCCCTCCTATGTAAATTCCTTTCCTATTTTTGTAGATTAGTTATTCAAACGTTTTGTTCTTTAGAGATTACAGTCTTCATAGAGATAGGTTTTAATTTTATAATAATTACTCTGTGTGTATTATAAGTTTAAAATGGCGGAACCAGCGCAAAGACCGACCCAAGGGGTCCCCATTGAGATTTTAAAACTAATTCCGACATTTTCTGATGAAACAAAATTATTAAACTCTTACCTTAGAAAATGCGAGTATGTAATCGCAAAATACCAAGGCGATGCCGACCGAAACGAGTTTCTGATGCAACATATTACCAGTAAATTGTCTGGTAATGCTGCTACCCTTATAAGTGAGCGTGCAGATTTTGAAACGTGAAACGATTTAAAAGCCCTGTTAATCCAACATTTTGGCGATCCACGCAACGAAGAGTGCGTCGCGATCGAGCTCGAGTCACTAAAAATTAAAAATAATGAATCTTTTCTTGATTATTGCGGCCGAATCCAGGATATAAGAGCGGTACTTTTATCAAAGGTGAATGTTAATCAAGCCCATAGTTCAAATTTGAAAGAAGCAAAACGGGTTATACCAGGTGAAATTAAATCAACCGACCAAATTCATACTGGAGACTCGGTTAGTCATCAGCAACAAGGTTTAATGACCCTCCAGATGAAATTCGAAAAAAAATATATTTTTGTCCCGTAGTGCCTGCACTAGGATTTGTATTTAAACTAGTCCAACCAGCAAAATTGGCCAAAAGGATGACTGAACGTAGTTCTTGATCACTAACCGAGTCTCCAGTATGAATTTGGTCGGTTGATTTAATTTTACCTTATATACAATAACACAGCATTAAATGTGTTCTTATATAATCTGCCGGAAGATATGGTGAGGTTGGTTAGATTGAAAAATCCCAATACTTTAGAGCAGGTGCTTACATTCGTCCTGGAAGAAGTAAACTTCCAGGAACAGTACAACCTAAAAAGTAAAATGTTCAGTAACAATAAACCCCATAATGTGCCTCAAATAAATACACCTCAGCTAAATACACCCCTGAAGTTTGGCATCCCACAGCAATCCATGCCTTTCAGGCCTGCTGCACCATTTCAACCTACAGGTTTCAGACCAGTACTGCCAAACACACAATTTAAATTTGGAATCCCGAATAAGCCTCAGAACTTTACACAAGCTCCACTACGTCCTTCACAACCACCAAATCAATTTGGCTATCGTCCACCACAACCATTCGGGTATCGTCCCCCACAACCATTAGGGTACCGTCCACCTTAACCCTTTGGCTACCGTCCACCTCAGCCCTTCGGCTATCGACCCCACAACAATTTGGCTCTCAGCAAGCACAAATGATGCAATCAAATGATGTGTCAATGAGGACTGCTGCTGCTCCAGTAAAACCACAACAGGGTTTCCCTGTAAACGAGCTATTTTATACAATTGACAATGAAGGCCAGACCTACTATTATGAACCATACTACGAACAACCAGACATGACTTGTGACTATAGCAATTCATGTTATGAACCAGATGAAGAGACATCCACAACAGTAAATAATTTTCCTGAAAACGAAAATGTAGATAACGCAGAAAATACGGAAGCTCAAGAAGCTTCAAATTTTTACATAGAGGTGAAACAGAATCAGCAGACATAATAAAGATACAACTAAAATACACTGAAAACTTAAAACTTCCATATATTTATATTCCGGAAATTGATGGTAAATTTATGTTAGACACAGGTAGCACTAGATCATTTACTAGCCCGAAAAAAGCAAAAGAGTATTTTGAAACGCAAAACAGCACGAAGAATTTCAAGTAATAAGCACTCACGCTTCAAGTACCCATAACGAGGTTATAAACATTCCTCTCTTCCCCATATTCAACACCAATGAAAGACATAAGTTTTACGTTTACAGTGTAGATGATAAATACGATGGACTTATTGGACTCGATCTTTTGTTACGATTAGAGACTGATATTGCATTAAAGGACAAAATATTAAAGACAAAAACGACAAGTATACCCATATCCTGCGATTCACAATATGTAATTAATTTAGCCCCTCGTACCGAACAAAGAGTACAACTCCCTACGAACTTACTAACAGGTGATGCAATAATTGACTATAAAGAATTTTGTCACGGTGTGCGAATGCCTTCTGACTTACTTAGTTAAATGCTAGGACGGTTTAGCAACAACAATTATACAAAATAGTACCGAAAATAAAATGACCTTAACTATCACAGCCCCTTTTAAAGTTACTAAACTTGATTGTGAAATTTGTTTATTAAATTACACTAATGATCATAAAAATATAGAGATTGATAAAATGCTTGAAGATAACCTTTCAAAATTAAGACTCGATCACATGAACGCAGGGGAACGCGAATCCATTCTTAAGTTATGCAGAGAATACAAAGACATTTTTTACTGTGAACATATACCTTTAACCTTTACGAATCAAGTCAAACATAAAATACGCACAACCAATGAGGATCCCATTTACGTTAAACCTTATCGACAGGGACAGGCACAATGTGAGGAAATCAAGAATCAAGTTCAAAAGTTACTTAAAGACAATGTCATTAAGGAATCACATTCGCCTTGGAATGCCCTTGTCCACTTGGTTTCAAAAAAATGGATGCGTCTGGGGAGGTTAAATATAGAATGGTGATAGACTACAGGCGACTAAACGAAATCACGACAGACGACAAGTATCCACTTCCGAATATTACCGACCTTTTCGATAACCTAGGCAAGAGTATATACTTTTCAAGTCTTGAACTCGTGAGTGGTTACCATCAGATTGAAATTGATGAAGAAGATAGACAGAAAACTGCATTTAGCACTGAAAACGGGCATTACGAGTTCTTAAGAATGTCGTTTGGCCTGAAGACCGCGCCCGCAACCTTCCAGGGGGCTATAGATAATGTCTTGTGTGGCCTTCAGGGAATTCATTGCCTTGTATACTTAGATGATATCTTAATTTACTCAACTAATTAACTCAATTACGGGCAGTTTTTGAGAGACTTCGACAAACTAACCTTAAGGTACAACTAGACAAGTCAGAATTTTTCAGAAAGGAGTACTCTATTTAGACCATACAAATTACAAACGAAGGATTGAAACCTAACAGTGACAAAATTCAGGCCGTAAATGACTATCCAATTCCACGAAATAAAACGGTTTTTGGGGTTCGTTGGATATTAAAGACGCTTCATAAAAGATTTTTCAAGGGTAACACAACCAATGACAGCTTATTTGACGAAAGGTCGAAAAGTTATACTTGATGATAGGTACGTTGAGGCCTTTCAAAAGTGCAAGGAGTTACTCATAAATGCACGGATTTTACAATTCCCTGACATGACAAAAACATTTGTTCTAACTACGGACGCCTCAGAGGTCGCAATAGGCGCGGTACTTTCCCAAAGCCCGATGGGAAGTGACTGACCGATTGCTTATGCCAGTAGGACATTAACTGATACGGAAAAGCGATACAGTACTATCGAACGTGAGTTGTTAGCCATAATCTGGGCCGTGAAACACTTTAGACCCTACCTGTACGGGCAAAAATTTGATATTTATACCGACCATAAACCCCTAAAATGGTCGTTCCGACTTGAGGAACCAAATAGTAAATTAGTAAGATGGCGTCTACACTTACAAGCATATGATTTTGATGTCGTGTATAAAAAAGGAAAACAAAACACAAATGCCGACGCCTTGTCTCGTATATATGTGAATGCATTAGGCGACGACGACTATGACGATGACGACAATAATGATGACGACAATTCGGTGCTAGTTAATGCTTTAGACAACGACGATAACGATAACAATTCGGCGAAAGTTAATGTTGATCCTAAAGAACAAAGACTACAAGAATATCTCGATGACGTTACTGCCGAGTTGATTAAAATAGCTGAAAGACGAAAAACTAACGACTCCAAAACTTTGACCGTCTCTGACCTTTCCCAAACGATCATAATTTCCGATGACTCTGAACAAGGTGAAATCGAATATCCAGTTCGACCCGCTAGTACTACTACTGCCACTATACACTCGGCGAGAGACATGGAAACAAAAGGTATACCTATACTAAATGAGGCTATTGACACCAAGCCTAGGCAGATATTAGTGTTTACATGGTTGCAAAACCAAATGCAAGTCAGAGATATTTAAAAATAAAACACAAAAAATCCTTGAGGTGTTTTTACCAATTAATAATGAAGAATTAATAAAAGAGTTCCTTAAAGAGTACATTAAAAATAAGACAAAATATTTTATCTATTTTGAGGACGAACGACACCGTAAAGACTTTAGTAACATCATAGTTAGATTATACAAAGAAGGAGAAGTTATGTTTTACGAATGTACTGAGCGCGTAGTATACATAGAAGACGACAATGAACAAAAAGCTATAATAAAAAAACTACATGAAGGTAAAACATGCCATAGAGGTATAAGAGAGACTTTGACTAGGATTAGTCGAAATTACTTCTGGCCGAATATGCAAGTGACAGTACAAGCAATGTTAAACATGTGTGATCCTTGCAAACGCATGAAATATGACCGAAATCCCATCAAACCACAATTACAACTCACCCAAACTCAGACAGCCCCTTTTCAAGAAGTATTCATTGACTTGTTTACAATAGAAAGTAAATACTATCTAACTTTAGTAGACGCTTTTAGCAAGTTAGCACAAGCTATTGAAATTAGCAACCGTTCAACCCCAGAAGTTATTCGAGCTCTTATCAAATATTTCTCTTACTACGGAACCCCAAAGAAAATCTCTTGTGACCCCGGTGCCGAGTTTAATAACGATCTCTTTAAGGAACTGTTAGCAATGTATAAAATAACCTGTCACATAGGGACGCCACACAACCCAAACTCTATGGGAATTGTTGAGAGATTCCATTCCACCATCACTGAAATACATAGGTTAGCACGATATGAACAAAAGTTTACGGACGCAGCTTCCGTAATGACATACTCGATAATGGCTTATAACCACACCATACATTCCGCGACAAATATGACTCCGTTCGGAGTAGTATTCGGCCACACCGATTGTAATAACGCCTTTGATATAGATTTTGAGAAAGCATACTTACAACAGATCTTAAAAGACCACACAAAAAGAACAAAGTTCCTATATAAACATATAACTGAAAAATTAATGACTGATAAGGAAAGGGTAAGGCAAAAGGCAGGTGGAGAAGAAGTTAAAATTCTAGAGCCAGGAGAAGTCATATTCGTAAAAGACATTAACACCAGAGAAAGTAAAGATAAACCTCGTTATAAAAAGGCGGTAGTTACCGGCGAACCGGGACGTAATGTGCCTATAGAAATTAATAAAGATAGACCAACCAAAACACATTTAAGAAATGTTAAATGTCCTCCACAGGTGGTGCACCCTCCTGCTGATCTTGACCCACACCAACCAGGCCCTTCAAGTAAAAAGGATTAATAAAAATCCAGGTGTCCTACCAGTAAATGAAGGTAAAGCGTATTTACAGCAAGATCGGTGGTTAATAGTGAAAGTATTGGATTTAGAAGGCATTAATAGGGACCTGTTACTTGTGACGCAAAAGTATAATGAATTTGAAAAAATTGTACAGACTGACAAACCATTTTTATATGAGTTTACTGGAATAAAAACCCATGTTAACTATTTTAGAGACATAACATTAGAAAAGATGCAACAATTAATTCCAACCAGACGGTCTAAACGTGGTCTCATAAATCCTCTTGGCTCTATAATCAAAATTATTACGGGAAAACTAGATCAAACTGATGCAACCCGATATGATAACCTGATATCAGGCCTCAAAAATCAAGAAGCAGCAAATACAAAAAAAGGTCACTCTGATCTCCGAAATGATGGACCATTTCGTAAATTCGATTGAAACAATGAATAAAAATATTATAGATATGGATACGCGTTTAAGACGCATAGAAAGAATGGTCAAGGATATAGAAACAAAGGAAAATAATTCAATTTATTCTACGTACGTTTTGAGCTTGTACAATCTGTTCATTATTAATTTTCGTACAATATATGTAAAACTCAGTGAAATAGAGACAGCTCTAGCTTTTAGCAAAGTTTCTGTACTTCATAAGTCAGTGATGAACTCTTCCGAGTTATTAAAGGCATTGCAATACATTGATAAGTATGACAATCTTATGTACCCTGTCACTGAGCAGAATTTGATAGCCTTAGAAGAAACTTTAACTGTCAAAACCTATTTAAAAC
The DNA here is from genome assembly GCA_910592155.1 of Ypsolopha scabrella. Classification (NCBI taxonomy): domain Eukaryota; kingdom Metazoa; phylum Arthropoda; class Insecta; order Lepidoptera; family Ypsolophidae; genus Ypsolopha; species Ypsolopha scabrella. Next base: position 12,796,145 of record OU342965.1, read on the forward strand.
AAAAACAGATAACATACATTATTGAAGTACCAGTGACGGATAATATTACCTATAATTATTATAAATTGTATTCTCTTCCTATGTCCAATAAATCCTATGATCAAACCCACATTGTGATCCCTAAATACCCCTACATCCTAGTGAAGGGAACGAAGTACCGTCCGATCACACAGCCGTGCATGAAGATAGCTAGTCATCAGTTCCTGTGCACCGAACATAATCAGGCGCTCTATGCGGAAAAGACATGTATCCAGCAACTAATGCAATTTGATAACGACACTTCGTACTGCTACAAATTTCCGGTGGAAATAGAAAATGTGAAATTACAGCGAATTGCTTCAAATGAAAGAAAGAAAAGAAAGAAAGAAAAGAGCTTTATTTCATAAAACCACAGTAGTTATCACAAATAATAATTAATATTAACAAATTAGGCATATTCTATGGTTAAGAAAAGGGAATCCAGCTCAGCTTAATGCCACAGCCAAAGCCATAGCGCTGGTTTTCTGCTGGATCCTACATAAATAAAACTAATAACTAATCTAAATATAACTAAAATCTAAATTAAATTAAATATAAATTTAATAAAACGTATACTGTAAAATACATACAAATAATGAAAAATAAATAGTAAATATGAAATAAATATACAAATAATAGTGTTATACTAAACAAGATGCATAATTTATAAAAATACTATTTAAGTTTACGCATTAATCTTACTGAACATCAAGGCATCGTTATTTGTTTTTCAATTAGATGGCTCTTGAGTTTAATACGAAAATTAGCTTTCGTCTTGCATTCTCGTATAGGTGGAGGCAGGTCGTTCCATACTTTTGAAGCCCTATAACTGAAACTTCCCCTAAATCCAGCTGTTTGGTGTTTAGGAACAATTAAAAGATATGCAGATGCCCTAGTAGAATATATATTAACATCAGAAGACCAATGTAGTTTATCAAATAGATATTTTGGGTGTTTATGTTTAACAACACCAAACAACAGAACAGCAAAATGTAAAACCCGACGTGCAGCCATCTTTAATTGCTTACATTCATTTATGTAAGGCGTAACGTGTGCACGAGGTGGAACACTATAACAGAAGCGTGTACACGCATTTTGTACACGCTGTATAAGACGGTTAGATCTAGCCAACAAACAGTTTCCATACACTACATCTCCATAGTTTAATTTGGAAAGGACCAAAGCTTCACACATTTGAACCCTAACATCTACACTAATAAATTTTCTTATTTTGTAAAGCAACGATAATCTAAAGAAACAGTTTTTAACTATATTAACTATGTGGTCCTCGAAATTTAGAAAACCGTCCATTATCATTCCCAAATTTCTAACTTTACTGACTCTTTCAATATCTTCTCCTTTAATCATAATTCTTGGATTCTGAGCTAAGGTATCGGACATTTGCTTGTTAGTACCCAGAAGAATATATTTAGTTTTGCTCGAATTTAAAACCAGGGAACTTCGTTCTGACCAATCAGCTATAGCGTCAAGATCCTCATTAATTTTATTTATTGCAGAGACAGCATCTTGCGGCTTAAAAGAACAGTAAATTTGTAAGTCATCGGCGTAAATATGATATTTACAATGTTTTATTTTTGAGATATGTTTGCCGTATATAAAATGAATAGAAGAGGCCCAAGTATGGAACCTTGAGGTACGCCTCGATATAGGTATTTCGGTACGGAAGTGATGGTTGATCCATCCAATTTACGAAGTTGAACTAGCTGTTTTCTGTTACTTAAGTATCCGTTGAACCAGTCAAGTGTCTTTCTCTCAACACCATAGTAACATAGCTTGGACAATAGTAGAGGAATGTTAATACAGTCAAATGCCCGTGAGTAGTCCAATAACACTAAAGCAGTACACATACCCTTGTCACGATCTAATATAATATTATCAACCACATCTGTTAAGGCCGTACAAGTACTAACACCCTTTCTAAAACCGGATTGCACCGTAGGAAGAATTTTGTTAAATTCTAAATAAGAAGAAAGCTGTGCATGTACGACTTTTTCAATTACTTTTGATAAAATGGGTAAAATGGATATTGCTCTCAGATCTTTATTTAGAACAGGGTTTGGTATCTTAGGAAGGGGTTTGACAATTGCAGTTTTCCATATTTCTGGAAAACAGCCTGATTCTAGAGATCTATTAACTATTGCTGTAATGACTTTGAGTGTTCTTGGCAACGTAAGAAGAATCATGTCGATATTCAAACCATCTATGCCTTGCGCTTTAGTATCAATACTCAAAATGTGCTTTTCAATCACCCTTTCGTCCACTTGGTGCAATGAGAAGCTGGAAAAATTAAAACGATGAAATTCATAAAAACTAAGTTCGGATTGTGTAATATTATTCCCCCCTGGTACGTCTAGAAAGTAACTATTAATAGCTTCAGCATCAACAAAGTGGTGAGGAAGTTCTGATACACTTGGCTTATACTGGATCGTTTGTTTTATATTTTTCCATATTGATTTGGGGTCTTTATATTTAGTGTTGACATAATGTTCATAGTAAGCACGTTTTTCTCTATCCAAGCTTTGGATAACTAGTTCTTTTAATGACTTGTAATAATTTTTATGTTTATCTAAATTTGTTAAACGATATTAGGCATGTGCTTTATTTCTTAAATTCATCATAATTATTATTGTGTCAGTAATCCACGGTGATTTTTTATTTTTAACTATTACCTTTTTTCTGGCGCATGAATATTAAATAACTGTGTGATATATGAATTAAACATAGTAACCATGTCATTTACAGAACTTAAGTTTGAAATATCTTCCCAAGTTATCTTATTTAAATCGATATTAAATTTTATTTCATTAATTTTATTAATATTTCGAATAACATTACAGGTTGGTTTAATTTTGTCTATTTTCAAATCAAGAATAATACTAATAAATGCATGTTTGCTTAAAACAGGGTTTAGTTTCACTGTACACTCACGAACTTTTGCATTGGTGAACACTAGATCTATTAACGTTTTACTTTTGTCGGTAAAAAAGTGTGTTGGTTCTTTTATTACTTGACTGAGCTGTGTATAGGAAAAGAAATCTTCAATCTTTTGTGTTGAACTATCAGTAGAGTTTAAAAGATCAATATTAAAATCACCTACCAAAATAATTTTATCAAATCGACTAAAAGCTAAAACTGGTTCCGTTATACTATCGAGAAAAATATCCGTGTTAACCCATACGGGACGGTAAGCAGTACCTATTGCGAGACGAGTTCCCTGCATATTAAGTGACAGCCACATTTGTTCGACTGTAGATGAAGGGTGTGCCAGAGTACGAGCATTTACTCCTGTTTTGATATAAAGTCCTACCCCTCCACCGCTTTTTCGTCCTCCTAATCCTGGGGGGCGAGGAACGTGACGCAGACGATAACCAGGACAGGTTGGTGCCTTCTCGTCCTGCCCGTCACGCAGCCACGTCTCGTTGATGGCAACAATATCAGCCGCTTCACGCTGCATGACTACACGGAATTCATCATGGCCTGTCCCTAAAGAGCCAACGTTGAGCAAACTAAGTTTTAAAAATTTATGTTTGCCTTTCAATAATAATGAAAAAGTATTTGCGCAAGGACCTCATATATTAGTACACATTTATTTTATTTGAGATTAAGTATATAGGCAAGTAAGTAATTTGACATAGATGAAATCGAAATATTGATAATAATATATAAGTCGACCTAAAATTTGTATAAAATAAATACATGAGTTTAATTACAAATAAATAAGTAAGGGGATAAAAAATAAGATTGATACATGTTTCTCCTATCAGTCTTTGCAAATATGTTATAAGCAAACATGTTAATAACAAGTAAAAAATTAATAATATACATACATTTTGGAAACTTCTTAATTTATTACGTTTATTACGCAAGTTATTTTTTTCTTTTACTAAATGCTTATTTTCACTGCACTCATTATTGAAATGGCAGCAAAAACATAATTAATGCTTTAGAGTGGGAATTAACCGCTGTTGACCCAAAAACACTCGTTAGGTCGGATTCCGAGCGTATTCGATGACTGGCTTTGCCCTGTTCTCGGCGGATCAAAATACGACCCTCCTTAGTCCAGTAGAACTTCCAATCGTGACTTTTGCACAATTCCTTAGCCCTGTTGAATAGCTGCCGGTTCAATTTGGTTAGCCGTTCATTAACGTAAAAACGTCGAGCTGGTCCGGGCAAGCCGCAATCCGCAGTGGCCGCTGAATCTTACCTTAAGAGTGCATTTTGAGTCCGAACTCATTCTTACAAACGTCAAAAAGCGACGTGATCCCATACTAAAGTGACGTTTGTAAGGTTGAGTCCGAACTCAATCTTACAGACGTCAAAAATTGACGTGATCACTAGAGTGACGTTTGTAAGATTGAGTTCCTCTTGAGTTTGGACTCAAAATGCACTCTGAATCTCAGCCCTATAATCTTACAAACGTCACTCTAGTATGAGATCACGTCACTTTTTGACGTTTGTAAGTTTGAGTTCTTCTTGAGTTCGGACTTCAAATGCACTCTGAATCTCAGCCTTAGTCCTTGAAGGCATATCTGAGGTTTTAATCTTGGGGGAAGCTTTACATACTTAAATACCTACTTGTAATAAAATGCTGCAGTGAAAATAACGTATGTTTCCCTCCGATGTCGACAAATAAATAAATATGCGGGATATGTTTCGTTTCCACAAGCTTGAACATTAAAAATAATAGATAAACAGGGGTGGCATAATCGGTATTGCACACGGGCGTTCAAATAAGTAGCGGCGGGCCTGTTTGAAGCACCACTACCAAATTTTTTTTTTATCTGGCAACACTGCAGCCAAAGTGGAAATATTGGCTTAAAGGTCGCTGTAACCAGGCCATAAAATACAAAAAAATGGAAGTGGCAACTCTGTGGGCCTGAGTAAAAAAAGGCAGCAGACTAGGGATGGGCATTAAAAAAAACATCGATGTTTTTTTCGATGTTATGCATGGCATCGATGTTTTATGATGAATCGACAAAAAACATCGATTTTTTTGATACATCCAGTTCAGTTCAGTCAAGTTCTCCGTCTCACCCTGTTGATCTACTTAAAGAGGGACAGACAGTGTATATCGAGCTGTCAAAGCTCGATATGGTCTACTATGTTAGGTACCCTGATCTTCTGATTGATAGAGGACTGAAATTTCAGTTTATGTCAGTAAACTTGAAAAAAACATGGTTTTTATTCGTAAAAAATTGAATTGGGTTTTATGTTATGTGCCCTGAATACTAGTCTTTTTTAACCCTGGTGTCACGTTCAACACACATGCTATGCAGCTTTTCGAGCGCTCACATCAGTGTACCTAGCATAGTTGACCATATCGAGCTTTGACAGCTCAATATACCACTGTCCCTCCCTTTTTAGGTAGATCAACAGAGCAGGGCTATTGAGCTCGATATGGTTTGCTATGCTAGACTCTTAGACCATATAACACGGGACTAGGCATGCGCACTTATCCCCCTCTGCCGAAGTACATGAACAATTTGTTCATGTAAGTTTGCTTGTGTGCGCGTTTTGTGTTTGTGTTGCATGCAGCTTCTGATTTAGTCTGACATATCAATTTTTCGCAAGAGTGTGCGTGAATGAGTTAATGTGTGCTGTGCGTGTTTACCTCCCCTCTCATGGAAAATGGCAGAATAATTTCAGTACTAAGAGTCGCACTTTGTCAGGTCCCGTGTTAAATGGTCTAAGGCTAGACTAGCTGGTCAATGTTTTTTCAAGTTACATTCCGTTATGACGATCAGCGTTTGCAGCAAGTTCGATTGCATTCGATGCATCGTTTTAAAAACAACATCGATACATCAAATATTTCGAGGGTCTGACGATACATCGAATAGTTCGATGCATCGTATTAAAAATATCGAATGTTTTTGATACTTCGATGTATATTTTATCGTCCGGTGCAGCCCTACTACGCAGACTAGCGAACGAATAGCAAATTTGCTCGTTTCATTTTTCAATTCAATTTTAGTTAGAATTGTATCAATTATCTAACTACATTTCTCCATTTTTGCTTCTAGATTAATTATTTACGACATCATCAATAGAAACATAAACCTAGATCAAACTAATAATTTGAAAGTGTACTGATTCTAGAACTGTCCAAGGTATGCATGAACGCCATTTTGTGAATTGTCATTAACATTAAAATTCTCAATTTCTTATAGACTTATGTACTTTTATAAGTAATGTCACCTACAAATCATCAGAAGACTTTGTATTTTTTCAAAGAATATTTTTCCTAAATTTGTTTCTCTGCGAGTATTTTACTTTGCTCTTTACAGGATGGCTGAAGATTTTGATGTGGAAGCCATGCTTGAAGCACCCTACAACAAGTCGGTAAGCATCTTTCACTACATAATACTGGCATTATATTTAATATAATTATAGTAGATTGCTGAAGTCTAATCGTTCCTCAAATTATGTGCTGACCTGAAAGAATATTGCCATAATAAGGTTTCTTTACATGGGTGGTTGAATTAACTAAATTCATGTTTGTTTTGTCACCATTTTCGTAGGCCCTCAGCATTGTCTTTGTTGATAAGGGGGCACAATCCAAAAATTTAAACCCTATTGTTAGGATGGAAGGTTCGGTATGGTGAGTCATAATGGAGCATTATTTTTTTCATGACAACCCAGATATCCTTCAGTTGTGCCCCCTTAGCAACACTGACCACTTATTTACTCAAATGTTAAACCTATGTAAGTAGGTTGATCATAATTTCCCCTTTGTAAAGAATTTATTACTTCCTATTTATTGGTGTAATTTATTCAAGTAAGCTGTTCTGCACCTACATTTTGATTTAATAAATTGAAAATAACATGCTCGTCTGACACTTCAACACTTAAGATTTCTTTCATAAGGGGTTTGAAGACTAGCCTTTGCTAACTTTCCCCCATTTACATTTTTTTCTACAAAATAATACAACCACAAACATTTTTCAACATAACCTCTTAAAGTGTAATGTTCTGAAGATTTAAGCATCCAAAGTTGTAGCACCAGAAATGAAACATTTTCAGAGCATGGAGTGCCTCTTCTAGCACCATGCATGTTTCTACTACAGAGTGGAATTTCACTCACCTTTGGTTGCTTATACTTAAATATTTTTTAAATATGACATTTTACAAGCTTTTGTTATTTCTTTTTTAAGAATTAATTGTGGATGCCGTTTAGAAAAAAATATAAATAGCATACTGTAAGAGGTTCAGGCTTCATACCAAAATCTTCAAACCCCTTCGTAAAGGTTAACATATTGTAACATTTTACAATGCCTTACTCTATTGACAAATTAAGATTTTAGGTATTTAACTTTATAAAAGTAAAATCTTGTGTAATTCTTCTGTCTGACCATTAAAAGTCCCAGTTAATTTATATACTCTTTATTTGAAAATACACCCAATGACTGCTTATATGTGGTTTACACACTGTTCAAATATGTAATTACTTTTAGCCCTCTTTACTACTGGTAAGAGAGATCACTTTGATGTATGTGCATCCATTTGTACATAGTTTAAAAATTTATGATTTCTAAGGAATTTATGAACTAATACTATTTAATTAAATTGAATTTTTTAAGAATTAACACAAGTTTGTAAGGCTAGTGATAGCTAACTTCTTATGCAATTTCTTTGTAGATATATAAAAAGGCATAACAGTTAATAAAAACCAACTAATGTTTTATCCCCCTCTTCATTTCCATGCACTTAATGTTTAGAAAATTCTTATACAATTAAGGTATTAACCTGTTCAGTATTGATTTTTGAAAACAACTGAACAATAGATATGGAGTGAGATAAGACCTTGTAAAATTAGACAGGTTGACATAAAGTTACAAGGAAAATTTGTCATTGGAAATCAAGAACCATATTAATAATTGTAAAAGTACAAATTGTTGCTCAGACCTTGTGGAAAGGTTCTAATTATTTAAAATAATTATAGTATATGGATCACTCTGCTAGTTTTTGTGAGAAAATTCCTTTTACTTTAATTTATAACATATTATATTACATCTTTGAACAGTTGTGTGTAAAAAAGAATGTGAGCAAAATTACATTTGGGAATCATTTCTTGTATTTATAGAACTTTGTGGTAATAGTCCAGCATACTTCACCGACCTGAAAACTGAGAGGTATCTGATACTTAACTAATATTTTTTTTATTTTTTGCTATAAATATCCTATGATAAGTTAAAATGAATGAAAAAGAATTACTGACTTATTGAAAACCAACAATGAAATTCAATAAAAAAATATGATAAAAAGAGCATACCGCTGATGGGCCATACATCTTTTGCAGAAGTATCCGTGTGTGATGTTAGCGCTGTGTACATCCTTAGTCAGTGGTTCTGTCAACGGTAAGTCTAGACCAGGACAGCTGCGGAGGACCACCGCCAACACGCCTGACTTAATAGCCTCAACCTAAGACTGCCATTTCAGTGATTTAGGCAAAGTAACACCCTAGACATTTGTACTATTTCATCAGTTAATAATGTTCTTAAATGTAATTTTAAAAATTAAACTGATGAAATGCTGCAAATGTACCTCAAAACATTTTTATAAGTTAACTAATACATTTTTATTTATTCACTCGGCGTGTGTTGCTGTGGCGCTGCTTCTACCTTGTGCTTTGTGTGACAGGATAACAATTCCTCATCCAAGCATCGCTCCGACAAGTACTCAGATAAGCACAGAGACAGGGAAAGAGAATCCAGTCGAAGGTAATTCATTCAAGTTTCAAAATACTTTTATGATTTCATTTAAAATTATTATATCGGGTGTAAATAGACTGCTACCATTAAATGAAACCACATATTCTACTGAACCACTTTTACTGAGAACCAAATCCGTGGACACCCTTAGTTTGGGAAATAATAAGCTGTAAGCTTTAGGTTTCACGGACGTCGCTCTCTAAACTCGCCTGTATATCGATGTGTTAGGGTTCACGCATTTTTGTTTGGAACTCAATTATTTCCTAAACTAAGGGTGTCTGCGGGTTTGATTCTTGGGAAAAGTGGTTCAGTAGGGTCTAGCAGTCTATTTACACCCGGTATATATGTTTATAATTTTTTCGTCACTCACTATGTAATTTTTTTCTGTAAACACAAATAAAAATATCAACAGACGTAGCCGATCCAGAGAAAAAAGAAGATCACGGGACCGTGGAGAACCACGTCGCTCACGAGATCGAGATGAAAGGAAAGATCGCGACAGAGACAGGGATAGGGACCGCGAGCGCGAGCGCCGGGACAAGGACCGCTACAAGGAGAAAGAGAGAGACCGCGGCGGGCGTGACAAGGAGCGCGAGCCGGAGCGAGAACGCGATCGAGAGAAGAGACGCAGCCGCGATCGAGAACGTAGCAAGGAAAGGGAACGCAGCCGCGAGAAACCTCCAAAGAAGGAAAAAAGTAAAGAAAGGGAAGAACGTGGCAAAGAGTACCGCTCCAAGTCTAGAGGTGTCGAGCCCAAACTTGAAGAGTTACCCCCAGAGGAAAGAGATTTGCGCACAGTGTTCTGCATGCAACTCTCTCAACGAATTAGGGCTAAAGATCTAGAAGAATTTTTCTCCTCTGTGGGCAAAGTGAGAGATGTAAGACTAATCACATGCAATAAAACTAGAAGATTCAAAGGAATAGCGTATATAGAATTTAGAGATGCAGAGTCTGTACCACTGGTAAGATATCACAAAATTTGGATATATTTTATAAAAATCATGCTCTATAATTACTAATTCAAATAATGTTTTCCAGGCATTAGGCTTGACGGGTCAAAAGTTGCTAGGTATTCCTATCATAGTACAACACACCCAGGCAGAGAAGAACAGAGTGGGCAACACTTTGCCCAACTTGGCACCGAAGACGAACAATGGACCGACGCGGCTTTACGTCGGGTCACTTCACTTCAACATTACAGAAGACATGCTTCGTGGAATCTTTGAGCCATTCGGGAAAATTGACCACATTCAACTCATGACAGATACTGAAACTGGGAAGAGTAAAGGATACGGATTTTTGACTGTAAGCTAATATTTCTTTCAATTAATATGCAATGAAAGTATTATAATCATAACAAAGAATCCCTTTGTGTTTTCAGTACTTTTGGTTGATAGTTTCATGTAATGAACTGAATTCCTAGCCTAGGTACACTTAACTCTAGGAAAGAGTTTACTGCAGTCTGTCCTCTAGTCTGAATGTTAATAAAAAAATCTGCATGCTTTAATTGTATGTTTCAACTTGCCCAACAGTTCCACCACGCAGCGGACGCAAAGAAAGCCATGGAACAACTGAATGGGTTCGAGCTAGCGGGTCGACCCATGAAGGTCGGTAACGTGACGGAGCGGACAGATGGAGGGTCGAACACCAGGTTTGACGCGGACGAGCTAGACCGCGCCGGCGTCGACCTCGGCGCTACCGGACGGCTGCAGCTCATGTTCAAGCTAGCTGAGGGGACCGGACTACAGGTAATTTTTTTTTTACGAATACACCCGATTTCCCTTTTAAGAATTTAAAATTAAGCTGTGGGGCTTATTTGTGGCTGTAACCCTAACCATAACCATACAAAAAACTAAAAATCAGAAAATTTGAATCATAACAAACCCCTAAAAATCTGTTGCCTTCACAAGTTTCATCAGGCGTGCAGGTTATAGCTGCACTGCTAGTAGTTGCTGCCCTCACGACGACCGCCCTTGAGCAACGCTAACCGAAATTATCAAAACGGGTATAGTAATTAATCAATCAAGCTCCGAGCTTACTAAATTGATTGGCTGCATAAATGTCATGCACTACCAATAGAACTTCATTGCATAGTTCAATAAAAAAAGCACTGCCTGTTTCCATTCTAGTGTAAATGCAGTTTAAGTACGATTTGTTTAAGTTTGATTTGATTTAATTCTTTGCAATAATATTTTCACTGCTCAGGGCCTGGGTTACTGATTTGATTATTATAGTTGAATATGTTCACAGGCCGACAGTAATGGTTATTGCTCCATTCTTCAAATTTCTATAGCTGACCTCTGCTTTCTTTCCACCATAGATCCCCCCGGCTGCAGCGTCGGTGCTAATGGGCTCGGGATCAACGATGACGACACCGACGCCGCAGGTGGCGCCCCCTATCGCCACACAGTGCTTCATGCTGAATAACATGTTCGACCCTGGCTCGTAAGTTTAAATATATACTAATCTCTCTGACAGCAACCATTTGATATGGGCTCAGTAATGGCAACATCGAAGCTCATGTAGCAACCCTATAATTTACGTATTGTCTTGAACTTTTGAAATCGTGGGTCCGTCCTTCTGTCACAGTCACAGGGGTCTACAGTTTAAACGGTAACTAGCCAGTTGACAATTTCACAGAATATATGTAACTATGGCCTCTATCACGTAAAATTATGAAAATTTAAATCCGAATCGACCCCCCATAAAAGAAGCCTCGAAAAAGTACAATTTTTTTGACGTTATTAGTTTAAGCTCTATCTTAAAGACTGTAATACATGCCAGTTTCAAACTTTTGTACCTTCATATTCTAAAGTAAAACAACAAATTATAAAAATTGGGGTTCCATACTCATAGGGTGTCGAATTGTTTGTCAGGCGCTATCATTTTAGCCGCTTGTTATTGTCGCCTCAATGTTTCTATGGCATCTACATAATGTTGTTATTATTTACCATAATGTTTTTGGGTTCCGTTTAATATGGGTGTATTGTGTGATTAATGGTACATAAGACACAACCCTTTGTGCGGGAGTCCGACTCTCACTTGGCCAAATTATTTTATTTACACACTATGACACATTCGCATCGCTGATCTCTCTATACTTTTGACCTTAAGGCTGTCGACCCAAATCTCGGTGCAAAATGCACATCATAAAATTGTTTTCCTTGGTTTTGAATAAAAAGTATGCAAAAATTTCGGTTTAAAGCAATTGGCGGTAATATATTAGTAATAATTAAGTTTTCACATTTAAATTCTATCATTTTATGATTTACATTTTGATTGCATTTGGTTAAATTTAAAAGCGTATTTATCGTTGTAATCGAATGTAATCAATATGTAAGGCATAAAATAACGTAATTTTAATACGAAAACCCTATTATTATTAATCAATTTCCGCCAATTGCTTTAAAACGCAATTTTTGCATACTTTTTATTTAAAAGTAAGGAAAACAATGTTATGATGTGCATTTTGCACCGAGGTTTGGTTCGACCACCTTAAACTCATCACACCAGCCAGAGAGCAAGTACAAACACCAACTAACAATTCATTTAGAGCATTACTATCTCAATATTGAGCATATAGGTGGTAGAGCTGATGCCGGGCTCGACTGGAGGTACCACCATCTTACTCGCAAATCCTCCCGAAGTTATTAGGGGGAGTGTAAGAGAACAGCAGCTCTCAGGCAAAACCAGGCGGCCCACCATTGCCTGGGACCGATGGATGGCGGTATATCCATCCCTAATTGCCGGGCCCTATATAAAACAGACTGGTGACGGGCAGCGGCGTCACTAGTGCAAGGGTTTCGGCACCGCGCTCACCAACCCGCCTGCCCAGCGTGTGTGAGTATGGGCATTTCTTCCAAGAGGACCGCCAAGAGTGGCGAAATCCTGGAAAGGCCCGTGTCCAGCAATGGACGAAACAGGCTGATGGATGGATGGATAGATTGAGCATGTACTCATTGTTGTGACGTTCTAATCTTATTATTATGATTACTAAATCAAATAAATACATAGCTTATGATTTCGAATAATAGGGAATTACCTATCTAATTGCTATTCCATTTTGTTGCAGAGAGAGTAACCCAAGTTGGGATATCGAGATCAGAGACGATGTGATCAGCGAATGCAACAAACACGGAGGCGTGTTGCATGTGTTTGTCGACAAGGCGTCCCCGCAAGGCAACGTATACTGCAAATGTCCCACAATAGCCACGGCCGTGGCCTCAGTCAACTCTCTACACGGCCGATGGTTCGCCGGCCGCGTCATCACGGCGGCCTACGTCCCCCTCGTCAACTACCACTCACTTTTCCCTGACGCTATGACCGCCCTATCCCTTCTCCTACCCACAAAAGCTCGATGAACACAAGTCGCACGTGTGAAAATGAAATGTTTGTATGCAACGCATTTAATTTTATATTTTATCTGACACTGTGAACTGTAATATACTTAGTGTATTTCTAGATATTAAACGGTTAACTATACTATTACATTAATATTTTTCTGTTATTTTAATTAACATTAAGGGTTAATAGTTTGATTGAAACTGTTTCTTTGTGATAACGATTTAATGTTCACTTCCAGTTACAGTTAAACTGCTTTTATCCAGTCGATTTCCAAAGTAGCAGGTCCTTTTTGTTTGATGGGTTGATAGACTCCTCCATACATTTGAATGCCGATACTGCTGACGTGAGCTAGATCTAGCGTTTCATTGTTGTTCACTCGTTTTCCCCTATAATAAGCTTTGAATTCTGAAAACGCCAAGTTAGTAACTGCAAATTCTTCTTTGGGGGCCTGGAACAACGTTTTCTCATTAGTACTGCAGCAATAAATATACATATTTTTGAAGTGGATACTTCTATGTTCGCATCTCGTATAACAGGGCCTGTTTAGAACTTTTACGTCATTTCCGGCGAAAAAGGCATTTTCCTATTTAGTAAGTAGGTACTTGACAATACAAGTTCTATTCTAAAAAAAACTGGTGTTAGGTTCTTTACAGGTACCATTATTATTAACTTAGGTTCTTTATCTAAGCTTGGTGACTCTGCGCATTGGTTGACAGCGATTGCGCTAGCATCCATCAAAGATACCTTTGGCATCCATGACATTATAGTCTGTCAAAAAAGTGTTGAAATGAATCTGAAACTTCAATGAACTATAATTGACTTTAAACGTTCAAGTTTAGCATGATATAATGTATATTGCTATGTTAAGGTTATTGGCCACTATTATCAGTATAAATATCGATGGTCACCGTACATACGAACATTCGCAGGCAGAAGATAAGTTATCGTAAAGTGACGCAGTTACAATATACATGGTTCTTACGAATGATTCGACTCACTGTATTGTTCCAGAAAGATGCCGAATTATACATGCTAGCTAGTTTCTATACCTTTCGAAACTGTTCGCAACAGTTTCTGTTTCATTCTTAACAATATTCTAACACATTTTATGTTAGATAATAGTAGTTTATGAAACTGGTACAAAAAAAAAGTTATTAAAAACACGAGTACTTTTAATAGTACACGAGTGTTTTAATACCTAGTAATGTAGTTTCATACACTACTTTATCTAAACTTATGCCTACTAACCTGTTTTCATAATTTTGTTAGCCATTTTTTATTATTCTTGTAAAAGCTTGTTCTAAGTGTTCGTAATTTCCGTCGTTATTTCCAGAATGTCAGGTGGAGTCAAATATCATCATCATCCCTGCTGTCAGTAATTTTAGGGCAAAATAATTATTTTAACTCATAAAACCACAGTAAGTAATAAATAAATTTCCTCGAAAACTATGGCGTAACAAAAAGTTCATCCATTGACAGACCGAGTCTGAGTTTAAAGTATACTTTATGTATTTATTTTACAAAATAAATAATTTGATTTGAGTCCAACGCCCCGTAAGCCATAGACAATACCTGACCGAAAATAAAGTTGGAACTGTAACCTCGTTACTGTTTTGTACGTATTGGTATTAGAGGACATTAAACAAAGTGAAAGTTAAGTCATTTTGTTAACGAAAACCGGCGATATTACTCGTCCATATGAACAATTTTTACTAAGAACCCAAACCTGAAATCGTGAAAAAGAAATCAGCTGTTTCATATATTAGGATCGAGGAGTAATTTAATTTTTCTATGGAGAGCTGATATTTTTTTCACGATTTCAGTGTTGGCTACATAGTAAAAGTTGTTCATATGGACGAGTACTATCACCAGTTTTCGTTAAGAAAATGACTTAAATTTCACGTTGCATAAGAACCTCATTGGTATGTGATATCAACCTCCTCAGACATGACTGTATGGCCTAAGTTCCCTTTGCCTTCCTAGTTAGTATCAAATAGTACTGTAATCTCAGAAAAAGTTATTTTATAACATTTCGCTGTTCGGAGACCCAAACTATATTTTTTTCGTGTTTTAGAGACGTTCATGAAATAGTACCTACATTTTGATGCAATTGCGAAAAGGTTGATATTTAGAGCCACGCAAAACAGTCGGGACGAGAAATATGAACACTTTCACACGTGTATCAAACGACGTTTTTTAAAACACCTGCCAAAAATAACATGAAATAATAAAATAAAACCAATTTTGTTGCAAATCAAAACAGATACAAGTCGACTGAAGAACACGCAGTCTGGTTGGCGTCAATCTGTACTACAAAGACCAATGTCTCTTTCTAAAACCTTTTTAATAATAATTTCTAAGATAGTTGAATAAGAATATAAATTATGACGTCAAAAATTGTTTTGAATTTTTAATACACCTTTTACAATTTAACATACATAATTATATCAATAATACTGTGTAAAAATTTGAAAATACTCATCTTATATAGAGTATCTGGTAAAACAAAGGTGTACATGATTACTAAATGATGTGGCCGGTTTCCCCTAGATGGCGTCAGTAGGCAGTAAAAACAAAAAGCACAAGTGCAAAATATGTCATTTTACGAACGCTAAATAAGCACGTAATCTATCATATTTTGAGCAGGTGTAATATTAAAAAATATTTTTCATTATGTCAATAGTTTTGAGTTCGTAATGAGGATTTTACGACATGAGGTTAGATAAATAGTATTATGTACGTGTAGCGGACTTACAAAGTCACAAGAAGTAGTTCAGTCATACAATTTACTTTTCAACTGCATAAAAAAACGCATCCGAATCCGTTGAGTGGTTCTAGAGTTAAAACGGAACACAGACAAAAATTCTAAAAATTGTGGTTTTTGCCTCAGTACAATCAATACCCACTAATAACCAATTTAATTTAAAATTCCGCAAATATTTAGTGTACAGACACGACTTAAACTACTTCTTTACTTGTACTTTGTTATTATATGAGAAAAGATCTAGATATTTGAGGTTTTTGAAGATAGTTAAGTCTATTCTGAAGGCTTTTATTTTAGTTTTAGTACTGTCGAAAAGTGTTTCAATAGAACGGAACCCTCAAAACAAGAGTCTTGCTCTGACCTGACAGTTTTATTAGTCAGTTTATTCCGGATTTTGTTTTTTATAGCTCACTTTTTTAAGGAACTGTTACTTTTAAAACTAACATTCTCGTACTTTTTCGTAAGAAAACCAGTTTCCCATGTACCTACATCGTACACGTCCGGCAATCCTAATCGAAATCTCTATCAGTGCTGCCACCCTCTAATTTTAATTTCCCTCAACTGCTTGTGAAAATCCCCTGACTTTTTCCCCTAATCATTTAATTTAAAAGTTAAACACAATTCAGGGTTAACTATTCCATTAGGTAACTAACTATAACTATTTCATTAACCTTAAAAGCGTTAATTTTAAATTCAAAAATATAAGTACCTATTTTATTTGTTGCTAGCGATACAGAACTGCACGTACCACGTTCCGATTTATACACATATTCTACAACCAATTCAACCAAAACTCTTCCCAAATAACTTTCCCTATAAAATACCCTGAATAATGTTGTACCCTAAAAAGGGTAAATACCCTGAAATTGGGAGCAAATTTGTCTAAACTCATTTTACCTGCTTTTTCAGCAGAAATTACGACACTATAGTCCGTAAAATATAGCTTGAGCCATACAGCCGTTCAGCGCTATACAATCACCGAGTATGTATTTTAGTCTCTTTTTCATGCTCAAATAATCTGATCTTCTCATTATCAATAATCATAATAAATGAATTGAAAACATTTGCCTATAAGAGTGTTGATAAAATGACCGCCAAACCGAGGACTATCGATAGTTTTAATCTAGAAACAGTTTTAAAATAGACATTGATTTAGGTGGTAACAGAGGATCTCTGTGCAAAATTCACATTATAATATTGTTTTTCTTACTTTTCAATAATTTTATAGCAATTCGCGCAAACTGCTTGTTAATAGTTTGTAGGTGATCACATGAAAATTATTCCATTTTATGTGTTACATTTTGATTGCATTACAACTCTGTAAAAACGCCTTAAAGTTTGTTAATGTAATGCCAACAAAATGTATTACATTAAACTATGTATTTTTTTATGAAGACTTTGTTATTAATAATCTATTTCCGCAAATTGCTTTAAAACGCGTTTATTGCATACTTTTTATTCAAAAGTAAGGAAAACAAAATTATGACGTGCATTTTGTACCGAGGTAAAAAGTTACCCCTCTTTCAAACGAGCGAAGCCGCGAGCAAAATAATTATGTTACCTGGAAGTATTGTTCAAAGGAATAATTCGGTTCGTCGTTAAGATCTTTGTGCCTCAAAACAATTTTGAATCCATTGTATTGGCCTTGTCCGCGACATCTTATCTGTAGTGTAGAGTAACCTGAGAGGTCATATTTGCCCAAGGCTCTGATGCCAGCAAACCCAGCGCCGTTAAGCTGAGGGTTCAGCAATGCAAAGAAAATGGCTCTTCTATATGCAAGGTTTTGATGGATGACGAACACAGCTTTGGACATGCCCACGTCTCGCACCGTATCTGACTGCTCGGTCCACGCTGCTGTATCGTCATTCTTGGTGAAGTCATATAAATATTTTCCTTCAGGCGCGGTGTCACTGATAAATTAAAAGATCGAGTAAATAATTATACAAGTATATATACATGTACACGGTAAAGTCAACTTCCATCCACTGGTTTAAGCCTGTATGAAATTAGACCAAACACCATTAAAACACTGTTGACCTTTGAACGTGATTATAGGTCGTTAAGATAAAACCACATCTTGTTTAATGCATTTTGTTTTAAGTGTATTATAAAAGTCAGCAGTTGGTTTAACTAAGTATCTAATTGCTATACTATTAAAAAACAATAAATACCTTTTCACACATGATTCGCCGTTTAAATTATTTATTACTAAAACTATGACGGGGAGAAGTACGATACAGTTCATTTTTATAACTTTAGGCAGCCGAATAAGAAAATTGTCGACCGAGTAACTCGGGACGAGATAAACTAAATCGGTTGTTTACCGAGCTGTCGTCATCTGGCCGTGTTACTGTACTTGAAGAAATATTTTATTTTAGCAAATGTCTAGCGTACACGTACTGATACTGAACTCAAGAAGTTCATATGAAAATAATGCACTTTCTGTTTTTTTTAAACACGCGCGCGCTCGTTACCCGAGTACTCGTGTATTTATAACTCATTTATAGGTTCTACAAGTAGACACGATTAATCATTGTCTTCAAGTAATTGCTTTGTCCGTTTATATTCGCAATTATGTGCGATTATCTTAGTAGTTCGCCAGTTTCTTAGAATGAGGGCAGTCTGACGAGTATGATCAAATCATTATTAACTAGCCTTTGCTTACGGTTCTGCCCGCGCAGAAGTATTTTACATTCATAGGTACTTAATATGATTTAATTTATTCAACTGATGCTGACTAAAATATAAAAATTTCGTCTATGCAGCCAAATTCATACTGCAGAATCGGTAAGTGGTCAAGACCAAGGTTCAATTCAGGGACTGAAAGCGGTTGAAAACGGTAAAGATATTAAATTATGAAACTTTTAAAACATAATGATAGCTTAAAAAAAACGGTAACTTTTTTACATAAAGGTTGGGCCCATACCTTTATTTAACCGTTATGATGTCGGTACCGAAAAACAATCGCACCTTGCGTTACAAGGAGGAGCGGGGCGTGGTCATTGACGTGATTATTTCTGCAACTCTACTGTTCTCAGCTTTGACTGGCGACACAGGAATAATAATTGAACTCTTGCCCGCGTCCTTAGATGTTATAGTTTCCGTTCCGAGGGCCGGACGGAAGGCGAGAAGTCGGCAACTCATCAAAGAGAATAAGGGTTAGGTATCGGTACCGAAACATACCTTTATTTTTACGTAAATAAAAAGGCGCGAAAAGGGGTCAAAATAAGTTAGGTATATTAATTATAACCGGTTTAAGTGATTATTCCACCAAAAGTTAATCGCAATGATCAAATGTCGGGGTTCGTATTAATATTGACAGGCAATGATCATAATCAAATCATAACTACTTGGATTCTGTCACGCTAATTCCAAATCTGTTGTCAGTTTATCTCTAAGCAGCTCTAGTTTTTGAAATATTTACATATTTTTTTTTTAGCTAAAAATACCGGAATTATAAAATGAAAAAAATTGTTTGTCTAGCCTAACATAAAGACTTTCTTTTATAAGATTTTCTTGCATGAATCGAAACATCAGCCTTGTTTTGAATGCTCCAGCAGTAATAATCAGCCATCATATTTGCATTCCAACGACCGTGGTATCGCTGTTCCATCGTGCGAATGTCCTGATGACAGCCTTCTCCTTGTTCTTCGCTTAAATCGCCTAAATTTTCTGGGAACCGGTCTAAATGGCTGAAGAGGAAGTGCATCTTGAATATTGATGCTTATGTTACATCCTAGCCTCTGAAAGTGCATGAGCTGCTCAATGTGTTGAATGTAGTCTGGAGACTTTTTATTTCCTTAGAAATTTCGCACAACTCAAACAAATTCATTCCATGCAGATTTCTCTTTATCCGTCATACAGTCGGTAAAATTTTGATCCTTTATTAGTTCCCTGATTTAAGGACCGTTAAAAATACCAGCTTTTATTTTTTCAGTGCTCAATTTCGGGAATATTTTACCGATATATTTTAAACATTCCCCCATTGATGTTGAGAGCTTTTACAAATTGTTTTTTCAGACCTAATTTTATATGGAGAGGGGGTAATATACTGCGGTCTCTGGCTACTAGAGGTCAATTTATCACATTCATACTATTTTTGGGGTTTATGCCGTAATATTCACAACACAAAAATAACAGTCATCGTGATGATTAGTCGGTTCACGTCAAATCATAGGACTTTTCAACTTTAAAGTACCTAGGTCTTTTTTTACTAGCCCATAAACGCAATGATGTTACAACAACTACCACATACAAAATTTGGGATCCATGGCTTACTAAACAGTCTAAACGCTTCTAATGGCGTCCCAGTGAAGTCCAGGTAGACCTTTTTTATAAAGACGCACTTAAACGACATTCTTGAAACATTATATTCACCACAAACAGCACAAAAACTATTCGGATCGTTTAAGCAAGTCCTTCTTAATGTAGACATCGATTTATGGAATTTATAGATTTTTGCACAAAAAAAAAATATTAGTAAGCCGTGTATCGAAATTTTTAGAAGTACCGAAGTACCTATATCACAAAAACTAGAGCTGATGGAATAAAACTGAGGGCTGATAACCCAAATTTGAACCCAAATTACTAAGAAACAGTTTAGAAACTTCATAAAACAAAAAGAAATGAAAAAATTTGTATACGAGTTATATAAATTTACGTACCTAATTTATTACTCTGACCGTAACAGTAACACAATTTACATAATTTTGGTTTTGTAAAAAAGATGAATAAAAACAATTTTTAAATATTTTGGTTTTTAAAGATGGATTAAATCCAATAAATCTGTAGGATATTTGTATAATGAAAACAAAATACCCCTAAACCCTTCGTTGTGTAGGTACTTACGTACCCTGTTAATCAATACAAATGGCATCCAATGTCAAACAAACCCCAAGGTCTACCTACATTGTAACCTGTTCCACTAAAGCAGATAAGAATCATTTTGGTTTATATTCCAACACACAAAAAGTCTATTTTGGTGGCGCAAACTTCAGTTGTTTATTATACGAACAAAGCTACATAACTTACATAGATAATTCAGTCATAATCGTCACACAATCCATTTAAAGGTGGTAATAGAAACAGAGTTAACACAAACGTAGCAGCAAAGAAATCCTACAATTAACATTATAGAGTGAACGCTACTAAAAAGGGTCCAAATCTTTATTACTGTTAGAATATGAATCAACTTGTTCCGTGGCGCATATTCTATAGAAGAAACATAGACAAAATTACGAGAAGAAGTAGATAAATTGAGGCCAAAAAGATTCATCAATTTTGTTTAACAGCGATGGCGCCCTCTATTCAAAGATGAGTGAACAAAAACGAACCATTATGGATACATCGGAGGCGTGAACTTAGTTAGATTCTTGCCTATTATGAAAACAAAATTAAAGGCTAGCTACAAGTAGGTGACTGGAAGATTTTGCAGCTATAAACATAGCTAGGCGATTTGGCCTATCTAAGCACACCGAATCGGCGACTTGAGCCGTCAAATATCTGGCAACCCTAGTCTCTAGCCATAGTAAAAATAAACAGACGGTGGCGTCCAGATGGTGTCCAGGGTCTTTTCACTTAGACCACTTTTTCTTTGTATGAGAAAACGTGGAAGCATCGTCGAAGCCCTATTTTTGTCGTTCCTCAATAGATTGCGCTACAAGAGATTGTTTCAATCACTGCTGCCATTTCTGCGCGTTCGGCGCTACATCTTACGGATTTTTGGTATGGTTAGCGTGCATTTAGAGTTTTTGCTCCTAGCGGAGAATTTAGTGGTTTTATTTAGTGTATGTTTTCATTTCAATACATTGTCTTTTACTGTTGAAAATTGGAACTGAATTTGGCGTTTTTTTATCTCCGAATTTTGTTGAGTCTGGCGCTTTTTATAGCGTTGCTAGCGCTGAATGGGGTTTATGATCTGGCAGCAGTCGGCAGCACTGGTTTCAATTTCAAAACGTCTGTCTGTTTCTGTTCTGAGCTGCATTTGTGGTATTCATGATTTTGCGATAAATCAAAATCAGTGACGATCAACTTACGACCCGGCAATGTTTCATGGATTCTGTTGACTGTGTTTTATTTTGACAACACAGCTTTCTTTTTGGACTCCGACGATCGTGTTTGCTTACGTTGAATGGACTTCATTTTGCTACAACAATGACATCCGAAAAAATGGGTTGTTAGGTGGGTGTGCTGTGTGCCGAACTGTGGTAAATACCTATCTTGTGCAATTTTATGTTTAAACCCCCGTAAATGTGACTTTAACGTACATATCGTATTTCAAATCCGCGGGAATTGTGAAATTTGTGAATTTAGGTTATGTAAAATGTATTGTTTACTTAAATTACATGTAAGGTGGTAGAGCTGATGCCGGGCTCTACTGTGGAGGTACCACCATCTTACTCGCAAATCCTCCCGAAGTTATTCGGGGGAGAGTAAGAGAACAGCTCTCAGGCAAAACCAGGCGGCCCACCATTGCCTGGGACCGATGGATGGCGGTATAACCATCCCCAATTGCCGGACCTTATCTAAAACAGACTGGTGACGGGCAGCGGCGTCACTGGTGCAAGAGTTTCAGCACCGCGCTCACCAACCCGCCTGCCCAGCGTGTGTGAGTATGGGCATTTCTTCCAGGAGGACTGCCAAGAGTGGTGAAATCCTGGAAAGGCCTATGTCTAGCAGTGGACGAAACAGGCGGATGGATGGACATGTAAATAAATTATCATTTAATTTCTTAAATGTTGTTTTATTTAACTGATGTGTAGTAGGTATTTGAAAAATAAAAATACAACGCAGTAAGGCTGGGCTATACATGAGGTATATATACCTGTGTAGGCATAGGTAGATACAATAGCGAACTAAGTCCGTCGTTACCCACGAGATGTCGCTAAACCGAGATAAAACTGATGACTCTATTCCCAGTTTATAAGTTACTCTGTGGTGGCGTCGATTCGGTGTCCGTGTAACACAACCATTGATTTTTACGTCAATGAACACGACTTAAGGGACCTGTAGTCGGTGGCTTCTTCGTCGATTTCTGGGTATAAAAACAAAAAATAAAAATGACAAAACATTTAAAGTCACTTACCACCATATACTGCTTAATTCACCATGGAATGGGGGTTGAAGGAGAATCGTGTTAGTGTAATTGCACTGCACAAATGTTGGCACCCACTGAATATGATTTTCAAGTTGCTACAAAAGCTGAAAATCAACAAGCAGTTTATTTATCGCACTATCGGTAGGTACAGTAGTACCCTGAACGTCGATGACCGAAAAAGTTCCGGAAGACCATGCACCGTTCGGACACCAGCTGTGATTAAGGCATTGAAGGCGAGAATCGCGAGAAATCCCATCCGGAAGCAAAAATTGTTGGCAATGCAGATGAGTGCAAGGAGTTCCTTACAAAATGTATCAATAATGAGCTTGGGCTTCATGCTTACCGCAGACGAAAAGATCATCTGATAAACGCACGTTTGAAGGCCATGAGGTTGGCATGAAGTCGCGTGCTACTAAAGCAGTACGCACAAAACGGCCATCAAAAAATCTTATTTTCTGATAAAAAATCTTCACCGTCGAAGAAATTTTAACCGCCAAAATGATAGAGTGTATGCTAAAAACAGTCAAGAAGCCAGCATGATTGCTTCGAGGGTCCAACGAGGACACGACCCCTCATCAGTGATGATTTGGCTGGGTGTGTCCTACTCAGGACTAACAAAGGTTCATTTCTGTGAAAAGGGCGTGATAGCGTTCTAGAACCTGTGGTCAAACCATCAAGCTACACCTTGTATAAAAACCAGCCATGGGTCTTCCAGCAGGACTCAGCTCCCGGACACAAAACAAAATCTACGCAACCTTAGTTTTGGGAAAACGAAATTGATTTTATCGCGCAGGAAGAATAGCCATCCTCCAGCCCAGACCTAAACCATCTGGATTTTGCCATATGATAAATGATTGAAGAGAAAGCCTGTGCTAAACCTCACAAGAATCCCGACTCTCTGAAGTGCGCTATTGTCAAGACTGGCGGAATTGGACGTGGTGGTAGTGCGTGCTGCCATCGATGACTGGCCTCGTCGTCTAAAGGCTTTTGTTCATGCCAGGGCCGGTCATTTTGAATAATTTTTATACATATAAATCTTGAATATCTGTGCTTTTTTTTGGTAGGTGGTAGAGCTGATGCCGAGCTCGACTGTGGAGGTACCACCATCTTACTCGCAAATCCTCCCGAAGTTATTCGGGGGAGAGTAAGAGAACAGCTCTCAGGCAAAACCAGGCGGCCCACCATTGCCTGGGACCGATGGATGGCGGTATATCCATCCCTAATTGCCAGGCCTTAAAACAGACTAGTGACGGGCAGCGGCGTCACTGGTGCAAGGGTTTCGGCACCGCACTCACCAACCCGCCTGCCCAGCGTGTGTGAGTATGGGCATTTCTTCCATGGGGACCGCCAAGAGTGGTGAGATCCTGGAAAGGCCTATGTCCAGCAGTGGACGAAACAGGCTGATGGATGGATGGATCTGTGCTTTCATTTGGTATATAATTCATTGTTTTATTATTTGCATATTTAGTATTATTAGTGTTTTTCATAGTTACAGAACTTAGTAACCAACTTAGTAACCTTTTTTTTTAGTATGCCAAGTAATCCCGCCGATATGGAGGCCTTCTTTACCCGATTTTAACTACATTCATTTCAGCGTTGAGTTTGCCCCACTCGAGTGCGGCGGTCGAGAGAATTTTTTCCGCCATGAATCTCATGAAGACAAAACTAAGAAATAAATTAGGTACAAAGATAATTTCAGGCTTGCTACACACACAACAACTTTTAGGCAAATAACCATGCTATGATTTAAAAATTGATTCAAAAATGTTAAAATCAATAAATAAAGACATGTATAAATAAACATATTAGTTTCATTTAAAACGGAATTTTGACTTTAATGGTCCTACGAATTTTTTGAGTGAAAATACAGATTTCACGCCTCCACTCCATATGGCGACACTGGCTATTTCATTCTACATTCAAGTTCGGATTATAGCGCACTGAATGAATGTTATTGGTTGGCCCGAACGATCATTTCCCGAGTTCATACGGAACTTACCGAACACGCTGTGAGAGGCAAGCTAACGCGAGACAAAATTCATGTCTTGAAAAAACTAGAGAATAGTTTTGGGTCTTCCTATGATTTCAAGAGAAATATCCCAAAAATCGAAATGAAACAAAAATATTTTTGAATAGTTTGCTGTGAACCTAAAATGATTTGATGTATCGCTTCTAGTACATTGCGGTACATAAACATTCATCAAAATATGTGTAAAATCCAGGCCTTTTATACGCTTGTAACCAAAATCAAAATATTTTATTCATGAACATGGGTATATGTAAACAAGATCTTATAATTTCAGCACTCCATGTTCTGCCTCTCAGCCTATGAATTTCAGTGTATTCTTAAACATATATTATCTACTTAATTAAATTACGGCATGCATTATTATGATAAAAATAAAATTTATATAATTAGATAAGAATGTCCAAAATGTCACAAAAAATGTCGATATAAGAAACAATAACGAAATTAAGTATTTATAATGTTATGTCATTAAAAAATTCATCTAATTTGTAATAAGCCTTTTCAATGAGAAGACGGAACAAAGATTTTTTAAACAATGTTAAATTCATTTCTTTGAGACAGTTTGGTAACTTGTTATAAATAGAAGTTGCTTTACAAAGAACATTATTTCTCATAAGAGCTGTATTACACTCACGAGAGACCAGTTTATGTCTATGTTGTGGTCGTACAGATTTTAGTTTGTTTAGACATACTTTTACAAATAATTGAGGGTTAGTTTTAACAAATATTGAAATCTCGTATATGTAAAGACACGGTAATGTCATTATCTTCATATTTTTAAATAATGGTTGACAGGTATCTGTTTGTTTAAGACCACATATCGCTCTTACACACCTTTTTTGTGTCTTAAATAAGCGGTCTCGACGTGTAGAGTTCCCCCAAAAAATTACCCCATATCGGAGTCTTGATTCAACAAGACCATGGTATGCAGTTTTAACTGTTTCTAAATTAACAATTTTCGCTAATTTATATAGCAGATATGCTGAGCTGCTCAGCTTTTCAAAAAGGCCGTCACAATGTTCTATCCAAGTCAGCTTGTTATCTATAATTAAACCTAAAAATTTTGTTGATGTCACTTTTTCAATATTAGTGCCCTCATAGTCAACCGTCAATGTTTCTAGTTTTGTAGTTCGTTGGTAAAAGTTCATTAATTTAGTTTTGTCTGAGTTTACTACTAATTTGTTTAAGTCCATCCATATTATTATTTCTTTTAAAGCGTCAGTTATTTCATTTTCCATTTGGTCAGGTGTAACATCTTTAATAATCATGGTGCTATCGTCAGCGAACAATGTTACTGGACAAGAAATTTTTTTCGGCATGTCATTGATATAAATTATAAATAAGAGCGGCCCAAGAACACTGCCTTGGGGGACACCACAGAAGACTTCTCTTGAACTGGATAAATATTTAATTTCGCGTTTGGTTTTTGTGCAGATTTTCGTTATTTCAGTGCGTTGTGTTTTATTGCTGAGATAGGACTGAATAAGGCTTAAAATGTTTCCCCTTATGCCATAGGCATACAATTTATCAAGATCGAAAGCCTTCGTCATATCCATATAAATGGCAATCGTTGGCTTTCTCTTATCCATGCCAGGAATGATGTGGTCGAGGAAGTCATATATTGCCATATTTATGTTTTTTTTCTTTGGAAATCCTTTTTGTTCATCAGCAAGAAGGTTTCGTGATTCGAAATAATCTAGAAGAGCCCGATAAATAACCTTTTCGAATATCTTTGAAAAAATGGAGACTAAAGCAATTGGACGATAATATTTCATTAATTCCCTATCTAGTTTTTTAAATAATGGTTTGACGATGATGGGTTTAAGTGCGTCAGGATAGATACCTTGTGCTATACATAAATTTGCTATGTGGTTTAAGTATGGAACAATAATCTCACAAACATGTTTAATAACCTTTGTGTGGATTCCATCATAACCAACACTATTCTTATTTTTCAGTGATTTTATTATTTTTGTGATGTCATCAGAGACTGTAGGCCCCATGAACATTGAATGTGTTTCAAATGGTATTTTGTTTTTATTTTCTCGTTCATTTTTTCCAATGTCAGTTTTCGTTTGGTTGATAAAAAACTCATTAAAAGTATCTGCTATTTTCTGAGGATCAGTAATTTCAGTGTTTTCTAATTTTATTTTAGTGATAGGTTCGTTAGAAATGCAAGCTTTAGTGCTGTTAATTATTCCCCAAGCTGCTTTTGACTTGCTATCAGCATTCTGAATTAGGTAATTGTTCTGAGCTTTTTGGGTGAGTTTAATAATCTTTTTAGAATAATTCAGAAACTTATCTTTATTTTCCATAGTTCTATTGGCTCTGTATTTCCAAAGTAGTTCCCGTTGGCTTTTACTACAGGTTTTGATACCCCGTGATAACCATCTTGGCTTTTGTCTAGTCTTTATCGTTACACTGACAACTGGGAAACAAAGAATATAAAGCATCAAAAAGCTGTCCTGGAAATGTTCATAAGCTTCATTTGGATTATTGCTACTATATACTTCGCTTAATGATAACGAATTTAGGTGATTTTTGAATTTTTCCAGATTACTTGATTTACTTTGTATATATTTGATTTTGTTTATCATTTTTTTAGGTTCAAGTCATGGATATTGTACGGGATATGTTGAAAAAGAAAAAATAATAAGCAAGTACCTATACATAAGGATATTATCAGCGAACTGCGCTAGTATGGGAGTTCGGCGAATAGAGTGCCCTTAACTTACATAATTTAAGCATTCCGTCTTTTTCTTTCTGTATCGAAAAGACAAGGACAGGACGCCAAAAATATGGTCAGTCTTGTCAAATAAGTTAAGTCGTGCTACACCGAATCGACACCAGTGTTTTTTTACTTCAGAACTTTAAATGGTTTTTACTACAAATTATAGACAGACTTTCAAACCTAGAATTCTCATACTTTTGAGTACGAGAACCCAGTTTGTCTCATACATGAGTTGAATTTCGCTAATTTTAAAAATGTCTCACGACGATAATCCGTGTTGCCAAGATAGCCACTATTTTCTAGATCTAGCAGCTTTTCGGGTCAATTCAGCCACTAAAATTTCACATGAAAAAATAGCTATTTTTGAGGACTAAAGCTCCATATATTTAGCCACTTTTGGCGAAAAAAACACCCGATCTGGCAACTTTTTGAGCTAAATTTAGCAACAAAGCGCAGGCAGACAGAGTTCTCTGTCAAAGTGGTCAAAGTTAAGGCTGTACTTGGCAACACTGACGATCAGAGGTTTGAATAAATAATTTAAAATAGAGATGCTATGGAATGGCCCAAAAATTGATTTTAAGGAAAGTATTTTCGGGTAAAACAAGAATAACCTTTAGAAATTACACTTATATTTATACCATACACACATTGATGATGCCTGAAAGGAAAAACACTAAAATTTTAAAAATATTATTTATTGAATGTATCACTTCCCACCACCACTATTCACATTGTGCTTCAGGAATCCTATATTTCTTAGATATCGCACAATAAAAGGGGTCGCCGTTAATGTTATAGCTACTCGAAATGGTGCAAAGAACTTGTGTACAGCATAGGCTAGAACAAGTGTACCAGCATTGGAGGCAGCTATTTTTGAAAATGTGCTTTCTCCAACATTGAAGTATTTAAATACTGCAACTACATCAACACCGCTGAAAGAACAGAAAAACAGTAAGTGTGGATAGTCACTAAACATTAATTATTATTCATTTTAAATTACAAAAACCGAATCATCAATAAATTCGCCTCTTGCTTATGGTGTGACAAACGTCAAGAAAAATCAGTTGTTTTGCTTATATCATACATACAGTAGTTAATAATAGCTCAGGTCCACAAGCATGCAATAAATTTAATATTAATCCTAGTAGGTATTTATGTAACAGTTTATGCATACCAATTCTAGTTAGTAAACAAGTGAGTAAATGATTACTTTGCATATTATAGTTTAGACATACCTAGAGACCAGAAGATAACATGTCCCCAGAGACATTAATGATATAGAGACATGAAACACTATCACTGTTGAGCCATACTCTTTTATTGCCTTTTTCAATTTGTCTTTAGTGCTCAGAGCAGCTTGGTTTGTGTCTGTACCTGTACTCATATTTCTTATTCCACTGCTGACGGCTATGCTTTGGAAAAGTAAAGGAATGGCATTAGGTTTTACTTTTGTATTTATAATAGTAGGAGAGCAAAAGATAGATGAATACAATCATGCAGTAACAGATGATACAGACACCAAGATACCTCATTCCAGGTGTAAATCAAAAGTGACCATTTACTGTGACCAAACATTACCCATATTAAGATACATGTTATTTTATTCTAAGCATAAAGGTTATTTCGAGATTTGGATTAGAAAAGATCATTTTTATAGCATTGTCGAGTCAGACAGAAAGTTGTTTGAAGTCCCTGAACAACAAAAAAGCTCTTTTGTGCCAGCTTATGTCTTGTTTGAGGGTATTGGTTCAAAAGTTTGTGCTCTAACAGTTAAATATAAACTGTCATGTTGTCTGCATTTATCACATGTACCCTGCAGATGTGTACAATTATTTGACCTGGATTTGTTTATTGGACTGGCATATCGTTTTAGCTAAAATTAAAATTAAGAGTGTTAAGTAAATGGATAATTTTAATTAGATGACATCACAGATATTATAAGGCCAAGCTTAAAGTATAAATAAAGTAAGTAATATTACATAGGTACTGGGGTATGTCACACTAAACTCTCAAATACCTTTAGTTTTCCAGCGATATTCATTTTTCAGGGTCAAAAAATGTGCTCCATGCAGGTGATCTGATAAATATTTGTATCCCTGTCCCCACTGTGATCCTGGCATTCCAAGGTGAGTATGGTTGCCACTGAATGGACTCGGAACATTGCTTTGCATGCTTGATGACAGACTGACTGCACCACGACAATCATACTTGTTTACATGAGGGTCTGCTTGTAGAGTATAATCAAATTTAGAGAAATCTTTGTCCTGCTTTGAGTAGTATGAATTTATGACTGGACCAGACAGATCTCTTTCACGCATAGGAGAGAATCGGCCCACCTCTGCAGCGTTAATATCCACGACGTTCGTCGGTAGCTTGAGAGCCGCGACCTGGGGAAACTTCAAGTGCGAAGATACGTGCAATGTGTTTACGACATAATTAGTTCCACCTGAAAGAGGAAAATTAATTAATTGGTCTATCGGTTAGCAACTACGGTATAAAAACAGGTTTGTCAATTTATTTTCTTTGTTACATACACGAAGAGAACCTTACCAAAAAATGTACTTTTAGTAAAACTCCTGCCGAATACACAGCTGTTAATAATTATAGACATCCTGAATTAAAACAGTAAAACTTTGGATAATTATTTTACATCTAAGCAGATAAAATTTTGTTTTTGCTTCTTTCTAGAATTTTTGGAATGGAAAGGGAAAACCAATTCCTTTTGCTCTGTGAAAAAAACTGATGACGGGACGGACGGACGCGACGCCGTAGTGTTGATTGTACATCGATAGTTAATCGATTAATCGATAGTAAATTCACTATTTGCACAATCGATAGTCTGGCAAAAACAATCGATAGTCATTCAATGTTTATTTTGGAACGCTAACTTAATATTCTTTGATAGGTCATTTTTAGATATTGTACCTGATTTAAGTTGTTTTCATATAGTAGTAGTCATTATCAATAATTTTACTAAAAAAAGGAACTTCTTTTATTTTTTGTCGCGTCTGCGATTTGAATTTGAAAAGTAAACTCTTTGTTAAGTTCGTCGGTTATGTTTTTCATTTGATTAAAACAATTTTTAACTCTTTGTAAAATAAAATAACAAGTAATTTTTATTTCATTGATTTTTAACCAGCAGGATTATTGATTTTCGATAACAATTTGATTTCTAATAGACTTCCGGCACGAAGTGCTTCCTATATTTTAGTGTTTAAGTGTCATTTTTCAATAATCATTATTTCTTTACTTGTTTAGTTATTAGCAATTTAATATTCAATATTAATATATAAATTTATTAGCAATGTGAATACAAAAAATACTACGGTAAAACGCATTTTTAAATTAAGATAAGTACCTAGGAAACTACCTATTAATTGATTGTTTTTTTTTAACTATCGATACTATCGGAAACAATCGATGTTTAACGAACACTGAGTCGCGTAGTGTTACCAGTATGCACTTCAACTTTCGGAGTTTTCGAACGACACAGGCTATCTGAAAAGGGACGATTTTGGAAGAAAAAGGACGGTTTTTCAATGTTGCGTGAAATAAAAGCATTGGCTAATATAATAAAATTAATCAATACATTTTTTTATTTGTTCAGCTTTAAGGATTAAAATATAATTTATACACAAAAAATCAACGACGAAATTAGTAGGATTTCATGTTGAATACATGAAAATTCTGCTTGGTACGAAAAAGGACGGTGAATGACAATAAGGAAAAAAAAAGGAAGTTTCGTCGCCAAAAAGGACAAAAATTGTCCCTTTTAGGACGATCGACTCGTGACGCAACGCGGACGCAAGAGAGCGAGCGAGAGTTTCTATGACCTATTCTCGTGCAGCAAACCTTAAATTTAAAGTTGAAAGACCTTAAATAATACAAGCTCATTTAACTTTTTTTCTAGACCCAATCTTAATCACTCATTCGGTAATTTCTTCGTTTTATTATGGTAGCCCTGATTCCCGGGGAATCTAGTATATCATAGAATCTTAGTATAAACCGAATAATTTAGGATGCAATTACAATTTGTTTCTCGTAATAATATGTGTGTCTGTATTTATCGCAATATTATATATTAATATTCACAAAGTAATATCATGATTTCCAATAGATTTTGAAAAGATCGTCAACATTTCGGTATTTTAAAATAGCAACACTACCGCTTGATCCACCAATCAGAGTTGAACACGATAAACCAATGAGAGAACGCCACAGCAATCGAGTTTTGGGCGGAAAACCTGGGGAGGATGCATCAAATCAGTCAGTTGGATTTGGATGGTCATTCTTGTTGGAGATTTTGAAGTAGACAGTAACTAGAATACAGTGTGCTTAAAATTGTACCTATCTTTAAGAGTCTGTAAAACAAAGTTATTCAAGGTACCTGCAGTTGTTCATATTCATCATAGTAATATGATATGAGAGAGAACGAGCGATTTTCAACAATTTAATGATGTACTTAGTTTTAATGAGTCTGTTGCATTTTCTGAAATTACTTACTACAGTTCAAGTAAATTTTGTCTATGAGTTCAAGTAAACTATTTAAAGACTTTGTTCTATTTTAATTTGTTATGGCCCGAAATATATGCAAATTCAACTGCGAGCATAAAATAATAACCAATTTTCCGCTTCTAAAAGTATGTATTTTGTTAGCTCTTTTTTAGCACCTCTTGATGGCAAAATTTACTAAATCTAGCTCTTTCCAGTTTTCGAAAACCAAGGTGGCAAAACTGTTCATTCAGTCGTTGACGAGCTGTCAAGGCGGGAGGTTACGTCTCTTCGACAAAATAATTTCGCGATCTCTGCCCGTGTTCACACACAAAAACTTTCTGCAGTGGTACCATTTATCTTTCGCTATGGTTTTATTGAATGGCTCCAACCACTTGGCAGTTCTTTAACATTTTCGGTAGATTATGTTCCCGTTAAGATATTTGGACGGGAAAAAATTCTAACTGTATTGTGGGTCGAGTATGCGACTTTTAAATCCAAAAAAATTCGGGAACCCAACATATGAACCCCAGGGTACCAAAAAAATTTTCAAGATTTTTGGTCTGAAGTCCAAAAAAAAATTTGTTTTGGCGGAGATATCTCTGGAACGGTTAGTCTTGGACCCTTCTTTTTCGGACCCCAGGGTTACAAAAAAAAGTTTTCAAAATTTTTTTTTCTCTAATTGAGCAGGACTATTGAGTAGTTCATATATGTGAGTTATGTTGGCGACACGTCAAGTCATTTAGGTGCAACTGATGTGATGTGATGTGATGTCATTTAGAATTCTTTATATCATATCTCCGGAACGGCTGGTCGTAGCCTATCCGTATTTGGACTCGAATGAAGGGTATTGCCGACACTTTCCGACCGATGACAGATTTTGATACTTGACAGCCCAAATGTCCTATCAATCACGAAATATCAACCGATCGCCCTGAAACTCAGTTCCTGGACGGTTTTCAGGTTGCGCACCACAGAAACATTCCAACCTAAAAACCGTGCAGAAACCGAGTTTCAAGCCAATCGGACTAAATTTCGCATTTGTCATTTTTTGACATGGGTTTGGAGGGCTCAAAGTGAGGTCGTTGTTTGTATAGGATTTTAGTATTGGTATTTTTTTTAAATCCAAGCTTGCGAAACCGCAGGTCGAACCAGCGAGGTGAATCCATGGAATAAACTTTGACTTTGACTTGGACATTTTTTTGACATTTCCTTTAAATTCCGTTCCCGTTGAGATATTCGAACGTAAAAACCCCTTACTATCTATCCAAGGAAAAAACTTTTGACGGTTCTTTGGCATTTTCGCTAAATCTGGTTCCTGTTGAGGTATTTGAACGGGAAAAAACCTACTGTCTATCGAAGCTGGCGAGACCGAAAGCTCGAGACAGCGAGGAGTATCCATGGAAAAAACTTTTGACAGTTTCGCTAAATCCTGTTCCCGTTGAGATATTTGAACGGGAAAAAACCTCCTGCTGTCTTTTGGTCGAGCCAGCGAGGAGTATCCATCGAAAAATCTTTGATATTTTGGCTAAATCCTGTTCCCGTTCAGATATTTAAACGGGGAAAAATTCCTACTTGGGTTGAATATAAGATTTTAAGACCCAGGTATTCCAAAAAAAAATGAAAATTTTTTTGCCCTATCTCCGCGACGGTTGATCTTGGAACCCCCAGACTTGGATCCCGAGGGTCCAAAAAAAGTTTTTCAACCTTTAAAAAAATTTTGTTTTGGCCATATCTCCGAAACGAATGGTCTTGGAACACCCAAACTTGGACCCCAGGGGTCCAAAAAAATTGTCTTTCTTTTTCAAGTGTCAAATCTTTTTCGGCCCATATCTCCTGAACGGTTGATGCTAGACCCCTGCTCGTGTTGTTTTTTGAAAAGGGCTTGACGAGATCTACCCGAGCATGCAAAAAAGTTGGGTCATTTTGGTCAAATTTGGGTCACAATGGGCACATTTGGGAACGGTTGGAGCTAAAGCTTCCGGGTTTTCACTGTAGTAAATGGCTTGACAAGGGCTATCGGATGACAAAAAAGTGGACATTTGACAGCTTTTGACATTTCGTTGACAGTTTTTTTGAAATTGCTGTATCTTTGGAACGGCTGGTCCAAATATCTTAATGGGAACAGGATTCACTGAAAATGTCGAATAAATGTCAAAAATGTTAAAGTCAAAATTTTTGACAGGCAGAAAATAGTTCACTGTACAGGACTAAGGACAACTTTTTTCCTATAGAAATAGCTCAAACGGGACAGGATTTAGCAAAAATGTCAAAAGAAATGTCAAAAATGTTTAAAAAGTCAACGTTTTTGACATGGAAGACCGCGCTGGCTCGACCTTCCGTCTCGTCAGCTCGGTAAGACAGGAAAAAAAATCCCATACAAAACGGGTCACTTTGCATTGTCAGCAAAAAATGTCAAATGTCAGATTTTATCCTAAGTCAGATAATAGTTAATCTACAACTTTTTCATTGACAACTTTTATGTCCTTCCATCCAAACAACCATGTCAATCAGTCAGTCAGTGACCGTTTTATATCTTTATATATAATGAAAAAATGAATAAATATATCGTTACGATTATTATTTATTACATACATACCTGTCGAATTAAGAACCTCTTATTTTTTTGAAGTCGGTTAAAAATCATTAAGAAACCAAATTATAAAGCGACGGATATTTAAATTCATAATAGATTACAAATCTGCCCAACCGGGAATCGAACCCACCCTTGGCGCAGAATACAGATATTATTAACTACACACTACGGGTCGTCAGTAAATTATTATTTAATAATATTACATTTAATAGTATAACAATTAATTATCGAGATGTTATCGTGGTGAGGAACTCGCTTCTTGGCACTTCGTGGTACCACTGCAGAAGTTATCTATGTGTGCGTGCGCGGCCAGTGATGAGTGCGTAGCGTAATATGCCTACTTTTCACAACGGGCGATTGGGATGCCGGTTCTTAATTTGACTACAGATTTACATCTACAACGACCCGGACACACCTCTTGCCAATATTTAGCTTGAAAAAGTGATTACAGCCAGGTTTATGTATTGATTTTTTCCCATACGAGAAAACTGTATGAGTTTAATCTGACTACAGATTTCCATCTACAACGATCCTGACACACTTCTTGGCACTTTGGTAAAACATGGTGACCGGGGTCTGATGATGGGACTGGAAGATGGGTACGGGATCTCCTCAACGGACAACAGCAGATTCTTCAAGTTTAGGCTTATTTTATTTGTCTTTCTTAGCACTTTGGTAAAACATGGTGACCAGGGTCTGATGATGGGACTGGAAGATGGGTACAGGATCTCCTCAACGGACAACAGCAGACCCTTCGAGTTTGGGCTCATTTGATTGGTCTTTATTAGCACTTTGGTAAAACATGATGACCAGGGTCTGATGATGGGTCTGGAAGATGGATACAGGATCTCCTCAACGGACAACAGCAGACCCTTCGAGTTTGGGCTTATTTGATTGGTTTTTATTAGCACTTTGGTATAACATGGTGACCAGGGTCTGATGATGGGACTGAAAGATGGGTACAGGATCTCCTCAACGGAAAACAGCAGACCCTCCGAGTTTGGGCTCATTTGATTGGTCTTTATTAGCACTTTGGTAAAACATGGAGACCAGGGTCTGATGATGGGACTGGAAGAAGGGTACAGGATCTCCTCAACGGACAACAGCATACCCTTCGAGTTTAGGCTTATTTGATTAGTCTTTATTAGCACTTTGGTATAACATGGTGACCAGGGTCTGATGATGGGACTGGAAGATGGGTACAGGATCTCCTCAACGGACAACAGCAGACCCTTCGAGTTTAGGCTTATTTGAGTGGTCTTTATTAGCGCTTTGCTTAAACATAGTATCGGTTGCATATAATCGTTCAAAAAATCATATTATTTTGTTTTCCTTATTTCCATGAAAATCTTTTCCGACGCGGGCGGAGCCGCGGGCAAGAGCTAGTATATGTATAGAGATAAATCTTCCCGCGCTTCGAGACTCAAAAAACATTTAGTTAAAAAACTGTCCCGAAGATGTGAAAAAACAGTATAATCAAAAATCTGTAAAGTGATGCGCCGCGCCGCAGCGTGCCGCCCGATAGCGATTTGCGACTGCAGGCGTTCCAGCCTCGGAACTGTTCGGCGTCCTTATAAGGACGCCATTTTTCATGTCGACGTTCGGTACGGATCCTTATAAGGATCGTCCGCAGAGTACTTTTTGCGTCGATTTTGTGTTCCGACTCGGATCTTTGTGCTCTGTGGTGTATTTTTTGTGCTCTGTGGTATATTTTGAGGTTTATTTTGAGTGGTCACATTAGCCAAACAGTCCTACAGCACTGCGTAACCTTGGAGTCCTTATAAGGATCGGTGCCTGTTCGGCAACTCTATGCTGAATTTGTTGTTTTTCTTGACATTTTACTATGAAAAGATGTAAATATTTTTATATATTTCTATTACTGTATAGTAACAGAGTTAATAAAGTACAAAAAAATACTATATGTTGGTTGATATTCTTATATTCCAATGAAAAGTCTGATAGAACTCTTTTTCTTTATTTACTCCCATGCAAGTCGATCATAGTACAATATATTTTAATCAAAGTAATATCAGCTTGTTGACAATTTATCTAGGATTACAACGGTATGCCATATGCGTGGTATTTCCTACCAGGAAAGCCATAAAAACCACTAAACTAAACCAGGTCACGCGCGGACCTGGAACGCCTGCAGGCGCTAATCACTATCGGGCGACACGCTACGGCGCGGCGTGACAGTTCAAAAGTATAATGCAGCAAACCTATCTGAACCGGTGACGAGGACTGTCGCTTCTTGAATATAGAGGTCATTTTAGTTTGGCTTATAGGGTCAGACAAGATCGTGGCGCTGTACGCTGCGGACGATCCTTATAAGGATCCGTACCGAACGTCGACATGAAAAATGGCGTCCTTATAAGGACGCCGAACAGTTCCGAGGATGCTTCTAATCGGCGAACCGTTCGCTTTGTTACCGACGACGTGAAAATAAATATTTTTTGCAAAGAAGGCTGGCCGTAGTAAATAATTAATTTAATTGTCTTCTTCTTTAATTTACTTGTAAAACACACGTTAGTTCTTAATATCTTGAATTCCTGAACGCGCAGCCTGTCTTAACATGACCGCACGATGTCGCCATAATTTTTTTTCACATTTTTTAAACTGCTGTGTTTAAATCATAGACTTGGGATATACTAAAGCCGATTTTGAAGGTTTTAATTTTAAGCTAAGAAACTTACTGAAAACGTAATTTTAAGTGACAGCACAATATTTTGCTATTCTGAAGGGCACACCAACTAAAATTAGCAACTCTTATAAACCCTCCCGAATCAAACTAAATTTTATAAATTCAATTAAATGACAGCTCTAAAATGTGACCAAACTAAGTTAAAATCACTAAGGTTGCGTTCCAAATCACTTTTCAAGATAAAAATATTGCTATTTTTTTTTCATAAATCTTGCTGTGGTCTGTTTATTTAACGGGTCGTTGAGGCCTTATCATCACAAACATGAAGATATTTTTAAAATTGTTTTTGATTACTTTTTTATATCTATATCTTGAAATATTGGTCATTGGCGATGCGATAACCATAGATAAAGAATTTATTTGCAACTCCAAATCATACTGACATACAGTAGCAATCCATAGGTACCTGACAATGAACTTTTTGTTTACGAATCACACCAAAAAGACACCATACAAAAACGATTAAATTCATAAAAGCATAATGAATAAGCAAGCGGAAAATTAAATCAAGAAAAGTTTCATACGAATCTATTAAAATGTATGATATCATCTATTATCCAATAAAATAAATTTTAATACACCGAGATTCAAGATTTTATTATAAAAAAATTGCGTGAATAGTAAGTACACAAAAACAGGAAATGTACTAGGTACTTCGGAATCTAGACTACAATTACAGTATTTACCAAAACAATATTATTATGTATTATTAGTATGTATAGCAAATATGATAATAATATTGTTTTGGTATAGGCGGAAATTAAATCGACCGACCAAATTCATACTGTAGACCCGATTAGTGATCAGGATCTAGATTCAGTAATCCTTTTGGCCAAATTCGAAAAATATATTTTTTGCTCCCTTACTGGTCGGACTAGTTTAAGTAGAATTTCTAGTCTAGGCTGTAAGGAAGCAATATATATATATATATCGAATTGCACCATATATATATTGAATTTTGGGTGTTCGGATTATCAAGGTCCTACTGTGCATAAAAGGACGTATATAAATTTTCATTTTTTTTTGGGTCATAATTTTAATAATGTTTATAACAGTGACATTTTGTCCTCTTACTACCCTGTCATTGCGACAAGATAACGGGGTCTAGTTATAATACTAAATAAAGAACTCTTGTTTCTGAACTTCTGTCCATATTTTCAATTTTGGTATCGCCGTTCGAATACCAAATACAAACCAACAACAAGCCAATAATGAAAATAAATTAATTACTTTACAACAATTAATATAACATAGTTATGTACTGACAATAATAAACTAGTTTTAAGGTATAACTTGGTTTCTCTGAATTATATTTTATCGGTAGTTACCGATACCTAAGGTTGAAATTGGACATCACTTAAACGTCATCATCATAAATTCATAAACTATATGTACCAAAAAGGCAACATCCGTCGATATGAGAGCCACCTATTAGTTGTCAAAATTACATGGTGTACCTACCCCGCTACCCCCTAATTTGATTGAAACTGATTGTATGTATAGACAAATAGGGCATCCCTGTGGAGTCACCGCGCAACATACGGCACACCAGAGCTCCGTTCATTAATTAACACTTTCGTCAGGTTCCGACACTGACAGCAGGAATAGTGAATACAATTTTCATTCAAAGCGTGCGACAGAGATTGCATTAGAGCCCGTGTCGAGACCACTAATTTATGAATGCGGCCCAGTAGCATTATTCTCTCTCTACGATTAGGAATTCTGTATTTCGTCTGACCTTCGAGGAATTAAACCCCAAAAGTCCTAGAATAGAAGGAAAAACGTGGGGTATAAAAATGGATAATATCCAAATTTTCTATTGTAAAGATAACGAGGGAAGGCTTTCTGGACTTTTTCTATCATCAGAATATAACAGCTTTCGTGAGGATTCCAAACAACAGCCCTCGCTTCGAGTTTACTCATTACAATTACAAAAGAGGTGTGCAGTAGTTGGATAATCCCAATGTCATGAAGATCTTTACTATTTCTAATCACAAAGAAACAAAACACTTTAATTTGAACCGTATGTCATTACTACACTGCTTAATTTTGATTGCATCAGTTTATTAGCTTACGTAGCTTCGACTGGAAGAAGCCGCACTGTTCTTAGCTTACGCAGCTTCAAGTAAAGATTATGCGAACACAGAATGTATAGAGTAGCTTCTTACCACCCTTTTTGATCTTTACCCCTGAGAAAAAATATTCGTATAATCAATTTTAGCTTTTAATTTGATCTGATTTGTGTTGCATATTTGTTAAAAAAAGACTAAAACTTAATAAAAAATATGTTAAGTTACCTTTTTGAAAATACAAAGATGAATGGTTGATGGATTCCATTGACGGTTTTTATTAATGTTTTACTATTATAGAATTTTGTTAAATTTTATTTACAATACATAAATACATATGCTTACGCTCGTCTCCCAGACGGGTAGGCAGACACTACAGGTTTTCATCTGCTACGATATTATATTATATTACACATATGCTGTGGTCTTACCGTATTGTCAGTTGTTAAAACACTAAATGCTGTGGTTTCAGATATATGTACGTCTTTATTTAACTGTGAAGAAATATATTTAAAGTTATTAGATCAATAACAAAAAAAAAACAATACAAAGGCACAAAAAACTGCTACTTACTAGCAATGTTGGTATAGCTTTTTTTTAGCCTCCTTAATCCCTTGCTAGTAATGTACATATCTGTTTCTTGAAAATGATCCGAACACACAAGGTTGTATATTTTTGGATCAAAATATTCCTCTCGCCGCGATTCGGCTATAATGTTTCTCCATACTGAGCAACGTATAGGATCTCGAGGGAAACTGAAATAAATATAGGTAATTATGGTATTCCATAAAATAATAGAACAAAATAATTAATTACAAAAATACATCATAGCTACTCTATAGATTCTTTGTTCCAAATCTTTTCGATTGCTGTCACTATTAAAACTGACATGGTAATCCAAACAAATATAGTTGACGTGAGTGGTCTCTTTCTGTCTACTACCCCTAATGAGTAAGAAAAGGACAGATTGATACTTTTTGTTAAATTTCATTGGTAATGTAATTTCTTTTTACAATTAAATAAAATTTTAATGAAACAGTACGTTTCTAGATAAAATAATACTTTTAAATGACAAAATACTAATCTACTTACTGAAAATACGATACACCGTTCTCTTTTTTCACTTTAGCGAAGTAGTTTTTACACCATTTCACTACGCAGTGCGGCATAATGGACACGTTGTTACTTGCTCGACCAATTGAAGACTGACGCGCGATTGGAACTCTTTTTTAGTTTTGGAATTCTTTTGGTTCGGACGCTTTTGAGCGTCGACCCGATGTCCATGTGTAAAATGTCATTGGCTCCACTGTACATAAAACGGAAAAAATTTAAAATGATTTTACTTGATGGTCTTAAGTTTATACCTAAGAAGTAATCAATTCATTTGTACCATTACGCAAACGGTACTTTTGAAGCCCAGTCCAATCGTGGAACAATAATACTCCTTGGCAAACGAAATTTAGTCAGGCGGTACCACTTTAGCACATCGTTTTTGTATCCTTGATGTTGCTTTGGCATGTATATTGTTGTTTTGTTTTTAGGGTTCCGTATGGGGTGGTACGGAACCCTTAGTGCGCGAGGCCAACTCGCACTTGGCCAAATTATGTATTTAAAACTTGCTTGTTGATTCATTCTGGGAACGGATAGGTACTTCGTTTTGTTTTTACTTTGTATATTTTAATATGTTAGTTTTTTATTGTGAAACATGTTATTAATTAAATGAGAAAGCATTCTACTATATATTTGTGTTTATTCGACATTTTATCACATACAGAACTCAGACCAAAAACGACCTTCCTTTTTACACAGACTAACACTTTACTTTTTTTTAAGAGACAACACAGACAAAAGACCACAGACAACATTATTTGAAATTGTAAAATTGCAACTTTATAACACTCTTCCTCAAATTTACAATTTCAACTTTAATTAAAAGATATCCTTATGTTCATACAAACTTTCCTTACAAAAAACATTAACCAAAACAGACAATATTCTAAAATTTGAACAACGTCCATAAAACAAATTTTAACTCTCAAAATTCTGAACAACATCCATATCAAAAAAAAAATTAATAATCTAAATTTAATCCAACTTCTCTTACAAAATGTTCAAGTTTATTTTTTGTTACAGGTTTAGTTAAAATGTCTGCTAATTGTTCCTCTGTTCTAACATATATTACTTTAATTAGTTTTTGTTCCAACTTTTCTCTAATAAAATTATATTTGATGTCCATGTGTTTTAATCTTTTCTGATCATAATTTGAAATAGCTTTAATGGTACTTTGATTGTCTTCAAACATCGGAATACATTTCAGGTTTATGTTTAAATCAATTAAAATCTTTCTCAACCAACAAGCTTCCATTGTTGCTTCGCATAGTGACACAAACTCAGCCTCAGTTGTGCTTAACGCAACTGTATTTTGTTTTCTTGATTTCCAAATTATAGTGTTATTAAACAATTTAAATATATATCCTGAAGTTGATTTTCTGTCACTGTCTCTTGCAAAATCTGCATCTGCATAACCAATCAAAGGAGATTTACAATTATTTTTCTTATAGATCAAAGTGTAACTTATCGTTTCTTTTAGATAACGTAATATTCGTTTTAATGCTTGCCATAAACTTTTGTTTGGTTTGCTCTGAAATCTACTTAAATAGTATACAGGCATAGCTAAATCAGGTCTAGATCCTACTGTAGCATACATCAGGGAACCGATAAGTGATCTACATTTGGGTTCATAACTTATATCTACTTCTGACTCGTCTAATTTGAAATTAGAATCCATAGGTGTTGTGCAACCTTTACAATCTGCCATACCCCATTTATCTAAAACTCTTTTCAAGTATTTAATTTGGTCAATATTGATATTACATTATGCCTTGCTTATTTTGGTTTATTGTTTACATATATTGTTTTAATTGTCTTAATAGTAAAAAATGACGAATTTTGATATTTATTACCAAAATACGCGAAGGCTTGCGTACTAAAACTGATTTATTCAAACGGAATCTTTTGCTTGCCAATCATAGTGTATTAGCACTAACTGAAACCTGGCTACTCGACGGCATCCATAACGAGGAGCTATTCGATAATAGGTATCTCGTGTGGCGGAGAGATAGGGATTATAATTTGACCGGCCAAGGTCGCGGCGGTGGATGTTTGATTGCCGTACGACGCGACTTAGCGGCTGTCGAGCAGGCAGACTGGTACTCGTCAGCCGAGGACATTTGGGTTACGGTTTCTTTACAACAACGCGGCTCACATGCTTCTTCAAAAGTTCATATCTGTTGTTTGTATTTGTGCGCTCAGCATCAGGGCAATTCCTTTACGCAGCAATTAACAAACTTTTCTGACAAGTTATTTGACCTCTTCACCTTGTGCCCTAATGATTTTTTTATTGTGTTAGGAGATTTCAACCTCAGTAATATTTCATGGGAAACAAAAGGCAAAATCCTAGTACCATTACATGCATCTGGTGAAGGTCAAACATGCTTTTTGGACACAATATATCAATGTAGTTTCTATCAGTACAACGGCGTGAAAAACATTAATGATAGAATACTGGATCTTGTGTTTAGCAACACCACTGTTAACGTGCTACCTACCGACGAGCCGCTCGTGCCCGAGGATCCGCACCATAAGGCACTCCATCTATCTGTAGATACCCTCAGTATACCACCACTCAAATTGAACCGTCGAACTAAATACCTGTATAGATTAGCCGACTATAGTTCCATTAAATCTGAACTTCTAAGCATATGCTGGGTTGACATCTTTAGTAGTAAAGATGTCGAGAAAGCTACAAATACCTTCTATGATATATTAAATAAACTTAGAGACAAGTATGTT
Organism: Ypsolopha scabrella; assembly: GCA_910592155.1. Lineage (NCBI taxonomy): Eukaryota > Metazoa > Arthropoda > Insecta > Lepidoptera > Ypsolophidae > Ypsolopha > Ypsolopha scabrella. Next base: position 12,839,565 of record OU342965.1, read on the forward strand.
CCTCAAAAGCCTGCGTCATCGGATTCATATCCACCTTGGTTCAGTTCCGCTCTCATAAAAATTATTAAAGAAAAACACAAGTTTCTTCGTAAGTTCAAAACCTACGGGAACCGGTCAGACTATCTCGCGTTCTCTCTCCTAAGAAAGCGAGCGAAATCTGTAGAAAGGGATTGTTATCACTCTTACATAAAAAACCTCGAAAAATCCATTATCACTGATCCGAAAAAGTTCTGGTCCTATATTAAATCAAACAAAAGTAGTAATGGATCATATCCTTCTACCATGTTCTACGGGGACACATCCGCTAATACTGGTTTGGAAATATGTAATCTATTCGCTAATTATTTTCAAACAACCTTTCTTTCACCCGTGCCTAACTGTGGGCAACAGCAAACGGGGTTAGATTCACGTAACTTTTCTCCTCACAATTTCAATATTGGCAACATTACCGTTGATCCTACATTTTTACTGAAATTACTTAAGACTCTCGATCTAAACAAGGGAGCAGGGCCCGATGGTGTCCCTCCAATATTTATTGTAAATTGTGCCGAAGGTCTAATTGCACCTTTATGTTTTTTATTCAAACTTTCAATATCAGAGGGAGTCATGCCTAAGATCTGGAAGATGGCCTTTGTTACTCCGGTACTAAAAAAAGATAGTAAAAGTCACGTCATTAATTACATACCCATATCTAAATTATGTATTTTCTCCAAGTTGCTTGAAAAGATAATTTACCACCAAGTATACGCTGCCCTTGGACCAACATTTATTCAGGAACAACACGGTTTCTTGAAAAATCGTTCTACAGTCTCCAACCTGTTACTGTCAAACGAGTTCATCTCAACTGGTATGGATGCCGGTGCCGAAGTCCACGTAATTTTTACTGATTACAGTAAAGCTTTCGACCGAATCGATCATTTTTGTCTTCTCCATAAACTACTTGCGGCAGGAATTCATGGTAGTCTCTTTCGATGGTTCAAGTCCTATATTGACAATAGGTCTCAAGCAGTCACAATTAACGGTTATCAATCAAGTTGGATGCCAGTTCCATCCGGAGTTCCACAGGGGTCATTGCTGGGACCCCTCTTATTCATTATATTTATTAACGACATCGGATCATGTTTCAAATCATCAAAATTTTTATTATTCGCAGATGATATGAAAATCTTAAAATATATCAAGACACCAAGGGACTGTCATGACCTGCAAGGTGATCTTACAAGGTTTCAAAATTACTGCAAGGTCAATTTATTAGATTTGAATGTATCTAAATGTTTCCTCATGTCTTTCTCCCGCAAGACTAAATTAATTAATTTTGATTACTCACTTCGAGGTCACACTTTGTCCATGGTTGATTCTATAAGGGACCTTGGAGTAACTCAAGATTCCAAACTCCTGTTTGATGTCCACGTCAACAACATCATTACCAAGGCCTCCAAAGCTCTGGGCTTTGTCATACGATCTTGTTCCAAATTTAGCAACATAAAAACCATAAAGACGCTCTATTGCACATATGTACGTAGTGTCTTAGAATATGCCTCTCAAGTTTGGAATCCGCGTTACGGTGTCTACATCAATAGAATTGAATCCATTCAGAAACGATTTCTCAGATACCTCCAATTTAAAGCAAAAATTGTACTTGATAATTATGATCTGAGATGTTTTAAATTCCATATTTTGCCATTGCATGTACGTAGAAATATAGCTGATCTCACATATTTAGCAGGTATCGCTAATGGCACGGTTGATTGTTCTAAACTGCTTGAGCATATTGGAATGGCAATACCAGTTAGAGCCAATCCAAGACGAGGTTTTAGGTTGTGCACTGCTCCGGCACGTACAAATTACAGGCAAAATAGCTTTTTTATACGTGCGAGCAGATCGTTTAACTCACTGGAGGATGCAGTGACGTACGATCTGTTCAATTCTAGTTGCTCCAAGGTGCGTCAACTGATGACGGTCCAGCATTTTAACAGGGTACACAACAACAAATAGTTTTATATGTACATCTATATTTTATATGTCTTACTTTTGTCGACGTCTTTTTCCATCTAGTGCTGGTACTTTCCTTTTTTTTTTATGTATAAAACCACTTTTTTATTAACTGTAAAAATATCTACATACTTTATTGTCTATTTAAGCGATCAGGATTGTTTACTTCTGACTTGTTCGTATTGTATAATTTTGTAAATTATCTGTATTTACTACCTTCTTCTATCCAACACTGTTTTTTGATTATGTATATGTTCACTTATAGGCGAAAACTTCTTAAGGCTATTGTTACTTTTTTTGTATCGTTAATATCGTTTTATAGAATAGCTGTTTGTTTTCCTTAAATAAATAAATAAATAAAATAAATAATATGAATTTCTCCATTTTCCTTTTTAATTGAAATCCCCAGATAGTTCAAAGTTGTTGCAGTCATATCTTTCATTCTGTATTTTTCACTTAAATACCTTTTCAATATATTTATTTCTTCATTGTCAGGTCCAATAATCAACAGGTCATCTACATATAGTAACAGGTACATTTCACCTTTTGAATATAAACAATAATCATTTGTAGATCTTTTAAAGCCATAGTCAGTAATTGTTTCATTAAAGTGTTCGTACCAGTATTTTGGTGACTTTTTTAATCCATATAGAGATTTGGTCAATTTTAGTACATGTCCTTTTCTAACATCGACACCTTGTGGAGGTTTTAAGTACACATCCTCATCTATACGTCCATAAAGAAAGGCTCCCTTTACATCCATCTGATGTATATCATAATCTTTTTGTGCAGTCACTGATAATAAAATCCTTAGTGTTTGTAGTTTTAAAACGGGTGAGTATGTATCTTCTAGTACTTCCCTTTGTTGAAATCCTCGTACTACCAAGCGTGCCTTGCAAATATCTTTTTCTCCAATATTCTTTTTAGTAAAAACCCACTTGCTGTCAATAAAATTTTTGTTCGTTGGCTCGGGCACTTCTTTCCAAGTCTGACTTTCTTTTAAAACATTTATTTCTTCTTGAACTGCTTTTAACCAACCATTTTTGTCCTTTCTATTTTTGATTTCTTCATAAGATTCTGGCACATTATCACCACATGTGAGTAAACTATAAAAAGTTTCATCGCTATCCTCATCAATAAGATCCAATACATAGTCTTTTTGCCACGTAGGTTTCTGTATTTTCCTTTTACCTCTTCCTGTTTCCAAGCTCTCTTCCTGTTTCTTTTCCTTATATATTTTTGACATTTCTGCTTCTCTTTCTCTACATTCATCTTCCTTTTCTTCAGATATTTCACTTCTTCTATCAGATGTATTTTTCTTCTGTTCTTCATATTCTGTCCTTTCATTAATCATTTTCACAGGTATTTCTTCTTCCGGTTGTTCTGTTAAGTTCTCTATTGGTATCTGTGCCATATTATTTTTTTCATCCTTTTCTCTTTCATCAAACACTACATTCCTTCCTATCACTACACTTTTAGTCTCTTCATCATACAATCTATATCCTGCCATTGCATATCCAATCATAATCATTTTTCTTCCTGTATTATCCAATTTTTGTCTCAATGCCTTTGGTACATGATTATATGCTATACTTCCAAAAACACGCATGTTTATTACATTAGGTTTTCTTCCTTCCCATAATTCTGATGGAGTTTTATTTTTTCCGCTCGTTGGGCTTCTATTAGTGACATAAGCCAAGTATAACACTGCATCTCCCCAGAATTCTTTGTCCATTTTTGAATCTAGCAACACTGATCTTGTTTTCTCTACTAAAGTTCTATTCATGCGTTCTGCTACAGCATTCATCTCCGGGTTGTATGGTACTGTGTATTGAAGCTGTATTCCATTATTCCTGCAAAACTCATGAAATTCCCTAGTCACATATTCTTTTCCATTATCAGAGCGCAATTTTAATAAGTCACAATTAAAATGTTTAACAGCATAATAATAATAATCTTTGAAATTTTCAAAAACTTCAGATTTTTGTTTCATTAGATATACCATGACAAAATGTGTGTAATCATCAATGAAGGTTACGAAATATTTATATCCTTCTCTACTCACAGGTGTTATGGGGCCACAAACATCTGTGTGAACCAGTTCAAGAGGCCTATTTGCTCTATACCCTGTCCTATTAAATGGTTGTCGAGTCATTTTACCCAATATGCATGTTTCACATAATGTATGCTCAATAGAACCGTTTTTTAAATCATTCAACCCATTTACCATATCCTTTTTTGCCAAATTGTTTAAATTTTCCATTCCCAAATGACAAAACCTTCTATGCCATAATTGAGCACTGCCTGTAGTTAATAAACAATTACCAACATTTGGTTTATTACTTTTCATTTGAATTTTATACAAGGAATTGTCCTGGTTACCGATCATGATCAAACTTGAGTATTTAAAAATTTTAACCTTACCTCTTTCAAACGTTACAGTCAAGTTTGCTGCCTCCATTTTAGACACTGATAACAAATTTTTCCTCAACTTGGGAACATAATAAACATTTTTTATGGTACAGTCCACGGATCTCCTACCTACGTAGCATTGCATCTCAATGTTACCAACACCAACTGCTTGCAGAGTCACTCCATTCTTTGCCGCTGCAATGTTTTTAGGGTTTTTTAACTCGATATAGTCCACAAATAAGTCCTTGTTATTTGTCAAATGGTCGGAACACCCTGAATCAATCACAAACTCTGTAAACTCACTACCCGCACTGTTTTCACTTTGAATTTCTGCATTAAAAGCTACACGTCCACTATTAGAGCTTTCAGCATGATATGAATGTCCACGACTACTAGATCTTCCTCTACTGTGACCACGTCCTCCTCGGAATACTCTTGTTTGTCCACTTCCTCTGTAGGCACTTCCTTGAAATGTACTTTCTTGATAATTACTTCTCCCTGGTCCTGTATGTCCTCGACCTTGTCCTGAAAACCCTGGTCCTGTAAATCCACGCCCATGTCCTTGTCCTGAATCTCCTAGTCCTGTAAATCCACTTCTATTCAATCTGCATTCAAACTTCTTGTGTCCAGGCTTCCCGCAGGTGTAACACAGAAAAGCATTAGGAGAATATTTGTCTTCTTTACTTCTGTTTTTCTTCCTCTTTTCTTCTTCACCAAGTAACCTATCCTTGACCATATCTACTGTCAAATTAGGTAAGGATTCAAGTGCTGTGACAATAATTTCATACGACTCTGGCATAGATAGCAAAATTACATTTATTTTCTCCTCTTCAGACATACTACTTCCTGCGTCTTTCAGCTGGTTAAATATTTTCGTCATTGTCGTAAAATGTTCCATTAGCGGTTTGCTTTCTTCGTATTTCAAATCAGTTAATTGACGTCTCAGGAACAGCTTACTTCTTGTGCTTTTTTTCATAAAAATTTCCTCTAACTTCTGCAACATGTTGTAGGCTGAAGTCTCATCTTTTATAAAGTCGAAGTGACTGTCTGCTACCGCGCTTACTATGATGCTTTGAGCTTTTGCTTCCAATTTCTTGTACTCTGGTGCACTGGCATAACCGGGCAACTGGATTGCCGGTAAACAATCGTGTTCTTTGAGTATGCTGCTTATACGAAATTTCCATGTTGCAAAATCTTCCCCTTGAAATTGTTTTATGTTGTGAAAACGTAGATCCGCCATCTTCTAGATTTTTCTCGACACAACAGGAACCAACCAATAACCACACCGGTCTCTTCTTTTTTTCTTATATTTTACTGATTAACCACGAACACTGCTACCACTGTTAGTTTTTTATTGTGAAACATGTTATTTATTAAATGAGAAAGCATTCTACTATATATTTGTGTTTATTCGACATTTTATCACACACAGAACTCAGACCAAAAACGACCTTCCTTTTTACACAGACTAACACTTTACTTTTTTTTAAGAGACAACACAGACAAAAGACCACAGACAACATTATTTGAAATTGTAAAATTGCAACTTTATAACATAATATAATAATTAAATATTTTTACTATAAATGGTGCCACAAAAAATCAATATTATTAGCTATGAACAATTTATTTAATAAACTTTAGGTCAGCTATTAAAGCGATGTGATCCGAAGGAAAAACTATACTCGGTAATGCTGTGTGCGCTTGTAGCTCTTCGGTGGTCGGTAACGGAATAACCTGCAAAATAATATGGTTTTGGTAAAATACATCGGAGTGTCTAAACGCCCGCCGGCGGAATCGCAACGTAGTCTTTATTCTTCACCGTCCGATGATTTTTTTATTTAAATTATTAAGAATCCCCCGAAAACCAGCCATTTTTCGCATGCGCCGCGCAAGTCACCATACGGCGGATTTGGTATATTTATGACCTTAGGTCCGCCGCCGTTACGTTATAAACCTGTATACCTATATCTTAGCTTGATTTGTCATTTCATATAGGTATCGAACCGTTAGCGCAGCAGGTTGGAGCACTAGATTTTAGTAACCAGCGGGCCTATTATGTAACTCAGTGTCGGTTGCCATCTATGGTTGCTATTCACAAAAAACAGATAAAAAATGAACTTCCAAAATAACCTTCAATGGGTATTGAACTATTTACGAATTGTGACGTCATTTCAAGTACGAACGTATCCTCAGATTAGCGGATATGTATTGTTTTCGACGATAAGCACTCGGTTCGGCAACTGATTTTACGATACAGAATCAGGGGGCAGGTTTTGAGGGTCAGATTATCTTATTTTGTTCTTACTTTTTATCGGAGTTAAACAGTCAAAAATAGGTGTGACGACGAGCGAATCAAAGCAGAGCGGGGAGGAACGTGTCAGGTTAACATGTCAATAAATAGGGAGTCGAGCGGAGCAAGGCGACCGACCCCCGTGATTTTAACAGAATTCATGATATACCTACGCAAAAGTCTTTCTTCGTGTACAGTGGAGCCCACATCAAGCTATACACATTGAGTATAAGCTGACCTCTCATTGTACGGGAAGCCTATACAATGAGAGGTCAGCTTATACTGAAAGTGTTTAGCTTGATGTGGGCTCCACTGTACAATGCGATTACGCCGTCGGACGTTTAGCTACGCCGTAAATACAAAGATTACACTTGATTTATGCTATCATTGATCAATCATCTTTTTCGATTTTGCAAAGTTATATAGTCTAAAAAATATAATTTTAAACTGCTCAAATCTGGACTATGCTTGTTTTATACCATTAGTACTTATTTTATTTTAATATATTGCTTAGAACTACTGGTAATCCGACTTTTCCCGTTAAAGGGTCATAGACACCTGTATTCAAATTATATTCTGGTAAAGAACGTTCTAATGTCTTTAAGTAACATGTGAAAAACTGTTAAAATTACGAAATAGGGCTCGAAATATAAATAGTATCTACATCATATCCGAGCGATGGAAAGAAGGTATGCTTGACGCTTGCGAGGTTTGCTATAATACGAGTCAGGCAATACCCGTTTCCTCTGAGGCATATTACCTAAAAGAGCTTTTTTCAAACAATGCAAGGCAATAACTAAGTGCATTTGCAAAAGAACAAAGTAATTTCATGGAAATAACCAGGGACTAGGGAAATAACACAAACTCTGTTATACCGACTTTTCCTTTTAGCAAGTTGTCTACGACCGAATTGGCTTATTTTTTTCAAATTATCTATCTTCAAGCTACCACTGACGTGACGCTACATTGTTTGCTTAAACTCGTTTTTAAAAGTATTTGTAAAACATTAAGATATAGTCGCCGTCAATAGAAATTGTGGACTATGTAAACAAACCGTTTTCTCAATTTTTCTCAAGGTTCTGTCACGGCGTCTCACTGAACATTATTCCAAATCATGAAGCATCAAGTCTTACCTGCCATTCACTGTATTTCATCATGAAATATTCAATAATCACCAGTTAATTACGGAAAATCATAGAATCAATAGTCAATTCTGTACTGCGTCGAGATTGCTGTCGTATTTTTTTCTCATCGAATCTGTATTGTCTTTGAAAATTAGTGATGTACGAATCTATTTGAATATAAACCTATTTTATTCGTGATGCTATTTTATTCCGTCGTTTTTCATAATCTTTGACATAAACGTGTGTGTGATTCTATCGAGAGCTGTGTGATCTTCCAGCGTTGCTCTAAAATCTTTTGTGTTTTCGGTATTCTAACGACTTGGCTTCTCTTACTGATTTTATCGTAATAAAACAATGCCCCATATCATTCGCGTCAAATCGAAAAGGCGCCCAACATGAGTTGGCGGAAGGAGGCTATCCAAAACTGGTTGCGCGAAAAAGAAATCAAATTTCAAGAAACCGAAATCAAAGCGAATCTCATAGCTAAAGTAGACAAGCAAAAATATAGAAAAATGTATGCAGATGAGTTGGCGGCATCGAAAAATGTGACAGTTTTGCGCCTTCCACCATATCATTGCGAGCTTAACCCGATAGAGTTGATATTGGCGCAAGGAAAAGGTTACGTTGCAAGTAACAACAAAACATTAAAAATGGACGATGTGAAGATTTTGTTGGACCAAGGTTTGGCGCGGATCGGGCCAGAACAGTGGGCGAAATGTGTAGCTCATGTCCTAAAAGTAGAAGAAAAATGAAAGAACTGGATGGGATAATAGACACAGCCACCGACGCTGTGACGGAACCATTTGTAGTTAACCTGGGCGATTTGACTAGCGATTCATCAGAATATTTTAACATTGAATCAAATAAAGAAAATTAATTAAGCACCTAACATATTTTAATCACTTACCCATCTCTAGATAGTTCACCTATTCATAGACAAAGACAACATGGTGCTTTGTTTACGTAGTCCACAATTTCTATTGACGGCGACTTTACTTACAAAAGTAAGTTAAGCGTAAAAACGCTCTACAATATGTAAACTCAATTTGCAACAATTAACAAACTTTTTCTGTTTTTTACCATAGATATTGTAAAGAAAAAAAAAGAAAGACTGCCTCAGGTTGTGGCGGCTCCAAAATCGGCCGGCACTTTAGATAGCAAATTAATAAAACAGGTGCAAGATTTTTGCGTACTTCATGAATTCTGTTACAACTACGAGGGTCTCCTCGTTCCGTTCCGCTTCGCTCGGCCTAGATATCTTTGCCTGTCCCGGAAAGGAAAAAAAATTGCAAAAAAAACTGTTGAATAACGGGCGGTCGTTTTGGCTGTATGACACTCTACTTTTAAAAGTTTGTTGTTTCTTTAGCCGCTAAAAGTGCGGAAATGGATTTTCAATAATACGTTTATTTCTCCTAGGACAAAAAAGATCTTCGCGTCGTTTTTTTTCAAAAAAGTGCCTATTGCCGAGCATGTCTGAGAAAAAATAAATTGTTACCCTGGATCATTCTATTTTTAAATTATTTTGTTCAGAATATTCGGCAAATCATATTATTAACAACTACGCATGTCTTTTAAGTATTCAACGAGGAATAAAACTTACAAACTTAAAAACATTTAAAACATAAAATAGTAGTGGGCGCATTGGGACATGTAATTTAAAAAAAACAAGGAGCGTATAGTATACTTACTTCTTGCAGAACCTTTGCCAACTACTTTTTCTCCCTTACCTGAATGAACTATACCTATTTATAGTGAGGTCTCATTGTATTGTATTTGGCACAGTAGGTATTTAAATTGTGCAAAGCTTCTGCAACAGCGTTGTTTTCGTCGTGATTGACTAAATCATATTCGAAACTTATAAAAGATTAACCTGTTCAACGGCGAGGTATTTTTTGTCGTAAAAAATGTAATCCAAACAGTCTGCAAACCCAGCAGTGAAATTTGTATATTCAGGGGTCCCACATGCACTACCCAGTGTTATATTTTGTTGTAGACTCAAATTTTTAACTGCTTCATTTTCATCTGCAATACAGAAAAGCATAGTGAAAAATAACTGACACGGGCGTCGGAAGACGAAAGTCTAGGATGGGGCGACCTCTTCTAACACCAACGGGATTTATAGTTGAAAAATAAAAAAACATTTTTGTGCAAACAAAAACTGCCGTTTGGTCTTTTCTCTCGTATGTCCGCTCATGTGTACTTTAGTACTATTTTTTACTGTCCTATTCTGTTTCCAGGGGGGCAGCTGTCTCCCCCTGCCCCCCCCCCCCATCCGACGCCCATGATAACAGACCTTATAAGTTTAACTTGCACGTAGCACTGGAGATTTCTTAACCAAGAGCACAACGCGTGTGTTTTTTACCTTTTCAGTGATATTTACTAGCAAGGTGCTTCCCAGTGCTGTTATAGCTACAATATTCGGCTTTAGTTTTAATTTTACCACCTGGTTGGCTAGCATGGTGCCACTTTAACACCATTTGACAGTAAATCCCATATATTTTTTTGTCAAATGGTGTTTGAAAATGGTGTTAAAGTGGCAACCATGTTAGGCTAGCTGCAGGCCTAACATAATTGCCACCATTTGACAGTAAATACCATATATTTACTGTCAAATGGTGTTAAAGTGGTAACCATGTTAGGCATGCTGAACAGAAAAGATGGTGGCACTGTGATAACAGTTCACAATAATGTTGTTAGGTTCGACTTCAGTTGCATGATGCATTGATTGCATAATGGTTTTAGACAAGATCTCAAAAACTAGTACCATTTCTTGATAGGGACCTAGTTTGATAGCCTATTGCCTGGAAGCTATGCTCTCGTTATTAGCAAACATTTTGTTTGACATTCATTTAGTTGTGAGGTGAGACAAGGGTGACGCCCCGAAGTGACAGTGACAACATAATTATCGCGACAAAAGGCATGATGACTAAAAAATTTTCATTAGTCCGTCAGTTAGATTATATACATATATATATATTTTGTATCAGAAAATATTGGACACGTATTTTTTCTTTTTTCAATTAAACAAACAATGATGAAGATATAGCCCGCTGAAGTTCCGCGTGACGTCACATCTAGGTACAATTTTACTTAGAAGTGACGTCATTTTCCCCCACTCCCAAACTTTGGCGCGCTTTATCTCTGTCATTTTTTGTTTGATTATCAAAAGAAAAAATACGTGTCCAATATTTTTTGTTTTGATAATCTAAATGACGGACTAAATAGAATAATATTTTGTTTACCCTGTGTAAAAGCCTATTGTGTCCACGAAGTGGGTTCGTGGATAAAAGTGTTCTAAAAGACTCTTCTATATTTTGGGACTTGTACTTGATAGTAATGCAAATATTGAACGTTCACGCGCGCCTTCGTGTATTTAACACCTTGTCATAAGGAACAGAGATGGCGCTGTCGTCGCTACAATATATGCATTACGAGCTGGTGCATGGCGCAGTATCTAACAGTAGCAGGTCTAACATGGTTGCCACTTTAACACCATTTGACAGAAAATGTATGGTATTTACTGTCAAATGGTGTTTAAAATGGTGTAAAAGTGGCACCATGCTAGGCCCCTAGCTGAGAAATATTAACTTGAGAGACGAGCGGGTGGACCTGCTAGCGCTTATTATTATAGTAGCCATCTTACAGCATTCAGGTTTTCTTAGTACAAGGAAAAGAAATATGCCTGTTAATAAACAATCCAATCCAGAAACATGCTAGTAAATAATAAATACAAAAAATAACCAAATGATCATTCAGTGTAGATGTCTGTCACTTACTTGAATTCCAATCCGGTAAACTACTCGGGGCTACTCCAGTAGTATATAATTGATATATACCACAAGAAGGTACACTGTTGAAATCTCCGCAAATTATTAATGATACCGATTTTTCAGGAAACTGCAGAAAAAAACCAAAACTGAATTAAGTGAGGCTAAAATGTTATTAGTAATTCAATAGGTACATACTTAATTCCAACAAACCATTTACCTGCGCTTTAGTCTTAGCAACAATATCCTGTAGCCAATATATAAACATGCCTCCTTGGATGAGCCTTATATGATCTGCATCCGGGTGAAAATACAGATGCGAGTTGCCGACAACAATCACTTGTTCCGGGGCATCAAGTGACTGTAATATAGTCGCAGTTGAAACAGTCGATCTATTGAGAAGTCTTTCTAATAACGGAGTATTGTCCTTTACAGATTCCCATATGGTCTCAAAACATGGATTTATTTTTAGTTGTTCGGATAACACAATGCAGTCTTGAGAAATGACTCTACAAAAAGAAAAATTACGGTCAACTATTCCGGTCTGGATAAGGCATCTTATAAAAATAAAAAATACGAGAAAATTAATCACAATAGAACACAGAGGAAATTTCCCTGTATGCAATGAAACAACTGTTACCCTCCAGTAAAGTGTAATTAATTAAGAGGCTTCAGTAAGCTAAATTAGCAGCTCGATGTGTGACGGTACAAATCTCGACAGAAACCACATTGAAATAGCGTTCATATCAGCGTGTATGATCGCTGCGTCGTTTTTGTATTGCTTGTATAAGGTTTAACCTAGTCTCTTTTGAACAAAAAATGTAGTTATAGCAAGCGGGCCGGACGCGCGGACAGGCCGCTGTGATGACAAAATGTATGACGCTCTATGGAATGAAATACACCGAGTCGCTCGCAATGTTGTTTGTACTTGGCTCAATCATCTATTACTAAGGCTGAGATTCAGAGTGCATTTTGAGTCCGAACTCAATCTTAAAAACGTCAAAAAGTGACGTGATCTCATACTAGAGTGACGTTTGTAAGATTGAGTTCCTCTTGAGTTCGGACTCAAAATGCACTATGAATCTCAGCCTAAGACTCCGCTGTCCGTCCGTCCGTCTGTCACCAGGCTGTATCTCATGAACCGTGACAGTAAGACAGTTGAAATTTTCACAGATGATGTATTTCTGTTGCCGCTATAACAACAAATACTAAAACCGGCCAAGTGCGAGTCGGACCCGCGCACTCCCATACAACAGACATGATTTTTTTGCCGTTTTTATAGATAATGGTACGGAACCCTTGGAGCGCGTGTCCGACTCGCACTTGGCCGTTTTTTAAATATGCTGACTGGACAGAAAGTTAATTGGGGGAACAGGCAGGAGTGTAAGGGAACCTCCTTTTAATTTTTTTCCTAGAAATTGATATTCTGTTAAGATTTTTTTGAATTTGCCGCTTTTTCCAGTCTCATCTTTTAATTGAAACAATAATAAAAAAAATAATTATGTACTTTACCTATTTTATACGGGTTGGGGAAGATTCGTGCCGCGGAAGTCGTGCTCTTTTTTATTTTGGTGGCGACTCTTGCCGCTGCTTTTACCAGTAACGATTCGTGCTCCGTCGAAATTATTTACTAGTAGTAAATTGGCAATGCTTCTCGAAAAGTGAAAATAATATAAATTATAATAAAACAGTATCATTATCTGTCTGTTTTTATATTTTTATACAATTAACGCTTTATACTCGTATTACATGATATGTTTATTCTTATAACTAATAATAATAACACAGAAAAAATAATGATAATTAGAAAAATATAGCTGTTATTTAGACTTTTGTTTTAATTATAGTACTTCTAAATCATTCAAAAATTTTGCGATCAGAATTGGACTTCGGTGCCAACAACGGCAAATCGATGTTAAGCAAACTTCATCTATTTTACTTATATTTATTAATTACTTTGAAATGACTTTTGTGGCTAGTAGTACTCCAATGTGAAATAAATGAACATTTTTAATCGTCAAGTTGTATGGCACGAATCTACACCAAAAAGGGGGACGAGTTTATACCTAGTGAATATATTTTATTAACGGAGCACGAATCTAACCCAAAAATAAAGATTTTTGGCACGAGTTTACACGGCACGAATTTCGCGGAGCACGCGTCTTCCCCAACCCTTTTATACTTACTGAACATACTTTAGCTAGATTCTTACCTGAATCTATCTCTTCTATAAAAACATGCAAGACCTTCAGCAACATCTTTGCCTTTCTTAAAAAACAACCCATTCAAGCCTTCGGCCCCCAAAAGCGGTTGTAAACAGCGATTGAAGATTTTAACATCAACTTCTTGAAGACAAATTAAATCAGCATTATATCCTGAAAATAAAGGGGGAAATTAAATCAACCGACCAAATTGATACTGGAGACTCGGTTAGTGATCAGGAACTAGGTTCAGTAATCCTTTTGGCCAAATTAGAAAAATATATTTTTTTGCTCCCTTGCTGTTTGTACTAGTTTTAAGTACAATTCCTAGTCTAGGTAAAGAAGCAAAAAAAAATATTTTTAGAATTTCACCAAAAGGGTAATTGAAGCTTGTTTCTGATCACTAACCGAGTCTCCAGTATGAATGGTTAATTTAATTTCACCTTGTATTGTTGAGTTCAATAAAAATTTGGCTAAGTGCAAGTCAGACTTGTACACAAAGGGTTCCGTACCACCACACAATATGTGTATACAAAAATACAAAAAAAATACAAAAATATTTATTCACTCTTAGTCGTACAATTACATTTTCAGGGACTGGAGTCTCCTTTTAAGTAAAATGGATACCTGTAATAGGAGGCTCCGCTCTTCCATATCTAACAGATACTATTAGATAGGTATATGAATAAGAGTAAACTTATAAAAATCTTAATAATAAGAAAAACAAAAACAAAATCAGAAAAACAAAATTTAAGAAAACAAAAACATTTTACACATTATAAAATTTTGCTTAATATCTAAGTATTTCGAAAGGTTCTAAATTAAATTTGTTATAAAAATGTAAATGTGTGAGTGTGTATGTGTGAGGGAGAGAGTAAGTGTGAGTGCAAGTATGGTGTATATGTGATGTGTGAAGAAAAGTGTAATATGTTATGTGTGAAAATAAAAGTGTAAAGGGGTATTTATTTATGTACGCAAGTGAAAGAGTGATAAAATGTAAATATTATGGATTTTATAGGCAATCACAATTAATAGTCAAGTATATATTGTCAAGTGAATTTAGTACTGTAAATAACTTGGATTATTAATAAATTAATAATACAATTAATTTCCTTATTTTACTAATGTATTTTATATGTTTATATATATGTATATATATTTATTTTTTCATATATTCTTTTTTAAAAGATCTTCTGTCTCGTCATAGTTCTTATCTTTCAGCCAAGATATGAGAGATTTTTTACAGTCAAAAAGAGTCATAGGATAGATTTTTATATATTTATTAACTATGTTATAGAGGTGGGTGGACTGAGCGGCATATTGTCTACGAGCAAAGGTTGACTTTATAGTTATAACAGGAGCAACAACATCTTTTCGTCTTCTGCTTTGAACATTTGGGTCATAAGGTAAATTCCTATGCAGTTTCAACACAGCGTGAAGAATGTATAGCTTTCTTATTGTCAGAAGATCACATAGGGAGTAGAGGTCTTTAGTATCAAATCTGTAGGGTTTAAAATACATTACTTTCAGCAATGACCTTTGTGCTCTTTCTAATTCCAAGAACTTCATCTTCGTTGCCCCACCCCATACCGAGATACAATACACCAGAACTGACTGAGCAAGGGAAACGTATATTTGATTTAAAAGGGATTTTGTGGTAACGTGTCTAAGCGTTTTAAATGTCCAAATGAGTTTCCTGATTCTGTTCATAACTAGTTCCGTGTGTGCATGCCATGACAGGCGTTGGTCAACTAATATCCCTAGATATTTAATACATGTTAATTTAGTAATTAAGGTGCACGAACAATCAGGGTTAAGAGAGTCATTACATGTATGTATCTTTATTTGAAAGTTATTTTCCGGTTGTGTAATATTATATTTTGTGAAACAAATGTAATGAGTTTTTGCGAAATTTAATGTAAGAATGTTGGTATTTAACCAGTTGGAAATTTCAGAAAGTCCCAGTTCTGCAGATTTGCGTACTTAATCCCATGTTTTGCCAACAAAAACAACAGCAGTGTCATCTGCGTAAGAAAATAAGTGTCCCTGTTTGATGTTGATATTGCATAGGTCATTGATATATATCAAAAACAATGTTGGCCCTAGCACGCTCCCCTGTGGGACTCCGTATGTAATTTCAGATTCCTGACTAATATATCCAGTGATTTTAACACTTTGTTTGCGATTTCTAAGATAGTCAATCAATAAAGCTAGAGGGACACCTCTTATACCAATCTGTTCTAGTTTATGCACAAGGATGGGGACAGAGACAGTGTCAAAAGCTTTTTTTAAGTCAAGGAAAACAGCTAGACATTTGTTTCCTTTGTCAACTTGAGTTACGATTTCAGAAGTAAGTGCTGATACAGCATCCTCTGTAGAAAGTCCATGTCTAAACCCGTATTGCGAATCAGATAATATTTTAAACTTATTCAGATAATTTACTACGCGTGTGTTAATTAGTTTTTCTATAACTTTAGAAATAGCAGGCAGAATAGAAATAGGCCTATAGTTACTAGGATCGTCTCTGTCTCCTCCCTTGTGCACAGGTATAATGATTGCTTTTTTGAGAGCTGTTGGAAAGATGCCTTGGTTAAAGCACAGATTAGCCAGGTGTGAGATAACTGGAACAACAAAAACGTGGGCTATTTTCAGAAACTGAGTTGAAATATCATCCCAGCCAGGGGCACTGTCAGATTTAAGGTTTAGTAATACAGTATACACTTCTTGGGGATTAGTATCTGCTAACACAAAAGATGAATTTTGAAATGTTGGTAAGTGATTAGAAGTATTCCGTGGCCTCGATGTACTGTTAGAAATAATGTTCTCAGCCAATGTTTTCCCAACATTAGCAAAGTAACTGTTTACATGCTGGACAGATTCACTCGGAGACGATTTGATGTCCAATAATTCAACATTTTCGGTCTTGTTACGTTTACGATAAGTAATTTTGTTAATAGCATTCCATAGAGTTTTAGGATTTTTGGTAGCCTTAGATAATTGATCACTCTCGTATTTTCGTTTAAGTTTTTTGATGAGATTATTGCAATAATTACGATATCTTCTATATGTTATTTTTAAGATGTATGGGCCCTAAAACATGATAAATAATAATGATATAGATGGCAAAGCATCATCAAGGCGACAAAAAACAAAATGGTAGCCCTGTGGAGCCTGACAATTTTTTGGATGGGGAAGATTCGTGCCGCGGAATTCGTGCTCTTTTTTTTTTGGTGGCGACTCGTGCCGATGTTTTTAACCAGTGACGATTCGTGCTCCGTTGAAATTATTTACTAGTAAATTGGAAATGCTTCTCAAAAATGGAAAAGTACAGTTGGCGTAAAAAGTGATAATAGTATAAATTAATAAAATAATTTAATTATCAGTCTGTTTTTATTTTTATAAAATTAACGTTTTATATTATATGATATGTTTATTCTTATAACTAATAATAACACAGAAAAATGGTGATTAGAAAAATTTTGCTATTATTCAGACTTTAGTTTTAATTTTAGTACTTCTAAATCATTCAACAATTTTGCGATCAACATTGGACTTCGGTGCCAACAACGGCAAATCGACGGCAAACTTAATTTATTTTACTTCTATTTATTTATTATTGCACTTAGTTGCAATAAATATTTTGAGTTTTAGTTTATTTGTTTAAAAGACTTTTGTGTCTGGTAGTACTCCAATGTGAAATAAATGAACATTTTTAATTGTCAAGTTGTACGGCACGAATCTACACCAAAAAAAGGGGACGAGTTTAGACGAGTTTAGTGAATATATTTTATTAACGAAGCACGAATCTACACCAAAAATAAAGACTTTTGGCACGAGTTTACACGGCACGAATTTCGCAGTGCACGAATCTTGCCCAACTCCAATTTTTATTATTTGTTGTTTTACTTTGGTTTATGGACCAGACCAAATTTAAAACTTGTGCATATTACCATTTTGGCGAAGTGTGAACATTTTAAAAAGGGAAGCTGGACAAAAAAATCGCCTTACTCCTCAGGAAAGCAATCAAGGAAGACATCAAAATTGTTGTACTTTGCAACTCCCTGTCAGATAAGTCTATTTGTCGTATTTGTGGAAATGTTTGACAAAGCAAAGAGCACAGAATAAAGAAATGTACCTAGTATTAACCATTTCTTAAACAAGCCGATGGGAATCGTGTTAGGTATATGGACCCTTCGCCACTGCTGGCTACCTATTACCACTGAAGCTGTAGATCTCAGTGTAGAACTCTGTGACAGACTGATGGATTGACAGATAGACAACAAAGTGATTATATTGTCGTCTTTGAGATAGACAGCAGAGGCTACTAGGAGGAACCCTTAAAATCAGCAGACTTGTCTGAATGTGATTTTCTTACCTAGTAATTCTTTTAGGATGAGTTGCTTTCTGTAATCAATGTGGAGAGCATATGGTGGACAGTATGGATGAAGAGTTGTCCTTGTAAAATCGGAATCACAGTAAAGATCAGCCAATATGTTATAGGTAATACAACGAAAACTGAAAAAAGGAAAGGATTTACATATTTTACATATTTGTCACATAAGTTCACATAATCCAATAAAAATTATGTATTATCCATTGAAGATGATACAAGAATAGTACCTCTGGGAATGGAGCTGTTTATGATGCCTGTGTGCATTAGTGATATGCACACACACAGGCATCTTAATCCACTCCATTCCAAAAGGTTCTATCATAAAATAATACTTAATAGCATCTTGAATGGATAATAATTTAGGTACAATTATACTTTGTAAATATCTAGATCTATACCTTTTTGATTTTAATTTATTTATTGTAAACATATGTCTTGTTTCAAATGGACATTTTCCAGGACCAGCTTCAATTAAACCAGTTGACAAGACTTCAACAGAAGGCCCCAACAATAAACGGTTGCCTGAAAAAGAAAAGATTTATGGATTTGTTCCAATACTAATTAAGAGTATTAGAAATTGTCAACTGGATGTGTTTAAAATTCAGGCAAATGATAACCTTACACCAAAAAAATGTTTATTACATCAAAAAATTAAAAAATTAAATTCAAAATTATTTATTTATAACACATGTTACAGATTTTTGTTGTTGAATCTTCCTTTTAAGTTCACACCTGTAATTATGAGAAATTCGCTCCTTCATAGTTGAAACAATTATAAATAAATATTTACACAAGGCAGGACTAAGTCTACTGTAGAAATTAATTAATGTCATCATACATATCATATAACATCAAAAAAATGTGTACAGTCACCAGCAGTTCAAGTTATCTATTTGTTTACTATTTTAACCTCAAAGATGTTGCATAAGAACTGACAATAGCAATAGGTAGCCCAACAGGGTTGGCTATAGATATTCAATACTTGATTTTAAATATGGTTTGAGTTTAGGGGGATTATTTGATGTTAAACCCTTTTCAACAGTTTTTTTGTTACCAGAATGCATTTTGAGTTATTTACTATAATAACTAAAATACACAAAATATATATATTATGAAACTAAATTCTGTCAATTTGGTACAGGTTAGTTGTAAAAATCTCGTAAAAAAGTATAAATAGAAACGCAACACTGGATGTCACTTCCCCATCTAGTGTTGCCATCCGTCCAGATAAAGCCGGACAGTATTAGGCTTTATCATTTTCCTACTTTTAACGCAACACGGTCGTGAGTCGTATGACCCCTGCAAAAACGGGTCACATATTTTAAATTGCTGAGTAACATGTATTGTTACTCAGAGTTCCTTGCTTTTGGCATGTATTATTTTGCAATACCGGGCCATAATGCCAATGTAGAAAGAGTAATATAATACTCTTAATAGGACAACAATGGATAAAACAAAGAAACAGGTTAAACTATTGCAAAAACGTGATTTGTGGAATTTAGTTTAAGACATTTAACGTGTAATAACTTTTTTTACGAAATTATTATATAAACTGAGCTTTTAAGGCAGTTTTCTGGTAAAGTCTGTCAACAGCACTGATAAAAACTATTAAATTTTTAAGCGTCCAGCCTTGGGACCCAAAAGTCTAGCTTTTTTGGAGGCTAAGTCTGGCTTTCTGATTTTTGAGATGGCACCGCTATCCCCATCCTCCCCTCCCTCCCTCCCCTCTACGCAGGTACGGAATAGTTTTACCACCCATCATGCAGGTGTCCATACAAAAGTGACCAAAAAATTTTTGTTGTATTGCTCACCTGGAATGCATTCAAATTTTAATCTCATTCCTATATCAGATGTGGATGGTGTGTACATAAAACCATCTGCAAGTAGTTCCCATTTTATATGAGCCTCACATAAATTATTACCCTTGTCATTAACAGCCATTCCCTTGTACCACTTGTAAATACTATGGTTGTTCTCTGTATTTTGAGTTTCAAAGTGTTCAGGGTAAACAGGAAATCCAGCTAATATACTCTTTGGTAAAGCCACACTTACAACCCAAGGCGGGTTAAAAACAGCTTCATATACATGATCAAAAATATGAAGCTTAATAGGGCCTTCTAATGAAAATAAATCAAGACAAGTCAGCTGTTTGGCTTCTATGATGTTATTCTTGTTATCATAGAAGTTTGCTTTAACTACTTCAGCATTTTCCACCGGACCTTTTTTTTTATTAGACTTATTTACAAACTTCTGAATATTAGCACCTATTCGAACAAGTACACTTTCTAACGTTTCCGAGGGCTTTCGCGCTAAGTTGAACTGTCGTAAAGTGTCTACTTTAACTTTAAATAAAAAGGCGATGTCCACTTTCTCTTCACTCTTGATATATCTCAAGTAAATTTTTTTTTTATCCATTGCGTTGGCTTTTGAAATGCTGAGGACCGAATTAAATCGGAAACTCCACTTTTGAAGATGTAGACGAGTTACCATACTAAATTGCACGATCAATGCCAATTTTGCCTACGTTAACTAACTTGTTGACCTTATAATAAGTATCATTTTATTTTAACTTGTACTAACTAATACTCTTGGTTGGAATACAATAAAAATTTTAAACATTATTTTTTGAATGATAGAGAAATAACCTCAAAACATATGTTTTTCATTTTCACTCAGTTGATAAGGTTTTTCATGACACGCACGGACATGACATATGATTAAAGAAAGTGACTACATAACCGTTAGCGGCTGGCTTCCTTAGTTTTAATTTTATTCGACCGCTAGGTCGAATATTGGATGTCTGTGAAAGTTGGGTTATTACCGATTTAAATTCAATTCAATTCAATTTATTTATATTTACAATTGTTACACAGTTAATATATAGGTACCATAAAGTAACAAAGGCGGGTTTCACTCAACAAATTTAAAACATATGGGGCGAGAAAATAAAAAAATTCATACTTAAATTAAACATTTTCATTCATACGTCTTTCTAATATTCTCTGAAATTCTCTCATCAAGCACCCTATCCCGGTCATAAATAAGTCACAGTGTGGTGCCTCAGAGAGCAGAGAGTTGATTAGAGTCCGCGCGCGCGGGAGTGCTGACTCGGCGTGTGATCTCGTGCCACAAGCTGTTGTCGAGAGCAGCCGGTGTCGGCGTGACTCACGCGCTTTTGTGTACCCCTCAGGTACAAATATACTTATTAAGACGCTATGCGAAAAAATATTCGCCGTCGAGTGGGCGGAGACTAGCTTAAACAGTGGGGCGCACCCCCGCTTCAAAACATCGCCTGTCGATCCGACCGACCGCGGCGCGAGAGTTTTGCGGGAACAAAGCGTGCATGGAGACGCATACTATTTTTTTTATTATCGATTTCATATTGAGAAAAAGTATTTAATATGTGTTTTGTATTTTATATTAAAACACATTTGTTTTTGTATTTTTATCTGTTGTAAAATTCAAGTTTGTTTAGTTTTTGAGCCGTTTTTTAAATATTATTCCATATTTAATTTAGGTTCCCAGGGTTTGAAATATAAACAAAAAGACAGTAATATTATTTCTATTTCAAAATTTAAGTCGTTTTCATGTCCATTACCATACATGGTGATTTCTTAGGGTTTCGTTCACCGAAATTACAAAATGGAACCCTTATTGGACAGACGTTTATATATGTAAGTAGTTAAGTAGGTAAGATAAGTAAATAATGCAAAAAATATGTATTTTTTTATTAAAAATCAAAATAATTTAGTATAATATCTTTATTTATTTCATCGTTTGGCTCGCGTACTTCTTCTGAAACATTGGGCTCTTTATTCGATCCGTTATCTTCGTCTTCACAATCTTCATTTTCCTTATTTGTTTCTTTCGACTTCACGTAGGTTGGTTCTCGTATCGGTCTACCTCTTGTGAATCGCGGGTCTATCAATTCTGGTAAAAGGCAATCTATATAAAAGGTTGATAAATTGGGTTCCATACGTTCTCTCCAAAACTTATCATCTTTTTCAATGACTTCTATTTTGATTTTTTGATCCCCGTACCACACCGCTAGTATACATTTCGGTATTTTGCAAACATGCATTTGTCCTTGTACCTGCATAAACCAGTCTGAATTTTTATTAACATAGACTTGTCCAGATTTCTTATCCACTTTCCAAAAATGCATTTTGCCTTGTATTATGGCTTCATCGATGCCAGTCTTGAAGGCTGTCATTGGACATTTTATTTCTACCAACGTATTTTCTTCAACAATTATGCCATCAGGACTAGCTCCTAAAAATGGTTGATGTTCATCAATGAAAAGTCCACACAACTCTATTTTGACTTTGAGTATGTCAGACAGTTGTTCTCGCAATTTTTTCATGCATTTTGCCATGATTAATAGATGCCACGTGACTTATGTTCGGCTGGTATAACATGTTTTTTACCATGTTAGCGCAAGGATTAGTTTTCCTTCTTTTAACAACTTTTCCAAAGTTGGAACTTGTCAAAAGTTTCCTTCGCAGTTCCATCCATTCACCAGATTCATTTTGAAGTTTAGTCATATCCTCGATTTTTCGTCGCTCTTCGTCAGATTTTTGTAGATTTTTCAGGAAAGTCGTCTTTGCCATTTCAAATGTTTCAGTATCCATATCGGGATTGTCAACATTTTCTCCATAGTTGAGATCAGTACTTTTCTGTATAAAAATTCAATTCTTCTTTCTCAGTATTTTTTTATTCAGTTCTCTTTTCTTTTCGATGCTTTCTTCAAATATCTTAAGTCTTTTTGATGGTGAACCTAGGTTTAGTTTTTTGTGAACTGTAGTATATATTTTGCCACTATTAAAAGAAACTACAGCGCCTGCACACCTCCCTTGATATGAGCGTCTCAATGCATAATTTACTCGTTTACCACCTACAAATTTAGCGATGACTCCGTTGAAACGTTCGACAACGTTACTATCGACATTCTCTATTAAGCTTCTCGCTTGCGAAGCAACATTTCCAACAACGAATCGAATAGGTGCCCAAATGGGGCACTTAAATATCTCATGTGGCACTTGCTGTGTTTGTTTACTACATAAAGATTTATTGCAATTGTCATGATTGCTATATGCATGTGGAACAGATACATTTATATCATGGTGCAATTTCTTCACACTGTCTTGCTGTCTATGGTCATGATGATATTTTATAGCTTGACAAATGTATTTTCTGGCGGAAAGTATGCGTTCCGTTGTTACCATTTTCCTCTGTTTTGTGTCAAACTGTGTGTTCAATTTCATTGACTGCAATTTATTACAGAAATTCCTTAAAATATGATTTCGGCAACCGATTTTCTCCACTGTTATGTCCGGGTAGGGTCGAGCTTTTAAAATTTTTGCATATGTGCTGCTGTCACCATCTGCTATAAACCTTGAATATATGACCTGATGCATCTCCATCGATAGCTTGAATCCTTTTACTAGGATATCCGATTCCATACCTGTAGAAGGACCGCTGTAATTTTTATAGAAGGAATGCCATTTAGCAGCCTCACCACGTTTTTCGGCCCTTGCGCAGATGCAGCAATATTTATTTTTAACTGCGAAAAATAATACTTTTCCAAACCGCCTCCCGATTATAGAAGCAGCCCCAGAAAGTGCAGCGTAATTGGTCTTATAAGATCTTTTGCACCAACAACCATCGATGATAACATCTATGACAGGTATGCCATCTTTGGTGACCCTTCCTTCCGCAATTGCAGCTTCTTTTTCTTCTTCTCCGGCCTTCCTCATTTCATCTAAGGACGTTTCTTCCCAGGCCTGGCAAACTTCATTGTGTGATTTTTCATACAGATAGGGTGATAACTTCGGTAAATCTAAGGAAGCAGTAAAATTTTGCAACTGTATGTTCCCACAACCAGCTACCATAGCACCGGTTACAGCATTCTTGTTTAAATTGTCTAGGGAATTTTTTCATTTTGAGTTCCTTGTTACACATGGAGCACAAGTAGACAAACTCTGAATTTAAACCTTTCTGTACTTCTTTAACTAGACGTAGCGTGCTGAGACTGCACTCAAATAGTGAATTATGTAGTGATATGCGCGTTAGCTCCCTTGTAAAATAATTCATATCTATTATTCTGTGACCAACGTAGGAAGATTCCTGCAAAAAAAATGTATATATATATAACGGCTATTGTAAACTAATTACCACATGTAAGTAAATATTTTCAATAACTAAGTTGATTATAATTTATGCATCCAAAATCATATTGGACACTTGGAAAATAATCAGATGCAAAGGCAATTACATTTTTTGTGAAATTCACTGCTGCGCTTGGTATTGGTTAAATACATGATTTTTGTTTATGATTTTTACAAGGAAGACCAACAAACTTTGATACTGAGCACTTATTGAGTCTCCAGGATGAATTTGGCAACATAATTATAGGTACCTTAAATACAAGACCGTTACAAAATAACTTACATTAGCATCGCCTTTGTTAGTATATTCTATAAACAGCTCGTGATCTTCATTTTCAGTTACATAATTTTCATCTTCGTCAACCGCAGACATTTTTCTCTTCTTAACACGCTTTTGGATACTTTCATTTTCTGATGTACGGATTTGCGACATGTCGGGATGTTTTCTGAAAGTATATTAAATAATTTGTACTTTTATATTATGTACTTTATTTTATATTACAGCGCACAAGCATATTATAAAGATGTACTGATATATAACATTATTATTGAACATTATAAAAAAACTCACTCGAGGATATTTCTATCACAAAAGGTTAGTTTAGGATCCGCTATCCTTGTGCTCGATTCCTGCTGCGATGTTACATCGTCAACAATAGTTTGATCGTCCAAATTCAGGAAAAGTAATGGCGACTCCACAGTTCCCTGTTCCACGTCATCTACGTCTGAATTTTTTGTAAATCTGTAAAAGAAACACGTTATAGTAAGTATTTATCCCGCTGCTTCGCTTGTTATAGGTAGTTTTTATTATCAAATAATGAACTTTTCGGGGAAACCAACCAACATGACCTCTAAATTGTATTATAGCGTTGTATGTCTACTATAAAGATATCCAGGTGTACTTCGTTCCGTATTTCTCTTTCTCAACCTATTGAAATGATGAGGATGGTAGTGATGAAGTCAAAAGTACCTATTTATGCACCAAATTTTTGGGGAAATACCTGCTGTACGTCACTGTGAAATAAAAAGAGTCTCTAACAACAAAATAACAAATTTATACTATTATTATAATAACATAATAGGAACTACTTACACATTTTTTTGTCCCACTTCACGACCTTTGGATCTCATATAGCCCTTGTACTGGGATTTGTTTAATTGTCTTTTCTTTTTATTACCCATAATTCACTTAGCACTATATATTTACACTTATAATTACGATATTGTGCACTTTTTACTATTATATTTTAAATAAAATGTAATTTACATATAAGTCACAGAAATAGATTTTTTGTAAATCCGGGAGAGAATCGACACAGGTCCGTCCTCGACAAAAATCCTACGCGACTAACAAAGATCGCGGAAGTGAGATGCGGTAATTACTCGGTAACAGAAATAAGCAGGATAGCAATAATGCGCTCGCGCCTAATCTGAAACAACGTAAGCGCCAACACAATAAAAAAATCATAAAAAATAAGCTATTTGAGGAAATTAGATTTAAAAAATGGAATCCTTAGAAAATACGATTGCCCAGATTATGGTATAAATAGATAAATCGTATTCACTACCACTTGGCTATAACAGGAGAAAAATGTATAAAACAGGGCTTACTTTGGATTTTTTTTCTATCGAGGAAATTTTATCCAAACGTGTTTTCCAAAATCAAAACCCTAGATTATATAGTGAAAATGCATATACCAGAAATTTATTACAATATTCCGAGTATTTTATGAGATACACAGAAAAGAAACACGCCTATTTTATTCGCATATCCTCTTAATTTATTGACGAGATCGATGCAATCAATTTTATTCCTAACTATGTTAATTATGAATCTAACAAGTAACATCGATCTTCGTAATTCTAAGGAGTCATATCCTAAATGACCCTCTAGAAACCGCGTGGGATACAAATACGGATAATATTTTTTAGTTCTTTTATATAAATTCCTCAAGAATCGTTTTTGTACTTGCTCCAGCATGAGAATATATTTCTTCTCATGATTTATATCAGTATTAGCGAATATGAATATATTCATCAAGTAATATTATAATATTTAAACTAATATTTTAATGTTACGGATATCGTATTATGACGGTTAAACATATCACTACATTAGTCATAATTTATTTTAGCAATATCCTAGTATTCGTGTTCCGACAAATTGATGGCATTTTGCTAAATTGGAATGGAAAAAGTATGTATCTTATAAAATATTTAATTTCTATTCGTTTATCGTTTTACCTTTCTTGCCGAAAGAGGAGTATACCGTCTGTTGGAAATCTTTTTCCTAGATTTGGATAGAATCCTTTTTGAAATTGTCAGCAATAGTCAGCATACAACATTGCTTTTTAATAATTTGCCGAGGCTTGGGTACCGACAAAAAAAATATAACCCCTAATCTTTGGGACTTGCTTTTCTTGGCAAAATATTTCTTAAGATAAGGCCTTTAAGTTTTTTTAGTGCCAATAATAAAATATTTTTACCGCTCCTCCGGTGCATACTTATTCTCAGAGCAATCAGTTTTGATCTTGCAGGTGGTAATTTAAATGAGTCACTTTTTATTATATTGGTAGGAGAGGGAGGTCAGTTAGATTCAGTCAGATTAAAATGTAATTACTAATTAGTGTATTTTATGTATTATTTTGTTTTTATGATCACGCAATAGTAGAATAAATTAATCATTTAATAGCATTCAATCTTCGTTTGATAAGAAAAATATTACACTATTTAAAGTATTTTACTACAAAAAGTACTATTATTGACAATCTATTGTTATGTTTTCAATTCAAAAAATGTCTGATCCTTGAAACATAATAGATAACACAATAGCCTTTTTCACGTGGAATCCGGCCAATTTTCTGTAAATAAACTAAATCATTTTATAATTTATCTATAGTTTAGGAAAATGTTATTTGCATTGATTCAACTTATTGACTTAGCCTTATAGAACAATAAAACGTTGGTTCTGCGGTAAGTTATGTGCCATCCATATAAACTGTGAAGTACTATATGCTTTTCATTTTATAAAACTGATTAAAGTGATCGTTAAAACACTGATTTTTAAAAGGTATGAGAAAATTATGGATATCATGGTAATATTAATAACATATGCGCAATAATTTGATAACAATAATATACCTATACACACTAATAAAAACTGAAAGAGTCGAAAATGGTCCTTAAATCGTTTACAATAAGTTGTATTCGTATGCACGTCAGTTCAGACGACCTCTGTCTCACGCGCTCGCATTGGAGTAGAATAGTATTCGACTGATATTTTTTATCCAACCAATATTGCAACTGCCGAGTAATATATATTCTCCAACCGATATGTTGAAAGAACGTATTCATTGAGATGTGAATACCGGAATATTAGGATATCAGAATTGGTCGGATTACCGATACACGAATATATACCATATTACTAATATCTTAACGAATACGAATATATCGGTTCCACCTTAGGACAGCTCTGTTAACACCGAGTAGTTACATGCATGGGTAACCAGCATAGACATTTAAGCACCCAGCGCTACTAGTGTCGTTTTAGTGATAGTGATGGGGAAAAATGTAGAAAGTCGATATCCATGCCATAGGGATGTGAAAATCCGTCGAGTATCGATACAGAGGTTTTGAATTCTCATTTTTTGGTAAAAATCGGAAATAAAACCAAAATTAATGGAAATGCTATAATTCTATTTCTTGTATAACTCTATTGATAATTTACACGGTTTAGTATTGTTATCTGCTACCCTATTTTCAGGCTCGAAATTGTAAATGTATCAAGTGCTTTACTCTGCAGTTGAAATTTGCTTGATGTTCCTCAATTCAAATTCTAAGGTTTCTTCAACATCCAATTTCCATTGGTTCCTGTCTACGGTGAGACCTGTTGCAGTTGTCTGAAAAATTAAAATACAATCACTAGGTATCTTATTTTGCTTTACCTACTAAGTCAAAGTTTCACTGGAGCACTAAGGGTTCTAGAGCAAATTCAACACTGTCTCTTTTCTGTTCAATTAAAATGCGAAATATCTAGGTATTTGTATATTTTATTTTAATAAGTGTTTAGATTTTTCATTTTTAAACCTTTGAAATAAGTTTGGGAAAATAAGTTTGCAGCAATAGTTTAGAGGTATCCAGATTACGTCTCCAGCAGAGAATTCCTTATTAATAAGTTGTACAGTACAGATGATAAACGCAGGCTTGAAAAAAATAATTTTAAGAAATATAAATTACGAGGAGTAACGAAGTCCACAGCTTATAAACCAACAAGTAATTTCAGCCTTAAATAAAGACCATTGAAATGATGTCACACACTATACGTCAAGGATATTAAAGAATAATAACTTAATAAACCTCTGCCCACCAATTAATCATTTCAGTCTTCACATGTGTCAGAACTATAAGTCTCTTGAACAATTATTGTGTTAAAGATGGCCACCAACTGTAATAAAATGATAAATTAATTAATTAATGCATATCATTAATTATACCTTTTCATGATATTAAAAAACCTGTATGATGATGTCAAAGACAAAGCGTTTATTCAGTATTTAGGTACCGTTGGAGCACACTTATACAAGTCAAAGTAACAATTGATTACATAATAATATAAAACATAAAAAGTTAATTATTGAAAATAATATTCCATAACAATGTCCTAGCAATAAAATAAGATTAATCAAAATATAGTCACAATAAATGATAAACAAAATAAAATTAAAAATTATTTAAAAAATTGTTCACTTCTATCAAACCACATTATGGATCTTGGTCATCAAAATAGGCATCTACCTACACTATAGTAGCACTTTTTTGTCAATGTTAATTGTTTCTCATTCAGATTTTGGATAAGTTCTGGAACTTTATTGTACATTTTAATGCTATTTACGACGATGTTTTTGGAAATCCTAGCCAGTCTTCTATGTGGCACAATCAATTTGTTTCTATTTCTAGTACAATAGTCGTTAATGTCGTTGTGCTGAGTGTACATTCTAAGATTTTTTCTAGCGAACATAATACAGCAATATAATATACAGACATGGCATCGTTATAATATTTAATTTTATTAATATATCTCTAAGACTTTGGCGTGATGAAAGTCTAAGCAATGCCCTAACCGTTCTCTTTTGTAAAATAAATACACGATTTGCATCTACTGCTCTACCCCACAACAATATACCATAAGATATAACGCTATGAAAATAGCTAAATTAAACTGTTTTTGTAATTTCAAAGTCAGTAAATTTTGGTCAATGTGATCATGCCATCTTAATTTAGTGTCCAAAATCAAGCCGAGAAATTTTGTTTTCTTCTGAAATGGAAGTACTTCAGTTTCAATTTTAATCGAGCTGGTTACTTGATCACACCTCAGAGTAAACCTTATTACATTTTTTTAAATGCATTTAGTGAAAGATTATTTATAGAGAACCAATTTTTTGTATACATGAGAGCAGTGTTTATATTATTTGTATCAGTTTTTCCTATAACAACATCAAAAATCAGTGATGTGTCGTCAGCAAACATGACAATATCAGCTACTCTTTCTATATTTTTTTTATTTTTTTATTTATTCGGAAAACTTACAGCACAATAAATTATAATAAACTTAAAAGTAATAAATGCAGAAGGCCATTTACAAGTTTTCACTTATAGATAGGGGTTAGTACGAAGTTTTTTTTTATACAATATCATTTGAAAAATAATGTATTACTAAATATTTTCTTACATTAACAAAATTACAATTTTTAATAGTAATAAAATAAACACAAAAACGTTATAATGTAAGAGAAAGAGAAAAGCCAGTAAAGAAAATATAGAATATTACTTGAAAATATAAAAGTAAAAAAATAAAAAAAAAATAAACAAAGGTTAATTGTTGAAAAAATTTGCACTTATTTTGGATCTCATCCCTGCTATGGATAGATGGAACAAGTCTAGATCAAGTTCCTCAGATTTTTATACGAATTTTTGCGTTGTAGTTTGACGGGCAGCAGCGTCACTGGTGCAAGGGTTTCGGCTCCGTGCTCACCAACCCGCCTGCCCAGCGGGTGTGAGTATGGGCATTTTTTCCAGGAGGACCCACAAGAGTGGCAAAATCCTGGAAAGGCCCATGTCCAGCAGTGGATGAAACTGGCTGATGGATGGATGACTAGGATGCTATTTTCATTTATTTTTTCTAAATCGTCAAGCTCCTCTTTTTTACGTTTTTGATGATTTTTTCCAGCGACTTAATCTGAACGCTTTTCTGATATGCCTGCAAAATTCAAGTGAATAGGTAATTATTATTTGCCTATAAGATTGGCTTTATGTTTAAAGCTGGTATCCCTATTTTACCAACCCGTCATGGCAGTGACACGAGATCGAAAGAGGAATCAACGGTGCATGTTTGCCTTTTCCCTTCCACTAAAGGCGTACCATCAACACAATCTCTTTTGCACTATTGTTCAACGGCTTTGGCAATAATAACATAATAGGTTGGGGAAAGACTCTTTTCGCAAATAGTATGTTTGAACTTATAATAAAATCTCTTTGGCTATACCATTTATATCTGGCTGGTTTTGGTATTATTGAAAAGTTTAAATTTTTAAAAAGATAATTCCAAATTCAAATTAGGTAAAATGTGTGATTTTCATTTGTTTTTCTTACTGTTAATATGAGTGAATCTAATGAAGATATTCGATACATTTTAAAATTTTACTACAAAAAAGGTAAAAATGCAACGCAAGCCGCGAAAAAAATTGTGATGTTTATGGACCTAGTGCAGTATCTGTGAGAGTAGCACACATTTGGTTTAAGCGTTTTCAATCCGGAAGTTTTGATGTCAAAGATGCACCTCGCTCTGGGCGCCCTGTTACGGATAAAATGGATGCCATTTTTGAAAAAGTGGAGCAAGATCGGCATATCAGTAGTTACGATGTAGCTGAAGAACTTGGGCTTGACCACAAAACAGTTTTGGCGCATTTGAAAAAAGCTAGGTATACAAAAAGCTCGATATTTGGGTGCCTCATGAGCTCACTTAAAGAAACTTAATAAACCGTGTACTCATTTGTGATTCTTTATCACGACGTAATGAAACCGAACCGTTTTTGAAAAACCTGATAACTAGTGATGAAAAGTAGATCACGTACGAAAGAAAGTGCGAAAAACGTCGTGGTCAAAGGCTGGTCAGGCTTCACAGACTCTGGCGAAACCCGGGTTATCTCGCAAGAAGGTAATGCTGTGTGCATGGTGGGATTGGAAGGGCATTATTCATTATGAGCTGTTACCGCCAGGCAAGACCATCGATTTTGAACTCTACTGCGAATAACTGATGAGATTAAAGCAAGAAGTTGAGAGAAAGCGGCCGGAATTAGTCAACAGAAGGGGTGTGGTTTTTCATCACGATAACGCTGGCCCTCACACATCTTTAGCCACTCAGCAAACATTAAGAGAGTTTGGCTGGGACGTATTAATGCATCTTCCGTATAGTCCTGACCTTGCACCTTCAGATTTCCACTTGTTTTGGTCTCTTCAGAAGTCTTTAGGCAGTGTCAGGTTAACATCACGAGAGGACTGCCATAACCACTAGTCGCGGTTTTTTGATCAGAAGCCCCAGAATTTCTATATCAATGGGATCATGTCCCTACCTACAAGATGGCAGAAAGTTCCCTACCTACAAAATGGCACCTACATACTTTAGTTAAATGTAAATAAACTTTATAAAAAAATGTTTTGAATTTTCATATAAAATGCGAAGAAACTTTTCCCCAACCTAATATAATTAATCAAATAATTTAAAAAAATCTAACTGACAACAACATGACAGCAATACCTTGACAAGCAGTGATACCAACATGACGGCAGGGGACAAGTTATAAACAGACCATTCTAATCCCCTGGCTTAGGAAATGGTAGCACTGCATATAATGTTGCCAATGGCTCACGTTACGTTTACTCTACTACACATTCATAATATTTAATTAAGTGCGTTTTTTTATATATTTATTAGACTACTCTCTAATAAAAATAAAATGTACAGAATGAAAATCATCAATTATTTATTGATTTGTATTTTGCAAAAAATACGTATGATCTAATGGTATGAATATCTATAAACGGTATTTTTTATTTCTTGTTCTAGCTCGACGACGTTTGTTCTAAATAGTCGAGCTCCCGTTTTTTTACGTTTTTGACGATTATTTCAAGGCGACTTAAGGGGCCGAGGAATCATGCATGTTTCATACAAACGAAATACCAAAATAATTTTTAAATTAAGCAAATTCTTGAAGTAGGGTGTGTTTATTCCGATTGGATTACAGAATATCTATGTTTTCAAATATATACATGTTAAATAAGAACACTGATGTTAACAGGAAATATGAGTTAAATAATTTTTCTATGGAAATTTTAAATTCATTATATCTCGTCTTTAAATCAGTGCACTTTCAAAATATCTATTTGGAAACCTGGATATTCTGTAATCCGATCGGAATAAACACACACTACCCTAAGAATATCAATGATTTACAAATAGTTTTGGTATTTCGATTGTATGAACTACAAAACTTTGCCGGCCTCTTAATGTGACCGCTGTTTTCCGATATGCCTGCAAAAGTAGGTGAATAGCTAATTATTATTTGCCCATAAAATTGGCTTTATGTTTAAAGGTATCCCTATTTTACTAACCCGTCATGGCACTGACACGAGATCGAACCTGATCGAGAGGAATCACGGTGCATTGTTTGCATTTTCTCTTTCACAAAAGGCGTACCTTCAACACGATCTCTTTTGCACTATTTTTCAACGGCTTATACATAAAGTTATCAAATAATTTTAAAAAATATGACTGACTAACAAAATGACAGGAAAAGTTTGACAAGCAGTGATGCCAACATGACCTCAGGGGACAAGTTATGATAAATGGTCTGTACACGGTCTGTATGTCTGATCAAAAATTGGGCTATTTCCCTCTATGATTGAAAGTTTTGAACTTCGCTAAAGTTATGCCACGCAAATGTTTTGTTTTTAATAAAAAATTTCAAATTTGGGATTATTTAAAAAGGCCTACAAAATAAGCTTTTTTCATAAGATTTTAAAACCGGCCAGTATTTTTGGAGTTTAAGAACTTTATACAAAATATTCCTGGAGGATGTTGATGTGTGTATTTATTGTACAGTCACTTATTATTTGGGATTGGGAACCACTCAATGGATTGTATTTTTCTTTGTAAGGTAGAACATTTCTACGGGAAGGCTTTAGGTGATGTATCAGCATCACGCTATGATCAAAGGGAGCAGTTTTAGTGCAACACGTGTTATGTTATAGGTGGTATATTTTATAGGTGGTAGAGCTGATGCCGGGCTCGACTGTGGAGGTACCACCATCTTACTCGCAAATCCTCCCGAAGTTATTCGGGGGAGAGTAAGAGAACAGCTCTCAGGCAAAACCAGGCGGCCCACCATTGCCTGGGCCCGACGGATGGCGGTATATCCATCCCCAATTGCCGGGCCTTATATAAAACAGACTAGTGACGGGCAGCGGCGTCACTAGTGCAAAGGTGTCGGCACCGCGCTCACCAACCCGCCTGCCCAGCGTGTGTGAGTATGGGCATTTCTTCCAGGAGGACCGCCAAGAGTGGCGAAATCCTGGAAAGGCCTATTTCCAGCAGTGGACGGAACAGGCTGATGGATGGATGGATGTGTTATGTTTCCTGTAATCCAATCGTCGGGGGTTCAAATCACCCACTGGTAAATGTTTAACAGTTCTCTCTAGTTTGGACTTATTTCATTTGTCTTGCTTGATGTTTTTGGTAGCGTTGTTATCTAGAATAATAATCTACGCATTACCACCAACAGAGCCAAAATGATTTTCGGCGTTATTTGCCATCAACGGTATTTTAATGAACATTTACTAGCTTACCATTAGCGGTATGCTAGACACTTCCAGTGAAACGGTTGCGTTTGCGTTTGCGTTCCGTTTTAGTCGAAATAATGCGGCATCGGCATTGAACGTGTTAGGTTTAGTATATAGTAAAGCCGATTCCGAAAGCTTTAAGTTTAGTTTTCTGTCAAAACTAAATTTTCTTCATTTCAAAATAGTTATTTAGTATTTACAACAGAAGCTTTATTACTTCGGAAAAATTCAAGTTTTGACAGCACTAAAACTAAAGCCTTCAGAATCGGCTTTATTATCTCTAATGAACCGTTTCAGAACGTGCGATATTTCACTCATTTAATAGAAAGAGACAGAGCTAAATACAAGAAAGAGAGAGAACATCCGTTTCAAACTCGTGCGAGTGGTTCCAGTGAGAAGGAACGTTTTAGAACAAAGTGTAAAGATAAATCCATTGAAAGAGCGGGTCTCTCCTAATACAGGTCAATAAGACTTAATAGGAGAGTCCCAACCCCCATAATGTTATCCTTGTAATTTAAATAAAGAATTTGTTTATTTGTTTGTTGAGTGACAAACGTCAGTCTCAAATCTAATACAAGGGCGGGAAACTGAAATTGCCTTTGGTAGTCACAAAAAAACAATTGTAGATAAATGATCTCTCTTATGAGCCTCATGCAACTTTAACAATAATAATTTTCACTTTTTTCCCTTTATAAATCATGACTACATTTTAAAAGTTTTGAATTTTTTCCAAAACCCGGCAAAACTCGGAAGTGACAACTGTCAGGTGAACTATATCGGTACCTCAGAACAATAACTAATGCCTTTAGTTATTGTTCTGAGATCGGTACCCAGACAGCGTTAGAATTCGCGTGTGATTTTCGCATCACTCGGAAGCATTTCAAAACACTTCCGAGCAACTGTCAGGTAACAGTTCGGTTACCCTCGGTTTAACTCGGGTCAATTTTTGAACGCTCTTGGGTGAAATTCTTGTTTTCAAACGGAACCTTGATATTAATTTGAAGATTATTGATTCAAACTCTGACGAACTTAGACAATTTTTGGATGTTGTCAAAGTTACCTACATTCATGATTTTTGTGAAAGGCGAGGAAAGATATATTTTTTATGGCAACTTTGATGACAACGTGTCAATTTTATTGTACGCGTTGCAAACGCCAACCGCGAGCCTTGTCTTGAGTGAACGTAAAGTTCCAAATTCGACTCGACTCCATTCTCTGAGGTTCTTTAGAGAATACACGTATTCACTGTGTTTATTATTTAGTTAAGTATTGTCTGACTGGATATCAAAATGGTAAGTGTGATAATAACGGTAAATGCAAGCGGATAACACGAAAGTTTTTAACACAGCTGTTTGACTGAGATTCTCACCATTTCAGCCGCCAGCACCCAGTTCAACGTCTGTGGGATCTGGCTCACGCTCTCCGAGCAAAGCTACAGCTGCCCCGAGGTCCTCAAGCAGCGGCACGGTGAGACAACGCAAGACGACCACTACCACCGCGGCCCGGACTCGCACCACCGGCGCTGGCTCTGGTGGTATGTGGCGATTCTACACCGATGACTCTCCCGGCATCAAAGTGTAAGTTTTTAGTAAACAATATAGGTAGGATTTTTTTTTATCTCTAGTATGATCATTCAACTTCTCATGTTTACCTATTTTAATATCTAGAATTCTAGCTACAATATGTATTTTATTTCAATTCTGAAATCAGTCTAATATATTTCATTACTTTGTTATAGTGGTCCAGTCCCAGTATTGGTGATGTCTCTACTCTTCATTGCATCAGTGTTCATGCTTCACATCTGGGGAAAATATACTAGGGCATAATAAGTAAATTTAAGATTAGTTTTATTCGTACATTGTGGAAGAGAGATTGAGAGCATGTTTATATTTAAGAGAACTGTTTATAGTTTTCAAAGATTGTGGTGAATGTAATTTAATATATTTCATGGTACATATGTGAAAATAAAATTATAATAAAATAAACACTGTGAAAGGTATTGGTTATCATTCATTAGTACTGTTTTTATTTCCCCAGGCGAGTAAATAATAAAATATTATAAAAGAGAAAGAACTTACATTTGTGTACTCTAAGAATGTCCATGCATTATCAAGCATTTTAAATATAGTTAGGAATATACAGGTGTGGAGATGTTGCAAAAGCCAGAAACTGATCAGTTAACAATACATGAACTACCCTAAAATTATCTTCACTTATTATTGTAGGACCTATATAAATAATAATAATGTGACAATAAAGCCGATTCTCAAGGCTTTAATTTTAGTTTTAGTGCTGTCAAAACCAACTTTCTTCATTCCAAAATAGATCTTTAGTGTCGACAACAGAAGCTATATTACTTTGGAAAAATTTAAGTTTTGACAGCACTAAAATTAAAGCCTTTAGAATAAACTTTATTATACAGCTAAACTCATACCAAAGACCCTGTAAGTACTTAGTATCAAGGTTCACCATTGTTTTTGTGGAAATTCATCACATAATTATTATCATCGCCAATGGTCTCCATTTATTGTTAATAGGACAATTAAAGAAAATATGGACAATGTCAACTTGTAAAAATTAATCTCATAAGTTAAAATATTCTAAAAGCGGTGATCTGTTAATGTCAAGTTGGTGATTTAGGATCATATCTTGCATAAGAAGTACTAATTTATTTATTCCTAGTGCTTCAAAAGCATTAAGTCTTTTGCCTTTATCGCAAATGTGAAGTGCTTTAAAACCTTTCTTAGCATCAAACTGTGATCATCAGAAATAAGTAGTATGGAGTTTTGCTATGGTATGGGTAGTACTTTCCAAAAAGGGTTAATATGTTTTTAAAGGAGTATACATTAAAACAAATGGAGGTTCATGGAAATACAACTTTATCAAATGTCATCTTACTTAAAAATAAAGTACAAAATAATAGTACAAATTACGTGATTTCAATTGATCTTACACATAACAATACTCTAAAATAATTGCTAAAACAGTATAAAAACTAAACCTAAGAAAGATTCAGGGAGAAAGTAGTAAGTACGCTATCAGCCTTATCAAAATTTCAGCAGTAATTTACAAAAAAATGCAATGACACATATTTCATTTAAACATAAGCTTCAGTCCTTCTGCCTTTAATTTTATCGAAAAATTGACGCCATGAAACTAAAGTTTTGCCTGACCAGATCCAAAAACTAGAAGTAATACCAACAATCATTGTCATTAGATATTTAATCATAAAGACTTCGAACTTGGGTCTTTCAAATTCTCTGTGTGTAAAGGGACAGGGAATAGAATAAAGAGGTGTATTACACATATCACGGTGCCAGGTTATCATCCAGCTGTCAAAATGAGCTTGCTCATAGAATAAGCAAGCTATTACAATGAGAGCAGGTACTGTATACAGCACACCAAATACTCCAATACGAATCATGAGTTTCTCAAGCTTGTCGGTCTTGGTGCCATCATGTTTCATTACAGTGCGAATGCGGAACAAAGATACAAAGCCAGCAAATAAGAAGACAGTTCCCAGGACTAGATATACACAGAGAGGAGAGAGGACAAACCCTTGCAGAGCTTCGGCATCCCATAATCCAACATAGCACACTCCAGATAAGACATCACCTGAAACAAATATTTGTTTATTGGCTTTCATTTCAATGATCATAAAATTAGATTTTAGTTTTGATTTTTTATTAAGATGAATATAAATTTGATGTTTTAAAATTGTAGGTGAAAACACATGTTTAGAACTTACATAATACCTATCTAAAATGGAAAACAGGTTTGAGAATCTCAAATTGAGATTGATATTAGTATAAAAACACATAATTTACTTTTCTGTTTTATAATGTGTAAGCACTCACCGTCAACTTTTCCCATAGCCAGTATTGATATAGTTTTTACAGCAGGTACAGCCCAAGCAGCCAAATGGAAGTACTGAGAATTGGCTTCAATAGCTTCATGTCCCCATTTTAACCCAGCTGCCAAAAACCATGTCAGGGTCAAAATCACCCACCAAATACTTGATGCCATACTAAAGAAATAAACTACCATAAATAAAATGGTACATGGTTCATGTTTGGTTCCTTGTGTGATCACTGATATGTTGGGTAATCTCGTGCCACCCACTGTTGAGGGGAACGGACCTTGGCAGCTTACACTGTCCCCAGCACTCCAACCCATCACATATGCTGCTGCCACCATCAAGTAACACACTGAAAGAAATATTATAGGCCTCTCGGGATATCTGAAGCGATCAGTGTCAATAAGGAAAGTCAACACAGTAAATAAACAACTTATGGTGCACAACGTAGCCCAAATTCCAATCCATAATCTTGCAAAGTTTTTCTCATCTTGACTAAAAAACATGCCATTACATGGTGCTCCACAATCTTGCTCCACCTTATCTCCCACCTTCAGAGCATACTCCAAATCCAACCCTTTAGGCACCTTGAATTGTATAGGACAAACAAACCCAATATCTTTAGCACCATGTAACTTTGCAGGATCCCTCTGTATATTTTTTTTATAGTCCACTTTGGGTAATCTACTTTCAGGTCTTTGATGAGAGTCATGTGTTACATTATTGTCTCCAAAGCATAATTCTCCTTCTCCATACACTGGAAACTTTGAACATTCCAAGTTCTCAGGCCAGGAGAATCCAAAGTGATTCATTATCTCATCACAGTTGTGTCTAGCAGACTCACACAGGTGCCTGCAAGGTGGTAGAGGTCTCTCTAATATAGTACACACTGGTGCATATACTGAACACAAAAAGAATTTCAAATCAGGAGAACAGTTGACCTTGATCAGAGGAGTGAACTGGTGAACTTCTGGACCAGCATCTTCTTGCTTAGCATGATTGAGTACATTAGGAAATATGGTTTGATTGTATTTAATTTGTTGGCAAAACTGGATGGTGATAGGTTCACAGCGACCATGATGAGGTAGTGTATCTCCATGTAACACAGTGACACGTGATGTTTCAGTTATTATTAACGAATACAACAAATGAAACAACGTGAGCCACACTTTTTCCATCATAACAACACAAAATGGTTGATGTTTATAATATGAGATTTTACACATATATCACTTGATTGATAGCATTTCTTTATGCGAGATCATTGTATAGTCAACTTAGAATATTATTTTAAAATTTGATAGCAGAAAAAAATCATTTTATAGATTTGTAAGAAATAAAATAAAAATAAACTTGATCATCAAAGGATCGTTGTCGCCGCTGCCATAGACAACAAGTTTTTTTTTAGCAGAATAGCAGATAGTGTTGCCAGATGAGAAAATTGAAAATGCGGTAGCGGTGGTTCAAAAACGCAGATTTTAACAAAAAGCGGAATATATTGTTTTCACGTTTACATCGATTTTTATCTCTCCATTTTTAATTGCAGTGTTCTCGACGCGGATAAATAGCTAAAACAATTTTTACAAACAATACTTTTTCTTAACCAATTTTTTACCTAACTTTGGAAGCCGATATCATCGTAAAATGGCCTAAGGAGCACTTTATTTATTTTTTGGTAAGCTGATAAACTACTGAATTTTTTTAAATTACTTTGATCCTTACATTTTGTAATTTTAAAAATTTTACTATGTCCAACTCGACCCAAAAATTTTCACTTTGAACTTTTTTTTGGTAACTCTTATGGTGTTTTTGTAGCTGATTATCTTACGTTATGAAGAAGGACTCAAGAGTGTTATGTAACAAAAAAAATTGTGCAAAATTCTTACCACAAAAAAGTTATGATTTTTTTAAGCCGCTGCGGTAGAAAATACTCAAATACACATGAAAAAATCATAATTTCTAAACTACCAAAAATCGCGGAGCATACAGGGCATGGCATATTTTCAGATACACCTAGATATGAGGAATCTATGAAAAATTCTTTGACGTCACTATTTGGACCACCCTATAAATTTGAAGATTTTTAATTGATTATAGTTTTAATTTTAATTTTGTTATTTCGATTTTAGTTTTTATTTTAAATTAAATCTTGGTCTTAATCTTATATTTAATAATGATTTGAATTTTAATTAAATTTGGATCTCCATTTTAATGTTTGATTTTAATTTTTGTATAAGGTATTATGTACGATGATACTTTAAAAATGACGAGTAATAATAGTTATGAAAATAAATGTCTTATGTCATGTCTTAATCGCGTTTAGGACAGTCTGTTTCTTCGCGCGTCCTTATTAGGATCCTTGTTAGGAACCCGATAAATCGGATGCTCCACAGCCTTTTTGAAGGCTGTGTAATCGCGGCTTAAAGTGTGTGGAAGGAAAACGCCACAGATTAACCAACAATACCTAGCAATTCATAACAATTTTTGTTGACTATGGGTTGACTTGCCTGCTTTGCTTGTTTTTTTACACCGCTCTAATTCATCTGTGCCTTGGCTTGAATTTTCATGGAAGTGAGTGACTATGAATTTTAAAATTATTGGACCGTAAGGCATTATTTAGCTATTGGAATATCTTCCTTAGCGCGAACTAATAAAGTTCAATTTGCAATGTACAGTTTGGAAAGGGAAGCGGTCCTTTAATTTTATAAATTATTGAACGGTAAGTCATCGGAAAGTGCTCGGAAAATGATTTGTTCCGCATATCGTGAATTCTGTTAAAATTATTTTATTTTTTTTATTTTATTTTATTTTATTTTATTTTACAAGAAACAAACAGTCTTTTAAATAACATTACATATAAAAAATTTGCACATAAAGATCTATAGTTTCCTATATTATTTATAGATACATATAGAAAGGATTGCTCGAGTGCAACCCGCACCGAATGCACTGGGATCTGACCCCACACACACTAGTGCGAAGTGCACAACGAGCAATAGAGCCATAGAAATGAGAGTCATACAATCATACAAGAAAAATACATAAGTATGCATAGTGTTGTAATGAAACGTATGCTTCTTAACTGTATTTGGTACTTTATTAAAGATAACGTATCATGCGTTACACTGACACACAAGCAAAGTATAAAGTCGACAAACCTCCATCTTGGGTAGCGTTCCAAATCACTTTTTCAAGATTAAAATATTGCTCGCTGTCGGAGAAAAGTAGCTCGATGCTGGTTCCAAAACCTAAAAGTAGATGTTTTGGAACCAGCATCGAGCTACTTTTGTCTGACAGCGAGGAATATTTTAATCTTGAAAAGTGATTTGGAACGCAACCTTGACATATACAACTGAACTGCGTTCCAACTGTGTTCTATAATCAACACTCAGTCGTGTTCAATATTACAACATCTTCCCTTTTTTATAAAATTAAATCACATAATCATTTGTCCATGCAGGCTTATTTCTTACTCTCATGCTCCTTCTTACTTCTCCTTCTTCATTACTTTCTACTTTCTCATTAACCAAATCATTACTAATTACATCATTCTGAACAGTACAATCCTGAGAATAATTTGAATCTTTGTTAACATCATCGTTTTCACCATAAACATCTAGATCATAATCCAGACTTTTTTCTTTCTCAGTACTAGGAGCTGGGATAAGATGCCATCTGTTTCTCCTAAACACACCTCTATGTGTTCTAACAACATTAGATCTTGGTTCAGCTGCTTTGCCAATTACAATGCCATAACTTCATAAATCAACTATCCAAACTGTATCATTTACATTTAAATCCTGCAATTGCCTGGTCCTGTGTCTTTTATTATAATATGATTGCACTGAATTCTTTTTCTCCTTATCTTTTTCTAAAAACTTTGATTTACAATTAACTGTTTTTGACAGAGCACCAGGCAATCTTGGAAGGTTATCTCTTAATTTCCTACTAAACATAAGTTCAGCTGGACTAAAACCAGAATCAAGAGGAGTATTTCTATAAATCAATAGTGCAAGATAAATATCCTTATTTTTTTTCAACAAGTTCTTTGCTATTTTAACTGCAGCCTCAGCACACCCATTTGATTGTGAATAATATGGACTGCTCGTTATGTGCTCAAAATTATATTCTCTAGCAAAATCTTTAAACTTAGTTTTGAACTGTGAACCGCAATCAGTTCTCACAATCTCTGGAATTCCAAATCTAGAGAATATATCTTTGCACTGTTCAATTACATGACTTTCAGTACAATTAGATAATTTTTTTATTTCTATAAATCTTGAGTAGTAATCAGTCATACACATATACCAATCATTGTTAAAATAGAATAAATCAATGCCTATTTTTTGCCATGGCCTCATAGGAGTTTTTTCTAAAATAATATCCTCTTTAGGATTTACTCTTTCTTCTATACACTGAGGACAATTTCGAATTAGTCTATCAATCTGAGTTGACATACCAAGCCACCACATAGTTTGCTTGGCCCTATTTCTGCATTTACTTATACCTAAATGACCTTCATGTATTTTATTTAACATTTCCAATTGCATGCATTCTGGAATTACTAAGCGACATCTAAAAAGAAGCAAACCCTCTACTATAGAAAAGATACTATACTGATAAAAGTGCTTAATTTTTTCAGGTGTTTTTGATTGTTTAGGCCAAACATTTTCTGTATAATTTATTAAACTATTATCCCCGCAAATTGCTAATGCGCCTGGCCGCCATTTTGATGACGTAATTTCGTGACATTGAACACTCAGCTCAGTACCGTTAGCAACACCGGCCGGCAAGTACGCGTATCGAGTTGTGAATTGTGACAACGCACATTTTTATTGTTAAAAATGAGTAGGAAAATACTTCACAGTCGTGCTCGTGAAATTGTTATTAAAGTGGACGATTATTTTGAAAAAGAGAAGGAGGAATCTAAGGTACTACTTCAAAATGTAGCTCGATCCCTCAAAAATGCATCTGACACTAGTGATGACGTAGTTATGCCGAAGTCAATTCTAGTTGAAATTTCAAAACGTTTACAACATACAACCAAGGTCACACAGCGTGTATTGAGCGCTACAGGGATAGCAAAAAATACAGTGGCAAAATTAAGGCGCGAAAAACAAATAGCTACGGCTAGCGGCAGTAAAATTAAAACGCCGATTAAAAAAAAAGGGGCAAAAAAGAATTTTTGGACGGATTTGCGCTATCAGCATTGAGAAATATTATTAATTCAATGTACACAGTCCGCAAAGAAATACCCACTATGCGCAAAATTATGGCTGCTGCTAGACAAGATTTAGATTATAGAGGAAGTGAGACTACGTTACGTAAAATAATGAAAAACAGTCTAGGGTATCGATTTAAAAAATGTAGCCAAAAGAGATTAGTGTTGATTGAAAGACCCAATATTCAAGCTTGGAGGGCTAAGTATTTACGCCGCATGAAAGAAAATGATTCACTTGGCGCTGACAAATAACAAGTATTTTATTTAGATGAGACCTGGATCCACGCCCACTACACTGTCAAAAGCTGTTGGCAGTCTGCTACGGATGTTTGAGTGAGAAAGAACGATAGCCCTGGTCGCCGCTGGATAATCGTTCACGCTGGGAGTGAGTCAGGATTTGTGGATAACGCACTTTTAATGTTTAAAGCAAATACAAAAACCGGTGATTATCACGATCAAATGAATGATGAAAATTTTACAAAATGGTTACAGGAAAAACTTATGCCCAACATACCCCCTAACAGTATTATTGTGATGGACAATGCCCCCTACCACAGTAAAGAGGACGAGAAAACTCCCAACATGAGTGCAAGAAAACATGTGATGGTTGAGTGGCTACAAGCACGTAATATTGAGTTTCCCGAACACTACACGAAACCGGAACTGTATTTGTTAATAAAAGAACACAAACCGCCGAAAAAATATACCGTAGATAAATTAATTACTGACCATGGCCACGAAATAGTAAGACTGCCACCCTATAACTGCGACCTCAATCCCATTGAGTATATCTGGAACCTCGTAAAACAAAGAGTTTCTGACAAGAATGTAGAACAGTTGGAGAGTAAGGTAGAACAATTAACTTTGGAGGCTTTGCAGTCAATTACTCCTGATGATTGGAAGTTAAATCACGTGAAGAGGCTTGAAGAAGAATACTGGCGTAAAGATAGATTGGTAGACGAATTATTCATCATCAACACTGGAGATGATAGTGAATCAGAGACAACAGACTCGCAAACCGATTCTGAATCTGATTTAGATTATATGAGTGGAGTTGAAGAGTTAGGTTAGGTTAGATTTTAAGAGGTTAGGTTAGATTTTAGATTTTAAGTGACAATAAACGTTGAAAATTATTGAAACATTTGGTTTTATTTTAAAAGTTCCATACAATTGTTATATAAAGGGTGTCTCAGTAAGAGTGCACTTTTTAACGTAGGTACTGGTCAGTCTGATCATTTGACGAAGTGCGAGCGGTTTCAGCGTAACTTTCCCTAGTTTTGTAATGAGTTTTCACAATCATGATTTTTCTTTGGAATAGCGTTCCATTTTGTTCCATTTTTCTTTCGAATAGCGTTCCATTTTTAATATTCAGAATAAGTGCTGCCACCAAGTTACAAGAAAAAAATATCCAAATTTAAAAGTGCACTCTTACTGAGACAGCCTTTATTTAACCCAATATTATTGA
The DNA here is from genome assembly GCA_910592155.1 of Ypsolopha scabrella. Classification (NCBI taxonomy): domain Eukaryota; kingdom Metazoa; phylum Arthropoda; class Insecta; order Lepidoptera; family Ypsolophidae; genus Ypsolopha; species Ypsolopha scabrella. The sequence continues at coordinate 12,884,353 of OU342965.1, forward strand.
AAAACATAAATCATTCAAAAAATAATATTTATATACAATTACTACCTATTAGATATTTTTGTTAGCTGTACTTGTTGCGGGTGACGTCACGGGGGTGTTAATTAGACAAGGTTCCAGCGCATTAGCAACTTGCGGGGTTTATACTACATATCTCTGATTTTCTTTGTTCTTGTTTTATTTTCTGTAATACCTGATCCCCAAATGGTATATTATTAAGAATGAGATTAAGATAAGGCTCAGAGCTGTCCTTAAACTGACCTACTTCTGTATTTGGTAGCGGACATCTTGATAAAGCATCTGGTAGAACTAACTTTTTTCCTGGTATGTATGTGACAGTATAATTAAATTTAGTCAATCGCATTCTAAATGACATAAGTCGAGGAGTCAAGTCATCAATTGGTTTTGTTTGCAATATCTGTATGAGAGGCTTGTGGTCTGTTTCTAAGTGAACTTTAATACCATAAATAAAGTCCTTATACCGCTCTACAGCCCATGTTAAGGCAAGGCATTCTTTTTCAATTTGTGAGTATCTTTTCTCTGTATCTGTTAATGTTCTACTACAATATGCAACTATCTGCCTGTTTTTGTCTGAATTTTCCTGCATGAGTGTAGCCCCCAAACCAAATGAACTACTATCTGCTGCCAAAATAATTTTTTTCGATGGGTCATAATGTGCTAATATTGGAGCTTTTTTTAATATTTCTTTTATTTCCTGAAATGCTTTTTCCTGGTCAATGTCCCACACAAACTCTGCATTTTCTTTCAAAAGACTGTATATTGGATACAAAATTTCAGTTTTATTAGGGATAAACCTACTGACAAAATTAACCATTCCAAGAAATTGCATAACCTGCTTTTTATTTTTTGGTGTATCAAAACTATCTATAGCTAGTACTCGTTCAGGGTCTGGACGGACACCTTGTGAGTTAATAATATGCCCTAAATACTTGATCTCTTGTTTACCAAAACTACATTTATTTTTATTTAATGTGATACCTTTTTCTTGCAGTCTTTTTAAAACCTCTCGCAAAATTTCATCATGTTTCTCTATATTTTCTGCAAAAATCAATACATCATCGACATGACATACTACTCCATCCAGATCCTGAAACAATTCTGAGAACTTCATTGAGAAGTATTCTGGAGCACAGTTAAGGCCAAAAGGAAGACGTTTGTACATATATCTCCCAAATGGAGTTATAATCGTTGTGAGCCGTGCAGCCTGCTCCGTTAACTTAATTTGATGAAAACCGGAGGTAGCATCACATTTTGAGAAGAATTTTGAATTTTTTAGCCTAGCTAATGTCACCTCAACTTTGGGAATTGGAAAAATAGGTCTTTGAATGGTTTTGTTCAACTCAGTGTAGTCTCCACAAATCCTAACATTATTTTCATCTTTAGGAACCACAACTATTGGTGAACAATATTGTGTTGGCTCCTCCACTTTTGTCAACACTCCTAAATTACACAATCTGTCTAACTCAGCTTTAACTTTATCTAATAAAGGTATTGGTACAACCCTTGGTGTACATTGCTTATAACTTTTATTTTTATCAGACACAGTTATATCAAAAGGTTCATTAAATATGCCCAACTCATCAAAAATTTTTGGAAATTCCAGCTCTACGTTAACCATGCTTTTAACACTAATCTCACCAAGAGCATTATTAATCTCTAAAATTTTTATGATTTTCATACTTTCTATAGCAGGCACTCCTAATATTGGCATTTTTAAATTTCTGACTACAAATATGTCACCTGTATATTCTTTATCCCCATATTTTAATGTCCCCTTAATCACACCTAACACTGTTAATCTTGTCTGATCTGGACCTCTAATGCTGGTATTACATGGAAATATTTCGCACTCCACACAATTTTCTGGAACAGCCACTACATCTGCGCCTGTATCCAACAAAAATTTTAACTTAGTTTTGAATGTATCTCTCTCATAAACATCAACATCTATTGTGTATCCATTTTGAATGACACATACCCTCAATTCTTCAGTCACCTGCATCCTTTTGCCTCTGCAACATCTTGCAAAGTGTCCTACTTTCTTACAATTCATACACACTGCCTTGAGCGCTGGACATAATGTTCTGTTTTTGTGTAAACCTCTTCCGCAAAACCAGCAACTACCCTGCTTGTTTTCATTCTCTTTTTTCATCTTATTGATTTCCAACTCTCCTGTTGTATTAAAGGATGCTTGACTCTCTAATAAATCTACATTTCGAGCTGTTGTTACTGCTTGGTCCAACGTAAGATTGATATTCAAAAGCAACTTTTCTCTAGCTTTCTGACTTTTAATGCCAACCACTATCTGGTCCCTGATCATTTCTTCTTTCAAAGTGCCATACTCACAGTTTTCTGCTAGCACATACAAACTTCTAATATATTCGTCCACTGATTCCGACCCTTGTAATTTTTTGTGAAATGTATATCTCGAGTAGACAATGTTTTTCTTTGGCTTAAAATGCTCAGTAATTTTTGTCAGCACTTCTTGTAATGTATTTAAATCTTCTATTTTTAGCTGCAGAACTAATTCTTCTGCTTTGTCACCCATGAGATAAAGCAACATATCTATCTGCTCTTCTTGAGACTTAGAGCCATTTTCTGACACCGACATAAAACGTTCAAAGCGTTTTTTCCATACCTGCCAGTTTTCGGGCTGAAAATCGAATTGTTGTGGCGGAGTAACCATGGATGGCGTCACTAGATTTATAACCTGCTGCCTCACTTCTTCACCTGAATCTGTCATTTTTTTACTGGGTTCTTGAAAGATTTACGCTGCCACCATGTTGTAATGAAACGTATGCTTCTTAACTGTATTTGGTACTTTATTAAAGATAACGTATCATGCGTTACACTGACACACAAGCAAAGTATAAAGTCGACAAACCTCTAAAGGTGGAACCGATATATTAGTATTCGTTAAGATATTAGTAATATGGTGTATATTAGTGTATCAGTAATCCGACCAATTCTAATATCCTAATATTCGGGTATTAACTTAGCTCGGTGAATACCATATCGGTTGGAGAATATATATTACTCGGCAGTTGCAGTATTGGTTGGGTGAGAAATATCGGTCGAATACTATTCTAATCCAATGCGGGCGGGGCGAATGAGACAGGGTTCATCTGAACTGAGCGTTAAGTACGTATCGATGCTCGATTATTGACTTATTGTTAACGGTATAAGGACCATTTTGTATTGCATTTATATAAATAATGGCGTACAAGCAGCGGGATTTTTCAATTAGGTAAAACAATGCTATTTTCTTTGTCTTTTTTTTAGTTTTTATTAGTGTGTATTTATATTGCGCATATGTTAGTTTTGTTACCATGATCTCTACAATTTTCTTTTATCTTCTATCTTTTGATCGCCGAGCGATCAAACTGAACTTAGCCCTAAGCATAAATCGTCGTGGTGACGAAAACGGAACACTCCTTCACAGTTTATTTATTTATTTTATTCATCGTTCGTTTTCGTTTCGTTACACAAATAGTTTGATACACAAATAGAAATTAAATATTTTATAAGATTCATATTCATTCATACATACAAAGTCCAAAGTGTCTAACTTGATGCGGTCTCCACTGTACTAGGAAATTGCTAAAATATAATGATACGTATTACGTTTAACCGTCAACGATATCAGTATCAGTCATATTAACATATTAGTTTATATATCATATTAGTTTAAATATTATAATATTACTTGACGAATATATCCATATTCGCTAATACTAATATATATCGGTATTAACCCATCTTTACAAACCTCCATCTTGACATATACAACTGAACTGCGTTCCAACTGTGTTCTATAATCAACACTCAGTCGTGTTCAATATTACAACACATAGTTATACAATATTATTTTATTGTTACTCTATGTATCGATAACTCTTACTTTTTTAATTTTAGTTTTAAGTTGTGCCAATGAGTTCGAAAATAAGTCGACGTCAAGGAACTTTTTGTTATACGTTCTACAATCTCGCCGAATAAAAACATTGTTTACATAACATCTCGCACTGGTAGGCACTGAGAACAATGTCCCTACACGGCAACTCCTCTCGCGCCTGCGTGGTACTCTAAATAATACATTACCTAATAATGGCATTGAAATAATAAGGTTATTTAAAATTTTAAATAATAAGATAATATCAATATAGTCACGACGATCACTTAAGAGCTCAATCCGATGTCGGGTAGCCGATTGTTCATAATCCCGATAATAATGACCCATCCTGTAATCCAGTGCTTTAACGAACTTTTTTTGTAGTCTTTCGATTCTATCGACATGGACCTTGTAGAATGGACACCAAACACTACTCGCAAACTCCAAATTACTGCGAACATAACTGAAGTATAAAAGCTTGTAGGTATAAGATAACTTAAATGATTTACCAACTCGTAGTATAAAACCCATCTTTTTATATGCTTTATTTAGAATTTTGTCCACGTGAGGAACAAATGTAAGTTTGGCGTCCATAGTTACACCTAGATCTCGAATTTGAGATACCCTATCAAGAGTTGAATTACAGAGTGTGTAGCTGTGAACAATAGGAGACATTTTTCTAGTATATGAGATTACATGGCATTTAGAAGAATTTAGAAATAGATTGTTATTGTTACAGAAAGCTTCAAAGTTATTTAAGTCTTCTTGCAACAATTCACAATCGCGTGTACTTCGAATAATTTTGTAAATTTTTGTGTCATCAGCATACAATAGCATGTCTGAATGATTTACAGATTTATTAATATCATTAATATATAAAATAAAAAGCAAGGGCCCGAGGTGCGACCCTTGAGGAATTCCCGAACTAATTATGGGGGTCACCTCGCTCTGCTCCGCTTCTCTTGGCTCCCTAATGTGTACTTACATGTCAACCTAATCTATCCTCATCGCTTTGCTCGTCGTCGTAATCAACCCCTAGCGGTCGAATAAAATTAAAACTAAGGAAGCCGCTCTCGGCTATTTAGTCACTTTCAATTTATTGTATGTGACTACGGTACCGCTAGCGGTCCTATGATTTTTAAAATTATTGAACCATAAGTCATATTAAGCTGTTGGAATATCTTTCTTAGCATGAATTAATAAAGTTTAATTTGCAATGTACAGTTCGGAACCGTAAGTCATCGGTAAGTGCTCGGTAAATTATTTTTCTGCATATCGTGAATTCTGCTAAAACTACGGGAATCGCCTCCCTCCGCTTCACTCGGCTCCTAATTATGTACTTACATATCAACTTCGCTCGTCGTCACGACCGTGACCTATCCCTAGCGCTAGCGGTCGAATAAAATTAAAACTAAGGAAGCCGCTAACGGTCCCGTAGTCACTTTAATCTTCATTTGTCAATCAACACAAACAAAACACAATCAACCAGCGTTGCCCGTAAGGGTATTTTTATCCGATTTCGGGTAATTTAGGCACTAAGTGGGTATATTGCGGGTAATCATGACTGCCGGGTAATTTCGGGTAATTTTGCGACAAACACAAAAATATTTTTTCTCCTATTAAATCGTATTGACTCAGTTGATGCCAAAACGAAATAATTATGGGGCACATCATGCGTGAATGCGCAAAACAGAATTAATCTTATCCTTATCTGTGAGGGTGTTTGTGTGTGTGTGTTGAGCAAAGACATTGTATTTAGAGAACAAGACTGTGCACTACGATACGAAAATCGAGCCGAGCGAGATGGGTGTTGGAACTCGTTGGTCCCTTTCTAACACGTTAGAAACTAAACAACACTATTTAAGTATATTGTTTAAATTATACACTCTGGCAATTTTCTAGACAAGGATACACGAGTAGCGACAGCTATCTTGCTCGGATCGTTTTTCGCTTGAAAATGGTATCATAATAATTTATTTTTATAAATAATAAAAATAAATGAATAAAACTAAATCATAATAATTACAACCTTATTTCTGAGGAAATAAAATCTATTTGAGCAAAAATTGGACAATGCACAGTCTTGTTATTGTACAATGTCTTTGGTGTTGAGTCCGATGAGGCAAAACGTGCGAAAAAGATGCCCTTAAACAGACTCTCATTAGATAGGGCAAGCAAAAAGATTTTTTTCAACATCACATCAAAGCAGCGTTGCCGGTGCGCTTATTTTTACTCGTTTTCAGGTAATTTAGGCCCTAAGTAGGTTTGTTGAAGGTAACCATGACTGACGGGTAAAAAAACTTAACCGTCAATAAAAAAACCAGAAATATTTTTTATTAAATCGGCTTGACGCAGCTACAGCGCATAATTTAACAAATCTTATCTTTCTCTACTATTTGTGTGTGTGTGAGAATCATCATATTAGTGAGGCTAATCCGCACTAAAACGATGTGCAAAAGAGATACCCACACAAATCATCAGTGAAAGCACGATTAATTTGCTGTTTGTTCCGTTTTGTTTTGTGGCTCGCTCTGAAAAGTTATAAATGGTACTATAAAACGTGAAAATTTAGAGAGAAAGGAATCTTTAAAATTAACTCATTTAATTATAAGTTGATTATTGATAAACTATTCTTTTTATTTGTCCATTTTCACCAAAATGGTCTGAATGTGTTTGTAGAAAATTCTTTAATATATACTCGTAAGTATATTATTTGGTAACAACGACATAAGATTTAAACTCTACTTAAAATATCTTTAATTTTAATTTATTGTCACCTTGTCAATGAAAAACTTGTATTAAAATAAGTTTTCCATTTATTCCTATACTTAAAAAATTAAAAACACTTTAAGACAACCACATTCCTGTTAATTTTTAAAGGGGTATGGGAAATGTTAAAATAAAATCAAGGTAGGTATATAATATTTTATTCCTTCTCTTGAAAAAAAAAATTCATTCACAAAACGGGTAATTCGGGTAATTTCTGATTCGGTTTCGGACTTTTTCTAGTTTGACTACCGGCAGCGGCAGCACAGCACTGCAATCAACACAATAAAATACTTTTACCGCGCAAGAGCTGTTTGTGTTTGCCGAATTAAAAATAAACATACATTTTGCAATCATTTCAGTCACAAAGTGTACTACCAATTTATTTCATCCGTGGTCACAAATAGTTACAATGGATGTTGGGAATGATAATCTGGATTTTGGAAAAATAACCAATATGAAAACCAATATTGAGAATGTTACACCTCACAAAATTGCTGTAGTAGCGTTTATCCGGGAATTTGGAATTTTAAAAGTAGAAGGTAAATGCTATTATAATATCTGTAAAGGTGTCATAATGCTTTAGTAGTTTGGGCAGATACTTAGAAGATGAATAAAAATAGTTTCAAAAGAAATTTAGCATAAAATTAAATTAAAGTTGGTAGGTAATGCTCGACCGGGCCGCTCTAGAACGTATTCCGACCAAGTAGCAGGGCAAAGTATGAGTAGATTGATGGATGTGGAAAAAGAGAAAGAGGTGTATCTCGACCGTAACCACCCGTCTGGGAGATAGGCTTGAGTATATGTATGTATGTTTCTAAATCCTTTTTTCACACAGTGCCTAGTAGTAGTAAATGAGGATCTACATTACTTATGAACACCCCAACCAATAAACTTTCTATTAATAGCCATACCTATTTGCTGAATAGGTAGGTAGGTATTTTTTTTCATCTGGACTATCTCAATTTTATTGCTCTGTCGTACAAAGCTTTAGGTGGTAGAGCTAATGCCGGGCTCGACTGTGGAGGTACCACCATCTTACTCGGAAATCCTCCCAAAGTTATTCGGGAGAGAGTAAGAGAACAGCTCTCAGGCAAAAAAGCCATGCGGCCCACCATTGCCTGGGACCGATGGATGGCGGTATATCCATCCCCAATTGCCGGGTCTTATGTAAATCAGACTGGTGACGGGCAGCGGCGTCACTGGTGCAAGAGTTTCGGCACCGCGCTCACCAACCCGCCTGCCCAGCGTGTGTGAGTATGGGCATTTCTTCCAGGAGGACCGCCAAGAGTGGCGAAATCCTGGAAAGGCTTATGTCCAGCAGTGGACGAAACAGGCTGTTGGATGGATGGATGGACAAAGCATGAAGTTATATATCTTTATTAATTGTTAAAGTAAATAAAATAAAACATTTATAAAAGATTTAGGTTTTCAAAATATATTTCGGCCCACTTTGGGGCTGGCATCAGTCGAATGAATGACAATCATAAGTATGACATAAATTATATACATTACATTAGTCATAAGGTTGATAATAAGGTTCATAGTCAGTAAATATTATATTAACTGGCACCGATTTCGAGAAATCTTTAAAAAAACCGCAAAAAAATGCATGTCCTCCCCCTTTATTTCCGAAACTAATGAACCGAAAAATATGAAAAAAATCATGGTAATTTGAGATTACGAAAACCCCCATATAAAAATATTTGAGTCTCTCTTTTGCAGTACAATCAATTATTTTCTTAGTTATCAATTTATCATAAACAGTTATGGGCAAGATTTTAAATACCTTCTTCCTGACTGTTTCCAAAACTGTTGAATTACGGATACGGTATGCGAGTCTGACTCACACTTGACTGGTTTTTATACATGCATTCTAAAATAAACCTTCCTCCCATGAGATAGTCTTTAAGTTCCAGTTGAATATCTTCTTCTCTGAAGATTTTCGCGGAAAGTTTTCTTCAGAGAGTTGTTCAGCATGTTCAGTAAAGTATATAGTTTTTTTTAAAGGTCACCGGGTATATCAGCAATAATAATTTTACCAAATTTATTTTATTTTGTTCTGAAAATACATCCATCCATCAATATGTGTTCGTCCACAGCTGAACATAAGCCTTTCCCAGATTTCCCCACTCTTGGCAGTCCTCCCTCCCTCCTCCTCATCCAGCTGCCACTTACTTAAAGACCCTCCTTCGGATCATCGGTCCAGTGGGCACGAGGTTGGCCTGCGCTAAGCTTTACCATAAGTGGTCTCCATTCTAATGCCTTTCGGCCCCAACTACCGTTATGTCGGTGAGAAATATAGCCTGGCCACTGCCACTTCAACTTAGTTACTGATTCTGTAGGCTATGTCAGTCACTTTTGATTTTTGATGGATCTCCTCGTTTCGTATTCTATCCATAAGGGATACCCCAAGCATGGCCCGCTCCATTGCTTGTTGAGCGACCTTAAATCGGTGGATCAAGGCCTTGTAAGAGTCCACGTCTCAGCGCCCCATGCGTCATCACAGGAAAGACGCACTGGCTATACATAGCTATAGATAGCTATGGCTATGTATAGTATAGCCAGTGCTATGTATAGCTATACCCTTTAAGCACTGTAGTATTGACCACGTAAATATGTGACGCAACTTTCCGAATGCTGCCCAACCCAAGCATATTCTCATGTCAGCCTCGGCGTCGAAGTTGTTTTTACCCAGCTGTAAAATTATCTGTGCAGCTGTATAACTTGGCCCAGATAAACATATTTTGAACAGCTTTCATCAACACAACTTTACTAGAAAGCCCAATTTACATTAAACCATAAATTGTCTCGTGATAGGCATCGGTTATCTGTGAACCCACAAAAAACAGAGTTAATCTTATTCACAAAGAAAACGAAAATCGCAAAACTAAAACTTCCGAAATTATTTGGAACCCAACTGTCTCTTAGTAAGGAGGTCAAATACCTTGGTGTCTGGCTCGACGAAAAACTACTGTGGGGGAGGCAGGTGGAACACGTAACAAAGAAGGCAACTAATACTCTGTGGCAATGCAGACGAGCTGTTGGTAAGGACTGGGGACTCACACCAAAGCTCTGCAGATGGCTCTACACTGTGGTGGTAAGACCGGTGCTAACGTATGGTGCCTTGGTATGGTGGCCAAGGACGGAGCTGGCCACGGTAGAAATTAAACTCCAACAAATCCAAAGACTAGCGTGCACTCTGATCAGTGGATGTATGAGATCAACACCCTCTGCGGCGCTGGACATAATGCTCGGGCTTACATCGCCACACTTGCACATACAACAAGAGGCGATGGTCGCGGCCCTTCGGGTAAAATCTACAGGCCAATGGAAAGGTAATGCTCTAAAAACCAACCACTGCCGCATCCTTGATCGAGCTCTCGAAGTCGTACCGGAGGCGGCCAATGGGACAGATAGAACACCGAAAACCTATTTATTAGATAGGAGGTATGACTTATCTTTAGAAAAAAATACGACCTTTAACCAAAAGTCAGTAACTTTTTATACAGACACGGATCAAAAAACAAAGATGGCAGCGGCTGCAGTTACATTTCTCCAGAGTTAGGACTCAGTAAATCAATGCCTCTTAACAACATAACAACGGTTTTTCAAACCGAAATGGTAGGTATACTCCTAGCGGCCAAGGCAGCTAATGCTATTTGCATAAGTAGACCTTGCGACATACTAGAGATTATGATAATAACAGACAGTGCAGCTTCGCTCTCATCGCTAAGCAAACCTGTAAGTAGATCTAAAATCGTAGCAGACTGCCATGCAGAACTGCAGAACCTATCAGCAATGTGCAAGGTAAAGTTAACATGGACCAGAGCACATAGCAATGACGAAGGCAACGAACAAGCAGACTCCCTTGCCAAACTAGCAACTAGCATGAAGGTATCGAAGCAGGGAAATAGTCTGTGTCGACCATCAGCAGAAGCTATCAGGAGAGAGCTTAGGAGATACACTATCACCGAGCAGAACAGGAGCTGGACAGCACGGACTGACTGCCAGCTGTCAAGACTAATGGTACCGCAAACAAACAGAAAATTAACAAGGTACCTTATGAAACTTAAACGGCCTGATATCCGGGATATGGTAGGCATCATTACCGGACATTGCAACCTGAACAAACACCTTTTCACTACAGGCGTGACTGACAGCCCCCTATGTCGAGGGTGCTTAGACGCAGATGAGACGGTGGAGCATGTGCTGCTTCACTGCCCCTCCACTGATGACATGAGACGTAAAGCAGGGATCGCAATGAGCTCCATCTCCCCTTCTCTGGACCAGATTTTGTGTCGGCAGGCTGAAGCCGTTCGGCTCTATTTTAAGGAGTTGTCCTGGCTGGGCTAGCCGACCGGGGGGAAGTGCACAATACTCACGTTCACGGAGAGTCAGTGCAGGACTCATCGCCCCCGCTACGAATTTAGAATTTAGAATTTAGAAATACTTACTAAGTATTCAAAATAAGAAAAAAAATTCTGCGTTTGAGAACGAGACCTGGAGCAACCACCTTAAGTAGTTTTATCTAAAAAGTATAAATCTTCTTGAAGTTGATGTGAAAATATGGTATAAATAATTTTTATTCGTTTCTGTTTCAGCTAAATCTAATGGAGAATGTATAATGACCCCAAAATATAGAAAAGATTTTTGTATATTAGCACTCAAATTAATCCAGGTAAGATAATGTTCATCATCAGCATAATTTTATAAGTAGTTAACTAGCTTTTGCCCACGGTTTCGCTCGCGGGAAGTGTTTTTCAATGAAGATATCTTTTAAAATAAATATAAGTTGAATCTTTGTAGTAACGTCATTTCTTTGAGTAGTGTCGACAGATTTTGGCTTAACTGTTATTTTATCAGCACCTCCTTTAGCCTGTATGTTGACCGGAACCACTAGCATGATAATCAAGAAAACCGCATCCAAATCCGTTGAGTGGTTCTTAAGTTAAAATGGAACATGCAGAAACACAAAAATAAAATAAAAATAGTTTTAGCCTCAGTACATTACTAATAATAATAACCCATTTAATTTAAAATTCACAAAAATATCCAATGTACAGACATCAGCGATATAAATACTTTAGACAGACACGTTTTCTTTTTAGTATTGATGAAATAATGACTTGTGTTATGTACGATATATGAGTTATGACTTATGAATGAGTAATGTACTAACATTTCTATTTACAGTGCCCAGACATGGAGTTTAAAGAACTGGAAAGTCTCCTCACTAATGGGAAGTACAACCTTCTGAGTGTACACCTTCAGAACTTTTGCATATGTCTTCAGAACATTTACATGAATGAAGTGAGCGCACTGATGGACTGTGTCACTTCTACCATTGACAAGTTGATGATTGAGCCAAGCGAGACCAGTCCCTGCATGATCACAAGAAGCAGTGTCTTGGGTAAAGAACCAACAACATATAAGACACCAAGACGAATAAAAAAGGGGACGGAGTCGCCGCTGAGCAACAACTGAAGCATAGCAATGGCGGCGGTTTACAAGTGTATAAGTGGTATTTACTATGGAATTAGGCTTACTGTTATGTGAATGTGTGTGTGCCGCGCTCGTGCGTACACGCGAGTAGGCTTACTGTGGGTGGGTGCTCCAGTTTTTGGTTGGCGAAACTCCTTCCGACTTTTTTGTACTTCTATGTAATACACATATCGCCACGTTAATCCCTGGGGTGTCAGAGGTGTTCCCAAGTGTGAACTGTGAAATGAAAGTCACAGTCCACGATTGCTGCGTCCCAAGCGTGATGGGTTGTGAGCCCTATCGCCGTATAACGGGCACAAATAGGCCGACAGCTTAACATTCCTTCCGATGTGCACCACGGGGATAGAACCCACGACCTCTGCAGTTTCGGATGCGAGCACTCTGACTGAAACTCGGCCACAGAGGCAAAGAATCAACGGGCGAAAGCTAGTACAGTGCTCCCAAAGTTATAATGCGCATAGAAATCTAAACCGAGCGACCGGACGTACCACGTGACCTTACTGCTTGTATAGAAAGTGTAGGGAAGTACGAACTTTGCCGAGTAGTGGCGAAGATTCGTATGCGCATTATAAGTACTGTACGTATACAAATATTATTAAAAGACAACACAATGAATAATACTTTTGTTCCAGGTTTTTATCTCAGAAGAATAATGTTACAGTTGGATAAACTCACTTTTGTACAACTAGTGTCACTGTACAATTCATTCTGTGTGTATTATCAGAAGGGAAGACCTGGACTTATGAAAAGAACTCTTAGTAAAGAAGTAAGATGACATATTTTTGTAAGATTTCAATATTTCTACTTTTATTTTTACAATAAATTTAAAACGTAGAAAAACATAAACATTTTGTCACGACATGAATCCCTGAGAGGGTTTCAGAGGTGTTCCCAAGTGTGAACTGTGAATGCAAGTCACAGTCCACACTTGGTACACCCGCTTTTCACCGACGATTATTACGTCCCATTTAAAACTTGTTTTTCTCTTTTAGAAACTAGACAATGTGGATCTGAAACAATCTCTTTTTCAATCAACTTCTCCAACAATGGCCGAGGAATCGAAACAACATGACCTCTCAGTGAAGATGGCAATGTTTGATAGAGATCAGTAAGTTTTAAGTTATATCAATGTTTGAAAGGGATCAGTAAGTTTTAAGTAATAGAGATACATATGTATATAGGGTGAAATTCAACCAACCGACCAAATTCATTCTGGAGACTCGGTTAGTGATCAGGAACTAGGTTCAGTAATCCTTTTGGGCAAATTATAAAAATATTATTTTTTCTCACGTACTGGTTTGACTAGTTTAAGTACAATTCCTAGCCCCGTCAGTAAGGAAGCAAAAAAATATATTCAATCAATCTTCATCGAAAGCGTAATTGAACCTTGTTTCTCATCACTAACCGAGTCTCCAGTATAAATTTGGTCGGTTGATTGAATTTCACCTAGTATGTATGTAAATAAAATCTAAAATTAGTACGTAAGTAGGTGGCCTACAACTCAAATCACAACTGTCGTAGGACACGACGACGATATTTTGCTCGGATCTTTCTCGCTTTGTAGACAAGGTTTGTGTACAATCCTACCAACTTGAAAGGCTGGTAGGGTTTATACTACACAGGCAGGCACCCACTAAGAATTTTATTAAAACAAGTTCGTCACTCTTTCAACGCGAGCGGAGCCGTGGGAAAAATGATAGTTACTTGTAAAAGTTACATCTTCCTGCTTTTTAAAGGGTTTGCCAAGCAACATACCTCAATATGTAACATAATATAGTAGAATAATACATATGAACATTTTTTCCAGTACCTTTGAAGAAGGGCAATGGTCAAGAAAACAGGCAGAACTGTTTACGGCACAGCAGGCCAACTTGCTTCAGATAAATGAGAAGAAAGCCTTGCCCGCCAAAGAACTGCAGAAAACTATCATGCAAATCATCAATGACATTCCGGAATATTCAGATATCGTAAGTTTTCACTAAAATTGTCAATGCTGAACTCTTTCTAGTCACAGCGCAAACAAATTTCTAGGAATCCTTACATAACTATCACAATCAACGAAAAAAAAATCTGAAAGATTTATAAAATCAGGGAAAACGTAATGTGGCGATGAAACGGAAAAAAAACTGTTATTGGCATTTGGCTCATTTAAGGCGTAAGTTAAGCATCGCATAACAAAATTTTTTAATTATGAGGCTGGTAGCGTTTTTTTATCAGAACGTATTATAGTATACATGTGTCAAAGTTGAAAGATGCTCGATATAGTTGAACTTCTAATTTTAATTTGTTAAAATATTCTGATTTAATATGCTATATTGTCCAAACGCAAGAGCACGTTTGGCGGAGTCAACCTTTAAGGTAGTTTGATCGAAAACCCATACATATTATTTATGGCTGTATAAGCTTTTTATCAGTGAAGTAGAGAAAACTGACCATTTGCTATTTTTCTCGGAATCCGTCCCTCTTGCACTAAGATTCTTGATGGGTAAGATTCAGGGGGGGCATTCATTGAAACAACAATGTGAATTGTGAAAGAAACCCGTGTAATCACTAATAATAACCACATACTATAATACAGTTCTCATAAAAAAAATCGAAACACTACCAAGACTTTCGCGACAAATAACCAAAAAAGAGGACATATTAAAAAAAAAATGAATTTTTAACGTTAGTATAAGGAATTCGAAACCTTGTACTACCTACTCTTGTACATCATTAAAATTTATCCGCATAATATTATATAATATTTTTCTAATAATCCATTAATACACAAACTTGAGTGGTGTTTCGATTTTTTCGATGAGAAGTGTATTATTAAGTATCAAATTATCATACGTTTTTTTATTAAAACGTACTTTACAGTGGTTATGAATATAATAATTCCCGGTGCCGTGTATGTCACGCCAAATTTCGGGGGGTATAAATCCCACCTATCCACCCCCCTGGATACGTGCTTGGTAAGATTGATGCAAGCATGACCTATCTAATAAATTTCCAGCACTTCCTAAGTTTCCTGAACTGCATAAGGATGAGAGAGTTCAGCGGCGCGCAGGATTCGCTGTACAACTGCTTCGACCGGACATTGTTCCACATGCTGCCGGGCAGCGCCGCCGCAAACGCCACCGATAGGAACAAACACTTCCGATATGCCGCCCTCAACAGAGCCGCCATGCACACGCAGTTCGGACACAAGTAATTTAATTTAATTTAGTTGCTCAGTACCTATATTGTATAAAAGTTTCCCTGAAGAATTATGTATCCAAAATCTTACAAAAATCCAATCTAAGACAAATACGTAGTACGTACTTATAAGTACGTAGGCATGGTCAATACAAAACAGTATCTTCTTTTTTATGTTAAAGTATGTACTTACTGCATGGAATGTGAAGCGTTACGTGTATAATCATGTTAAAACTTAACCAAGAGCTTGCCGACAATAGCAGTTTGGCAATTTTGTGTAAATATAACTGTATTGTGTATATTTCAAAATAAATAAATCACTAATTATACCGATTTCAATGGACACGATCTCTACATTTAACCACATATAAGGTGACTTTGGTTGATATAGTCAAATTCATACTAGAGACTCGGTATGTGGTCAGGAACAATTTTCACTGACTGTGAAATAAGAAAAATATTTTTTGTGCCCCTATATAACATAGTATGTTCAAGAACAACCTCGGCTCAATTAGTATACGAAGTCTTAAATCTTATTTTGCGTATTTCGACCACTTACAGGGTCTCCAGTATGAATTTGGTTGTCCACCAAAGTCACCATGAATTTAGCTTAAAATACGAAATTCACCTTTTATAAAGGAAAGTCCGCTTATATTTCAGTGAGGTAGCGATGGAAGGCGTACGTGAGGCACTAGTGATGGCGCAAGAAGCGGGCGACCCTGCGTGCTTGTCGCACGTAGCTGCGTGGGCGGCGCGGGTGGGGGGCGCGGCGGGGAGGGCGCTGCTGCCCCGCACACCGCGCGCACCCCGCGCCGCCGCCGCCGCCGCTGTCGCCGCGCACATACTGTCGCAGCACAGAGCCGTCAATGGGGTCAAGCCCGCTGACGTTTTCAGTGTAAGTAGACACTAGATTTATTTTTATGTATAGGGAAATCCTTTGCTTCGGACATTTTAAATATTGTAAGAGTGCGTTACAAGACAGAAAATATAAATTAGAAACAAAATAAGAAAAATAAAATGAATTTTACAGTGCTCCCAAAGCGATAATGACAAATCTTCGCCACTGTTCGGTAAAATTCGTATTTCCTTACACATTCTATACAATCAATGAGAGATTTGGCGCGTCGAGTCGCTCGGCTACAGATTTCTATGCGCATTATCACTTTGGGAGCACTGTACAAGCGTACTAGAGGAATATAAAATCGTAATTCTGTATTCCACCAGATCGTAACAAAGGGCGACTCGATCAACTACCTTCACTCGATGACGGACCTCACCCTGTCCAGTCTGTCGAACACGGCGGCGCTCTGGTCGCTCTACGGGAAGACAGAGATGGCCTCCGTCTACTGCCAGCTGCTGCTCAACTTGAACACTAGTATGATCTCTCATATACAAATGGATTCGAGCCACGATCTTGCTTTTAGTCTATTGTTCTGTAATCGCGGCCCGAGTCCACCTTACAGATTAATCGTCTGATTGTAACTTCATTAGCTTGGTATATCTGTCGCAGGCATTTGGTTAAATCAGGCAGAAGAGAGGCGGTAGCTTAGGTCAGAAGGTTTGGTATGGCGAGAAGCGCCACGTAGACCGCCGTACGTAACCTTCGTGGTTATTTTTTTTATAACAAAAAGCCTAGTCATTTAGTTAAGTCACTGAATTTAACCAGATGCCTGCGACATATCCACCAAATAATAGAAGCATAGCGTCTCATAACGTCTGCTAAAGTACTTACGAGGTACCAATACTTACTTACTTAAGAGGTACCAATTAGGGACTCAATTTTAATGAAGACAGTCTAATACTACGTGCTTTAATTGGTGAGAAACCTAAAATTTTGATATCTAGATGGCGGGACCACAAGTTTTACTTGATATCGTTGAACCTACGAATAAGAATTCTCTAGAAGCGTAACTAAGCCCAAAGAATGGTTCTAGTAAATAGATACCGCGGAGGGCGGGGCGCAAAATAAGTACCGCGTGGCGCGCCAGTTCGTCATAACACCTCGAGTCGTGTGTTTGTGCCGCGGAAAGTTTCGATTGTGTTTTCGCGCCAATTGATATTACAAATATGCCTTCCGTGTGTCGTGAAGTGGTGTAGAAGCCATACGAATATGAAAAATACTAGAATTATATTTCATACGTAAGTAAATAAACATTTTGAAAACTCATAGTCTGTTGCTCGCTGCTAGCTAGCTACTGTGGCCATGTTGACAGAACGCCGCGCTGCGCTGGTGACGACGCAACCTCGCATGCAGGCTTTATCTATGTTAGTGTTTCGTTGTTATTGGGTAAGTTTGTCAGTCAGCGTAAATGGAACCAAAATCGAAGCGGTAATTGTAGGACAGTTACTCTTCTAGAGAATTCTTATTCGTAGAGTTGAACTCTTTTTTTAATTGAGGTACCAAGTTTATACCATGTACTAATGAGAAGAATTAGAATTTTCATTTGACCATCACGTTTTAGAACATGCAAATGTGTGTGTATGACACACACGCTCCGGCAGACACGCACCCTATCGCAACCTGTATGTCCATCCATCCATCCATCAGCCTGTTTCGTCCACTGCTGGACATAGGCCTTTCCAGGATTTTGCCACTCTTGGCAGTCCTCCAAGACATTGATACCTGTTTCCACACCACCAGAACTGTATTGGCGTACATTGAAGTTTTTCGCACTACATTTGTAAGCCAGTGTGCTCGAGTGGTATAAGTCGCTACTATAGACCATTTCATTGAGTGATACTAGGTTCGATCCCCGCCGGACATTTTTTCTTTTTCTTTTTGCTCATGGCTATACTTCGCTGAATTCATTTAATCCACGATCAATCAATGTTCCATTCTCCGTCGCAAAATGATAGTCGATTCGCATCACCTTTGTTTCATGAGACTCCAAAATGTACCGGGAAGCGTACCAGGGATTCCCCTGGAACCACACAGCAGGAGCGTTTAAAACTCCCAAAAAATTCTCTAGCTGGGAAGACTATCGAATTAGAAGATGAATTAGAGCCACCGTGTGAAACATACATGCGAACGTCTAAACAAGATCTTCTCGGAATGGCCCACTCTGCTGTTGAGCAAATCATGCAACTTACTTCTGGGGAATCGAAGTTGACGAAAACGGACGTCTACGAAATAGGCTTACAAGGGCAAAAAATATTGGCTATGATAGCAGCTCTCGAATTACGTCTGGCAGAAACTGAAAAAGATTTTCAAATAGCTAGTACCAAACTAGATCATGCGAGTACTCTGATTGAACTCGAAAAACTTAAAATGGGCTGCAACACTAATCGCTTCACCGCAACTTTATCATCGAATGTTCCCCCTCTTCCAGATACATATGCATCACGCTTACAATTGCGCTTACCAAAAGCTGGTCCACAAATTACTACTCCACGTACTCCATTACCCTGTTTAGTGGCTTACCCGACCCCAGAGCACGCCGAAACTATGAAAACTTCTGAGCATACTAAAGAAGCCCTCATGAACGCTATAAATCCAGCCAATGATGGCTTTCAAATTGTTGGTGTTAAAAAAGCTGCTAGAAGCGGTGTTGTCCTTCGAGTTTCTAACAAAGATCAACTAGAGAAGTTGTCAGCAGTAGAAGCAATAAAAAAAGCTGGCATTCGCCTCGAAAAGCCCAAGGGTCGTCAACCTAGACTAATAGTGAAAGATGTGCCAAACATGGAAGACGATGAATTCATCCGTAGTCTATACAATCAAAATATTGAAGGAGAATTAGATATTACATTAGATGACTTCAAAAAACACGTACGAATCTACCGACGAAGAGATGTTAACAGAGGACAAAGAAAATGGTTTGGTATAGAAGTTACTCCTGACATTAGACGACATCTCGTTGAAACGAAAGAGAAAGTGTTTATCAGTTGGAGTGTATGCAGATTTGTAGATGACCTTGAAATTGTATGTTGCGCAAAATGCCAACTGTTGGGACATGTTATTAAATATTGTACTGAAAAAGCATTTACTTGTGCCCACTGCAGTGGTGCTCACACTACACGAGAATGTGAAGAGGTCAAAAAAGACGACTTTAAACCAAAATGCGCGACCTGCTCAAAGTTCAAGAGAGTAGCTGAACATCACACCGGCTCCACTGATTGCCCAGCATTGAAACAGCGACTCGAGCAACTCATTTCTTCCACTCAGTATGTTTGTTGACCAAAAAATAAAGATAGGGCAGTTAAACTGCCATAATGCTGAACTTGCTACATCAGAAGTTTTACGCATTGCTGAAGAATTTCACTTGGATTTTCTGCTAGCTCAAGAACACTACCATACGCAGAAGTTGCGTGAACACACTATTGAAATAAATAGATCTGCTTTGGCTTCCATCATGGTATTTAATAAGTTAATTACATTCACCTTTTTGAGACATCTGTCAAATCGCTATTGTACTGTTGTCGATGTTTCATATAATTCATGTCGTTTTTACGCAGTGAGCTATTATTTTAAGTACTCAGAGCCGATTGGTCCCCATTTGATCCATTTAGGCAATACAATTCGTTCCTTGGGTAGTAAAAACATTCTAATAGGTATAGACTGCAATGCCTCATCCCCCCTATGGCATGGTCCATCTAGAACTAACGATGCTGATCGCAGAATCTCCATGGAAGAGTTTATTGCCGAATATAACCTTGTTGTTCACAACCACCCTGATGCACCACCGACCTATTGTAGTCCATCTGGTGAATCTTACATTGACATTACACTTACGTGCGGTGACGTTCCGATAAACTCTTGGTGGGTACATCCTGAAGCATCGTCTAGTGACCACCGATTGATTGTGTTCGAATTTGGCCAGGAGACATCGAATCCTAATGTTGATTGCTTTGGCTATATTTATAAATATAAAACCGGCGATTGGGAGTTTTTCAGTAGTCTATTTGAGGGACTATCTTATGAATACGTGCGACCAGATCTGTCAGCTGATGAATGTGCTGAAATCTTAAATATGGTCATCATATATTGTGCCGATATCGCTTTTGGCCGTAAAGCCATCCAGCAGCGCAGTAAATGTGATTGGTGGCATGACGGACTGGTAAAACACCGTCGCAATTTTCGCCACGCACGACGTAATCTAAATAAATTAAAGCGTAAAAAAATAACAGGCCCAGAGTACGATGCTGCCCTTAGCAGACTTAGATGCACCCGATCGGAGTACAGGGCCGCTGTAGCCTTGACAAAAAGCAAAAACCTGCGATCGATTGCTAATGGTTTAGCCAATGCTGAGCCTTGGTCCTCACTTTATCACCAATTTAAGGCCTCATACAAACCTGACTTGGCATATGTTAGCAATCTTAAAACTACTGGTGGTCACACTATCTCCATCGAGGAAACAGCCACCGTTCTCCTTCGAAGTATTATTCCAGACGACGATGTAACAGACGACTCCCAATATCACCAGTCTATTCGTGATGTTGTAAATCTCGTTCCGGAGACTCCATCCTCTAATCTCATAACGGCTAGCGAGCTTTGCAATGCCGCTAGGTTTTTACCGACTAAAAAGGCTCCAGGTGCAGATCGCATCTCAAATCTCATAATAAAGAGACTGGTAAAAGCTGATCCTCATTCCATTGTCTACGTTTTCAACAGGTGCATAGCCGAAGGAATCTTCCCAAAGGTTTGGCGCCAGGGCGTAGTCAAAGTGATCCCAAAGGGTGGAAACAAGTCACCGGATGATCCAAAAGGACTCCGACCAATCACTCTCCTTCCCTCTATGGGGAAGCTACTTGAGCGGCTCATAGTACCCCGACTATTACCAGGTGGTTTAACTTGCCATCCAAGACAGTTTGGTTTCACACAAGGACGTTCTACAATCGATGCCACGCTCTCAGTACGAAGAAAAGTAATAGCTTCAGATAGCAAATACGTCCTCGCAATATTTTTGGATATTTCTGGTGCTTTTGACAATGCATGGTGGCCCATGTTGTTACTTAAATTAAAAAGTCGTGGTTGTTACAAAAACATATATAAAATTCTCCTTGACTACTTCTCAAATGGGACTGTTGAACTGCGAATGGGTCAATACGCATTGTCCAAAAATTTGACTAAGGGATGTCCTCAGGGATCTGTTCTGGGACCATACCTATGGAACCTTGGATTTGACGATTTTTTAACAATCCCTCTACCACATGAATGCCAACTTACCGCTTTTGCAGACGATGGGTTATTATTAATCGAATGTAACACTAGGGCCGCTTTAGAACAAAAAGCCCATATATCGCTGGAAAGGATCGCAGATTGGGGTGAAAGGAACAAACTCGACTTTGCGCCTCACAAAACGGTCCAGTTATTGATCAAAGGGAAGCTTAAGGTGCCACCACGTGTGTACTTTAAAGGCACTCGAGTCTCCAACTCTCTCCAAGTGATGTATCTGGGGATGATACTCGAACGAAATTTCACGTTCACCGAACACACCCGCAAAATTGGAGAAAAAGCACGTAGTAATTTTTACGCGTTGGCAAGAATATCCAAATCCACATGGGGATTAAGATTTCCAGTTTTAAAAATTATATATAAAGCTACATACGTGTCAAGTATGTGCTACGCTGCTCCTGTATGGGTTGACCGTTCCACGTTGGCTACTGTGCGGAAAAAAATGATGCAGAGTCAGCGCTTGGCTCTCATCTTTCTCTGTAAGGCGTATCGTACCGTTAGTACAGATGCTTTGCCGGTACTGGCCGGGGTCTTGCCCATTGACCTAGAGCTCCAGCGCCGAGCAAGTAACTATTTCTGCTCCCGCAACATGCACTGGGAAGATTTTGGTTTAGGCGAACGCCAAAAAACTGAGCGTCTTTTTGATTCCGAAACCATGAACGATGACCTAATTTTAGAATGGCAGACACGTTGGAATAATTCAGAAAACGGTAGACACCTCTATAAATTCTTTCCATCGGTTCGTGACAGAATTGATGCTCATTGGATCGAAATCGACCATCAGGTTTCACAATTCCTCACCAGTCATGGTAACTTTCAGGCAAAGCTACATAGCATGCAGCTTGTACAATCTCCCTTCTGTGAGTGTTCGGAAATCGAACAAACTGCACATCATATACTTTGGGAATGTCCTCTTTGGAATGGTGAGCGAAACCTTATGCTCTCTCAAATTGGCACAACTTACTCACCAGTATATTATCAGGATTTAGTTTCATCCCGCAAAAATTTCCATGTTTTCAAACGGTTCTGTCATAGTTACTACTGGCATTATTACTCAAAGCAGCCTCCCGTAGCCTTGAAGGATGCTTGAAAATCCAATGGTTCACTGCGGGAATATGCGTGTTGATTAATTAAGTATATTACCTATATAGTATTATTATGTTAATTAGGTATTTTTCATGTTTTATTTTCTTTCGTGTCCAGGTTTCTACTGGTCAGATTTATTTATTTATTTATATATGCTCAGTATATAATTATTATTATTATATATATATCTTTTGTATTGCATGCCCTAATATTTACTTCTTAATAAGCCTTGTTATGAACCCCATAAGGGTAAAAACATTATAAATAATATAGTTTTATAGTTTTTTAGGATAGCTGCTCACATTGTTACACACTGCTGTATGCTGTAAAGTAGTTATTACTCTTAGCTTAAGATTTTTTTTCATACTTTTATTATTTTCTTTTTGTAGATTGCAATATCTTGTCAATATTTTGCGTCATCCTGTGAGGTGATAGTCATTTTGATGCACTTTTGATCCTGTTTAACAGGAGTTGAAGTGTTCAATAAATAAATATGCTGAAGTCCTCCTGGAAGAAATGCCCATACTCACACACGCTGGGCAGGCGGGTTGGTGAGCGCGGTGCCGAAACCCTTGCACCAGTGACGCCGCTGCCCGTCACCAGTCTAATTTATTAATAAGGCCCGGCAATTGGGTATGGATATACCGCCATCCATCGGTCCCAGGCAATGTTGGGCCGCCTGGTTTTTTTGCCTAAGAGCTGTCCTCTTACTCTCCCCCGAATAACTTCGGGTGGATTTCCGAGTAAGATGGTGGGTACCTCCACAGTCGAGTCCGGCATTAGCTCTACCACCCAATGTACAATGTAATGTATGTACACCACTTTAATACAAGTTGGGCAGCAGGTCTAGAAACAACCGTTCGATACTCGCTCGTCTCGTCGAACGACGACGAAAGGGACAAATGTGTACGATTAAGCGAGACATATAATATGTATCCTGCTCACTCGCGTAGGTTTGTCCCTTTTGTCGGGTGAACCCTGAACGGCTTTGCTTCTAGACCTGCAGAGTAGTCTTCGTGGATTGCAAGAACTGTACGAATGTAAGAGTGTACGTATGGCAGAGAGCAGCGTGGGTGCGGGCGGCGGCGGCGCGTTCCACTGGACGGAGGCGTGCGCGGCGGCGGCGGCGGGGCTGGCGGTGGCGGCGGCGTGGCGCGGGGACGGGCCGCTCGCCACTGCGCTCTCCGCGCACCATCGCTCGCCGCTACTCGACGCTGTGGCGCACAGGGCCAGTGCTACTGCCGGCTTGTACGCTGGTGAGATTGTTCTGCTAGTTATACTACTTTGATCATTCAACAATATTGTCAACCAGTTCCGAGGCTGGGATTTTAGCCCTTCCGGTTGAATTAAGTGTGTACATCTGAGTTGACCATCTTCTCCCTCTTGAAAAACTATTATTATTTATTTAAAAGGACAGGGGGTCAAGATAAGGCCAAATTGCTCTTCATGCCAAAGGCTACATGTTTATCTTCCTGTGCCTGTGTTTATTTATGCTATTTTTAGGATTCCTAAACTGATCATGAAAAATCTAGCGACATCTTTTGAAAAATTAATAAAACATCGTTTTTTTATCTGAATTTTCAGCTTCCTTATAGCATTAAACATGTTTGTACAGAAACTTGTATCAAGTCTGATTACTGAAATAACTTGACGAAACCGGCCCTCAGTTCTTCCCAAAATAAATTCTGGATCCGCCACTGTACTAACGCATAATAAAAGCATCCAAAAAATCTAAATATTTGAGGACAATTTCAGGTAAATGGGAAGAAGCGGACCAAAGCATTCGACAACTAGCCTCATACGACAGGTGGGAGAGCCAGCTGCTGAAAGCCGAAATGTATTTCCTGAAGGGAAACCCGACCGAGTCCCTCGAGTCTCTACACGACATCCTCGACTATTGCAGGACTGAAGATGACAGCCTCCATTACGTATCACTGAGATTGAGAGCGATGATTTTAAAGTCTCAAGTCCAGCAGTCGTTCGGTGGGGTTCATTCGATGAACAACTCTAATATAATCCTGCTAAATGAAGCGTTGTCTACAGCTAAACAGTATCACTTGCACTACCTGGCCGCGACGGCGGAGATGCATATCGTTAATGTTCAGCTGCACTTGGGCTGCGTCAAGAATGCGCTCGATCTCGTGAGGAAAGTGTTGCCGATTATAATGGCTCATGGAGGCGCTTACGATATGGCCAGAGGTAAAAGTTTTAATGTTATTTGATCATTTTCCGAATTATATTTCAAAAAGGACAAATTCGGAATTGTCTGACAGGGGATGCTTCAGCGGTCCACTACACGCTCCTTTCGGTTGTTACGTAGTTAAGGTGGTAACAGAGGATCTCGGTGCAAAATGCATACCATAACATCGTTTTCCATACTTTTGTATAAAAAGTGTGCAATAAGTGCGTTTTATTGTATTCGCGAAAATTGCTTGGTAAGTATTTATGTTTTCACAAGAAAATGATGTCATTTTATGCATTACATTTTGATTAAATTACATTACAACTGTATCACGCTTTAAAGTTTGTTAATGTAATGCAATCAAAATTTTGTGTATAAGATGACAAAGTTTTCTTATCTACATCTACACTTCTACACTATTATATAAAGAGGAAAGATTTGTTTGTTAGTTTGTTTGTATGTGTGAGGTAAACTTTGGAACTACTAAACCGATTCTAAAAATTCTTTCTTTTGTAAAAAGCTACACAATTGTTGAGTAACATAGGCTATATTTTATTTTAATAAAAGTAAGTTTTCAGTCTGAAAATTCAGTATTTGTGAACCATGTCGGGAGAAAAAACGCTGCTTAGCTGCTTTATCGGCGTGTCCTGACCAAATGGTTAGTTATACGTGATAAAACCGGTTGTTTTTCCATATGAGGAAACTGTACCAGTTTAATCTGACTAAAGATTTCCATCTACAACTATCCTGACACACCTCTTGCTAATATTTAGCTTGAAAATTTTACTACAACCAGGTTTAAGCATAGATACATCAAATACTGTGGATTAAGTTATGATATCTTCCCATATGACAAAACTAATCAGTTAAAACTGACTAAAGATTTCCATCTACAACGATCCTGTCACACCTCTTGCTAATATTAAGCTTGAGAAAGTGACTACAGCCAGGGTTAAGCACAGATACATTTAATACTATGATTTAAGTATTGATTTTTCCCATACGGGAAAACTATATCAGTTTAATCTGAGCACAGATTTACATCTACAACGACCCGGACACACCTTTTGCTAATATTTAGCTTAAAAAGAGATTAAAGGCAGGTTTATGTATTGATTTTTTCCCATACGAGAAAACTGTATCAGTTTAATCTGACTACAGATTTCCATCTACAACGATCCTGACACACTTCTTAGCACTTTGCTAAAACAAAGTAACCAGGGTCTGATGATTGGACTGGAAGATGGGTACGGGAGAGGAAAGATTTGTTTGTTTGTATGTTTGAGGTAAACTTTGGAACTACTAAACCGATTCTAAAAATTATTTCTTTTGTAAAAAGCTACACAATTGCTGAGTAACATAGACTATATTTTATTTTAATTAAAGTAAGTTTTCAGTTTGAAAATTCAGTATTTGTGAACCATGTCGGGAGAAAAAACGCTGCTTAGCTGCTTTATCGGCGTGCCCTGACCAAATGGTTAGTTATACGTGATAAAACCGGTTGTTTTTCCATACGAGAAAACTGTATCAGTTTAATCTGACCAAAGATTTCTATCTACAACGATCTTGACACACCTCTTACTAATATTAAGCTTGAAAAATTTACTACAGCCAGGTTTAAGCATAGATACATCAAATACTGTGGTTTAAGTTATGATTTAATCCCATATGACAAAACTAATCAGTTTAATCTGACTACAGATTTCCATCTACAACGATCCTGACACACCTCTTGCTAATATTAAGCTTGAGAAAGTGACTACAGCCAGGTTTAAGCACAGATACATTAAATAATATGATTTGAGAAATGATTTCAGTTCAATATCTGACTACAGATTTACATCTACAACGACCCGGACACACCTCTTGCTAATATTTAGCTTAAAAAGTGATAAAAGTCAGGTTTATGTATTGATTTTTTTCCATACGAGAAAACTGTATCAGTTTAATCTGACTACAGATTTCCATCTACAACAATCCTGACACACTTCTTGGCACTTTGCTAAAACATAGTAACCAGGGTCTGATGATTGGACTGGAAGATGGGTACGGGATCTCCTCAGCGGACAACAGCAGACCCTTCGAGTTTGGGTTTACTGATTGGTATTTATTAGCACTTTGGTAAAATATGGTAACCAGGGTATGATGATGGGACTGGAATATGGGTACGGGATCTCCCCAACGAACAGAAGACCCTTCGAGTTTGGGCTTATTTGATTGGTCTTTATTAGCACTTTGGTAAACCTGGTGACCAGGGTCTGATGATGGAACTGGAAGATGGGTACGGGCTCTCCTCAACGGACAAAAGCAGAACCTTCGAGTTTGGACTTATTTGATTGGTCTTTATTAGCGCCTTGGTTAAACATGGTGTCCGTTGCACAAGTCGTTCAAAAAATCATATTCTTTTGTTTTCCTTATTTTCACGAAAATCTCTTCGACGCGGGCGGAGCCGTGGGCAAAAGCTAGTAATATCATAATTATCACTGGTAAGACCAAAATTCATACTAGAGACTCGGTTAGTGATCAAGAACTAGATTCAGTAATCCTTTTGGCCAATTTCGAAAAATATTTTTTTTTGCTCTCGTACTGGTTGGACTAGTTTAAGTACAATTCCTAGTGCAGGTTCTACGGGTAAAAAAAAATTTTTTTTCGGATTTCACCTGGAGGGTCATTAAACCTTGTTCCTGATGACTAACCGAGTCTCCAGTATGAATTTAGTCGGTTGATTTAATTTCACCTAGTATATGATGCACCTATTGCATACTTTTTAAATAAAAGTAAGGAAAACAATATTAATATGTGCATTTTGCACCGAGATCCTCTGTTACCCTCTTAATGCTTTGAAAGTTATACATACCTAAATTTATGCTCGAAAACTCATTCATAAAGTGCTATTTTGTCATTCTGTTTATAATGTTATTTGTTTAGTCCTTTAAATACTTATGATGAAAATATGTTATTTTGTGTAGGCTTGCTATTGTACACGAAGTGCCGCGTGGCGACTGTGCCGGCGTCAGGCGATGCGCGCGCGCAAGTGTTGCACTCGTGCAGCACGATACTCGAGTCTGTCAAGAAGAACTTCCTCAAGATCGGAGCGCATAGTCGTTTGTTAGAAACTTGGTATTTCCAGGTAAATTATATTGTTTGGTTGACTTATTATTTAATAAGTCACCTTGTTGCGGAAATTACAGCATTTGGGTATAAGAGGTGATCTTTTTCGATGGATTTCCTCCTATGTTTCTAAACGACAGCAGGCAGTAGTTATTGGTGGACACAGATCCAATCTGGTGGAAATACCTTTAGGAGTTCCCCAAGGCTCTCATTTGGGCCCTCTGTTGTATAATGTCTATTTGTATGATATTTATACTGTTATTCAGAACTGCAAATTTTTATTATACGCAGATAATAAAAAGGTATTTTTGGATGTCAACGTTTCAAGTGATTGTGCAAAAATTCAGCAAGATTTAGATAGACTTTTTGGATACTATGCTGAGAACAGAATCTCTGCCAACCTAAGTAAATGCGTACAAATTACTTTTACTCGACGCACTAGTAGTAGTAATAGACGTTTTTTTTAAGTAGTAATAGACGTTTAATTCCATAAGAAATTACACGAATTATAAAAATAATTCTGCCAAACTGCATTACAGTTTGTGGGCAGAAAAAACCCTCTGTTAAACTTAATTAAACTTATGAAATCTATGTACTATAATTTTACACATTTAATATGATTTTAAACATATACATAATCTTACACTGTAACAGTTCTGCTTAGATTTAGATACATCTTTGTAATAAAAGTGACTTCAACTTTGTTTTAAAAATTGATCGAGTTAGATTGCATTCTGAGAGATCAACAGGTAAGGCGTTAAATATTTTAGGTATTAAGTATTTGTCAGTTCTTTGACCATAATAGTTATTGAATTTGCTAGTTTGTAAGGTTTTTCTGGCTAATTTTCTGGTGGGATATTTGTACTTTATAGGGTTTTTGTACTTATTTTGTGAACCATAAGTTTTATTTGCCAATAAAAATGTTACTTTTTCATGTACTGGAAGTATTTTACATATATGAAATAGTTTACTATAATTATGTTTACATTTAATTTTAGTGTTCTTATCTACCAACAACTTGAGAAATCTAATTTGTAAATATTTAATTTCATCTAGGTATGTCTTAAAGGTACGACCATAGCTAGATAAGCCGTACGATATGAGTGATTCCACCAGACTATGGTAAATAGCAAACAATAACGGTCTATTGGCAATCTTATGCAAATAATAAAATTTACCTAAAATACATCTTAATTTTTTACAAACATCTTTTATGTGGGATTTCCAGTTCATGCTCTTATCAATTGTTATACCTAGGTATTTGTACTTATCCACAAACTCCAAACCATCACATTGACAATCACGGTTCATATTGTGTAAACAATCATATGTATGTCCTATAATTTTTACGTGATTGTCTAGTTTTACATTGTACGGTGAATGTATATGCATGCACTTTGTTTTTTTAATGTTAAGGATAATACCATTGTCATGAGCCCATTTAGTAATGTTATCGAAATCATCTTGTAATTTTGTTTGAATCGTTTTTAGATCTGTTCCCGGACAAAGTATACACATATCATCCGCGTACATGTATACATTACAATTTGCAATGACATTTGACACACTGTTTACATGCATAATGTATCCGACCGGGCCGTAGACTGACCCGGTTGGAACACCGTATTTGATGTTGGCTTCTTCGCCATATGTATTTGAGACAACTGTTTGCATTCTCCGTTTAGATAGGTAATTTTTAAACCAGTTATTCACAGGCTAATCCTATATCTTTCAATTACACAATCAATGGTCACAATCTGGAGCGGGTGCACATCATTAAGGACTTAGGTGTGATATTAGATACAAAGTTAACCTTTGAAAAACATATCGATCATCTCGTCACACGTGCCTATCGTAACCTTGGTTTTGTTCTTCGAGTTTGCAAACCTTTTCAGGATATTTCCTGTATTAAACAAGCATACTTTGCCTATGTCAGAAGTATACTGGAGTACGCATCTAGTATCTGGGCACCGCAATATATAACTTACACTCAGCGTTTAGAGCGCATCCAATCAATTTTCGTTAAACATCTTAACTATAGATCAAGAGTCCAAAACCTCGACTACGAAAGTTCTTGCCAACATCACCTTTTGATGAAACTCGAAGACCGTCGCAAAACTTACGACTTACTTCACGACTTACTGTCTGGTAAACTTGACACTCCAAATTTGGTCTCAGAAATCGGGCTAAGAGCTCCGTCTACTCGAACGCGAAATACTACACTTTTTCACGTCCCACTTGTCAACACCAATTATGCCCAGAACTCCACGCTGTTACGTCTTGTACGCCAGTACAACAAAACATTTGAAACTACTGACCCTTTTAACTCATCCAAAAGCGTTTTTAAATCCGAAATAATAAAAATATTAAATTCCATACCATAATAACAATTCACAAATTCAATAAAAGAAACATCCTTACCTCTTCCCTACTCTCCCATATATATTATGTATATATACATTAATCCCGACACACACATCACTCACAATACACACCCTTCTCACTCAAGTCATCAGTCATCATCACTCACACACTCACCTTACATTTTTAATCGAATTCGCTATATCATTATTGTTTTTCTTTTTTGTATAGTTTTAGTTTTTTTTGCACCATTTGTTTTCCATGTCCAATTAATATGTCTGTTTCGTCAATTCTAAGTCTAACGGCGAACAACTGTTATTGGCCGTATTTATTGTTCAAATGTGATATTTTATATTTACAAAATCTGCTGTATGTTGTTCCTA
This sequence comes from Ypsolopha scabrella, assembly GCA_910592155.1. NCBI lineage: Eukaryota > Metazoa > Arthropoda > Insecta > Lepidoptera > Ypsolophidae > Ypsolopha > Ypsolopha scabrella. The sequence continues at coordinate 12,915,006 of OU342965.1, forward strand.
ATAAAGTAAAATAAAAATAAAATAATACTAAGTACCAAGTGCCACGAAAAAATTCCTGTGGATTATGCATTTATTTCTAGACACTACTAAGTTTTTTGACAGGGTCTGCAATCGTGGCGTTTACTTCAATTATAATTTTCAACTCAAGTGGGCCTGCGTTTTGCTTAATATCTAGTCCTAAAAATCCCTAGCATAAATTCTTTTCGATTTTAAGATCTATTTAAACTGTGTAAATATTTGATTGATGGTTTTTGGTTGAACTAGTGTAAAACTCTAATTTCTTCAATATATATTTTTTAAGACTTCGATGACAATACTACATTCCTTTTATATAATACAATGTTATTTCCAGGCACAACTCTACAATGAAATGGGCAATGTTGGAGCAAGAAATCAATGCGCTTGGACGTACAGACAACTAGAAACACAGAACCCAGTAGAACAATCAAATGCTATGCTTATGTTGTATTGAAAATATGAAATAAAAACAAAAATATACAGCAATTACGTTTCCATATTTATTACGATCTCATCTTGTAAAAATACTGGCTATTAGTATAAATATAATTAATAAATCTTATCATTTAGAAGTGCTTTTTGTACAATCTCCGACATGGTTTCCTTGATATCTCTACAGAGAACCTCTGCGACGAGCACTTTGGTTTTGGGCTGAACTTCGGAAGCCACATAAGCGCCTTCCCCGGATATACTGGAGTCGTTCCAATAATGTCCGAGCGCCGCCTGCGATTCACATATCTTACCGAGTTGTAGCAACAGAGACGTGACATCCTCCAGGAGAGACGGGAACGCCGTACATATCCTCACGAGGGACTTCAGAACCGGTTGGAACAGCTCGAGTCGCAAATCACTCGGCAAGACAGAGAGGAGAGTCGATAACGTGTTCACGCAAAGTCTCGCTATCGACATAGCCTTCGGTAAAGCGTACTGAATCGACAAATGAGACACTAAATCGACAGCGAAAATTTGCTTCTCAAGAGAAGCTTGACTCAGAAGCTCCGGGATGAAATCTAAACAGATGTGCATTGAAGGTATTCCTTGCACGGTTACAGGTAATAGTTCCATGGGATATCCTTGGAAGTGTACGAGCTTAGCCAGGGACGGCTCCGATATAAATATTTGATGAAGGAAGGAGCAGATAATACTTCTCACTTCGCGTAAAGACCACATCAGTTCAGGCTTTGATTGGTCCTCTGAAGTTTCAAGACACGCTTCCAGCAGAATCTGTAGAGCAGCACTCTCTTGCGCCGCAACTAAAGCGTTTTTCAATTCTTCCCTTTCCGCGTCGGAGGTTAATTGACCACTTTTCTCAAGTAACGGTTTGTCTTGTAAATGTCTGCTCAGCTGGCTCCTTGAGGCGGCTAAGCTCGCTTCGAGAATCCTTAATATAATTTTTAAAATCGGTCCACATCTGAACACTCTGAGGTCACAGCGCAACACTTGTAGAGGATCCACGAGGACATTCTCTTGTGTTATTGTAACGTTTTTGGTGATACCGTCGTTGATATCGAGCAGACCGTTGACCGTCATTATCCAGAGGCACCGCGGCAGCACAGTGTTCAGTCTCAGCCACACTTCCCGGTACAACTCCTGAATGTGCCTCGGCACCTGATCTCCCAACACATTCTTGATGTACCTTACAAATGTTTCGGCAAACGGCCAGACGTCAATAGGGTTCTTATTGAGCATGGCTTTAAGAACTTTGCCAGTTTTGTATGCATTGGTTTCTATGTTCTGGAACGCATCGTTTATGATAGATTCTGTAAGTAGGATGTCTACGAGATGCCGGCTTGAGTCTCCAAAGACTTGATCGTCCATCCAGTCATCCACTAAGGACAACTGAGGGAAATGTGTCGCCAGTAGTCTTAAAAGAGGACTGAACAGACCTCCGTAACTCATCTGGTCCTTCTGCGCTTGATGCAGCAAATATTTTATAGGCAATTCTGAAAGAAACGCTGCAGAATAACTTTTAACTTTCCTCCCATTGGCCAAAAGTGTTGCTGCATTGGAAAGTCTTACATCCTCGTAAAATAAAAGGTAGTACAGCAGAAGTAGCTGCGACGCTAGCGTCGGCTTCTCAATATTGACGTCCAGAGAACTCTCATCGCTCTCCACTTCCATCGCAACGAAAGGTTTCCTTTGCGAGTCAAAATTGGCCCCGAATATGGAGTTGCTGAAAACTCTCCTGATTTCTTGTTCCGTTATCGGTTTGTTCATGTACTCGTTGGCTCCTTTGTTGTTGATGACAAGTATAGAGTTGACGTAGACTTCGACGAGAGCCGGCATGACGGCGTGCAGCGGCGAGGTGCAGTTGCAGATCTGTCTGTAGATCCAGTTCTTGATGGGCACCTTGTGTTTGGAGAAGGCTCGTGATTTGAGCAGCTGGTGGATGCAGTGGACCGGCAGGTAGCCGGGCACGTTACTGTTGAGGTTCACCGTCACCGGTACCTTCACTGCATGTGCTGTTACCACCTGTTATTAGAAATAGAGAATTATTACTCGTTGTTACGTATATCTAACGTTGGTGGTTTTAAATTCTACCTACTGACTATACACGTAACTGGCTATCTTCATATTTTAGGTTTGTAACTATTGTAAGTTGATAAATATATAATAATATAATATATATAGTATATGCGGGATAAATTGTATTTAAGTAAGTATAATGTCTTCATATTAGCGACTCGAGACCAAAATGACATGAAGAGAAGAGGTCTGCTACAAATTAGTAGTGTCGTCTTATGAATATTGTCGGTGCAATGTGCATTTACGTGTATGATTGCTTGCTCATCATAGCAACCAATGGGTAAATTACAGCAAGCGGACTTCTGCAAGTAGCCAATGTCAATTTGGGCGCATCGTTTTCTATCATATTTTGGGAGCTTGCAGCTAAACTAACCACGTGACGCACTTGGCCGGCTAGTGCGCATCGGAGTAGCAAGGCGCAGGTGTTTTGAACTGCACGACGCGAGGACAATGCGCCGTACGCTATAAACGACTAAAACCTCATTTTCAATGCTTTACTGCCGATCCATTATAATGTGCGACGACCTTTAGGCGTTTATAACGTGTGCGTCGTCGTTTCAATAAAGGTTTCTCCATGATCATTGTGTAATTAAAAAACACATCGTTACGACATTTATCCCAGAGAGGGTGTCAGAGGTGTTTGTAGGTGTGGATTGTCACTGAAAGAGACAACACTTTTAAACCATCCTTTCACCTTCTATTTTAGGTCCCAAGGATTAGCTTTTATCATCGTACTTCGGGTACGAAAATGCGCATTTTATGCATGTTTACCAAATGTTTACCTTCAATATTCAGCAAGTGGTAAGTATACTAATACTATGCGCATAATTACGCTTATATACAGTACCCGGTACCTAAGAGTGGTCGGATGCGCGGAAGTCGTTTTTTAGATGTGTTAGGTACAGCGCGGGACGCGGGGGATGAGGTAACAAAGTACCATGCGCGCGATCGGCTGGCCAGTCGACCTTCGCCTCCCGCATCGCACTACGTTAAAATCTTGCCAACTTAGATGCCGGATATTGTATGTATGGTAGCGAATGTTAGGTGTAGCAAGATGAGCATCGAAGTAGTGGAAATGCGTTCCTGCTGGAGTATGTGTGGTTTGATATTGATAGTGAAAAATATCGCCATACGGGATGGTTGTGGCCTGAATCCGCCTGAAAGAAGATGTGTAGTGACTAGAATAGAAAAAGGAATCTTTCGGTGGTTGAAAATTAAATGAAATGAAAATTAACCAAATAGGGGACATAAAGAAGAAGGGCAAATTAAAAAGTACCCGGAATATAAAGCTTTTATGACTAGATTGATGGATGTAGAAGAAGCAAAAGAGTTTCAAAATCAGTAGTCTCTGTCTACCCCTCTGGGAGACACAAGGTGAAATTAAATTAACCGACCAAATTCATACTGGAGACTCGGTTAGTGATCAGAAACAAGCTTCAAATACCCTTTTGGTAAAATAAGTTTTTTTTTAAGGATTACTGAACCAACCTAGTTCTTGATCACTAACCGAGTCTCCAGTATGAATTTGGCCGGTTGATTTAATTTCACCACATGTATGTATGAATTCCGACACGTACGACATTTAGTGTCTCTCGAGCCCTTGTCCCAAGACTGAACTCGTATCTAAAAGCGAAGTAGCACTGCAAGACTTGTGTAACGGCAGACCTGCTCAGTAAATATCTCGGTGGTGAAGGCCTGCTTGATGCGCGCGAGGCCGTTGGGCCTGACAGGCACGCGCATGCCGAGCGTCGCGCACACGAGCTCGCCGACCGCCGCCAGCTGCCCCGAGTGGAAGTGGATCGCGATCAGTAGGAGCATCTCGCCGAACGACGCGCCCACACCGGAGTTACTGGAACGAACATTTTGTACCTATTATTGTTACATATTCGTGGATGGGTGGATGGAATTATTAATTGATTAAAAAAAGGTTACAGAGAAGGACTAAAGGAGGAATTATTACCACTCTGGTAATACATAAAATAAAAATAATATATAAGTATATAATGTGACCTATTCTCGTGGAGCAAACCTTAAATTTAGAGTTGAAAAACCTAAAATAATACAAGCTCATTTAACTTTTATCCATTTGCGTTAAAGCCCATTTTGCAATGAAAAGTTTTAGGTTATGGCAGCTCTAAATCTAATATTTGCTACACGAGAATAGGTGTCATAGTTAGATAGTGCTATTTAAGGATAACGGTGAATATAAAGTGAAAAGACAAACATACGTAAGTATATATTGTGATTAAATAAAAATAAAAAGGACATTATATATATAAAAATAAGATGGTGATAGCTTATATTGAAATATTATTTTTAATTGAAAATGAAGTTAACGCTTTAATGGCATCTTTATCATTCAGAGATAAAATAAAGGAGGGACTAGTTGGGAGAGTGACTTTATTGTGGATTAAAAGTTCTAATAACGGAGGAGAGTTATTTAAAGGGCAATTAAACAAAATATGATCTATTGTCCCATCTTCAAGACCACATTCGCAAAGGGAGTTTTCTCGAATCTTTATTCTTGCAAGGTGAACTTGGGAACAACAGTGACCTAAACGTAACCTTGATATTATGGAGGTGATTTTCTTACTGAATTTAGTTTTAGAGAACCAAGGCTTTAATTTAATTGAAGATTGGATGTTGAATAGGTGTTTGCCTTTAATGGTGCTGCTGGATTTCCAGGAAGTGTTCCATGATTTTGAAAGAAATTGAACTGGGAGAAGAATTAGGTCATGAGAAAATCTTTTGAAGTTATTTTTTTCACCATGTGTGGTGGCTGTTTTAGCTAAAGAATCAGCGATTTCATTACCTTTAATCCCAGAATGGCCTGGAATCCATGCAAGAATAATATCGAGATTGGAAAGTAAAGCCAATCTAAGTAGATATCTGATTTCAAGAGTGATAGGGCAAATGGAATAATTTGTTAAAGGGGTTGGATATGATAGACCGCAGGGCGGAGTAACAGTCTGAAAATATTAGATATTTATCTATGTTGTATTCTACGATATATTTGATCGATTCTAGGATGGCCATGCACTCACCTGTAAAAACTGTACTGATGAATGGATATTTAAAGATTTTAGAAATATTACCTGATTCATGATAAAAAGCGGAACCAACTGAACCCTCTGGATGTAGTTTTGAAGAGTCTGTGAATATTATATCATGATCTGGCCACCTTTGATTTATAATATTTCGAAGTTTAATATCCGCGTTGGGGCAGTCTTTTTTAATATCCAGAGTTATGAGAACATTTGGTTGGAAAATTAATGATTCGAAATCGTATACAAAATTTGGATGATGAGGAAATTTGTGGATGTCAAAGTTAATAGCTCGGAGTTTCCTAAAACTTTTAATTAAACATGGAATGGTTTTGTTTGCCCAGTAGGCATTTGAATGTGAGTAATTATCCAGCAGACGAAGTTTTGGGATGAGAGGAATGGGGGATCAGCTGATTCGACTTGAAGGGCGTTAATTGGGGTGCTTTTCATGGCCCCCATGACAAGTCGTAAGCTTTTGGCTTGGATTATGTCTAGTTTTTTAAAAGAGATTTTATTTGCTGGTGCGAGGTTGAATGTTCCAGAATCTAATAGACTTCTGATGATGACATTGTACAAAAGACGGAGGGAGAAAGGGTGGGCCCCCCACCAGACCCCTCTCAAGCATCGTAGGATGTTTATATTTTTTTCGCATTTTTGGACAATATGATTAATGTGGGAACTACCAGTCATTTTTGAGTCAAATATTTCACCAAGGAATTTGGCTTCTTTTTCTATGGGGATAGAAGAACCACAAAGGATATTTATTCTTGGAAGTTTTCTTGTAAAAACAACTACTACACTTTTAGAAGCAGAAAGGGATAAGTCATGGGATTTTAACAATGTTGAAAGAATATTTAGGCCAGAATTCACATTATCGGCTGCTGTTTCTATCATGTTATGGTTGTTATAAATCAGGTCACCGGCATATTGTAGAATCCAAATAGAAGATAAATAGAGGTAACTGAACGTTCAAGGTCTGCTGTGTAAACGTCATAGAGAATGGGGCTAAGAACGGATCCTTGCGGAAGGCCTTTCCATGTATGTCTTGGGGGGACATCGACACCGGGAAATCTTATGACAATAGTTCTGTCAATTAACAAATTAAAGATAAAGTTTTCATTTTAGTCATTTTCGATGAGATTTTCAACATTTGTAATTTGTTTTTAAGGATTAAGAGATCGACGTTATCATATGCTGCTGAAACATCCAAGAAGGCAGCTACTAGCGATTCGTTTCTCGAAAATACTAGATGGATATCTGTGTGTCAAGATATGGCTGTCAGTAACACTTTTACATTTTCTAAAGCCATATTGAGATTTTGCTAGTAGATTATGGTGTTCGAGGTGCCATTCTAATCGATTTTTAGTAAGATATTCGACGACTTTAGGAATAACAGAGGATAGAGCGATCGGTTTGCAGGCGGATGGATCAGAGGGTTCTTTAAATGGTTTTAATTTAGAGATAATAATTTGTCTTTTCCAGGATTCGGGGATGTGTCCAGTTTCAACAATCAGGTTTATTAAATTCAGAAAATAGCTTTTGGAAAATTGGGTAAGATGATATAGAAAGGAATAGGGAATACCGTCGTGACCTGGGGCTGAGTCTTTGACATGGTCTAGTACGAAAGAGAGTTCTTAGAGTGTAAAGTCAGAATCGAGAATGCCAGAAGAAGATGAGGTGTAGTTGTATGGCATAGAGTCATAGTTAGTAACTAAGGAGGCTAGGAGCGAGTTTATCCATGAATGAATTAACCTAGGAAGTAGAGAAGGCAGAATTGGAGTCATCTTCATTACGACCAGACCGAAAGCGTCTTATGTTTTTCCAGACAATACTCGAGTGAGTTTGAGGGGAGAGTGAGGAACAAAAATTTTTCCATCCTTGGGATTTCTTTTTACGGAGAAGTCTTTTTGTCGCCGCTTCGGTGTTCCTAAGATCCAAAAAGTTTGAGAGGCTAAGGTAGTTACTGTAGGCCAATTCTTTTTCTTTACGTTTTTTAACAGCTTCAGTACAATCATGGTCCCACCAAGGAGGGGAACTAATTTTACCCTTAGCAGAGTTCTTTTTTTTTCCAAGTAATGTTTGCTGCATTTAAAATAGATTCAATGAATTTATTCATGCAGTTGTCGATGTTTGAATGAGAAGGGGTAGGGAGGTTTTTAATATCATGGTCGATTAAATCACTGAATTTAGACCAATCGCCATTATTAAGGATATGTGGCAATAGAGGAGGGAGAGATGGGATATGTCTGTTTTGGGATGGGAATGAGATTGATATAGGATAGTGGTCTGAACCTAGAGTGAGAGGAAGACCTGACCAGTGTAATAGGCTTGCTAATGATGAAGAGCAAAAGGTTAGCTCAACTTGACGTGGCTAACAAATGAAAGGGTGTACCAAGCAGAACACGTAATGTCATTCTAAATATGAGGAAGTGACTAAAGGACCACTAGCGGCCCTTTGATTTTTAAAATTATTGAACCGTAAGTCATTATTTACCTAGCTGTTGGAATATCTTCCTAGCACGAACTAATAAAGTTCAATTTGCAATGTACAGTTCGGAAAGGGAAGCGGTCCTTTAATTTTATAAATTATTGAACCGTAAGTCATCGGAAAGTGCTCGGAAAATGATTTTTTCTGCATTTCGTGAATTCTGTTTAAACTACGGGGGTCGCCTCGCTCCGCTCCGCTTCGCTCGGCTCCCTAATAATATGCTCGCTCGTCGTCGCAACCTATCCCTAGCGGTCGAATAAAATTAAAAATAAGGAAGCCGCTAACGGCTATTTAGTCACTTCCTTTCTTTTATCACCCCTCTTGGCATTGTCTCAAGGTTATGACGAGCAAAATATAGTTTTTCACTGACAAGTACAAGATAAAATATTATATAAGGTGATTTTCGATTATATATAGCAAAATTCCATAGACTCGGTAAGTGGTCAGGACCAAAGTTCAATGACCGTTTCTGTGAAATACTCAGAATATATAATGTAGACTTCCTATAATTGAGACGAGGTTGTTCTTGAACGAGAATAGGGGCACAAAATATATTTTTCGTGTTTCGCAAACAGGGTCATTAAACCTTGGTCCAGACCGCTTACCTAGTCTCCAGTATGAATTGGGCTGTATATGTTTAAAAGTACCTTTCAAAGTAAGCTTCTTCTTTTACGAGCCACTGTACCCATTCTATTGCTTTCTTTTCATGGTCTGTGGCAGCTGGAACAGTAAATTGAATTTTATCGAAAAATATATATATCACTGATAAATAAGTATACTTCATAATCATGCAGGGTGCAAATGTACTGAACAACTTTCCCAGTAGAACATAAATGCGCAAATTAATGAAATATTGGGCGTGCTCATACAAAAATCCGATTTTCATTTGCAACAACACATTTGAAAAACTGCCTATAGGGTGAAATTCAGTCAACCGCCTTAATTCACACTGGAGACTCAGTTAGTTATCAGCAACAAGGTTTAATGACCCTCCAGGTGAAACCCGAAAAAAATTTTTTTTGCCCCATGGTGCCTGCACTAAGAATTGTACTTGAACTAGTCAGTAGTAATGGGAACAAACATTTTTTTTATGATTTCGCCAATAGGATCTTTGAACCTTGTTCCTGATCACTAACCGAGTCCCCAGTGTGAATTTCACCTTTTATATGTTTCTTTGGGAAAGTTGTTCAATATGATCAGTAGAATATTTTGTTCCATTTAAACCTTGTAAAAATAAAATAAACATACCCATTAGAGAAGGACAAGCAAGTATCATGCATAGACTAAGTGAGACAAATCTGACGCCAGCAGGGGTAGGTGGTGGCTTCTGAGTCACTAATCTCAGAAGGCAAGCCACTTCGTCATCTTGAAATTTGATCCCTGCGATGCCTCTCAAAGCACAATACAATCTCAACAAGGCAGAGGCTTCCACCCCAGCAGTGGCATCCTTCAATCTGTTCAGCAGTTCCTGTCTCAGTTTGGAGAGAGCAGAGTGGCCATCACCTTTACCCCTTTTATGTGAATTTCTCAAAAATGTAGCAAACCATGCTCTAGTTGTCTGATCGGAGCCTAACAATAAGCCAGACATGTACGAGACCTGTAACCAAGTAGACAGTTGTTTATCCAATTGGTTAATGTTATGGAATTGTTAAAAAGCAAATCCTAACAAGTGTTTTATTACCAAATCATCAATATGATGGGTGAGGGTAAGTTTGATGATAAGAGCTGGGAGTCGTGAAGCAGAGGCTGCTTTAGCTCTGACTGAGGCTGCAATGTGTGGGCATGCAGCACAGAGTGTGGTCAGCGCCCGGCCTCGCAGCCCACACTCCTCTCCTCTCTCTGCATTCATCACTAGGGATTCCGCAACTTAAAACACAAGAAAAAATACAGATATCATTATTGTGTTAGTTGAATATCAATAAAGAAAACTCCAAGTAGGTAGAAATATACTATACTAATAAATATAATCTTTACGATATCGTAGCGATATTTAATTAGTATATTGAAATAATAGCTGTTGTATTTGAAAATTGTTGTTGTTGGGGATTTGTTCTTATTTTTGGAATTTACTGTTTGTCTTTTATTTCTTATTATTATGTAGTACTCTGAACTACCCTGTAATTTCATGTGTTTCCTGTATAATTTAGAATTTTAATTTTGAGTTTTACTTTAGGTTTTTTAACAATTTCTATATAACTAAGATGACACATGCTGAGGGAGACCTATTTGGTATCCTTAATAGTTTCCAGTTATAAGATGTATGCAAAAATATAAATATACCAAATAAAGTTGTTCTATTCTATTCTATATATATCAAAAAGATTTTTTTCATATTTTAATAGACATAACACTTTTTCTTATTACTTATTATTAATGTGGTTGTTCTTTATTGCCATAATAGAACATTTTGATGCAAGTGCGAAAAGGTTGATATTTAGAATCGGGGACGAGAAATATCAACACTTTCGCACGTGTATCAAACGACTTTTTTTAATACACCTGCGAAAAATTATACGAATCAATAGAATAAAAGCAATTTTGTTGCAAATCAAAACAGATACAAGTCGACTGAAGAACACGCAGTCTGATTGGCGCCACTCTGTACTACAAAGGCCAATGTCTCTTTCTAAAATCTTTTTAATAATAAATTTCTAAGACATCTAAAATCGTTTTGAATTTTTAAAACATCTTTTACAATTTAACATACTTAATAATTACATTATTATAGGTAAAAATATAATATATATTTAATAATACAAAATAAAAGTTTGAAAATACTCATTTTATTACAGAGTATCTGGTAAAAGAAAGGTTTACATGCTTACTAAATGATGTGGCCGGTTTCCCCTAGATGGCGTCAGTAGGTAGTAAAAACAAAAAGCACGAGTGCGAAATATGTCATTTTACGCATGCTAAACAGGAACGTAATCTATAATATTTTGAGCAGGTGTATTAAAAACTACAGTTATTAAAAAATACATAATTTGTGGGTTTGGGAATGAGAGCAGGAGCAACCACCTTTAGGACAGACATCAAGCACAGTGTCTATGGAATGTTTATAATATTTTAAGTCCTTTGACATCTAGATCTATGCGGGGACTAAAAATCATGTAACTTTACCAAAAGTGTAGCCAATATGTTTTATAAAATCAAAAAATGTATTAAAATATCACCAAAATAAATTTTTACCCATGATAATAATTTAATATTACCACTTGCTGAATGGTGAAGGAAAACATTGTGAGGAAACTTGCATGCCCTCAAAGCGTGTATTTGTGCCCGAAGAACGGCGATAGGGCTCACCCACCATCGGTGAAACGCAGGTGTGCCGAGTGTAGACTGTGACTTTACATTTCACAGTTTACAGAACACCTCTGACACCTTTTCGGGGATTCATGTCGTAATGATTATATATACAGGTTGTAAATGCAAAGTCAAGAATCCCTTAAGGGTGATGAAAGTATACACGATTCTGATGTCATTACGAGAAAAAAAATATACCTTGGATTTTCACCAAAAATTCCATCATTTTTCTAAGCTATGGCTACGCAGCTCACTGGCCTCTCCGCACACCTAATTGCACCCCGCAACCCTCATCAGAGTGGCCGGCGACCGTGAGGGTGTCCACGCGATTAGTGTATTTTGAGTAAAGAAAATCGTCTTATTGTGAGGTACTGGTACTTTATTTAGAGATCCCAGTATTTAAAATAATATCTTTACCGGTCATACTAACATACTCTTAAAGGATTCTTGACTTTGCTTTTACACCCGGTATATATACAGGGTGTCCCGTAAGTAGTGCTCCAAACGAAAACCATAGATAGCTGAGACCATGCCCTGTCAAAATAACTCAACATAGGTCTAACAAATGTCGCATGGTTTTCGAGATTTTTGAACTTTTATGAAATTTCTAGTATTTGCTACCCTTAGTTCATTTTTTTAATTTAATTAGTAAAACTGAAGCAAATTTGACTTTTTTTGTTATGATGTATTTTGTTAACAAGTTTTTCTATAATACGTATAGCACTGTTTTTCAAAAATGGTCATAGTTTGCCAAGAACAAATTTTTGAAAGTAAAAAAAGTTACTATAAAATTGTTTCAACGGCCTTTAAAGGTCTGTCGTGTGAAAAAAAGTATGGAGACCTAAGTGCCCATCAGCTTGAAAAGTTTTAGGTCTTATATCAATTGAAAAACAGAAAAAAAAATTATGAATATATTAGCAAATAAAAAGTTGTTGGTATTTTAAAACCGACGGGGACATTTTGTGAAAAATTTCATCTTCCAAATTCAATATTTATTTAAATTGTAGGCCTTCCATCTGGTGCAAACTTGCATAGAAATATGAAAAATAAGACAGATAATACTAAAAAAATAATGATCATTCGTTTATTTAAAAAAAAAAAAAAAATTACAAAAGGTGTTCGAAATGCCCACCAGCTGCCCTGATACAGGCTCTGCATCTCCTAACAAAAGAACGCTTGATTCTTTGTGCGTAGCCAGCGTGTGAAATTTCTTGAGAAGCTGTCTGGATGCGCTGTCGTAAATCTGCTATGTTATTAATAGGTCTCTTGTAGACTTTTTCTTTTATGCATCCCCAATAAAAGAAATCTAGAGGATTTAGGTCAGGTGACCGTGCAGGCCACAGAATGGGCCCTAGACGTCCAATCCATCTTCCTGCGTAGTGTTCGTTTTGAAAATCTCTTACACGCAGAGCATAGTGTGCAGGACAGCCGTCGTTTTGCAGCCACATTTGTTGGCGTAAGTTTATCGGGATTTCTTCCAAAAGCATAGGGAGCTGGTTTCGTAAAAAATCTAAATAAATTTCAGCATTTAACGTAGCTGGCAGTTCATACGGACCAATAATTTGCCCGTTGATGATCCCCGACCATAAATTTATCTTAAATTGATATTGAGATTTGTCTTCCCGTTTCGTGTGTGGGTTTCTCAGCTCCCAGCTGTGCAAGTTGTGAAGGTTCATAAATCCATCCTTTTGGCAGGAATATTCGTCGCTCCACAGGATTCTGTCGAAGTAATTCACGTCTTCCCGCATCTTTCTTAACATCCTCCGACAAAAAACAACTCTTGCGGCATAATCCCTTGGTAGTAGTGCTTGTACACGCTGCACGTGGTAGGGGTGGAACCCATATCTTTTTCTTAATATAACTTGAGCCGAGCTCTTTGAAATGCCAGTGCGTCGCTCAATCTCACGAACTGAAATAGTCGGATCTGCTGCTCTTTCCGCTAAAACTTCTTCGTCTACTGTACGGGCCCTTCCTTCAGGAACACCACCTATGCCTGTTCCAGGAAATCTCCCTCCATTAAATGCGTTGCTGACGCGTATAAAAACACTGTGGTCTGGATGTCGACGGTTTCTGTACTTCCTTCGGTAGAGTCTTGCTGCTTTCCTGGCGTTGCCTTTAGCTACGCCGTAAAAGTAGAACATTTGTGCATATTCAGGCGGTGAGTATGGCGGCATTGCGTAAATAGCACGAAACGACGCCGTCAGTTTCACCAAAGCACAAAGCAAACAAATCCTAGAAGTCTGATAATTAGTAACACCGATTTACGATAACGTCTAGCGCGTATGGTACGAATTATCACACTGACTGACCAGGTCCACATTGTGTAATCTTGACATGCTGTCTCTTTTACTCGCTCGTAATGCTGTCTCTTTTACTTTTTCCTTATGCTGTCTCTTTTACTCCCTCCTTGAGCTTACTTATCTCTCACTCAGTATATCAGGGAAACTGGTGGCCCTTTCGAACACCTTTTGTATTTTTTTTTTTGGTATGAATGATAATTAATTCCCTTTTTTTTATTTTAGTAATTTTCCATGTTTTGATGCAAGCTTCTACCAGATAAAAGGCCTATAATTTAAAAAAGATCGAATGTGGAAGCTTTGAATTTTTTACAAAATTCCCCCGGTGGTATTTAAAAACCAACAACTTTTTATTTGGTAATATATTCATATATTTTTTTTCTTTTTTTAATTGATATAAGCCATAAAACTTTTCAAGCTGATGGGCACTTAGGTCTCCATCCTTTTTTTCCACACAACTGACCTTTAAAGGCTGTTGAAACAATTTCATGGTAACTTTTTTTACTTTCAAAAATTTGTTCTTGGCACACTATGACCATTTTTGAAAAACAGTGCTATACGTATTATAGAAAAACTTGTTAACAAAATATATCATAACAAAAAAAGTCAAATTTGCTTCAGTTTTACTAATTAAATTAAAAAAATGAACTAAGGGTAGCAAATACTAGAAATTTCATAAAAGTTCAAAAATCTCGAAAACCATGCGACATTTGTTAATCCTATGTTGAGTTATTTTGACAAGGCATGGTCTCAGATATCTATGGTTTTCGTTTGGAGCACTACTTACGGGACACCCTGTATATATATATATGTATATATTTTCTTTAAATATTGCTAGTCAAAAGATAAATAAAATAAAAACACAATTTTCAATATATTTCGGCCTCTTGAAAACCTTCACAATATTTTCACAACTGTGTTTCTTCGTTTTCAATTATGTGCCTGCAACTAAATTGGGGCGAGTGTACTGCCTTTGCAAGTTCCACTGAACCTGAATGTAGGTAATAGTAAAATGTAATAGCATTACATTTGGTCACACCCACAACTCACAACTAAGTTGCTGCACTTATAAGGTCTGTTTCTTTTTTTATACATTTGTAAAAAATGAAAAGAAAAGCTTTATTTATCATTGTAATTTTTGATTATGTTATGTATTTCATCATACCTTCTTGCAAAGTGTCAGGCATATTAGCCACAACCCAGGAAATAGTAGTAGGGCCTCTGTTGACATGTAGCAGGACTTCAACAACATCACAGATATTTAATTGATTCGGCAGCTCTGCAAGACTTATGCAGATGACATCAGTGATCTCCTCCAAGTAGACATCATTATCAAACAGTTCGGAAGGCTTGATTGTGCAATCGGAGTTTGAGTTTTTGTTTTGATTGTACTCTGTCAGTTGAGCCTGCATTTGCAATATCTCAGAGAGCACAAGCCTTACACGGCGAGCTGAATCTGACTGTTCGAAGTCATTTGCTATGCCGTTGACAATGTTCTGAGTTAGAAAAGATTCCGTGCATTGGGAGCCATTTTTTTGCCTGAAAGAGTAGGATTAGGGTATTGGTATTTAATTTGTATTGAATGTATTAGTCATCACAATATTATAAAAATACTTTGTCAAGATGTTGGCTTACCTCATCTGTTGCTCCTTCTTAAGATCTACTTCTAATGTATGAAACTCTATTGATAATAGTGAAACAATAAAGTTGACAAGGTCTATGCCAGAGATCAAAGTTAGAATATCTTTTTTTGCTTCAGCACAATACTGTGTGATGTCCAAAGGAGTTATCAACGCCATACGTACCAAACATGGTATTATCGGTCTAATTTCATCAGGAGAACATTTCATCAGTGTGGGAATGTCCACGTCTTTTAAGGCTTTAAAAATATGAGGCTGTACCGGCTTCATAAACATAGCATCCATTTTGGAGGTTATTTAAACACAGTATGTATCTATTCTTTGACAATCATAGTTACGTTATGTAAGTCGCTCAGTTAAGAATTTAATTCTCATTTTGGCACATCATTATAATGTATTTGGTTTTAAAAGAGGTTAATTTTAATTACAATCTGCAATCATCA